>JARKNS010000002.1:56792500-59192500 GCA_029990575.1 Petunia axillaris subsp. axillaris
TTTTCTAATTGCATCGCCCTCAAGGGGGTTGCCTAGCGATCGAAGAGCTAGAGGACAACCTTGGAAACTAAGGTTTCTAGCAGATGCAATACTAGGTTTACGTCTGTTATACTAATTCTTCCATTTGCATATGTCTAAATCTTGGTTGGTAGAGGCTCTACCACCTGGTACCTATGCTGATGGAAGGTAACAGATTAATCCAAATACAAGCAAAGCCACAAGCAATCCCGATCACCACCATTATAAAAATCTAATAGATAGACTTTGGTAGCCTAAACTTCTGTATTACCATATAGACTAAGGAAAATATCAAATTTGCTCCAATGCTCAGAGTATAAAAACAAGGTGATAAAATTTTGATGCATGCCACTTGCCACCCACAACTTCCATGCTGATATAGTTCTTTCAGAGGAATAAAATGGATGATACTATTGAACAGACGCCTTTCGTATTCAGCATAAATAAAAAGCTTCCATGTAATTACAGAAAAGTACAAGTAACTGACTACTACTCACCACAAGATTCAAATGAATAGGGGTACATTGATCTGGAATTTGGGAAGGTACAAAGGAATTATCGGATATATCCTTTACAATACCATATCTGCACAAAAAACCAATAAACAAGTAAATCGATTACGTAATTCAACAATGCAAACGCCAACAGCAACTGCAGAATGTTGTGCTCTTATCTTCAGGCCACAGAGCACTCATACAAAGCCTAAACTTTACTATAGAGTAAAATCTAAAAAATAGATAGTATGTTAATGTTGCCGTCACAAATTTTAGAAGACTTTTACACAGCCCTTCCTGGACTTGCTTGACTCATCCGAAAAAAGAGCAAAGTCTACAAGCTACTGCAGTGAGGTTAAAGGTATGAAACTTCTTATATCCAGTTAGCACCAGCTTTCAGTCGAGCTTCTTCGAACCCAATATCGTAGTAAGAACTAGCATGAAAGTCGATCTACTACGACCAGCATGGTTCTTCCTATTTTATTTTCTTCTTCCAAGCCCTTCTTAAAAAGCAGTCAATTAGAGGTCTCAAATCTCTAATTGACACCGAGTTACTTATGGAATCTCAAATCTCTATTATAACTGAGTTAATTACGGAATCTCAAATCTCTCTCGACACCGAGAAATTTTTATGTGTCCAGGTCAATTAGAGGTCCAGCTTCCTTCTCCTAAAGAATGGCTTGGCTGCTTAAACAAAAAATAGCCATTTTTTGTATACTCCATGAATATATGTATAATCTATGTATTCCGCCTAGGATGGCAATTTTTGTAAAGTTTATATTCTACGCATTAACATGTAAAACACATTTACGCAATCATGTCAGTTAAGAGGTAATTGCAGGTATTTATCTATAATACGCCTTGATTAGTAACCTACTAACCTGGAAAAAAATGTAGGTAACACATGTTATATTAGTACTCTAATTTTTTTTATAATTGTGGTGTCAAGGCTAGCTTGAGCACATCCCTCGACGGGGTAACTGCTACCTCCCACGAGGTACCGGGTAACTGTGCTATATTAGTCACTCTAATAGCACTAGTATAATCGTGGATAGAGTTGTATGCTTGTATTTTGCAACTCAATTGTCTTTAAATAATGTTATACAATTAGGTATCAGAATTAGCTCAAATTGAATTGCATTTCTATTTAACAGTGTAAAATTTAAAATTGACAGAGAAAGAGAGAGGACCTTGTTACAGTAGATAAATGTTGACGAACATCAAAGAAGGATTCATCAGCGCTTGACACGTGTACCGCCACAATCACCACTAGTAGCAATGCAACTTTCATGGAGTACTCTACCATTTGCTCTTTCTTCGACGACAAGTTTATGTTTTGGGTATTTTAGATGCCAATTCAGCACCCGTATGTGCAACTTGTGGGGCCCACAGATGATTTTAAGTAGTTTGTTAATTAGATGTACACAGTACATTACGGGGTTGTTCGGTTGCTGTATAAGCAACTTAATACCCGCGCAAAACTCTGCACTAATTTAGTGCAGCGTTCGGTTGTTTTTCTGTGAAATTTTAATACCTGCATAAAATTAGTGCAATGTTTGGTTGCGTTTTTGTATATTCCGCATTATTAATACGCGCATTATTAATGCGGGAATCTATGTATTATTTTATGCGGGGTAGAAGGTGGTATTAATAATGTGGGTATTAATAATGCAGGTATTAAAATTTAAAATGACAAAAATGACCCTCATTAGGAGGATATTTTAAAATTTTATTTAAGGAGTAAATAAATATTTTAAATAATAAAATTATTTATTAATTTGTAATATATCAGTGATTCAAAAAATAATCCCTACGTTATAATATATGCATGGATAATACCCATATTATTAAACCCCGCGTTAACTAATACCCGCATTATTAATACACACATTACTAATACCCACATTACTAATACCCGCATTAATAGTTAATACCCGCGTAAATAATACCTTCAACCGAACGACCCCTACTAGTACTTCACAATAGTACCTTTGGCTAGTTACGTAGCTTGTTAATGGGGAATAAAAACTTTACCCATAATTAGGTGATTTAATTCATCACAACATCAATACATGAAATACAATTATTGGTGTAAGTATTCGGTGTGAGTAAGTATTTAATAAGTTCTGTTTAGGCATATTCCAGTCATTTTGTAGGTATGTGTTTACACCAAACCAAACCAACAAATTGTAATTAAAATGATTTTATTAAGTAAAACCATATATAACTAACTATAATTAAGTGAGAATAGCATATTTTCACCTAGTGCAAATGCACTTTTTACTTGTTATAGTCGCTGGCAATTTTTTCCCAAAGCCTACCTTCGATTCAAACTAATATTTGGATAGGAAATTGGATGTTATATTATGAGAAGCTAAGAACTGGCCGATAACACAGTTGGGGGTCCTAATTTCACACAATTTTTTCACGGTTTGACAGAACATATTCATACTTTCCAGTCATTTCTCTTGCAACTGGTATAGTAAGTGAAAGCAAGTACCATCAGTAGTTCATTGCCACAGGGTTGGCAATTCGCCTATTCCCATTAACCAGAACTGGTGATGGACTCTTTCCTGCAAAAACTTGCAGAAATACATAACGAATATCTGGAATAAAGCGACCATCTCAATTACAAAAAACTGATAATTTTACTTTACATTTGATGTCTTCGGGAAACCTTTGATTTCAAGCAACAACTGGCAGTCATAATGGAAAGATTAAACTGATTCTTCGAAACACCATGAGGTACTAAAAAGAGTAATAGTAGCACAGATAACTAAATATATTTGGTGTATATGTACAACACCAGGACTTTCTACTACTAAAAAGTCGAAAGTAATCTTCTCCATCATGCAACAGCTTCCATCTCGTTGAGAAGCATTTGATTAAAGTGCCAGACACCTGAATACAGCCAATGAGGTTGATAAGTTAACAAACCGATAGGCTAGTTTATATAAAGAGTATACAAGGAAACTCTCCGAATAATGAAAAGTAGGGAGAACGATCCTACCATGTCCTTTGCCCACTCTTCTCAGCTGAGCCACATACTCTGAAATCTTCTTAATTGATTCAACCTATTAAGGAGGACATGTCTTAAATCAGTATTGTCAATATCCTACGTGCATTTAGTATTAAGTCCCAAGAAGACAAGAACTTTGTTAAAGCAATAGTATTCTCAAGTTCAGGAATCCAGACCTGTTCTTGTAAGTACTCGTTTTCAACAAAATCAGCCAACTGCACATCGTTGTTTCGTGTGGCTACCTGTTTTTAAAGGTTAATCAGCATAATGTAAAACCACGATATAGAGCTTTTTCTTGAATGTTATTTATTTTGGTAGTGGAAACCAACAAATGGCTATCTATTTCAAGTTCATTCAAATGAATGGTGGATACAAAAAAACAAGAATAGTAGTAGAACTCACAGCATGCAAGTTTAACAGCTTTTCATTTGTCAACTTCTCCAAAGAAAGTGCAAGCTCCATTGCTGCATAATAAATTCAACAAAGCATGTGGTAAGTATCTGAAAGCTCAAACTGCCTCTTTTTAGAATGTAACAACAGAAGAACTTCCGTATTCTGAACTCACAAATACAATAGGAAGACGAAACAGTAGTTATTGGACATTTGTGTGTATGACTCCATAGAAATAAATAAGTGTCCAATTCCATAAAATTTTGCAAGGTACATACTGGCTTCTACCATAAAATTAATTTCCCCTCTTTGAAGTCCACATAGACATCTGAAGAACTGAGTAAACATATCAAGCCAGGGGCAGGTCTAGTGAATTATTTATGGAATCATCCGAACGCAGTAGCTTTGGCTCGGACACCCTATATGTGTTAAAACTCCACTAATGAAGTACAAACAACAGATTGCAAGCCCAGTAAATCAAATGGGCTGTGGTAGAATTCCAAACTTGAACATTAATATTCGAATCCTAGATCTGCCCCGGTTTCTAGCAACTTGAAATCTAAACAACCATTTCAACTAATACCATGAATGGATTCAAGACTTCAAGTCCTGACCACGAAGATAGGATTACAACATTAAGAACATAAACAAACTTACCATACAACGCATCCCCCTTCTCAACATTTTCAAACTCAGATAGTGGCATCAAAATAGACTGCAACTTCACTTTCCCACCCCGCATGTTCTAAAGCACGAAACAAATAAAGTTAGAACCAATTCAATTCAAGTATAAAACAGGATGCTAACAATTAGCTGTTCCCTAATCCCAAAATACAAACAACAGAACTAAGACAAAATTTTCGACGAAGCAAGTTGTCGAACACCTGATACTCCATCAATTTCTCAGCATGTCCTCTTTCCTCTTCACTTGATTCTTTGAAAAACCTAAGTCAACAAAACAATAACCCAGAATCACATTCAACCATTTAACAAACACTGAAAGAACACTCATCAAATTAGAGAGTATCTTGAAAAACTTCACCTTGCAAGACCCTTGAGGGCAACATTGTCTCTGTCGAAGTAGGCATACATCGCATGGTAAACATAAGAAACATTGTATTCCACACTGCAATCACAAAAATTGTAAAATAATCCCATAATTAGCTAGAAGTCAAACCATAAACTTGAGAAACACAACAACAACCACTAGCCTCGACTCTAAACTAATCGAATCAGCTATATAACTCCTCCAAATAATTTCATCAGATGTCTCTTTTAGTGCAGCACTATAATAGCCGATAGATTCCATTTTGAGAGAGTTGAAAAAACACCACGCCAAAAGTGGTGAACAATCTTATCTGTAATAGCTCGAATTCTCTAGTTGTGGGGGGCATGTCAAAAGTTGTGAACAATCTTATCACAAATTTTGACGTATTATCAAAAGTAATTTGTTCACAAGTTTCATCAATCACCAAATACAAGCAAGTTTTGGCGACTCGACAAAAGTTGTTAACAAATGAACTTTCAACTGATCCTCAAAAGGTTCACCCACCCATAAGAACTTTAAATTTGAGGCTATTTTTGCACAACTTCCTTAAACAAGAACCAAACACAACACGCTAAAATCATTCTATTATTGCAAATATCCCCTACATAAATCCTTTATATCCATATGAAACTTCATTCCACTGTTCAATAATCTATTTGTTTAATAAAATAATGGAAGTTTTACACTACGTGAACAATAGCAAGGCCATTTAAACAAAAAAATAGCCAATTTTTGTATATTCCATGTATAATAAAATGATCTATGAATCTTGACTAAAGCGGCTATTTTTGTAAAGCTCCCAAAAACAACCAAAACATAGGCTGCGTAAGTCACACCTTTTGGGTGCGACCCTTCCATACACTGCATGAACGCGTGATGCTTTGTATAACGGACAAGACTGAGAGATGTGAGAACTTACTTAATTTGTTCATTAACAGCAGATTCACAGTGATCAGAGTATTTATGTCTAGCAAGTGAAGCTTGAGGTACACTTGGTACTAGCATAAGTTCTTTTTTCACTTCTTCAAATGGTTCAAATATAACCCCTGTTAATGGCTTACTGTTTGAAGAACCCTTTGATGCACATACTACCACTAACCCATTATTCTTCACGCCATATTTATTTGATAACATGGGATTCAAATTGTTTTCTCCACCATGGGTGTTCAATAATGTAAAAGATGGTGCTATTTTTAAAAGCATGGTGCAAGAAATGAGTACTTTTGCAAAATTTGTGTGTGAAAGAAGAAATATGTGAAACCTAGGAAAATGATTTGTATGTGGAAATGATATAGATGAAAAGTTGAATGTGATAGGAAAGAATTAAGAACCGCTGGATTGATGACACGTGGACGGAGAGGATTTAGTTGTGTACAGGAGCCCGTGTCAAGCTTGTGGAATATCTGGATATGGTGACTAGTCTTATGGAAACCCCATAGGATATGGTTCATGGTGAGAGACTATTTGGACCTAATTCCAACCTAGATGAAAAAGAAATTTTTTACATAAAAGTACAAGTTTTAGAACTTAATTATCAAACATAGTAACATTTTAGCAAAATAACTTTATATAGAGGAAAACACAAGTTAATTACAAATATAGCAAAAACATAGCAATATTTTTCCATAACATACCAAACCCTTACATTCTTCCTCCTATTTCCCCCACTATCACTTTTGCTCCTCCCATTTCTCCCTATTTCACTTTTCCTCCCACCATTTCCCCCAATTTCACTTTTATTCCTATCTTTCTCCCAATTTCACTTTTCCTCATCCCATCCTCGATGTATCTCGTTGTATCTCACAGTATCTCAACTGTTTCTACACCGTTTCAACTATTTCTGCAGCACCGTATCTAACTGTTTTTGCACCGTTTCAATTGTTTCTGCATCACCGTATCTAACTGTTTCTGCACCGTTTCAACTGTTTCTGCAGCACTGTATCTAACTGTTTGTTGAGGAAAGGTTTTGAAGAATGACAAACGAGAAGGACCTAGTGGTTCCGGAGGAGAACCTGGTCCTTGTATAGAAGCGCACGACTGATCGAAAAGAGTTGAGGGTTGCAAATCACTGCGGAACTAGGAGTAGTAGTGCGTGAACGAGTATGCATCCTAGTCAGACTAAAAGAGGCGGTACCCAGGCTGTGTCTTCGAAGTACGAATATGAGTTGGATTTAAACAAGGAAAGAGTTGCAAGGAATCTTGTCTTATAATTACAAGGTTTCCCTGTAGAATTCAACCCTCCCCCCTCCCCCTTCTAGTATCCTTAGGAGGTGCTTAGATTATAACAAGTGGTATCAGAGCAGGTCTTCTCGTATTAGGTTAACCCCTTGAGAAGGATCAGAATCATGAGTGCACCACCTACCATCACTGAAGGACAGTCGGTTCTAAGGCCTCCACAGTTCAATGGACAGTACTATGCTTGGTGGAAGAACAGGATGGAGAATTACATATGTGCTGAAGACTACCAACTATGGCTTATAGTATCTGAAGGAAATTTGACTCCTACCAAAATAGTTGGTGAATGAGCTACTGCCAAAGAAGTACTTAAGTCAAAAGAGGAGTTCAATGAGGCGGACTATAAGATGATTGAGAAGAACCACAAAGCCAAACGTCTGGTAATTTGTGGTCTTAGCCCTGAACAGTTTAATAGAGTATCATCTTATAAGACTGCTAAGGAAATTTGGGATGCTCTGCAAGTTGCACATGAAGGAAACACTGAAGTGAAGGACTCTAAGAGAAGAATGTTGAAAAGGCAATTCGAGTTGTTCTCTATGGGAGAGAAGGAATCAATCCAAGATATGATGACCAGGCTGACCATTATCACTAATGAGATGAGATCCCTGGATATGGAGTTGCCTGAAGTAGAGATGGTGGATAAGGTTCTGAATGTATTACCTGAGGCTTGGGAACCCAAGATGACCGCTATCATTGAATCAAAACCTCTCAGATCCATCAAACTTGAAGAACTGGTTGGAAGTTTGAAAACACATGAGATGATGAAAGATTCAAAAACTAAACCAGCTCTCAAGAAGGACAAGACCCTTGCACTCGAAGCAACTGATGAAATTGATGATTATGTTGATTTGCAATCAGTTGAAGCAGCAATGGTTAGTGCCTTGAGACAGAAGTTTAACTTGGGAAAGTTCAAAGGTTTCAAAAGAAATAACAAGAACTCTGGAAGAAAGAATATAGTTGACAGTCCTGATTACTCAGGATGCTTCAAGTGCTTCAAGAAGGACCATGCTGTCGTGGATTGTCCAATGTGGGAAATAGAATGGATGAAAAATAGAGCAACAAAGGAGAAGGAAAAAGAGGTGTCAAAAGAGAATGACAAAGAAAAGAAGAAGGTTAGACGACCTCCAAACTTCAGAGCAGAAAGAAGAAAGAAAAATGAAGCTTTATATGCTACATGGGGACCTACTAACAGTGAATCTGATCATGAGAAGGAATCTGGAGATGAATCTCCACTAGCGCTGATGGGGTTGTCATATGTTGGTTCAGATGAAGAAGATCCTCGGTAGTTCAGAGGAGGAAGAGATCCATCAAAGCCACATATGTTTAACGGGACAAACTACAAGTGCTGGAAGAAACAGATGAAAAACTTCCTTCAAACAATGGATTATAGTCTCCGGTTGATTGTGAAAAGAGGACCTCATGTTCCTATAAAGAGAACATCAAACGGGGTTTTGGTTCCAAAGAAGGTAGAAGAACTAGATCCTCAAGACCTAGACTGGTTACAGGCAAATTCCAAAGTTGAATTGTACCTGAGGAGAGGGCTGACTACTGATGTGTCAGCAAGGATACTTGAACACTAGTCTGCCAAAGAAGTGTGGGAAAAGCTGAAAGAAATGTACACAGAAGATGACCAAAAGAAGGACTCGGCTCTTATGGCAACTGATGGAGAAGAAGCTGCTCATTCAGCAGAGGTATGTCTATCTGATCTTAAAGAAAATTTGCATACATACTCTACTGAAAATTTGATTTTAATTACTGCCACTTTAATTGAGGGTTATGAAAAGGATAAAATTGAGAAATATAAATTAACTGAAGAGATAAGTGATCTCAGAACTAAACACAAGAGTCTTCAAGAACAAAACATTGCACTAGAAGAAATCAATGTCATTTTGAAAGGACATACTCTTATGTCAAACTCTAAGATCACAAAACTAGAATTGGAACTAAATCAGTTAAAAGAGAGTGTCAATGGTAAGCAATTAATAAGCGATGTTCAAGCCTTTCTTGAAAATGAACTTAAGAGAACAAATGAGATCCCGTATCAGGAAACTGAAAAAAACAGGTTTTTGAATCAAAAGGTTGAAAAATCTGACTATGAGCTTACCAGATTAACAAAATGGAATAAGTCTTCTGAGGCAATGAACTGGGTCCTTGAATATCAGAACAAAGGAAAACAAGGACTAGGATTCAAGAAACCACTACCTCTATATAATCCTAAAAGAAAATATATGGGTTTGCCTTATAACATGTTGTGTACCTTCTGTGGTGAAACTGGACATTACAGACAAAGGTGCATGAATGCAAGCAAGGCAAAGACCAAGAACAAAATAAGTGTTCTACCTCAATGGGCTAAAAAGAATTTGATTTATCCATTTTCTAATAAGAAGGGACTCAAGCTTGTCTGGGTTCCTAAAGCTAACCCTTAATCTATTTTGCAGGCTGGAGTGAGAGAGAACAACCCAAGCTGGATTCTTGATAGCGGTTGTTCAAGGCATATGACAGGAGATAGAAGAAACTTTCTCTCACTCACAGCATTTCAAGGAGGCAGTGTAGCCTTCGGAGGAGGAAAAAGTGGTCAGATCGTAGGAATTGGGAAAGTTGGGAAAACTCTGGATCATGCAATTGAAAACATATATTTTGTCGATGGTCTAAGACACAACTTGCTGAGTATCTCTCAACTGTGTGATAGAGGAAATGAAGTGAGCTTCTCCTCTGTAGGATGTATTGTGAAAAACCTACAGAGTGGTGAAATTGTTATGGAAGGAAAAAGGGGTGAACAATGTGTACAAAGCATCACTGAAATCACTGCCTGAAAACAAATTAACATGCTTGAACGTGCAAGAAAGTGATTCTCAGTTGTGACACAAAAGAATTGGTCATGCAAGTCTCTCACAACTCAACAAGCTAGTATCAAAGGAGCTGGTTCGTGGACTGCCCAGTAAGAGATTTGAAACATAAAAATGTGTGATGCTTGAGGGAAGCATGTGAGATCATCCTTTAAATCAAAGAAGGTGGTGAGTACATCAAAACTACTGGAATTGATACATATGGATCTGTGTGGACCTATGAGAGTCAGGAGCAGAGAAGGAAAGAGATTTGTGTTTGTAATTGTTGATGACTACTCTAGGTATACATGGACTATGTTCTTGGCGTCCAAAGATGAAGCCTTTGATAGCTTCAAAGATTGGGCCGGTGTTGTGCAGAAAAGGTTGAGCTTGGAACTTGTCAGCATTAGATCTGATCACGGAACAGAGTTTGAAAACTAAAAATTTTCTGATTATTGTGCAAAGTACAACATTGATCATAACTTCTCTGCACCAAGAACTCCAAAGCAGAATGGAGTAGTTGAAAGGAAGAACAGGTCTCTAGAGGATATGACAAGGACTATGCTGTTGTCAAGTGGTCTTGCAAGAAACTTCTGGGCTGAAGCAATAAACACTGCATGCTATTTGCTGAACAGATGCTCCATAAGAGCTATTCTTGACAAGACCCCATATGAGCTGCTCAGAGGAAGGAAACCAAATATTGCACACCTGAGATCCTTTGATTGTAAATGTTTTGTCCACAATAACGGAAAGGAACCATTGGGGAAATTTGATGCTAGAAGTAATGAGGCAATATTCCTTGGTTATTCTACTCAAAGCAAAGCATACAAAGTGTTTAATAAAAGAACACAAACAGTGGAGGAAAGTATGCATGTGGTATTTGATGAATATGATAAGGTAGTAGATGAAAATAAAGTAGATGATCAAGCAATTGGCCTTACTCGAAAAGATAGTGTAACTAACTCTGAAGATCCAGAAGACTGGGAAGAATCATGTGAGGATTCAACTTCACAAGAACAAGGAGTCAATATGACAGGGGGAGCATCAGATGAAGTTGATGATTAAACAAGTCAGGAAGAACCTACCCAAAGTGTTGCTGAAGGCTCTTCTCGTCATATCCAACCCAGGCCATGGAAGCACCAAAGTTGTCATCCCTTGGAGAATGTATTATCTGAATTGGATACTGGGATTATGACCAGATCAGCCTTGAAGAACTTTTGTGCGAACTTTGCTTTCCTGTCATCTTTGGAACCAAAGAATGTAAAAGAAGCCCTAGAAGATCCAGATTGGGTTCTAGCCAAGCAGGATGAACTTCATCAGTTTGAAAGAAGCAAAGTGTGGCACCTGGTTCCTAAGCCGAAGGACAGATCAATAATTGGAACCAAGTGGGTGTTCAGAAATAAACTGGATGAGCATGGTATAGTAACAAGGAACAAGGCTAGATTGGTAGTCCAAGGATACAGTCAAGAAGAAGGTATTGACTATGATGAAACTTTTACACCAGTGGCGAGAATGGAAGCCATTAGAATGTTGATTGCCTTTGCTACATATATGGAGTTCACACTGTATCATATGGATGTGAAGAGTGTCTTCTTAAATGGGTATCTGAATGAAGAAGTCTATGTAATACAGCCACCAGGTTTTGTGAACAGTGAATTTCCTGATCATGTTTACAAACTGGATAAGGCACTATATGGACTGAAGCAAGCTCCAAGAGCCTGGTATGAAAAATTATCAGGATTCCTATTGAAGAATGGGTTTACAAGAGGAAATATTGATAACACACTATTCTTAAAGAAGAAAGGAAATGATCTGTTAGTGGTTTAGGTATATGTTGATGATATCATTTTTGGAGCCACTGATGAGGAGCTATGCAAAGGATTTGCTGAATTAATCGGCAGTGAATTTGAAATGAGCATGATGGGAGAACTCAATTTCTTTCTCGGATTGCAGATAAAGCATACTCCTAAAGGAACCATGATTCATCAACAAAAATATGTCAAGGAACTTCTAAAGAAATTTGACATGGAAGGAGCAAAGGAAATGACTACTCCTATTGCTCCTGGAACCAAGTTAGATATGGATGAACTAGGTCCTTCTACAAATGAGACAAAATATAGAGGAATCATAGGTTCACTCCTCTATCTCACATCCAGTCGACTTGATATTGTATACAGTGTGGGACTGTGTGCTAGATTTCAGTCCAAGCCTAAGGAATCACATTGACGGCTGTAAAGAGGATCTTGAGATACTTGAAAGGAACTCAGGATCTATGTCTATGGTACCCAAGGGGAGGTACTTTTGAACTAATTGGTTTTGCTGATGCAGATTATGCAGGTCACTTGGTGGACATGAAGAACACTTCAGAAATGGCACACTTTCTTGGTCCCTGGTTAGTTTCTTGGGCAACAAAGAAGTAGAACTCAGTTGCCTTATCTACTGCTGAAGCTGAGTATATAGCAGTTGCATCTTGCTGCTCACAATTGCTATGGATCAAACATTAGCTGGAGGACTTTGGGATTAAATGTGGAGCTGTGCCTATTTTCTCTGATAACACAAGTGCAGTGAACATTGCCAAGAATCCAGTCTAACATAAAAGAACAAAGCACATTGATATCAGACACCATTTTCTTAGAGATAATGTTGAAAAGGGTCTGATCACTATGAACTCTTGCAGAACTGAAGATCAGATTGCTGACATCTTTACCAAAGCATTGAACAAGGTTCAGTTTGAGAGGAACATGTTGGAGTTATGGATGACCAAAATGCACGGATGACTCAGCATTTGTTCCCCAAGGATTGGTTAGTTAAGTGTTCAGCAATCTGTGTGTAACTATTGTTATTATTGTCCAGTCTAAATTCTGTACTTTATTAAGTATGCTTGTTCAGTTGATTAGCACCAGGTTGGGCTAATGTGTTCCCATGATAGAACCTACAAGGTACGTAGAAGGAACCAAGACAAGCATGAGGAACCATGTCCAGGTACAACTACACAGCTATTTTTGTTAAGTGTCATAACTGAAATTGATTGTCAATTATACGTGTGTCAAGGGAGGCTTCCCATGTTCTTGTAACCATCCTTGATTATAGGAACAAATTCCTTTTGTGGTTAGACTTCTACTAGACTTAACCGGACCTCACTCACTTAAAAAGACCTTATTCGGGTAAGTCTATGTAACCGTCAAATCAATCACTTTTCCCGGTTTTCAAAACTTCAAAAGCTGCTTTCTGCCTTTTAGTCATTATTAGCACCTTTCCCTAGTGAAAACCTCTGCACCCATTACTTATTCTCATTTACACAATTGATAGAGATAGAAACATACACTCGCAAAATCCCTCATTACACTATCCTCCTTCTCTCTCGAAATTCGAAGAAAAATTTTCAGAAACCTTAACCAAAATTCGCCATATCTCAAGCACAATCGTCCTCTGCTTCGCCTACTAAGACTTCAGAAACTCTAACGTCCAAGAAATCTACTCCCAAACCTCCTCCATCTACTCTTGCGGAGAGAATCGTCAAAGCAAGGGTAAAATTTCTCAAAAGAGCAGGGAAAAAAGGTGTCAAGAAGACGGTTGTGAGATCCTCGTCTACTATGCCGGTGGAACCAGTTTCCTCTGAAAAACCAGTAGAGGTAACACATAACCCTACTTTATTTGATTCTATTGCTTTAGAAGTTGTAAAGAGTCCTGGAAAATTGAGCACTGAAATATTGGTGAAGGGACTAGATGAAATCATAGAAAAGATAGAGCCTTGTGGAATGTCTAATAGGGGAATGTAGTTGAGGAGAACTTAAAGGTTGTTCATGAGGAACCTATGCATAAGTCTAGTTTTCATGTGCCCTTAGTGACTGAGGAAACGGTGGAGGTTGATGTAGTTGAAAAAGTGATAGAAAGACTGAGAGAAGAGGATTCTGCTGAATCCCAAAAGGAACATGTTAGTGAACCTAGGTTGGGGGATGTTCCTATTAAGGGAGTTAATGATATATCTGTACTTGAAGGTCCAGTTGTTGGAGGACCTAGTTCTACTGAGGCTGCAAAAGGACTTGAGTGAAGCACCTGGTTCTCGCTTAGATCCTATTGTGGCTGGTGATGCAGAACTCAATTGGACTGACTCAGATGAGGAAAAGGATGAGAAAATTCTGGAGGGAAATGGTGAAAGTGAGAAAGTTGTAGAGGAAGTTGAAGAAAAGAAAAAGAAGAGTGCAAAAAGAAAATTTGGGGTGGAAGATGAGAAGTTGTTGGAAGAGGGTGATGAAGATGAGGAGGTTGTTTTTGTAAGTGAGACAAAAGTAGAAGTTGATAAGAGAAGGAGATTGTTGAAAGGGGGAAAGTCTGTGCCCAAAAGCAGACTTGTTGATGAATCTACTGATGACTCTCAGGAGGAGAGAACTGAGAGTGGTGAAAAAACTGCTGCTCAGCCAGTTCCTTCCTTAAGAAGGATGGAAACAAAGTCAGCTTTGAAGCAGCAGTTAGCAAAGGTTGATAAGCTGGAAAAGACAGTCAAGAATGTGAGGGATGGAAAACTGGAAGAAAAGAAGAAGAATGAGAAAAAGGAAGATGAAGCCAAAGAAGAGAGTGATGAAGCTGGAAGCTATGTGGAACCTAGTGACTTAGATACAGATAGTGAGTTGGAAAGCAAAAGGAGGAGGAAAGACTCTGAGGAGGTCGACTGAACAACCTTCTTTGCAAAACACCAGGTATCGGCTGGAGCATCCTGAGTGATGTGAAGGAGCACCACATGAAACCCTTACTCAGGAAGGTAGGGGATCAAGGGTGGTTAGGTCTATTTGGCAACAGAGACAGGCTGCTATATTCTGATGAAATCAGGGAGTTCTACACAAATTGAAAGGTTGCTGCTAGGAGAGTATTTTCTGTTGTGAAGGGAGTTGACATTGAATTTGGAAGAACGGAGCTGGGAGTGATACTTGATGTGCCTGCTGAGGGTTATTGCAGGTATGTCAAATTAAAATGGCCAAAAAGAACAGATGGGGTGACTCCCCTGAGTGTTGTGAAGAAATTCTCAGGGAAAACAAAGCTCAGGAAAGAGAGGAAGGTTGAAAAGAAGGAAATGGAGCCAGCTCATCTGTTGCTCTTTGAGTTTGTTCATCGGTTTCTACTGCCAGGGGAGAAAGGAACAGTAAGGCTAGTGCTCTTGACTTAACCTACATGGATCTGCTGGACAAAGGAGTGAAAATTAATCTACCTGGTCTAATAATTAGACACATCAAAAGGATTGCAGACACTGATCAGAAGCCACATTCTTTGGTGCATTCCTACATCTTACAGCAGGTTCTTGAGCATTTTGGGGTTCCTTTGGAAGCAGGGAAAAAGTCCACCTTTCATCAAATGTTTGGGCATAATGTGCTAAAAAGCTGTGATTTCTTTAAAGAGCAGAGAGTTCCAAGAAACCAGTGCAGGTTAAGCAGGAGCAGTCATAAGAAAGTGAGGACTATAGACCAGAGGAAGCAATAGCAGCATTCAAAGAATTGGAACATCATGTTTTTGAAGTCAATACTAAGAATGCTGAGCTGCAGAGGAACCTTGAGTTGAAGGATCAAGAGATTGATCGCTTGAAAATTGCGTGCCACAAGTATGAGGCCGAGCTGGTGATGGAGAGGACCAAAAATACAAAGAACCTTGAGGCACTTGTCAAGTACTTCAATTTAAAGCCCTGAGTCTTACCTTTCTTCCTCCCTGTCCTTGGCTATTACCATTCCTTATCTCTCCATGTCCTTCCTTGATATGTGACTTTAAAATAATCTTTTTATGTTGTGTACTTTTATTGGGGCTGCATGGCTTGTCATGCCCTGGATGGATGCTTTTAAATTTCTTTTGCTTGCTTTAGGTCTGTTCTATTATATCCGGTTCTATTTTGGCCCATAGCCTTATTTCTGTGTGCTTACATTAGCTGACTTGTTTGCCTTGTGCTCCAGACTGGATCGAACTAACTAGTTCCTGCAGCTGTTTGAATCTTTTTGATGATGCCAAAAGGGGAAGAAGGAAATGTTGGGGGTATTTGTGGCCTAACTCATCCGTTTTAAAATTTTCAAACTGTTTTTCTGTTTTTGTGTTTTTAGAAATTTTGTCTATTCAGGTTCCTTGGCAACATTTGTTTGTCATCATCAAAAATGGGGAATTTATTGATGAAAGGTTTTGAAGAATGACAAACGAGAAGGACCCAGTGGTTCCGGAGGAGAACCTGGTCCTTGTATAGAAGGGCACGACTGATCAAAAAGAGTTGAGGATTGCAAATACCTGCGGAACTAGGAGTAGTGGTGCGTGAACGAGTATGCATCCTAGCCAGACTAAAAGAGGCGGTGCCCAGGCTGTATCTTCGAAGTACGAAGATGAGTTGGACTTAAACAAGGAAAGAGTTACAAGGAATCTTGTCTTACCATAATTACAAGGTTTCCCTGTAGAACTCAACTAGGGTTCGAATGCCCATATAAATAAAAGTAGTCGAGGCAGCCGAAATTCAGTTGTTAACACATAGAGAGTTGAGAGCATACAAAGGCGATTCAGCAACTTTCAACGTGAGATAACTGAGCAAGACAATTGGTGGAGTTAACAAGTTTGAGTCTAGATATTCTGTCTAGATTCTTGGTTTGTAAGTTGTATTGGTTTTGTGCGATCATTGTTTTTACCTATCAGCTTATCTTAGAAGCAATTGTGTTAGGTGAGCTTTTGAGAGATTACTTTGTAAAGCTAGAGTTTAGCTCTGTTGAGTGATTAGGGTCTAGAGTGTAGCCCCTTGGTTACAGAGTCTTGTAATCAGAAACTTGCTCTTTGTGTCAGTGGATTGAGTTCTAAAATCCCAGAGTGTGGGTTGTGGTTTTTTCTCCCTTGAGCAAGGAGTTTTCCACGTAAAAATATTGTGTTTCTTGTGTTCTTTTGGTTGTGTGTGTTGTGGTGTCTAAGTGCAAACTGGTAAGTTAAGAACGAGGTTCTTAACTCAGAAGAATCAAGTCCTTACGAAGAAAAATTGGTAGACACTATTCAACCCCCTTCTAGTGTCCTTAGGAGGTGCTTAGATTATAACACTGTTTCTGCAGCACAGTATCTAACTGTTTCTACACCATTTTCATACTGTTTCAGTCATTAAAGCGCATACCCACTTTTATGTTCACAATCACATATTCCAAACAATAGTCAAAATTTCAAGAATTCAATAAAGTAAAAAGTTGTTAATCTTTTCCCGTGATGACTGTACTTCACTCCTAGTTCACTGATTCCTGGGTAGTGCATCATTTGCAGAAGTCACCAATTCCTTCATTTTTCTTCAATTACCTAAGGTAAATGGATGAATGTATGGATAAGGTCCTATTTATTGTCACAGAGCTGAATTACATAGTTCCAAATGAGTTCAATTGTGTCTCATATTTGTAACATACAGTCAAGTTTGACGTTTCTTACTTGCATTTTTCTTTCTGAAATATTTGTATATTACTACTAAAAATAAAGGTCCACAAGATATCATGAATGAGTAATTTTTTTTATTGCTATAAAATTTGGTGTTTAACTTAAAATACGTGAGGCTGTAAGAGTGATTTACGTTAGAGAAACAAGAAAGCTAGAAATAAGGAATAGAGAAAGAGCACCCGCGGTAGGGAAACACGGAGGGGGTGATGGCGCTGGGGTAGTAGGGTTAATGGTGGTGGGGTGGTGGTGATGGCGTTAGGGTGGGGGTTATAGCGTTGGGGTGGTGGGGGTGGGTGTGGGGTGATGAGAGAAAGAGAGAGTAAGTAAGAGAATTTTTAATTTGGGAAAAATGGGAAGTGAAAGTGAAATGTGTTAGATTATTGTTAAATGTGTTAGAAAAATAATGCTATGCATTGTAATTAGAGAAATATTGCTATTTTTTGTAATTAAGGGTGAAATTTTATATATTTGTGTAAAAAACCCATAAAAAAATTTATTAAGTGGCCACTCTCGTGACTCGTCTACTTAAATGATCTCGTTGAATAGAGTTATTTTGTAAATGTAGTAGTAGGTATATTATTGTTCAGATTAGTCCGTCAATTTTTTTTAATGAAGTAAGGTATTTTATATATTGACATCAAGTAGATGCATAGTTATAAAGATACAAAATGGAGTTGTTAGCTTTTATACATGTAGAACTATGCTCGGATCAAAGAACTAACAAAATCAAAAAATTGATCAGTTCTAATAACAAGAGACTGTCTGTTTCTAGAAAATAAAAGTTGTGAACAATTTTATCACTATAATAGTCCCATTTTCAAGTTTTGACAAGCATGTCAAAAGTTATGAAAAATTTTATGGCAAATCTATCGAATGATGTAAAGTGAATTAGTTCACAAGCTTTACCAATCGCCAAAGACTTGGAGCTACTACTAAATCTTACAAACAAGTTTTAGCAATTAAACAAAAACCATGATCATTCGACATATCCGTCAAACTTTCCGTCAAAACTTGTGTAAAGTTTTGATACACCTATCTAAACATGAAAATTGAGGCTATTTTTGCAAAAATTCCTTAAACAGAAACAAAACACAATGCGCTAAAATCATCCCATTCTTGCAAATATCTCCTACATAAATCCTTTAGGGAATGTTACACATATATACAAATCTACACCCCCTATATTACAAAAAAATAGCAATATTTTCCAAATTACAAGACATAACATTATTTTTCCTAACACATTTCCCAATAATTAACCAATTTCACTTTTATTTCCCCAAATTACAATATTTCTCACTTACTTTGTCTTCCTCTCATCAACCCACCCCTTCCCATACCACCCCCATCCCAGCGCCATCACCCCCATCAAAGATCAGATCTTTAGCAATTATGAACAAATAAAACATAAATTTTATGAATTATTACAGTGAAAGCTCAAGGGCCTGCTTCAGAATTGGACTAGTGTGATTTCTAAAGATAAGAAGTACTTTAGGAAGTAATTGATTATTTGAAGTGTTTATATTGCGTTCTTGGTTCGGAATCAGAACACCGTAAATGTGATGACTTTTCCTTTTTTCAATCTTATTATGTAGAATTGTGATTTTTTATTGAAAGCTGTTAGTTTTGTTCAGAAGATGGGCTTTTTGCTAACTTTGTACTTTAATGTTGTCAGATTATAAGGATGAGTGTTGTTCAACTCACCTCATTGATGGGATGGTGAGTTCAACGTCGCTGGAGTTGATCACTTCATGAAGGAAGTTAAACTAGAAAAATGTAGTCTTTCATGCGCTGTTGTCTCCATTATGGGTCCACAAAGTAGTGGTATGATTTCTTTCTTGTAAACTCGGTAGTTATCATCCATTTACTTCTTTGGAATATAATGGATTTGATTTAGCTTGGTGAAACTTGACCAACTGTAAATGTGTGTCATATTTGAGCTGATTCACATCTTTATCCGTGTCATTGAACGTCTTAAGCAATACATCCTCCTTCGTTTGAATAGTGGAGACACAATGCTAAAACAGTTTGAAACATCACAGATACAATGCTGAAACGATTTGAAACATAGCAGATACAGTGCTGAAACGATGCAGAAACAGTTTGAAGCAGTGCTGAAACAATGCAGAAACAGTGCAGATGCAGTGCTGAAACAATTGCAGAAACAGTTTGAAATAGCGCAGATACAACGCCGAAACGATTGCAGAAACAGTGCCGAAACGATGCAGAAACAGCATATACAGCACTGAAATGATGCAGAAACAGTTTTAAACAACGCAGATACAGTGCTGAAACGATGTAGAAACAGTTAGATATAGTGAAGTTTGGAGAAATGGTGGGAGGAAAAATAAAATTGGGGGAAATGGGAGGATTAAAAGTGAAATTAGGGGAAATAGTGGGAGGAAAAGTGAAATTGGGGGAAATGGGAGGAGGAAAAATGATATTGGGGGAAATAGGAGGAAGAATATAAGGGTTTGCTATGTTATATGAAAATATTGCTATGTTTTTTCTATGTTTTGTAATTAACTTTTCATTTCCTCTATAATGGGTAATTTTGCTAAAATATTGCTATGTTTTGTAAATAATTTCTAAAACTTGTACTTTTATGTATAAATCTCAATCCTTGGGAATGTTACACATATATACAAATCTACACCCCTATATTACAAAAAAATAGCAATATTTTCCAAATTACAAGATATAACATTATTTTTCCTAACACATTTCCCAATAACTTGTACTTTTATGTAAGAATCTCAATCCTTTATATCCATATGAAACTTCATTCCACTATTTAATAATTAATTTATTTAAGAAATTTAAGGAAATTTTACACAGCATGAACAATAGCTAGGCCATGTAACAAAAAACAACCAACTTTTTGTATATTACATGTATGATACAATGGCAGAGGAGCGTTGGAGCAACTGGTAAAGTTGTCTTTACGTGACCTATAGGTCATGGGTTCAAGCCTTGAAAATAACCACCGATGCTTGTATTAGGTTAGGTTGCTTACATCACACCCTTTGGGGTGGAGCACTTCCCCCAATCCTTCGTACTGAAACATCATATAATAAGGGTAGGTCATTTACCATACCTCTTGGATGCAGCCCCTCCGGGAGCCAGCATAAATGCATGATGCTTTGTGCATCGGGCATGCGATGCCCTTTATCATATAATAAGGGTAAAAACTATGGGAGAACTTACTTAATTTGTTCATTAATGGCTTACTATTTGAAGAACCCTTTGATGCACATAATACTACTAACCCATTATCCTTCCCACCATATATATTTGATAACAAGGAATTTAGGTTATTTTCTCCACTATGGGTGTTCATTCATGCAAAAGATGGGGCTATTTTTAAAAGCATGGTGAATGATATGGGTATTTTTGCAATATTTGAGTGTGTAAAAGAGGAAATATGTGAAACCTAGGAAAATAATGGGGTGGAGATATTTGTTGGAAATAATCTAGATGAAATATTGATGTGGCAGGAAAGGGGGAGCCGTTGGATGGATGACACGTGGATGGAGAGGATTGAGTGGTGTATGGCAGTCGGTGCCAAGATTGTGGAATATAGGACATTTTTATGCCTCTATGGGGAAGACCATTTGGACCTACGACCAAACATCGTTATAATAGTCACTCACTAGAACATCACTTTACTATTAGGACGTAATATATTCAGAATCGATTTTTTATGTTATATTTTAACTTTTTATAACAGTTTTCTATATGTAACAACAATGACATTCATTATTGTGTGGGCAAAAATACGTTACCTACTATTACGGGGATACGAGTCCAGCTGGCGAGATTAGACTTAGCTTACAAGTCACCGGGAGTAGAGGATACACACCCGCTCCTCAAGCCACAGCCGCTCAGCCGGCACAGGCATGGGACACAAGGTATACATCCCGCCGCCTTAGGGTTTACAGTCTCCTAGTTAGGATTTCGTATATACCACCGCCTTGAGTTTATAGTCCCGTGGCCTTTATTAATCTTTGTATTTTATCATAATTAGGATTGATAAATCTCTACTATAAATACCCCTCATCACATTGTATTGTACATCAAGTGATTCACACAGAATCCAGCTATTCTCAAGGAATAAGATTATTACTTTGTTGCTTATTACTTTTCTCTCAGCTTTATTTACTTTTCTTGTGTATTTACCATATTTTTTGTGACCCTCTAACAAATTTAATTGTTTTACCTTAACGATCAAATTTAGGCATAAATGGTTTGGCGTCCACCATGGGGCCCAGGCAATTGTATGTTTCTACAAGGGAAAAGGCGCAGTCATGTTAGAAAACAACGACAACGTTCCAAAGAACACCACCAACACGGCAGACGATTCCATACCAGATCCCAGAGATCCTAACGTTCAATCGAAGAACCTGCCAAAGAACCAACCCACGTAGCCAGCGACGGTGAAGAAGATCAACTATGCGAAGGTAATTATGAGCTCAAAGATTTCTTTGTTGATCTCCTCAAAACCCTGTCAGAACGGGCAGAGCAAAACTCGGCCAACATGGTCGAAGGCATGACCCCGAAATTAGGAGCAATGTTTGTTGGATTGTCTCAGAGGCCAGCATCCCCGTGAGGACTAGCTCCCCTAAACGACTCACCAACATCCGTTCCTAATCGCATGCGCAACATGGATGCCGCTCCTGGAGGCTCGACAATAGTCAATAACCAAGATCTTAAAGGAACACCTTCTATTCAGGATATCTTGAAGGAGATGAAGGCCATCAACAATCGGATCGGTAACATACCGTGTGCTCCACTTCAGGTTACCACCATATATAAGAAGAAGTTCTACAAACATGCGTATAAGGCAAGTGATACACTGGTCCGTGTACTAAAGTATTTCTGCCTGCCGGATAACCTTAAGTACGACGGAACCACTGATCCGGACGAGCATATTGCTACTTACTATACATCAATCAAAATCGACGAGATTTCTAAAGTAGAAACTCAATCCGCTATGTTGAAGAGCTTCGGCAACGACCTTAACTAAAGGTGCCCTTGCATGGTACACTTAGCTGCCAATGGATTCAATCGAGTCATTCACCCAGATGCAACATTTATTCAAGAAAACACATTCTGGAGCCCGCAAGAGAGAGAAGCGCATGCAGGATATCTTCGAGATCCAAAAATGCGACGACGAGTTGCTAAAAGACTGCCTGGAGAGATTCCAGAGGCAATGCATGGAGCTTCCTCCAATTCCCGACAACATCGCTATGGTAGATTTTGGCTAAAGTCTGAACTCTAGGGGTTCATTGGCCACACGAGAGTTACAGTAGAATCTCACTAAGCACCCGGTGACGACATGGAATGCTCTACATCAGAGATACATAGAGAAGCTCAGTTTGGAGTCTGAACAATCCTTAGCCTTCGATGGTGGAATTCGCCCAATCGCCGAGGACGTCAACCGTCAGGGGCAGAAAAGGGAATACATCGAAGAACCTCGAGATGGAGATAGAGGGAAATGAAGCAGGAGAGATTACAGAGCCGGATTCCCAAGACGAGTTGAAAAATGGGAGGACAACAGAAAAGCAGCGGCACTCTCCCAAAAAAGGTAGCTCAGCATAAACAGTGTACCTAATAGGCTTGAAGAGTTGGGAATATGCGTCAACACCGTAGAGTTTGTGAAGGATCATCTGAAAAGCACTCAAGTACGTTGGCCTAGCAACATGAGGGTGAAACCTGGCAGAAGAGACGTAAACCTCTACTTTGACCTTCACAGAGATCACAGTCATGAGACTGCCGGCTATAGGGCTTTAATTCTAGAAGTCATGGGTTCGCTCAGTAAAGGATACTTGAAGTATCTACTGAAGCATAGAGGAAAGCAGACATACACTAAAAATAGGAGCCTGGAGGGCCCTCCCGATTTGCCGGAACCAAAGAGTTCCATCAAAGTGATAGTCGGTGGCCCGATACTAATTTAATGATTCACATCACAGCGAGGCAGCGCCCGATAAAAGCAACGCCCGAGATGAGATGATCTTGTTCAGTGATGAGGATAGCACCAGCTGCAATGCTCCTCACCACAACGCCTTGGTCATAACACTTAGAATAGGGGATACGGATGTCAAACACGTCTTGTTGACGCTGGCAACGCTGTAAACATTATCAAGTAGGAGACCTTATAGGCAATGGGAATTGAGGACAAGGTAAATCCAAGTGTTTATTGGTTAGCTGCAACAACTCCTGCGAGAACTCTGTTGGAGAAATAAACCTTATTACGCGCATACCAGGCGCAGATCATGTTTAATCTTTTCAGGTAATCAAAGGAGGGGTCCCATACAATGCCATCGTGGGACGATTGTGGATTCACCAGCTCAAAGTAGTATCTTCCACCCTATACCAAAAACTCAAATACCCTACCCAGTGTGGAGTAAAAAAATTTAATGGAGATCAGGAAGTGGCAAGAGAATGCTATATGGCAGCTTTCCTAGGATCACATGTCCCAGAAGGAGCACCCGAGGAAAACCTCCTTGAAGCTGATGAAGACCTCGAAACTGTAATCAACCAGAATGATGACTCCGACTCCATGGTTGATTAAAATTTTCGGGGGGGGGGGGGGGAGAGCAGGCACTTGGAAGTATAATTCTTTTCAGTTTTTACTTTAATTAAGTTTCTAGTTTGCTTTTGGAATTTTGATTACAATATTTTCATGCTTATCAATTATGTTACGAGTTTTCACCCACAACAGCTCGGGCCCAACACCCCGTTTATGCATAAAACTACTATTTTATTCACTCAATTTTTATATTCAGATCCATCTACGATCCAAATATTCATAGCCTCAGCACAACTTAAGTTGAAGTAATACACTCACTTTGCGTGACAAAAGTAGAATAAACTACTCGCTTAAAGCTAGACACTTCTAGTTCAGCCACCAGGCATTATTCGTAAGTTGAAATCGTTAATTCAACAAATTACACCTACATGTCAGTGGGGACACCCACTTGCATAGTGCAAGAAAGTCTTAAAATACTCGAGTAAACAAGCAAAGGCATTCTAACTAGAATGCAAAAATGCCCCGTTGCATACAACAGGTTCAAGACATCCCATTGTAGGCACAAAAAGCCGCGTGCAACTTAGTCGTCAGCCTCTGGCGCACACACAACAGACGTACTAGCTCCAACCACGTGGTCGGGCATTTTTTTTTACACCTACCCATTCACGATAGGGTTTTCTCTCTCCGTACATCGGGTGATCGACATCTTTTGTCGAACATATAGCTTATGTTTGGCTCAATTAGGTCCCGGGCTTTGGAGGGTAGAAAACCTATAAAGGAAAAGATAAATTCAGCAAGAAAGAAACCTCGGGTAGACCCCAGAAATTGAATTGCAGCAAAAACTCACCATGTCGTTTTCACATCCATTTGTTCTCTGCCACTGTGGCTATGCTCATCCAATTTCTCTCTGGATGAGTTCAAATGTCAATAATCGCTTAAACCCAATCAACCAGATTGGTTGGGGGATTAACTGGAACTTTGCCTGCTAAGGAATTCAGGACAAAAGATAGAAAATAAATTTGAGGTTAAGATTAAAAGACAAATGAATCATGAGGAAAGTCACTTACGTTCATTATTCCACACTTCAAAAAATCCAGGCTCGGGACAGTAAAGTGGTCGGGAGAAGAATGTAACGATCACACCAACCACGGTCTTCTTTGTCTTTGCTCTTTGTTATCAACGAATATTTGCCTCGTTTACTAAGTTGAACAATTCCACCTTTATGTAAATTGGGGTAGAAAAGAGAGACCAGGTGTTGAAAAGTGAAATGTATCCCAGCCTTTCGACTCAAGAAATCGTATACCAGTAAGCCAAAAGAAAAGAATAAGAAAAAGGAGAAGGAAGTCATCGACGCCGAGGAAGGCGTGAATATGATGTCGAGCCTGGCCAAGACACTAATCCAAAGGCTTTGCTGGTCAAGGAACCTCTAAAGGTGATGATTACATCTTCATCGGTCAGTTCACTTCTATCACAACTTCCTCTTAATTGCTAAGTGTCCAATTCACACATCTACAGATTTGAGTAGAAAAAGATAGGCTTCGAAGAAGCCGACTCGAACTGTGAATTCCCGATTCAAGGCGACGTCTGCTTATGGCCTCGAGGCTGTTGTCGAGCTGCAACAATGCTTAAGAGATGAGCCTAGTGATGAGGGTCTCATGGCACCAGGGAGACCGTGGTGATAAACCTCGACGAGCTTGATCATGTTGCTGCCAAGGCTAAGGGCAAGACCAAGGTATGCGAGGCTAAAATTCCCCCTACTGCTAAGGATCGAGCGGCACCCAACGCTACTCGAGTCAATTCTGAGCCTTCCAGTGCCTCGGCCTCTACAGGGACCTCGAGGAGGATTATTATTCCTGCGGACTTGGATCTTTACGACAGTGGCTCGATTGAGGTCCCCTTGTGTCTAACTCAACTCCTCGGTCAAAAGGAAGAGGAACACTTCAAAGACGTGCCTCCATTAATATTGATGGCTCATTCAGCTGGCAGCGCAGTTCAGGTAAGTTTCTGATACTTGCAAAAATTTTCTTTTCTGTTTGATTCTCTTCGTTCTAAATCTCCATTAACCTTTTTGCAGTCTCTTGCTATCGCTCAAGACGATGCAAATTGAACGTAACCGAGGTGTAGAACTTCGCCGCTTGGATGATACTTGGGACCGCCAAAAGTATGGGTTCAAGAACCAAATCTCTGAGTTACAAGCGGATGTCGCCTCCTGTAACACCCTATACAATTTTGCTAAATTCATATGCATCTTCACGCTTGAGTGACTCTAATTAATAAATGCAAGTTTGTGGAATGGATGCTTGAGTTATGCCATAAGCGTGATATATATATATATATATATATATATATATATATATATATATATATATATATATATATATATATATATATATATGTATGTAAAGTAATTGACTCAATTGTGTTAAAGAATTATCTTATTTGGCCTTTTAGTAAAGGACCTTCCTATTCCAATTACATTAATTGATTTAAAATATTTATGTAAAGTAATTGATTTTGTAATAGGGGATTTGCTTGGTTCAATTGCATGGTAATGTTAATTACATTTACTATTATGGAGATACTTGGTTGTTAATTGAAATAGAACAAAGATTATTTTTGGCTTTGTCTAGTTCACGTGCTCTAACCAAAGAGCAATTCAAGTCTTTTACCTGGATCCCTTTTCATTAGTAAATGTGATAGATACATATTATTTTGAGGGTCAAGAATAGAAAGTGTAGGGAATTAGTCATTCATATTTGTGGCTCATAGTGGAAAGAAAGTTGTAAAGAGCAAAAAAAAAATATTTTTGGTCATTTAGACCTTCCTGGACCAAACAAAAAACCAGTCTTGCTGCCATTTTAAAGGAAGAAAAAGTTTCCGTACTTTCTCTTTGGTTCCAAGAGAAAAGCTTACTACTTTTTAACTAAAATTTGAGAGGCATGGTAGATCAAGTGTTCTTCAACCCCAAGCTTTTGTTCTGCTAGTGTAAGTTTTTAAGGTAAACTTTGTACCCTTTTAGTTTTATTTTGTTAGTTTGTAAAAATATGAGTATTAATTCTTGAGGTGTCAATCTCATAGAGGTTCATTCAATTAATTAAAGTAAATAAATATTTTCACCAATCCTTGATCCTATCCTATGATTCTACGATGAATTCTTACTTAAAAGTTTGTGAAATTGAAAAATCTTGAAAAGTTGATAGGGTTCTTGAGTTTGAACTCAATAATAGAGTAAAAGGGGCGATTTGAAGATGTTAATATGACTGTATTTTGCTTAATTTTCGAACATATGAACTCGTGAGTGAATGGGTAATATTATATTAATGTCGGATTTTGAATCCGAGGTGGGGCCCGATGGACAGGTTTCGGGTCGAGGTGGGCCCAGGCCCCAAAATTTGGGGTTTTTACCCTCCTAGCATATTTTAACACACTAATTATGATTTTTAATAGTGTGTTTGGATTGGAGTTCATCTTGGTGACATTTTGGGACTTACTCGGTCGTAGTACTCGGACCGCCTTTGAGGTAAGTGGGACTTGATCTCTACTTTGCTTGCTCTGCTAAAATGGGCATGATTTGGATTTGCGTAATAAGTTACGAGCTTATAAATGATTAGTATATTGTGGGACAAGTGCATGCTTTTCCATATTCGTTAGATTGAAATCGTTTACCTTACTTGAACGATCAAGTTTAGCTTTATTACTTTTGGTATTGACTTGAATACAGTATTATATCATACCTTACTGCATTTGAGTAAAAGAGCACGACATTGACATGTGTATTACATGTGTATTGAACACTAGATGTATTTCTTTCTATACTATGGAGTGATATATATACATTTCGGATTATCTCATAATATAGTTCTATTTTCTCGTTGGTATTTGGATTGTGGACCATTGGTCTAGCCTTATATGGTGAGAGCCTATGCCATTAGGTAAATTTAGCCACTGGTCTAGCCTAATATGGTGAGGGCCTATGCTATAGAGTTTATGAGCCACTAGTCTAGCCACAATAATGGTGAGGGCCTATGCTACTATGTTGTATAAAGTTGAGAAGTTATAGTGAATGATGGTACTTGATTATTCCTTTATTATATTTATTATATTTTGGTGAATATGTAAACCTCGTTAATGTTATCTTCTTATGTATTTTCAAAGGCTTGTCCCGAAGGGTAAAGTAGCAGGTTTGTCGATGATCTTACTGGGCTTCGACTCATAACTTACTGCTTACTTGTGCAGACCTATCTTCTAATCGGGCAGCTGGACTTTCTAGATCCGTTCGAGGCTGTGGACTAGTATCGGTTGAGATGAGCCAACCGCATTGTTCGTGGTGGCAAGTTGTCCTATCTTCCTTTATATTTTAGACTTTTCTTATGTTTGGTATGTGCCCTAGATTGTACGAACTCTTTATATGCTCCATTGACATTGTGTATTGGGGATAGTTATGTCGAGATTTTTGGAATGCTTTTCTTTAATTATGGTATTACTTTTTCCCATTTAGTGCGATCATCTTTTAACACTATGTATTGATTTAGCCTAATTATCATCTTGAACTCTTTACCCACTTCTTGGTTCGCCTAAGGGTAGAACGCTTAAGTGCCATCACGGTCCCAGAAATTGGATCGTGACACCTCCGAGGCCCAGATTCAGGCTTTCGCTTTGGATGAAAGTCATAAAGCCAAAAGCTCAAAGCTGACCACCCAAGACGAGAAGCTTCATGGCGAACTGGATCGATCCAATGCCCAACTTGCTGCTAATGTTCGAGAGTATTTTGATAAGATGAAGGAGCATATGCTCGTGATAAAGGGTTTAGAGGACCAAGTGTAAAGATTCCAGATCTTGAAGCCGAAGCTACTCGACTTCGGGGCAAAGTTTCCTCCTTGGAAGAGAAGGAAAAAACCAAGGCAACGAGGGCTGAGCTGGAAACGACCTGGGCCATTATCAAGACTCGGCTGATAGCTCTCGAGTAGTGCAAAGCCGGATAAGTTGATATGGACAAGGAAATTGATAAGGCTAGAAATGACGTTGCCGAGGCTCAAGCCATTATTGATGAGCTTCCCTCGAGTGCAAGCTCAGATGATGAAGCTGCATATGACAAAGAGGGCAGTGAAGACAATGAATATGGGAATTCCGAAGGGGAAGATGATCCCGATGCTTAGCAATTTCCTTCCTTGTATTTGTTTTTGTTGTGGCGCTCGAGCCGTTTTATGTAAATAACTTTTGTGGCCTCCGGGCTTTTTAATGAAATTCAACTTTTCCTCCAAAGTGTTAGTCTTATCCTTTGTTCAAAAGCGCAATAAGTCACTTAGGATATTTTTGTTTGCAAGACTTTGATATAACAAATCGATGCTAGCTTGGTACGACGTCTCGCTCCCACGCCGAGGCATAACAGAATAATCATAACTTGGTAAGTTAGATATTGAAACAAAGAGATATTAAATCAAGTTTATTTCATTGATGAGCAATAACTGGCAAAACCTAGCTGAAGCTTGACTTAGGCAAATTTCATGAAATAGAAATAGAAATAGCACCACTATCGAGCGACAAGTAACTAAGCTAATTTTTGGGAGACAGTACCCGGTATACAGATAGCAGGTCTTCGGGCCTGCTTGTAGTTCTCGGTATGAGAGGCTTCGAGTCGATCTTGACTGTACACTATCCGTTACATCCCCTAGTAGTGGGGTGTGAATTGATGAAGACCCGAGCACTGAAATTCATTCCCCTTGCTTCCTGAAAAGGTCAAGCAAGGAAAAACGAGGAGTCAGTTTGAATTATTCGACCTAAGCTTTGGAGCATTCTCGGCTCGGTGTTGTAGCTGACAATCGATAGAAGGTAATATACCTTGGCATCAGAAATAATAATGCTTCAAATTGGACACATTCCAATTTGAGGGTTCTACCTTGCCCTTCAAATCTTCTAGCTGGGAGGATCCCTTGCCAATGATTGCTTTGATTCGGTAAGGCCCTTCCCAATTCACAGCAAGCTTATCAACATTCTTGTCTTTGGTAGTTTGGTTTGAGGCCTTTAACACAATAATCCCAACCTTGAACGCTCTGAATTTAGCCTTCCTATTTATGTAAGTCTCGATTTGCCTTTTCTGAGCCATTATTCGAACCAAAGCCATTTGTCGTCGTCCTTTAAGCAAATCCAACTCCACACGCACTGCTTGTTGATTTGATTCTTCAGTCGCATGGGAAAAACTGAAGACTGGGTTATTCACAATAAAGACTCCTCTCAATCGATATTCATTAAGGAAGCAATATCAAGTGAATCAATTTGAAGGCTGCTATATAAGAAAAGTCTCAATAACCAGTTCAAGATTCACAACTATATATTCAAGAAGTCACTAGATGAGAAAATACGCTTCTACATACTATCTACCTCATCTGTGTCTTTTACTTAAACAATATCATTGTATTTTTGAGTGTTTACTAGTGCTCGAAAAGAAAAGAAAGAGAAGAAAAAGTGGAGGTATTAGTTGTGTCAAATATAGTTTCTTTGGTGAGCTAGAAAACAAAAGTCCATTGTTGGTGAGTGAGTAAAAACCATGATTATGTTGTTGGTGAGCGTTTCAAAACCAATCCTTATTCGTTTATTGGTGAGTGAGTGAAAACCAACTTTGTAGAACGTTGGTGGTGAATGAAGGAAACCACAAACCTTGTAACCAAGATCAAAGAGATAAAGAGATAACTCATTTGCAACGCAATGACACTGGATTAGGATACCACATTGATTCTGAACCAGTATAAAATATCGTTGTGTCAATTTTATATTCTGCATTTTAATTACTGCACAGTTTATTGCGTATCTTTATTCTGCTATAATATTAGTTGACTGTCTCGGTAAAGCAGTTGACTAAGAAAATTTTAGAAAGAAAATATAATTCACCCCCTTGTTCTTTCAAATTCTACTCTTTATGCCCCCATTTCCTTGGCCAGCTCCAAACCTGCTATGGCAGCTTCCTATTCAGCCTCGTTGTTGGTCACCTTTTCGAATCTCATAGAATGTCTAAATATTTCCCCTATGGGAGCCACCAAAACTATACCGAGCTCTGGGTCTTTTGAATTAGTGGCCCCATCAATATAGAGCACCCAAACCCCGGACGGCTATCCTCTAGACATCAAATCCTCCTTCTCCGCCTCAGGGATATTTTAGCGCTGAAATCATACATAAAATTCGCTAACAATTGGGATTTTATGGCAGTTCGAGGCTGGTAAATGATGTCATACTCACTTAGCTCAATTTCCCATTAAGATAGCCTCCCTGACAACTAAGGCTTATGCAATATACTCCTTAAAGGGAAGGTAGGAACTACGGCTATGGGATGACATTGAAAATAAGGCCGAAGTTTACGAGCAGCGACGACTAAGGCGAGTTCTAATTTTTCTAAATGGGGGTACCTTGTTTCAGCATCGAGGAGTGTTTTGCTCACGTAGTATATGAGTTGTTGCTTCCCATCCTCCTCTCTAACCAGGACTGTACTTACTAACACCTAGGTCTAGGCATCGAGTGAGTGAGGGCCCGAGCCTAGCCTAACCGAGCCCGAGCCGAACCGAGCTTTATACTATACCGAGCCAAGCCGAGCTCAACCGAGCTTTGCTCGAGTTGACGGAGTCAGAGCCAACTCATTTTCTTATGTCCCCATGCTTATTAATATAAAAAGTAATATTTAAAATTTTCTTTTGATCATAATCATAGATAAGGATAAAAGTACTAGTTTATAAACTGTTAACTATTGCATTAAAATATTAAATATCACGTAGACTTCTATTTTTTTTGGTAATTAAGCCTAATGAATGGAAGTTATTTTTTATAGAAAAAATTACACGATTAATCAAGCTAATTGAGTCGAGCCGAGCTTTAACTGAGCCGAGCTTGATCGAGCTTTAACCGAGCCAAGCTGAGCCAGACTTATAATAAGATCGAGCCGAGCCGAGCTAAAAGGCAATCGAGCCGAGCCGAGCTCCGAGCCGGCTCAGCTTTATGCCCAGGCCTACTAACACCTCGAATACGGCCAAGTAGACCAACAACGTTTCTCTATATTTTGGCTTAGCAAGCAATGGTGCGTTAGCCAAATAACGTTTCAACTCCCTTAACACTTCTCTGTACTCAGGAGTCCATTCGAAATTAGTATTTTTCTTCAAGATGGAGAAGAATTTGTGGCATCGCTCGGAGGACCTCGAGATAAATCTACTCAAGGCAGCGATTCGGTCAGTTAAGCATTGGACCTCTTTAGTCCCCAAGAGTACCTCAGGAATTTCTTCAATGGCTCTGATCTTTTCAGGATTCGCCTTGATGCCTCACTCGGAGACGATGAACCCCAAAAACTTTCCCGAACCAAACCCAATGGCACATTTTTCAGGGTTCAATTTTATATTGTATTGCCTTAGAACAACGAAGGCCTCCCTCAAGCGGTTCAAATGGACCTCTATCCGAACCGACTTTACTAGTATGTCGTCTATATAAACTTCCATCGTCTTTCCAATATAATCTTTGAACATTCGACACACTAGCCTCTAATAAGTTGCCCAGCAATTTTTAGGCCAAAAGGCATCACCTTGTAGCAATACGCACCCTGATTTGTAATGAAAGAAGTCTTTTCCTCATCCTTTGGGTCCATCAAAATGAGATTGTACCCTGAATAAGCATCCAAGATGGTTAATATTTTGTGTCCAGTTGTGGAGTCTATTAACCTATCTATTTGTGACAACATGTACGAATCTTTAGGGCAAGTTTTGTTCAAGTCCGTATAATCCACGCACACCCTCCACTTTCTGTTATTTTTTGGCACCACCACAAAATTAACGAGCCAATCAGGATACTTTACCTTCCTTATGAAGACATTATCAAGTAGCCTTTTTATTTCATCTTCAATTTCTTTCTTCTTTACGCCAACATGTGGTCTTTTCCTCTACTTTACAGGAATGGAGGAGTGTGATGAGGGTCGACATTTAATTTATGTGTCATAATCTCCGGATCGATCCCAACTATATCAGCGTAAGTCTAAGTAAAGTAATCAGCATTGGACTTTAGCAGCTCGATTATTGCCTTTCTTGAATCCGGGTTCAACTCCGAGCCAAAAAACACCTTCCATTCAGGAAAATCCTTCGATAAGGCGAAGGATTCAAACTTCTTAATAGTTGAGTCCTCAGCTTTGTGTTTCTGAGGCTCTTTGATCCACGCTCAATCTGCTCGCCGCAAGGGGTGTGGGCGGTCGTCAAAAGTAATAGTACCCAACAAGAGTCGGGGTCGACTTCCACAGGGAGCTTACCAAAGTAATCTATTAGTCTTAGTATGAATATTAACGGGTTCTAAGAATTGTCCGTGTATTCCTAAGTAATAAAAGTAGATTTGTTTAACTACGGCTATAACTAACATAAAACAACTAAATAATTAAGATTGATGTAAACGATGAGAATAGTTAGGGGTTTACCCAATCCAACTAGATTCTCATAACTAAATCCTTGTATTAGCCTCACAAATCTCATGGGTAACGTCAATGTTCGGACCTCTAATGTATTCCTCAAAACCCTCTCGAGATAAAGAGAATTTTCTTCACCAAGCCTGTTAGGATCAATAATGAAGTGCTAGAAACCCTACTCTAAGGAACCGAGCGGGGTTGATATTTTTAGGTCTTCCCCTTTATATGGGGTAGGCCGCAACCAATGTAACCTAAATTCTCGCTAGTCTCCATTAACCTATGCCTTTAACCCCTTTCGTGTGATGAAAGCCTAGTAGGGTTAGGTTCAACTGTTCAAGTATGGCCGTGCCTTAAACCCTAGTTAAGAAAGTACGATGGAGAGCTAGATTTATGTTAACCCATTGATTTTATAAGATTAAGTATAAGATTTAAGCTAAGATAATCAAGTTTTCATGAATAAACCCCTACTATGAGTTTAGTTACTCATACTAGGGTCTAACACACACATAGTAGAAAATGAAATGGCAAGAATCATGTAAGAATATATTTAAAGAAAATAGAATCCTTAAAATGAAATTAAAGTTTAAACCCTTCCTTAGCTCCCAAAAATATTCAAAAACATATAAAGTGATATTCTAAGCTCAAAAGGTTCTATGAATTGCGATGCAGGTTCGGCGGGGCGCCCTTGGCATTGCAGACAACTCTTGAGCTTCGCAGATATTTTATACTCTCTGTGGACAGTGGCGGGTGCGCCTCTTCTTCTGCGGGGTCGTCGCTTGCTTCTTCGGCGATCCGCCCTTTAGTCGGCTGGAAGGCCTGAAATCTTTCCTCCTTTGGAAGATGTCTGACCTCTTGAGCCACTTATTCGGCGAGGCGTCAATCCAGTTGCTGCCTTATCTCTGTGTTCTTCAATTTTGTAGCAAAAGTGCACTTGTTTTTGCTCTTTTTCACATTTCCTTCAGCTTTGTATACTAAATTCTCTTAATAACCTAAAACACAGAGAAAAACGTAAGATTCACTCAAATAATAATGCTTTAAGACACAAAAACTAAGTGAAAAAAGTTGTGATTATGCACAAAATACTAACATATCAACTCCCCCAAACTTAAGCTTTTGTTTGTCCTCAATTAAGAACTATCTCATGTTTCATTTTCTTGGCATCGGGATTGAGTTCAACAATGGAATGAGACAAGAAGAAGTCCATGACTTCAGTTGATACTAACACTTAATTTCACACATGAGAATCTAACAAGGCAAACAAAAGTGCCATAGTTACAACTACATCTACTAAAGCGTTTACTGGGGACTAAAGCATGTATAGCACCATTGCTTTCTCAACTCACCTAAAGCTTTCTTGATTGTGCCTTCAAGTCTCAAGCCTCTTTATGCTCTCACCACAGAGAATGAGTCCCTATCTCTCAATATAATGTAAACAAAAGGGACCCTCAATTTTAACCTCTCACTCTAAAACATGAATGCAAGTTAAGCACATACAATGTCGTAGGCTTGGCCTTAGTGTCACTTGTTATTTTTATGTCAATTAATGGAGGATCAAATAGGACTTCTAAGGTTGTAATGTAGGCTTTTGGATAAAGGTAGGGTATAATTTCGATAAAGAGTGACTAAATTTCCTCCTTGGGCACTACATTATCTTTGCAAACATTTCACTTTGAGCTTTCTTTTCACATTTAGCTCTTATTCCCATCTTTCATTCTTGATTTTGCTTTGGCTCTTATTCTTTCACTTGCTTCTCTTTCTATTTTTGTCTTTTCAATTTTTCTTTTGCTGTTTTTGTGCTTTTCTTGATTTTCTTCTTTCCTCTTTTGCAACTTTTCTTTACACAACCATCTTCCTTTTCGAAGAGCCACTTAGCTTTTATTTCTTTGTTCCCCTCCCCCAAACTCACGTCTTTCAATGCTTCAAGGAGGTATGGCCAAGAGAAGGGTTAGTGCTATTAAGCACTTAGAATTGGCTCGGACTAATTACATGGCTATCAAAAAAAAGAATATTAAGGCTCAGAGTTGGCTAACGGATGATTAATTTTATTTGGTGGCTTGAAAGACTCAAACGGGTCAAAGAAATTCCTATCATCCTATCCAACCACTAATTTGACACTTCATTCACTTTCAAGGACACACAAGCCAAGTCCTAACATGCATATGCAATTAACATTATCTTTGCAAATATTTCACTTTGAGCTTTCTTTTCACATTTAGCTCTTATTCCCATCTTTCATTCTTGATTTTGCTTTGGCTCTTATTCTTTCACTTGCTTCTCTTTCTATTTTTGTATTTTCAATTTTTCTTTTGCTATTTTTGTACTTTTCTTGATTTTCTTCTTTCCTCTTTTGCAACTTTTCTTTAAACAACCATCTTCCTTTTCGAAGAGCCACTTAGATTTTATTTCTTTGTTCCCCTCCCCAAAACTTAGACTTTTAGTCTAAGTTACACGTCTTTCAATGCTTCAAGGAGGTATGGCCAAGAGAAGGGTTAGTGCTATTAAGCACTTAGAATTGGCTCGGGCTAATTACATGGCTATCAAAAGAAAGAATATTAAGGCTCAGAGTTGGCTAACGGAGGATTAATTTCATTTGGTGGCTTGAAAGGCTCAAACGGGTCAAAGAAATTCCTATCATCCTATCCAACCACTAATTTGACACTTCATTTACTTTCACGGACACACAAGCCAGGTTCTAACATGCATATGCAATTAAAAAGCTTTAAGTAAGAACTCACCTCACTAGAATACGGGACAAGAGATAAGAACATCAACTTTCTAACACTTAAGGTGATGATTTAGCCTATACTACACATGCATAAAGTCATCAAAAGAACCTAAAGGTTATAGGTGCAACTCTCAACAAACAATCCACAAACTTTCTCATTTGTGCTCCTAATGTGTTGGTATCAAACAAGTCGTGAAACAAGGATGGTATTTCTATAATTAGAGTCCTAAAAAGTGCCCGGTTCAAAAAAAATGTATTCTTGGGAAAAGAACCGAGTCAAAGAAAACCAAGAAGGTTATTTATCAATTCAAGACTATTTACAAAAGTGGTATTTACAATGGGGTGGTTGTTGTTTCGGGCCCAAGTAAAAATGAGTTTTACTAGGGTTGCCTATGTATCGCAATAAGTGCGAATCAGATGAGAGAAGGCAACATCTCAAGTGTAGTTTACGGGAGTACCTTTGGAATCTTTTTCTTTTTGGGATTTTCAAAATTTTTCAATTTGTTTGGGCTTTTTGCTTTTTCAATGTTTTTGAATTTTTCATATGATATTAACAATAATTACATTATGAATTTAAAAGCATAACTAAAGACAAGACATAAATATAAACATCACAAAGACAACCTACATTAAACAGCCTAAGTTAAACATCCATATAAATATAAAAACACATAAACATGAAAATAGTTTAGGACATATCAAACAAAAGATAAGTTACTCCACCCTCAACATGAGAAGTTGATATGCCTCAAAGAAACTAAACAAAATAAGTTTAATAGGTAAGGGGTAAGAGTGCTCCCTAAAATGGTCTTGAGGATGGTGGTGGAGCTTTGTCCTTATCAAGTTGAGTTGTTGGTGGTTCGTTCTCACTTGTTGGACTATGGATTTTCCCAGTAGAAGTTGATGATGATGTTTCAGCAGGTTTAGCAGCCAATGCCTTTCTGTTTGACTCTTCTAGCTTGGCTAATTGTTCTCTCCTAGCCCTCTCTACCCCTGCTGCTTGTTCCTTCACTTTCTTTCCTACTTCTTCCATTTTCTCCTATCTTCTTCTATTTTGGCTCTCTCTTTCCCCTTCTTTGTAGCTTTTTATTCTTCTGTCTCTTCTTCTTTGTTACCAACTTCTTTGTCTCCTCTCCTTGCAATGTCATCTACCTTCCTTTTCCTCGCATAAGCTTTAGGGTCTTTTTTGGAAACACTTGTTTTTTAATTTCCTTTGGCTTGGTAGCCACTTTTTCTTTCACCTCATCTTCTCTTTTTTGCTTTTTCAATTCAAGTCTTTCATTTCTAGCTTTTTGTTCTTCTTCTTCTTCCCTTTGTCTTTTGATCTCTTGTTGTCTTTTAAATTTTTCTTCTCTAATAACTTGGAGCCTTGCCATCATCTCCTCAGAAGTTTCTTGCACCTTTGTTGTGGTGCTTTCACTTTTTGGTTCTTCACTTCCAGCATCTTCTTCTTCACTATCAACTTATTTCTCTTCACTAGCCATTTTTTCTTCTTCACTATCTACCTAAACTTCTTTGCTTGCTTTGCTTAGTTCAGCTTTTTGGGTTGCTCGTTGATCAATCTCTTCAATTGTTGCGGTGTTGTTCTTGTTTTCAAATCTGAGTGTTCCAGGTCTGCCACTCTATCAGCTAACTTAGTCACCTTTGTGGTGTTGTTTGTCACAGCCTTGGTGAGTTCTTTGATGGCAGTAACAGTGGGTTTTAGAGCTTTCTCCAGCTCAGCCGATGGTCCTCTCAGAAGGCTCACTTTAGTATCCATACCCACAATATTATCATTGATCTCATTCAGTGCTTTGGAAATGTTGAAGAGTTCAAATTGCTTGGCTGACACTGATTCCACTGATGGATGAGGTAATGGAATCTTACTGACTGGTGATCTCTTTCCTCTTTGAGGGGCTGCAGCTGCTATTTCTTCCTTGTCCATCTGGGTACTCCTTGTTCTCTTTCTTTTACTTCATCATCCTGGATCCTTTTGAGATCCACAGTGCCCTTAGCTCCTTTTATGTAATCCATATCAAGCAACAGGGGTACACGACTCATTAGCTTGGTGAGCAAAAAGGGGAAACCATAGGCAGTGGAGTTTTGATAAGCTTTGGTGTCAATTCTGTCATAGATGACTATCCCCACATCAATGTTGAAGTAGCTCATGATAGATGCCATAAGGACTGCCTTTTTGTTTGTGATTCTTGTGTCATTCAGTGAAGGGAGGAATCTGCTACTGATCACTGCATTTTAGCCTTTGGTAATCAAGTTCAAGTCTTTCTTTCTGATTTGAGTTCCTGGTTTGATCCAGGTTGGTACAATTCCTGGGGCAGCAATAATGGCTGCAAGCCATGTTCTCAAGCTTCCCTCTTCGTCTGTTCCCCACATCTTGACTTTGCGTTCATATTCTCATTGATCGAGTGTTGGCAACCCATAGACTTCATTGATCTCTTCATCGCTGAAGAAAACTTCTATCCTTCTCACCTTTACCTTGATGGATTTTTCTTTCTCTTGCGAGAGATTTGAATAGAATTCTTTCACCATCACTTCATTGTACTCACCAGGAGGTTCTAGCAAAATTTCTATTTTCTTCTATCAATCTCTTAATAGAACTCATCACCATATTTCTTGGCCTATTCACTTTGCACTTGCTTTTCTGGGTTTATGGTTCTTTGTGCATGGAACATTGCTTCAGCTGCTTCATTTTTATTGAACCTGTGGTTGAGGATCTTTTGTGTTCTATTGGGTTCTTTGTCAAATTCCAGCTTGATTTGCACTCCCTCTTCTCCCCAATCTTCAACATCAGATTCAGCCTCTTCCATAGTGTTTGAGGGTCTTTGGCCAGGGATAGACTTTGGCTTAGTTGGCTTTGGATCTATAATGATTTTCCCCTTTTCTGTGCCTTTGATGTTAGGCTAAAAATACATATATTTTAGTATTAGTTACATCATATTTTGGTGCTTTTGTGGATTATTTTAGCGTGAACAATAGTATGTTGTGCTTATATTGGGTGTTTGAATGTGTAGGAATCAAATGGTTTGAAAAAGTGTTAAAGTTTGATGATTTGGAGCAAAATTAAAGTTAATTTACAGCGTTGTAAGGTGCCAAGGCCGTGGATTAGCCATGAAAGGAATTTGAAGACGAAATGTCACGGCCCAGCCATCGTAAAGCCATGATTCAGCCATGAAGTTGAAAGCAGAATTTCGCAAGTGCATGGCCCAGGCATCGTAAGGCCATGATCCAGCCATGAGACAAATTTTCTGGCGAAAAATGGCGAGGGGCAAACTTGTCCACGAGTTTCACACGAGGTATAAAAGGTTTTCTAACCTATTTTCAGCCCCAATCTTGACTTGGGAGAGCAAGACCACCATTGTGGAAGCACTTTGGACTCATGGAGGCAAGGAACACACAAGGAGGCGTGGGATTAAAGACTTGAAGATTAAGAGTTCTTTCTTCCATTATTTCTTCTCGTTTGTAGTTTATTCATCCATGATTATTCTTGATTTGTTTTTGATGACCATGAGTGGCTAAACTACCCATTCTAGGGTTGATTGAACCACTCCAATACTATGTGAATTGATTAATTGATTTTGATGAATGAAATTTGATTATTCTTCCTATCTAAGTATTTACGTTTTGTTTGCTAATTGATTGGAAGGGCCCCCAATTGATTGCTCCCTTTATCCTTGTGCGTTTAGGAATAAATTTACGAGTTAGGGTTAAATGCTTAGCAATATTTCAACCTAAAACCAAGGAATTACTTAGGTTGTCAATAGGGTGAGTTGTGACCACCGAGCCCGATTGTGAACCATACTTGTAGTTCTAATCATCTTCATTAATTAATTGGAAGATTAGTTAGTGAAAGTCATAGCTAGTGCATGGAAGTGGTTAGTTGTGAATTTGGAGCAAGTGTTCAATAGGAAGAACCAAGTTGAATTCGTTGATTCATTAGTCAATCACATAGGTAGGAGTCGGTGTAAATCAATTCTAGGCTTTTAATATCCTTGCTTGATTACTTTTTATTATTTTGCTATTTACCTTATTGTTATTTAGTTTCTACTTTAAAACCATCATTAAAATATAAACTCTTGAAGTTGGTTGATTAGATAAATTAGTTAGATTAACGACTGAATTACGAGTGTTCTCTGTGGGATTCGACCTCGGGGCTTTAAATACCGAGCTATATTTGCCGCGACCGCTTAGTCCCTTTTATAGGGCTTAGTTGGGCGTGATCAAATTTTGGCGCCGTTGTCGGGGAACACAGTGTTATTTTAGTTGTTAGGATAGCTGTATTATTTATTCAATTAACTTCGTTTCTGTACATATTCTCTTTATTTTAGATTAAAAAAAACATGGCATCAGAAAATAACATGTGGCTAGGTGATCATTATTATGGTTGTACTAATACGTCTTATTCTTCCCCGAGCCCCTATTATGATGATTTTTCTTTCTCTTATGATAACAGTTGGTACAATGAAGTAGAGGATGATGAGGAAGAATACGAAGCCGAACTGAAGAAGGTTTGGGACAGACTTAGAGCACAACTAAGCCAGATAGAAGCTCAAGTGAATCAGTTGGCTACACTATTGGGAATTCAACTAACTAGCCAAGAAGATGTGGAATTAGAAGAAGAAATCATGGCTATTGTAGAAGATCTAAAGCGTGAATTTTCATTAGATGAGAGAAGGGTTGAAAGCCAACCGTCTAGCCATATGGTGTGTGAAGATGCCGATGAAGAAAATGTGGTACTAGAGTTAGACAATAAAATTAAAGCTGAAATTGTAGTTGACTCTAACTCACACCAGAAAGAGGATGTGATCGATGAATCAAAGTGTGAGCGGGTTGTACCGCATTCTAGACACTTTTCTACATTGATTTTAGAAGGGGACATGGAAATTAATCCTTCTGAGACGATTGAAGAGTTGAAGGATGATGTGTGTAATGCTTACACTCTCAAATTTTTTATGCCATCTATACACGATGAAAATCCTCTTTTGAAGACCAGCGAATACAACATAATATATTTGGTGTTTGGCCAAGAGAATAGCCAAAAATATGAAGATATTCCTGATTTAGCGGCTTCACACAGATACTTAGTTTTTAGCATGCAAGATCTTGTGTCACCTCAAGAGCATACACAGATAGGTAAATTGCAGTTGGGGAGGCAATACACAAGCTCGAGTTGGAGGAAAAAGTGTTGATAATAAGTGAAGTCGTGCCACGACTATAACTAAGGCGCTTCTCGGGAGGCAACCCGTAATTGTATACAAAAAAAAAAAAAAAAAAAACAAACAAAAAAAAATGAAAAAAAAATATACCAAAAAAAAAGGATATTACTTGGTGAGTTTCTTGGTTTTGCAGGTTTTGACTGGTTTGAAGTCCTAGTGTGGGGTGCTTGCAACCTCGTACAATTGGTTGAGGATGTCCTGCTTGAGGGAATTCTGAGTACCTCGTGCCCTAAGGAAGCTCACAATGATGTTCTTCGGGCTTAGAGCCCCAGGGAGTTTCTCTATCACCCTTAGTTTTTATATTTAATGCATTGAGGGCAATGCATGATATTAAGTGTGGGGTGGGGTATCTTGATTTGTAGCTGTATTTTTACTGCTTTAATTTTTTTTTTGTTTAGATTAGTGGCTTAATCTTTGGGTTTTCTTTTGACCACGGTTCTTTCCCGAGGATGCCTTTTGTTTTGAACCGGGTACTTTTGATGATTTTTGAATAGTAGTTAGTTGTAATAACAAAGAGAAGAAAGAATAAATTGCCTAGTTTGATTCATTGTGTCTGAAGCCTGATGACACATTGTACGATGGAAAAACGAACCATTAGGAGAGTAGAGAAGGGCCTGATTCCTAGCATTAACTCAAGCGCGCTTGACTAAGTTTAGGGTGTCCACTATGGAATTATTGAGCACTTTGTTTTCCCCTATGTATGTTGGTAGTGTAAACATGACCTTTGATTAGCAAAGATGAAGAGAGTGAGCTTAAGAAAAAATCTGAGAGGTAAGTGAGTTAAAATGATTTAAAACAATCATTTGAGAGCCTATGAAAGGGTATGAAGCAAGGGGGTAGATGAAAAAGAAAGAAAAAAAATTAGAAAGAAATTGTGCAAAGAAAGAAAAAGTAGAGATGAACGAAGGATGGGGGCAATGTTCCTATGCTCGGTTAAGGGTGAATACAAAAGCCTCGAGTATGAACACGCCAAAGGCACCCTAGTGAGGTTGAATTTCTAAGGCCCCAATCATCCAAATATTGTGAAATGTATGAATAATACCCCATTGTTGACCCTTGAGGCTTGAGATGGAAGTTGTAATTTGAGCGTGTGATTATGAGTAAAAATATGTTGAATTGAGCGAACTCTCTAAACACTTGCCGCTTAGGTCCGCTGTTTCATTATTGAAATTGTAGAGGGAACGAGCACACACACACTGTGGACCCTTGAATGTATGGTACTTGCGCAAGAGTTAAGCTAGTGCATCAATCTTGTTCTCAAATGTGCTTGATGGTTTGTGATCTTGATATTGCTGAGGGCTTTAGCATTTTGAGTTAGACTAAGGTATGTGAAAGAAGAACTCTTGTGTATTGAGCATGAATGAAGCCTGGTGTGTGGTAATATCGTTTGGAGTCTTGTATTAGTGGTTGATTTGTCCAAGTGGGTTGTGAGTTAGATTGCTCGAGGACGAGCAAAATCTTAAGTGTGGGGTTGTGATGTTAGGCTAAAAATACATATATTTTAGTATTAGTTACATCATATTTTGGTGCTTTTGTGGATTATTTTAGCGTGAACAATAGTATGTTGTGCTTATATTGGGTGTTTGAATGTGTAGGAATCAAATGGTTTGAAAAAGTGTTAAAGTTTGATGATTTGGAGCAAAATTGAAGTTAATTTACAGCGTTGTAAGGTGCCAAGGCCGTGGATTAGCCATGAAAGGAATTTGAAGACGAAATGTCACGGCCCAGCCATCGTAAAGCCATGATTCAGCCATGAAGTTGATAGCAGAATTTCGCAAGTGCATGGCCCAGGCATCGTAAGGCCATGATCCAGCCATGAGACAAATTTTCTGGCGAAAAGTGGCGAGGGGCAAACTTGTCCACGAGTTTCACACGAGGTATAAAAGGTTTTCTAACCTATTTTCAGCCCCAATCTTGACTTGGGAGAGCAAGACCACCATTGTGGAAGCACTTTGGACTCTTGGAGGCAAGGAACACACAAGGAGGCGTGGGATTAAAGACTTGAAGATTAAGAGTTCTTTCTTCCATTATTTCTTCTCGTTTGTAGTTTATTCATCCATGATTATTCTTGATTTGTTTTTGATGACCATGAGTGGCTAAACTACCCATTCTAGGGTTGATTGAACCACTCCAATACTATGTGAATTGATTAATTGATTTTGATGAATGAAATTTGATTATTCTTCCTATCTAAGTATTTACGTTTTGTTTGCTAATTGATTGGAAAGGCCCCCAATTGATTGCTCCCTTTATCCTTGTGCGTTTAGGAATAAATTTACGAGTTAGGGTTAAATGCTTAGCAATATTTCAACCTAAAACCAAGGAATTACTTAGGTTGTCAATAGGGTGAGTTGTGACCACCGAGCCCGATTGTGAACCATACTTGTAGTTCTAATCATCTTCATTAATTAATTGGAAGATTAGTTAGTGAAAGTCATAGCTAGTGCATGGAAGTGGTTAGTTGTGAATTTGGAGCAAGTGTTCAATAGGAAGAACCAAGTTGAATTCGTTGATTCATTAGTCAATCACATAGGTAGGAGTCGGTGTAAATCAATTCTAGGCTTTTAATATCCTTGCTTGATTACTTTTTATTATTTTGCTATTTACCTTATTGTTATTTAGTTTCTACTTTAAAACCATCATTAAAATATAAACTCTTGAAGTTGGTTGATTAGATAAATTAGTTAGATTAACGACTGAATTACGAGTGTTCTCTATGGGATTCGACCTCGGGGCTTTAAATACCGAGCTATATTTGCCGCGACCGCTTAGTCCCTTTTATAGGGCTTAGTTGGGCGTGATCAGCCTTCTTCTCTTGATCAGCTCCGACTCTATTGGCCTCCATTTTCTTTTTCATTTCAACCCCCATTTTCTGTTCCTTGGTGGGTAGCTTCTTTACTCCATCTTTTTTAGCTACTTGTTTCTTCATGATTGCCTGAGCAACAACGGCCAAAAACATATGTTAGTAAATGAATCACCATATTATCCTACTCCTAAACTAAGCTAAGACTAACTAAACTAACATATGAAGTCCATGGAATGGGATGGAACACTTGAAAATTTAAAACAGCTTATGAGATGCAACTGAAACGGCGAGAAGCAGAATCAGAGGCAGGCTCGCAAAAATAAGGGGGCGGCCCGCAGAAACAAGTGCTGAGAAGCACCATCGAGTCGCCACATGAAGTGCGGGATGCTAATTCAAGCCGCAGAAATATCAAGCCTTCTGTGAGAGTCAGCGGCCCGCAAATGAAACAGAGGACCCGCCAACTCATTTCGCCTTTCAACTTGCGAGGCACACTTTTACCTCGGCGACTCGCATAACCTTTGAGAACATCGAGCGGCGAGTCGCCTTTCAACCTGCAATGGGCAAGCCTCACTCGCATAATTTGGGAGCTCACTGATGACACCGGCGGCCTCGCACTTGCTTTTGCAGGCATGCCGAGTGTCTTCCACATTTCATTGTGCGGCATGCTACCTCATCGGCGGCTTGCCGAATCCTTGGTCAATTTTACCTACAGTGCACATATTCCAAATTTTCCAATTCTCACTTCCCATATCACCCCCAAATACACTCCTAAATGGTCTTTTCAACTTCCTTTCAGTTTCAAATGCTCTATCAAGAACGAGACCACATTTTTCAACCAAATTTCATTCAACCAAAAATCATACCAAGGTCAAGACTTTTTCAAACTTTCAAGCAAAACAAGGTATGTTCGAGGTTTCATTCAAGTTCTATTTTGGTTTATTTTCTTTTAAACTCTTCTTCTACTCCCTTCTTCACTTTAATTACATAAACCCCAAAATCACACACTCTAGAGTTTCAATTTCATGAATTCAAGTTCTAAGAACAAACCCTAAAGTCAACCTAACATAGATACAATTTAATCACCAAACCCCACCCCTAACATGATGTTTTTAACTACCCTTATGTAAAACATGAAAATTTTAAAGCGAGGAGTCGATTTCATACCGGATCTGAGAAGAAATTGAAATCGAGTAGAAGGATTAGCGGTGGTTTGGAGAGATCGAGTGTGCATGAGGGATTTGAAGTGTTGTTTGAGATGGTGGTGTGTCGGAATAGTGTTTTCCGGTGATGAGGTGCTTGATTTTTACAATTTAGGGTGAAAAGTGTAAAGAAAACTTACCTTGGGGCCTTTTATAGTCAGGTAACCCGACCAGACCCATAGAAGTTGCGGCTCGCTGCTATTTCGGCGTATAGAACTTAAGACCTTCAGTTGTGCATAAGTGGGTTGGTCCGCCAACTGGTCTTCAAAATTGGATGTGCGACTCGCCGAATGAACGACTGTGTACTCCTCCACTTCGCATATAATATTTCCTCACTAATTAAACCGGCGGCCAGCACTTCAGTTGGAGGACTGCAACTTGGCTTCCGCCCTTCATTCGGCGGTCTTTCCCACTTTTCAACTTCCGTTAACTTCTCTTACTTTTCAATCTTTGCAATTTCCTACACTAACACCACTTCAACCAAGATCAAATGCATTCATCACAGAACTTCACATGAAATTTTCACACTAACTACATTGTTAAACTAAAAATGCTAAAAGTAAAACTTGGGTTGCCTCCCAAGAAGCACTTGATTTAATGTCGCGGCACGACGGTGTTACCTCATCCTTCAAGGATCTAAGAGGTAGATGCAAGCGACTTTCCTAGGTTCGGTTTCACATCCCAAGTAGTGCTTCACTCGTTGACCATTCACTGGGAATGTTTTGGAACTTCCCTTCTCTTGCAACTCGACCCATCCATAAGGTGATGTTTCCACAACTTTGAAAGGTCCACTCCATTTGGATTTCAACTTTCCGGGAAATAGATGCAATCTTGAATTGAACAATAGCACCATGTCCCCCGCCGTGAATGCACGATTCCGTATCTTCTTGTCATGAATGATCTTCATCTTTTCCTTGTAGAGCTTTGCATTTACATAGGCAAGAAACCTCATTTCCTCAAGCTCATGTAGCTTCTCCATTCCGGGACTTGAAAACTTCTTCCCAATTCATGTTGAGCTTTTCAACACCCAAAGAGCTTTATGCTCGAACTCTATGAGGAGATGACAAGCTTTACCAAAGACTAACCGAAACGGTGACATCCCAATAAGAGTCTTGTATGTCGTGTGATACGCCCATAAGGCATCGTCCAACTTTTTCGACCAATCCGTCCGGTTCACATTAACCGATTTGGCTAGAATTTGCTTGATCTCTCGATTTGACACTTCTACTTGGCCACTTGTTTGGGGATGATAAGGTGTAGCAACCTTGTGTCTTACCCCATATTTCTCAAACAAAGAGCTAAAGGACCGATTGCAAAAGTGAGTTCCCCCATCACTTATGATGGTGCGAGGGGCGCCAAATCTTGTGAAAATACTTTTCTTAAGGAATGCGGTGACACATCTAGCTTCATTGTTCGATAAGGGCATTGACTCAACCCATTTAGACACACAGTCAACCACCACAAGGGTGTACTTGTAACCATAAGAGCTTGGAAAAGGACCCATGAAGTCGATTCCCCATACATCAAAGAGGTAAACTTCCACAATGGGGTTTTGGGGCATTTCATGCCTTCTTGAGATTCCCCCCTCCTTTGGCATTGATCACAACTCTTTGTGTATTCATAAGCATCTTTGTACAAAGTAGGCCAAAAGAAACCACATTCAAGTACCTTTGCCGCCGTTCTAACACCTCCATGATTTCCTCCATAAGAAACGAAGTGACATCCTTCAAGAATAGTTCCTTGCTCGGCTTCGGCAACACATCTTCTTATCATTCTATCGACACATACTTTGAAAATAAAGGGATTATCCCAAAAGTATTGTCGAGCATCTTTGATTAACTTTTTCTTTTGATTGAGTGAGAAATCCTCCGGGATCTCTCCACATTCAACATAATTGGCTAAGTCCGCGTACCAAGGAGTTTCCTCCAAAGATATCGCCAATAACCTCTCATCCGGAAAAGAATCATTGATCTCAAAGGTTTCTTTTGGGCGACCTTCCTCCTCCAAACGGAATAAGTGGTACGCCACTTGATTCTCGGTTCCCTTTCTATCAAGTACCTTAATATCAAATTCTTACAATAAAAGTACCCATCTAATCAACCTTGCTTTTGAATCTTTCTTGGCCACCAAATATCGGATTGTGGAATGATTGGTATGTAAAAAGACCTTAGATCCAATCAAGTAAGATCGAAAATTTTCAAAGCTAAATACAATGGCTAGCAACTCTTTCTCCATCATCGTATAATTTTGTTGAGCTCTATTCATGGTCTTGCTAGCATAATAGATAAGGTGAAACATCTTCTATACCCTTTGGCCAAGAACGGCCCCCAATGCAACATCACTAGCATCACACATAAGCTCAAATGGAAGATCCTACTTTGGACTCACTATTATCGGTGCAGTTGTCAATCTCAATTTGACCTCTTCAAAGGCTTTCAAACATATTTCATTGAATTCAAACTTAGCATCTTTTTCCAATAACTTGCACAATGAGGTTAACAATCTTAGAGAAATCTTTGATGAAGCGGCGATAAAATCCCGCATGTCCCAAGAAGCTTCTTACTCCTTTGACGGTTGTAGGAGGTGAAAGTTTGGAGATGACTTCAATTTTTACATGATCTACTTTAATTCCTTTCTTAGACACCTTGTGCCCTAGAACTATTCCTTCTTGAACAAGAAAGTGACATTTCTTCCAATTAAGCACAAGTTTGGTTTCTTCACATCTCTCTAAGACTTTCTGCAAATTAGATAAACAATCTTCAAAAGAATCATCCACTACGGAAAAATCATCCATGAACACTTCTAAGAAATTTTCCACCATTTCATGGAAGATTGCAAGCATGCACCTTTGAAAAGTAGCATGGGCATTACAAAGTCCAAAAGGCATTTTGCGGAATGCAAAAGTGCCATAAGGACATGTGAAGGTTGTCTTATCTAAATCATTTGCTTCAATTGAAATTTGATTATACCCGAATATCCATCAAGAAAATAATAGTAAGCTCAGCCCACCAAATGATCAAGCATTTGGTCAATGAAAGGTAGGGAAAGTGATATTTTCTTTTTGCATTGTTGACATTACAATAGTCTATGCATACTCACCAACCGATCACGGTTCGAGTTGATATAGCTTCACCTTTTTCATTGTGAACTACCGTCATCCCTCCCTTTTTGGGCACACACTGAACATGTGAGACCCATTCACTATCGGAGAGTGGAACAATCACCCCCGCATCTAACCATTTTATGATCTCCTTATTGACAACTTCTTGCATTGGAGGATTCAACCTCCTTTGATGTTCCACCGTTGGTTTACATCCTTCTTTAAGAAGAATCTTTTGAGTGCAAACTCCTGGGTCAATTCCCCTTATGTCCGCAAGAGTCCACCCAATTGCTTTAATTCTTCTTCTCACCACTCCAACTAATTGGTCTTCTTATTCTTTGGTTAAATGGGAAGAGATGATTATGGTAAGGGTGGAGTTTTGACCTAAGAAAGTGTATCTCAAATGGCTTGGGAGTACTTTGAGTTCAAGTTTCGGAGGTTCTTCAATGGAGGGCTTTGTGGGAGGAGTTGTTCAGTTTTCAAGATCAAGAGAAAGCTTTTTAAGAACATAGGGTTTAGTGCCAAGCCCTTCCAATGCTTTCACACATTCGGCAACACTCTCTTCACTATCAATATCCATGTTCCAAATCACCGCGGCCGATTCATTCGCTTGACTCATTAGAACACTTTATTTTTTCACAAGTGCATCCACAATCATGTCCACGTAAGAACAAGTTGATTCCTCCTCCATAGATTGTTTCAATATTTTGCATATATGAAACACAACCTTCTCACCATTAAAACAAAACATAAGTTCCCCTTTCTCCACATCACAAAGTGCTCTCCCGGCAGCTAGAAATGGACGCCCAAGAATAATGGGGACATCAAAGTCTACCGGGCAATCAAGTATCACAAAATCCACCGGGAATATGAACTTCTCCACCTTCACTAGAACATTAGTAACAACTCCAATTGGTTGCTTCATAGAATGGTTGTGCATTTGCAAGTTCATATTTATAGCCTTAGGAACTTCCTTGGTAGTCAAAGTCTTATAAACCGCATACGGCATCAAACTAATGCTTGCTCCAAGATCACATAGAGCTTTAGGGAAATGTGTCCCTCCAATTGTACATGGAACCGTGAAGGCTCCGGGGTCCTCCATCTTCCTTGCCATATATTTTGAGATAATTGAACTACATTGATGAGTCATCTTGCTTGGCTCATAATCCTCATAATTTTTCTTAGTCACAAGATCTTTCACAAGCTTTGCAATATTTGACATTTGGCTCAATGTATCAACCAAAGAGAGGTTGATGGATGTTGATGCTATCTTATCCCAAATTTTCTTAGCTTGGGATGCTTGTTTTTGTTTCATACTCATTTGTAGGAAAGGAAGTGAAATTTTAGGAATTGAGGTTGGACTAGGAAGGCTTTGTTTTGGGTGGTTGAGTTTTCTTTGGTTTGGCTTTTTGAGGGGTAGTGACTTCGGGAAATGGTTCTTGAGGGATTGCCTCATCAACTTCATGCCTTGGAATCTCTACTTCCACATTATTTGCTTCATCTTGGTGTAACTCCTCCACCTTATTTTGCTCTTCCTTTTGTATTTCTACTTCATCCACTTCTTTTTTTTATTTAGGATATTCCCATGTTTTTCCACTCCTTGTCATAATTTCCATCACATGATCTTTCTCATTCCTCTTAGGATTCACTACTGTGTCACTTGGTAATGCTCCTTGAGGTATTTGGTTCACCTGATGAGAGAGGGTGCTCATTTGAGATTCAAGAGCCTTGATGAAAGTGTTATGAGAATTTACCGTTTGCTTAATCTCCTTAATATCACTGGTATAGATTTCTTGATTCTTGAGGACTTCTCCCATCATTTCTTCCAATTTGGATTGACTTCTCCCTTCATTCTCACCTTGCTTGTAAGGAACTCTTGGTGCATAATTTTGAGAAGCACCAACTCCCCTTCCACCTTGATTGTTGTTCCAATTTTGTCTTCCTTGATCTTGCCTCCATTGGCCTTATTGATAAGGTCTTTGATAACCACCTTGTAGGTGAGCCACAAAGTTGGCTTCTTCCTCATTATAGACATTCAAACATTGTTCCGGAAAATACTCCTCTTTCCCTCTTTGAAGAAGGGTTAGAGATTGGCCTCCGGGGTTGACATACCCAATTGGAGCCATTTGATGGCCCGCATTAGTAACTTGAAGATTTTATACCTTGTTCACTTTTTTCTCCTTTTATTCTTTGGCACCTCTAAGAAGCTCAATGTTGGTGATGATTTGAGCCATTTGTTCCGCTTGATTTTCAAATCTTTTCATTATTATTTGGTTCATTCCTCCTTCACCACTTGGGTTTTCAGCTCTTGATTGCCAATATTGAGATTGTTTGGCCACTTTGTTGAGAATTTTCTTGACCTCTTGAAAATTATGGTCCATAATAGCACCTCCACATAAGTTGTTCATTGCCGTTTGGTTATTCTTGTTGAGCCCTTGGTAGAAACATTGTAAGAGCATATTATCTTCAAAACCATGAGTTGGGCAATGTAGGAAAACCTCTTGGAAAGCTTCCCAAGCCTCATATAATGAATCAGTATGATCTTGCATGAACATATACACCTTATCTCTCATTGAAGCTTGCTTGCCTTTGGGCAAGAATTTTGCCAAGAATTGCTTCACAAGTTCCTCCCAAGTATAAATTGAATTCTTCGGTAGCTTGTTCAACCATGCCTTAGCCTTCCCGATAGAGAATAGGAAAAGACTCTTAGGCGCAAAGATTCTTCCGTACAATGTGCCGACTTGTAGAGATGACACATTTGCACAATATTCCTCAAATGTTCTGTTGGGTCATCATGCTTGCTTCCACTAAAAAGTCCATTTTGATCAAGTCCATGAAAGATCACTTGTGGGGTATTGAAAGTTACATTCCCACGAATTGGTGGTGGCACAATGGCACTTGCAAAAGTGTCCAAATTTACTTCCTCCTCCAAATCTTCAAATTCTTGAACATTTTGATTATCATTTCGACCACCCCTTGCATTCCTTTGGTTCCGATTGTCATTGCGAACATTCACCCGATTGGTATTGGCTCTCTTATTAGCTTGAGCACCACGGTCTCCTCGGTTTGCACCTCGGCCTCCTATATTAACATTTCTGCCTCTTCGGTTTGCATTGCCCGCAACGCCATCATTTTTACCAACACGAACTCTCTCATTGGCTTAAGCATTGACATGAGGATTTCCATCATTTGGGGCTTCTTTTTCAACTTGAGGGTCTTTATTCTCCTCAAAGACACCAAGAATAACTCTCCTCGCTAAGAGAAATGTCATCATAATCTTCCTCGAACTCTTCATAATAATCAGTTGGAGCAATTGGAGCATTTGGAAATGGAACTCTCTCATTAGCACGATTGTATAGGGGGTTCCTCATAGCTCTATTTGGATTTCTTCACGTACTTGAATTCACCTACACATGGTAAAACAAAGCACAAGGTAAAATAGTAGGAACAACTAACAAGACTAGAACGCGAAATATTCAACCTAATAGATGTACCGTAGCTCCCCGGCAACGGTGCCAAAATTTGATCCATGCTCAATCCACTCATCGTAAGGGGTATGGTGCGGTCTTCAAAAGTAATAGTACCCAACAAGAGTCGGGGTCGTTTTCCACAGGGAGCTTAGCAAATTAATCTATTATTCTTAGGATGAATATTAACGGGTTCTAAGAATTGTTCATGTATTCCTAGGCAATAAAAGTAGATTTTTTTTAACTACGGCTATAACTAACATAAAACAACTAAATAATTAAGATTAATATAAACAATGAGAATGGGCTAGGGGTTTACCCAATCCAACAAGATTCTCATAACTAAATCCTTGTATTAACCTCACAAATCTCATGGGTAATGTCAATGGTCGAACCTCTAATGTATTCCTCAAAACCCTCTCGAGATAAGGAGGATTTTCTTCACCAAGCCTGTTAGGGTCAATAATGAAGTACTAGAAACCCTAGTCCAAGGACCCGAGCGGGGATGACCTTTTTAGGTCTTCCCTTTTAGACGGGGTAGGCCGCAACCACTGTAACCCAAATTCTCACTAGTCTCTATTAACCTATGCCTTTAACCCCTTTCGGGTGATGAAAGCCCAGTAGGGTTAGGTTCAAGTACGGTCGTGTCTTAACCCCTAGTTAAGAAAGTACGATAGAGAGCTAGATTTATGTTAACTTATTGATTTTATAAGATTAAGTACAAGATTTAAGCTAAGATAATCGAGTTTTCATGAATAAATCTCTAGTATGAGTTAAGCTACTCATACTAGGGTCTAACACACACATAGTAGAAGATAAAATGGCAAGAATCATGTAAGAATATATTTAAAGAAAATAAAATCCTTACAATGAAATTAAAGTTGAAACCCTTCCTTAGCTCCCAAGAATATTCAAAAACACATAAAGTGATATTCTAAGCTCAAAAAGGTTCTTTTCTCGGAGGCGTAACAGCCTATTTATAGGCATGGGTTTCAAAACTAGTCTAATATTTATAAGTTTGCCATTTTCTTGTTTTGCGTCAGGCCGCCGCATATACGGCGAGTAGCCTTATGATCTGCTAGCTCGCCGGTGACCTCGTTTACTAATCACTCCATTTGAATTGCGATGCAGGTTCGGTGGGGCGCCCTTGGTGTTGCGGACAACTCTTGAGCTTCGCAGATATTTTATACTCTCTGTTGACAGCGGCAGGTGCGCCTCTTCTTCTGCAGGTTCGCCGCTTGCTTTCAGCATCCCATTTGGTGATCTGACCTTTAGTCGGCTGGAAGGCCTGAACTCTTTCCTCCTTTGGCAGATGGCTGAGCTCTTGAGCCACTTATTCGGCGAGGCACCGATCCAGTTGCTGCCTTATCTCTGTTTTCTTCAATTTTGTAGCCAAAGTGCACTTGTTTTTTCTCTTTTTCACATTTCCTTCAGCTTTGTATACCAATTTCTCTTAATAACCTGAAATATAGAGAATAACATAATATTCACTCAAATAATAACGCTTTAAGACACAAAAACTAACTGAAAAGAGTTGCGATTATGCACAAAATACTAACATATCACTCTTGAATGCACGCCAGGATCTTTCCCACACATTTTTGACAGTTCATTTCGAGAGTCGAACTTCCTCCTTCATCAGACCTCGAGTGCGTTAATTGCTATTTTGATGATCCAGTCAGGGCGACACCACTCTTCATGGCAACCGAGTAGCATTCTGCAGCCACTCACTGCTCACCTCAGATTGAACGAACTCCCCATGGCGTAGGGAATTTAATAACCCGGTGAAGGGTGGATGGCACGACTTCCATCTCATGAATCAAAGGCCTCGCGAGGATAACATTGTATGTTATGTCCTCGGGCATTACTTGGAACATTGTTTCTTTAACAACTCCTTCGGCATAAGTAGTGAGAGTAATCTCACCCAATGTTTTCTCCATGGAGTTATTAGATCCTGTCAATATGGTTACCTTCGGGACGATAAGGTCCTTCAACCACATCCTTTTTAAAGCCCCATAGCTGATAATATTTACCGAGCTCCCAGGGTCAACCATGACTCATTTAATATCCGAGTCGTTGATTCTACGGATGATTACCAAAGCATCGTGAAGGGGAAACATCGTCCATCACATTCATCATTATAAAAAAAAATTCCTTACTCGAAACCCCTGTTTGAGTCCTCTTCTCCATTGTAATGGAAAGTTTTGCAAACTTCTTTGCGGCGGCGAAGTTGACGTCGTTCACCTCCGATCCCCCCGTTATAATATTCAGAGCCCTTTTAGAGGATGGAGCCCTTGGTAATTGTCTGCCTACTCTAATTTTTGAAAATTTTTATTTCCCCTTATCGGTGAGAAACTCTTTTAACATGCCCTTCTTCAGCATATGGGCCACCTCAAGGCGAAGAGCCTTGAAGTCCTTGGTGAGGTGTCCATCATCAGCATAAAACTCACAATAGAGGTTGTGATCCATCTTCCCCGAGGCTGCCCTCATATCCTTCGACATTCTCACACCTTCGTCAATCATCCCCTTCAATGCGTTTACCAACTCCATGGTTGACACATTGAAGTTATAATAGAGGATCCGAGGCAGGTCCTTCTCTTTAGAAAATAAGGATGGCTCTGTTGAATTCTTTTGATTAGCATTCGAGCTAAGTTTCCCTCCAGGCCTTTGGCTCACATGCTTCCCCCCGAGCCTCTAACTTATATGTTGCTTTTTAGAACTGTAAGAATCGTATCGACCCTTTGAGTTTCCACGTGGCGCGTCAGCTAATCGAGTAGACTCAGGGCGGTTCCTATAAGCATTGTATTGAGTCGTCGCTCTCTATCCTGCCTCCTCGAGCCCAACCTTGGTGGTAGCCTTATCATGCAACTCATCCCAAGTTCGTGCTTGTCACTGCTGCAGATCTCTCTTTAGCTCGGCGGCAGCTTCGGAGTTTCTAGCATTAACGTTCTTACAAATGCCATAATTGTCAAATTATCATCCATCGTTGGCAACTCCATCCTCTCAGCTTGGAATCGTTCGAGGAAGTCTTTAATGGGCTCCCGATACTATTGCTTAACTTCAAGATATCCTCATATCTCTTGAGGATCTTTTGTGCTTCAGTGTGTACTTTGATGAATAGATCTGCTAACTCATCAAAGCTAGAGATAGACTCAGATGGGAGATGCATGTACCAGCGCAAAGCTCCCTTTTCGAGAGTATCCCCAAATTTCTTTAAAAACATATATTCATTCTCTTCAGAGGTCAGATAATTGCTTCTGACCATAGCCATATATTCAGCCACATGGTCAGCCTGGTCAGTCGTACCATCATATTTCTTCAAAATTTGCAGCTTGAAGTGCTTCGGTATGGGGACAGAGGTAGCCTCGGGATTGTACGGCTGCTGCTTACACTTTTCTATATCCAAGACCCATTTAGTCTTTCTGACACCATGGATATTTTCGAGCCATTTTTTGAATTGGACTTCAAAATCTTTCTTCCATTTCTCGAAATCTAATAAGACGCTTTTTTCCGCCATCGTGGGGGATGTCCCAAAAGGCTGAGTGACAAGCGGGGCAGTCCCCAAGCCCAGACACAGCACCGTTTGGAAGTCCCCCTGTTGTTGCGCCCGTAGGAACAAAATTCAGGATACTTCCATTAGGAATTGTGGGTGTAGCATTGGTGGGCAGTGTTATTTCTCATAGCTTGTAGAGAACTACGAAATTCAATGTTGATAGCTACTTGCCTAGCCAGCTGATCTTGAACTTGCTACAAAAATTTCATAACGTATACATTAAATGCATCATTCAACCCAGATGAAGAGGGGTCAGCCGGGGGCGGAGGAGATGGAGGTGACCTGTGTCCCATCACCTAGTGGAAGTGGAGGTATAAAAGTTCCATCTCCAGTTTGCCCATCGGGGCATTGTTGATTTCCACTAACATTATCAGTGTTGTCAACCATTAATAACAATCAGAGAACAAAATGTAGAAAAATGTAACTGCTCCCCCGAAGGTCGAGCTACTCAGCACAGGGACGTGAATCTTCCATTCGCCGAGGTGAGCCTCTCTCGAGGAATGCGTTGAACCTTGACCTCGGGGTTTTGCCTCGAGGGTTGAGTTACATGCTTCAAGATCACCTTGAAAATCCTAATTGAAACATGTCCCGAGCTACGCTCTGGTGGTGCCACGTATGCAAGTGATTTTCCACCCAATACAACGCCTACGCATGCATGACTTTTTAAAACCATTATCTTAAAAAATATTTACGACGGAAATTAAAATTCGTCACAAACAAAAATGGATAATTCAAGTCAAAGCCTTAAAACAGGCACAAAATATAGTAATTACGTCCAAAACACGAGCAAGTATTCAAAACATGATCACACAAATTGCATTGGGGGCGGTTCTAGTTCTCTCTTGGGAGACTTCCTTCATAGGCAACACTCCACAAAGTCCTGCCTCACCAACTGTAGTTTCCCCAACCGACACATCATTGCCTTTTTCACCACTAGCCTCTTCAGAACCTTCCTCAAGGTCGGACCTAGCTGAGCATCTGCTTGGGCCACAAGCTCGGTCAACGAAGCAATCTCAGCAGCCATGTCCAAACTAGGGTTGTCAAGAACCCGGAGTAAAGTGGCAAGAGCAGCCGCGATGTTAGCACGATCTACCTCGGCCATGCGGCGTTCAAGGTGTTCATCCTTTCCTCTCTACGATGGGCATCATTACAAATTTTGTCGCGGTACTTCTCCAAGGACACCATTTTGCTTTTCAGCTTATCGTTCTCATCCTTGAGGAAGGCAGAAAGACCCTTGGCATCAGAAGCTTCTTTTTCAGTAGCTTGGACCTTCCCCTCCTTTGCAGATAGATTTTGCCAAAGGCTCTCCTTGACTGCTTCCAAACGGGTCACATTGGCATAATGTACATGCCCAACAAGTCGAGCCTCTTGCAGGGACGATTGAAGAGTCTCCATAGTCTGCTGGCACTTAAGAATCTCATTACTCACCGCGGCATCGAGGTTCGTGTTCTTCATTTCTTCTAGATGATATGCTTTGCACGTGGTGGGGAGTTCTCCTTTCAATTGTTCCACTTTTCTACAAAAGGCTCTAGGATGGCGACCTGTCCCTGCAAAGCATCATTCTTCTCCTTTAGGACATCATCCAAGCTCCCCCGGTGAAGAACCTTGTGATATATCATCTACTTCTGGATTGCTGTCAAAATTATTGATCACGAAGGGGGGAAGAAAAATCAATTCGCAATGTCACGTAAATGAGGGAAACTTACCCTGAGAGAGCATCTTGTGGCAACCCCAAGCAGCTTCTGATGACTATAGCCAGCAAGGTGTCTCCACTTGCAGGGACCAATCAGTTCAGCAGTATGATCAGCTACAACGCTTGGGCTCTCAAATAGGTTCACTCCCGCAGTAATAGGGATACCAACCTCATAAGGCCCGCTCAAAGGCTCTGTGATATGAGCAGTATCTATGGCCACTTCTTTGCCAGGGCGATGCTGAGGGGAAGTAGTTGGGTCAGGATCAGAAGAAAATATAGCAAGTCCTGCAAGTGTATAAGGAAAATCATTCGTATGACATACGAAAGAATTACACTAACAAAGGTATGAAAGGAAGGACCAACCTAACGGTTGAGGCTCAAGAGGAACATATGGCAGCACAATTTCATCTCCCTTACCAGCCTCTTCTTAAGCCTCAGGAACCTCATCAATTAAGTGTCTGCACTTTCGCGTAGATGGACCAGACTCAGGAGTAGCGGCAACGAAAGAAAGAGTTACAACAGCTTCATGCTCGGGCACTCGGGGGACTTTTCCTTCGCCGTCGAAAATCACCAGGGTTTCATTGATGACCACCACGCAGGGCCGGCCCAAAGCCAAAGCAAGTAAAGCAAAGGCTTTGGGCCCCTACTTTCTGTGGGGCCCCAAAATTTTCAAATACTTATTTATATTACTCAAAAAAAAAAAAATAGCAAGTGTTCTCAGAAAAAGTTTGAGAGTTTTCAGAAGCTAAACACTTGGACATTGTGAATTGAGCATTAACTACAGTGTACCAATTTTGGACTTGACTAATAGAAATAGTATTAGCAAACTTAGAGCATGTTTGGTCAAATTGTCAAAATTATCTTATTTTGAGAAGTATTTTTTATCAAAGTATTTTTCAAATAAGTACTTTGCGAGAGTAGCAGTTTCTGTTTGGCCAAATTATACAAAAGTGCTTTTTTTAATTAATCTCTGTTTTGACCAATATTTGAAAAAATTACTTAAAAAATGGATATACATTATCATTTATTTGAATTAAATATGAAAGTTTGATATGTGTATTTTTGTCCTAAAATTCAAAAGTACTTATTTTCTGGAAAAGATATTTTTATCAGATTCTGCTTAGGAGCTTAAAAACAGCTTTTGCTACCACTCAAAAGTACTTATTTATTCCTCAAAAACTTGGCCAAATACCTTCATTTCTAAAATAAGTACTTATTTTGTTTAATGGAAAATAAGCTTTTGACCTCCCAAAATCTTGGCCAAACAGGCTCTTAAATTCTTTTTCAAATGTCTATACTGTTTTAAAATAATATTAACAATTTCTATTACAGTTTAGTGAAAATAAGTTTTCAAAACTTGAACAGCTACAATCTTACCTATGATAAACAATGTCTCAATAAATTAAATGAATTAGCAGCTTTTATAAGAAATTGATTATAAAAAGGTTACCCTTAATCATTTCGCATCTAAAACAAGCTAGAAAACCAAACTTTAAACAAAATAATACATACTCAATCCGTCCCACTTTATATGACACACTTTGGAGTGTGAGAGTTGATCATAAATAAGAAACACGTGGTAAAAAATCGACTTCCCAAATAATAATTTTGTCACATAAACATATGGAGTATGTTTTTCTAAAGGGCCTCTCATTGAGGTTTGGCTTTAGGCCCCCAATAAACTTGAGCCGCCCCTGCCACCACGTTATCAAACTTAGTAGGCCTCTGTCTCTTTAAAGAACAGGAGTTGCTCGCCCTCTCAATGATCCTCCCACTAGACGTCTGTACATCGGGCAGGAGAGCAATGTACGGGGCAATAATTTTGATTTCCCTCAGTTGAGGCATTTCACGACGGGAAAACCCTAGGACAGAATAGGAATGATGGCAATAATTGAAGTATGGAATTGGGGGGAATATTTAGAAGAGACGGCTTACCGTGGTCCTTCTCCGCCAGCCATTCATATTAGTCAGGGTTGTGAAGGTCATCGTAGTAGGAGGTTTCTCGCAAAGATTGCAGTAACCCACATGGTTAACTCTTTATGAGTCAGCGAAATAGCAGTCACGGAATTCACTAAAAAGAATGGGAAGTTGGTCCGAAGAAAGAAATGGGTGAAAATGCACAAGAATATGAATGTAACGACTTACGTTTCTTGCTAAATATTTCTACAAAGGGAGAGGATGATACTATGGACGGGATGCATACCGCCACATATCAGTGGACCCAGCCATAATCTCTAGAGTCCTTGCTATTGGAAATTATACCCTTTCTTCCTCGCTTGATGAGGTTCAACATGCCTGTCTTGAGAAGATGGGGAGAGTAGAAAGCATGAAGATTCCCAAATGAGAATTTTACCTTAGTATGGGTTGGACAGATGATCCAATACGACCAGCAAGTGCCAGACGAAGGGGCTAACTTGAACCAGACAAATATTATACTGACGTAATATCTCCTCGACGACCGAACGGATGCGTTCGTTAAGATGCAGAGTAAAAGGGTATGTATGGACCATCGAGTAACCATCACGATGGGAGGAAATCCTTTCTTCAGCAGTAGGGGCGATGACATTAACAAACTCAAGCCACTTGCAATTGAGCCTGATACGAGTTACATTAACCTCCACCACAACAGATGGGTAGAACTCAATACTGCAGGCAGATAATCTTGAGCTCTGAAGTTTCTAGGGATGAAGTTTGCTCCTTGGGCCATGTTGAAAAAGGAATGTTTTGAAGAAGATTGATGTAAGTTTCTTTCTGAAGAAAGTTTTTTAAAAGAGTTTGAAGATGAATAAAGGACTCTATGACTACGGTGTATTTATACACGCCGAAAAGGAGTCTTAGAAGGGAAGCTAATCGTCTTAAAGACGTAAGAGCGTGATCATTACTACTTACATGATACATCCCAATTTTATGGGATATGACAGAGTGGTTGCAATATTGGAAAGACGCAAATAAAAACTCTTGCAATCACAGGGTTACACGTCATCGTACTTGAGCACTTGTATTCAATACACCACATGCGAAGAGACAGGGGAAGAGTATTGGATACAGACACGCCTTCACGTCTTCAATCATGCCTCTTTCACTTCTTGACTGCTTACGACAGTACTTAGCAAGTGGGGGGACTGACTGTGTGGGAAAAAATACGCCTCCTACTATTACAGTGATACGACTCCAGCTAGCGAGATTAGACTTAACTTACAAGACACGGGGCGTAGAGGATACACACCTACTCCTCAAGCCACAACCGCTCTACCGGCGCAGGCATAGGATGCGAGGTATACATCTCACAGCCTTAGGATTTACAGTCTCCTAGTTAGGATTTCGTATATACCACCGCCTTTAGTTTATAGGCTCATGACCTTTATTAGTTTTTGTATTTCAGTTACTTTTCCAAGTAAACAAAAGATGATAAAATGGACTACCCACGTGACCACAATAAGGGTTCGTTGTTTCTAAACTCACGCCGCTCTTCTTCCCTAAACAATTTCTTATTTGGGTTAAATTATCGCTATTCAACTAACCCTAACTCAAAACACTCTTCCAAAGGTTTACAAGAATAAAGGGCGCATTCAATTGTGAGCTCTACAATTGGAAGCAATCAAAACGTAGTTGAATAATCAGGAATAACAATGTCAAGCTTGATAAATTTATAAAATATTCAACACATCATTCAATAATAATTGTTCCTTCAAGCCCTAGAAAGGGTGACTTAGCCGCTCATGTTCACAAGATTCATGACAGAAGCAACCATAATCAATAAAGTACAAGAAAAGGATTGGAAAAGTTAAGCAAACTTGTTAGATCCTTGTTCTTCGCTGCCCTAGCCTTCTTCTTCTCCTTTCTAGGTTCAGAATGCCTCTCAAAATCGTCTTTTTGGCTTTTATATCACGTATTTGAGCCAAATGACCAAACTGTCCCGCTTTACAAAATTATAGAATTTTTTCCCTGGCTTTATAGCTGTGCGATGCACAACCATAGCACAGGATTCCTGTAATTTCTCTGAAGTCATGTGCGGCGCACATGACCCTTCTAGACCCCCAAACCTGTTCTTTTCACCTTTGTGCGATGGCTATGTGATGGGGAGTTAGCTCGCTGCCTCAGAAATATTTTTCTTCATCAAAATTTCATCTAAAGGTTGTGCTATGATTGTGCGACTCACAACACCCTTAAATTTCTCCAGATTTTGTCTTTTTGGCGCTATTTTTGCTCAAATATCTCCCTTTGGCACCATTTGCTCCTATACATCAAAATACAATAAATTAGCTCAATTCATCATATTTTTAACATCAAACGTCACTAGAATGGACAAAAGCATGGATAAAACACATCCAGTTATGTATAAATTTGGCCTATTATCACTCACCTATCTTCTTTTGACTTTTGTCAACTTAACCAAAACTAATTTGAATAAAAAAAAACTTCTCAATAAAAAATACTTAACAGTTAATAGGCACATCAAAAGCGCCAAATGTGTGCAACCATCACAAACACAAATTCAATCCCCTAACCCCAGGCTATAAGTAAAAAATTTCATCTCCTAAATCCTAATACCGTAGTCCATAAGTAGCCACATCCCACAATACAATGAAAGTTTTTATTTTATTTACGAGTATTTCTTAAGTATTTTGACTTATAAATTTAATGAATGGAATGTTATACTCATTTTTTGGGCGTTTTATACTTCTATTGTATTTCATATTATATTAGTTAGTACTTAGTATGTATAAACTTTAATTGTGGAGTTAAAAACTTGGTTACAAACTTACTATATAATACGATAAATATCTTGTAAAAAGTTATGTTTTCAAATTTTAGTTAAGAATTTGAAGTGAAATATAATGGGTGAATTACATATTTGAGCACAATGCAGCTAGTCTTGAACATATAAGCATATTTTTGGTGGTCTTAAAAACATAAGCACTTTACCATTAAATGAAGCTGAAAGTATAAAAATACCCTTACTAATAGAGAACTTCTCGTAATTACAAAAATGCCGCCGACCAATTTTTGAAGTTGTAATTATAAAAATGCCACCACATTTTTTTACCTCCGAAATTATAAAACCACTGCTTCCTACACAGCAGAAAACAATGTCAACCCGGTTGTGTTTCACGTCTATTTTATGAATAAATAAGGCTAAATCGACATCTTTTTGCTCATAAACAGGGCGGTCAATCCGTCTGTGTTTTACATCCAATTTGTGAATAAATAAAGCCAAATCGTCATCGTTTCTCTTATATAGAAAAATCAAAGCAAAACATTACATAAGACCAACTCGACATTATTTCTTCATAAAATGAGCAAAAAATCATATTCATTTTGTAAATAAATGATTCCAAATTGGCCTTACTTTATTCATTCGCAGAAAAATATCTTCAAGTGCTTATATATTTAGAAATAACTACAATTCGCGTGTATTTATTCATATAATTGTGTCCGATTTGTGAAGAAATGACACTAAATTGTCATCAATTTACTCATATACAAAAATCGAAAGGGAAACATAACTAAGGTCAATCCGACATCATTTATTCATATTGTTAAGTAATACACTTCTATTTTAAAAATAAATGAGGCCAAATCGTCGTCAATTCAATCATATACAAAATCAAAAGGAAAACATAACTAAGGCCAATCCGGCATCATTTGCCCATAGTGTTAACTAAAATACATTTATATTTTACAAATACATGATGCCAAACCGTCATCATTTTACAAATATTGATGTCACCATCTTGATCTTCAATATTGATGTCATTACCATTTTTTGTTCCAAGTTCCTGAAGGAGATCCCACTGTTCATTACGTCGTGATAATGTACTCATAATTTTTTCAAAAGAAACGGAACACACAATTGTTTTCACACACACACACACACCGTGATCGATCCAAATAAGCAGGAGAGAAGGAAGTTCTGGCTCATCCGCCACCAATGGCGATGGAGTAGAATTACTGGCGGCAACAACGGATAAGAAGAAGCAAAAAAGCAAGGGTAAGCAAAACATCGCAAATACTATGGCACACACATCATAACGACGCGAGTGCTATGAAGAAGCTTATAGAAGAAGATTCATAAATAGCAGCCGCTGCTTCCTCTGTAGATGGCGTTGCCGGAGATCAGACCAAGTACAACTGGTAGCTATAAGCAAGACAAAACCAACGGCTCCTGTTCAACAAGTTTACAATGCAGGTCACTGTTGCTTCAGTGAAAATTATGTTCAAGAGTGTGCGACACTTGTGGTGGCACGGTAGGTTAGTGGTGGTGGTTATGGTGGGGTTAGGGTTTGGTGTATAGAGAGAGTGGATATGTAGAGAGAGAAAGTGGTGAATGTCAAATAGTTATAGACAAGTGCTTAAAGGGTAATAGCGGAAATATTTTTAATAGTGCTAAAAAAGTGCGTGCGCTTTAAAGACCATAAAAAATAGCTCACCAAATAAAGACTAGATACAAAAGTGCTCATTCCACATAAAAAAAGAAATATAATCATAGAAAAAATTTTAAAATAGGGGGTCGGCCCAACCCAACTCATGACCCGCTTAAGGCTAGGGTTCGTTGACTATTTGGTAGCCCAACCAAATGTGATGCCGACCTGCCGTAGCCCGTTTTCATATTCCATGCAGGTTGGATTGAGTCAGGTCGGCAAAAAAAAAAAGGCTTTATGATAATGTATGCCTTGAGGAGAGTTCCATGAGAGCTGGTCTCATGGATGAACAAAGTCCAATTAATCATTCTTTAATGTGATTCCCACCTCTGATAAACTATATTCTGTTTTTGAAAGACACAGTATTCCCACAAACCTATTTAAGCATGCTTGAGGTTTGACAAATTTCATACTCTATTCGTTCCACAATGAATGACATGTTTAAGATTTCGAGAGTCAAACGAGTTTATCTTTGATTTTCATATGTCTTTTAAATATTTTGAATTATTAATTATTGTGACTTATAGTACTTTTTATGTAGTTTCTAAATATATAAATATCGTTCCAAAAAACTTAAAGATTATATGTTTAAATTCAAGGTCAAAATGAACTCGTTTGACTCTCAAAATCCGAAACATGCTATCCTTTTTAGAACAGAGGGAGTATTAGATATCAACAACTTCATTCTCTTCACCAGTAACCACAAAACAATTCAAACATAATTATTCATCACATAACACTTACGTGTCATTTTAGTTTATGGGACTAGCAAATATAGAGATTATAACCCTATAATTTTCATCGTATAATAATGTAGGAATGTAAGGGGAGCCTTGGAGTAACTGATAAAGTTACCTTTGTGTGACCTCTAGGTCATGGGTTCAAGCCGTGAAAATAGCCACTATAGGCTGCATATATCACACCCCTTTAGGGTGCAGCCATTTTCTAGACCTTGCGTGAAGAATGATTTGTACACCGACTGCCCTTTAATTATGTAGGGACGATGATCATGAGATGATACAATATACATACCGTTATGAAGGGGTTATTATTTTAACACATTCTTGTATTTGGATACTCTTATCCAACTATTTGTAATATACATATTTTATTTCATGTTCTATTATGCAATGATATATATATATATATATATATATATATATATATATATATATATATATATATATATATATATTTCACATGAATTATGTCGATATTAAAAATATAAAATTTAATAGTACAAATCAAACACCATATGATTATATAAAGTTTCATATCAAAGTTCAAATGACGCGAAAAAATTAAACATATTTGTAGCATATAAGCTAATGTCGAAGTGTAGTGAAAAATGTCAAATGGCAAGGCAAGGCAAGGCCATACACCCGTTTGGCTCCTCGCGGAATATAGCTCACATCCAAACATCTGATTGGGAGGTCGATTTAGACTCCTTCCCTTCCACTGCGTAGCCACGCTAACAGGTACTACAAGCCCTTTGTCCCACGCATCTAACCAGCTCGCGTGGTTCATCGATTCCACCGAAAACTCTCATTTGTTGAAGCGAGTGAACTTTTCACTCTTAACCAATCTCTTCCATGAATGTCATGTTGATATTCTAAAAATAGAGAAACCTCTTATAGAATAGAAATAAAATCAAATATAGATTTAGTCGGAGCATTGGGTTTATAGACTTCTAAACCAAAAACAAATACTAAAATAAAAGAAAACAAATAGTCCGTGAATGAACACACATCCAAGATTCCCAACTTCATTTCTCTCTAAAAAACATCAACAAAACATACCTGAAAAATCACTGTATTATTTCACCACCCAAAAACATTACTACTTCATGAAAAATTCCCTTAAAACAAAATGACAATTTGTAGCATTCTTTTTCCATTAATTTTCACCACAATCATTTACTGTGTATCAGCAAAAACATGTGAGCTAAGTTTTGAACAAAATAATAAGCTATATAATTACAGCTTAACAAACCCAATTCCTAATTTCCCTCATGGTATCCTTAGTGAAGATGGGTATTCTTTCTTTCTTTCTATTTTTGGATTTCCTTTATTTTTTTTTGTTACTATATGAGATTAGTTCATGTGACCCATTTTATTAATTTTACTAGTTGTGAAGTTTTATAGTGGAATATGGGAAAATTAGTGAAGTTTTTTGATGAAATAGTGGATATAATAATTGTTGGATCCCATTCCCAGTTGATATGTATAATGACGATGGTGTCCAGCTCAGCTTGAGCGCACCTCCACTAATTTACTGGGTACCTGCTACCTCCTACTAATAGGTGCAGAGCTAGCATGTTGGACGGGGATTCGGCCTGTACATTTGGTCCAGATCCTGTATTTGTCTTAATTTTTTAGTTTGTAGAATTATTAGTTTAAAGCCCCATGACTTAAAAGACTGGAACCCTGAATCGGCGAGTTTCAAAACCCGGCTCCGCCTCTGCCCACTAGCATAGGTACTGCTTAACTCTACCACCAAGGCTTAGGAAAGTGGGAACAAAGCACCTAGTGTTTTTTTTTTTTTTTTGCCTGGGATATGAACCTGAGATCGTATAGCTCTCCTCCCACTTCATTGACCATTAGGTCACACGCTTGAGGGCGGTTCTAGATTGATACTTTAATCTTGCAAATATAATGTAGAAGGAAATATAGTCATGCTATATTTTCTTGATGACGGTAGTGTCGGGGCCAGCTTGTGCTTACCTCGACTATTTCACTACCTACTTGATAACTCTGCCGACCAACGCTTAGGCAGATGGGAACAAAGCACCTACTGTTTTTTGCCTGAAATTTGAACCAGAGATCTTATAGTTCTCCTCCTACTTCATTGACCACTAGGTCGCACCCATGAGTGTCATTCCATTTGTGAGAAATTTTTATTCTCGTATATTAGATTGTTCTTAGCTAAGAATAGAACATAATTGAAGTGAAAGATCCTTATAGGTATATCAACTAGTGGGATTGAGGCATAGCTATTGCTAAACTAACATTTGGTCTAAGATTTGTCAGGAGTGTCTTTGGTTAGATATTTGTATGTGTGTAGGGGTAAGTGTATGATTTGGAGAACTGTAGCTTGAAAAACCTTCAACTTGGGTTAAAATACAAATTATTTAGTTGCACCCAAGGGTGCGGCCTAGTGGTCAATGAAGTGGTTTAACAACCATGAGATTTCACGTTCAAATCCCTACAGAGGCAAAAACAGTAGGTGATTTCTTCCCATTTGTCTAAGCCTTGGTGGACAGAGTTACCTAGTATCTTTGTTGGTGGGAGGTAACAAATACCTTTAGAATTATTCAAGGTGCGTGCAAGCTGGCGTCGATTATCATAGAAACAAATTATTTATTGTTGGAATGAAATGGACTAACTAGAGCAGAACAGATACTGAGCTCGAAGAAAGTGCTTCTTTTGTTAGTTTGTTTGGGGGGTGGCATTTTTTTTTTAACTGAAGTACTCTTTAATATACATAATTTCAGGTTCTACAAGGTGGCTGTTAATGGGACTGTGCTGTGGTTTCAGGTTGGCTGCATCAGGTTACACTATCATTCTTAGTTTGGTTTGGTTTGGTTTGGTTGGATTTTGTTGTAGAATGGCTCATTCAAACTTACGCACTGAATATGTAATTACGTAGTTCAGCATTTTATAAGCTTTTCCATGTAGCAGAAAAAAAAGTGTTTTGCAAGCTCCTGAATGTCTGAGGTTTGCAGACAAGAAGTATGATCGGTAGCTTTTAATGCATCTGTGAATGAGTCATCATAGGTTTCACTGTGTGCATATAGGAAGCAAAATGTATTTGAGCTATGATATGGTTAACAAATGTTCCAATTGCATCTTGTGATGTGAAAAAGATAACTGTTGGATGTTATTACTGGTTAACGGGGGAACCACTAATAATTCACTGAATCTCACTTTGGTTCCTCTTTGTATATTGAGCAGCTTTGTGATGCTATGATTTTCAACCATGATCCGCCTACCTGTATTGACTGTAGGGTAAGTGCTTGTCAAATTACATCTGTGTTTCTTTGCCTATTAATATTGTAAGGGGAGATAAATTTGTTCTCTGGTTTACCCTATGGACTGTAATACTGTATTATCCTGCACAGAATTAGTTAGCATCTCTGTAAAACTAGTACTTTATTGGCTGCCTAATACAACTAATGTGGGACTGCAGATGCGTAAACTAGGCTAGTTCATGCAAAATAGGGTATGCCACAGAATAAACAATTATTAACATACTAGGAGAGAGGCAAGGAGGATCATGGTGTCCCTCAGAAATCTCTCTATAATTATAAAATAAATTTTATTAGAGCTTTGCTAAGCATGATAGCATACAAGTTCCTCGTCTTGTTACTTTTGAAAATTACAGAATCTGCTGCTTATCATAGTATCACAGATTGAATATTTGCTATTCAACTAATACATTGGGCTTGCACTGATAATGCATAAATTCATGTTTGTGGGGAGTCTATGGGGTGTGAATTATAGAGGACATCAGCTATGCTGATCATGAGTTTATGTTCTGGTCAAACACATTGAACTTTACAAAGTAACCAAGATGTATGTAAATGAAGTTAGTTTATTTTTGTCTGGTAAAAACATGTTCAAGTGCTTGTATTTTACGGCATGGCTTATCAGGCCCATATATGGATATTCTTTCTTTTAGAACTGAAATTCATACTTGTCAGTTTTTGTCCAATCAGTACATGAATGACTCTAACTTGAACACGTTTGCATTTGCAGGACTGTGGTGGTATTTCTCGTTGTGGCATGGGTTGTAGCGCCCTCGTGGCTAACACTGTTGGAGGTGAGTACACCTAAACTTTATGGAATCTAGGATTTTTCTTTCTCTTTATGAACAGAATTTACATTGTTACATGTCTTCTATCATTTCCTCTACTGAAAGTTCCTTTCAACTTATGGTAGAAGAGTGGACCTTGCAACTTGAGGAGGAGTGTTAAGGATATTGTGTAAAGGAGTAAATATTTTGTAATTGAGGACACATATTAGGGAATATCATATGCATCAATTAGAAGCTATTGGGAGATTTAGTGAATCAATGAGGAGATTCAGAAAAATATTCACCTGAAAGAAGAATCTGGTCCACACATGAAGCTCATTGAAAACCTAATTAAGTAGGTCAATGTGTCTTGTAGAGTGTCTCAAAGGCATAAAGATAATAGTTGCGTCAGCTAGCTAGCAATTTAAACTTTTAGACAAGGTATTTCACAAAATTTAATTAATGCAATACTAGTACATGGCCTAAAAGTGCTTTTGAGCTGCATGCATTATCTTGTTCTCTAAGTCAACTTTCTCACATGTCTAGTAAAGTTTACTAGGTGATTGGCATTAGTGACACAGCTGATTGGCATGAAAATTGGGGTTCTATTCATCCTCTATAAAATTTATATGTATATGCACATCATTTGGTTTCTGAAGGATTTGTTAGGATGTAGCTATCAAAAAAATAAACATAGTATTTTCCAAATTACCTTCAGAAAACCATATGTAGATTGAACATGGAAAAACCATATGGGCAATAGACAAACAGAAAATATGTGTTCCTTTTGTGATAAAGTGAAAGAGTTCATTTATACTACGGCAAGATGGTCTGATCTTTACTAAAGTGTAATGTGAACCCATACTTCCAACCCTTTCTCTAGTGGTCTTCCTTTTCTGTTCAGTTGCCGTGTCCCGTTTTATCTCAAATCTCTTATACTATAAGGTCTCTGCGTGTTAATGAACAGAAATACAAAACATACCCGTAATGAAACCATTTAGTATTCTTATCATTGTACGCAAAATACCACGTCTTTTTGCATGCCTATGTGTTCTTTATTCTCTTCCCTCTAATGGATCTAGTATGGTTAGTGCAGGTTACCCCGTGTGCAGTACTCTTGGATATTCATCAAGCACAATCTTTGAGCTCATTGGTAATCAGTTAGTCAAACATTTAGTTCAGAAGAAAGGAGAGAAGTTATTATCAACTACTTCTGAAGAACAACTTGTTGTTGTTGGATAGACAATCAATACTTATTATAAATTTGTAGCATCTTTTCATGCAGATTTAGTCTGCAATCACTTTCAGAGTCGAGATTAAATTTGGAAATGTTAATGCATTTTCTTGGGTAATATGGCAGATAAGAATGATCCACTCAAAGGCATCATGGCTAAAATGTCTAACAGAGGGCCAAATCTCAATTGTTCACTTGCTGTGTCTGTTATATGTGATACAAATGGAATTCAAGTAAGGGCTTCTTTCCTGTCTATATGGGCTCTACCTTTCTCCAGTGACATTTCATTGGAATTCAACCAATGATTTTGTTCATTCCTTTTCCAGGGTCCTCAGAAACTTGAATTAGTTGGGACTTGTGATTATGTAAGTACTCTGAATGTTCAGGTTTCAATCTCATTATGGAGTACTTGATGTCCTTATTTTATGAAAAGGATCTTGGTTAATGAAATACATGATATGTGTTTTGGCAATAGATAAGAGGACGTTTATGGACAGCTTCATGATGATTAATTTCTTATAGCCCAGCTTGGAAGCGCTAAAAACTGAAGCTAAAAATATAAAAATATATATGTGAGAGTAGTGATTTGGATTTGGGGGAATAGGATCAAAGTAACTCAAGTAAGATGGAGAGCAGTGAGGATAATGATTTGGGAAGAAAGAAATTGCTTTAGTAATTGAAATACGATTATGGTGAATGGTAGACTGTATAGGTAGAAAGTAGAAAACAATGCCACAGTTGACGCAATGGTAAGCTAGCTATATTACGTGGAGTTTTAACAAGTTTGAGCAATTTGTTGTGGGAATAAGTTAGCCCATTAAGACTTAATCACATACCTTTCCCTTATCAGTTCAAAATTTTGCTGAGTGGGAGAAAGAACGAAAGAATAGGCATCTTAACCCTTCTAGAAGCCAAGTAACATTTTCATCTGTTTTACCTCCTCTTCCTTCTGTCTTTCTCTCGAACATGGCCTTTTTCTCCCTTCCTGAGAGTGTTGGCTTCAGAATTCATATATGCCAATGTGATAGCAATCTACATCAATAAAATGTGATTTTTTGTTGGATAGAAGTTTAACTTGAGAGGCAGCAGTTTTAAAATTGACACTGGTATGAGGGGGTAAGATTTTGAGTCTGTGTAATGCTGTGCCCTGCAATGATGAGCTCTGCCCTCTGCCTCTAGTCCATTTATCTTTTTTTTTTTTTTTTTTTTTTTTTTTTTTTGAAAAGGTTAACATTGTATTCATCAACATTAAGGCAATGTTGGCTACCACATATACAATATCCATGAGCAAAATCCATAAAACTATAAATACAAAAAAACATGGACTTCTCTACATAGACTCCAACAAAAGTAAAAGTGCATCTTGATCTTCAGCATAACTCTTTCTGCACCAAAAATATAACAACATGATACAGTTGGACTTTATTGTTTGAATTGGGTTAGCCCGATCTTCAAAACATCTTTCATTTCTTTCTTTCCATATTGTCCACCATATGCATAAAGGAATTGATCTCTACCATTTCTTTTGCTTTTTGTTTCCTCCTGGTCTATACCAACTATTGATAGCCTCCCTTGTTGAGTCTGGCATGGACCAATTTAAGCCTATCAGGTTCAGAAAAAGTTGCCACAATTGAGAAGTCACCTTGCAATGCAAGAAAAAATGATTTATGTCTTCCTCTCTTTCTTGGCATAAGAAGCATCTGGAACTCAACTGCACACTCCGTTTTTGAAGATTGTCATGAGTCAGACATGCTTTTTTGGCTACCAGCCAGCTAAAGCAAGCAACTTTAAGTGGTGCAATAGTCTTCCAAATGCTTCTCCAAGGCCAAAAATTGTGTGTCTGGCCTTCCTCCATAAGAAAATTATATGCAGATCTCACTGTGAAAATTCCCCCAGGTTCCAACTTCCATTTCATTCTTAGGATCTCAAAGAGTTAGTAATTCCCACATGCAGTGCCTGGGGATAAGGTTGGGGTGAGCAAGGTTCCAAGTTGAGATGTGGTCGAGAATGAATGTCATGGGATAGTAGGTGCCTAGATGGGAAACTTGAAATGACATTTGAGTTGTTGTGGGGAGAATAGTTTCATAGTGATGTTCTAGATAAGAAGAAAGAACTTCTCGTTAAGGCATTGATCAAAGCAACACACTTTCTTGGGGCAGTTGTCTTTGGATTGAATATTAGTCCTAGGCACCAAGTTAGTGGTTGCTTGTTTTGTCTTAAGTGGCAGCTTGGGGCATGCTGCTGTTCTAGGCTTGGTGTTAGGCAACATGAGTCTCAGTCAGAGTACCCCTTGCTTTGTATGTACTTCTTTGGTGCAAGGTCAGTTTGGAGGATGAGAGCTGAGCATCGTTGAAATTATGCTTTGCATGCTCAGATTAATTTCCCAGTCTGCATTTTCCTCTTAAGTTTCTCAAGAACTTCTATCTTCCAAACTCATTGATGCTTCCCATGTGGGGTTCATGCTTTATTATTTGCTGACAGGCCGCCCAACTACATCACCCTTCCGGCTGCGCAGTGATTATATCCTCTCATGGGCAAGGAATGGGCTGGTTTGGTACCATGATGATCACGTAAGATTTTATGGTTTAAAGCATAGACTAGCTAATGCAGTTGCCTTTTCACTGATTGATTGATTGATACAAACTCTACAGAATTCTATGCCTTTTTGGAGTTTACTTGCTGGGTGGTGCAATCTACCGGTACTTCTCTTTGGGCATTCGTGGGATAGACGTATGTTCCCTCTCTTCCTCTCTTCTGCCTACTATCTTCGTTTTTGATTTATCAGAATAGGTGCATTAAAGTTCCTGTCCAGACTGCTTCGTGCATGGTGTGTTTATTTGACTGTTGCCGGTCTCTTTACTGTCCTTTCCTTCCCTTTTTTTTTCCTCTCTCCCTCTCATTTTTGGGTTTGCTGCAAAACTGGAATTCTGTAAGGCTCAAGCTAACTTACCTGAAAAATGATAAATACACGTGTGATGACATCTGTGTAATTTTTATTTTTAATACACAAATGTTATCTGTAATTTAGATGGCTGAACCAAGCTAGAGTTAGAATTTTCTGTTCTTTAAAAAATAATAAAAATCAGATATGACAACATAAAAGGATCACAATCTCATAGCCAGGTGGTTATGTTGGGAGGAGAAAGAAAATCTGACTGAAAACATCACCTGTAGTCTTAAAATCATTAGTCCTCCCATTTCGTAGAAAATAACTTTTAGTCTTAAGTTTTATTTTAATGTTGAAGATGCTTTGCTGGCTTAAATATTAGTCCTGACCAAAGATGTTTTCTTCCACCAAGTGCAGCATGGTCATTTAAAACTCATGCTGACTTTGCTTGTGATCAACATTGATTTTGTGCAGTGCTGTAGTCTGACCTCTTCTCCTAAACTTATGCAGATAATTCCAAACTTGGAGTTTTGGGCGAGTTTGCCACATACTTTACAGGTATTGAATTCTGATAAGGTCTTATAATAAAGTGAGATAGTTGATTCGGTGAAATCCCTTGTTGGCTAGGATTAAGGGTGAAAGGTTTGACAGAACCGAGTCTTGCTTGTCCAAGCGTCTCTAGTAACAAACCGCTTTCAAGGGAGATTGAATTTAGGGTAGGAGCAACAAAAGTTGAGGTTCTTTAATAAGAGAAACAGGAGGTAGTGGGTAAGCCATAGTTTTGATTTTTATAGCATATAGCAGGGCCTGAGTTCTAAGGGCCATAGTTGCATTATTTGGGTGGTTGCCGACTCTAGGAGTGAGTTCTCCACCCCATGAATGGACTCTGTGTTAGTGTATTATTTACGTTTATAATTCTAGACTCTTTTCTTCTTGCTGCTAATTTCCACTCGAACTAAAATTTATGGCTAATGTGAGTGAACACCAGAACTTATATTACATTTATGTTCTTCTTTGCAGACTTTGTTTTTATCATTGGTGCGGAGATTCAGAGGACCTTCTCACAGCTACAGGAGTTCGTATTCTCCTGTGAATTTTTGAGCAATGACATATTAACTACGATAATGATACGATGAATCGATTTTTGACATGGACATACAAGTGACCCCTTCAAGTTGTTTCAAGGAAATCAGATCCCCGTGCTCTCCAGTGGGACAAATTGGTCATCATACTAGGCTCTTTCTCATGTACGGCACTTCAATTGTCTGTAATTTCTTTGGCTAGGCAGTCATTTTCATTTTCTTTTTCCAGTTTCATTTTGTTCTAGTGGACAACATTCTTTGTAGTTTGTTGGCACTTTTCTCATGAACGGGAGTTAGATTTGTAACTTCATTGTTTCCGCTAGTTTTAGACAGGGGTTTCACCATTTTATCGCAATTTCATTGTAAGGCTATGGTGCTAATATGATAGTTTTTGTCATTGTTCGTGCCTGTCATATTATCCTGAATTGACAAGTTTTATACAGGCTGCCGGCCTTCACAGACTCTTATTTACATAGAAACATGGGCTGGCAATTTGAGCAAGCTCACACAACGGAGTTTTAAGCGCGTGTCATCCGCATGTAAATATTGGTATTGTCAACGGAGATCACCTGCTCCATGTGAAAGGTCTGGGGTAGGTGGCAGTTGGTATCATACAAGTGAGTAAACTAAAATTGAAGATGAAATATTACCTAAATCTCAAATCACACTCCAACTCCTCACCTTTAAACAAGTCACGGTTGGTATTGGTTTTACCTAATTTCTTAATTACATGCTTGAACTAATATAAGTAGATAAAAGTTAGATCATTGACAATTTACAAAGTGTTCTAAAAAAAATTATATCTGATCATTCATCAATCACTACCTTCACTTAGAAGCCAAGGAAATCAATGCTGCTTAGAGATGATATAATTCCCATCAGAGTTCCCGCATTACTTCACCTCAAACATTGAGATGTTAGCTTTTATAGTCTTGTTAGACGATTTAGTGACCTTTCATTATCTGTTATTTCCGTCAACCTAAGTTAAGACAATAATAGAAAATTTCATCAACTCCTCAACTTTTAGTTTTCCTATATTATTCTACTTCACTGCTAAACTAATAACAAACCAGAACAAAGGGGTGTAGCTACCAAAAGCTTCATAAACAAAATGAAGTCACCTAAATCTTCTTCTCCTTTTTCCTCTTCTTTTCTCAAGAAAGTTCGTCTTTCTCCTTTTCTCTTGATATTTTTACCCTTCATTTTTCTTGTCATTATTTTGTATAGTGAAGATTTCAGCTCTATTTTTAACCAGCAACACTCGAGAGTTTCTAGCCAACAAGACAATTCTATCCCAAGGATAAGTGAGTAATTCTGAATGAATTTTCACCTGTTATTTATTTACTTAGGGAACAATTTATCATGCATGTTTAATGTGTCCAAATAAAAAGAATCTTATTTTTTTCTTGCACAATTTTGTTTAATGGTGAGACTAGGACGGTCTACATTCGCGACCTAAAGGCCGTAGTAACTCTTAGAATGCGCAGTTCTATTTGTCAGTATATATTACTTAAACTTGCTTTAAAATTAATATCCATTCAGGGATAGACTCGACTCCAAATTCCTAAGTCAGTAAATTTAGAAAAAGTCTGATTTCTTATTAACTGTATACATTTTAAACCTTTTTTTGCTTTGTAAATCTATATATAGTTCGAATTGAAAGAACCTTGTTAAATCTGCTTATGTTTATGGATATATATCCTATGGTGAAATAAATTTCAAAATCAGTTATCTCAACACTAATTCCAAAGACTCACAAAAAGAATTAAAATACATACATACATCTTTATGATTTACATGCATGAAGTGGAGGCAAAATTTGACCTTTTCTTGGATTGTGTTGGTAGAGAAGAACAAAGAGAAGTTACCATTTGCAATAGGAGAGACAAAAGAAGGATGCAATGTGTTCAATGGGAGGTGGGTTTGGGATGAGAATAGGCCTTTGTATGAAGAATCAGAGTGTCCATACATACAGCCACAGTTGACTTGCCTAGAACATGGCAGGCCAGATAAAGGGTATCGGCGTTGGAGATGGCAACCTCATGGTTGCTCAATTCCAAGGTATATATATGATCATTACATGTTAGTTATGTGTATAAGCGAAACCATGATTGATACAACATAGCCATTACGATTTTAATAGAACAAAATAATTCTACTTAAATCTCTCGTGTATTATTTCAGATCTCCCACGTGTCCAAAATAAAGATCTCCGAGAAGATTTGACATATACTAACTAAAAAAAAATTTGTAATAGACCACAAAACCATTTGACCCTTATAATAAGTTTGGTTATTATTGTGATATCTTACTAAGTACGTACTAACCACATTTAATCTTCAATGACTAAGGTTCTCATATGGTCAAAGTGTTCATCATGCAAATGGTCATTTGGACGAGGTTAACGGGAGGGAAAGTTTTTCTTTCGTTTGCTAGTTATAAAATGCCATTTTAGTATTTCTATAAAGTTGTAAATATAGGTTGAGCAATATGCCTAATCAGTTTAACTTCTACACACAAATAGTGTGGAAAATTACTATCAGATTACTTAATGGATAACTACAAGTATCAATCCATAAAAAAGTGGAATTAATACATAACATACCTAGCTACTATAACATGTTAAAATAAAAATTTCTTTGACAGTGTCTATGGGCAATGTATGCAAGTTAAATCCTACCCAAACTAAGTTCGGTATCGATGGTTGCTTTCCTGATGATTGTTTGCTACATATGACAGTTTCAATGCGACATTAATGCTGGAAGCTCTTCGAGGGAAGAGGATGTTGTTCGTGGGCGATTCCTTGAATAGAGGACAATACGTTTCCATGATTTGTCTTGTCCATAGACTCATTCCTGAAAATGCTAAATCCATGGAAACTTTTGGTAATCTCACTGTATTCAATGCTAAGGTATATCATCTCTAGCCAGTTTTTTGAACTTACACATTACAATTCCATTAGTGCAATCTTGATTTGATAATGACAAAAAATATAAGTTAGCTTATATTTGAATTTTCCAGGATTATAATGCAACTATTGAGTTCTACTGGGCACCATTCCTGCTGGAATCGAATTCTGATGATGCAGTCAAACATAGGATTGAGGAAAGAGTTGTTCGTAAAGGTTCTATAAATACACATGGAAAATATTGGGGAGGGGCTGACATAATTGTTTTCAATACTTACCTTTGGTGGATGAGGGGCACCCATTTTCATATTTTGTAATTTCCTAGACTCTTTCTTTTTACTTGTTTATTAGAGGTTAACTAGTAGTATATACTAATAGTACTGTAAAAGATTGTTTACATTATGAGATCATTCAAAAGGTAATTAAAAAGTAACTGTTCATAATAAATGGAATTAGTAAACTGAAAAATAAGACCGGTATAGTAGGTTCAACTGCACTGATATTGTAAAATTTCATTAGGTTGCTCGTCGCTGCAAGTTAAATGCTTATTTATTTGTTGCTTTTTGTGTTTGTTTGGGAACTAAATAAAGTAAAAAAAAAACTTGATGCAGGCAAGGATCTTTTGATGATAAAGTGAAAGATATAGTGAAGGTATCTACAGAGGAAGCATATCGTATGGCAATGAAGAGTATGTTGAGATGGGTAAAATTGAATATGGATCCAAAGAAAACCAGAGTATTTTTCACTAGCATGTCCCCTTCTCATCAAAAGTGAGTAAAAGTGACGTTCTCTTTCTCACGCTTTTATATACTATTAGATCATCTAAAAGATAACTACAAGTCTCAACTAAACGTTCATAAGTGAACTATTGATCACCTGAAAAATATAGCATGCTACAATTGATTACTGATAGTATTGAAATTCGATCTTTTACACCGTTAGAATATATAAATCAGATTAAAAAATAAAATGTTCCCATCTCCTTCCCTTGTTGTATGATACTTTTATCTTCAACAGAGGAAAAAAAATTCAGACCAACAAAAGGGAAAGAAAATATATTTTGTTGAAGTGAAAAAACAAGTATTTGAAGTTGAAGTTAAAAAGTACGTACTTACCAAGTCAGCATTCTCTTTGTTTGGCAGGAGCATAGAATGGGGAGGTGAACCAAACAAGAACTGTTACAATGAAACCAAAATGATAGAGGATCCAAATTACTGGGGATCAGATAGTAGAAAAAATATTATGCAAGTGATTGGAGAAGAATTTGGTAAATCAAAAGTGCCAATTTCATTTCTCAACATCACACAGCTATCAAGTTATAGAAAAGATGCGCACACAACAATTTACAAGCAGCAATGGAGTCCATTAACTCCAGAACAACTAGCAAATCCATTCAGCTATGCTGATTGTGTTCATTGGTGTTTGCCTGGACTTCAAGATACTTGGAATGAACTTCTATTTGCCAAGCTTTTTTATCCTTGAGGTATTTAATACGGATAATAGAAAGGCTTATGTTATTATATCAAGAGAGAAAAAGGGCAGATCAATTGTCGTGTTAAATTACACCGATAGTGTAAAAAACAGATTACCGCAGTTTATGGCAAAAAACAAAGAAATTGTGTCAATCTATTTTACCTTGAATTGGAACAAGAAACTGTACAAAATCTAGTTCTCTTTCAATCTAAGGCCTCATATGCATGAAGTGTACTTGTGTTTTGCAGAGGGTGATTTAGAATCCTGCATGCAGGAAACATATAATTGCAGGTTTTAGACAATAATAAATGTCACAATAGCAAGTCACATGGGGTTCCAACAAAAATTATTGTCCAAGTTTTCAAGCATAACATGTTCCATTCGGTTTATTCAGTCCTTTGCTCTTTCATATTATTTCTTTTTCTTTCCCCTTAATACAATTTAGTTAGCGACCATCTTTATTACTACTATTTTTTCTCCAATAAGTAAGTCTAGTGACACATAGTTAAGAGTAGAGATCCCGTCCTCTACAATAATCATGAAATCACCAGTCAGAGCAATTTCCAAGTATAATAATAATGACATGCCTGAAATCAAACGCATCAAAGCACAGATATAAATGCATTTTGATCTCAAATGCAACGAACAGAAGCTTTTATAGCATCAGCATACTAAACATATATGGGAAGAGGCACCATTTGTTAAGATGGCCTGATTTGGGAAGTAGATGATATAGCTTAAAGACAATGAATCTGATAGCCTAGAAGGATTCAACTCTCCTTTTTCAATGTGTTAATCGTGCTATAGGCTTCAACATAAAGCCAAGAAAAACATAAAATTCACCAATAATCTAACGCTATCAAGTTACGTTAACATATATACCGCGAATGGTAGAGAAACTTGGTGAGAGAGGGGAAAGCTTCAATAGATGGAATTGCCTCCTTCTTCTTTAACCCTATTCAGAAGAACCCGTTTTTATCCATATCTCTTCTTATTACTAAGTTTTGTTGTACTTTTGATCACTTACTCTTCCTATCTCCTTTCTTCCCCATCAGTGACATCTTTGGCCAATTTAATTTGGCCAACTCCAAAACCTTCAAGTAAGTTGATTAACATCCTTTTCTTTTTCTTTGTATCGAGTTCAACTTTTATGTACTGATAACATAAAAAAAGTTTACACTATTTGGTCACTTAAAATGTAATAATAAGTGGGATAAGTGCCGTTAGTGTAAAATTCTTTACAACTTCAGTGTATTAAGTTAGAATTCATTTTCTCGAGGATATGTATAATGTCTAATCTTGAGTTGTTAACTTTGTTGTTGTGTTAGAGAAGAACAAGGATAAGTTGCCATTTGCAATTACACAGGCTGAAAAAGGGTGTGATTTATTCAGTGGAAATTGGGTTTGGGATGAGTCAAGTAGGCCTTTATATGAGGAATCAGAATGTCCATATTTACTTCCACAGCAGACTTGTCAAGAACATGGCAGGCCAGACAAGGACTATCTCTATTGGAGATGGCAACCTCATGACTGTCTTATTCCTAGGTCAGTAACCCTTTTTTTCCTCTGTTATGGCAATTAGTTATACATTTTTCAGAGTACGAATTAATGTTTATCATAGAATTTTATTTGTAATTACCTTTTAAGCGACATGTCTGTGTAATGCATTGAATTTAAACCCGATATATGATATTAACTATATATGCAGATTCAATGCATCATTGATACTCGAAACTCTTCGAGGGAAGAGGATGATGTTTGTAGGTGATTCCCTTAATCGAGGCCAGTTCACTTCCATGGTCTGCCTTGTCCAAAAAGTGATACCAGAAGATGCCAAATCCCTCCATAAAGTCGATTCATTTACTATCTTCACAGCCAAGGTAAGTGTTATATATACTGATCGTGTAAAGAAATTTTAAACCATCACTGTAGCTTAACGTATTATATTTAAGTTTTAAGAATCGATGCTTACAAATAAAATTAGTTGCAATTAACTTTGAAGTGATATGACAGCGTCATTTACTTATATACAACCTTTAGAAACTATACTATTGTTATTTGTTTGCATGAAACATGTCGTACTAACAGTTAACTTGATTCAACGTCAGGATTATAATGCAACAATTGAATTCTACTGGGCACCATTTCTACTAGAATCAAATGCAGATAGTCCAGGCAAGCATAGGGTACCAAATCGAATTGTTCGAAAAGATTCAATAGATATCCATGGGAAACACTGGAAAGGAGCTGATATGATGGTATTCAATACCTATATTTGGTGGATGACAGGCAGAACATTCAAGATTCTGTAAACTTTACACAGCATTTTCTTCTGAGATTATTACTAACATTTTTAACTGGTGCATTGTTATAGGCCTCTAAAACCATTGTTTATGTTTTATTTTAGGAATGGAACATTTGATGATAGTGTAAAAGACATAGCAGATCTGCCAACTGATGATGCTTATCGTATGGGGATGAAGAATTTATTAAAGTGGATAAAGCAGAATATGGATCCAAAAAGAAATAGGGTCTTTTTTACCAGCATGTCACCTACTCATATATGGTGAGTCAATTCACTATACAAACTTTCATACGACGAATATATATATTCCACTCCAACTTGCTTAAGGAACTTCGCGGAAGTTGATTGATGGATTGATTAATTTCTTACTACTAGTCAGTGATGGATCTAACCACGGTTTATAAGCTCGTCATAATCACCAGTTTGAAACCTCCTTTATTTATGTGTGAAAATTAAGTATAGATAAGGAGCATTTGGTATGACGAAAGTTATTTTTCAAGAAAATACTTTCCATGAGAAAGTCATTTTGTGTTTGTTTCCAGAAAATGAAAACATTTTCCATCAAATGGGGGAACTGATGTCCTTAGCTCATTTACGGGCGGAGTCATTACAACTATCTTGAGATTTCATTTTATATTACGTGTTTCAACTAATACTTAGACATTATTCCCTCTGATCGTTTCTGGTCGTCATGATTATAAAAATTATTAATTGATTAAGAGTATGTCATTTTATAAAATCAAAAGAATAATAATTAATATTTTCACCTTATCCTTACTCTAATAAATGTGCGGAGAGATAATTATAGTGAAATCAAGAGTAACAATAAATTGAGATAAAAAATATATAAATAAGAACAATTTAGTCAAGTATTCTTTTAATTAATATTTTCTTAAACAACGTATAAGCATGACAAGTAAAAGTGAGTGGAGAAAGATTATTAATATTTACTTGTCAAAATGTTCTTAAGCACTCTCTCTGATTAGCTAATAATATCATTGATTTTTTTTACTATGCATAGTTTTTGAAAGAACTACTATCTTTCACTCACTTATAACCAAACTCAGTAAACATTTTTCAACGAAAATGATTTTCGTCATATCATAAGTCTAGATTTAATTATACATTTCAGAAGTCACTCTCTCAACTTAGAATGCAAACATCTAAATTCTTGGTCCATTGCTACAAGTAACAGAATTATTTGCCTGTTTTTAGGAGCAATGAGTGGGGAGGAGATCCAAATGGCAACTGTTACAATGAAACAAAAATGGTAGAAGATCCAAATTACTGGGGATCAGATAGCAGGAAAAGCATAATGCAAGTGATTGGAGAAGAATTTGGTAAATCAGAAGTCCCCATTACATTTCTCAACATCACACAACTATCAATGCCACGAAAGGATGCGCACACATCAATTTACAAGGAGAGATGGGGACCTTTAAGACCAGAAGAAAAAGCAAATCCTGCAAGCTATGCAGATTGTATACATTGGTGTTTGCCTGGACTTCAAGATGTTTGGAATGAACTTTTATTTGCTAAGCTTTTTTATCCTTGAGACTTTTAGCATAGATCATATAGAGTATCTCAAGAACTAGCCCCAAATATGCTTAATGAGATTTTTTGTCTATTATGGAGGTCCACCATTGTAATTGGTTTAAATTTCATGATTTTTAGGAGGCTAGATAGGGTTGGATAAGGGGGTTAAATAAGCAGATTGAGCTAAATTTAGATGGGTTAAAATGAGTTTGAGTTTAGGGCTTTTTACATATATATCCGTTCATAAAAAAATAATTACTTTTAGGTATCCATAACTTTTTATATCCAAAAATTTAACACATATTAAATGTTTTTCTTAATATTAATATTAATATTTATATATTATGAAGTCCCAAAAAATAGGTAAACAATCAATTATATTTAAATCCCTTAATTAAAGGAAACAATCAATGGTAAAAAAAAAAAGATTACCATTAAATATGGTAGTTGCACGATTTTAGGCTTAATGATAGAGTCCTATCAACATAATAATATTTAAAATATTAAATATATATTGAATATATATTGAAAATATATATTTAAAATATTAAATATATATCAATAATATTTAAAATATTAAATATCAATAATATTAAATATATTAAATATCAATAATATTAATTATCAATAATATTAATTATCAATAATATTAAATATATTAATTATATATTTAAAATATTGAATATATATATATCAATAATATTTAAAATATTAAATACTATATTTAAAATATATTTAAAAAAAGACAAAATGTATATGGAAAGAAAGAAACATGAAAAGGTGTACAGAAAAGGTAATTATTCTTGGTCAACGTTCATGGGGCGTAAATTTCCCTTGAGTTTATGGGGGGTCATGTTTTAATGGGCTGATTTACAATAATATGACACGGGAAGCCATGGTTTGCCAAAATGTCCTTAATAATAGTGGTTTAGTAAAAATGCCCTCCATTAGTTTAATGAAATTTATTCCGGACGAAAATACCTCTCACAACCAATAAAAAGACCCGCCCAGTCTCTCCACTTTCTCCATGTTCCAAGGGTAAAGTTCTCTGCAACTATTTTCAAGAGTTTAAGCTCTGGTGAAATCAACACCCTACATGCACTTCTTGCCTATTGTCAAGACTCTATGGCCTGTTGCAAGTGCCAACTTGAAGAGAAAGTCTCTGCAACTTTTGGCTTATAGCTACGAGTTTAAGCTCTGGTGCAATGGGCACCTGGGAGAGACTTCTTGGCTATTGCCAAGACTTTAAGCCCTCTTGCACGGGCCAACTTCAAGATAAAATCTGTATAAGTCTTGGCTATTGTTCTGCTGCAAAGGGAAACTTATACTGAAAATCTCTAAAGTATTGGCAATAGCCCAGACTTTAAACTCTAGTGCAATGGGAGGCTTGTAGAGACTTCTTGCCTATTGCCAAGACTTTAAGCTCTGTTGCAATGGGGGCTTGCAGGCAAAGTCTCTGGGCCTTATAGGCACTTCTTCCCTATTTCCAAGACTTAAAGCCCTGTTGCAATGGGGTCCTTGCAGACAAAGTCTCTACAAGTCTTGGCTATTGCCAAGACTTGCAGCTCTGGTGCAATAAGCACCTAGGAGAGACTTTTTGCCTATTGCCAAGACTTTAAGACCTGTTGCAATGGGGGCTTGCAGACAAAGTTTCTGCAAGTCTTGGCTATTGCCAAGTGTTGCTGCTCTGGTGCAATAGGCACTTAGGAGAGACTTCTTCGCAAGACCTTAAGCCCCACAAAGGGCATCACTTTTACCCTTAATCCTGCTTTTATCAAAGCGATCTGAGTACGAAATTCTAAGCATATCATTCGTCTTGATTATGTGCAGGATTAGCACTATGGCAACTCGCTACATTTATATAGCTTATAATGGGAAATGGGATGCAAACAGCAAATACATCAACCATGATATAAATTTGATACTTGTCAAAGACGGTATAAGCTACCACATATTTGAAAAAGAAATTTGTAATGCTCTAACCATCAACACTGATGAAAGTGAAACAAAGATAAGGTTTGACACAAATCTAGGAAGGTGCAGAGGCATGATGGTAACAAATGATCAAGAACTTATAACTTGCATGTATCTGCTGAAGAATGATGAGAATTTCAAAAAATCCTGTTTCATAGTAGAAATTATTAAAATGACTGACATTGAGAAAATCCCGCTTCTTTGTGAATGAAGCTGACTATAGCATGGTGTTGCATCAAAAGGAAGGGCAGTTATTGATTATAAATATTTTTAAAAATCAAATGTGATTGGAAAGTTAATATTATCAATAAACTGAACTATTGGCAATAGCCAAAACTTTACACTCATGCAGATAACCAATTCAATTTAACTTGACGTAAAATCTTGGCAAAGGGTAAGATATTTCCTACCAAATATTTCCTACCAAAACTTATTTATCGACTTTAATATTAGAAATAGTTAACTTGCCTTGATGTCTTGCCATAGGCAATAATATTGACAACTAAATTGACACCAAATCTTGGCAACAACATTACCAGCACAACCCTCTATGAATTTTTTATCAATTTTAAATTAGTTATATAATATTAGAATTGGAATTAATTAACTAGAATTCAAGTCTTACCCATTGGCAAGACTTTCCATCTAAATGTGTTCATTCCACAACAACTAAAATGTCTTGAAGTCCTGCAATTGCCAACACTTCCAGTTCATCCGATTCAAAGCAACTTTAGTCTTTAAAATAACAAAAATATCAAACATCCAAGTGCACTTGTTACATAAACACAAAAAACACAGTAAATACGAAATATGATCTACGCTCAATCTTACACCATTAATGGTGAAGGGCGGTCGTCAAAGTATAATACCCGATGTGAGTCGGGGTCGATTTCCCAAGGGAACTAGCACGTCAAGTGAGAGAGTTGCAAATAGATATTCAAATGAGGTTTGGTATTGAGTTCTAGAAGTATGATTTGTTCGATGAAAACTATGATTAATTCTAAAGTGTAAGAAATTAAACGAGTAAGTTATTCGATATTACTAGACTAGGGGTGAAACTAACTAATAGTGATTTCCAACCAACGGGTGTCTTTACTTCACTTTCCCAACACAAGTATAATTATGGTCGAGCATTCCGATCGTGATCTCTAGAATCCTTCCGGCCTAGGAGAGATCTTTCACAACCCGCTCGTCAAAGCCTTAGTTGAATGCTTGAAGCACTACTCAATGACCCGAGGAAAGGAGACCTCTTCCGAGCGTAACTCCTTTTAGATGAGTTAGTTTATACGAATAGCCTATCAACTCAAATCCTCGCAACTCCACTATTATACACTAGTTAATCTCTTCCGAGTCTTTAACTAGCAATGTAGACAAGAAATTCCAAATATCATGGATTTTGGGATTTTGATGTTATTGTAATGGGGAGTTGGATAATTGTTACTTGTGTTGTGGTTAGTGAAATAGAACAACACCCATTAATTTTCTATCACAATAGCATAATTACACCCCTAGTTATGAGTTTAGCTACTCATAACTAGGGTTTGAATCATAGTAATAAAGATGTAATGAAAAAATGAAATCATGTTGGACATAAGTTTGAATTGATATATGGAATCAAGATTCAAAGTTACAAGATTAGAAGCTTACAAAATGATGTTAAGTCTCCAACTTGGCTCCCAAAATCGCCCAAAATATAGAGTAAAATGTATAAGTGTTGGTGTAATAAAACCTCACTTTCCTATTTATACTCCTAAGAAAATTACACAAAAAATCTTCTTCCGTCCCAATTGTGCTTGTCACGCCCTCAAAATTAACTAACTGCGCGAGTTGCGAGGTTTATTATATAAAGGCTCGTGACTGGTGTTTCAACAGGTACAAAATTATTTAGAGAAACTCGGAGTCGCCACTTGACATAGTTTAAGGTGTGCCAAGTCACCAAAAGATACCTTGGAACACCTCTGACTTGTCTAGTGGTCTGCGTTAGAGATTCGGGTAAGGTTCTCAGTTGACTCTCGGGAAGGTATTAGGCACCCTCGAGTCCTGTGCTAAGCACAGTTGCTTTATTGTCGCAATTTTAATTTATTTAAAAAAAATGGTTGTTATACTAGTGCCGTTAATTTGAATTTAAACTTTGATTCAGAAAAATTTAAAAGTGTTATTCTTATCCAACCTCACAGAGGATCGGACGAATTTACACTTTGATTCATAATAAATAGATAAAATATATTACGTATTTCCAACCTCACAAAGGACTGGTCTATTTTAAAAGAATTTAATTAACTTCAAACATAATTAATTTTACCAAGTAATGGAAACCATTTATTAAAGAAGTGGATTGTTTGCCAATTTAAGGATTGTTTTGTCAAAAGGTGACTATTGGTCAAAATATAAAATATAAAAGGTAGGCTGCTTGCAAGAATATATATATATATATATATATATTGCATCAATGAACTGCTTTAAGGATCGTTTTGCAACACGGTGACACATTCAGTTTTATTCCCGAATAGTGTCTTTGATTAAAGACATCCAATTGATGGACTTGGCATTGCTATTATCATATTGTGAGGGTGCAGCTTTGCAAGAAATAACACAATTGAGCGTTGTACTTATTATAGACAAAATGAGGCTAATTCTGTAAAATGGGTCGACCTTGCAAATTATCCTTTCTTTCTAATTTTAAGCGATTTAGATGGGCCTAAATAGTTCATTAGCAGCATTTAGCAATCTGTCCATTTCAATTTCTATTATTTTTTCCAAAAAAGTTGACTTGCTAATCTAAACCCATTTCTTTTTTAAACCTTTCTGCCTAGATTGTCAAAAAATGATTTAGAATAATTTGTACAAGCTTGAGTTTTTCTTTCAGGTCTAGTTTAGGAGAAAAGGTCCTAAATTTGCCTATCTTTTACAACAATGAATTATTTGCAAAGTTATCACGTGAGATTACAGAACCAGTCAACACTTTGTTATACATCATTTTTTATTAGGCCACATATTGACATACAGTTCATTTCATCATCCAGACTTTGAACGCTAACAAGTTGCTACCATTTTAAATGAGAAAAAGAAACTACTAGCAGGCCATTTTTTACACAACAACAATAACACTTTAAATGAAAAGAAAGGATATAGATAGGATATCAAAATAAGAAATCTATCAGACCTGTAGCTAATTCATTTTTTTTTCAATTCCGGGCCTAACTGAAATTTTCTGTGTTCCTGACCTTCATACATGCTGAATTTAACATCATACAAAATAATAAAGGTAAAGATAAATTGTGTTTACCTAGTGCGGACTCCCTTAAGCTAAAAGGGATGAAGGAACAAACTTATCCAACAAAAACCAATCAAATGACCAGCAACTGAGACAGCCCCTCAAATACGCTTAACTTGACTTGAAACCAAAGATTTATGACCCCAAAGACTCTTGGTATAGAGGTCTTTTAGTTCTAAATCTTTACACTTAAACTCACTAAATATTTCCTTCTTTCACTGGCTCCTTTCTCTGCTAATTTTCAAATGGTTGTTTGTGTGAAAGAGGGTAATAAATGACCCTTTTTATAGCTGAAATTCAAGGCCAAAAGGTGGAGTATGGACTTGTACAAAAGTACAAGCCCACACCCCTACACTTGAGTATTTTTTGGCTATTTTTCAGCATGGTACAACAGCTGTACAATTACTATTTCAGCCACTAAAACACCCCGAAAAAGCTGAAAATATACAAATGGTGTCCTTTTATTCATTACACTAACTAGAAGGACTAGGACTCAACCAAACAAACTAAATCAGCCCCAAACTAGACTTAAAACTAAACTAAAATACAACCAGGTTCTAAGTTAAGCTAACATAGTCCCAAAAATCAGTTGACTGAACCAAGACACCAGAATGGACCAAGTCTATAACAAAACAACTAATCAGACCAAATTCATAATTAAACAAACCAGACAAACAGTCCTGATCATATAATTTCAGGCTTAGACACTAAATAGACTTGCATAAGCCAACCTTTCATACTAAACGAAAACTATTAACATGAACTTCACACAATCTCATGACTAACTCCTATTGTATAAATAGTGGACTGCTCTGCTCACCTAGATAGATATTAAACAAACAAACTTTCACTTAAACTAAACAGACCTTGGGATAAACAAACACACAGTTGAATTCAATCTTCATCTTAATGAAACTGAGAGCAAACTATGGACACAATAAACATGAATTAACATTCTCGCACGACCTTTATTTTCTTGCTAAAAAATAAGTACTTCATTAATAAACATGGTTCGAAAAACCTTTACATAGTGACAACAAGTATATACGGATACAATATCTACGATTCCACAAGTTAACAAAGAACTATGACTTGAACATTTCTCACATCCAAACAATAATCAATAACAACTCATAAGAACAACATAAAACTAACAGGGAAAGATTGACAGAAAAAGAGAAAGGTAAGGTACTGCTTTCTAACCCATTGACGAACCAAAACAACCAAAGCTTTGTCAAATATGCGCCATCACCCCTATTTCGCTGCCTTTCCAAGGCCAATCGATGTGTCGCCATTGTAACGTCAATGACATGGTGTCATCATATAACCAAAAAGTGATCACCAATTCGATGTATTCCCACAGCAGCCGCTCCAATGCAACGTTGTCGCCGCTGCTCTGTATTAGTCATCCTAATTGCAGTCACGGATCCATCACAACAAATCAATTCCATTGTATCACAAGCATTGTTCGGACCATTGGATCATCACCGTGGCATCACCTTCGCGAGTACACCTCGTCACTGCCATGGCTGCCTCGTCTCGCATCATAAACTGTCACCACTGCCTTCCCTGTTACTATTTTCAGATTCAATAAACCTCACAGCCCCGCCAAGTCCTCACTCGTGCCACTGCCTCCCTCGACTGAAAATAGCCCCGCCCCACTGCCTTATCGACAAACAAATCACAGCTTCTCCATAACAGCCCTATTACCCCCATGTGAACACCAAAACAAAAATCAAATTACCACCACCAAAAACATTGAACAGCCCCTCAAAAATCACCTCAACATCATCACATCAAACATCACAGCTTCCCCGAACCAACATAAAAAAAAAAAACAGTAGCAGCAGCGAACCATGACAAGAAAAGAAAAATGGAAAAAAAAAATGAGAAGAAGAACGGGAAAGAAAACAGAAACGGACAAAAAAACGGAAAGAAAAGAGAGATAAAAAGAATGAATTTTGGGAAGTGGGGTATGGGAGGTGAAAGAGGAGGGTGAGAAGGAGAAGGGAAAGCTAAAACTTACCAGAAAAAAGTCGAAGGGGCCGAAGTTAAGTTCAACCGGAACTTTGAAGCCCGATCTACGAGAAACGGCTAAGAATTTGGAGAATCCGAGTTGAGAAATGGAATGGGGGGCTCGAGATCTTTCCAATGATATATTTTGGTAAATTTCCCGGCCACTGGAGGTGGTGGCCGGCGGCGGCAGTGCGGCGGCTCCGCGGTGGACCAACGGCTGAGGGAGATTTCCGGTGTGTGGTGAATTTTTTTGACAGAGTATTCCCAAGTCCTTGAGACTTATGTGCGGTGTGTGCAAATGAAGCTAAAAATGAGAATTATAAGGGAATGGGGTGGGGGAGGGCATACCATTGGATCAAACACAAACCAAGGGCTAAGATTAAATGTGTGGGAATGGGCTGGACGGGCCAAATGTTAGAAATGGGCTAAGGTAGTGGGCTGACAGGCTAATATTTTTTGCACATATGGCCACTAAAGGTCTATACTTATTAAGAGCCAACACAATTAACTACAATAAAAAAACACATAAATCTACAATATTATCAAAATTAAACATGGAGTCATAGTTAAACACATAACAAGTATTTTTGCAATTTTCATATTTTCTATCCTAATTAATGACAATTTTAATTAAAATAAAGACTAAAATTTAGAAAACTTTTGGCAAAACTCCTAAGAATCTAACACAGCTATTTTGAGCAATTTTATTTGTATTCGTGCCAAAATTAGGTGATTACAGTGCTGACCGCACAATATTGTGCTGGCCGCACAATTCCTTGAAAACTTGAAGTAGTTGCTGCTTGTTTTTGCATTCTTGTGCTAAGCATTGTGCTATCGCACAATATTGTGCTGAGCATTATGCTAAGCATTGTGCTATCGCACAATATTGTGCTGACCACACAATTGGGTCTTTTTCAGCATTGTGCTAGGCATTGTGCTATCGCACAATATTGTGCTGAGCCGCACAAATCCTTGAAAACTTGTTCCATTTCGTACGACTCCAACTTCGACTCGACTCGGCCTTCTTTTGTGTTCTTTCCGCTCAGTTTCTGGCCTCGAGCGCTTAAACTAAGTAGCACCTGGAATCACGCAACATTACATAAGAATTGGTCGTGAAATTAGCTTAAGATCACATAAAGTTCTTATAAAGGAAGGCTCAAAGTCGGTAAAATGCCGACTTATCAACACCCCCAAACTAGAACTTTTGCTTGTCCTCAAGCAAAACACACTTCAATGGTCCCTAAGTTGCAATTCATCAGTTCATGCATTTTTTTTTTCATTAAAGCCACAACAAGCCAAAACTCGATTCAAGTTAAAACACTAGTGACATTGGTTGGTACCAACAATTAAGCCAAGCCATGTGAGCATAACTCTCATATACAAAACATCAAAGAAAGCAAACATGCCATGACACAAGATTTTCAAAGTTTGCCTCTTCATCACAAGACTTCACTTCTTTACTTGCTCACCTCAATTGAAAAGTGAAATACAAGTCCTCAACTCAACTTCACAAGTGCCCTCACCACTCGAGAGAATATCCCAACCACAAAAATGCAATGATAACACAAGTGGGATTAATGATAGGAAGAATTCGCTCACTCTCTCAAAAGAAGTTCATCATGCATACTAAAGATCCATAGGCTTGCCCTTCGTGTGCCTCTCCACTAATGTAGGAATGCTTGACCCGAAATCAATTAGGACTTGTTAGGGTTGTAATGTAGGCTTTTGGTCAAAGGTGGAACACCTCCTTGAGCACTACACCGTACAAAAATTAAGGCACACTTCATTTTTCTTGCACTTACACCTTGCTAAATCGAGGATTATACTTCTCCTCTTTATTCATCAATTCTCTTTTTCTTCTTTTCTTTCACTTGCTTCTTTTTGTTTCTTTTCACTTTTTTACTTTTTTTTTATATATATTCAATTCTCTTTTGTTGCTCTTCCTTTTCATTTATTTTCTTTTCATTTTCATTAATTTCCACACTTTCACCATAACTTATGCCGCCCCCAAATTTAGGCTTTTGCCTAAGTTGCACGTCTTTCAATGCACTCAAGGAGGTAGGGTCAAAAGAGAGGGTTAGTACCTTAAGCACTTAGAATTGGTCTGGGTTAATAATGTGGTTGCCAAAGGAAAGGATATTAAGCTCAAAGGGGTTGACTAAGGATATAATGCAAGGGTAGGCTTTTTAGATTACTGAGCGGGCCAAAGAAAGCCTAAAATCATTTTTCAAGTCAAGCATCACCTAGGATTTCGCCTTGAAGCACACTTAGGGCAAGTTCTAGATCAAGAAGCACACACATGAACACACCAAAACCTCACCACACATGGCACATGTAAAGCAAGGAAGACAAGTATATTCAAATCCCAATCAAAGGCAATTAAGTATCCAAAGTTCACTCATAGCCTAATGAGAGCTAATTAGTGACATAAGAGCCAAAAGTTGAACTTAAAGATCATAGCACAATTTACCAACTAAGTTTTACTATTCATTTTTCAAAACCAGCTCACATGATAAGGATTAAATAATGGTGGAACCAAACATGCCAAAAGTTGCTAAGGAGCAAGAATCCACAACTAATCATCATTATTTACAACTAAATATTAAACTAGTACTAGAGATGCCCGGTTCAACACAATTACTTCCTTGGAAAAGAACCATGGAAAAGAAAAACCAAGGAGGTTATTTCAAAAATTTTGTGCAACATGGTATTTACAATGAAAATAGTTGTTCGGACCCAAATGAGGCTTTCGCACCCACATGGGATGCCTACGTATCACCCGGGAGCGAATCAGATAAAGAAAAGGTAACATCCCAAGCGTAGTTTATGGGAGTACCATGTGTTTTTGTTTTGTTTTTTGAATTGCTAAACATATATGTATTAACAACTTAACATCAACACATTTGTACATGCATCAAACATAACACCATTTCATAGATAAAACAAATATATACAATACTTGGTTCATGACAAACAAATGTACTAAAAACATCCTCTATACAAGATATGGTGACATGAGACATTCTTTAAGTACCCACCCCCCAAACTAAAAGTATGCATTGTCCCCAATGCAACTAAAAGTTATGAAAACATCTAAGAGAATGAGTAAAAGAATGGTCCCTGTCATAGCTAGCCCTCAGTGGCTGGTGGAGAACTGGATGTCTCAGCAGCAGTGGGACCCTCAAGGGTCGGCTGAGTATCGGCAGGCTCTGTCTGGAGTTGAGTGGTAGTGGCAGCGGCAGGCAATGGCTCATGTGTCTCTGTCTGCTCAACCCTAGCCATAGAAGTGGCCTGCCTGTCCAAGATGTCAAGCTTCTGACGCCTCATAAGCTCCTCGCGCTTGGGATCTTCCTCCTCCTCGTCATCCTCATCATCAACATCTGCAGCCGCAGATGTCTTCTCTGTCTCCTCCAAGAACGAGAAGTCACCCCGACAATAACTGTAAAAGTCCCTGGAGAGGCTAGATAGCTCTCCTCTCAGGCTCGGGATATCCTCCTCGACTCGCTGCTCCATCCTCTGCATCCTCTTCCCCATTTTCTTCAACTCTCTAGTCTGCTCCTTCTGGCCCTTCGCCAGCTGTCTCAAACTCTCCTGAATGGGCAGCATGATCTCCTGGATAGGCGTCATGACCTCCCTGAACACTCTCACTGTCAACAATGGGTCTTGGAGAATAGTGTTCAGCTTCTCGTTTAAGGTGTTCACCACCGTGGACGTGGCAGCGACAACACCCGGAACCTGAAGCAATGAGGCATGGCCTAAGATAGATGGGGGCACCCGAGAGGCTGGGCGCCCAGGAGGTGCAGCTGGTGTACCTGTAGATGTGGATGGTGCCTGTGTAGATGTAGATGGTGCCTCGGTGGCTGCCTCGGATGACTCCCCAGCTGTGGGAGCAGCATCAGATAATAGAGTATCCAGAGTGGTCGACTCGGTAGTCTTCCTCTTCTTCTTGTCCCTGGGGTTCCCTTCATCCTGGATCTTATCCACCTCAGTCCTACCAGTGGCCTCGATCTCCACATCCAAATGAGGAATCCTTGGAACGTTTACATTGGAGATGAGGCTAGTCAATAAACAGGGAAAATGGAGGGTTGTCTCATTCTGCTCCATCCTGTTCTCTATCTCTGTGACTATGATGGCACCGAGGTTGAGAGGATAATCTGCCATCAGGGCGGCAACTAACACTGCTTTCCTCAACGGGATCTTGGTATCATTCTTCGAAGGGATCAACCTGCTGCTAACAAGCCCTAGCCAAGCCTTGGCCTCGAAATTGAGGTCCTTATTGTATATACTGAATCCGGGGGCTGCCCACGCAGGTGTGGTGCCCGGGGCTGCTATAATGGAGACTAACCATGGCCGAGCCTCTTCCCCTAATCTCAACTTCTCAGAATAAGCCAGGGTTATGCATGTTCTGTTGACCCCTAGAATCCCGTTCAAGTCATCCCAATCATAATACACCTCAGTCCCCCGCACAACTACCTTGCTCTCGGTGAATTTCTTGCATTTGCCGTTAGCATAGAACTCACGTACAAGACTGGGGACGTACTTGCCTGGTGGCGCACAGAACCCCAACCACCCCCATCTATCCAGGTTGGCATAGATCCGAGAATACTCCTCCTCCGTGCCCGAGATGTGAAAGCGTCTCTCCGGGAGGATAGGGCGTTTCTTTGTGAACTCTTTGTTAATGGCCCTAGCCTCCGGCACCACAAATATCTCAATCTTGGCCGGTTTGGGACCAAGGCCAGGGACCCCTTGGAATTGGGAGTCCGAATCAGATCCTGAGCTCGAGCTCGGGCTCGACTCACTCTCTCTTTCCACCCTCTTTGAGGCCGACCTCTTCCGGGAGGTCTCTTGATCCTTTGTTTGCTTCGGCTTGGCCCGTGAGGTACTTTGCCGGGCCCTAGTCACTTGCTTTGTCCTGCTCGTCATTTTTTGCTTTCCTTTAGTATTTGTCATGATACCTACAAGAAAAATAGAAAAAATTAGTCTAAAACGATCATTTAATATATACATTCTATACTACGTGAATTATGCTAGTTAAACAACCCTAAACACGGTTAAAAACAACGAGGAATAATAATATGTACTTTGGAAAATCCTACCAAAAAGTGACCAAAAAATGCCTTTGGACAGAGAATTGTGCGGTACCGCACAATCAGTGAAAAGCAGACAGTGTGAAATTGGGCTTATGCGACCCCATTGTGCGGTCCGCACAATTTGTGAAAAAACAGTAGATTGTTTAATTTCTTTGTGCGACCACATTGTGCGGTCTGCACAATTTTGTGCGGTCCGCACAATGTTAAAAAATTTGAACAATTTGTGTTCGCGCTTTATTAATCCGAGATTCAACTATTTTTTTGATTTTCTCAATTGGGACACTCTCTCACACATTCAAAGCAATGGTTCACACTAATTCCTACTCAAGAAGTAACCCCAATCCCATTTTCAATTTGTTCAAATTTCTTTTCTTGTTAACCAAGAATTGGGATTATGGGTTAGGGTTCACATGATTCATAGGTTACTCAAACTTCACCATGATCGATTGTAACCCAAGTTTGGGTTGAACCCATTGGGTCCTATGGATGATTTAACTCGACCCATTTGTTTTCTTCAATTCTAGGAGCAAATCACTTGAATTAACATAAGATAGAGATGAGAAAACATACCGGATTTGATGATGTTGGATCGATCCTTGAAGTGGGTAGGATTGAATGTGTGTGTTGTGTTTGTGGTGTGTTCTTTCTCTTTTGTTTGTGTGTGTGTTTGTTGAAATGAAGAAGGAAGGAAGTTTGTTTGAAATTATACTTACCTTAGTGGAAAAAAATTTCCCTTACCCGTCACTTTGTGCGACCGCACAAGTGACATAGCTGTTTGTGCGATGCTGGTTGAGAGATTGTGCGGTCACACAAAATTGTGCTGACCCGCACAATTCTCCATTTTCGGGCAGTGGCCTCATAACAATTGTGCTACCAATTGTGCTAGGTAGCACAATGTTGTGCCTTCTCACTTTTTTGTTTTTAAATCATCCGCACTTTTGAGTACGACTCCGCACAATCCCATTCCTTAAGCCACAATTGGACTCGTTTCTTCACTTTTGATCATCTTCACACCTACAAATACCATCCACTCAAGAACAAGTGAGGAGCATCACAATATATCTACAAAACGTGCATGAATTTAAACATGGGTTGCCTCCCAAGAAGCGCCTAATTTAACGTCGCGGCACGACGGTTTTGGTTTTGTTTTCTCAAGGTTCGTCAAGGTAGATGCACGCCACTTTACCAACTTCGGCGTCGCATCCCAAGTAGTGCTTCACTCTATGCCCATTGACCCGGAAAGTTCTTCCGCCTTCTCTTGATTGCAAATCAACGGAACCATAAGGAGTAACTCCTACTACCTTAAAAGGTCCCTTCCACTTGGACTTGAGCTTGCCCGGGAATAGCTTCAAGCGAGTGTCGAACAACAACACGACATCTCCTTCTTTGAACGTTCGGTTCCAAATCCTAGAATCGTGGAGCATTTTCATTTTCTCCTTATAGATCATTGCATTCTCGTAGGCTAGGAACCGGAATTCATCAAGCTCATGAAAATTTGAGATTCTTGCATTGGCGGATCATCCCAATCCATGTTCAATTTCTTCTATGCCCATAGGGCTTTGTGTACAAGTTCCACCGGTAGATGGCAAGCTTTGCCAAACACTAACTTGAATGGGGACAACCCAATTGGAGTTTTGTATGCGGTTCGGTAAGCCCATAGAGCTTTATCAAGCTTTCTTGCCCAATCGGTTCTATTTGCATTAACCGTCTTGGCAAGAATATTCTTTACTTCCCGGTTCGAAACCTCGACTTGGCCACTTGTTTGGGGGTGGTAGGGAGTTGCAACATTGTGTTTCACTCCATATTTTTGAAGGAGATTTGAGAAGGCACGGTTGCAAAAATTACTCCCACCATCACTAATGATAGCCCTTGGAGTCCCAAATTTGAAAAGATGTTCTTTTTCAAGAAACTCAATACACTCTTGGCTTCATTGTTGGGGAGCGCAACCGCTTCCACCCACTTAGACACATAGTCAACCGCCACCAAAATGTATTTGCTTCCATATGAGCTCACAAAGGGTCCCATGAAGTCAATCCCCCATACATCAAACAATTCAACCTCCACAATGGGATTCATTGGCATTTCATGCTTTCTCGAAATTCCCCCCATCTGTTGGCATTGATTACAATTCTTGACCCAAGCATGGGCATCCTTGTGCAAGGTTGGCCAAAAGAAGCCACATTGTAGCACCTTAGCCGCCGTCCTAACTCCACCATGATGTCCTCCGTAAGGCGAAGAATGACACCCATTCATAATGGCCTCTTGCTCGGACTCGGCAACACATCGTCGGATGATTCTATCAACACATACCCTAAAGAGATAGGGCTCATCCCAATAATAGAACCTTGCATATTTTGCCAACTTCTTCTTTTGATAAAACGTGAAGTCTTCGGGGTAGACTCCCCCAACTATGAAATTGGCTAAGTCGCCATACCAAGAGATTGGTTCCCAAGACACGGCCAAGATCCTTTCATCCAGAAATGTATCATTTATCTCCACTTCTTCTTTTGGGCGACCTTCCTCCTCTAATCGTGACAAATGATCCGCCACTTGGTTCTCGGTCCCCTTTCTATCTATCACCTCAATGTCGAACTCTTGAAGAAGTTACACCCAACGAATGAGTCTTGCCTTGGAATCCTTCTTTGCCATCAAGTACCGGATAGCGGAGTGGTTGGTATGGACAATTGTTCTCGACCCCACCAGGTATGCTCGGAATTTCTCAAAGGCAAAAACTATTGCTAGAAGCTCTTTCTCCGTCACTGTATAATTAATTTGAGCCCCATTCATCATTTTACTTGCGTAGTAGGATAAAACATCTTCTCCACCTTTGACCTAGCACGGCTCCCAAAGCCACGTCGCTAGCGTCACACATGAGTTCGAATGGAAGCTCCCAATTTGGACTCACAATGATTGGTACGGTGGTTAGCTTCTTCTTTACCTCTTCAAAGGCTTCTAAGCACGCCTTGTCAAAAACAAACTTGGCATCTTTCTCCAACAATTTGCACATCGGATTCACAATTTTTGAGAAGTCTTTAATGAAGCGGCGATAAAATCCCGCATGTCCCAAGAAGCTTCGGACACGTTTCACGGTCATTGGAGGTGGAAGCTTTGAAATCTCTTCTATTTTTTCTTGATCCACCTTGATCCCCTTTTTCGAAACTTTGTGCCCCAACACGATGCCTTCTTGGACTAAGAAGCGGCATTTTTCCCAATTAAGAACAAGTCTCATTTCTTAACATCTCTCTAGCACTTTCTCTAAATTAGTCAAGCAATCATGAAATGAGTCCCCAACTACCAAGAAGTCATCCATGAATACCTCAAGAAAGTTCTCCACCATATCGTGAAAAGGTGCTAGCATACACCTTTGGAAAGTGGCAGGTGCATTACAAAGACCAAATGGCATTTTGCGGAAAGCAAAGGTGCCATAGGGGCAAGTGAAGGTTGTCTTGTCTTGATCTTCCGCCTCTATGGAGATTTGATTGTATCCGAAGTACCCATCAAGGAAGCAATAATAAGCACGCCCCGCCAACCGATCAAGCAATTGATCAATGAATGGCAAGGGGAAATGATCTTTTCTTGTGGCGGTGTTGAGCTTTCGATAGTCCATGCACACTCTCCATCCGGTGACGGGCCTTGTTGCAATAGACTCTCCCTTTTCATTGTGAATCACCGTCATACCTCCCTTTTTCGGCACACATTGCACCGGAGACACCCATTTACTATCGGACAAAGGAATAATCACGCCCGCATCGAGCCATTTGATAATCTCCTTTTTCACCACCTCTTGCATTGGTGGATTCAATCTCCTTTGGTGCTCGACACTTGGCTTACACCCATCTTCAAGCAAGATCTTGTGAGTACACACTCCCGGGTCAATTCCCCTTATGTCCGCCAACGTCCACCCGATTGCTTTAATTCTTCGTCTCACCACCTCTACAAGTTTGTTTTCTTGAGCTTTGTCTAAGTGGGAAGAGATGATTATGGGTAATGTGGAGCTTGGACCGAGGAAAGTGTATCTCAAATGTGTTGGGAGAACTTTCAACTCAAGTTTTGGGGGTTCTTCAATGGATGGTTTTGTAGGTGGAGTGGCTCGGTTTTCAAGGTCTAGGGATAGCTTTTTGGGTACATATGGTTTTGATCCCAAGCCTTCCAATGCCTTCACTACCTCCGCTACACTCTCTTCATATTCCACATCCATGTCCCAAATTACCGCCGCCAACGTGTCCTCTTGACTAGCTAAGACACTCTCCTTTTCCACTAAGGCATCGACCACGACATCGACATAAGAACAAGTCGCATCATTGTCCATTGGTTGTTTCAAGGCCTTGCAAATATGAAATACGACATTTTTCCCATTGAACCTAAAAGTAAGTTCACCTCTCTCCACATCACAAAGAGCTCTTCCGGTCGCCAAGAATGGTCTCCCAAGAATGATAGGTACTTCAAAATCCACGGGGCAATCAAGAATAACAAAATCCGCCGGGAAGACGAATTTGTCTACCTTCACCAACACATTGTCAATAATTCCAATTGGGCTTTTCATTGAGCGATCGGCCATTTTTAAATTCACGATTGTTGGGTCTAGGTGCCTTGGTGTCCAATGTCTTGTACACCGCATATGGCATTAAGTTGATACTTGCACCTAGGTCACACAAAGCTTTCTTGAAGTGCCTTCCACCAATTGTGCATGGAATGGTGAAAGCTCCGGGATCTTCCATCTTTGGAGCTATGTGTTTTGACACAATTGCACTCACTTGTTGAGTCACCTTGATTGTCTCGAAATCTCCATATGTCTTCTTGGTCACCAAGTCTTTCATGAATTTAGCAATGTTGGGCATTTGTCCCAATGTATCAACCAATGGAATGTTGATTGAAGTGCTTGCAATTTTCTCCCATATCTTCTTGGCATGTGTGATTTCTCTTTGCTTGATATTCTTTTGTGGGAATGGAAGGGAAATTTTGGGAATGGAGCTTGGAATGGAAAGGCTTTCTTTGGGTGGTGGAGTTTTCTTTGGTTTAGCTTTTTGAGTAGTGGTGTTTTGGGACGTAGGCTTGGGAATCTCTTGAACATCATCATCATTGTCTTGCACAAACTCATCACCTTGCCTCTCATTTTCATCTTGCACCATCTCCTCTCCAATAGCTTCATTATCATTCCACTCGGCACCCTCATGATCATCTTGCATTCTCAACTCCGCATCATCATTACTCATGGCTTTTGGATCTTCATATATCTCACTTCGAGTTTTGATTGCCATCACTTGGTCTTTACTGCCTCTTTTAGGATTCATTACCGTATCACTTGGTAATGCTCCTTGCGGCCTTTGATTGACTTGATGTGCGAGTTGGCTCATTTGCGACTCAAGTTCTTTGATGGATGTGGAATGTGATGTCATAGTTTGCTTCATATCTTTCATGTCTCCGGAGTAGCCTTGTTGATTTTGAAGCATTTGACTCATCATTTCTTCCAATTTAGTGGGAGCCTTTGTCTCTTGATCATTTTGCTTAAATAGAGGTCTTGGAGCATATTGTTGAGAATAACCGGCTCCTCTCCCCTCTTGGTTGCTACTCCAATTACCTCTTCCTTGACTCGGCCTCCATTGCCCTTGTTGTTGGTAGGCTTGTTGATATGGTTGTTGGTAGGGTTTTTGATAAGGTCTTTGATAACCACCTTGATCATACCCTCTTTGCCCTTGGTAGTTACCCACATAATGTACTTCTTCTCCATCTTGCACATGGTAGCATTTTTCCGGATAGTATCCCTCTTGCCCATGTTGGAGAAGGGACATAGGACCACCTCCGGGAGTCACATAACCCATTGGGGCCACTTGATGGCCAGTATTTGTGGTGTGGATATTTTCCACCTTGTGCAACTTCTTTTCATTGGCTTCCCTATCGGCCTTTGAGTTCTTGTTCATGAGGTCCACCGATGTTAATATCCTTGCCATTTTCTCATCTTGGGCTTCAAATCTTTCCATCATCTTTGGACTAATCCCAACTTCTCTTCCCGGATTCTTAGCTCTTGATTGCCATTCTTGAGATCTCTTGGTCACTTTGTCTAGGATATCTTTCACTTCTTCGTACCTCTTGTCTATGGTGACACCATCACATAAAGTGTCCAAGGCGGATTGGTTCATCTTGTTCAACCCTTGGTAGAAGCTTTGCAACAACATGTTCCCATTGAAACCATGATTAGGACACCGGAGTAACACATCTTGGAAAGCCTCCCAAGCCTCGGTCAAAGAATCGGATGCCTCTTTCTTAAACATGTAGATCTTATCTCTCAATGCCGCTTGCTTCCCCTTTGGTGAAAACTTCCCTAGAAATTGTTTTACCAACTCTTGCCAAGTGAAAATGGAGTTTCTCGGCAACTTGTTCAACCAATCTTTAGCTTTTCCGGTGAGAGAGTAAGGGAACACTCTCAACCTCAATGATTCTTCCGATACCTTTGCCGACTTGTAGAGATTACAAGTTTGCACAAAATTTCTCAAGTGATCATTTGCATCTTCATTCTTACTACCACCAAAGCAACCATGTTGTTCAAGACCTTGAAGAATTACATTTGGGATGCTAACACTAGCATTGCCATGAATAGGAGGAGGAACTATGACACTTGCAAAACAATTCATATCAATTTCTTCCTCAATCTCCTCATCATCTTCATAGTCTCTCATCTCTTGTTGATAGTTCCGAGCACCTCTAGCATACTCTTGTTGATAGTCTCGAGCATCTCTATCATACTCTTGGTTCCGGTTGACATTGCGAGCATTACCTCTATTGGCATTGCCCCCTCGGTTGACATTTGCTCTACCTCCACGGTTTACACCTCGACCCCCTTGGTTCACACCTCGGCCGCCTCGGTTTGCATTGTTGCCACCCCGATTAGCATTACCCGCAACACCTTCATTTCCTCCAAGATTTTCTTCTTCATTTGCTTGGACCCCCGCATTTGCTTGGCCAAAAGGGTTATCATCATGAGGGTTCACATTCTCCACTTGAGGTTCATTAGCTTCCTCCTGTATCTCATCTTCGTCCACTTGTTCAACATGGAATGGATAGCCCTCTTGGTTGAGTTCTATGTGGAACTCTTCAACATATTGCTCTTCATAACCTTGCAGATCCCCATGTTGTTGATTGTAGTAATGGCTATAATTGGGGTTCCGCAAGTTCCGATTAGGATTTCTCCTAGAAGCCATGTTTCACCTACACAAGGTAAAACCAAACCAAAAGTAAAATGCGAGGACTAGCGAACTAAACAACTTTGATTAACTAATGCAACTCAATATTGAAACCGTAGTTCCCCGGCAACGGCGCCAAAATTTGATCCACGCTCAATCTTACACCATTAATGGTGAAGGGCGGTCGTCAAAGTATAATACCCGATGTGAGTCGGGGTCGATTTCCCAAGGGAACTAGCACGTCAAGTGAGAGAGTTGCAAATAGATATTCAAATGAGGTTTGGTATTGAGTCCTAGAAGTATGATTTGTTCGATGAAAACTATGATTAATTCTAAAGTGTAAGCAATTAAACGAGTAAGTTATTCGATATTACTAGACTAGGGGTGAAACTAACTAATAGTGATTTCCAACCAATGGGTGTCTTTACTTCACTTTCCCAACACAAGTATAATTATGGTCGAGCATTCCGATCGTGATCTCTAGAATCCTTCCGGCCTAGGAGAGATCTTTCACAACCCGCTCGTCAAAGCCTTAGTTGAATGCTTGAAGCACTACTCAATGACCCGAGGAAAGGAGACCTCTTCCGAGCGTAACTCCTTTTAGATGAGTTAGTTTATACGGATAACCTATCAACTCAAATCCTCGCAACTCCACTATTATACACTAGTTAATCTCTTCCGAGTCTTTAACTAGCAATGTAGACAAGAAATCCCAAATATCATGGATTTTGGGATTTTGATGTTATTGTAATGGGGAGTTGGATAATTGTTACTTGTGTTGTGGTTAGTGAAATAGAACAACACCCATTAATTTTCTATCACAATAGCATAATTACACCCCTAGTTATGAGTTTAGCTACTCATAACTAGGGTTTGAATCATAGTAATAAAGATGTAATGAAAAGATGAAATCATGTTGGACATAAATTTGAATTGATATATGGAATCAAGATTCAAAGTTACAAGATTAGAAGCTTACAAAATGATGTTAAGTCTCCAACTTGGCTCCCAAAATCGCCCAAAATATAGAGTAAAATGTAATATAAGTGTTGGTGTAATAAAACCTCACTTTCCTATTTATACTCCTAAGAAAATTACACAAAAAATCTTCTTCCGTCCCAATTGTGCTGACCGCACAATATTGTGCTGGCCGCACAATTCCTTGAAAACTTGAAGTAGTTGCTGCTTGTTTTTGCATTCTTGTGCTAAGCATTATGCTATCGCACAATATTGTGCTGACCACACAATTGGGTCTTTTTCAGTGTTGTGCTAAGCATTGTGCTATCGCACAATATTGTGTTGAGCCGCACAAATCCTTGAAAATTTGTTCCATTTCGTACGACTCCAACTTCGACTCGACTCGGTCTTCTTTTGTGTTCTTTCCGCTCAGTTTGTGGCCTCGAGCGCTTAAACTAAGTAGCACCTGGAATCACGCAACATTACATAAGAATTGGTCGTGAAATTAGCTTAAGATCACATAAAGTTCCTATAAAGGAAGGCTCAAAGTCGGTAAAAATGCCGACTTATCAAAATACATGTAATTAAAAACTACTCAACAGCTTTCAACTCTTTTGCAGTACTAAAAGTCTCATTTAGACTACTACACAGATCATGATCTTGCAATGGAAATAACAAACGAAAATTTGGAAATTCATTGCCCACATCAAATTTTTGCCTTGGAATTCATCAGAAGATCTTGGCTGACTTATAAAATCATCCACCACATCAAAATGTACATGATTAAGATCAGGAGATTGAAAATTCAATATCCATTACCTGCAAAATTTTAAAAAACAACAATGACAACAGATAATAACAAAACAATGAAACAATAATGAAAAGACCATATACAGATATACGATGACAACTACTAAACGCATGACTGATGAAAAGAGTAATACAGAAACAGTCTCTACAACTATTGCCAATAGCCAACACTTTAAACTCCAGTGGAAGGGGCAGCTTGTACAAATAATCTCTGCAAGTATTGACAATTGCCAAGACTTTAAACTCTAGTGGAAGAAGCAACTTGTACAGATAGTCTCTACAAGTATTGACAATTGCCAAGACTTTTACCTATATTGCAGTGCAAAACTTGTAGAAAAAGTCTCTGCAACTCTTGGCAATAGCCAAGACTTTAAGTTCTGCTGCAAGGGAGACTTTACACTAAATCTCTAAGAGTATTGGCAATTGCCAAGACTTCTACCTATACTGCAGTGAACAAGTTGGAGACAAAGTCTCTGCAACTCTTGGCAATAGCCAAGACTCTAAGTTCTGGTGGAAGCGACAACTTACACGGAACATCTCTGCAAGTATTGGCAATAGCCAAGACTTTAAACTCTACTGCAATAAGCAACTTGCAGAGAAAGTCTATGCAACTCTTGGCCATGGTCAAGATTTCAAGCTCTATGCAAAACATGAATATCTAATAGCCATAGGCAATAAAAACCTTCAAATCATCGGAATCAAGCAAACACAAACAAAAAAATCCGCAGGAACCTCAAACTTAATTCAACAATCATAGATCGAAATAGAAAAAAACTAACAGATAAATATATAAACAATAAGTATAAAAAAGTAACAGAAAAAAATAAATGCAGATAAATGATTATGTGAAATAAAAATTACAATATAACGAAAAAATAATATAACAAATATACGAAAAAGAGAGAATAAAAAATTCCAAATCTCCAGCACACAAAGAAGAAAGAAGGAGGCCAAGAATGGGGGAAAGAGAGAAGGAAACATGTTTAGCGTGAATTAAGTAGGTTGGAGGCAAAATAGTCCTTTCATAGGGGGAGTATAACTTGGAGAGCATTTACTTAAAATATTTGTAAGTGGGGGGAAATTAAGAAAGACCATGTCTTATTGAGGGCACTAGGTGAAATTTTTTGGTTTTAATGACCTAGAATACAAACTTGCTCACATCAAATTAATAAATGCATAACGTATATTTCTGCATACACTCGTATTACTTAAGTACATGATTAATTAATATGTATATTCTTATCTCCTTAAATGACTTGATACGATATACAAATTCACAATATTTCTACCATATATAGTTTGCCATCATTAAAAAAAGATCGAACCTTTAACTTGTGACCTAAAAATCAATTCTCATACTAGTGGATTGAATAATTTGTAGAAACTAACACAACAGTACAAACTTTGGAGGAAAACTCATGCCTCCATTAATGAATGAACCCCTATTTATACAAGAAAAATGATAAAAACCCTAACTTAGTCCCTAAGCTATCCCTATTGGGCTTGGCCCAATATACAACTAACTTTACCTTCACTATATACACATTACACAAATAGCCTATACAATTGCATTTATAACCTAATATATATTCCAATACCTCCTTTCAAGTTGGAGCATGAGGATTTCTTATGTCCAACTTGTTAAGGAAATACTCGAACTGCCCGTCCCAACGCCTTCGTGAAAATATCGACCAATTGTGTGGTCGTGGGCACATAGGACGGACGTATCGTGCCCCCGATAATCTCATTCCGAATAAAGTGACAATCAACTTCGATGTGTTTAGTGCGCTCGTATAACACAGGATTCCGAGCAATATGTAATGATGCTTGACTTTCACACTTCAAATTTATCGATGGCTTGTGCTCGATCCCAAGATTCCACAAAATCCCCTTCAACCACTTTAACTCACACACGGTCATTGTCATTGATCGATATTCTGCCTCCACTGAAGACCGAGAAACAATCAGTTGCTTCTTCATCCGCCATGATATCGGTGAGTCCCCTAAAGGCACGTACCAAACAGTCAATAAGCGACGTATCAACGGACAACCTGCCCAATCGGAATCACATCATCCGTGCAATCGCAGATCACACTGAGAGCTCATCACAATGCCTTGGCTCGGGCACCCTTTCAAATATCCGACGACACGAAGTGCCGCATCCATATGCTCAACCCGGGGACTCTGCATGAATTGTGACAACACATGCACGCTGTAAGACAAATCCGGACGTGTAAAATACAAATAAATCAATCTCCCAACCAGTCTTCCTAATTATTCAGGGTCTTTGATAAAATAACCAGTCGTTAGCACGAAGCGATGGTTTTGCTCTATTGATGTACCCACAGATTTCGCCCCCAACAAACCTTCTTCCGTTATGATATCCAAAGCATACTTTCTCTGACATAAGAAAATGCCTTTCAGACTCCTTTCCACTTCAACTTCTAAGAAGTATTTCAAAGTGCCTAAATCTTTCATATGAATGCATTTTGAGAGATACAGTTTGAAAACTCGAATAACCCTCGAATCATTTCTGAAGATAATCAAATCATCCACATATACGAGCACATTCAGTTGTACATTTAATTTCCCTTTTCATCGTAAATTATGAGTAATCAGAATATGATTGTCGGAACCCATATTTCTTAAGAGCAGCCGACAACTTTGCAAACCAATACCGAGGAGCTTGTTTTAAACCATAAAAAGATTTTCGGAGGCGGCACACAGTTCCTTTCACATTCATTTGATGCCCCAGAGGTAATTTCATATATACCTCTTCACGAAGATCACCATGGAAAAACGCACTGTGCACATCCATCTGATGTAATTCCCAACCCTTAGCTGCATCCACGACCAGAAAGACTCGAATGGTCACCATTTTAGCGACCGGTGCAAATGTCTTCGTGTAATCAAATCCTTCTACTTGATGATTCTAAAAAATCACCAATCTTGCTTTATACCATTCAATAGTACCATCTGAGTTGTACTTGATCTTATACACCCATCGGCAGCCGAGGGACTTCTTACCTGGAGGTAAGCGAACGATTTCCCAAGTTCTGTTTGTTTCCAACGCCTGCAACTTTTGATGCATGGCTTTTCTCCACTTTTCATCTTTTCCCGCCTCTGAATAGGAGGTAGGCTCATGTCCTTCTGTTATGGCTGCAAGAAAACTTACATGCTTCGAAAAAAAATTATCATAATTGACATAATGTGCTAGAGGATAGGGCTTATCGGAAGGTTATTGAGAAACGGGTGAACAATCAGACTTTCGGACACAGGACGATACCCGATGACTCAACTTTTGGACCGTATTGGTGACGAAATCTCTCAGCAAAACACTTTCCCTCTTAGTCCGCTTTTGCACGACCCAATTCTTCTACTATCACATCATCTTCCATGCGTCTGTGAGTAGCATCGGGGTTTGAATCCCCATGATCCATCCTTTCAATTCCCGGAGTCATTTCTACTGGAGCGTCATTCTAAACACCCCCTTACTCTCACAGTCTCCTCTTCTTCTTCCAAAACTACGGTCACATGAACTATTTCATGGCTCCATTTTTATTTCTCCTCCTTCTTTGATGCAAATGGAATCGTTTTCATAAAACACCACGTCCCTCGATATCAAAAATTTCTTTACCTCCAAGTCATACACCTTCCAAGCTTTCTTTCCGTTCGGATATCCCACAAATACACATCAATGACTCCTACTCTCAAATTTATCACCAGTATGTCCTTGATTGCGAGCATAGCACAAGCAACCGAATACCCTCAAATGATCATAATTTGGTGTCACACCTATAAAGACATCGTAAGGTGTCTTATCGTTCAAAAACATAAAGAGCGTCCGATTGATTAGATAACAGGTCGTCATCACACATTCTTCCAAAAATTTGATCGGCATATTAGCTTGAAATCAGAGCGCTTGGGCTACATTCAAGATATGTCGATGTTTTCGTTCAGCTCTACCATTTTCCTGTGGTGTCCCTGCACAAGGAGTTTGGAACAATATCCCTTGTTCAAAGAAAAACTCTTTCAGACTTATGAACTCGGTTCCATTATCATTCTGGAAGCATTTAACCCATTTATTAAATTGTATTTCCACCATCGCAAATAAACCTTTCAACTTTTGTCCGACTTCTTTCTTATCGATTAACAAAAATACCCATACACCAAATGAACAATCATCGACAATAGTCAAGAAGTATGATGCACCACACGAGGATTCAGTTCTATATGGACCCCACAATCACAGTGAATTAAATCAAAAGGTTCGACAACTTTATTATCACTTGAAGAAAATACATTCTTAGTTTGCTTTGCCCGAAGGCATACATCACATGGTTTTTCCTCTAAGCTACCTTTCCTACTATCTTCTAGCACTGAAAGAGATTTGGTTACTTGCATCGAAGGATGCCCTAATTGTTGATGCCACAAATCCATCACATCGATCTTCATTGCCTTCACCGGGGGTACCGTCCGAAAATAGTAGAGTCTGTTCTTTTGTTCACCTGCTCCAATCAACTTCCTGTTAGCCCGGTCCTGCATAAGACACAAATCATTAGTGAAATTTACATTGCAGCCTAACTGATCAATTAATTGAGACACCGAAATCAAATTGCAAGTCATTTCGGGAACATATAATACTTTCTGAAGAACCATGTCTTCGTTAAATCTGATGGATCCTTCTTGCATAGCCATTGTACTGCTTCCATTTGGTAGACCTACCGGACACTGTGGAATTGTCCGTAGATCCTCCAAAACGCTCAATTGACCGGCCATATGATTCGGTGCTCCCGTGTCAATAATCCACGGAAGTCAAATTTGCTTACCAATCGATGGCTCACTTGTGCTCACCTTCTCTCTATTCAGCAACTCGAACAGCATCTGCAGTTGGTCACTCGTTATCCCAGACAGGCTTGTTTGTCCGTGTGCAAGCATATGTCCGGTTTCTCCACTCTCGGACTCAGCTTGAGTTACATTTGCCCGATTACCACTACGTCATCGACCAGCGTTCGAGCCTACTGCTGATATCCACGGACTCTACAACCCCTGGTAGCCTCAGTTCTTCCTCTGCCACGTCCACCATTTTGAGATCCCTATTTCGGATAGTGGACCCAACCCTCTGGAAATCCAATAACTTCAAAGCAGCATTCTGGAGGGTGTCCACCTCGGTCGCACAAGTGACACTCCTTATAGGGCTTCCTAGGTGGGGGCGTCCATTGTGCAGCAAACACTGTCACCTCCCCCGGTTCTTCCTGTGTCTGTGCCATTCCCTTAACACATTCATCTTGAACAACCTTTTGGTAAACTTGATTCATAGATGGAAACGTATCCCGGGCCAAGAGATTGGAACAGACGTTTCTATAGAGATTTTCATCCAACCCTATAAGAAAGGAATGGACCCTATCTTCTTCTCTCTTCTACTCCAGTGCAACCGTGAGATTACACGAGCAATTTCCACACGAACACGTCGGAAACTTATTATAGTTTCCAAGTTCTTCCCACAATATAGCCAATTTTCCTTAGTAAGCAGCAATGGTCAATCCCTTTTGCTTACACCCGGCCAGAACAACCTTCAACTCCTGAATCCGAGGTCCGTTTCCCACTAAAAAATGCTCTCGGATACTCTCCCACAAATATTTTGCAACCTCTATATGCGATATGGTGGTCCTAAAGGTAGACTCAATGGAGTTCCTAATCTATGACACTAGAAGAGAATTGATAGTCCACCAATCCTCATAATCGACCGAATCCTCACCTGGCTTCTTAATCGAACCATCGATGAAACCAAACTTTTTCCTTGCACATAACGCCGTTCTAATGGACCGTGCCTATTCCTTATAGTTTTCTCCGGTCAACTGGACCTGAATGATAATCAATCCGGGATTATCATTTGAGGGAAAAATTCTACTATGCACCTCATATTCCACCTCATACTTGTATGAGGCTATTTTTAATAATAAGTAAAACAAATGGGACCCACGTTCTTTAGTTTCCCATATTTCTATATTCATTTTCAACCTAGATCCAACTCTTTTATCTTTCTCCTTCCTTCAACCCCAACCCCTTACCCCCCCACCCCCGCCAAAATTACTTAAACCCTGATCGACATACTTGGTCTTTTCTTACGTATCTTGGTTTAGCTAAGAACAACAAAATTAATTGGTTTAGCTAAGAACAACAAACTGCTCCTTCAATCAAATTTTTTCTGATAATTTTCTGATTTCTAATTCTCTTAGCTAAAGTCGTGTGTTTTTTGCTGGATTCTTATTGGAATCCATGGAATTTTTTGTTTCAGATTAATGTTGTGAAAATTACTACTGTATTTCAATTATTTGTTGCAAAAAGTTTAAACTCACCACTAAAGGACTTGAAATTTTTGAAGAACACGTAAATGGGTTATGAGAATTTGTTGATGTAATTCAAATTAATTATTGGGATTTGGTTGACTGTTGTCTTGATTTTTTTTATATTCCAGATAATTTGGTGAAGGTTTGTCTCTGTTGTTGTGTTGTTGTCTGTGTTGAAAAAGGAGACAGATCAACGAAGAAGAAGATTGGGAGAGGGGGTGAAGGTTGGGTTGGAGGAAGAAGAGAGAGAAAAGAGCTTGGTTGGGGGGTGATAATGGATATGAAAATATGGAAAATTAAAGAATGTGGGTCCCACTTATTTTTGCTAATTAAAAAATAGCCTCATACAAGTATGAGGTGGAATATGAGATACATATTAGAATTTTTCCATTTGAGGTGATGTCGTACGGAGAGATGGTCTTCCATACGACGACAACGTCACCCCACTCCACGGACACCTTCTCCACCAGCACCATTCGTCGGAGTTGCCATCACTTTACACTCACACGAAGAGTTTTACGGTGGCTCTGATACCATATAAAAACTAACACAACAATACAAACTTTGGATGAAAACTCTTGCCTCCATTAATAAATGAACCCCTATTTATACAAGAAAAAATGATAAAACCCTATCCCTAGTGGGCTTGACCCAATATACAACTAACTTTACCCTAACTATACACTACTAGAAAAAAAGTAAAAAGCTACAGAAAGGTTGGAGACGGAATTCCCTCTCCAATCAGTTAGAGAGGGAATTCCGTCTCCAATCAGTGTATTGAGTATAAAATTAATTAAATTGTTAAGAGTTGGAGACGGAATTCCGTCTCCAACTCTAAACAATTTACTTTCACACAGCGGGCTCCCAAATTATTTTCAGAACACACCAAATTTTCAAACCCCTCCCCGGCGAAAAATCTCCCTTCTGCGGCGAAAAATCATCTCGGCTCTCCATTTTCTCCGGCCAACTTATTCAAGTAAGTCCCCTTTCATCTTCCCCATTATTTTTTCCCTTTAATTCATATCCCCCCTTATTTTCCCCTCCCCATTTTCCCCACCCTTCAGCCCCCATTTTCTCCTCCCCAATACCAATACAAAGATTGTGTGAGTACTGACTGCCAAGCAGAAATACAAGCATCCCTTGTAATGCTTTAAATATTGAATGTATGGCTTCAATCCAACATCTCCAACTTCTCGTTCTTCTGCCTTGATCAATTGATCTCCTTCTAAAGAAACTACAGCACGCTCCTCAGGGGAAACCTTATCACTCTCTATATCAGCAGCTTTAGGCCTTTTAGAAGAATACATTTCTTGACATTTAGTACCAGAAGGAGTTTTTTGTGCATTAACAAGGTCCTGAAAGTCCTCGCTCTGTGACAACAACTCATCAAAGGTGCCAGAACTCAGGATCTTTCCACTAGATATTAGCTGTGAAATTGAAAGTAACCTAGTTAAAATGGTGATATATTATAATACTTCCTCAAACATATATTATAATGCTTGGAGAGGGAATTCCGTCTCCAAGCATGTGTTAGTGCGGCAGTCACTTTTTGAATTGGAGACGGAATTATGTCTCCAGGTTGGCCAACGACCCGCCTTTTGGCGAAGGACGCGCAGAGACGGAATTCAGTCTCTAAACTCCTTTTAGAGAGGGAATTACGTCTCCAAACTGTGACGCAAAACTGATAATTTCTAGTAGTGATATTCACATTACACAAATAGCGTATACAATTGCATTTATAACCTAATATATATTCCAATATAATTACTAAAACTTTTAATTTGTAGTAAAGGGTGAGAAAGATAGATGGAGACCATAATAATGTTTAGAATATTGTGATCACTGTTAGTAATGATATTGATGTAATTGCAAGACTGAATACTTACCTAAATCGCTTTACCAAAAAACTAAAAATAAGAAATAGGAATTCAAGTAATCCTGGCGTTCTAAATCCAACTCACGTATTAGTTGAATGGGCAAACGGGTGAACCCTAAGAGCTTCTTCAACCCAAGATGTGATGAATATTGAACATCGAGATGCCAAAAGAATAAAGACGGTATCTCTTTCCTGATGGAGGGGGCTATGTAGTCAATCCAAACTATCTCATACTCATTTTAGTCGAAATGTAGGAATTAATGACATAAAAAGTGCTTCTTTGAAAACCTAAACTATTTGGCTAATGAGCATCTTTTCAAACTTGAGTGTCTCCGGCTATAGCATGTTAGCATTATTATGGATTTGACTCGAGATACTAAAGGTGAAGCAAATCAATAATTGACCAAATGTTAGAGGCTTTATCTATCTGTAGATGTAGTACTATGCATGCCTAAAGTTACAAAAGTCTAATCACCTACTTCTCTCAAAGAACAAGAGGTCAGAATTCGGAATCTCTTAACTTGAAAGTCCTAGTGCTGCTTAAATGACAATATATGAACTTCAACCACAAACTTCTATGAAGTCCAAGTTAAAAATTCTTCCTAGTGATGGGTAGAGGATGAACCACTTATAACTTTAGGAGAGACTATATGGAAAAAGAATGGCCTATGGACAATTATAGCCGGCTTGACTAATACTAGTAGGCAATCCAATTGAAATTCAATAAAAGCTCTCCTTGGCCACTTGCAAATCAACTTGCAAATTTCAATCTTCTTCCCTCGCCGAACACAACTTACTTATATATATATGGGGGGAACATAAAAGAAGGAGAGGCGGACAACCCCATAAAGATCTAGAAAATAAAAATACAACTTGCCTTTTCTTTGAATAGCAAGTTGGTACTATGGAGCAGCTGTTGATTCTTCTATCAACATGTCTAGTACTATAGGAGTAGTACTTATCTGTTTCATTTCCTTTTGAAAGAAAAACAATAAGTACTCCTTTATCGGCAATGTAACTCGATATGCAATTTAAAAACATGCAAGGATAAATAGGAATTTTAAAGTTATATTATTTTCAATTATAGAAATATATCATTTTATTTGGAACTAACTATGGAAATAGTGCCGTTCTTAATGCTGCAATAGAAGCCTTTTCCCTTCCATCAATCCCAATCCCTACTGTGGAAACTCTAACTTGGTCTTAATTAGAAAAAGTGTTTAACTTCAATATATGGACGGTATTTTTACACCATCCAGAGATGTAAAGAAAAGAAGATACATATCCTTACTCTGAATAAAAAAAATTGGGTTCGGAGGAAGCGAACTGTGATTGTTTATGCGATATCACAAACTAAAGAATAAAATGCTATTGATTACATAATAGATGCTGGTCCCCATCTCACTAGCTAGCAGGTTCAGTGTCCAGACTTAACAATTTAATTCAGAATACTGCAATATGTAGTATGGATAAATTATATTCAACGTCAATTTGTGAAGCTCTCACAACTGGCTATCTTTAAAATAGTGTTGTGCCAGAGAAATATATGGAAATTTATAATGAACATTCGTGCATTGTGTTCATTAAATAAGCCCCATGACATTAATCTACGAGAAGTATAGGTCTGCTAGGAAGGAGGACATTCAATGCATCATTATTATTTTCGTCCATTTTCTTTTAACTCATTCATGTTTTGGGTTAATGGAGGATAAGCAGTCACTGACACGCAACACATAAATAGTATTTAAAAATAATATATATGTACTATATAATTTTTTTGACAAGTAAAATTAATATTTTATTTACCAAACGAGATTTTTACAGCACATTGTCTCAAACTCTGTTCAGCTGGACGTAAGTCCCCAGCTCATAGATGGCTACTACTTATTCCTATCTCTACCACTTCCTATATCTAGACATTATGGATAAAAATTTAGGTTCTGGAGCAGCCTAGCTATCCTCGGTTGTTTTGCTCCTGTAATATCATAATATAAAATAATGATATTATGATCCTACATTGCTGAAGAATTAAGAGCTACTCCTATGATCTTATTTAAGATAATGCAAAGAAGTAATCTTAAGAAATACTATTAACATTGAAGTGTTTCAAATTACAGGAAAGGAATATTAGAGTCCTATAACCCGACCAACCCACACCTGAAAAGGAAAAAAAAAAGTTAAAATTAAATATTGTATCTCACTTACAAGCAGACACTAGCTAGCTAATCCTATCAGCTCGGAAATCTAGATGTGAGCTTCATGTCTCTAATATTCAGATCATCCTCAATTTCTACCCTAGATGGACTTCAATTTTATTAATAACTACTTAATTATCTCATTCAGTATCTGCTAGTCTAACTTTGTATCCTCTAGTCTAACACGCACATACGCACATGACCCATTCTCTATTTAATTATAAGCTTGGACATAACATCTCTCATTAAGGGTACAATCCTATCAATGACGCCGCATCATTTGATGGTCCAATTTCAAATTCATCAGACAACTTAAAGCTTTCAAACTTTGCAATAAGCCAAGAAGACTATCAATCTGAATATATTTGCTGATGAACTACAATATGCCATCCTTTCTATCGAACCAATATTATCTAAAGAAACATCAATATTATCAAAGCAATAACCTAACATATATAGTTTCCATCACTAATTGAAAGCTACCATGAGTTTAAGTTGCCTCCAAAAATGTTGAAATGCTAAGGAAACAGAAAAAAGAAAGAAAAAGTAAAAGGCAAGATGAATTTATGTCATAGTGACATAGAGGTGGATAGAATACAAGATAAATACATTTATAAAGTACACAATATTAACATATATACTACCGCATTAATAAAACAATTCCAAGAACCAACCTAAATTAATACAACTACTGTCTTCAAAATCTATCAATCTATGAATTTCAGCTCTGAATCTCTATGATCTACAAGACTACAAACTCTGTCCATAATCCAAAATCAACATACAGAGACACCAACCAAAAGAAATTAAGATCAGAGAAATGTACAAAAGATTTAATCAATTATATCTTGGTTTTCTCCAAATTTTCTGCTATATGTGCTAAAGATTGTAGATTGCACCTTACAATTGTATCAACAAAAATACAAGTTTCTTCCTTAGTATTCCCTGTTGGAACATCAACAACGTAAGATTCAACAACTATAGTCGTCTCATGATCTTCATCATCCACCGTCCGATGAAGTGTCGTAACAGATCGATAATTATTCAACCGATGATCACCACCAACTACACTAAAACTCATAACATAATTTTCATCATCCAATATTTCTAACCTCTCTATACTTGAAGCTGCAGGTAAGCCTGAAATTACGTGTACTTCACGTAAAGAACCAACTTGTCCGTTTCCGACGATAAGTTGGCAACTTTTTAAAAAGTGTTTGTATGTTTGTGGATTGTCGAAGCGGCGTACGGTGGACCATACGGTGTCGATGGTGGCGGAGATGGATTGTACTACGGCGGAGCAACACTGCTTGGGTGCCACAGCATGGGCGTGGTAATGTATAAGGTTGTTAGGGATAAAGATATTATTATTGGTTATGGGAATTATTATACGTGTAGGTTGTTCAACTGGTTGTTTGTGGAAGTTTCCGGCGTGTGTGGTGGTGGATGTGGTGGTGTTATGGTTGATTCGGTGGAGTTGTATGCTTGAAGTCATGATGATATCTTTCTCTCTATTTTTTCTCTAACTATGTTAGTTCCTTTTGAGAGAGAGGTGATAATTGAGTGTGTGTATATACATATATATATGGAGGTACATAAAAAAAAAATACGAACACATTGAATCTCTCATGCACTTTATACAACATGGTTTTAAATTTATACATATATATATATATATATATATATATGGAGGTACATAAAAAAAAAATACGAACACATTGAATCTCTCATGCACTTTATACAGCATGGTTTTAAATTTTAACTAGAGATGACTATGAAACTTGTTTGGTAAAGTTTTTTTACACATTCAATGAATTTTAACTCCTATAACAGGATATATAGCTCCGTTTGTTTATATTTTTTGCGGAGATCTTTTTTTTACACATTCAATGAATTTTAACTCCTATAACAGGATATATAGCTCCGTTTGTTTATATTTTTTGCGGAGATCTTTTAGAAGTTTTTTGGAGAAAAACTGTTTGTTTATAGTATTTGACCAAAATTTGGAAAAAAAAAAAAGTCTTAAAAACCGATTTTTTGAGAAATTTTATATATTTCACTCACAAAACTTCAAATATTTTTTTCAAGTGAAATGTATGTCCAAACACAATTTTAAGTTTCAATTTTTTTTTTTAACTCAACTCCAAAAACTCAAATTCTCAAATTTCAACCAAATCTATGTCCAAACACTAGTTATAGTTACCAGTTTTCTCACGTTACCATATCATGAATCTAAGGATTTATTTGTTGTTACTTTATAGAAATTGTGAATTTTTTTTATACCTACCATCAATGAGTAAACTTAAACCTTAAGTAATATTTGATAAGCATTAATTAAAAATCCAGTAAATTGAATATGGTAAGCAATTCAACTATTACAAGTTTAGAATTACTGATAATATAAAGGAGAGTAATATCTTTAGTGTGTATAACTTAGATTAAAAAAAAAACATGATTTCAACACACGCAGGTACATACAGTAGTGCAGAAAAAAAATTTAACAATGTGCATTATATACATCTATTTATTACTTAATAAATAATTAGGTGATATGAATTTATACTTTAAAATTTAAATACCATAATTAAATTTTATGATTTGGTGTAAGCATCAACTGGTGTAATTATTTACCGATACAGTGCTGACCCTTACCAACGTTTTACTTGAGGATAAACACAAACTTATGTCACTTGGCGTTGGTAAAAGTTCAAAAGAGCGTCTCCGTGTTTGACGGAGTGGATGAACATACTCCAAAAGAGAATGATCTTTATATGGAAATGAAATAATTTATAGTGCCTTAAATGAAGGAAATATTGTCAATTTGTTAAACTTAAACGAACTACTACGGGGAGTACTATTTAGTTTCCAGACACCCCAAAAGACTAAAGTGCTAAAATAGAATGAAGAAAGTACTATATATAAGAGAAAAACAATTCTACGTTCGAAAATAATTTAATTTAAATATTCTACTTTAACTTAATTAAATATACAGTCACACAAATATGTATGCGTTTTAAAATATATTTTTTTTATAATTTGTGCCAAGTCAAATTATGCGATTTTTTTTTTTATATATAGATAAGAAGGGGGGGGGGGTGGGGGGGCGAAGAGAAAGGAATAAAAATCTTTGTTGTGTGCAAGTTTGATCTATCCTCGGAGAACAAAACTTTTTAAAATAAAATTAGAGAGAGAATTGGTGTTATTAGCAAAGTGCTTACGCTAGGGCCATGCAAGTGGATGATCAAGTTGCTAAAAACTAGAGTGTCTGGAATCCAACAACTCCCCTACTTTCGTATAATTACGTTACCTAGCTACCAGTCAATCTGTTATCCGAGGTTTCACGTGAAATGATACAATAGAGCGGTTTCACGTCAAATAACCTGCAAAGATTATACAGTAGCAATCTTCTAATTGAGCTGAGTTTAATGAATGAATTTTATTATAAATGCAATAATCACATCAGTGCTCAACCCAAGCTGAGTCAACTTGGCTCGGCCCAGCTCGAGCTTGACAAATTCAATTCAACTAAGCTGAGGCTAGTTGAGCTGAACTTTGACAAAGCTAAGCCAAGTTGAGTTTGAACAAAATCGAGCCGAACCAAATCAAGGTGAAATATAAGTAAGGCCAGCTAAGGTTCTCGCCGTTTAATCAGTTCAATGTGCTAGCTAGCTTGTTGTTAACTGAACAAGTAACAATGTCGAGGACATAATTGTTGTTTACATGCTATAATTAAATACAGATAGTTTTGTTATACTTATAATATTATATACATAGAAGCACTACTAAAAAAACAGAGATCTCCGACCACCCAATCGGTCGCATATCGGTCGCCAAGTCAACCGATCGGCGACCGATACGGGTGGTCAGAGAAGTAATGGTAACAAAAAGCCCTGCGACCGAAACTTGGTCGAAAATTCGACCTCTATGCGACCGAATTTCAGTCGCATAATAGGATAGAAATATTGACCGTTTAGGCGACCGAAAATCGGTCGCATAGCATATGCGACCGACAATCGGTCGCATACTTGGTCTAAGGTGTGGGAATTACCTATGACCGCTATGCGACCGATATTCGGTCGCTGACTTGGTCATAAAAAAAAATATTGTGTGCGACTGATTTGGCGACTGACAGTCGGTCGCCAAACTGGAAAAAACCTGCAATAAAAAACCTGTTTTCAGGCAGTAGCAACAGCAAAAACCAGATGGAATCAACAGAAAACTGCAGTTCGTAAAAAATACAAACAGTAATTCAAACACAACGCAATAAAACCTAACATTTCAAAAACATCCAACAACATTAGTTATATCCTGAAATTGTTAACAATAAAGCTTAACAGACAGTTATCCACTTTTAGAAAAGACTACTCGGTCGAGGTAGAGCTAGACCCGGACTCGGAAGAGGAAGAGGAGTTGCGTCGATGCCTGCTCTTATTCTTTCTTCTCGATTTTTTCTTCTCCTTTTTGGCAAGGAGCTTTTTGATCATGTCTTGCGTTTCTTTACTCTCGTCAGCTGTTCGATCTTCTCTCTCATTTGAGCCATTTCAGCAGGATCAATAGAGCTCGACGGAGAAGAAGTAGCTGAAGTGCCCAAAAAGCGAGCATTATGCTTATCCGAAGCAACTAGTGATCCAAGACCATAAGCAGACCCCTTCTTAACCCCTCCAACAGTATCGACCCATATTTGCTTTTCTTTCTCGAACGTCAAGGGAGCCGGGGTGCTGCTTCCGGCGTCCGATGCTTGAGTCGATGTCCACTCTTCCACAACCTTTGTAGCCTTTTCCTGAATAACATAAATATATTAATGATGTTAATAGAAAGACTAAACGTTGAAGGATTGGCGCGACTAAAGATCGAATTTTACAAACTTACCCAAACATCTTTTGCGGGGGCTCGACCCACTCTCCACCGCCCTTCTTGGCACCCTTTGTATGCCTGATCTTGTGCAGCTCGAGCACGGGAATAGTGCGCTTTTCTTTCTTTTCCTACAAATTAAAAATCATAATATGTTAGACAAAAAATCAACTGTTCAAGTAAATAATCAATCAATTAAATAACTGTACCAAGCGCATCTTCTGTGTAGCCGCGCTAATTGAGCCACCAGTATGGAGCGATCCACCCTTTTCCGACGCTCGTGCAGCCTTGCCTTGTTCGCTCTTCGCCTCGAACTCGGGCGACTGCCAATATTCATCCAGCTCCGCCCACTGAGCAACATCGAGGAAGCCGGGCCTTGTACCTATTAGCAATGCAATATATAACGCATACAATTTATCCGGTTTAGGCATAAAATGTTCCAAACATGAAGAGTGCAAACAACAACACCAAAACCCTAACTTTAAATGCATAGCAAGTATCCCAAACACCACAACCCATGACAAGGCATCAACACATTGCAAACAACTCTACCAAACAATTCCAATAAATCACAACAATTACCATAATTAATCCCAAACATCATAACTCTATATTTAAAGTTTATCAACCCAAAACAACTTACTCGACATCACATTATATAGAATAAACCAATTATAACTAACAACTAACATGTAAACAACATATAGGCCGAATTATTTAAAAAAATATATATAAATTCGGATTATTAAACCAAAAAAAAAAAAAAAATTACCTCAACTTTGTTTGGGATCCAATCGCATGTAAGTATGATTCACCAATGTGCTATCCACCCAATAACTACAAAAAAAAAAAAGTGAATTAAAAAGTCATTATTTGAGTTTTTTAAAAAATAACAAAAATTACTAAAAAATGAAATTTACCTTGAATTAGTAGGTGTAGATTGTGTTAGATGTTATGTTGGAGATTATAGAGTAGTAATTTAAAGTTATATGGGGTATATAATGGTGGATAGTTGGTTATGGTGTGGGGGGGTTCGGTTTTTAGAGATTGGAGCGGATTTGGGAATTTTGAAATGGGTGAGGAAGGGCTGCTGCCCCGTTTTGATACAGATTTAGGCGACCGCCTATGCGACCGATTTTCGGTCGCATAGCTTTGACTAAAAAATTTAATTTTTCAGCGTCTCACAATCGGTCGCCACTTCGACCACGTTTTGGTTTTATTTTTTCCGTGGTTTGTGCGACCGAAAATCGGTCGCACAACTGCACAGACCAATTTTCGGTCGCACAGTGGTGGTGGGAGAACTGTGTTTTTTTAGTAGTGAAGTATTAGGTTTAGTCTCGCTTTGATACGCTTTATTTTGATAGCCATTTTCATACTCCTAAATGTTTCTTTTAATTTTGATATATTCTTAGATCATATAGGCAAGTATACTACTCCTAACAGTTAAAAGTAGAATTAATGTTTCATGATGGCTTAATATATACGGAATCTTAATATAATACTACACTAGAAGCTATCTTTTAGTAACTTCAGTCATTAGATTGATTCCTTTTCATCAACAGCCATTTAAAAAATATGAAGATCAAAGCTAGTCAGTTTAATTAACTAATATTCGTACAACTCTTAACTTTAACTGGAATTACCTAGAAGTCTTCTTTTCTGTCCTTGCTTCTTACTATCTGTATTCCCTACCCACTCTTCCTCAACTTGACCCTTTTCACTTCTTTTTTTCCTCGTAATTCACATGGTGTTCGTCCAAGAAAGTTACATATATAACATCAATGGGTGTTATGAGATATATAGTTAGCATCTCTTCACCCTTGTCATATTCGTTAAACGGATATCAAATTTAAATTCTGAAAAATGAGAACTTCTTGATGGAAAGCATTTTACCCCTAATAAAATTATTCAGTACAAATTTAAATTAATTAGACTAGTAAATATCATATGATCGGTTAAACAAAAAAATTACAGTATTAGTAGTACTATAAAAGATCCACCAACTTCCATATGTCTTTCTAATGGTAGACTAGCAACAACTTTTTTATGCAACTTGCCTAGTTGCTAATAATATTATTCTCTGGTGTCCTTACAGTAAAACTTTCAGAGACCAATTGAATAACGTGCTAACAACGTCTTTTCACGTAATGTCATTCACCAGTCACCACCCTCCCAAAATTTGTAGTGATAGTGAAAATATATAGGTACCGACACATTGTAAAACCGAACACACTCACACGAGAGAAATAATATTTGGGTGAAAACTTTTGCTTTCATTGATGAGGGGAGTCCCCTATTTATACAAAAGAAACCTAGAGAACCTAACCCTAAACCTAACTTAGGGACCAAGTAAACCTAACGGGCTTGGCTCATTATACAATTTACATAACTAATCTATTTACAATAATCTATTTACAATACCCCCCCTCAAGTTGGAGCGTGAGGGTTCCTTACGCCCAACTTGTTAAGGAAGAATTCGAACTGGGTGCGTCCCAGCGCCTTCGTAAAAATATCAGCAAGTTGCGTGGTCGTAGGCACATAGCTGGGACGAATGACTCCTCCGATGATTTCATTCCGAACAAAATGACAGTCGACTTCGATATGTTTAGTGCGTTCGTGAAAGACTGAATTCCGAGCAATATGTAACGCAGCTTGACTGTCACACTTCAAATTCATCGGAGAATCGTGATCAATTCCAAGATTCCATAAAATCCCTTTCAACCACTTCAATTCACACACAGTCATCGCCATCGATCTATATTCTGCCTCAGCGGAGGACCTCGACACGATCTGTTGCTTCTTCGTTCTCCAAGATATCGGTGTCCCCTAACGACACATACCAACCTGTTAACGATCGACGTGTCAACGGACAGCCTGCCCAATCAGAGTCACACCACCCGTGCAATCTCAGATCACACTGAGAATGAAATACAATGCCTTGTCCCGGACAGCCTTTCAAATATCGAACAACCCTGAGTGCCGCTTCCATATGCTCAATATGGGGACTCTGCATGAATTGCGACAACACATGCACACTATAGGACAAATCCGGTCGTGTAAAACACAAGTAAATCAATCTTCCAACCAGTCGCCGATAGCGTTCAGGATCTTTGATAAAACGACCAGACGCAAGTGCCAAGCGATGGTTTTGTTCTATCGGCGTACCAACCGGTTTTGCCCCCAACAAGCCTGTTTCCGATATGATATCCAATGCATACTTCCTCTGACACAGGAAGATTCCTTTCGGAGCCCTTGCCACTTCAACTCCCAAGAAGTATTTCAAGGCACCTAAATCCTTCATATGGAAACATTTCGAGAGATATAACTTAAAAATTCGAATTGCCTTCGAATCATTACCAGATATAATCAGATCATCCACATAAACAAGCACATTTAAATGCACATTTCCCTTCTTCATCGTAAACAATGAGTAATCCGAATATGATTGTCGAAATCCATATTGCTTAAGTGCAGCAGACAACTTCGCAAACCAACATCGGGGAGCTTGTTTTAAACCATACAATGATTTTCGAAGGCGACACACAGCTCCTCTCCCCGTCATGCGATGTCCCGGAGGCAATTTCATATATACTTCCTCGTGAAGATCACCATGTAAAAATGCATTGTGCACATCCATCTGATGCAATTCCCAATTTTTGGCAGCTGCTACGGCCAGAAAAACTCGGACTGTCACCATCTTTGCAACCGGTGCAAACGTCTCCGTATAATCAACCCCTTCGATTTGATGATTTCCAAAAATCACCAACCTTGCTTTGTACCTTTCAATAGTTCCATCCGAGTTGTACTTTATCTTGTATACCCATCGACATCCGAGGGCCTTCTTCCCGGTAGGCAAGGGAACTATCTCCCAGGTTCTGTTCGCTTCCAATGCCTTCAATTCTTCCCCCATGGCTGTTCTCCATTTGTCACTTTTTACCGCCTCCGAATAGGAGGTAGGCTCATGTCCTTGCGTTATAGCTGCAAGAAAACTCACATGTTTCGAAGAGAAATTATCACAATTGACATAGTGTGCTAGAGGATAGGGCTTACCAGAGGGTTGTTGAGAAACAGATGAACAAGCAGACTTTCGAACGCAGGACGATACCCGGTGACTCATCTTTTGGACCGTATTAGTAACAAAGTCTCTCAGCAAGGTATTCTTTTTCTTAGTTCGTTTTCCCCGACCCAACTCTTCGGGTTCAACGTCGGGGACAACCGCAGGTTCAGCTTCCGGAGTCACCTCTTCGGGTTCACTCACCGGAGTTACGACTTCGGGTTCAACACTCACCGGAGTCACGACTTCGGGTTCAACACCCCCCCTTCCTTGCACACTCTCCTCTTCCTCCTCCAATGCAACGGTGACAGAAGCCGTATCTTGTGTCCGTTTTTCGGCATCAGTCTCCTTGGAGGCAAATGGAAACTCCTTTTCGTAAAACACCACATCCCTCGAGAACACAAACTCCTTTGTCTCCAAATCATACATTTTCCATGCTTTCTTCCTATTTGGATAACCCAAAAACACACATCGACGACTCCTACTTTCAAACTTGTCACTTGTTCGTCCTTGATTGCGAGCATAACATAAGCAACCGAACACCCTCAAATGATCATAATTCGGTGTCACACCCATCAAGATATCGTAAGGTGTCTTCCCATTCAACAACTTAGTGGGTGTCCGGTTAATCAAATAACATGCCGTCATCACACATTCTCCCCAGAAGTCAATTGGTAAATTAGCTTGAAAACGCAGCGCCCGTGCCACGTTTAAGATATGTCTATGTTTCCGTTCAACTCTACCGTTTTGCTGGGGTGTCCCCACACACGAAGTTTGGAACAAGATCCCTTGTTCGAGAAAATACCCTTTCAGACTTACAAATTCGATTCCATTATCACTCCGAACGCACTTAACCCGTTTATTGAATTGTCTCTCCACCATTGCAAAGAAACCCTTCAATTTTTGTCCGACCTCTTTCTTATCGACTAACAGGAACACCCATACTCCTCGTGAACAATCATCAACAACAGTCAAAAAATATGATGCACCACACGAAGACTCAGTTCTATAAGGACCCCACAAGTCACAATGAACTAAATCAAAAGGTTCAGCAGCTTTATTATTACTCGAAGGAAATACATTTTTAGTTTGTTTTGCCCTAAGGCATACATCACATGCTTTTTCTTCTAAGCTACCTTTCCCACTATCTTCTACGACTGAAAGAGATTTCGTTACTTGCATCGAAGGATGTCCCAACCTTTGATGCCATAAGTCCACCACATCGACCTTCACAGCTTTCACCACGGGTATCGTCCGAAAGTAGTAGAGTCCGTTCTTTTGTTCACCCGCTCCAATCAACTTCCCCGCAACCCGGTCCTGCATAACACACAAATCATTAGTGAAATTTACATTACAACCAACTTGATTAATTAATTGAGACACAGAAATCAAGTTGCAAGTCATTTCGGGCACATATAACACTCCGTGAAGAACCATGTCTTCGTTAAATCTGATGGATCCTTCCTGAGTCGCCATCGTACTGCTTCCGTTCGGTAGACCTACCGGACACTTTGGTATTGTTCGTAAATTCTCCAAAATACTTATCTGACCGGTCATGTGATTTGACGCCCCCGTGTCAATAATCCATGAAGGATGAGTTTTCTTACCGATCGAAGGTTCACTTGTGCTTGCCTTTTCCTTTTTCAGCAAATCGAACAGCATCTGCAACTGATCACCTGTTATTCCGGACAGGTTAGCCTGTCCGGGCACACTCATGTGTCCATTTTCTCCATTCTCGAGCTCAGCTTGAGCAGCATTTGCTCGATTATTGCCACGTCCCCGACCAGCATTTGAACCAAACTGTTGATGTCCACGACCTCTTCCACCTTTGTTGCCTTCAGCTTTTCCTCTACCACGTCCTCCATTCGAAGTGCCTTGCTTCGAATAATGCACCCACCCCTCCGGATAGCCAATGACTTCATAGCAGCGTTCCGGAGGATGTCCTCCTCGATCACACAAGTGACACTCCTTATAGCCTGTCTTCGGCGGCTGTGATCGTTGTGCAGCAAACGCCGTTACCTCCCCTCGTTCTTCCTGAATTCGTGCCATCCCTTTGACCCGTTCATCTTGGATTACCTTTTGATAGACTTGATTCATCGATGGCAACGGCTCCTGAGCCAAGAGATTGGAACGGACAGTTCCATAAAGGCTTTCATCCAGGCCCATAAGGAATAAGTGAACCCTATCTTCTTCCCTTTTTTTCTCCAGTGCAACCGTTAGATTGCACGTGCAGTTTCCACACGAGCAAGTTGGGAACTTATCACAATTTCCTAGTTCTTCCCACAACATAGTCAGTTTTCCATAGTAAGCAGCAACAGTTAATCCCTTTTGCTTACAACCGGCCAAAGCCGCTTTTAATTCCTGAATCCGAGGTCCGTTTCCCACGGAGAAACGTTCTCGAATACTCTCCCACAAATCTTTCGCTACTTCCATGTGCGATATGGTGGTCCGAAGAGTAGGCTCGATCGAATTCCTAATCCACGACACCAGAAGAGAATTGATAGTCCACCAATCCTCATAATCGATCGACTTTTCATCGGGCATCTTGATCGATCCGTCAACAAAACCAAACTTCTTCCTTGCACGCAGCGCCGTTCTAACCGACCGCGCCCATTCCTCATAGTTTTCACTGGTCAACTGGACCTGTGTGATAATCAAACCAGGATTATCATTCGAAGTGATATCGTACGGCGAGATTGTCTTCCGTACGGCTGCAACATCACCTTTTGGAGCCTCCATCACTTTTCTACTTGAAGAGTTTCACGATGGCTCTGATACCATGTAAAACCGAACACACTCACACGAGAGAAATAATATTTGGGTGAAAACTCTTGCTTTCATTGATGAGGGGAGTCCCCTATTTATACAAAAGAAACCTAGAGAACCTAACCCTAAACCTAACTTAGGGACCAAGTAAACCTAACGGGCTTGACCCATTATACAATTTACATAACTAATCTATTTACAATAATCTATTTACAATAGATATATCGGTTTGCAGAAATTAATATCTCAAAAAAATATTGGTGAATCGAAATAATAAAAATCTAAATCACTTTGATGATTGGAATGCTCATATTTTTAACAAACATGAGTTGTTTCTTCTTTTGGCTGAATAAAGTCAATTTATTGAAACGTAACAAAACTAAGTGAAATTATTATAGCAAGGGACTGAACGAAATGTCGGACCCGGAACAGTTTTAGTATAACTTTTCCTATAGTCCCGGAACAGCAATTCTCTACATAAAAGATATAGAAAACTTACTAGCGTTTGTAAGTAAATACTTTCTTAAAGAGTATAGCGAGTCGAAGTTATCGTTTACATTTCTGACGTCTACTATAGCCCTTCAAATTGTGCTGTTCGCAGAATGGACGTGGAGAAAAGAGTAGAGAGGGTGAAATTAAAAATGTCCATCTGAGATCTGTTAGTATATGCACATTTAAAATTTTAAATTTGATCTCCATTTTAGTGGAATAAGATTGACATACATTTCACCTTTCTCATATCCCACTCATTGTTTATGTTGTTATGAGTTTAATATTTAAGTTTTTGACACTAAATATTTAATCAAAACTCCTAATTTCAAAAGCATAATATGTTTGGACCAAAATTGCGGGATACAATTGAATCTTGTCCAACATGCTAGCCGCGCCCTTGATTGAGATCATGGCCATGGATTGCTCATGAGTAATTAATAAGCAGAGAAATATTCTCTTTTTAACTATATATGATATTCAGAATTCATTGTTCTGATTCACATGCGTTTAACTCATCGTAAAATGTAAAATCTCTCTATCGAAAGGCTGTACATAAGTTGAAGAATAAAAACTAATGCGTAGATAGTTTGCAAAGAGTGGATGTACTGTGTAAACTTATTGCCGATGAATGAAGCTTTTGAAAACTGCTAAAAGACGAAATGAGAGACATGCAAAGCCAACAAGTCATGTCTTTTTATGCGTACTTTCTTCAAAACCAATTTGATCAGTTCGGCTAAAACGCAACATGTAGTGTTTTATCACTTAATTAATTCCACCATATATGCATATTTGTTCATTTTTTCAGTTTTTGGAATTATTTAAGCAAGTCATACTACTTTGATAATGGTAGTCATCCCATTTGGGGATATATATAATAAATGATTTCTGCTTCTTCTGCATTCGACTGAGGTTGAGGATTGTCATATTAATTTTGAAGATATGTACTAAACGTTCTAGATATCAACTTGTTTTTTAAATTGTCAACTTGTTTGATTTTTCTTCCCTTTCTTCGAGAGGAGTTTGGTGTCGGGATGGTAGGGGGGAGGTTCTGCAGTACCTTAACTAGGTGTTCAAAGAAATTGTCATTGAATCAACAAGTTGCAATTAATTTCGTATACAAACAAATGAAGATGACTAAAGCTATTTCCATTTGTAGACAAAAGTCCAGCTACAATTTTGTATACTGTTAGATTTTTCTTGAAATAAATAGCAATTGGGTAATATTTTAGATTTATAACAAGTTGAGTACATTGAACATAGTAAGTATCACGAGATTCCTGCATTCACAGATGACTCCGCACAATAAATTAAAAAATGGATCATTTGCAAAAGAAAACTAATTAAGGGTTGAGCTTTTGATCGAGTACCTAAAATGATGAAATTGTTTAGTACATCCTAATGAATTAGAAATCTTGAAATCTTCTGCTTGACTCTATTTATGGCAATTTGCATGTTAAATAGGGAAATAGAAAGAATAGCACAATTACCCAGTCAAGGAATGAACATAAGTGGAGATAATACAGGGAAAGTCCTCCTTGCTTTATTGCAAACTGGGAATTTTTATTCAATTACAACTTGACATTTATAAGGAGCATTAATTTGGGAAAACACAGATAAAGAAAGTGGTGGATGGATCATGGATGGGATCCTCCACGGTTAAAAAGAGATTTTGATGTTGGATTCTGAGAATGAATAAATTCCTTATAATGATGCAATGAAGCGATTCTTTTTTAATTGACGTAACGTGACTCCAAATTAGTCGAGTATGAGAGTATAATATACTGGATGATTATTAAAAATATTAATTCGGTAAGACTTCAAGAAAAAAGTTTCTGAAACAGCACTGTGCTAGATGCATTCTTCCACAATGTGCAATCACTTTGATTATTGATTCATGATTTCATGGGAAACTTCTCCACCCAAAGAACAAGAATAGGAACTTCAAAATTTTCAAAAGTAAAAAGGGTAACCTTTAAGTCAACCTATGGCTTTGTTTTCATTTTAATACAAACAATACATTCTTTGCTACTAGTTGGTGAAGTGATCAGAGGGAAAAAGCCAATTAGAAACTGAGTAATTATTTGATGTGGATGGCCAATATAAAAGAAGGTGGTATTAAAGATGGATTATATTGCAGCCAATGCCTGATTAACCTTTTTTTGTTTCTTTTTTCCTTTTCCTTTCTCCTGTTCTCCTCTATTAAATTTGTTTGGATCTTCTTTTTTCGAGAAAGACGAGTTAAAAAAAATACTTAAGTTATGGTACTGACTTTCAAAAATGATGATGCTCCATTCATTTCAAACTTTTCTTAAATTTCTTTTGCACATACTATCATTTAGAAAACAGTCATTTTGATCCCTAGTTTGTGAAGGTGTCATTTCAAAGTAAAATCCTACGCCTTTAATATGTATCAACTTTTTAGAGCCTTTCTTGATTCTAGAGTTTGTAGTTCTTAATTGGGCTATGTCCGCAGCTTACTGGTATTAGGATTCTTGGGCATTGCTGAAACAACTATGCCTTTAAATCCTAGCCTGTTAGTATATTAGGAATGGAATAAGGCCCATAAGGACAACATTGAGCAAGTAACATAGCTTGTGCCTTGTAGCCTGTGTAGGCAGTCCAAGATGTGCATGACATATAACGATCAGGGATATCTTCATCTTCTGTCATGAAATTAATCTTTTACTATATGTTTCGACACCATTCATTTAATAGACTATAACGAAAATAAATTACGTTTCAATTCTAATTAAGATGGAATCAGGTAATTCGTTTAGTATACAATTTCCACTGGAGTATTTCTACTGTTACGACAGAGGCAATAAACACTGAATCTGAGTGAAAAGCTCCACCACACTGGATGAGCATTCTTTTTCACTTTGAAAAGTTCCCTTTAAATGATACGGAGCTGGTCTCATAAAAAGACTGTTTTCAATAACTATTAGACCCCCTATGCTGTCCAGGGCCATAGGAGTGTAAACACTTTATACATCAGTACAATCTTTTTTATTAATCTGGAATCTCCTCAGTTATCACTTGAGTTGCTGGGGGTTTGGCATTGTCCCCTACTTTGTCTATTAACATCTAGTAAGCAAATACATGCAGGAGGACGATATAAAGCCTTACCTCCTCAAAACAATATGTGAATTGGACTTATCCAATTCCTTACACCTTCTCAGCTTACCAAAACCATATCTTATCTTAGGGTAACAATAGCACTACACAAATGTACACTTGTGCCTAGTGTTATTTGAACTATAACTAGGATTACATTCTGTCCCAAAAAAACTGGACACACCTTCCTGTTACTTCTTAGGCAGTTACACATCATGAACCAAAAAATAAACCACCTTTTTGTCCTGTCTGATTCTGAAAGTTGTCAAGCCTGTTTGAGCCATTCTCATAGCACATCTAACTTGAGCAGGAAGCTCCTAAACTTCATAAAACAAATTATGATGAATGTTGAAATGCAGCTCCATACTTGGCTAATGAGTCCACTACTTGGTTAGCCTCTCTAAAGTAATGTTAAACTAAAATCTTCTGCTTGAGCATTCCATTTTTTGGATTGATTCTGCTAATCTCCAGGGTATTGAAATATTACCTTTTACCATACTGACAACCAGTATAGAATCCAAGCTCTACAATAACATACTGCATATTCATTCCCACACACCAATCTATTGCATAAGATACGGCTTCCACTTCTGCACAATTGTTAGTGCAGAATTGAAGTGCTTTGGCAAATGCCAAAATCAACACACCATTTCTGTTCCTAACAATCCCTCCTATGCCTACAGTTTTCATTAGCCAAAATAAACAGGTTGTTGAAGGAATTAACGCTACACAGGGAGCAAGAGAGGCACAAAATCAAAGAAAAGCAATGGTAGTGACTTCAAGTGAAGGGGAGAAAACAGCTAAGGGAATTGCAGACTACAAGCACCACCAGTCCTAACTCAGAATATGTTTCAGAGTTTAAGCCAGCACAACTGTGATGATGAAACATCTAAGAATAGTTCCAGTTCTAATAAGGAAGCTGAATCCGTGACTCCAGTCTATTCAATCCCTCTATACATTAGCACTTAAGAACCTTTTTTGACCATCATAGTCATGATAAGTCTAACTATGTCACCACACATCTTCTCTGTCCCTGCAACGTTGGCATTAATGCAATCTCTGTTTGGCCATCGTATATGATAGTGCCCGCGGTGTCCGAACAGGTAACATGATACTCGCAGAACCTTACCCCAATGCTACCATTCTGTCCAAAGGAATTTAGCTCTACATCTTGTATTTATGTTCTAGCAAACGTTCTTTCTGTAGACTCGTTGAAAACCAGAAACAAAAATGCATCCAGATACTATTTCACACAGTGCTGAAGCTGAATTACTTTCAGCCACTCCATCCGGTGCAACTTGTTCATTCACACGCTCTTCAGTTATTATGAAGAGGACAACACCGGTGGATTAATGTTTGAGAAGCTATTGCATTTCCATATCAAAATGCATCTCGAAGCTACTAGAAAATACTAAGAGTTTCTTCACACAACTTCTTCTCGTAGGACCTTTAAGTTTCTTCAACGACACTATGCTGATAACCGTTAGCACTTGATACGTGCAACGGTTCCTTTGATTCCCCTTTTGGATATGAGGGGATGTATCCTACTTTTATTACTAGTACATCGGCCTCCAACTAACAAGCTCCACCGTCAGTGGTGTCGATGACTTTAAGCGCAAAGCACAGATAAAACATACTTTATCATACAGAAAAGCATAAATAAAGAAAAAATATAGTCTCTGTGACGCGAAACCAATATTTATAAGCGTGAATAACAGTATATAAATGAAAAAATTGGAAAAACTTTATTCTATCGATCATTCATATCGCCTCTTCAGAAAGTCCGCTCACTGAAAAGTCAAGTATGGCTTGGGCACTTGATATCGGTGAAGCCAGCAATGTTTTGCACCTCGCTTCACGACTATATAACAAATTTAAAGGAGCCTTTAACACCACCACCATTCATATAAACTCGGGTAATCACATAGAACTGTAACAACGTCAAAACATACTTCACAGTTTTGATAACAACATTACAGCACAACAACGCTCAAACAGGATTTAGCTCTTTTTCTGCATCTAGGATATCCATTCACAATCTGGTTGTGTGGTGATCCTACATCAAAAATGCCCAGTTACAGGTATGCCCAACTAGACATACATAGCCAAACAGTACAAGCAAAAACACAACAAACTGACATGGAATTTTCTAAAATTTAACAGCAGTAACTACTAGTAGTAAGAGTAAAAACACAAGAACCTAGTCAAACAGGCATAACCATGAACTTTACACAATACCATGCATTCTCTCTTTTATTATCTGGTACGAAGACCACCACCTTGCAAATATTAGCGAGCTAACCACCCAATGTTAGAACTGTACATGAGAATTTTGTTTTGTTCTATTCAACAGCAGCTGAATTCTCTGAACCAAAAACTTAGCAAGAATTAGCTATCCGTTGGTAGAAAGGAAAGGGACTATCATACCCCAAAAAAGGAAAAGAATTTACTACATATATCCTATTTTTTCCACTTCCTTTAAATCAAAAGAAGAAACCTCACTAACTGAAAAGGTAAAACATTCAAAACTCTGATCACTGCATAAATTCTGCAACCGAGCAAACAGCACTACGTCCTAGTCCAAACTTCAACATTTCATTCAGAAATCCAGGAGTCCCAAGTCATCCAAACTGAAGTTGAAGTCCTCCTGCCGGCCTGGTCTCAAAAAATCAAAGTCATAACCATCCATAATAGGCACCTGCTGATCCTTCTGTTGCAGATCTTCCAACTGTTTACCATCTGAATTCTGCAGCGGATATGGAAGATTGGAGAACAGGTCATCGTCATAGGCAGCATTCTGCAACTGATATGAAACATTCGGCTTTTGATTATTGTTGTAGGCATGTTGCTCTTGTTGGAGAGGAACAGAACCAGAAACTTCATTGGAGGTGGGGGCATCCAGCGGAGTGGAATCTAACACGCCTAATAGCTCTTCTACATCGAACATCTCATCATCCCAACACACGTTGTCATGACTACTTGCTCCATTCTTGAGCTGATCATAATCAAAGGTGATAAAAGGCTCCTCTTTAGCCTCAAGTATCTCTTTTTCACCCCAAACTCCCTTAGTCTCGTCCTTCGTTACCTCTTTCATTGAGCTCAAAGGCGTTCCAGCTTCGTATAAAGCAGACTTCGTAGTTGATTCACTTTCCCCATCTTCATGCTTTATCTTAGGCACATCGACCCTGCATCTCAACTCATCGGCTGGATATACCTCAGAGACACTTGAGCCTGTTGCGGAATCAGATCCGGACACCGTAGGCAACGAAGAATCATCCTTAGACCACTCATTCGATGAAGGGTAATCAGGGAGATTCAGCCTTGCACAAGGACCATACATTGCCCTTGCAGCTTCATCATAGGCGAGAGCTGCCTCAATTGCTGTACCGAAAGTACCCAACCAAAGCCTGCTCCCTCTATGAGGTTCCCGTATCTCAGCAACCCATTTACCCCATGTTCTTTGCCTAACACCTCTATACTGGCACCGCGAATTGTCAGGCCCTCCTTTACCTTTCATACATCCCTTCTTTGATCCTTTTGCAGGAACTTTACGCACCAGCTTTTTTCCATCATCACTAGTCAAATCTAGTTTCTCATTGAACTCTTTCCATTTAGCAATTGTTTGTGCTACATTCTTCGGTGCATCCTTTCTACTCCTTGATTTCTGCTTTCTGGCATAATCTAAGGGTAGAGAAATCATATTTGTAGCTTGATCAACAATAGCCATATCGCTATTCCTGTAAATAAAGGACAAGATAATTGTCAGATATCAATCATATGATACTTTTACCACATCATGAAGAATTTTTTACATTATCAGTACTTTTACCAGACTATCGAACTAGTAATTCTCAATTACCTAACGAATGCGAATATATTTTTTACACTGTCAGTGCATCAGACGTTATTGACTTGATCTCTAATATATTTATAGACATGGTAAGCAGACACCAATACTACAACTAATCCTAGCAGCAGAAGCCTTGCCGAGCAAGTAAAGGAATTTGTCTAGATTCTTTGCACCTTATAATATAAAAATATTTCCTTACTCAGCAAGAAAAATTCTATGCTCCCTCAAATAAAAAGGAATCTCTTTTCTTCGTGACCAAGTAACCTATTTTGCTTTCAACCAAACTACTTCAACACTATTGTACATTCACATGGGACCAAAAAACAAATAATAATGTAGTTTTATACTGAACAATGGTCAGGCCACTTAACACGTTCCCATACGCAGATCTTACCCCTACTGCCTCGAATGAAGTAGAGAGGTTGTTTCTAAAAGACCCTCTGCTAGCAGGACAGTTTCAGTACAAATCCCGAAAACAAATCCCATTATATTCTAAACCCTAATCAGCAACAACTAATGAATTCAAAATAATTTCAAACGTAACCCATAAAGACTCAAACTTTAACAAGAACCTAACATAAAGACCATATTTAACAATTAAAAAATCAAATTTTAATTGCACCCCAGATAAATATAAAGGATAAAATCAACATACCTTGTAATATTTTCAGAAAACTTCACCAAATCCACCTTCTGTTCAAGAATCTCTAATATCAAAAATACTTTTTCTTTTCTTCTTCAAAATCTATATGAATAAAAGAATATTTTTAACAAATCAAATTATTTGGAACACTGAGTATACTGTTATCGAGATTAGGCTTTGTTTCTTGGACGTTAAGAGAGAATCAGTAACTTTGAAGGGATATTTATAGACATCATGAGATATTTAATTAATATCTAGTGATTATAAATATTGTGACGTGGCATGATTTTGATTGACTCGTGGCTCTTTGACTACCGCGGGATTTGACACGTGTCAGTAGAAAGTTCCCGAACCTATCGGTTTCCCTTTTCCTTTATGGTGAAGATTTCTTGTTTTGTTTTATTTTTGGACTTTGGATTAAGAGTTATTACGATGGTGCCATTGAGTTTTCGAGATTGGTCTACTGTAATAAGTAATTTGTAATTATTGCCTACTTCTAGGAGCCAACCTATATTGCAAGTTAATATTGGCCAGTTTTTTTTTTTTGGCCAAATGAAAATAATTTTATTCAACCATATAAACATGAATACAAGTCAACCTTTTTGGACTCTAAGGTTGAACCACTAATTGTCACTATCCTCATCTAGGATTTACATTGAAGCAGATTCTAGACAGGATACCCTTTTAGTAACTCTAATACATTTTTCCATTTTCCTATCGTTTGTCCTCTTATATGCAATTCTAAACTAATCTCCCTTATAAGTTGCACTTGAGTCTTCTTTTTTATCCTGGAATCGTCTGGTATTCCTTTCAACCCAAATGTGATACACTGTAGCTGAGAATAGAAAGCCCAGAATATTTGCGTGACCACTTTTCCCTTTCACTTTCTGCGATATCCAATCAACCTCTCCCGCCCAGCTTTTAATCTGTCTGTGTATGCCCAGCCACTTCAGTAGTGTTTGCCATATATTCCTTGAGTAATCACATTCAAACAGTAGATGCTGCAAGGATTCCTTTTGCTGAGTTTCACACAGCACACAATTTTGATCCACTGTAATTCCCCATTTTGCTAACCTCTCGACTGTAGCTAACCTGTTTTGGATGGCCAACCACAGTATGAACTGGTGCTTTGGTAGCACATATCTAACCATTGTAGCTGCTTTCCAATTAACTTTTGTCATCTGTGGGATGAATCCCAAATAACACTTCTTGATGCTAAATTTCCCTTGAGTTGTGAACTTTGTTAAGCTTTGTATTGGTCCAGCTTGTGTGAACCAATCTCTAGCATCAAATATCTTCCTGATAATCCAACAAGCTTGGGCTGGTATCTTCATAGCGTCCAGGTCTTGTTTCTTGATGTAGAAGGAATGCACCCATTGCACCCATAGGGTGTCTTTCTTTTGTGATAGTGCCCATAACAGCTTGCTTATTGCTGCCCTGTTCCATTTGTAAAAGTCCAAAACATTCAGTCCACCCACTGATCTTGGTAGGCACACCTTTGCCCATGCCACCAATTTCCTTTTAGATATGTCATCTGTTCCAGTCCACAAGAAAGTTCTGCAAGCAGTTGTTATCATATGCAGTACCTTCTTTGGGAGTAGGAACACCTGAGCCCAGTAAGTTTGGACCTCAAATAAAACGCTCTTGATCAATTGAACTCTGCCGCTATAGGGCAAGAGTTTGGATGTCCAGCATCTGATTCTTTATATGATCTTTTCCACTAGGGGCAAATACTGGTGGATATTGAGCTTCTTTGAAGATAAGGGAACTCCAAGGTATTTGAATGGTAACTCCCCCAATGTGAAGTGCATCTCATTGACAACTTCCTCTACAAAGCTGGTAGGTACTCCAGCTATGTACAATGCACTCTTTTCCATGTTTGCTTGAAGTCCTGATACTTCTGAGAAATGGGTGAAAGCTTGTATGAGAAGAGTGATTGATGTTTTATCAGCTCTGGCACACAAGAGTAGGTCGTCTGCAAAGCATATATGTACCAGTTTCATTTTCTCACACCTAGGATGGTAATTGAAGCTGGGGTTGTGTCTTAGTTGGCTCAATGTTCTATGCAAATACTCCATGACTAACACAAATAAGTAGGGGGACATTGGGTCCCCTTGCCTGAGACCCCTTTTTGCCTGAAATGGTTCTGTCAAATTACCATTGATCAATAACCTATAACTGACAGTTGTAACACATCTCATTATCCAGTTGATGAATTTATGTGGGAATCCAAAAGCAGTCAACACCATTTGCAGGAAACCCCATTCAACAGAGTCGTATGCCTTTCTGATGTCTACTTTGATTATGCACCTTGGTGACACGCCCTTTTTCCCATATCCTTTGACCAGCTCATGTGCTATCAGCACATTGTCAAGAATATTCCTATCTTTTAAAAAAGCTGATTGTGATGAGCTGACAAGATAATTGGCCACCCTCTGTAATCTAGCTGTTAATATCTTGGCTATTACCTTGTATATTGATGTGCAACAAGCAATTGGTCGGTACTCCTTTACAAAGTTTGGGCTGGGTATTTTTGGGATTAGAGTAACAGTAGCACAATTTATACTTTGAAGCATTTTACCATTTTCAAAGAATTGAAGAATGGCTTTTGTTACCTCCTCTCCCAGAATTGTCCAGTATTCTTGGAAGAATTCCGCAGGGAATCCATCCACTCCAGGTGACTTGTCTTTTGGTAATGCTTTCACAGCTTGAGATATCTCCTTCTCTGTGACTTGTTGAATTAACATATGTTGTTGGTGAAGCTTCAGCACAGGTCCATCTCTTGCAATAGTGACATCAATGCCTGGCATTTCTGAAGTTGAGCTTCCTAGTAGCTCCCTGAAGAAAGATATAAACTCTTGTTGAGGATTAATATTGGCCAGTTGATAATGGTAACTTGCTAATTACGTTACGGCTAACATTTTTATTATTACTTCCGACCCGCTATAAATATTTAATATTTCATTTTTATTATTTATTAAAAATATATTAAATTTTGTGTGTACTTTATCTGATTGTCTTTATTTACTCATCTCCATAATCAAAATTGATCATTAATCCTCTTTTATCTCTTTAATTGCAAGGATAAAATTGAAAAAATGCCACTAATTTTATATTAAAATTCTAAAGAGACTTAATTTAGTATACGAAATAAGGGAAAATGAAATGTTAATATGGGACGGAGGTAGAAGTAAGTAAAATAAAATGAAGGTTACGATCTTGTTTTGGATCTGAAATTGCTGATATGTGTGTTTAGTGTAGAGAAGATTTTTAATCTGGAAAAGTCATTATTTGTACTATTCTATTTGTTTGATCTAATATATAAGGTAATATATTTCGTTTAGGTTTGCACACCTTGGTGATTCTAATCTTAAATTAATTAAAAAAATAAGTTAACGGCTAGCATAAAATTAACCAACTCTTGACTAAACATAATATAAATATTGTTATACCACGTAAGATAATGTATCATGATAATGCTTATTATTAAAGTTTTCTAATATGCCTAAGTGTTTATTCAAGTAAATAACTTGTATTAACTTGAAATATTTGGAAGTAAAACAACTTTATCTATAAGCATTCGAAGGAAGCTATTTTATCTTCTTTTTTCTTTGAGAGATTTATTATATGAAAGTTTGAGGTGGGAATCGAGGTAGATATGATTCAGGTATGTAAAAAGTATGAACATAGATGTCCAAATGAGATTGGCAGTGATCGGTCTAAAAAAAGGTAAAAGAAAATGAATTTGGTAAGACAATCAGGGGAGGCCCTAGAAATTGACAAAGGGTTCAAAAAATATTTGACTGTAACACGTGAGATTTAAACATGTGGCTCAAAGTAAATTGTAAACGCCCTATACAATTACACTAGCATATGTTCTTGTGTCCACAAGATTCAGTAGTCTGTATATAAACTACAAAACTTGATTTCATCCTATTTGAGTAGTGTAATTTCTCGACGATGGAAGTTCAGTTGAACTCCATGAAATGAGCATAGGTCTACCTCTGAAGGTGTTAGGTAGAACATGACACACCCACAGTTCATCGATATAAAAGCATGTAGATCGAGTAATTGGGTAGAAGATTAATAAGTAAGTAGGCGAGCTTGTTCTCCTTTTAATATGGTAAAGTATGATATTAGAAAGGTAGTCTGAGTCTTCTAGCCATACAAGTTTCTAGGGTACCTTATCTGTTCCTTTATCAATAATATTTAGTTATTCTAATATTATCCTATTCTTTTATTGTTATTTGTTACCCTTACTATTTTGTAGGCACTAAGTTCCTCTCTACCATATTTGTATTTTAGTATTTACTCTTCATTTTTTAGACTAATTTTCAAAACACTTTTTTATTATCGAGGATCTATCAGGCAGTCTCTCTATCTCTCAGAAAGTAAACATAAGGTTACCGTAGTCAGATTTCATTGGGTGATTTGTTGTTGCTGGTGTGCTAAATGTTTGATTTAAAACGTTACAAAAAACTTATATCAATTTTACAAAATTATACGACATTATTTTTTTTGTCATTTATCAATTCATATTTTTAGCTTCAATGTGATTTTTTATTAACAAAATGTGACATACTATATATCATATCCATACTTCAAGATATGATGTTCAAATAGAATAATTTTTAAAATTTATATATTTATATTACATAAAAAGTATTATCACTATAATTAATAATTTTAAATATTCAAAAAATATATATAAAAAATTTATAGTCAAAGATAAACTTATTTGAATCTCTAATAGTAATTTTGTCATATAAAATAGAATAAATATATGTTCGAGTGGATTAAATTGAACACATGGTAAAGAAAAAAATTATAATTAATATGCCCCCTCCTTATTCTGTATCCTTACGTGACAATTTTTCAAGATTAATCTATTCTTAATAATATAATTTCTATAGTAGAAAAATTTCATAAAAGTATATATTATGTGTAAATTTATTTCCTAAACTATCAAACGCCATCGATTCACCACATAAATGATACAGGCGCAGTAATAAAGATCAAAGCCACGAGTGAGCATGATTCCTCCTAATGATTAAGTGGGGACAACACTATATGATTTCGATATCTGCATGGTTGACACTTATCAATTTGTGAAGCAACTAGTGTATTGCTTTGACGTGTTAATATAGGAGATGTCAGCAGTGACCTTAGCTGATTTTATAAATGGTTCAAGGGCCAAAGGAGTTCGTCAACACTTAGCCTGGCTACTAACCCCTTGCGTCGCAACGGATGACGACTTTCCCCATTTAAACACTTGGAAAGCCTGCAGTTTTGTTCATCCTGTCAAATGGTGTACCCAGTACCAATACGTGATGGCTGATGTGGTAAATCTATTTTTCTATTGTCTGTCAGTTTTATGGATTGAATTCAGATTCTAGAGAGATGAGCCGCTAGAAAGAGAAAGTCACTTTTTGAATATGAAAATATTTGCAGGCTGTTAAATAACAACTACATCGACCTAAACTAACAATCAATCCTAAACTACAATAAGTTACCTAATGTTTCTAACTGATTATACTTTAGTCCCACAAGATATTACAATTTAATCCCAATATTTCTAATATTCCCCTTCAAGCTGGAGGGTGAAGAATATTGAACACTCCCAGCTTGCCAAGTAGGTAAGAATGTTGAGCTGACCCCAGACCCTTTGTGAATAGATATGCATGTTGGTCTCTGGAGCACACATACTGAGTTACCAAGCATCCCTCCTTCAGTTATTCTCTCACAAAGTGGCAATCTATCTCAATATGTTTAGTTCTCTTATGAAAAATGGGATTAGCAGCTATCTGCAATGCTGCTTTATTATCACAATACAACACTGCTGGTTGTTCCAACCTTACTCCTAGCTCAGTAAACAGTCCAACCAACCAAGTCAACTCTAATGTGGTAGAAGCCATGCTCCTATACTCTATCATTGCACTACTCCTTGACACTGTGCTCTGCTCTTTTGACTTCCAAAAAACTAGAGAATCCCCAAATTATCTCCTAGTAAATGGGCAGGCAGGCAACCCAATCTGAGTCACAGTACCCCACTATTCTGCACCTCTAATTTTTTTCTCAATAGCACTCCCATTCTCGGTGCAGATTTTAGGTACCTCACTATCCTTAGTGTTGCATCCATATGTGATCTCTTGGGATTCTGTAGAAATTGACTAAGGCATTGCACACTGTAATTGATGACTGGCCTTGTAATAGTTAGATAGAGCAATTTGCCAATTAGTTTCTGATATTTAGTAACATCTTCCAGTGGTGGATCATTTGTCAATCCAACAAATTTGTCATATTCTACTGTGGTCATTTTCTGATTTACTTCAGTGGGTGTACATGCAGGCTTGGCTCCACTTAGTCCAAGGTCTGAGATTAATTCTAAGGCATACTCTCTCTGATTAAGTAAGATAACTTCCTTGGACCTCATCACTTCTATTCCCAAAAAGTACTTAAGCTCACCAGATCCTTCATCTTAAATTATTTGTTCAAAACTCCTTTTGCTTCCTTGGTCAAATCCTTTGAGCTTTGTTATCAACAAGCCATCTACATAGATCAAAATGATGACTATATGTTCCCCTTCTTTCTTGGTAAAAAGACAGTAGTCATATGCACTTTGAATGTAGCCAGCACTCATAAGAGCATCTGTGAGTTTGATGTTCCATTGTCTGGATGCTTGTTTGAGTTCATATAAGGACTTAAGCAGCCTGCATACCTTTTTCTCCCCTGTCTCTGAAACCCTCAAGGCAAATACATGTAGACTTCTTCATACATATCACCTTGCAAGAATGCATTAACACATCCATTTGATACAGCTCCCAACTCCTTGATGCTGCTAATGCTATCACTGACCTTACTGTCACCATCTTTGCTATTGGTGAGAAGGTTTTATGGTAGTTTAAGCCTTCCTTTACATTGTATCCCTTAGCTACAAGCCTTGTCTTGAACCTGTCAACTTCACCATTGACTTGTACTTGATTTTGCATACTCATTTTGAACCAATAACTCTCTTCCCCTTGGGCAAATATACTACTTTCCATGTTTTGTTGTCCTTCAGTACATTCGCTTCTTGTTGCATTGCTTCTATCCATCTCTTGTTTGCACCAACTTCATGAAATGTTGTTGGTTCTTTTAGTACAGAAAATACTGACAAGTAATCTCTATATTTCTGGGACACATTGGCGTATGATAGAGAGTCACTCAATGGATACAAATAGTTGGTTTTCTTAGCAGCAGGTGTTACAAAGTCCTTTAACCAGGTTGGGGGCTTCTTAATTCTGCTTGGCTTCTTTAATTCCTGCTCCACTCTTTCTTCATGTGCCTGATGTTCTATATCTTGTTCCAGCTCTCCAGCTCTAGTTTCAGAAAATGCTTCATTGAAATGTTGCCCACTAGTAGGATGTTCATCCTCAAATGAATCATCCGGTTGCAAAGGTACAACTTCAACTGGAACAGTCTCACTATGACAGCCTGCATCCTATCCATTACATGGTGCATCATCCTCATCATCTGCTAGGAACACTTCATATTGATGAAGAAATGAGTCCAAGTCTGACTAATGCACCTCTACTCCACAAGTATCTTTGCTGAATGGAACTGCATCTTCCCTGAAAAGTACATCTCTGCTAATAAAAAATAGTTATTATTCAGATCCAATACCTTATACCCTTTTTGAGTGGTGGAATACCCCATGAAAACAGACTTCCTGGATCTTGGCCCAAATTTATCTCCTTTTGTTAAGTTGGTTGCATAGCACAAATACCCAAATACCCTCAGGTGATCTAGAGATAAAGATCTCTTATACACCAGCTCATAAGGACTTTTGCCTCCCAGAATCTTAATAGGTGTTCTACTGATCAAATACACTATTGTCTTGACACACTCTCCCCAGTACCTGTCAGGAATGTTAGCTTGAAATTTGAGTGCCCTTGCTGTGTTTAGTATGTGTCTGTGTTTTCTCTCCACAACACCATTTTGTTGTAGTGTGTATGCACAACTACTCTGGTGCACTATCTCTTGTTGTCTTAGAAGTGTATTCCATTGTGAGTTAACAAATTCAGTCTCATCGTCTCTTCTTATCATTTTGATAGTAGCATCAAACTGAGTTTTAACATATGCCAAGAAGTCTCTCAAAAAAAAATATAGCTTCACTTTTAAACTGCATCAAACATATCTAAGTTTCTCTTGAGAAATCATCTACCACAGTCAGAAAATAGTATTTATTATCAAATGTAGCAGTTTTATATGGTCCCCAAACATCCATATGAATCAATTGAAAAACAGTATCACTCCTACTAGTACTTTCTGGAAATGCAAGTCTATGCTGCTTAGCTAGGGGACATACATCACATTCCTGATGTGCTACATACTCTATCTTATTCTTAAGAAAGGAAACATGTTGCATAGCTGTAGTTGAGGCATGTCCCAATCTCGGGTGCCGAAGCTTGCAATCAGCTCTTTCTTTGCTCACTGCTCCTGCTAGCACTTTATTCACCTGCCTGTTTATTCTGTCTTTCTTCACTACATAAAGGCCATTACATGCCTCACCAATCATCTTCACTCTGCCACTGTAAATATCCTGAAATATGCAGAATTCAGGAAAGAATGTGACAGAGCAAGACATCTCCCTGGTCAACTTAGAAACAGACATTAAGTTGAACTTAAAGTCAGGGACGTGATACACTTTTGTCAATTTTTCTGATGAATCAAGAGAAACTTCTCCAACATGTGTTATTTTAGTATGACTACATATAGGTAACTAAACTCTTTCTCTCTTCAACTTATCTATTTCCCTTACATTGTTCAACAACTTCATGCTAGAGGCAATATGATGTGTTGCTCCAGAATCAATAATCCAACTACTATTTGAGGGAGAGCCAGACAACAAGGAAGTAACAACATTACCCGCCATGTTGACATGACTCTCTAGTGCCTTGCCCTTTCCTTTATTCAGCATGCTCAGGATTTGTTGGTACTGATCTGGAGTAAAAAACTGACCACCTGCACCATTTCCATATCCAGCTTGACTACCTACAATACTTCCAGCTTGACTGGTTCCACTTAAGGTACACTTTGTTTCCAATTCATCAACAAAAGTGGCATTGGCATTAGCTGTGGTCAACACACCTCTACTTCCAATATCTCCTCTTGTATAGCCATATTTTCTCTTGTAATCAGCAGGGTATCCATGAACTTTAAAGCAATTCTCTTTGGTGTGATTTTTTAGATGAAGACAGTTCTCACAATACATATCTTGTTGTTTCCCTTTATAACCTTGCCTATTTCCTTATCTACCACCTGGGCTAAAATTCTGACCCTGTCTAAGAGGCTAGACCCTACCAGCTATTAGTACAGCGGATTCATTCAAATCATTTTGAACCAGATGTTCCTGTTTACTCTCAGTATCAATGATCATACTGTATGCTTCATCAACACTTGGTACAGGATTCATTAATAGGATTTGACTTCTAACTGGAGCATAATGCTCACTAAGCCCCATTAGAAACTGATGCAGATGTTGTCTATCCATATGAGCTATATAGTCCTTAGACTCAGGGCAAGCACAACCAGGAAATGGAACTAACATGTAATATTCATCCCATAGGTCTCTAAGACAAGTGAAAATAAGTCGAGACAGAATTTGTACCTTGAGTATGTAATGCAATTTCTCTGTGCAGCTGATGTTCACGTGTTCCATTCATCTTATCAAAGCGTTTTTTCATATCTTTCCAGACGTTGTGGGCATTTGTAGCATATAGAATCCCAGTCCTTAAATCCTTGGCTACAGTGTTCAGGATCCATGCTAGAACAATTGCATTGCACTACTTTTCTCAGTGCATTCGATGGAGCAAGAGGAAGAACTCCTACGCAAACAGAAAAGACTGGGACCACTTCACGTACATATTCGACCCATTCTGGGTCTTGGTGTTCTCAGAGATGCGAGTAAACACCAGTATACGCAATTTTCTCACATGTTCCATCTAGAAACCCTAGCTTATTCTTAGCTAAAATCGTCATTTTTATAGATCGACTCCAAATTTCATAATTCTCCGATCCAGCCAGCTGTATAGGGACCAAAATTGACCCAGGTGTGTCTGAATAATAAATATAAAGAACATGATTATGATCTATCTCAATTTCTCCACGATTTTGCGCTATTTCAGCTGCCATTTTTCTCAAAAATGATGAATTTATGTGAAGAAATGTGTAATGTGTGAGAATATGATGAAGAACAGTGATGAATCAAACCCTAATAGCGTGGAATTCGATCATTCCCGCTCTGATACCGTGTAAGTTTTATGGATTGAATTCAGATTCTAGAGAGAGATGAGCAGCTAGAGAAAGAAAGTCACTCTTTGAATATGAAAATATCTGAATCAGTAACTAACTACATGTACAGGCTGTTAAATAACAACTACGCCGACCTAAACTACCAATCAATTCTAAAATACAATAAGCTACCTAAAGTTTCTAACTGATTACACTTTAGTCCCACATGATATTACAATATAACCCCAATACTTCTAATAGTGCTGCTCTCGTATTTTTACGTTCCATAAGAAAATTTTATAATTTGTAGCTTCGTGTAAGAAAAATTGCTGGCAATCACGACTCAATATGATAGATCTACATTTTCCAACGCGCTCTCGCATATTTACTTCCCATAAGAAAATTCTATAATTTGTAGCTCCTTGCCAAACAAATTCCTGGCGACTACTAAGCCTTACTAGCAGTTGGACCTGGCGATCGCCAGGAGGTACACCTTGTGATTCTAGCGATCGCCAAAAAAATTTAAGAAGTTTTTTACAAGAGAATTACGGAACTGTGACACTTAAGGGAATGGTTTGCCTAACTGGCCTCATTAACAATGGTTTGCAAGAATGACCTTGCTTATCCTATATAATGTCTATTTTGTCCCTGGCATTTTCAGTTCTCATCTATCAGATGTATTTTATATATAATTTTTAATAATATTTAACTTATAATTTAAATAATATATAGGTTATTATAGTAATTTTAGTTCATTAAAATTATCAATATATTTAAATATGATTTTTTTCATAAAGTACATTCACCATCATTCTCTATATCGTATACACAGATTTTTGATTTTAGGTTATCATCGATAAAATAGAGGTGGACCCAGGAACTGGAAGTTACAGCTGTCATGCACTATTTATAATATAGGAAAAAATAAACATAAAATAAAATGAAATAAAGAAGAAAGCTGGGGAATTCAAAATGTGAGGGGTAAATGCATGTATTGCAGGCATAGTCGACCAATGCACTCAAATATAATTTTGTTCTATGGGTGTCACCTTAATACATATGTCTACTTTCAAAAAAATCAACACATAAATATAAAAATTTTGGCCAGTCAAGCGAGTGTCAGTGCATCCTAGCCCAACATGTGGGTCCGCCTCTACGATAAAATATAACTTACATTATTATTTAAAATTAATTTAAGATAAATAGATTATTTTTTGGATTTAAATATATTTCTATTCTCAATAATTTCTTCTAGTACTTCATGCATTAATTTTTTATTTTTTATTGTATAACAGATTAACTTTGAGTTTTGATTTTTATAAGTAAAGTACTAATACCAGTAAAATTATTTCTATAATTAGTTATTCTCATTTATTTTATTGATAAAATCATTAACTTATATACTTTGATTATTATTCACTCATTTTATTTTAATAATAATATTAATTTTTTTTATAGATATAACATAGAATAAAATATATCATGATATGAATTTTTTTAAATAAAAACTTGCTAATATAGAGGTTAAAATAGGATATTTCGAAAGTCCATTGAGATAAAGAGGGGAGAATGATTATTGTTCATAGTTGAGGGGGAAGTTTGATTTTAAAATCAAAGATGGCGGTGTAAATAATTTTCACCCAGTAATAAAACATGTCCCTTCTCTTCTTTAACATTCAGTAGATGTTACCATACGTACAAAAAAGATTCAACAACTTATTCAAACCATAGAAACTCCAAAATTTCTAGAAAAAAGAAGATTCAACGTAAATTTCTTCAATATTTCATTGTTTATATGTAGTTTTAAAATTAAATTTTGCATAATTACAACTTAAATTCGTAGAATTTATTTAATTTTCGTATAATAGCAAATTAGCTATAGCGAGTTGTGAATTTTGATGATAATAATTGAAAACTACTGCTAGATAACCAACAATTAACGTCACATTGATTTTCAATTGCTGCAAAAAGAATTTATATTAGTTTAAATATGTATTTATTGCAGAATTTACAAATAGAAATTGTAATTACTCTTATTTTAGTTGCAATTGCATTATTTTGCCCTAAATTAACTTGAAATAACTTGTAGATGATATATGTAAATTTTCACTAACAGGAAACACTCTTTAAGATCTGTTCTATGGGAATTTGTTTGCAACGCACTCACTGCCTTGTGGGCATGTGTTGCCTAATATGCAGCACTTTTGATCGCATGAAGTGGTGCCTTGGAAGTGTTTCCCAAACGGCAACACTTGGAGGTCTGGTTCAAAACAACACATAATAGGCAGCAGTTTTGAATGCATAGTAGGTGCCTTTTAAGTATTGCCTTGTGGGCAACACTTGAAGGTTTGGTGCAAAACAGCATGTAGATAAATCTCTACATGTGATGCCTAACAGGCGACACTTTAGTTGTTTTGTTAAATCATTGTGTGGACTTGCTATAACTTGTGTATCGAATTTCCCCGCAAGTTGTGGCTGAAGGCCAACACTTTAAGTAAAAAAGTATAGACAAGTTTTTACAACTTGTTGCCAGTCGACCTCTACCGCCTACGCACAACACTAAACAAAGCAAAAATTAATTTTTGTGTCTATCTTGTTAATCTATTCAACAAACTCTAAATTTGTGTAATCATTTCATTGCATGCAGAATTTAGATGGCAACAAAATGCATATACATTGCTTGCAGTGGAACACAGAGCACTATTTTGAAGAGCGATGTAGTAAGTCTGAATGACGAAATGAAAAAATTAGATGCAGAATTTTGGAGTTTGAATCACAATGACCATAAAAGTACTCAAACAAATTAGAGAGATGGTGGTTACGGGAAATATAAATGATGATGACGAACCAAATATAATCGTTGAATCTACTCCACCGGCTACAACAAATTAGTGCTATTTGGTCATGTCATTATATTTTTTAATATTATGCTTTAATATATATATATATATATTTGAAGGGCATTATAAAGAATATTATTTATTGTCTTATTGTATTTTAATTCAATATGTCTTCGCTTTATTTCTCCGTTAACCCCTCTATTATTGTATTTGCCTGCAAGTGTTGGTAAATAGGCATCAGTTGTCTGCCAATCCTTACCAAATCCTCACAGACAATTGCCTTGAGTAGCTGCCCAAACAGCACTCGGCCTCGCCCCATCACTAAATTTCCCTAGCCAATTCCATTAAGTTGCTGCCGAAGCAATCCTTAGCCTCCACCCTCTCACCAAATTCCCCAAGCCAATACCCTTGAAATGCTGCCTAGGCAGCACTTGACCCCCACAATTCACCAAATTCCCCCAATCGTCAATTCCCTTAAAATGCTACCTAGGCAGCACTTGACCTCCACCGTCACCAAATTTCCTAAGCCAACTGCCTTAAGGTGCTGCCTTCACATAATAAGCTTAAAATATGCAAACAAACACTAAAAACACAAGCTAAGCATTCAATATGTCTTAGCTTCATTTCTCTATTAACCCATATCTGCCATTATTTTTAGATGCAAGTGTTGGCAAATAGGCAACAGTTGCCCGCAAAGCCTTACCTAAACCACACATCCAATTGCCTTAAGTGGATACCTGACAGGGACCACTTGGCCTACAACCCTCACAAACCAGATTCCCTTAACATGCAGCACTTTGCCTCCACCCCCTATCCAAAATCCTAAAACTAATATACTTGAAATGATGCTACCTAGGCAACACTTCACCCCCTACCCTTCACCAAATTCCACAAGTCACTTGCATTGAGTTACTACTCTCACAACATCATAAGCTTATAAAATACAAACAAACATTAAAAAAACAAGACACGACGCACATAAACGCTTACAAGAAAATGTACATTCAACATTAAATACAATTAAACTCTACAAATCCCAAGACATTCACATTGCTAAAAATACAAACATCTGTTACACACAAACCATTCAGTCGCATCAACTAAAAGACAAGTATTCACATTAAAAATTCAGTCATCCTCATTACTTTTATACAACAGAGAAAGGCTTTCCAAGTACTCCTTCACAAAGAAGAGAATTATGGTAATGATAATCATCGCCTGTCTTCTCAGGATGAGTATCATATCCACCATTTGACTTGAACCTTGCATGATTCCACATATTAGTAGCCCAATCAAAACGATAATCTTTCAACTGCGTACACTTCATCTTGGAAACATCTTTGTCATACATTATTGAATCAACAAACTTAAGCACATAAGCACCACAATCATACCTACACAAAATTTCACGAAAGACTGAATGCAAAAAACATAACAAAACAAATAAAAAATTGAATCAACAAATGCCTCAATCTTAATAAGCAACAAATTTTTCTGTACAATCAACAAATGCAATGTCAACATCACAAATAGAAAGAAAAATAAATAGACAATACCTATTACTAAATATTAAGCAAAGTACAGCCTAACAGACATCACTTTTCCTACAAACAGAACTTATACTTGAATGTTATGTCAATTGTTGTCATGTGGGCAACAACTTCTACAACAATAGGAAAATAAAAATGCAACAACCAACAAAACTTATGCTTGAATATAATCTCAGTTATTGCCTTGTGGGCAACAGTTTCTACAGTTAAAATAAAATAAAATACAGCACCAATACTTTGCTAAAATTTACAACAACTATGTAATTAATATATTTTAATTAACACATTCAACAATATTAACAACAAAATTTAACGATTCAAGGAATCAAAATTGAAAAAACTAAGACTGAAAGGCAGCACTTTCCATACAAAACACAACTCATGTCAATTTAATAAAGTGCAATAACAACACTTTGCTAAAAATTAAGTTAACTACATAACTAGTATAATTTATGTCAACTATTACCTTGCGGAAAATAATTTATACAGTAAAAGGATATCAAATTGCAACGGCAATACTTTGCTAAAAATTACATTAACTACCTAATTAGAATAATTTTATATAATAAATTATATAAACATTACCGACTAACAACAAAATTTAAACATTAATGGAACAAAAAATTGGATTAATAATGAACATCAACATAAGGAAAACACAAATTCGCAGAAAATTAAACAAAGAAAAAAGAAAGGAGAGGGAAACTAGGCGTAGAACCCTAATTCGCAGGGGAAAGGAGAGAGAGAGAGAGAGAGAGAGAGAGAGAGAGAGAGAGAGAGAGAGAGAGAGAGAGAGAGAGAGAGAGAGAGAGCGAGAGAGAGAGAGAGAGAGAGAGAGAGAGAAGAAAAGAGGCGGCTAAGAAATTAGAATTAGAGCTTATTTTGGTCAGGGACAAAATAGTCTATTCAGACGTTTAAAAATAGGTAGGATGCCATTTTGCTCAAACATTTCTTAGTGGGGACAAAAAGATATAACCTGGGTTAAGGAGGTACATGTGGTGATTTTTTTTTTTTTTACAGGAGCTGGAAATGTTAAAGCTGTGCTAGATATGTCCACTACTGCAAAAACTCGTGCAAATTAATCCCATTTTGGGTTGGGGATTACGCCCCTATGGTTCAGAATAAATGAGGCCCATGAATGGTTCAACTTAGCCCAAACCCAAGGACAACCCAAACCCAAGGACAAGCCTAGAGGTTAGGTGCCCATCAACAAATATTTACTTTTCGTTGTCCATAATTTTTTCTATCCAAAAACTTAATACATATATATATATATATATATATATATATATATATATATATATATATATATATATACTTAAAATATATTAAATATATATCCAAAATATATATTAAATATATATATCCGATATACATAATATTAATACATATCCGAAATATTTAAAATATATTTAGAAAAATAGTTATTGAAAGAATGAAACAACAAAAGATGGACAAAAACAGTAATTATACTTTCACAACGGTTATGTGGCGTAATTTTTTCAATTTTTACATATATGGGCTATCATATGGGGTAAATGACAAAACTATGATACTTAAGGCAATGGTTTGCCTAATTGACTTCACTAAGAGTGGTTTAGCAAGAATGGTCTTCTTTAAGTTAAATGAATCTTTTTGGACTAAATTACCCCTGAACAAATCATATAAACACAACATATAAACCAAACCTTCCCTCCATTAACTCTGCAACTTATTTCCAGACTTTCGTCCCTTTACTCTTCCAACTGATTAACCTAAGAACTCAAATTTCCAGAAAAAATAAGATTCAAAGGTAAGTTTCTTCAATATTTCATTAATTTTACGTAGTTTTCAAATTAAATTTTGCATAATTTCATCATAAATTCGTGAAATTTGTTTAGTTTTTCTATAATCACAAATTAGCTACTGCGATTTGTGAATTTTGATGATAATGATTGAAAACTACTGCTAGATAACGTCACATTGATTTTCAATTGCTGCAAAAACAATTATATTACTTGAATCTGTATTTGCTGAAGAATTTACGAATAGAAATTGCAATCACTCTTATTTAGTCGCAACTGCATTGCTTTGCCTTAATTAATTTGAAATAACTTGTAGATGATGTATGTTAATTGGTGCTAACAGAAAAAGCTTTTTAAGATCTGTTGCAATGTAATGTGTTTGTAATGCACTCGCTGCCTTGTGGGCAGCACTTACAGTTGAACTGAAAACAATTGATGTTACATAAACTCTACATGTGTTGCCTAATATGCAGCACTTTTCATCGCCTGAAGTGGTGCCTTGTAAGTGTTGCCCACAAGGCCACACTACATGTAGAGTAGCTCTGGTTTAAATGTAGAGTAGCTCTACATGTGCTGCCTAATAGGCAGCAGTTTTGAATGCATAGTAAGTGTCTTTTCAAGTGTTGCCTTGTGGGAAACACTTAAAGGTTTGGTGCAAAATAAAAATGTATAGGGATCTCTACATGTGGTGCACAACAGGCAGCACTTTACGTGTGTACTAAATTGCCCTACAAGTTGTGGCTTCTTGTTGCCAGTCAACCTCCAACGCCCACGTACACCACTAAATAAAGCAAAAATTGAATAATGTAGAGTGTATGAATGCTGTTCTCGCGAAGGCCAGGAAGCTGCCTATATTGGGATTGATAGATTACATCCAAAACAAGCTCCAAAGTTAGTTTTATGAAAGGAGAAATGATGCACGAGCCACATTTCATGACCTCAAACGTTGGGCCGAAGAAGAGCTCACCAACATTATTCCTACTTCCTTTAGGCTGATAGTAAGTAGCTCTTGTTCAATAAAACTAATGACTATTAGCTCTGCAAACAAACACTAATGTAACATTTCACTTTTTCGTTTACTTGATATTATCTTTTGCCTGCAGGTAAATCCAAGCAATGACACAAGTTTTACTATCAAAGATGGAAAAGATGAATTAACTGTAGATTTAAAGGAGAGGTCCTGAGGTTGCTTACAGTTTCAGACGGACGAAATACCATGCATCCACGCCATTGCAGCAATAGAGAGAAGAAACTTGAACAAGTCGACTTACTGTGTACACTGGTTCAAAAGAAACACTTGGATGCAAACTTATCAGGGAGAAATTCTTCCAGTGGGAAGTGACAGCTCGTGGGATGTTCCACAAAGTATAAAGAAATTCACTGTACACCCACTGAATACAAAAATTCAGCTCTGTAGGAGACAAACAAAAAGATATGTTTCAAGAGCAGAATTCTTCAAGAGTAGGATCAGATGCTCGAGATGCAAAAGAATTGGACACAATAGAACAAGTTGTCTCCACACTCCGGTCCAACATCCACATGCAAGAAGATATAAAAATAGAGCTGGAGCTGTGGCATGAATATGTTATTTTCTTATAATATTGCATTAAATTTGTCAACAAATACTTTTCGTTTTGCTGTAAGCACAACTATTTCTCATTTTCGTTAAAGTTACGTGAACACATTCAATCCACAAAACTTGCAAAATAAGAATACGTTTCCCACTCATTCTCGCTGCAGTTCAAATGCCTTAAAGTATGGACAGATATGCAACACTTATCCCAAACCCGACTTAGACTGGATTAACTGCCTCAAAGTGTTGTCCGGATGGCAGCAGTTTATGTTTAACTCATCAAAACCTTCTCCAAGATACCATGAACTGATGCCAGCGCAGCACTTTACCATTGTGTTTAGATACAAGTGTTGGCAAATGGGTAACAGTTGACCCCAAATCCTTACCAACACTCGCCACCCAATTCTTATTGACTTGCTGCCTAGGCAACACTTGGCCTACATCCCCCATAAACTACATCCCTTAACAGGATGCCTGATAAGCACTACTTGACCTACAACCCTCACAAACTAGATCTTTTAGCATGCAACAGCACTTGGCATCGACCCCCTACCCAAAATCCCAAAGCTAATACACTTGAAATGTTGCTGCCTAGGCAGCACTTTACCCCCAAACTCTCACAAAATTCACCAATGCGAAATTCCCTATAAATGTTGCAGTATGTTTAGATACAAGTGTTGGTAAATGGGCAACAGTTGACCCCAAATACTTACCAATACCCCACACCCAATTCCATTGAGTTTCTGCCTAGGAAACACTTGGCCTACATCCCTCACGAACTAAATCCCTTAACTGGATGCCTGACAAGCAGCACTTGACCTACACCCCTCACAAACTAAAACCTTTAACAGGCAGCACTTGGCATCCACCCCATATTCAAATTTCCAAAGCTAATACACTTGAAATGATATTGCATAGGCAGCCTCACAGGCAGCATGTTGCCTTCACCCTCCCACAATTTATCTCACACAATAACCTTAGAGTATTACCTCCCAGGCATCACATAAACATCAACAACTCACTAAATTTCCTAAGGCAAACAATATTCAGTAATTGCCTGGACAACACTTCACCGAACCCTTAGAAAAATAACAAGTCCCCTCTCCCTCACATCCAACAAGATGAAAAGTCTAGGTAAAAGAAAAAAATGTGGAATACATGAAATAGCGCTTAAATATATAATTAATAACATTAATATAGTGCAACAGAACCCAAATTCGAATGTAAAATAAAACAAGAACAAGGTCAAAAGTCTGTTATACTATTACAAAATTACATAGAATCTAAATAGTACTTTTTTCTAAATCGTCTGCCATACAAAATGTCTCGATCTCCATATTACTAGATGGTGTAACAGCCACAACATCTTCTGAGTTGTCCAACAGACGGAATGATGGCATATCATAATCATAATCAAATCCATATTTTTGTCTTTTACTAGCAACGACATCCTCAGAAACAGCTGGTTGATTTATAAACTCTTCCACCTCGTCTATGGATTGCACCAACAACTTCCCCTGTACTAGCAAAAAAATGCAATATCAACATCCAAAAAATAAAAACAAGAATAAAAAGGAAAATATCTACTACTAAGCAGTAAGGAAAGTGCAGCTTGATAGGCAGCACTTTCCATACAAAAACATAACTCATACTTGATGTTCTGATATCAACGGTTGCCCACAGGCAACATTTTCTAGAAAAAGGAAGACTGTGCTTGAGTCTTATGTCAATTGTTGTCCTGTGGGCAACACTTTTGAAAGTAAAAAGGATAATAAACTACACAGCCAATACTTTACTAAAAATTAAATTATGATTAATATAAATAGGTCAACTGTTGCCCTGTGGGCAATAATTTCGACCGTTAAAGCAAATCAAAGTGCAATGACAATACTATAATAAAAATTACATTAAATACCTAATTAAAATAAATTAATATAACAAATATAAACTCTATTGATTAACAGTAAAATTTAAACATTCACGGAACAAAAAATTAGATAAATAATGAATATCAACAAAGAAAAAAGACAAATTTACAGTAAACTAAACAAAGAAAAAAGAAAGAAGAAGTAAACTAACCCTAATTCGAAGGGAGAGAGAGAGAGAGAGAGAGAGAGAGAGAGAGAAGAAAAAGAAAAGGGGCGGCTAGGACATAGGATTAGGACTAATATTGGTCATGGGCAAAATAGACTTTTCATATGTTTAAAAATGGGTAGGAGGCCATTTTGTTAAAACATTACTTAGTGGGGACAAAATGACATAACTAAGGATAAGGGGTACATGGGATGAAATTTTTGTATCATATGGGTGATCTTGAACTTTTAGTCCAGCTTAGAAGAAACTTAAAAAAATGACATTTATTGCTCTTCGGGAATGATTTCTAATTGTAATATGTGGATAAATTAGTTTGTATGCGAGGTAAGAGTTGATGACATTTTCTAAAGTTACAGAAATTGAAGATAGTGCAACGACATGTGAATAATTGAGCAATACATAATTTTTTTGCTTATGAGGCAGAACTTTGCTTTCACTGCTCTAATTAATCGAAATGTCCCGAACTCATGTCTCATGAACAAAATAAGTTTGTACCAAAATTATATCGGATGAACAAATCAAGGTTATACCACAAACATTATAATCTTATTAATCCATATATTACAATCATGCATCACTAATCCTTACATTATACAAATTATGTATAACGACATATGCACTTGAATATACAAACATACACATGACATATAAATATGCACAATAATAGATAGAGTTGTATATACATGCATAGGCGGACCTAGGTAGTGCTCAGGGGTATCAAATTGATACCCCTTTACCGAAAAATTACATGGTATAAGTAGGTAAAAAAATTATTTTTATGTAGACATATTATATATTGAGTACCCTTCATTTTATTTATATGTGTAATTATTTAAATTTTGATATCTTTTAGTGAAAATCCTGGTTCTGCCATATATATGAGTATTATATTAAAAAAATATTATTATATTTATAAAGCATATATTATATATTTTTTGAATCTATTCCAAATATAATAATTCTGTGAAGAACTCGAATTATTTTACTAAAGACAGAGATAAGCATAAAGGTATATAGAGTGTTGCCTTAGTTCAAGGTAAGCTAGGTTTTTTATTTTATTCTCTGTCTCGAGTGTATTTCATCGTATATCTCAACTAACTAGCTGTTAGACCCTTGGTTTTGTGGGATTCGGCCATGGCACGAGTTTGAGCATGTTGGCTCGGCTATGGCACGAGTTTGAGCATGTTGGCTCGGCCATGGGCAAAAATGGGTTGAAGACAACATGATTGACGAACGGTTGGACAATTGCGGGCTAAATGTGCTTGATTGGATCAAGAACATGTGTGGGCTGATTGTCTAACGTATGGTAGCACGACGGCTAGGCAGCCTAGTGTCTTGTGGTTGTCTAAGTGAGGGCAATGATGAAACGGTTTCGGTTGTCGGGTGGCAAACGAAACGAGACAGCGGACGAACGACGTTGTGGGGAACGGGGTGTCATGACATGGTGTCGTGATGCCAAGGCAAGCATTGACTTGGCTAAGTGTGGTGCATGGCACTTGGCCGAAGTTGGGATGGATGGATCAAGACGTAGGCTAAGCGGCTGAACATTGGCTAAGCCTTGACCGCATGTGCCAGGCATGTGCCGGCAGTGGCCGAGACATGGCCTTAGAACGTGGGCAACATGGCCGAGAAACGTGGGCTGCGTGGCCAAGAACGTGGGCAGTGTGGGCTGCCAAGTGTATTTCGTCCCTTATCCATTTGTAATGCCTTTTTGGCTGACCTCTTTGTATATATTAGTCCATTTATTCTTTGTAAATACTTAGACAGAAAAGATGTAGTCGAAAATAAAAAGATAGCCATTGAACGACTTGTGTTCTTGGATTAGGACGAAGACGAAGTCGACCCAATTGTATTAGACTTGAGATATTAATACATTGGTTGGGAACGGGTTTCCCGTATATCGTTGTGTTGCTATTTACTTATACTTGCTGCCTATATTTGTTCCAAATACTAAAACGAAATCAAATGACCCTATTATACAAACAAAGCGTTGGGAAGGCTGGGCTTCGCAAGGGTGCGTTGCCGCCGCACGGCGCAAACCTCGGCGGGTTTTAAGTGATCAAAAATCGCCCCCGTGACAACTGGTATCAGAGCGGAGCAGGTTGTTTGGTGCGTGTGACGGGCTGATCAAGACATCAAGAGAGGGCTCGGGATGGCTTTGATTCAAGAGGAGGCCGTCTAGTACTTGGAAATGGCAAAACAAGTAAGTAAATGTGACTTTTCTGTCTCAAGTGGGCTGATTTCGGGATAAATCATTATGGTTGCTCAATTTTTGAGCATGGCAACGTGTTGGGCTTGAAAAAATGAAGGAGACAAGATGAACAAATGGGAGAAACATGTTGAATTTGTTGTGCACAATTTGAGGCTGCATGGGAAACGAATTTAACACAAGGCTCAAGGTTGTTGGCTTGTGATTTCTTCGCAAGTTGCAAACGTATGTGGGCTGTTTGTGATGAACGGCTTGGAGGGTTGACAAAGGCGCTGCAACAACATAGAAACGTGCAAGGGAAACGGGCAAAGGCATGGGGAAAACGCTGCACTTGGGTGAGAAATGTAGCAAACGGATTTTGTGACTTTGATAGCATTTCATTGCATTTGTGGGGTGTTGTTGAATCTGTTTGACGAGGGCGTCGAATTCAGGTGGTGCAGGTGGTTTGTTAGACCCTTGGTTTTGTGGGATTCGGCCATGGCACGAGTTTGAGCATGTTGGATCGGCCATGGGCAAAAATAGGTTGAAGACAACATGATTGACGAACGGTTAGACAAGTGCGAGCTAAATATGCTTGATTGGATCAAGAACATGTGTGGAATGATTGTCTAGCGTATGGTGGCACGACGGCTAGGCAGCCTAGTATCTTGTGGTTGTCTAAGTGTGGGCAATGATGAAACGGTTTCGGTTGTCGGGTGGCAAACGAAACGAGACAGCGGACGAACGACGTTGTGGGCAACGGGGTGTCATGACATGGTGTCGTGATGCCAAGGCAAGCATTGACTTGGCTAAGTGTGGTGCATGGCACTTGGTCGAAGTTGGGATGGATGGACCAAGGCGTGGGCTAAGCGGCTGAACATTGGCTAAGCCTTGACCGCATGTGCCAGGCATGTACCGGCAGTGGCCGAGACATGGCCTTAGAACGTGGGCAACATGGCCGAGAAAGGTGGGCTGCGTGGCCAAGAACGTGGGCAGTGTGGGCTGCCAAGTGTATTTCGTCCCTTATCCATTTGTAATGTCTTTTTGGCTGACCTCTTTGTATATATTAGTCCATTTATTCATTGGATTTCCCGTATATCGTTGTGTTGCTATTTACTTATACTTGCTGCCTATATTTGTTCCAAATACTAAAACGAAATCAAATGACCCTATTATACAAACAAAGCGTTGGGAAGGCTAGGCTTCGCAAGGGTGCGTTGCCGCCGCACGGCGCAAACCTCGGCGGGTTTTAAGTGATCAAAAATCGCACCCGTGACACTAGCCATGGTGAGTATTCAACTTGATGAAACTATTATTGACAACAATTTGTTTTCATATACTAATGCTTGGTTAGAAAACAGCCACAAGGAGATTACATTGAGTTACACAGGAAGAGGAGTGGATACCGCCATGATCACTTTAAACGTAAACGCAAGAAAGAGGCTCGTCGAGTTCACAACAACTCTCACTTTGCCAAAAAGGTCCCTCAATTTTTCTCGAGTTCACCCTTCTCGAGTGCAGCCTTTTCCTGAACCATGTGTGATCACATATGCTTTGTGCACCGGGCTGTCCTTTTCAGAACTTAACTTTGTCCTTATTTTAATTCTTTTTACAGGCTTTGGGTATCAAGGCTAAGATTTTTGCTAAGAAGCGCTATGCTGAAAAAGCACAAATGAAGAAAACGTAAGTTCTTTTGCCGAATTGGGAGCGTTGAATGTCAATAAAATTGTTATTGTAGTGTAATATTGGTATGAGATGAGTTTAAATGAAGTAATATGGACAGTTGAGAATTCAAATAACCGGCCACAACTAGTGGCATTGAAGTTGTAATAAATTGATAATTCAATATTGACACTCTTAATTGATTCTTGAGCCGAGGGTCTAGTGGAAACAACCTCTCTACCTCACAAGGTAGGGATAAGGCCGTACATCTCTCGAGACCCTACCTGTGGAATCACAATGTTGTTGTTGTTGTTGTTGTTGTTGTTGTTGTTGTTGTTGTTGTTGTTGTTGTTGTTGTTGCTGTTGTTGTTGTTGTTGTTGTTTTTGGCATTCTTAACTGATGCACATCTTTCTCCAATATTTCAGTGAAACCTCCATGGTATGAGTAATGGGGAAAATAAATGCCCCTGTAGTTGTCATTAGGATGATCGGTGCTCTTTGAATTGTAACTGCATTAGAAAAAAGAAATATTGTGACCAACTGAAATAAGGCATGGTAACTTTGTCGTAGAGTTTCTGAAATTCTATCCAATTCACCTATTGTCTTTGTTTGCCTCGAATAGTTTGGCTATGTATGAGGAGTCATCAACTCGTCGCAAGGTTGATGATGATGTCCATGATGGTGTTGTCCCTGCATATCTGATGGACCGTGAGATCACTACACGTGCTAAGGCATGTCAATTTTGCTGCATTATTGAACTTCTTGTATTTTTGTTCAATTGGTGGTAAAAGGAACATACACTGCTCTAATTGGTTTTAAATGTTAAAACTTTTGTTATATATTCTTAGCAACACGATAAAGCAAAAACGGAAAGAGAAAGCTGGAAAATGGGAGGTGCCTCTGCCAAAGGTAAAGTTGGAATGGTATTGTAATTCTCGTCTTTTTGTAGCACATTCACTGCTATCTCTGTATTGGTCTTTAGATAAGTATAGAGAGCTTCCAGTGAAAATATATGACCTGCAAAGTGTTACCATTTCCAATTTCACATGAGCAGGCATTGTAATTCCTTCTGTGTAGATGTCCCTAAAATCCATTTTCCTAATTTGTTTCCTGACGAGATACTTCGCATTACAGGTTAGGCCTGTAGCTGAGGATGAGATGTTCAGAGTGATAAGATCTGGCAAAATAAAGAGTAAGTAGTTCTTCAATCATCTAAATTTGTTTTCTGCCTGTTAGCTTATATTTATAGGTTCTTGACCATATGTGCTCAAGTTCTAAATATCCGCTTCCCTCACTTTCTCTTTGTGTTATTTGTTATCTCTGAGAACGCAATTAGTTTGTCTGCGCTCTAATGTTGTTCTCGTTATGCAGCCAAGCAGTGGAAGAGAATGGTTATGAAAGCTACCTTTGTTGGACCCGGGTTTACCAGGAAACCTCCCAAGTATGAGCGGTTCATCCGCCCAACTGGCTTACGGTTCACTAAAGCCCATGTGACATATCCTGAACTTAAATGCACATTCAATCTTGAGATCATCGGGGTGAAGAAAAATCCTAATGGTCAAATGTATAGTTCACTAGGTGTTATGACCAGAGGAACCATTATTGAGGTAATCTTTCCTTTTTGACAGTAGATCATAGTTTAGGTCGATAAGTTGCATCACGAATTAAAATTGTCTTGCTATAAAATCCAGGTAAATGTTAGTGAACTTGGACTTGTCACTCCTGCTGGGAAAGTAGTATGGGGTAAGTTACACTTACTTGCATGTTACACTCCCGGTATTGTTGTCCTTCAAATTCTGATGAACCATATTCTTGGATGGTGAATTCCAGGGAAATATGCTCAAGTGACAAATAATCCTGAAAATGATGGTTGCATCAACGCAGTGCTCCTTATATAGTACCTTCTAACAGAGGAGAAAGCGAGGCCTTTTTGTGTAACTATATCTTATTGGAGATGTTTGATGCTGGTTGTGACAGAGAATGTAGCACAGGAGATGTTTGATTAATTGGAAGTGACAAGATGTGTCCCCAGAATAACTTTGCTACTATAAGTGGAACTGCAGTAGAAGATTTTATATGATGGAATACTTTGGCATGTTCATAACAAAAAAATGCTTAATGTTACACGGAAAATTGTCACACAACTTTTCTTTGGGAAAAGACTGAAGGGAAACCAGTTTAGCGAGGGAAAAACTGAAGTTTCTCTCGTCTTATGTTATACTTTCTGACATTTAAATGGTCATGCCAGATTGGTTTGTAGAACAGGTAGTTTGTTATTACAGCAATGCTACAATTTAGTGATCACCATATTTTGTTCAAAACTCGAATCAATTATTTTTTGTTAACTGCACGCGACACAATACAACTGCTTTAATCTGGGAATATGCTGGCTTAATTCTGATGACAGATGGTGATTTTAGTTTCAACTTCTGGCACCATCTTGTCCGAATCATCTGTCAAAAAAGCAACAAGGAAATTCAAGAAAGGGAGAGGCGGGAACATGTAGTTAAGAAAAAAAGAACTAGTCCTATTTGGGAACATCATATAGAATGGCTAAAAGCTATTAAAGTGATTTCTCTATAGTTCTGAGTTTTGTATTATGTTGATTGTTGTAGTCGTCAACAGACAGGCAGATCTAGTGGAGGAGCCTCCAATGATTCCAATTCACTAACTCCGTTTTCCACGAGGAACGCCATGGCCAAACCCCAGCCAATATGAACATCCAAATGACAATGCATTAGCCAGACTCCTGTTTTAATTAAATATTGTTATGTTTATAGTATTGAAATGTAACATGGTATAGAAAAAGTTAAAACCTTTTGGAGATATAAGTACCTAGATTGTCAGCAACAAATCTGATGACTGCCCATCCATTAACAGGTACACTTGCTGTGTTTCTGAGAGGTGGATTAACAAGGTTGAATTTAGCTGTATGTGTTTTTGGATTAAAGTTACCGAAACCCTCTGCAATAATGTAAAAATCATATCCATGAGATGAGTGGTTTTCAGCAGTGAATATATTTGTCCCCTGTAACACAACTTGCACTTTTGCTCCATATTTCAGTTTGTACAGCTTAGTTCCTTGAATAGGCTGCCAGAGTGATCGGCTTACGTTGCCAGTGTAATCAAATTTCACAGGTGGGGTTCTTGGGAAATCTGTTGAGAAAACACCAGGTATGCCTTGGTGATGTGTTTGAAGCAGGGAATAATTGGATGGTAGCACAAAAGATACATTGTTCATACTGGCAGCGAATCGTGTTCCATTTGGACCTTGACAGTTGCTAGAGGGTGCACATTTTGGGCAATTATTGAGTCCCAGCCCAACTATGAAGAACAAATTTTCATCAATTTCAGTGGGCATCTGGACTTTTCTTGGGCTTCTGAATTTGGTCGTGAAAGCAGTGACAGTGGCCGTGTCATTATATGCTGGTAAAGATGGGAAAACTGGATTGGTCTTGGAACAATTAGCAGAGCAAGAAGCTGACTTGTACTCGAGGATGGCTGTGGTGGTAGTATTATCAAAGGGCGTGCCTTGAGCACTTGCATAGGCAAGTGCTGCCATGTAGTATTTGGCTAGTTGCTGATCAGCTTTGATGAGGACATCAGTTGTCTGGCCTGGTCCCAACATAAGGACTGATGTGGATGATTATAGCTCCGTAAACAGTGGCCCTGAGCCACGAGCTGTGGGCGTGCCACCAAAGTGTCCCTTCCTGTCCTTGAATTGTAAACCGATAAGTGTAACTCTTTCCTGGTTTAATTGGGCACTGAGTGACAAATTCTGGCCCATCTGCCCATCCTGTTCTTATTTGCCTAACTCCATGCCTATTTGGAACACAACAAAGTAGTATAAAAAGGGAAAACAAAGTTTCATATGAACTATAATCGTGTCTACTTTATGGAGTAACATATATCAGTTCATTTGAGTTCTGCATGCATGAACATACCAGTGAATGGTGACATTATATCAAGCTTTATTAACAACGTTGACAACTAGAGTATCGCCATTTTTTACTTCCAATGTTGGTCCAGGGAGTTGTCCATTCACGGTTATGGTGCTGTGAGTCTTGCACAGCCTCTTCACTGGTGTTGCTTGAATATGTTTTACAAAAACAGAGATCAATATAGTAAAGTGTTGTACAAATTTACGAAACGCTAAGCAAGCAAAGAAGGGAAAACTTGGATAACATACAATAAAATCATGGTTGTGAGTTTTCCCATATGTTGCAGTCGCAAAGAGAAGCAAAATGCATATAATTAAGAAATGACTCAAAGAACTGCCAATGCTATTGAATGCCACCATTGTTTTCCTTTTCTTAAAACTCTGTTGAGTATTCAGTTGATGCACGTAAGTTTTTGAATATTGGAGAATTGAGGCTTTACTTTTATAGGGGAAATAAGGTCTTGCTACAGCATTTTCAGCAGAGGTTGCAAAACTTAGTTCAATACTGTAGAAGCAGTTGGTTCACCCACTTAGCTCTAACTGCAGAATTATCATGAATAATACTTATATTATAAGTCCTTTTCTTTGAGGTTGTTATATCTTGAATTGTCAAAGAAGCATTACTTTATTATTTTTTGCTCAACATTAACGATGTGTTGTTATCCAACATACCAAAGTTGGTTGTTATGATTATATACTATGTATCCTCCTCTTACCACAAATTAAAGAAAACTTCTGCTCTTTGGATAGGGATGTGTTCGTGAATAGTAGTTAAGAAAAACCTTTGGTGAGAACTGAAAAACCTTTGGTTAGAATTCAACTTCTTACTTGGAAAGGTACTTGGTATTGAGTGGACGGACGATGGTAAATATTCAATAATTGTGATAGTTTTTTTACTATATTAATTTGAAAAAAAAAACAGCACAATACACAAATATTCTGCATTCACGAAGGGTCCCTAAAGGGCCGCACCTCAAAAGGTGTGATGTATGCAATCTACCTTGATGCAAACTCGAATCCGTGATATATATGGGTCACATAAAAGACAATTTTGTTACTGTATTAAAGAGTAGAATTATAGTATGCGACTAACCCAGATTGGATGAATTTTAGTGGATGAAGTAAGATGGGAGAAGGACAAAACTATGACACTTAAGGCAATGGTTTGCCTAATTGACCCCACTAAGAGTGATTTAGCAAGAATGACTTTTTTTAAGTTAAATGAATCTTTTTGGACTAAATTGTCCTTGAACAAATTATATAAACCAGACCTTCCCTTCATTTACTCTGCAACTTATTTCCAGACCTTCCATCCCTTTACTCTCCCAACTGATTAACCTAAGAACTCAAATTTCCAGAAAAAAGAAGATTCAAAGGTAAGTTTCTTCAATATTTCATTAATTTTACGTAGTTTTTAAATTTAATTTTGCATAATTTCATCTTAGATTCATAGAATTTATTTAGTTTTTGTATAATCACGGATTAGCTAAAGCGATTTGTGAATTTTGATGATAATGATTGAAAACTACTGCAAGATAACCAGCAATTAACGTCACATTGATTTTCAGTTGCTGCAAAAAAAAATTTATATTACTTTGAATCTGTATTTGTTGCAGAATTTAGGAATAGAAATTGCGATTACTTTCATTTAGTCGCAACTGCATTGATTTGCCTAAATTAACTAGAAATAACTTGTAGATGATGTATGTTAATTGGTACTAACAGAAAATGCTTTTTAAGTTCTGTTGCAAGGGAATGTGTTTGTAATACACAAGGCAGCACTTGCAGTTGAACTGCAAATAATTGCTGCTAGATAAACTCTACATGTGTTGCCTAATATGCAACACTTTTCATCGCCTGAAGTGGTGCCTTGTAAGTGTTGCCCATAGGGCCAAACTACATGTAGAGTAGCTCTGGTTCAAATATAGAGTACCTCAACATGTGTTGTCTAATAGGCAACATTTTTGAACGCATAGCATGTGCCTTTTCAAGTGTTGCCCAGGCAACACTTGAAGATTTGGTACAAAACAAAAATATATAGGGATCTCTACATGTGATGCACAACATGCAGCACTATGTGCATGCAGCACTTTACTTTGTGCCTACTTGTTACAGTGAACCTCAAACGTCTATATATCTCGTTAATCTATGCAACAAAGTCTTAACTCGTGTAACTATTTCAATGCGTGTAGAATTTAGATGGCAATAAAATGCATATACATTGAACATGGAGTGAAAACAACAAGTATCTGGATCATGAGACGAAACTAATCCTCGTCACAGATAGTGTTATCTTCCATGCACTTCAAAGGGACATCTTTAATGCTCTGAACTGCAGCCCTGATGACACCGAAGTAAAAATATGATTCGACACTAACCTGGATACAAGCAAAGGAATGATAGTGACGAATGATCAAGAACTGAACACTTGCTTGTATCTGCTAAGCAATGATCAACATTTCAGCAAGTCCCCTTTCATAGTAGAGAAGAAACGACACGTCCTCAAAAAGTAGCAGTACCAGTAACATATGCCCATCACCTGTGAATGAAGCAGAGAATAGTGGTGCGTTCCAACAACAGCAAGGGAATTTGTTTGAACTTATTGACCAACACGAAGAACTAGTGGCACTCACTGACTAAGAAGCTGAGAATAAGCGGCAATTTAATATGTATTTGTTGCAAAATTTACGAATAGAAATTGCGATTACTCTTATTTTGTTGAAACTACACTGCTTTGCTAAATTAACTTGAAATAATATCTCTGTAAATTTTCAATAACAGGAAATACTTTTTAAACTCTTATTGATAGGCATTTGTTTGCAATGCACTCACTGCCTTGTGGGAAACACTTGGAGCTGTGTGGAAACAATTACTTGTAGATCAACTCTATATGTGCTGCCTAATAAGCAGTACTTTTTATCACATGAAGTGGTCAGTTGTATGTGTTGCCCTGTGGGCAGCACTTGGAGATCTGGTTCAAAACAGCAAGTAGAAAAGCTCTACACGTGCTGCCTAATAGGCAGTAGTTTTTTTATCGCGTGAACTGGTGCCTTTTAAGTATTGCCTTATCGACAGCACTTGGAGGTTTGGTGCAAAACAACATGTAGAGAAATCTCTACATATGATGCCTAATAGGCATCACTTTAGTTGTTTTGCAAAATCTTTCTATTCACTTGCTATAACTTTTGTACTAAATTTGTCTACAAGTTGTGGCTGAAGGCCATCACTTTAAGTAAAAAGTGTAGGCAAGTTTCTACAACTTGTTGCCATTCGATCTTTACTGCCTATGCACAATACTAAACAAAGCAAAAATTGAATGTTTTGTGTCTATCTTGTTAATCTATTCAACAAACTCTAAACTCGTGTAACTGTTTCATTTCGTGCAGAATTTAGATGGAAACAAAATGTATATACATTGCTTGCAATAGAACACGGAGCACTATTTTGAAGAGCAACGTAACAAGTATGAATGACAAAATGAAAAGTTAGATGCAGAATATTGGAGTTTGAATCACAATATCCATTAAAGTACCTAAACAAATCAGAGAGATAATGCTTACAGGACATATAAACGACAATGATGAACTAAATATCATCGATGAATCTACTCCACCGACTTTAGCAAATTAGTGCTATTTTGTCATGTCATTATATTTTCAATATTATATATATTTTTTTATATATTTTGAAGGACATTTTAAAGAACACTATTTTCTTTTGTCTTGTTGTATTTTGATTCAATATGTCTTCGTTTATTTCTCCCTTAACCCATCAATCATTGTATTTGTCTGCAAGTGCTGGTAAATAGGCAACAGTTGCCTGCCAATTCTTACCAAATCCTCACATGCAATTGCATTGAGTAGCTGCCCAAGCACTCGGCCTATTCCCATCACCAAATTCCCCTAGCCAATTCCATTAAGTTGCTGCCTAGGTAACCCTTAGCCTCCACCCTCTTAACAAATTCTCCGAGCCAATACCTTTGAAATGCTGACTAGACAGCACTTGACCCCTAACACCTCACCAAATTTCCCCAATCTCCAATTCTATTAAAATGCTACATAGGCTGTAATAAGCTTAAAATATGCAAACAAACACTAAAACACAAGCTAAGCATTCGATATGTCTTAGCTGCATTTCTCTATTAATTCCCTCTACCGTTTTATTTTGATGCAAGTGTTGGCAAATAGGCAACAATTGCCTGCAAAGCCTTACCAAAACCTCACAGTCAAATGTCTTAAGTTGATGCCTGACAGGCAGCACATGGCCTACACCCCTCACAAACCAGATCCTTTAACATGCAACACTTTGCCTCCACCCCTACCCAAATTTCTAAAGCTAATACACTTGAAATGATGTTGCATAGGCATCACTTCACCCCTTGCCTCTCTCCAAATTCCACGAGCCACTTGCATTGAGTTACTGCCCTCACAATACATAAGCTTATAAAATACAAACACACATTAAAAAATAAGCCACGATGCATATAAGGAGCTTACAAGAAAATGTATATTCAACACTAAATACAATCAAACTCTATAAATTCCAAGACATTCACATTGCTAAAAATATAAATATTTGTTACATACAAACCAATCAGTCGTATAAACTAAAACACAATCACTCACATTAAAAATTCAGTCATCCTCATTACTTTTATACAACAGAGAAAGGCTTTCCAAGTACTCCTTCACAAAGAAGAGAATTATAGTCTTAGTAATCATCACCTATCTTCTCAAGAAGAGTGTTATATATATCCACATTTGACTTGGACCTTGCATGACTCTACAGATTAGCAGCCAAATCAAAATGGTAATCTTTCAACTGCGTACACTTTATCTTGGAAACATATTTGCCATGCATTATTGAATCAACAAACTTAAACACCTAAGCACCACAATCATGCCTGCACAAAATTTAACGGAAGGCTGAATGCAAAAAATAGAATAAAGCAATATAAACTGAATCAACAAATGCAATGTCACACCATAATTAACTCAATCTTAATGAGCAACAAATTTTCTCTATAATCAACAAATGTAATGTCAACATCACAAAAAGAAAGAAAACTAAAAAAAGAATACCTATTACTAAACATTAAGCGCATAGCCTGACAGACAACATTTTCTCTACAAATAGAACTTATACTTGAATGTTATGTCAACTATTGTCATGCGGGCAACGGTTTCAACAGCAATAGGAAAATAAAAATACTATAACCAACAGAACTTATTCTTGAATATAATCTCAGTTATAGCCTTGTGGGCAACAGTTTCTACAGCAAAAAGAAAACAAAATGTCATACCAATATTTTGCTAAAATTTACATCAACTACGTAATTAATATATTTCATATAACACATTCTACAATATAACAAACATTACCAATTAACAACAAAATTTAATGATTCAAGGAAGTAAAAATTGCAAAAACACAGACTGAAAAGCAGCACTTTTCATATAAAATACAACACATACTTGATCTTATGATGTCAATTGTTGCCCTCTATTGTTGCCATGTGGGCAACAATTAGGGAACAGTTTCTGAAAAAAAATGCAAGAACCAATGGAACTTATGCTTGAATCTTATGTCAATTGTTGCCCTATGGGCAACACTATCTACAGTAAAAGAAAAATAAAGAACAATGACAATACTTTGCTAAAAGTTATATTAACTGCCTAACTAAAATAATTTCATATTACAAATTGAATAAATATTACGGATTAGCAATAAAATTTAAACATTGACGGAATTAAAAATTGGATTAACAATGAATATTAACAATGAGAAATATCAAATTCGCAGAGAACTAAACAAAGAAAAAGGAAAGGAGAAGGAAACTAACCAAGGTGTAGAACCCTAATTCGAGAGAGAGATCGAGAGAGAAGAGGTGACTCACCATTAGAATTAGGGCTTATATTGGTTAAGGGCAAAATAGTCTTTTCATACATTAAAAAATGGGTAGAAAACCATATTGCTAAAACATTTCTTAGTGGGGATAAATATACATAACCAGAGATAATGGAGTACACGTGGTGGTGAAATTTTTTGCTTGCAGTAAGATGGCAAAAAATCTTATTCAGTTTGTTATGTCTATTAAATTAAATTAGTCTGTTAAAGATTTGATTGGTTTGCATCTAACAGAAAAATTCCGTTAGAAAGACCTAAAACGACGAGATTTGATTTGAGAAATGATGCCCTCAAGTAGGTGATCAGTCTCAACATATTCTCCAACACTTTGACTTCTCTCTTTTTCTTTTCCGGAGGAAAGTCCAAAGACGTACGCTTTTTCAAGAAGTTATACATATACCACTGGTTACTACGTAGGATCAAATTTATGACTGAACTTTGTGAATTGATGGTCCACATTTGCTCTTCGTCAATTGATGGATCATAATTAATTACCCTTACAGTTACAAAATGTGTTAGGCTTTGCTTTTATTGACCGACAACAGAGGCTTATTGTAACTGGCCTTTTTTTCACAAGGAAATTGGTCAAATAAGCTCTTGAGTTGTGTAAATAGTTTAGTTTTGCCCCTGAACTTTAACGAACATGGTTTTTAATTTTTTTCGACGACAGCAGCATGCACTCTTCAACCAAGTTGAATTTCCACCTTGGTTGTGACTCAGTCGATACAACTCCATCACCAATACTCCTACATTATTTACAACAGTATTGTGGTGGTCAAGGTTAATGGTTGAGAGCCCGTGGTCTTATTGCGGATGTGAAATGGTGATTGGGGAAAGTGGTAAAGATGAAGATGTGAGAGAGATCATCTAAATAGAGTATATATAGCGTATGATATAGCACATGACTGCGCCCACTGCCACTATCAATATTTAACTCAATAAAGCTAGCAAGTGTGCTTAGTTAATAGTAGTTCATGTGGTTGATAAGTTGCATACACGAATTAACATTGTCTTGCTATAAAATCCAGGTACATGTCAGTGAACTTGGTCTTGTCACTCCTGCTGGGAAAGTACGTGGGGTAAGTTACGCGTATCTTGCATTTTAGATTCCCAGTATTTGTTGTCCTCAAAATTCTGATGATCCATTTTCTTGGATGGTGAATGCCAGGGAAATATATATGCTCAAGTGACAAATGATCCTGAAAATGATGGCTGCATCAAGGCAGTGCTCCTTGTGTAGTACCTTCTAACAGAGGAGAAAGCGAACACTCTTTGTCTATCTTATTGGAGATGTTTGATGCTAACAGGAGAGGAAAAGTGAGAAAGTGGTTGTTGGAACTTGAAAATGTACCTATCAGCATGGTGCTATAGCAGTGATTTAGGTTTTTCGTTCAGTATCCCATTGACTTCCATGTTCCTGATGGTGGAACCAGGAAAAATCAAATTAGCTTATAAGATTCATTGGAAGTGACTAGACGTGTCCCCAGAATAACTTTGCTACTAGAAGTGGGACTGCAGTAGAAGGTTGCACTTTATATGATGGAATAATTTGGCATGTTCATAACAAAAAATGCTTAATGTTACATGAACAATTGTTACCAACTTTGTTTGGGGAAAAGACCGATGGGAAACCAATTTAGCGAGGGAAAAACTGAAGTTTTTCTCGGTCTTATGTCGTACTTTATAGCTGTGACATTCAAATTATCATGCCAGATTAGTTTCTAGAATAGGCAGTTCGTGATTCCAGTACTGCTACATTTTAGTGGTCACCAAGTTTTGTTCAAAACTCAAAATCAATTCTTCTCTGTTAATTGACGCGACACAATACATCTGCTTTAATCTGGGAATATGCTGGCTAATTCTAAAGACAGATGGTGAATTCAGTTTCAACTTTTGGCACAATCTTGTTCAATCATCTATCAAAAAAGCACCAAAAAATTCAAGAAAATGTGGAGAACATGTAGTAAAGCAAAAAAAGAACTAGTCCTATTTGGGAACATCATTTCGAATGGCTAAAAGCTATTAAAGTAATTTCTCTATGTTGCTGAATTTTGTATTGTGTTGATTGTTGTAGTCATCAACAGACAGGCAGATCTAGTGGAGGAGCCTCCAATGTTTCCAATTCACTAACTCCGTTTTCCACGAGGAACGCCATGGCCAAACCCCAGCCAATATGAACATCCAAGTGACAATGCATTAGCCAGACTCCTGTTTTAAGTAAATATTGTTAAGTTTGTAGTGTTGAAATAGAACATGGTATAGAAAAAGTCAAAACCTTTTGGAGATATAAGTACCTGGATTGTCAGCAACAAATCTGATGACTGCCCATCCATTAACAGGTACACTTGCTGTGTTTCTGAGAGGTGGATTAACAAGGTTGAATTTTGCTGTATCTTTTTTTGGATTAAAGTTACCGAAACCCTCTGCAATGATGTAAAAATCATATCCGTGAAGATGAATTGGGTGGTTCTCAGCTGTAAAGATACTTGTCCCCTGTAACACAACTTGCACTTTTGCTCCATATTTCAGTTTGTACAGCTTAGTTCCTCGAATAGGCTGCCAGAGTGATCGGCTTACGTTGCCAGTGTAATCAAATTTCAAAGGTGGGGTTCCTGGGAAATCAGTTGAGAAAACACCAGGTATTCCTTGCTGATGTGCTTGAAGCAGGGAATAATTGGATGGTAGCACAAAAGATACATTGTTCATACTGGCAGCGAATCGAGTTCCATTTGGACCTTGACAGTTGCTAGAGGGTGCACCTTTTGGGCAGTTATTGAGTCCCAGCCCAACTGTGAAGAATAGGTTTTCGTCGATTTCAATGGGTACCTCGACTTTTCTTGGGCTTCTGAATTTTTTTGTGAAGGCCGTGGCAGTAGCTGTGTCGTTATATGCTGGTAAAGATGGCAAAACTGGATGTGTTTTAGCACAGTTAGCAGAGCAAGAAGCTGATTTGTACTTGAGGATGGCTGTGGTGGTAGTATTATCAAAGGGCGCGCCTTGAGCACTTGCATAGGCACGTGCTGCCATGTAGTATCTGGCTGGTTGCTGATCAGCTTTTATGAGGACATCAGTTGTCTGGCCTGGTCCTAGCATAAGGACTGATGTGGTAAAGGGTTTAACATACGAGGCATCTGCTCCAACGACAGTAAGTTTGTGGTTGGCCACAGAAAAGAAAAGTTGCTGGTTGAGTCCAGCATTGATAACTCGAAGGAGGTTAGTTTCGCCCGAGTCCACATGAACTACAACGGTATCTGCAGTAAAGTTGTGAATTACACAACATGGTCAGGTGGAAATTAGTTTTTATACTATGTTTAAACTTGCTGCCATTAATTGATCTTTTAAGAGTACTAGTAGTGTTGTCTTTAGTATTTGATCAAAATCTTTCTGTTGTTTTACTTGGGGGTTGGAGGTGGGGTCATATTTCAACTAATCTTGATTGTATGCACAATAGAGTCGAGATACCACATCAAGGTCTTCCTAATATCTGAGGTAAATTTCTTTGTTGAACTGCTTTAGAGCTCTAGAAAAGATGTTTAGAACTAACCTTTTCTGGAACACTTGTACAGGTCACCTGGTTGACCATTGATGGTGTATGCATCAGATACATTAGGAGCTGCACCTGTTCTTGTGGCTTGTCTTATAACGTCGATAGGGTTTGCATTCCACCACTCACCTAATCAGCATTACAAAACCATCAGTAGATTGGGTAAAACGCATAACTATTACTAGTACTTTTCCTTTTCAGAAATGATTGATAAGAAATGGTAGAAGTAGTACCAAGCAGAATTGGTGTTTCTCTTTTGGGCTTAGGAAATGGATATGATCCTCCTTCTTTCGGGTGGATAATAATAGCTCCGTAAACAGTAGCCCTGAGCCATGAGCTGTGGGCGTGCCACCAAAGTGTCCCTTCCTGTCCTTGAATTGTAAACCGATAAGTGTAACTCTTTCCTGGTCTAATTGGGCACTGTGTGACAAATTCTGGTCCATCTGCCCATCCTGTTCTTATTTGCCTAACTCCATGCCTATTTGGAACACCACAAAGTAGTACAAAAAGGGAAAACAAAGTGTCATATGAAATATAATCGTGTCTACTTTATGGAGTAACATATATCAGTTCATTTGAGTTCTTCATGCATGAACATACCAGTGAATGGTAACATTATATCGAGCCTTATTGACAACGTTAACCACTAGCGTATCACCATTGTTTACTTCCAATGTTGGTCCGGGGAATTGTCCATTCACGGTTATGGTGCTGTGAGTCTTGCACAGCCTCTTCACTGGTGTTGCTTGAATCTGTTTTACAAAAACAGAGATCAATACAGTATAGTACATTATACAAATTTACGAAACGCTAAGCAAGCAAAGAAGGGAAAACTTGGATAACATACAACAAAATCATGGTTGTGAGTTTTCCCATATGCTGCATTTGCAAAGAGAAGCAAAATGCATATAATTATGAAATGACTCAAAGAACTGCCAATGCTATTCAATGCCTCCATTGTTGTTTTCCTTTTCTTAGAACTCTGTTAAGTAAGTGTTTGTTTGTGAATTATTGGAGAGTTGAGGCTTTGCTTTTATAGGGGAAATAAGGTTTTGCTTCAGCTAAGGTTGCAAAACTAGTTCAACACTGTAGAAGCAGTTGGTTCACCCACTTAGCTCTAACTGCAGAATTATCATGAATAATGCTTACATTAAAAGTCTTTTTCTCTGAGGTTGTTAATATCTTGAATTATCAAGGAAGCAGTACTATACTCCCTCCGTTTCAAAAAGGATGAACCTTTGCGGAGTACGAGGGTCAAATTGACTAATTTTGACCGGGAATTTGCACATCGAATTTTTAAATTTTGTGAAATAAAATTTACATATTTAGAAACTACATGAAAAATACTATAAGTCACAATAGTTAATAATTCAAAATAGTTAGAAAATATTTGTAAGACATGTGGTCAAACATAATCTTCTTTGACTCTTCAAATAGTAATAGGTTCATCCTTTTTGAAACAGAGGGAGTATTATTTTTGCTTAACATTAAGAAAGTGCTGTTATCTAACAAACTAAAGTTTGTTGTTATGATTATATACCATGTATCTTCCTCTTATCACAAATTAAAGAAAACTTCTGCTCTTTGGATAGAAAAACCTTTGGTTAGTATTCAGCTAATATTACGGAAGTTCCTATTACATACTTGGTATTAAATGGACGATGGTAAATCTTCAATAATTGTGATAGTTCTGTTACTATATTAAAGAGTAGAACTACAAATTGCTACTAACCCAAATTGAATGAAGTTTAATGGATGAAGTAAGATGGCAAAAAGTCTTCTTCAGTTTGTTGCGTCTATTAAATTAAATTAGTCAGTTAAAATTTTGATTGGTTTGAATTCTAACTATAAATTCAGTTAGAGAGACCTAAAACGACAGGATTTGATTTGAGAATGATGCCCTCAAGTAGGTGATCAGTCGAAATACATATTCCCCCACACTTTTGACTTCTCCTTTCTCTTTTCCAGAGGAAAGTCCAAAGACGTACTTATGTACGTGTTTTCAGGAAGTTATGCTGATACATATACTAGAAGGAGCACGGGCCTAACACTCAATTTTCTCGAGAAACTAATATGCGTTAACCACATAAAGAAATTCATTTCTACTTTGCACTTTAAGGTATGGAATCTGTTGTAATGGTTTTTTCAACTTGATGTAGAAATGGAGGCTTCTCCAGTTTAGCCTTTTGCAATTGACATTGTCATGGGATAAGAAGTAGTTATTGCAATGACAAAAAAACTGAAGTGCTTTGCGTATTTTTCCGCCGACCTCTTTTCCAGGGAAACCCCACTTCTCGGTCTAGCTTCACTGATTATATTCACAGCTTTTCAGATCTTGGAACCAGATCTACTTTCTCATCGACATTCTCTAAATAAATTATATTATGGTCTTGGACTCTCGATATATCATATGTAATGAACGATCAAGGTTGTCTTTTTGTAGTTGTTAGGAATATTAGGAGAATATAATGTTACCTTGTATAGCCAACGAGATCACAGGGAGATACTTAGAATCTTTACTTTCCTTTCATAGACCACTTGGTAGCTGTATATACTGTACATCACATAACACAATGAGACATACAATTCTTCAGTTGAATTCATGGTATCAGAGCACTAAGGCTCGATCCGAAGTCTGAATCGTGCTTGAGATTCAAAGTACTGTTTCACTGGTTGTTTTAGGGTCACACTTTAGAGTGACCTGTTTGTTTCACCTCCACCCCCTGGTACGATTCAGTGGAGGATTCCGTCTGGAGTAAACTATTTTCGGTGACGATTGGACATCGCGTGACCTAGATTGCCGGCGCGTCTGTTTTCCGGCAGTGGCGCGTGACGGCACGTGACCTGACAATCTGAAGTGAAATTTTCTCCTGGGTGTCGGGCTGCTATTTCCGGCTGACCCATTTGGTGGTTCTGTTCAACGGACCAGTATTCTGTCTTTGAAATTCTCGGTCAGATCTGTTTGCCTTTGCTTATCATTCACTGATTGTTTTGGGTTTTACTATCACTGATTGATTTACTGATTCTCTCTGAAATACTTGGTTGATTCTCTGATTTGTTTGGTTAATTGTCTAGTTCCTTGGAATTCTTGTTTTGAGTATTCTGTTTGTGAGGTTCTCTTGTTGAAATACTGGAATTATGGCGGATAACAAAGATAGAAGGGCTATAGTAAGTGAAGTAGTTCCAACTATGTCCAGAATTACTGAACATAAACTGAATGGATCTAATTATTTGGAGTGGAGTAAAACCATTAGAGTTTATTTGTGTAGTGTAGATAAATATGATCATTTGACTAAGGAACCCCCAAGTGATGAAACTAAACACACCTGGCTGAGAGATGACGCTCGTTTGTTCTTGCAAATAAGAAATTCTATTGATAGTGACATTGTCGGTTTAACTAGTCATTGTGAATTTGTTAAAGAACTGATGGATTATCTTGAGTTTTTATACTCTGGCAAGGATGATGTGTCCCAGATTTTTGATGTGTGCAAGACTTTTTATCGTGCTGAGAAAGGTGAGAAATTCCTTACTGCTTACTTCATGGATTTCAAGAAAACCTATGAGGAATTAAATATGCTTTTTCCATTTAGTACGGATATCAAGGTGCAACAAAAGCAGAGAGAACAGATGGCCGTAATGAGTTTCTTAGCCGGTCTTCCTTCTGAATTTGAGACAGCTAAATCTCAGATTCTTTCCGGCTCTGAAATTACTTCTCTTAAGGATGTTTTCAGCAGGGTGCTACGCACGGGGAATACATCATCTACTCAATATAATATCCTTGTTGCTAAGGGAAGAGGAGCTGACACAGGAAGAAAGTTTGAGAACAAGGGAGGACAAAATAATAATCCATATCCAAGCAGAGATGTTTGTCACTATTGCCATGAGCCCGGCCACTGGAAGTGGAATTGTAAGAAATTGAAAGCTCGCAATCAGGCTGGTTCTCGAGGGAAGGCTAATGTTGAAGCTGCTCCTAGTCAATCTTCTGATGGATCTGTTCTCATCTCAGCCGAGGAGTTTGCTAAATTCTCTCAATATTAGGAATCATTGAAGGAGTCAGGTAAAGCATGTCTTGGTTCTGCCTCAAGTAAATGGGTGATTGATTCTGGTGCCTCAGATCATATGACAGGTAATCCTAATACCTTTACTAGCTTTTATCCCCACAGATCACCCTCCTTTGTAACCATAGCCGATGGATCAACTTACAATGATGTGGTCTCTGGTACAGTTAAACCAACCTTATCCATTACCCTATCATCAGTCTTAAGTCTACCAAAATTCGCCTTTAATTTAATCTCTGTGAGTAGACTTACCAAAGATCTAAATTGTTGCATCTCATTCTTCCCTGATCATTGTTTATTTCAGGATCTCGTGACGAAGCAGATTATTGGTAAAGGACATGTATCTGATGGTCTCTACATACTTGATAATTGGGTGCCTCGGTCTGTTGCATGCTCTAGTGTCGTGTCTCCTTTTGAAGCACATTGTCAGTTGGGACATCCTTCTCTACCTACATTGAAGAAGTTGTGTCCTCAGTTTCAGAAAGTTTCTTTGTTGGAATATGAGTCTTGTCGGTTTGCAAAACATCATCGCATCCCGTCGAGTCCTAGAATAAATAAGCGAGCAGACTTTGCTTTTGAACTAGTTCATTCAGATGTATGGGGACCATGTCCAGTTGTTTCGAAAATGGGTTTTAAGTATTTTGTGACTTTTGTGGATGATTTTTCTCGAATGACATGGATTTATTTTATGAAAAATCGCTCTGAAGTGTTCTCACATTTTTGTGCCTTTTGTGCTGAAGTTAAAACACAATTTAATTCTACTGTGCACATACTTAGAAGTGACAATGCTAAAGAGTACATGTCAGCATCCTTTCAGTCTTACATGAAACAACATGGAATCATCCACCAATCATCATGTGTTGATACACTCTCTCAGAATGGGGTTGCTGAGAGGAAGAATAGGCATCTCCTTGAGACAGGTCGAGCACTTTTGTTCCAAACAAAGGTTCCTAAGTCGTTTTGGGCCGATGCAGTCTCTACAGCATGTTTTCTCATTAATCGTATGCCGTCCAATGTGCTTGATGGTGGTATTCCATATAATGTTTTGTTCCCAAACAAGTCACTATACCCTGTGGAACCTAAGGTATTTGGCAGCACATGCTATGTTCGAGATGTTCGACCATCTGTTAGCAATTGGATCCTAAGGCCTTGAAGTGTGTTTTTTTGGGTTATTCTCGAGTTCAGAAGGGGTATCGTTGTTACTCTATCGAACTTGGTAAGTACTTGGTGTCCACTGATGTGGTGTTTTCGGAAGCTACTCCGTTCTACTTTGCACCACTGGTCTCTCCGAGTCAGAGGGAGGATGATGAATGGTTAGTCTACCAGATTGTTGATGACTTGACAGAAAATTCAGATGAGGTCTCTCATACATCTCCTGGTCCTTCTATTGAGCCCCAACCGTATATTGAATCTTCTGCCCCTGCTCCATCTGTACGAGCAATACCAGAGATTGTTCACGTGTACTCGAGAAGGCAGAAGACTAATGATACATGTCCTGCACCAGTTCCTTCGTCATCAGATCCTCCTTCGCCTGAGCCCCAAGATGACCTTGATCTTCCTATTGCCCTTCGCAAAGGTACACGTACTTGTCCATCCACATACTCTATTGCTAACTTTGTTTCATATGCCCAGTTGTCTCCTACCTCTAGATCTTTGGTTGCTTCTCTAGCACCATAACTGTTCCCAAAACAGTGAAGGAAGCTGTAGCTCATCCCGGATGGTCTGCCGCTATGCTTGATGAAATACATGCTTTGGAGGAAAACCAGACTTGGAGATTGGTGGATTTGCCTAGAGGAAAGAAAGCAGTAGGATGTAAATGGGTCTTTACTGTCAAAGCAAATCCCGATGGTTCTGTGGCTAGACTGAAGGCCAGACTTGTAGCTAAAGGGTACGCTCAGACATATGGGGTGGACTATCCAGACACCTTCTCCCCAGTTGCCAAACTCACTTCTGTTCGCTTGTTCATTTCTTTAGCTGCTTCTAAAAATTGGCCTTTACATCAGCTGGATATTAATAATGTGTTCCTTCATGGTGATCTGTATGAAGAGGTATATATGGAGCAACCACCTGGTTTTGTTGCTCAGGGGGAGTATGGGAAAGTCTGTCATTTGAAGAAGTCTTTGTATGGCTTGAAGCAGAGTCCCCGTGCGTGGTTTGGCAAGTTCAGTAAGGCAGTTCGAGAGTTTGGGCTGAAAAGAAGCCACTGTGATCACTCAGTCTTTTACAGAAGATCAGCGAGTGGCATTATTCTTCTTGTTGTGTATGTTGATGATATTGTCATTACTGGAAATGATTTTGCAGGAATCTCTTCTCTTAAGTCCTTTCTGTATGCTCGGTTTCGTACGAAGGACTTGGGTCAGTTGAAATACTTCCTGGGTATAGAGGTAAATAGAAGCAAGAAGGGAATCCTTTTGTCTCAAAGGAAATATATTCTTGATTTTCTTACAGAGACTGGAAAGTTGGCAGCCAAGCCATGTAGTACCCCGATGGTTCCTAATGTGCATCTTATGAGAGATGATGGTGATCCTTTTGATGATCCGGGGAGATACATGAGGTTAGTTGGGAAATTAAACTATCTTACTGTGACTCGTCCGGATATTGCTTTTGCAGTGAGTACCGTCAGCCAGTTCATGTCAGCACCTACAGTTAAGCATTGGGCAGCTTTGGAACAAATTCTATGTTACTTAAAGGGAGCTCCTAGACTCGGCGTATTATATAGCAATCATGGGCACTCTCGTATTGAATGTTTTGCAGATACAGATTGGGCTGGATCTAAGACTGATAGACGGTCTATTACCGGGTATTGTGTCTTTGTCGGTGGAAATCTGGTATCGTGGAGGAGTAAGAAGCAAAATGTTGTATCACGGTCCAGCGCAGAATCATAGTACAGAGCTATGGCACAGTCCACATGCGAGATTATGTGGATTCGTCACCTTCTGACTGAAGTTGGGTTAAAGTATCTGCCACCAGCAAAAACTATGGTGTGATAATCAAGCTGCTCTTCATATTGCTTCAAATCCGGTATATCATGAGAGGACAAAGCACATTGAGGTAGATTGTCACTTTATTCGCGAGAAGATTGAAGAGAACTTGATTTCCGGCTATGTGCGGACAGGAGAACAACCAGCGGATTTGTTTACAAAGGCATTGAATGGAGCTCGAGTTAATTATTTGTGTAACAAGCTGGGCATGATCAATATCTATGCTCCAGCTTGAGGGGGAGTGTTGGGAATATTAGGAGAATATACTGTTACCTTGTATAGCCAACGAGATCATAGGGAGATACTTAGCCCCTGTTTGTTTATAGTTTTTGGAGACATTTTTTGGGAGTTTTTGGGAGAAAAACGGTTTGTTTATACTATTTCATCAAAACTTCTCCCAAAAAGTCCCAAAAACTCAAAAAGTGCTCAAAGGCAGTTTTTGGGCAGTTTTTGGGAAATTTGAAAAAGTACTCACAAAACTTCAACTATTTTTTCAAGTAAATTCTATGTCCAAACACAATTTCAAGTTCCAAAAATTATTTTTCAACTCAACTCCAAAAACTCAAATTGCGAAGTTTCAACCAAGTCTATGTCCAAACGCTAGCTTAGAATCTTTACTTTCCTGTCATAGACCATTTGGTAGCTGTATATATTGTACATCACATAACACAATGAGACATACAATCCTTCAGTTGATTTCAGTAGTTTATCTTCGTCGACATCAAGTCCTCCCCTTGATCCTGTCATTAGACTAACTGTGCAACATCTTAGACTTCCTGTTGCACAAGTTTGCAGGTTAAGAACTTAAGCGTACATTCAACTGGAGACACAATAAGATGTTGTAAGATAAAAACATATCTAAGAGTTACAGTATGAGTTATTGTTTAATATAGAAAATACCTAGTTGTTCAAACAAAGTCAGCAAACTCAACCAAAAGCTTTACATAGCTGATTGAATCATATTCATCCTACACTTGTGCATATATCAAAAGAGTAGTATTTCAAACTACACTAAATTGTGGAGTACTTATCAGTTGAACTCCGTAACAATAAACTAAAGTTAAATAAAATATCCCAAAAGTCACGGACTATCATCATTATGAAAGTAAAGATTTACTTACTTTGGAAAATTCTACAATATTTTACGAAAATATAAGCATACAACAGTTTCTCATTATTGATTTTTGTCGCAAACATTAATTTCTCAAAGATTGCGGTTGAGCTTTCAGCCTATGTAAAATATTGGAAATGCCACAAGCCATAACAACAAAAACGTAATGTGCAAGAGGCGAAAGTTACTCTATTTATAACACTATTTGCTATGGCTTAGCTCTAGAACTAATAAATGACTAAAAGTGCAATAAAGTTCATCTTAAATTTGTCATTAAGAATTTTTAATTGTTTATTTCTTACCCATAGGTTGAAGGCAAGATAAAACACGATCCCATAGATTAAAGGCAACATAAAACAACGCTAACATGCTGATTTTGGAAGGGAAGGATTAACATACTGCACTAAGTTTGAAGGAAATGTAGATATACTTAGTTATACTTGCATCCAACATATCAAGATGAGGGAATTACCTGTCCTCCGTGAAACCCTTTGCTCGCTCTTTAGTCTTGTTGTCTTATCAAATATCTCTCACAGATTAGTATAGGACAAAATAATGAGGATTTCGCTGCTGCTGATATGAAACTTGTAAAGACTAATCTAAGCTTTCGTTTTTGAATTCAAAAGCAACGTTTAGTGTTATTAATATCGTGAATTGCTCATTTTCAGGTTATACCAGATGGTATGAACATCAATTGAAAAGTGAAGCTAAATGAGCAAGATTTGAATTAAAAAAGTCAAGCATCTTGGCGCTCCACCTAGAGAAGCAGTGTCCAGGCACCCCGCCTGAGGATTAGGCGCTCCGCCTGAGCCTCACCACTGTCCAAATTTGCACATTTCCTAGGCGCTCCGCCTAGAATTGGGGCGCTCCGCCCAAGACAAGCAATATCCAGGCGCCCCGCCTGAAGCTAGGCGCTCCACCCAAGACCAACATTGTCCAGGCGCTCCGCCTGGAAAGTAGGCGCTCCGCCTGAGCCTTGCCACTGATCAATTGTGTAAATTTTTTAGGCGCTCCGCCTAAAACACGGGATCCTGAACTTGTATAAATATCAAAAGCTAGGGTTTTAACATTATCCAATTCTAGACTTATACTCTAAAGGTTTTGGGCGATTTTGTGGGCCAAGTTAGAGACTTAACATCATTTTGTAAGCTTCTAAACTTGTATCTTTGAATATTAATTCATATATCAATCCAAAGTCTATGTTTGATTTCAATCCATCATTTCATTACATGTTGATTGCTTTGATTCAAACCCTAGTTATGAGTAGCTAAATTCATAACTAGGGGTGTAATTATGCTATTGTGATAGAAAATTAATGGGTGTTGTTCTATTTCACTAACCATAACAAGTAACAATTATCCAACTCCCCATTACAATAACATCAAAATTTCAAAATCCATGATATTTGGGAATTCTTGTCTACATTGCTAGTTGAAAACTCGGAAGAGATTAACTAGTGTAGAATAGTGGAGTTGGCGAGGATTTGAGTTGATAGGCTATTCGTATAGACTAACTCATCTAAAAGGAGTTACGCTCGGAAGATGTCTCCTTTCCTCGGGTCTTTGAGTAGCACTTTGAGTATGCAACTAAGGTTTTGACGAGCAAGTTGCGCAAGATCTCTTCTAGGCCGGAAGGATTCTAGAGATCACAATCGGAATACTCGACCATAATTATACTTGAGTTGGAAAACTGAAGTAAAGACACCCGTTGGTTGGAAATCACTATTACTTGGTTGCACCCCTAGTCTCATAATATATAATCAATTTACTTGCTTAATTGTATGCTTTGTAGTTAATTATAGCGTTCTTAAAAACAACCTCATACTTCTAGGACTCAATACTAAACCTCATTTGTATATCTATTTGCGACTCGCTCACTTGACGTGCTAGTTCCCTTGGAAAATCGATCCCGACTCACATCGGGTATTATACTTTGACGACCGCCCCCTCACCATTAATGGTGTATGATTGAGCGTGAATCTAATTTTGGCGCCGTTGCCGGGGAACTACGGTTTCAATATTGAGTTGCATTAGTTAATCAAAGTTGTTTAGTTCACTAGTCCTAGCATTTTACTTTTGGTTTTGGTTTTACCTTGTGTAGGTGAAACATGGCTTATAGGAGAAATCCTAATAGGAACTTGCGGAACCCCAATTACAACCATTATTACAATCAACAACATGGGGATCCGCAAGGTTATGAAAAAGAATATGATGAAGAGTTCCATGTAGAACTCAACCAAGAGGGCTATCCATTCCATGTTGAACAAGTGGACGAATATGAGATACAGGAGGAAGCTAATGATCCTCAAGTGGAGAATGTGAACCCTCATGATGACAACCCTTTTGGCCAAGCAAATGCGGGGGTCCAAATAAATGAAGAAGGGAGTCTTGGAGGAAATAAAGATGTTGCGGGTAATTCTAATCGGGGTGGCAACAATGCAAACCGAGGCGACCGAGGTGTGAACCAAGGGGGTCGAGGTGTAAACCGTAGAGGTAGAGCAAATGTCAACTGAGGGGGCAATGCCAATAGAGTTAACGCTCGCAATGTCAACTAGAATCAAGAGTATGCTAGATGTGCTCGAGACTATCAATAAGAGTATGCTAGAGGTGCTCGGGACTATCAACAAGAGATGAGAGACTATGAAGATGATGAGGAGATTGGGGAAGAAATTGATATGAATTGTTTTGCAAGTGCCATAGTTCCTCCTCCTATTCATGGCAATGCTAGCTTTAGCATCTGAAATGTAATTCTTCAAGGTCTTGAACAATATGGTTGTTTTGGTGGTACTAAGAATGAAGATGCAAATGATCACTTGAGAAATTTTGTGCAAACTTGTAATCTCTACAAGTCGGCAAGGGTATCGGAAGAATCATTGAGGTTGAGAGTGTTCCCTTACTCTCTCACCGGAAAAGCTAAAGATTGGTTAAACAAGTTGCCGAGAAACTCTATCTTCACTTGGCAAGAGTTGGTAAAACAATTTCTAGGGAAGTTTTCACCAAAGGGGAAGCAAGCGGCATTGAGGGATAAGATCTACATGTTTGAGCAAGAGGCATCCGATTCTTTGACCGAGGCTTGAGAGGCTTTCCAAGATGGGTTGCTCCGGTGTCCTAATCATGGTTTCAATGGGAACATGTTGTTGCAAAGCTTGTATCAAGGGTTGAACAAGATGAACCAATCCGCCTAGGACATTTTATGTGATGGTCTCACCATGGACAAGAGGTATGATGAGGTGAAAGATATCCTAGACAAAGTGACCAAGAGGTCTCAAGAATGGCAATCAAGAGCTAAGACACCGGGATGAGAAGTTGGGATTAGTCCAAAGATGATGGAAAGATTTGAAGCCCAAGATGAGAAAATGGCAAGGATCTTGACATCGATGGACCTCATGAACAAGAACTCAAAGGCCGATAGGGAAGCCAATGAAAAAAAGTTGCACAAGGTGGAAAATATCCACACCACAAATGCCGGCCATCAAGTGGCCCCAATGGGTTATGTGACTCCCGGAGGTGCTCCTATGTCCCTTCTCCAACATGGGCAAAAGGGATACTATCCGGAACAATGCTACCATGTGCAAGATGGGTAGGAAGTACATTATGTGGGTAACTACCAAGGGCAAAAAGGGTATGATCAAGGTGGTTATCAAAGACCTTATCAACAACCCTACCAACAACCATATCAACAAGCCTACCAACAACAAGGGCAATGGAGGCCGAGTCAAGGAAGAGGTAATTGGAGTAGCAACCAAGAGGGGAGAGGAGCCGGTTCTTCTCAACAATATGCTCCAAGACCTCCATTTAAGCAAAATGATCAAGAGCCAAAGGCTCCCACAAAATTGGAAGAAATGATGAGTCAAATGCTTCAAAATCAACAAGGCTACTCCGGAGACATGAAAGACATGAATCAAACTATGACATCACATTCCACATCCATCAAAGAACTTGAGTCGCAAATGAGCCAACTTGCACATCAAGTCAATCAAAGGCCGCAAGGAGCATTACCAAGTGATACGGTAGTGAATCCTAAAAGAGGTGGTAAAGACCAAGTGATGGCGATCAAAACTCGAAGTGGCAAGACATATGAAGATCCAAAATCCATGAGTAATGATGATGCAGAGTTGAGAATGCAAGATGATCATGTGGGTGCTGAGTAGTACGATAATGAAGCTATTGGAGAGGAGGTGGTGCAAGATGAAATGGAGAGGCAAGGTGATGTGTTGGTGCAAGAGTATGATGATGATGTTCAAGAAATTCCCAAGCCTACATCCCAAAACACCACTACCCAAAAAGCTAAACCAAAGAAAACTCCACCACCCAAAGAAAGCCTTTCCATTCCAAGCTCCATTCCCAAAATTCCCCTTCCATTCCCACAAAAGAGTAACAAGCAAAGAGAAATCACACATGCCAAGAAGATATGGGAGAAAATTGCAAGCACTTCAATCAACATTCCATTGGTCGATGCATTGGGACAAATGCCCAACATTGCTAAACTCATGAAAGACTTGGTGACCAAGAAGACATATGGAGATTTCGAGACAATCAAGGTGACTCATCAAGTGAGTGCAATTGTGTCAAAACACATAGCTCCAAAGATGGAAGATCCCGGGGCTTTTACCATTCCATGCACAATTGGTGGAAGGTACTTCAAGAAAGCTTTGTGTGACCTAGGTGCAAGTATCAACTTAATGCCATATGCGGTGTATAAAACATTGGACACCAAGGCACCTAGACCAACAACCGTGAACTTGCAAATGGCCGATTGCTCAATGAAAAGTCTGATTGGAATTATTGACAATGTGTTGGTGAAGGTAGACAAATTCGTCTTCCCGGCGGATTTTGTTATTCTTGATTGCCCCGTAGATTTTGAAGTACCTATCATTCTTGGGAGACCATTCTTGGCAACCGGGAGAGCTCTTTGTGACGTGGAGAGAGGTGAACTTACTTTTAGGTTCAATGGAGAGAAGGTCGTATTTCATATTTGCAAGGCCTTGAAACAACCAATGGATAATGATGCGACTTGTTCTTATGTCGATGTCGTGGTTGATGCCCTAGTGGAAAAGGAGAGTGTCTTAGCTCGGTAATTTGGAACATGGATGTGGAAAATGAAGAGAGTGTAGTGGAGGTAGTGAAGGCATTGGAAGGCTTTGGATCAAAATCCTATGTACCTAAAAAGCTATCCCTAGACCTTGAAAATCGAGAAACACCACCAACAAAACCATCCATCGAAGAACCACTGAAACTTGAATTGAAAATCTTACCATCCCATTTGAGATACACTTTCCTTGGTCCCAACTCCACTCTACCCATAATCATCTCATCTCACTTGACCAAAACTCAAGAATCTCAACTTGTTGAAGTGGTGAAGAGGAGGATTAAAGCTATAGGATGGACCTTAGTGGATATAAGGGGAATTGATCCGGGGGTATGCACTCATAAGATCTTGCTTGAAGAAGGGTGTCGGCCAAGTGTAGAATACCAAAGGAGGTTGAATCCTCCTATGCAAGAGGTAGTGAAGAAAGAAATCATCAAATGGCTAGATGCGGGTGTGATAGTTCCATTGTCTGACAGCAAGTGGGTGTCACCCGTGCAATGTGTGCCCAAGAAGGGGGATATGACGGTGATTCTAAATGACAAAGGTGAGTCCATTGCAACTAGACCCGTAACCGGATGGAGAGTGTGTATGGATTATCGAAAGCTCAACACCGCTACAAGGAAGGATTATTTTCCTTTGCCATTCATTGATCAAATGCTTGATCGGTTGGCGGGTCGTGCTTACTATTGTTTCTGATGGGTACTCCGGCTATAACCAAAAATCCATTGAGGCCGAGGATCAAGACAAGACCACTTTCACTTGCCCCTATGGCACCTTTGCATTCCGCAAAATGCCATTTGGTCTTTGTAATGCCCCCGCCACATTCCAAAGGTGCATGCTAGCTCTTTTCCATGACATGGTGGAGAATTTTCTTGAGGTTTTCATGGATGATTTCTCGGTAGTTGGAGATTCATTCGATGATTGCTTGTCCAACTTGGAGAGGGTGCTAGAGAGATGCGAAGAAACAAGACTTGTGCTCAATTGGGAGAAATGTCATTTCTTAGTTCAAGAAGGCATAGTGTTGGGACACAAAGTCTCCAAGAAGGGCATCGAAGTAGATCAAGCAAAGATTGAGGTGATTTCTAAACTTCCACCTACAATGACCGTGAAAGGTGTCCGAAGCTTCTTGGGACATGCGGGATTTTATCGCTGCTTCATTAAAGACTTCTCCAAAATTGTGAATCCGATGTGCAAATTGTTGGAGAAGGATGCCAAGTTTGTTTTTGACAAGGCGTGCTTAGAAGCCTTTGAAGAGGTAAAGAAGAAGCTAACCACCGCACCAATCATTGTGAGTCCAAATTGGGAGCTCCTATTCGAGCTCATGTGTGACGCTAGCGACGTGGCTTTGGGAGCCGTGCTAGGTCAAAGGGTAGAGAAGATGTTTCATCCTATCTACTATGCAAGTAAAATGATGAATGGAGCTCAAATGAATTACACGGTGACGGAGAAAGAGCTTCTAGCAATAGTTTTTGCCTTTGAGAAATTCCGAGCATACTTGGTGGGGTCGAGAACAATTGTCCATACCGACCACTCCGCCATCCGGTACTTGATGGCAAAGAAAGATTCCAAGGCAAGACTCATTCGTTGGGTGTTACTTCTTCAATAATTTGACATTGAGGTGATAGATAGAAAGGGGACCGAGAACCAAGTGGCGGATCATTTGTCACGGTTAGAGGAGGAAGGTCGCCCGAATGAAGAAGTGGAGATAAATGATACATTTCCGGATGAAAGGATCTTGGCTGTGTCTTGGGAACCAATCCCTTGGTGTGGCGACTTAGCCAATTTCATAGTTGCGGGAGTCTACCCTGAAGACTTCACGTTCTAACAAAAGAAGAAGTTGGCAAAAGATGCAAGATTCTATTATTGGGATGAGCCCTATCTATTTAGGGTATGTGTTGATGGAATCATCCGAAGATGTGATGCCGAGTCCGAGCAAGAGGCCATTATGAATGGGTATCATTCTTCGCCTTACGGAGGACATCATGGTGGAGTGAGGACGGCGGCTAAGGTGTTACAATGTGGCTTCTTTTGGCCAACCTTGCACAAGGATGCCCATACTTGGGTCAATAATTGTAATCAATACCAAAGGATGGGGGGAATTTCGAGAAAGCATGAAATGCCGATGAATCCCATTGTGGAGGTTGAATTGTTTGATGTATGGGGCATTGACTTCATGGGACCCTTTGTGAGCTCATATGGAAACAAATACATTTTGGTGGCGGTTGATTATGTGTGTAAGTGGGTGGAAGCGGTTGCGCTCCCAACCAATGAAGCCAAGAGTGTATTGAGTTTCTTGAAAAAGAACATCTTTTCAAGATTTGGGACTCCAAGGGCAATCATTAGTGATGGTGGGAGTCATTTTTGCAACCTTGCCTTCTCAAATCTCCTTCAAAAATATGGAGTGAAACACAAGGTTGCAACTCCCTACCACCCCCAAACAAGTGGCCAAGTCGAGGTTTCGAACCGGGAAGTAAAGAACATTCTTGCCAAGACGGTTAATGCAAATAGAACCGATTGGGCAAGAAAGCTTGATGAAGCTCTATGAGCTTACCGAACCGCGTACAAAACTCCAATTGGGATGTCTCCATTCAAGTTAGTGTTCGAAAAAGCTTGCCATTTACCGGTGGAACTTGAACACAAAGCCCTATGGGCATTGAAGAAATTGAACATGGATTGGGATGATGCCGCCAATGCAAGAATCTCAAATTTGCATGAGCTTGATGAATTCCGGTTCCTAGCCTATGAGAATGCAATGATCTATAAGGAGAAAATGAAAATGCTCCATGATTCTAGGATTTGGAACCGGACGTTCAAAGAAGGAGATGTCGTGTTGTTGTTCGACACTCGCTTGGAGCTATTCCCGGGCAAGCTCAAGTCCAAGTGGAAGGGACCTTTTAAGGTGGTAGGAGTTACTCCTTATGGTTCCGTTGATTTTCAATCAAGAGAAGGCGGAAGAACTTTCCGGGTCAATGGACATAGAGTGAAGCACTATTTGGGATGTGACGCCGAAGTTGGAGAGATGGCGTGCATCTACCTTGATGAACCTTGAAAATGAAAACCAACACCGTCGTGCCGCGACGTTAAATTAGGCGCTTCTTGGGAGGCAACCCATGTTTTTAGTGTAATTAGTTGTTACTTGTGCAGGTGCTCGAGAGTTGGTGGGAAAGTGAGGAAAAAATGCTAAGAATAGCTCGGTACAAGGCTAGGCGGACCTCCTAATTTGTGAGGAGGACCGCCCAGGTAAGATTAAAAGCGAAAACTAGAAAAAGAAAGGGAAAATAAGGCTAGGCGGACCGCCTGGCCCATGAGGCGCCCCGCCTGGCCCAGCAGGCGGTCCGCCCGGCCCACTAGGCTGCTGACCCGTCGGCTTTAAGGGTGTAATACCCAAAAATTTTCCCATTTTTCATTCTTGCAAAATTTTAACAAAAGAAGAGTACCCCTTGGCCGAAAATCATCCCCCATTCCATAAAAAAAACATCATCATCCATCCACATCACACACAAATCAATCCACAATCACTTTTCATCATCAACTCACTTTAATTTCGGGTATGTGTTGAAATTGTTTTTTTATTTTTGCTTTAATCTTCTTCAACTTTGTAGAAACATGATTTAAGATTAGGAGTAGTTAAAAGCAGATTACTTTAGTATTACTTGTGCTCAAATGCTAGATATTGATGTTGGTAAATGAAAAAAAGTTAGGGTTCATGTAATAAAAATTGGGAATTTGGATGAACTTGAACCCTTGACAATTTTCCCATGAATTTGGGGTGCTTGAGTCGTGTCTAAGTTTTTCATGATACAATAAACCAAGTTTGGAGAGTGTGTGATTGATTGAACTTGAATTGGTGAGCTATCTTGAAATTCTAGAATTGAAAATTCTTGTTTTGGCTTGTTTTGGTTAAAATCTTGCAACTATGGATTGAACATGCTAAGATTAGTTGCTTGAGGTGTGTTAGAATGTGAGAAATCTATGGGGAGGTCTTGAATATTGAAATGTGCAAAAACCCATTAGTTGGGGGAAAAGCGAAAACTCGAAGAACAATGAGTGAAGTTGCTAGTACTTTGTTTGTCAAACTCTAAACACGAATTGCTTACCCAACTTTGATTCCTTCTCTTGAAATTGCCATGATTAGTGCTTGAAATGATATGAGAAATGAGAAATAGTGGTTTTGAATGTTGAACATGCTCAAAATTTTGAACTTTGCTTGCGCTTGTCCAATTCTTGAGTTGGGATTAGGAGTATTGAAAGTGAGATGTTGGTTTGAAGTTGCCCAAAATGAAGTCAAGGTGAAGCATGCTAGAAAATCCAAATTGTCTTGATAGTGTGCTACTTTCATGCTTTGGTTGGTTGATTGAGATGGATTATAACTATGAGAGTAGTTCTAAGACCTTGCTTGCTTTTAAATTCTCCAAATTCATACATGTAAAGTCAAATTGTAGTCTCAAACTCAATGTGATCTTTATGCAATCGTGGTGTTCATGACATTCTTGAAGGCATGAAATTGTTCAATCCACTCAAATTTCACACACCACTAATTGATTGTCTCAGGTTGTTGTGTCTCCAAGAGCTCACGTGAGAAGAGTTAAGAAAAACCACTGCTAGGCGGACCTCCCAAAGAGAGGCGCCCCGCCTGCCCAGAATTGCTCACAGGCGCTCCGCCTGTTTCCAGGGCGCTCCGCCCCACTGCCCATGCTGCCCATTTCAGTGTCCCTGGTCAGGCGGACCGCCTGGCCCTTAGGCGCTCCGCCTGACCCCTGCTCTGATGTGTTATGATGTTGTCTTTAATTGTTTTTGTTATGTCTTGCACTCTCACACGTCTAACAATGATTTGCATGTGTTTTAGGTACAATGGGCAAAACTGAAAAGAGAAAACAAGCTTCATCAACCCCCTCCAATGTAGATTCGAGAGATGATGTACCCTTAGCTAAGTTACAACGACTAACAAGGGACGAGATAAGAATAAAGAAGAAGCAAGAATCTTCTTCCTCACATGCTCAAAGGGAGGGGGGAGATGACTAGTACCATCCCAAGTACCATCCGGTGATGAGTCCGACGGCAACGAGAGGTGGAGGAATTTGTTTAAAAGAACAAGGGCTTACAAACTCCACGTGCATAACATCCAGTATAGAACTGTCAACCTAGAACGGGTGATAAGCTTGAAAGATGTGGACAAGAAAAACCCCGAAATCTACCAAAGATTCCAAAAGCATGCCAAATGGGAGGAAGTGATGGGCAAACCACTTGTTGACGCCAATGGAAAATTAGTGGCCGAGTTTTATGCTAACTTGGCGGCGAACAAAGAGGGCGACACAAAGGTGTTTTGTCGGGGTAAGTATGTGGATGTGGATGCCGGTTCATTGAACGAGTTTCTAGGGCAAGACCACATTAAGCCAACGAGATTCATGAAGAAGTGTGAAATGACTGAGAAACAAAAGAGAGCATGGCTTGTACCTATAATTGGGAGAGAAAAGGATCCCAAGTGGAAAAACAATGGCGTGCTAATTCATCGGAGTGATCTTAACTTTGAGGCCAAGGGGTGGCATTATATCCTTATCTCCAGGATACGCCCCACTAGTCAAGACAACAAGCTTACTATGCTTCAGGCAGTGATGATAGGATGTCTTATGAGGGGGATAAAAATCAACTTGGGTGGGGAAATGGCAAAGGAAATGGTTGAAGTAGCTCTTTCTGAGAAGAAAAAACTTGCATTCCCTAACACATTGACAGCTTATCTAGAGTCCCAGGGAATTGAGCATCATCATGGTGATTACTACACACCCCCGAGGCATCCATTCAACTGGTATGCATTCAAGGATGACCCTCCAGCTTCCTCAGCTTCAGCTGCCCCTCCGGTGCCTGCTCTGCCGTCCTCCTCTAGGGCGAATTCTCCTCTAGCTGACGAGCCTCCTAGGAGTACTGAGCCCAAGGCATTACCCCGAGCAGTTTTGGACCTAGATGATAAGTTGGAAGAGATCAAGACCTTACTCTCCAACTTACGTCAGGCTCCACCACCTCCTCCACCGCCGGCTGCCACACTCGAGCAGTTCGCTGAGTTGATGCAGGTTATGCGGGACCACACTACAGCTATTAGGGCCCACACTACAGCACTTGAGGCCACCCAGCAGACAGTTGCCCGCTTGGAGACAGCTCTCACAGGCATGACTCAATACTTCATCTCATGGGACGAGAAGATTAGTAGGGGCCTTATTGCACCCACAGGTATCAGTATTCCTACCACTTCTGCTCCTGACACTGCTGCTCCTGCTGTCCAGCCTTTGAAGGCTCCACATCCAGTCTCTTCTGCTTTGCTTAGGCCGTCTAGCTCCAAGGCTTCTCGTCGGGTGGTGAAGACTGTCCGTGCAGATGTTGATGTTGAGATCAGGATGGATCTAGAGGCCATACGAACCATGAGGTATGATGATGAGGATGATGATACCACTGATGATGATATCCCAGAGAATGATGACACTGACTTGCAGTTGGCCACCCAGTTGTCACTTGAGGAGACCCACAGGCGGCCGCCTTCAGATGGCAAAGGCAAAGGCCTAACTTGAGCACTATCAGGGAGTCCCATTTCTACCCCCTTGTACTTTACTTTTTCACTTAGCATGCGGGGAAGATACTAGAGTCTTTAGTTGGGGGAGGGGTTCGGATTTGTATGCGTATTTTGGATAGATTTTATGCTCAATGATATCCCTGTACAAATTCGAACCATCTTGCATATATCTACTTCTTTAGTCTAGCTAATAGTTATTTCATGTTCCATCTTTTTATTTTTCAAATAAGCCACCGGTTTTCTTTACTTGGTTCTTTTCGGAGGTTCTTTTTGAACCAAGTTTGTATATAAAATCTTTTGAAAAATATTAATGGATTATGTGGTACTACCTATTGTTACATTATTTTTATGGAAATCTTGACAAGTAGTTTTGGACTTTGAATGATATGGCATGAGTTGTAGACCACGAGGTTCTTTAGCTAGCTCAATTGTGTTGTTGACATAGTTTAAAATCTTGAACCATTACATGCTTTGTGAGTGAGTGTCCTTAGTGTGTGCTTAGACTCCGAACTTGAAAGATAACTTGCGTGTGTGGTGAGCTCTTGATTAATAAGCTTGTGTGTGTGACTTGAAAATTTAGAACTTGCCCTTAATGTACTTTGAGACGATCCTAGGTGTTAGCTTGGATAAGCTTGGAGTTTTGACTGATGATTAAGGAACGGATTCAAAGGACCTGTTCCTTTGGATCACTGCAGCTGAATAAATAATTATGCAAAATCAATTAAGCGAGAAAATTAATTATTATTCTATTATCTAATGTTTATCTTGATAATTATGCAGAGTTGTACGTGATAAGAAAAGATTGCATAAGATTAGGATAAGGCTTGAAGATAAGCAAGGAGTTCAATTAGGACTCAAACTCTTGGAGGCTTTGGAGTTCTAATTGCTCAAGACTCATCAGATTTCAAAGCTATAAGAAGAGGAGCATTTCAGCTGTTGAAGTTACGCACAAATACAAAGACAAAAAGAGCTTTATCATAGTTGAGTCGAAATTGTATTTGTGTAGTCATTAAGCTACAGGGATCTAAGTGAAGAACCTGTTCCTTAGATTGAGTCTTGTCAAAGTTCAGTCGTAGTTCATCTGTAGTAGGGTATATCAAATTGTACTATTTGCTTTCATAGAAGCACTGCCAGAGTACGTGTCATTCAAGTCTTGTTACTTGGAGGAACTTCACTGATCGTGAAAAAGATCACTAAAGGATTAGAGTTAGTCCTAGGTTAGTAAGAAGGTAGTCTTGTAACCAAGTGGATCTTTTTACATAGTGAAGTTGAAATCCTACTTGAGAAGTAGGTCGTGGTTTTTTGATCCCGAGTCAAGGGGTTTTTCCACGCTAATATTTGGTGTTCATTTACTTATAGTTTGAATTCCGCACATAACATAGTAAAGGAACACATCTTAGGGAACTGGTCCTCAAAACAGTAAAGTGGTGTATATCGGGAATTATCAATTGGTATCAGAGCCAGGTTATCCTTGAAGAGGCTAACACCTTAGGATTAGAATGAGTGCACATCAAGGAAACTCCGAGGGTCAGTCCACTGTTAGGCAACCATTTTTCAATGATGTTGCAGGTAAGGAAATCTGGGATGCATTGCAGGTTTCTCATGAAGGAACCAATCAGGTTAAAAGATCTAGAGGTACACTTCTCTTTGCTGAATATGAAAATTTTAAAATGAGAGAAGGAGAAACAATTTCTAAAATGTACACTAGGTTTAATATTATTGCAACTGAACTTATCTCTCTTGGAAGAATCTTAACTGTAGAAGATAGAGTTTAAAAGATCTTGACTAGAGTACTTCCAGATTCTTGGAAAATTAAAGCAAGTGCTATCATTGAAAGCAAGGATCTTAGTACTCCCTCCTTAAATGAACTTATAGATAATCTAAGAACATATGAACTGAGGAAGAAAGTCAAGAACATAGGAGAATCAGTTAAAACTGAACCTAATTTAGCTTTATCTGCTGCTAACAATTTTATTGATGATGAGAAGGAACTGGTCCTTATAGCAAGAAATGTCCAAAGATTCCTGAATAAAGAGGGATCTAGTAGACAAGATAGATCTTCTAACATGAAACAGGGAGGAGAATGCTTCAAATATGGAAGCATGGAGCACTACATTAGCAAATGCCCAGTCATGGAAGAAGAATGGAGGAAAAAGTATGTTGAAAAGAGAAAGGCTAAGGAACAGTTCCGAAAGAAGAATGGAACTCCCAAAGCAATAGTTGATGGCCGGCAAGATAGTGAAGATGAGCAGTCTGATGATGATCTGGATGATGAGCTGGCTCCAATTGCTCTTGAAAATTCAGATGATGAAGGAGATGCAGAGGTATTTGTTTCTAAACTTAGACAAGATGTGAAAAGCATGCCTAGAGAGAAATTAGTCAAAGTATTTCACACTATGCTAAATGAGTTTAAATCTCTAAGGGATGGCAACCATCAACTGCATGATGAAATTGATAGTTTAGGAACAGAATACAAAGAGGCAGCAATTAAAAATGACTTTCTGAAAAGAAAGATTAGCATGCTTGAGGAACAGGTCCTCACACTTGAATCAACTGTTCAGGAATTAGAAAATGTTAAAACAGTTGAAAAGGGTAAAGGTATTGCTAATTCTCATCAGATCATTGCTGAAGAGAAACTGAAAGTCACAGTTGATGAATTGTGCAAAAAAGATGAGAAGATAAGATCTTTGGAAGAAGACTTGGTTAAAACAAAAAATGGAGCTAGGAGAATCTGTAAAATGGAACAAGTCTTCTGAAGCACTAGAATGGTTACAGGAAAATCATAGTTGTAACAGGAAGGGTATTGGATTCATCAAAGCATAGTTTTCATCCAAATGGAATCCAAAGAATAAGTACTTATCACTTCCTGAAAACTGGCTATGCACTCATTGTGGGAACACTGGCCACCGGAAAGAAAATTGCAAATCTTTAAAAATGGCTGCACAGAGGAACAGGTCCTATGAACCAGTTCAAAATTATGTGAGAAAGAAACTGTTCACACAAAGAAACCATTACCATTCTGGGCTAGGAGAGATTTAATTCACCCTTTTGTTAAAGAAAAGGGACCCAAACTAGTTTGGGTTCCTAAAATTAACCCCTAGTTTTCTTTTTGCAGGCTGGAGTGAAAGTGAGGAGCCACAAAATGGTACATGAACAGTGGTTGCTCCAAGCACATGACAGGGCACAAGGAGCTGTTCCATTCACTCTCAGCCTTCCAAGGAGGAAGTGTTTCTTTCGGTAATGGTAAGAAAGGGGAAATCATTGGCATTGGAAAGGTAGGTAGGTCTGATTCACATAGTATAGACAATGTGTTTCTAGTAGATGGGCTGAAGCATTGCTTATTGAGTATATCTCAATTGTGTGACAAAGGTAATAATGTTAATTTCTCATCTACTGCATGCACTGTGACTAACCAAACTTCTGGAGAGATTATTTTGCAGGGAAATAGGCATGGAAACATCTACAAGGTAGACTTACTGACACTATCTGATGGAAGCTTGAGTTGCTTAAGTGTGGTGCAAAATGATCCCCTCATATGGCACAAAAGACTAGGACATGCTAGCCTTTCATAATTGAACAAACTTGTGTCCAAGGATTTGGTGATAGGTCTTCCTAACATCAAGTTTAAGGATGAAAAAGTATGTGCAGCATGTGCTGGGGGAAGCAGGTAAAATCCTCCTTCAAACCAAAAAAACAGGTAAGTACCACTAAATCTTTGGAACTGGTCCATATGGATTTATGTGGTCCAATGAGAACAATGAGTCATGGAGGTAAGAAGTATGTTATGGTATCAGTGGATAATTACTCCAGATTTACATGGACTGTATTCCTTGCATCTAAAGAAGAAGCTTTTAATGCATTTTCAATCTTTGCTAAGAAAGCTCAAAGAACTCTAAATAGTCACATTGTTTCCATTAGGTCGGATCATGGAACTGAATTTGAGAATCATATGTTTTTCAGTTTTTGTAATGAAAATGGCATTAATCACAATTTCTCTTCACCTAGAACTCCACAACAAAATGGTGTAGTGGAAAGGAAAAATAGGACTCTAGAGGAAATGGCAAGGACTATGCTAATATCTGGAAATCTTCCACAAAACTTTTGGGCTGAGGCTATTAATACTGCATGCTACATAATAAATAGATGTATGACAAGGCCATTAATAGAAAAGGCTCCATATGAGCTGCTTAAAGGAAGAAAACCAAATATCTCTCATCTTAAGGCTTTTGGTTGCAAATATTTTATACACAACAATGGGAAAGATGCCTTAGGAAAATTTGACCCTAGAAGTAATTAGGGGATCTTTGTTGGTTATTCTTCAAATAGTAAATCTTATAGAGTTTTTAACAAGAAAACATTGAAAATTGAAGAAAGCATGCATGTTAAATTTGATGAAACTGACAATCTCACTCAAGAACAGGTACATGAGGATGAAGAGATTGGAATGCTGAAACTTAATGAAGTTAATCCACAAATGCAGACTCTGGATGTGAGAAGTGAACCGCAATGAACTGTTCCTTAGGACAGAACTGAGAAGAATGGCACAGAAACAGGGGGAACAAATGTTGGTTCCACCTCACATATTGGAAGTGCTACTCCTTTAGGAACTGTTCCTCAGCTAGGGACTTCTGACATTGGATTAACACTCAAGCCTTACAAGTTTCAAGGGTCACATCCTGTGGATCAAATAATCTCAGATAAAGCTGCTAGGATACAGACTAGATCAGTAGTTAAGAATCACAATCTGTGTGCCTTTAGTGCTTTTCCTATCTCTTGTTGAACCCAAAAATGTGAAAGAAGCACTGAACGATGCAGATTGGATTAATGCTATGCAGGAGGAATTGAATCAATTCCAAAGAAGTCAAGTTTAGCATCTGGAACCCAAGCCAAGGAACAGGTCCATAATAGGAACGAAATGGGTTTTCAGAAACAAACTTGATGAGGATGGCATGGTAACAAGAAATAAGGCCAGGATAGTTGTTCAGGGATATAGTCAAGAGGAGGGAGTCGACTATGATGAGACTTTTGCTCCAGTTGCAATATTGGAAGCAATAAGACTTCTCATAGCCTTTGCTACATACATGGAATTTACTCTACATCAAATGGATGTGAAGAGTGCATTTCTGAATGGTTACCTAAAAGAAGAAGTGTATGTTAAGCAACCTCCAGGCTTTGAAAGTGAACAGTTCCCTGAACATGTGTACAAGTTGGACAAGTCCTTGTATGGACTCAAGCAGGCACCAAGAGCAGGGTATGAAAGGCTATCAAAATTTCTACTCCAGTATGGATACAAGAGAGGTAAAATTGATAGGATATTGTTTTTGAAAGAAAAAGGTAAGCATCTCTTAATTGTTCAAATTTATGTAGATGATATAATTTTTGGTGCTACTTGTGAAAATTTAAGTAAGGAATTTGCAAACTTGATGGGGAGTGAGTTTGAGATGAGCATGATGGGTGAACACAATTTCTTTTTGGGTTTACAAATTAAGCAAACCTCAAATGGAACTATGATCCATCAACAAAAGTATGTTAAGGAATTACTTAAAAGATTTGATATGGATAATGCTAAGAAAATTGACTCACCTATTGCCACTGCCACAAAATTGGATCTTGATGAACATGGAGTATTAGTTGATCAAAAATTGTAAAGAGGTATGATTGGTTCTCTACTTTATCTAACTGCTAGTAGACCTGATATTGTGTTCAGTGTTGGTTTGTGTGCTAGGTTTCAATCAGATCCTAAGGAATCTCATTTGAAAGCTGTTAAGAGAATATTGAGGTATCTGAAAGGAACAGGTGCCTTAGGACTTTGGTATCCAAAAGGTGGTAGTTTTAATCTTGTTGGATATACTGATGCTGACTATGCAGGTTTCCTTGTTGATAGAAAAACTACCTCAGGTATGGCACATTTTCTTGATGAGTGTTTGGTTTCTTGGGGAACCAAGAAACAAAATTCAGTGGCACTTTCCACTGCTGAGGCTGAATATGTGGCAACAGCTTCATGTTGTTCACATTTATTATGGATCAAACAACAATTACAGGATTTTGGTGTTGATGTAGGAACTGTTCCTATCTTTTGTGACAACAGTAGTGCTATTAACATGACAAAGAATCTTGTGCATCATAAGAGAACTAAACACATTGACATAAGACACCATTTCTTGAGGGATAATTATGAGAAGGGTTTGATCATTATAGCCTTTTGTTTGACTGATAAACAAATTGTTGATATTTTCACAAAGGCCTTAGGTAGAGATCATTTTAAAAGGAACAGGTTAGAATTAGGGATGAGTAAATTCACCTAAGTCTACTCAGCTTTACTTCAAAAATTGGCTAGAAAATTTGGCTTAAAAATGAATTTTATTAAAGTCAATTGAAGTTTTCAGCTCAGTTCTATACTTAATTGTATACTCTATGCCATGATTTCTGCTTAAGTTTACTAAATTTTAATGATGTTACCCTTATGTTCTTAGAATTTCAGATTATGCAATTTGATTGAAATTGGGTAAGGAACTGTTCCCTGTTACATTCTCAGGTATGTACTACTTTATTATTCAGAAACTATTAGAGTTTGAAGAACACACGTAAGTAGACGAGTTTAAATCCCACTCAAACTCTATCTCTCTGAAATCAGTCTCATCAAGGAACTGTTCCACACTCCATCTTCTGCTTGAACTCTTAATCCTAATGGCTCTATTTTGAAACGTTCAAGAAACCTAATCAGTCTGGAACTCTATTTAATCAAGAAATCTGAAAGTTAATTCATTTTACACTCCATCTCTATCACTATCATTTACTTCTATATAATCTTTTAAGCTCCAATCTCATATTCTCATTCAAGAAAGAGTGATTCATTATCTTCTAAATCGAAAAACTGCAATGTCTCTCTCACTTGAAAACACTTCATCCATGCCTACCAATGAACAACCACCAGTTACAAAGCCTACTTCACCCATGCAAATAAATTCATCACATCCAGAAAATCAAAACCCTGACTCTGAAATTCAGGGGGAAGGATCAGGTCCATCTGTTGCTGAGACACTGGAACATATGGATAATTTGTCTAGGGCCATGATCCTGTATAAATTCAAGGTAAACTACGCCGAACCTTTGAAATGTTGTTGATGATAAGGGTGAAGAAGTAGAAGGTTTAGGTTTGTCTGTACCAAAAAATGAGGGGGAAAAGGAAACTGTGAAGTGTTTAGAGGCTCCCATGCATGAGTCTCCTGGGTCTCCAGAGGCTGCTTCTAGAGCACCCATGGATGATGTAGATATGTTGGATGTCAATGAGGAAATTAGTGACAGTGATAGGCCACTTGTTGATTTAATTAAATTGAGAGGTTTGAAGAAAAAAATGACAAAGCAGGGGCCTGTTGATCCTAAAGAACTTGCTGAAATAAATGCTAAGCTTAAACATCAGTGATAGCTATAAACTTGCATTTAAGAAGAAAAGCCAAGGGGAAAGTTCTGCTAAGGGTAAAGGAATTGTTCCTTCTACCCAAACTCCTGCTAGTGGGGATAGGAGAACCAGAAGTTCTGTAAAAGCTGCTGATGAGATAATGTCTAAAGCTCTTGAGAGAAGCAGGAAAGGTAAATGGAAACATGTTCCTGAGCCTGTTGTGCCAGTTGAGAACTTTGGTGGATGAGAATAGTGATTTTGCTGAAGGTGAAGCTGAAAGTGAGAGTAAAGGTGATGCAGCTGAACAAACTATAAACACTGATTTTGACAAAATAAAGTTGTTGAAAGGCAGGGTGCTTGCTGATGTGGAAGAAGAGGGAATGGTTTGGTTGTTGAAAAAATTAAGAGGTTAGAGGAAGAAAGGGTATTCTCGAAGACTGAGGCTGCTAAGGCAAAAGAAATAAATGAACGGATGCTCAGTAAAATGTTTCAGTTGCTGCAGAAAAAATATTAGGGACCTGGTCCTTTCACCCCCTGATACCCAAAACCAAAAAGCATCTTTTGTCCAGTGGGATTTAGATTAGTTCTAGTCTCCTAGCCTTCTTATCTTTAGTTTTTTTACTAGTTTAGCAGTACTTGCTTAGTTTGTTTCCCCTGGTTGAATATCTTTTTGCTTATGATGTCATATCTTCGATGGCTAATATCATTTCAATGCAGTTGCTTTTTGTTGGATTATGTTTGCATTTTGAGTTGCCTAAACGGCTATGAGTTGATTATTTTTATTGTTTATAATAATTCTGACTTATGCAACCTTTTCAATGATGCCAAAAGGGGGAAGAGTAAGTATGATTTTGCTTGTGATATTTATAACCTGTTTAAGAACCTGATCCTTAATGATGAAATTGATTTATGCTAATGTGGCTTTTAAGTTGAAAATCGTGGTTCAGGACATTAAGGATATGAAGTGAAGTCTATGAGTTTGTCATCATCAAAAAGGGGGAAAATGTTAGCTTGGATAAGCTTGGAGTTTTGACTGATGATTAAGGAACGGATTCAAAGGACCAGTTCCTTTGGATCACTGCAGCTGAATAAATTATTATGCAAAATCAATTAAGCGAAAAAATTAATTATTATCCTATTGTCTAATGTTTATGTTGATAATTATGCAGAGTTGTACGTGATAAGAAAAGATTGCATAAGATTAAGATAAGGCTTGAAGATAAGCAAGGAGTTCAATTAGGACTCAAACTCTTGGAGGCTTTGGAGTTCTAATTGCTCAAGACTCATCAGATTTCAAAGCTATAAGAAGAGGAGCATTTCAGCTGTTGAAGTTACGCACAAATACAGAGAGAAAAGAGCTTTATCATAGTTGAGTCGAAATTGTATTTGTGTAGTCATTAAGCTACAGGGAACTAAGTGAAGAACCTGTTCCTTAGATTGAGTCTTGTCAAAGTTCAGTCTTAGTTCATTTGTAGTAGGGTATATCAAATTGTACTATTTGCTTTCATAGAAGCACTGTAAGAGTACGTGTCATTCAAGTCTTGTTACTTGGAGGAACTTCACTGATCGTGAAAAAGATCACTAAAGGATTAGAGTTAGTCCTAGGTTAGTAAGAAGGTAGTCTTGTAACCAAGTGGGTCTTTTTACATAGTGAAGTTGAAATCCTACTTGAGAAGTAGGTCGTGGTTTTTTTATCCCGAGTCAAGGGGTTTTTCCACGCTAATATTTGGTGTTCATTTACTTACAGTTTGAATTCCGCACATAACATAGTAAAGGAACACATCTTAGGAAACTGGTCCTCAAAACAGTAAAGTGGTGTATATTGGGAATTATCACTAGGTGAAACTTGACTTGAGATATGATTTAAGGCTTTCTTTGGACCGCTACTATCCTAAATGGCCTACCCGTACGTATATATCCTAGTTAGCCCCTCTGAGCCTTAACCTTTAATTTGGCAGTCACTAAAATTGAAACCCGAGCCAATTCTTATGTGCTAAGGCACCAAACCTCTTTTTGGCCCTAACCTCCATGTGTGCATTGAAAAACGTGCAACTTAGGCTAAAACCTAAGCTTGGGGGAGATGGTAAAAGCTTGGAATCCCATTGTGAATGTCAAAGTGAAGTACATGAAAGAAAGAAGAAAAGAGAAAAGAGAAACGAAAGAAAGAGAAAAAGAAAGGAAATATATATATATATATATATATATAAAAAAAAAAGAGAAACGAAAGAAAGAGAAAAAGAAAGGAAATATATATATATATATATATATATATATATATATATATATATATATAAGAGAGAAAAATGTTGAATAAAAGAGGGATTAACTAAGTGCCGTCTTCAAAAGAAAAAAAGGTAGAATGAGCCTAAATGGAAAGAAAAGGAAAGTTGCACAAAATAAAGTAAGATGATGTAGCGCTATGGAGGTATAAGTCACTATTTAGCTAAATCTACCACACCTTAAACCAAAAGCCTACATTACAACCATATCAAGTCCTAATTGATCTCTAGTCAAGTGGCCCTACATTAGTGGAGAAGTACAAGAAGAGCAAGTCTTTGAATCTTTGAGAAGCACATACGAGCATTTCTTTGTGAGAGTGAGAGTTCAAATTCTTGGAGTCCAAATTTTGTGTTAAAATATTTTGTGAGTGAAGGACTCCATTCTTTTTCGTGAGGAAGCAAGTAACTTTTGATCAAGGGGTTTGAATGCATATTGAGGCTCATGAACAATCGGAGCAAGCCGTTAACCGTGAGATAGCTCTAAAGGTTCATGAGTTTCCTTTTTGCCATAGTCCGAGCAAAGTGCATAGATGCTTTTCAAGTGTTCATATTAGTATGTGTGACTAGTTAGTACCAACTAATTCATTAATACAAAAATATTGTTTATGAAGTTCGGATGGTGGAACATGACTTGACTTTGAGCTTAAATGTGAAAGAGTGTTTCGACATGCTTGATTTTGAGTTGCTTGAGGACAAGCAAAGACTTAAGTTTGGGGGAGTTGATAAGTTGGTATTTTACCAACTTAAAGACTAATCTAAGCTTTCGTTTTTTAATCCAAAAGCAACGTTTAGTGTTATTAATGTCACGACCCTTTTTCACTTAAAAATAAAAAAAATTATATTAAAAAGGTTGTGACTAGGTGTTGATAGGTACACAAATTATTAGAGATGTTCGGAGTCGCCACTTGACAAGTTAAAGGTGTGCCAAGTCACCAAAGTGGTGTACCTAGAACACCTATGACTCGTAAATGGTCTGCGTCAGAGTTCCGGGTAAGGATCTCGGTTGACTCGCGGGAAGGTGTTAGGCACCCTCGAGTCCTGTGCCGAGCACAGTTGCTTTTACTAACGCGTTTCGACTCTTGAAATTGTTTGTTATGTTTTGCCTTGATTTTGTTACGCTTCAATTTATTATCAAATTTTTACTGTTTTGATAGTTTAAACTCAAATCAAATATAATCGCGCGAGAACTTCACTCGTTCGAAATCTTCCGATTAAAATCAATTAAATCGCGCAGGCACTTCACCCGTTCGAAATCTCTTGACTTAGATGAGTTTCAAATGAATAAAATTGAGTTATTTAATCAAAATGGTTTACTTTCGGCCTAACTTCTTCCTACCGCATTATTAATACCTCATTTCTATTTTTTACAACTCAAAGTAATACCTCATTTCTATTTTTACAAGTCAAAAGTAATACCTCATTTCTATTTTTACAAGTCAAAAGTACCATTCCATATCAATCTCCCTTGATCCATTTATGTATGTCCATTCACGACTCCTATGTTTGCCTGATCGAAATTGCATGTCTAATGTATCTTTATTAATCAATGGCAAATTTTAACAATCAATTACAACACTTACTGCCATTCACGAGTCAAACTTTTGCATGTCTCATACATCTTTTGATGTTTGCACTAAATGTCCTATTTTCCTCTTCTTTAAATTTTTATCCCAAGTTTACAAGCAATGGCTTACAATTTCCAGATCTGACCAGCTTATATCAAATGCATTATACGAGTCTATTTTTAAGACATGCTTTGAAGTAACGATCTTAAAGAAAATTAAAAATAAAAATAAACCTCATTCACATCATCACACATACAAAGGCAGCAGTCAAACGAAAACATTCCAAACGACTGTGAGCATGTGTAACAAGTGAGCTCCATTGGGCCTAGAATAGGCTGCTACATACATTGTGTAAATCTCTAGCAAGCCAAAATTTATACATGCATAAAGAGTATGAAAAATAAATACCTAAGAGTTGAACTCCCTTAGCAACAACAGGAACACCAGCATCACACCAGTAGCAAATTCCAGCAACAAGAACAGCCTTTAGTTTTTTTTCTAAAAAATCAAGCCACAACTTAAAATAAGAGCCCCTTAGTTTATATTACAAAAGACTCTCTTTCTCACTTCTTTCCCTTTCCTTTCTTACATATCTCTCAATTTTTACTACTAAAACTCTCAATTTTCAGATCTGGTACCTCTTTTGAAAGAGAGAGAAGTCAAGTTCTCAGCTCTATTGTGTGTCTATCTGTGTCCGTGAGTTCCCAGATCTGAAGGTGTTTCTAAGAGTGTTTTTTTTTTCTGATTTTTGTGAAGTGTTCTCTCCCATTTTCCAGATCTGTTCCCTTAAAAGAGAGTCCAAAGGCTCTCTTAAATAGACAATGTGAAAGTAAAAAAGCTTGGGTAAAAGGACACAATCACATGTGTTGTTTTTACTTTTCAGTAAAAGTAAAAGAAACCATGTGAAAGTCCCTATTTTGGTGCTGCTTTTGTACTTTCTTATGACTCACTTTGACTCTTATTAAAGTTCCCATGTGACTTACTTTTGACTCACTTTCAAAAATAAAATATCTGCCATTTTAAACTAAAAAGCTTCAACCCAGAACCTATTTTACTGACCTGGACTCCCAGCCCACAATCAATACCAAAAAACCTTCAACCACTTGAAAGAATTAAACTGAATTACACCACTGCTAGGACTCCAGTTTTCAAAATTTATCAACTGAACTCTCCCTGTTTTAACTTACTCAACTCACAAATGCTAGGCAAATATCCTATGCTAAAGCAGAATTAATAGAACAAACTCAAGGTTACTTTGTAAATGTACTCGGAAAAAGTACTATGCTAAGACAGATTTGAGCACAATGTTTAAATCAAAATCAACCCAGACAATACTCAATTTTAGCTACTAACAGAATTTGCTACGAGGAATTGACAAACTTCATACTTAAACTCACTTAATCCTACAACTTAAACATACAAAGCTATCGCTAAACCAGAACACACACAAGATCAGACACATATAAGTTTTATTCTCAAAAGAGTGATCGAACAAGACAGTTTGGAACATCAAAGGAGACGATCCCCAAAATGTTATGCATATGCGAATCAGTAACATGATTTTTACAAGTCAAGACTACTTATTCTAAGATTACTAGGCACACTGATTCTATCATCTAATGTTAACACTAAGCATTATTAATTAATGGCTAAACAAATTTAGTGATCACATGGGATAAATAGACAGGAAAATCAGGCTCTAATCTGACCCGTTAAGTTAAACAGCAATTACCAGAACGCAAACAAAATCGTCGCTGCTGTGTCGCATCATCATCATAACTCTTGGAATACCAGTCATCACTGCCTTGCCTCCATTATAGTAGCGACGCCTCAGGCTTAACACTGCCTTGGCCTTGCCATCGACATTGTTCGCCTCGGATCAGCTCTAAAACCACCATCGACACTGCCTCGGATCAGCCTTTATCGCTGCCTCGCTCATCCCCACAAACCCTCGTCACTGCCTAACGTCGCAGCACCACCATCACAACCTCGCTAGCAACATCCCAAAACCATAGCAGCGTCACAGCTGCAGCGTCGTAACTAACTAGTGCCAATCCACCTCAACCATGTAGCATCACGAACCATCAACCCCCACGGCCACCTCCATTTCCTCGCTGTGAAACACCATCACAGTCTTCACACGGCCTCACATTGGCTTAAATATCAACGTCACAACCCCTGCCATCGCATCCCAAACACAGTGTCTCCGCCATCGATACCACCTAGTAACTAAGAACAAATCATCACATCCCCTTTGCCATTTCAGTTTTAACAATCAAACACAATCACAACTAACCCTCAGCGAATCGAATCAAGCCAGCTACAAAATCACCTTCCCCATTGTTTTAACACCCAACCAAACAGTCCCGACCCTCTTTAGACCCATCGGATCCGTTTCTCTCTTTTCTTCTAACGGAAACGATCCCATTTGGGGTCGTTTCAGCTAGAAGAAGAAGAGAACGAAAAGGGAAGAGAGAGACCGTGCATACCCGCAAAAATCAACAGAAAAAATGAAAGACTCACCAAAAAAGCTTATGCCCTGACTTTTAAACTCTGATTCACACTGATTTCCTTGAAATTTGTGGAAACCGAGGCCAGATCGAAGAAGAGAAACTCAAATCGGTTCAGGAGATGTATTTTTTTACGATTTCCGGCGGCGGAGGACGGCTGTTCACGGCGGAAAGGGGTGGTGACTGGTGGTGTGGTGATTTCGGGGTGGGAGAGAAGTTTGGGAACATGGGATATGTTTTTGGTCAAATGAGCCAAAGGGAAAGGGGTAAGGGTTAAAGGGTTGAAAGGGATGGGTGATCCTGAGCCGTTAGATCAAATTAATCCCACGGCTGTGATGGTTTCGGGTCAAATGAGGTGGGCTAGAATATTGGGCTCTTTTAACACTCTTTTTGGATTTCACAAATAGCCCTAATTGCAAGTTTAAACTACTAAAGTACAAATTATATAACACACACAATTGACAAATAGACTAATTAACTAACACTTAAATTATACAAATGCATAGATTATCACAATCAAAATGTAAAGACACAGTTAGACACATAACAAATATATATTTTGATAATTTTCTAGTATTTTTCTCCTAATTAAATGCCTAGCATTAGCTATGATACAGATAAAAACTGAGGAAAATTAACACTATTATTTTATGCATTTGGTATTTTATGTGCCAAAATTAGGTGATTACAGCTGCCCCTCTTTGTTCGAGAACATCAAAGAGTTTTCGGACAAAGATATAATCACAACTAATTTTGAATTTTCGGTTCTAGCCAAAAGCATGTTTTGCAAAGTGGTGACCGTACCTTGACTTTTCGGTTCTAACCAAGAACAAGGCTACCTACATATCCTCGGACTAAGGAATCAGGTCAGTGTAGTTCCTCCCGTGCGATAGCTGGGACTACCGCATTTAAACAGACACTGGACTCTTCTAGACTAACACTAAGCACTCTCTAGACATACACAGACTAACTCTAGACACTTTCAGAATTAACTGGGATTGACTCGACGCTCCTAGACTTACCCGGACTGATACAAGACACTTTTGACACACTAGAGTTGTTGCTGCTGGTCACTGTCGCCGGTTGCTGGCTGGTGGTCACTGCTTTACAAAGGAAAAATGAAAATACAACATTTGAAATGTAAAATTACAATTCCTAAGCTAACTTCTTCATGCTTCCCAAGCTGATAAACTGGTCCGAAGCTCCCACTACCAAGTGGGTCTTGAAAACTTGAAATTGCCGCTCGAGCGGGCTTTTGACTTGAAAGTTGAAATTGCCGCTCGGGCGGGCTTTTGACTTGAAAGTTGAAATTGCCGCTCGGGCGGGCTTTGACTTGAAAGTTGAAATTGCCGCTTAGACGGGCTCTGACTTGAAAATTGAAATTGCCGCTTTGACGGGCTTTGACTTGAAAATTGAGATTGCCGCTTTGACGGGCTTTGACTTGAAAATTGAAATTGCCGCTAGGGCGGGCTTTGACTTGAAAGTTGAAATTGCCGCTCGGGCGGGCTTTGACTTGAAAGTTGAAATTGCCGCTCGGGCGGGCTTTGACTTGAAAATTGAAATTGCCGCTTTGACGGGCTTTGACTTTAATGGTGAAATTACCGCTTTGACGGGCTTTTGCTTGACTTGAATTTGCCGCTTTGACGGGCTTTGACTTGAATGAAATTGCCGCTTTGACGGTCTTTAACTTGAAAGTTGAAATTGCCGCTTTGACGGGCTTTTGCTTGACTTGAATGAAATCGCCGCTTTGACGGGCTTTGACCTGAATGAGATTGCCGCTCGGGCGGGCTTTGACTTGAAAATTAAAACTGGAACCACCACTCTGGTAGGTCTTGCTTTTGCTGAAAATTAAGGCCATCTCTCTGATGGGTCTTGTTCTTGCTGAATTGAAAACCATCACTCTGATGGGTCTTGCTTTTGCTGAAAATTAAAAACCATCACTCTGATGGGTCTTGCTTAAGCTGGAAAATGAAAACCATCACTCTGATGGGTCTTGCTTCTTCTGAAAATTGAAAAATTGTAACCCATTATCCCAATGGGTCTTGACAGAAAGCTGAAATTGTAAACCATCACTCTGATGGGTCTTCTTCTTGCTGAATTGAAAGACAATCACTCTGATGGATCTTGCTTGTACTGGAAATTGAAGATCATCACTCTGATGGATCTTGCTTGTACTGGAAATTGAAGATCATCACTCTGATGGATCTTGCTTTGACTGAAAATTAAAAACCATCACTCTGATGGGTCTTGCTAAACCAATCACTCTGACGGGCCTTGTTCATGCTGAATTGAAAGACCATCACTCTGATGGATCTTGCTTCTTTACAGAAATGGATTCCCTCGTTCTTCAGGTGGGCGCCTAGCCTTCTTCAAATGTATTCCCTCATTCTTTAGGTGATTGCTTCGACTTTCCAAATTACTCCCTCATTCTCTAGGTGGGTGCCTCGACATTCTCTAAACTACTCCCTCATTCTCCAGGTGGGTGCCTCGACTTTCTCTAAACTACTCCCTCATTCTCCAGGTGGGTGCCTCGACTTTCTCAAAACTACTCCCTCATTCTCCAGGTGGGCGCCTCGACTTCTCAAAACTACTCCCTCATTCTCCACAAGCTGATGAACTGGTCTGAAGCTCCAACTAATTCAGTGGGTCTTGAAAACTTGAAATTGCCGCTCGGGCGGGCTTTAATGCTGAAATTTAACTGCATCTTGAAATCTGCATATCCTTTGATGATCTCCTTCATGGTACACTCCTTGGTGTGGCATACTTTGTGCCGATGCGGAACATTGGGCTCCAATTATCAAGGTTGGTCCTGACTTGCTCTAGTACAACTATGAAACTATAACAAGTTTTGCAAAACTTTCTTTGCTCGTTTGATGTTGGAGAGACTGAAACGAGCTGAAGTAAGACAAAATGATGGAAACGACAAAGCTTCCAACCAAAAGATGAAAAAAATGATGACGTCCCTTACGGGAGAGGTAAAGGACTGAAGAGATGACGATCTTTTTAACATGACATGTATTTTGGAATCAACTCTTAATCCGCTCACATAGTCCATCCATGACTGTGTACCCAGCTTTCCCAATCTTGTTTGGTGGCAAATCTAACGAGCCTCATTCGACTAGCAGTGCCCTTTCGGGTTTTCACTGACTAGCCTCTCTCTTTGTTCTTTTAACTCACCGTTGTCTTGCAGCGCCCTTTCAGGTTTTCACCGACAAGACTTCACTTTTTTTTTCTCTTTTTTTTTTCATTTCTGTCATTCATTTCTTTCCCAATCGACCTCCGATCTTTCCTTGCTGCTCAACCCCGTCTTTCCTTTCTTTCTTTAATTTTGGCCTTTATCTTGATTCCTCAGAGAATTTCTCCTTTGATGACCTTGGTGCTCCCAGCTCCCAAATGCGATTGTCGGCTTATAAGAATGCGACTTTACAACGTGGAACTTATCCCTTGATACCCTACTCGGCTTGACATTCTCAATGATCGGTCAGAAGGGTCTTTATTTGGACTGTAACATTGGATTTGGTTAGGCTATGAAGAAAAGGATTCAGCATAAAAACTCAGAAACATCTCATGAGACGACTAGAATGAGCATCAAAGATTTGAAATTACCGCTTTTGAAAAATAAACCAAACTTTTCCCCAGTTTAGGCAAATTGGGGATTCCTTCTTTTTTTCTTTTTCTTTTTTTTTTTCTTTGTTTTGAAGAGCGGTATGAAAGCATCTCATGAAACGACTTGGTAAAATATTACAACCTTTGGAATCATTTCTTTTAAAATAATAACTAACTGAGACCCCAATTTATTGAAAAACCGAGGAATTATCTTTTGAATTTTCTGATATGCAAATATAGGGTATATTGAGACTTTCCCCCGAGATGAAAACAAAGAAAGCAAAAGGAATTGACTTTCTCCCTTTTTTTTTTTTTTTTTTTTTAAATAGACTAAACTTCTGCCCCAGTTTAGGATAAACTGGGGCGCTTTGAGTTTCTTCCTCGGTTCCGAGACTGATATCTCATGAAACATATGAATGGATGGTACAAAAATATAGAAGTTTGTTTTTATTTTATTTTATTTTTAAAAAAATAAAATAAAAACAAACTTCTGCCCCAGTTTAGCATACATTGGGAATTTGAATTTCTTTTGACATTGGCCGCAAACTTGGAGGCAAGCTTTTGCGTCAACAAGGAATAGGGGAAAAATGAACTTTCCCCTATTATGACCGCGCCCGGATGGCTGCCTACGTATCCTTTTGAGAGGAATCAGGTCAGACGTAGCTCTAGTACTGAGGTAGATTTTTTGTTGTTTTTTTTTTCTTTTTGTTTCCTTCTTTTTTTTTCTAATCACATCAAATTGATTCCAAGGGAGGGTATGCCAAAGAAAACACAAAATAAAGCTCAAAAGGATTTACAAAGGATATACTGTTTGGGTAGAAGAAACGAAAGTCGTTCGTCATCCCGACCCGAGAATGCCTCACACAAATAATGATTCAAAGAATTGAATTGACCTAGACTGATCCACACGTGTCATTGACTTCTGCTTCACTAATGGTTCTCAAAACTGGTATTTCAAATTCGGTCGAAGCGACCGTGCACGATCTTGAACTTCTCACCGATCTCCCTTATCGGATAACTACAGATTAATTCCCAACTTATTTCGCTCCCTCTTTTGTCCCTCGTTACTACTCAGATAGCTCACAATGTCAGACCACGTGTTTAGACCAAGGCGTAAATTCCGCACGCATGTCATGTTATTAAGGCCGACAAAACATAAGACAGAATACTAAGAAAACAAGACCGAGAAAGAAAATAAGAGAAATAATTGTCGAGACGAGAGAAATATCTCGCTTTTCATTGAATTAAAGATAGAAGGTTTTGAACATCAAAATAAGCAAAATAATGCACTTGGGTTACAACCCTTAAATAACCAAGTACACAGAAAGATTAGCAAAATAAGCTACAACATTTCACAGTCACTCAATTGCAAGTCAAGGATAGTTTTCCTGTGTTAGGCATTATTGAGCCCTTCACCAAAATGTACCATGTTGATACCCAAGAAAATCCCTGAATCTGGCAAGATCTTCTGCTATTCCTCATTTTGTCCAACTTCCATTGGGGTGGACTTCACTTCTTTGGGACTGATGAATGGAATTGGTTTCTCGAGAGACATGTTCCTCCTCTTCATTTCTTCAACCCTTACTTTGTCTGCCACCCCAAGCACAATCTCAGGAACACAGTTCATTGTCACTAGCATTTTGTTGGCCCCAACTGACACCTCACCAACAGATATTATCGGCATGGCAGATTCAACTCTCAAATCTTCTACACCCACCATTCCCACCATATACACATCATCATGGACGGGCAATGAGTTCTGGTTGACATCTGGCGCATCTGAGCCCTCAACTTGGATCTGACCATTATCTATCAGAGCTTGGATCGCCTTCTTGAGATAGTGGCAATCTTCTGTGTCATGCCCAGGTGCGCCCGAATGGTAAGCACATCGGCGAGAATAATCAACCTTTCCCGTGGGATGCATATTCCCATAGATCGGCCTCAACATATCCAAAGCCTGCAACTTCTCGAAGACACTAGTATAAGATTCCCCGATTGGCGTGAGCTTTCTCTTTTTCTCTTCTCGCGCCTTCTTGTATTCGGGTCTTGGGATGAAAGTAGAAAGTCTCCTTGATCGGTATGGAAATTCTGGTGGAGTCCGATATTGATTATGTGGAGCTTGGTGAGTGTGGTATGTGGGCTGTGAGGCTGGCGCGGTCCATTGCGGATATGAAAAATTTGGAGCATATGGTCGCGCCTTTTGGAGTGGAGGAATGAAATGTTTTGTATTTTGTAAAGGGTAGTGTTGCGAATGCTGCTTTTGTGAGGCTCGATGGCGTGAGTGTAGCCGTTTGTACCGTTCCTCATCACTCCTTCCTGGACCTCGTTCTCTTTCATCTTTCTTTCCAAGACTATCCGTCCTAACTAAGCCTGTGAATGGTGGAACAGAGACCAGCGGTGAAGCACACCTCTGTTTGGGCGGAGGTGGTGGTGCCGGAAGACACCCTGGGAAGGTTCTCAGAACATCTGTTGTGCTATAGTAGGGAGAGTCAGGAGAATACTGCAGGTCCTCAGCTGTATGGCTTTGTGCCTGATGTAAGACAGTCGAGGCATGCCCTAGAAGACTAACTGGCACGGTAGAACAAGCTTGTCCCGTGTTCATGGCGATATACATATCAGCCACCAATTGTTTCAGATTTTTGACCTCTTCAGTCAACCTCTTGTTTTCCAGCACCAGAAGTTCATGGACGCCGATCTCAGAATTTCCCTTATCAAACGACATGGTAACGGGTTCCTTTGATCCTGTTGCGTATGTGTGGAATGATGCCAGAATTCCGTACCAAATCTCCAAATTCCAAAGCTAATGCAAACAAACCGGGTTAGCACAAAAGAAGCACATATTGCAAGCCTAAAGTTGTTATGCGTCATCCCGAAACGGTTGACGGCGTAAGCCGAGTGTACCGGTCGTATCCCCAAAAGATTACAACGTGCCTTGAGCAAAATCAGAACAAAATTGTAACTGGCACGTAATTTAAAACAAAGACGAACTTGGAGTTTTTTTCTTTCGAATATTCCTTACATCAAAGTAATAGACAAATTTAAACTACGACACTAGACCGACTAAGTAGACATTTTTTTTTTCAATTTTCTTTCATTTGTTTGATTTTTTTTTCAAAAAGTCCTTTCTGACTCAACAAACATGATTTTAACAACGATACTAGACCGACTCAAAATAATATGCTTGACATGACGCACGAGTCAAAGATATATACAAACTGACACATTGGGCGGGTACACCCAGACGGTGAAAATAATGGGACTCGACATTTAGCGGAGTCGGATTATTTCACGAGGATCGACACAAAATGCAACTTAGCTAATTACAATTTCTCGTCTATACCCTGACTTGACTTTAAACAAAACAAATAAAGTGGGATTTCCAATTATTATTATTATTATTTTTTTTTTTTAAAAAAATGAAAAATTAAACTCAGCCCGTGATTCAAACTGAACTTAAGAACGAACTATGAAAACAAAATTTTTTTTTTTTATCCAAAAGGTGACTCCAAAATCGGACATTACGACAATACAAAGACGGACACAATTCTTTTTGTCTTGTTTTGTTTTGTTTTGTTTTTTTTTTTTTTTTGAAACAAACTCTTTGATCTAATTCGAGAAAAAAAAATCTTTAGAGTATTTACAAAATCTGGCAATTAAGACGACACAAAATATTACACAAATTAGACGCAAAATTAATTTCTAAAATTGGCCATTTGACGGCGTAAAACCCCGTTAAATTAATTTCAAAATATGAACTTGACTCGGATACAAACTCAACACAAAAGAGTCCCAAAATTTCGCCATTATAACGGCGCAAAACTATGACACATTATTTTCTAACACTTGGGACCAAGCCCGGACGTAAAATGAGACTAAAAAAAGATTGAAAAATTTTCGCCATTATAACGGCGTAAAAGGACAACTAAACAAAAATATTTCGAGACACGGGACTAAACCCAATTTTTCTATCGTTTTCAACCTCTTTTTTTTTTTTTTTTTTCAAAATTTGGCTCTCGTCCCTCGGTGATCGGTCATCATAACAACCCTTCGACTAAACAAATGCAACACATAATATGTCCATGATGTATCTTTCGGGGACACGGGCACCACCATGACACGAGGGAGTCAGCCTAGACGAGTGCGGTACCGGTGTACCTCACCTCACTAAGTCTAATGACATGAAAATAAATCGGCCTAGATAAAAGCACAGGTTCAACTCTAGGTGACTCAATGGGTTCATGTTCTACAGTTTCTGGCAATTTGGAAGTGCCTCGGGGGTACCGGTCGACAACGTCTAACGGCCTAACCCAACACACCTCCTCCTAAAAAAGGGTTAACTTTTTGTGTCCTGAGACACGACAGAAATTCCAGACGCTGAAGCGAAACTGGCGTGCATGTGTGCAGTGTTCCAGAAGACTCAGAGGTGTACGAGAGAAGACAGTTGTGTATATACAGTTCAAACATATCAAAGCAGTAACATTCAAGGCAATACACAAACAAATATTCAAAAGTCGAAAGGCGACAAATTTTAAAAGCCTGAGACTCTCAGTTTTCACTTTCCTCCCCAGCGGAGTCGCCAAGCTGTCACGACCCTTTTTCACTAAAAAGAAGAAAAATTATATTAAAAAGGTTGTGACTAGGTGTTGATAGGTACACAAATTATTAGAGATGTTCGGAGTCGCCACTTGACAAGTTAAAGGTGTGCCAAGTCACCAAAGTGGTGTACCTAGAACACCTATGACTCGTAAATGGTCTGCATCAGAGTTCCGGGTAAGGATCTCGGTTGACTCGCGGGAAGGTGTTAGGCACCCTCGAGTCCTGTGCCGAGCACAGTTTCTTTTATTGACGCGTTTCGACTCTTGAAATTGTTTGTTATGTTTTGCCTTGATTTTGTTACGCTTCAATTTATTATCAAATTTTTACTGTTTTGATAGTTTAAACTCAAATCAAATATAATCGCGCGAGAACTTCACTCGTTCGAAATCTTCCGATTAAAATCAATTAAATCGCGCAGGCACTTCACCCGTTCGAAATCTCTTGACTTAGATGAGTTTCAAATGAACAAAATTGAGTTATTTAATTAAAATGGTTTACTTTCGGCCTAACTTCTTCCTACCGCATTATTAATACCTCATTTCTATTTTTTACAACTCAAAGTAATACCTCATTTCTATTTTTACAAGTCAAAAATAATACCTCATTTCTGTTTTTACAAGTCAAAAGTACCATTCCATATCAATCTCCCTTGATCCATTTATGTATGTCCATTCACGACTCCTATGTTTGCCTGATCGAAATTGCATGTCTAATGTATCTCTATTAATCAATGGCAAATTTTAACAATCAATTACAACACTTACTGCCATCCTCGAGTCAAACTTTTGCATGTCTCATACATCTTTTGATGTTTGCACTAAATGTCCTATTTTCCTCTTCTTTAAATTTTTATCCCAAGTTTACAAGCAATGGCTTACAATTTCCAGATCTGACCAGCTTATATCAAATGCATTATACGAGTCTATTTTTAAGACATGCTTTGAAGTAACGATATTAAAGAAAATTAAAAATAAAAATAAACCTCATTCACATCATCACACATACAAAGGCAGCAGTCAAACGAAAACATTCCAAACGACTGTGAGCATGTGTAACAAGTGAGCTCCATTGGGCCTAGAATAGGCTGCTACATACATTGTGTAAATCTCTAGCAAGCCAAAATTTATACATGCATAAAGAGTATGAAAAATAAATACCTAAGAGTTGAACTCCCTTAGCAACAACAGGAACACCAGCATCACACCAGTAGCAAATTCCAGCAACAAGAACAGCCTTTAGTTTTTTTTCTAAAAAATCAAGCCACAACTTAAAATAAGAGCCCCTTAGTTTATATTACAAAAGACTCTCTTTCTCACTTCTTTCCCTTTCCTTTCTTACATATCTCTCAATTTTTACTACTAAAACTCTCAATTTTCAGATCTGGTACCTCTTTTGAAAGAGAGAGAAGTCAAGTTCTCAGCTCTATTGTGTGTCTATCTGTGTCCGTGAGTTCCCAGATCTGAAGGTGTTTCTAAGAGTGTTTTTTTTTTCTGATTTTTGTGAAGTGTTCTCTCCCATTTTCCAGATCTGTTCCCTTAAAAGAGAGTCCAAAGGCTCTCTTAAATAGACAATGTGAAAGTAAAAAAGCTTGGGTAAAAGGACACAATCACATGTGTTGTTTTTACTTTTCAGTAAAAGTAAAAGAAACCATGTGAAAGTCCCTATTTTGGTGCTGCTTTTGTACTTTCTTATGACTCACTTTGACTCTTATTAAAGTTCCCATGTGACTTACTTTTGACTCACTTTCAAAAATAAAATATCTGCCATTTTAAACTAAAAAGCTTCAACCCAGAACCTATTTTACTGACCTGGACTCCCAGCCCACAATCAATACCAAAAAACCTTCAACCACTTGAAAGAATTAAACTGAATTACACCACTGCTAGGACTCCAGTTTTCAAAATTTATCAACTGAACTCTCCCTGTTTTAACTTACTCAACTAACAAATGCTAGGCAAATATCCTATGCTAAAGCAGAATTAATAGAACAAACTCAAGGTTACTTTGTAAATGTACTCGGAAAAAGTACTATGCTAAGACAGATTTGAGCACAATGTTTAAATCAAAATCAACCCAGACAAGACTCAATTTTAGCTACTAACAGAATTTGCTACGAGGAATCGACAAACTTCATACTTAAACTCACTTAATCCTACAACTTAAACATACAAAGCTATCGCTAAACCAGAACACAGACAAGATCAGACACATATAAGTTTTATTCTCAAAAGAGTGATCGAACAAGACAGTTTGGAACATCAAAGGAGACGATCCCCAAAATGTTATGCATATGCGAATCAGTAACATGATTTTTACAAGTCAAGACTACTTATTCTAAGATTACTAGGCACACTGATTCTATCATCTAATGTTAACACTAAGCATTATTAATTAATGGCTAAACAAATTTAGTGATCACATGGGATAAATAGACAGGAAAATCAGGCTCTAATCTGACCCGTTAAGTTAAACAGCAATTACCAGAACGCAAACAAAATCGTCGCTGCTGTGTCGCATCATCATCATAACTCTTGGATTACCAGTCATCACTGCCTTGCCTCCATCATAGTAGCGACGCCTCAGGCTTAACACTGCCTTGGCCTTGCCATCGACATTGTTCGCCTCGGATCAGCTCTAAAACCACCATCGACACTGCCTCGGATCAGCCTTTATCGCTGCCTCGCTCATCCCCACAAACCCTCGTCACTGCCTAACGTCGCAGCACCACCATCACAACCTCGCTAGCAACATCCCAAAACCATAGCAGCGTCACAGCTGCAGCGTCGTAACTAACTAGTGCCAATCCACCTCAACCATGTAGCATCACGAACCATCAACCCCCACGGCCACCTCCATTTCCTCGCTGTGAAACACCATCACAGTCTTCACACGGCCTCACATTGGCTTAAATATCAACGTCACAACCCCTGCCATCGCATCCCAAACACAGTGTCTCCGCCATCGATACCACCTAGTAACTAAGAACAAATCATCACATCCCCTTTGCCATTTCAGTTTTAACAATCAAACACAATCACAACTAACCCTCAGCGAATCGAATCAAGCCAGCTACAAAATCACCTTCCCCATTGTTTTAACACCCAACCAAACAGTCCCGACCCTCTTTAGACCCATCGGATCCGTTTCTCTCTTTTCTTCTAACGGAAACGATCCCATTTGGGGTCGTTTCAGCTAGAAGAAGAAGAGAACGAAAAGGGAAGAGAGAGACCGTGCATACCCGCAAAAATCAACAGAAAAAATGAAAGACTCACCAAAAAAGCTTATGCCCTGACTTTTAAACTCTGATTCACACTGATTTCCTTGAAATTTGTGGAAACCGAGGCCAGATCGAAGAAGAGAAACTCAAATCGGTTCAGGAGATGTATTTTTTTACGATTTCCGGCGGCGGAGGACGGCTGTTCACGGCGGAAAGGGGTGGTGACTGGTGGTGTGGTGATTTCGGGGTGGGAGAGAAGTTTGGGAACATGGGATATGTTTTTGGTCAAATGAGCCAAAGGGAAAGGGGTAAGGGTTAAAGGGTTGAAAGGGATGGGTGATCCTGAGCCGTTAGATCAAATTAATCCCACGGCTGTGATGGTTTCGGGTCAAATGAGGTGGGCTAGAATATTGGGCTCTTTTAACACTCTTTTTGGATTTCACAAATAGCCCTAATTGCAAGTTTAAACTACTAAAGTACAAATTATATAACACACACAATTGACAAATAGACTAATTAACTAACACTTAAATTATACAAATGCATAGATTATCACAATCAAAATGTAAAGACACAGTTAGACACATAACAAATATATATTTTGATAATTTTCTAGTATTTTTCTCCTAATTAAATGCCTAGCATTAGCTATGATACAGATAAAAACTGAGGAAAATTAACACTATTATTTTATGCATTTGGTATTTTATGTGCCAAAATTAGGTGATTACAATTAATATCGTGAATTGCTCATTTTCAGGTTATACCAGATGGTATGAACATCAATTGAAAAGTGAAGCTAAATGAGCAAGATTTGGATTAAAAAAGTCAAGCATCTTGCCACAGCTTGAGGCGCCCCGCCTGAGGATTAGGCGCTCCACCCAGAGGAAGCAATGTCCAGGCGCCCTGCCTGAGGATTAGGCGCTCCGCCTGAGCCTCACCACTGTCCAAATGTGCACATTTCCTAGGCGCTCCGCCCAAGACAAGCAATATCCAGGCGCCCCGCCTGAAACTAGGCGCTCCACCCAAGACCAACATTATCCAGGCGCTCCGCCTGGAAAGTGGGCGCTCCGCCTGAGCCTTGCCACTGATCAATTGTGTAAATTTTCCAGGCGCTCCGCCTAGAATTGGGGCGCTCCGCCTAAAACACGGGATCCTGAACTTGTATAAATATCAAAAGCTAGGGTTTTAACATTATCCAATTCTAGACTTATACTCTAAAGGTTTTGGGCGATTTTGTGAGCCAAGTTGGAGACTTAACATCATTTTGTAAGCTTCTAAACTTGTATCTTTGAACATTAATTCATATATCAATCCAAAGTCTATGTTTGATTTCAATCCATCATTTCATTACATGTTGATTGCTTTGATTCAAACCCTAGTTATGATTAGTAGCTAAATTCATAACTAGGGGTATAATTATGCTATTGTGATAGAAAATTAATGGGTGTTGTTCTATTTCACTAACCATAACACAAGTAACAATTATCCAACTCCCCATTACAATAACATCAAAATTCCAAAATCCATGATATTTGGAAATTCTTGTCTACATTGCTAGTTGAAGACTCGGAAGAGATTAACTAGTGTAGAATAGTGGAGTTGGCGAGGATTTGAGTTGATAGGCTATTCGTATAGACTAACTCATCTAAAAGGAGTTACGCTCGGAAGAGGTCTCCTTTCCTTGGATCTTTGAGTAGCACTTTGAGTATGCAACTAAGGTTTTGACGAGCGAGTTGCGCAAGATCTCTTCTAGGCCGGAAGGATTCTAGAGATCACAATCGGAATACTCGACCATAATTATACTTGTGTTGGGAAAGTGAAGTAAAGACACCCATTGGTTGGAAATCACTATTAGTTGGTTGCACCCCCAGTCTCATAATATATAATCAATTTACTTGCTTAATTGTATGCCTTGTAGTTAATTATAGCGTTCTTAAAAACAACCTCATACTTCTAGGACTCAATACTAAACCTCATTTGAATATCTATTTGCGACTCTCTCACTTGACGTGTGTAACAACCCAAGCCCGCTAGTGATACTGTCCGCTTTGGGCCTAGGCCCGCACGGGTTTAAAACACGTCACTAGGGTCTAAGGCATGTATACTTCTAAACCTCATTTGAATATCTATTTGCGACTCTCTCACTTGACGTGTGTAACAACCCAAGCCCGCTAGTGATACTGTCCGCTTTGGGCCTAGGCCCGCACGGGTTTAAAACGCGTCACTAGGGTCTAAGGCATGTATACTTAAATACCCAAGATCACTCCTGTGTTATGCCGATGTGGGACACTTAACCCTTAGCTGGGGTGTTACATACACCCCCTCTTATGGACTCAGCGTCCTCGCTGAGGTTTGCCCCGCCTTCCCGGGATTTGCCTAGACTCAGCTCTGAACTCTGTCCCACATCGACAAGGCTGACACGGAGTGGCTCTGATACCATCTGTAACAACCCAAGCCCGCTAGTGATACTGTCCGCTTTGGGCCTAGGCCCGCACGGGTTTAAAAAGCGTCACTAGGGTCTAAGGCATGTATACTTAAATACCCAAGATCACTCCTGTGTTATGCCGATGTGGGACACTTAACCCTTAGCTGGGGTGTTACAACGTGCTAGTTCCCTTGGGAAATTGACCCCGACTCACATCGGGTATTATACTTTGACGACCTCCCCTCACCATTAAAGGTGTAGGATTGAGCGTGGATCAAAAACTTCATCTACATTGTTTTCCAAGAGCACAATTTTTATTCTTCCTTAAAATTTTAATTTTACACAGTGCTTTTTTACCTTGCAAAGTTAAGAAAATAGTACAATTCTTTTCTCGACAAAAGAAAATTGAAAAATATACAATTGAGAAACAATTTTAGACCATGGATTTCTGTAATTAAACAGTCTCATCTCTCATTAATTATGTCTACCACTTCTTATGGATAGAGTTAACATTTGTGGATTTTGAAATAACTTTTTACAAGTTCTACAGAGAACTTACAATCCTTTTCTTTAAATGGATGGGAGAAAACAAAAATAAAAAAGAAAAGGTTAAGCTAGTGGCCCATAATTCAAGAATCCAAGGCTTGTAGCTCATGTTTTTTGCTATTCAAACTTACAATTCAACCCAAAAGACCTAGTGATTTGATATCTGAATATCTCATGCACCAAGTACCAATATATTCCTTTTTGTTCATGTGGTCGATAAGTTGCATACACGAATTAACATTGTCTTGCTATAAAATCCAGGTAAATGTCAGTGATCTTGGTCTTGTCACTCCTGCTGGGAAAGTACATAGTATGGGGTAAGTTACACTTTACTTGCATGTTTATTTGTTGTCCTTCAAGTTCTCATGATCCATTTTCTTGGATGGTGAATGCCATGGAAATATGCTCAATTGACAAATAATCCTGAAAATGATGGTTGCATCAACGCGGCGCTCCTTGTAACAGAGGAGAAAGCAAAGCCTTTTTGTGTAACTATATCTTATTGGAGATGTTTGATGCTAACAGGAGTGGAAAAGGTGAAGTAGTGGTAGTTGGAACTTGAAAATATACCCGTTAGCATGGTGCTGTCGCAGTGATTTAGGTTTTTTTGTCTATTGTTATCCCAATGACTTCCACGTTCCTGGAGGTGGAACCTGGAAAAATCAAATTAGCTTTTAAGATTCATTGGAAGTGTACCCAGAAAAACTTTGCTACTAGAAGTGGAATTGCAGTAGAAGGTTGCTTTTATATGAAGGAATACTTTGGCTTGTTCATACCGAAAAATGCTTAATGTTGCACGGACAGTTGTTACGCACAACTTTTCTTAGGGAAAAGACCGATGGGAAACCAATTTAGCGAGGGAAAAAAATGAAGTTTTTCTCGTCTTGTGTTATACTTTATAGTTGTGACATTCAATTGATCATATCAGATTAGTTTCTAACAATAAGCAGTTCGTTATTATAGTACTGATACAATTTACTGGTCACCAAGTTTTGTTCAAAACTCAAAATCAATTCTTCTCTGTTAATTGACGCGACACAATACAACTGCTTTTATCTGCGAATATGCTGGCTTAATTCTAAAGACAGAAGGTGAATTCAGTTTCAACTTCTGGCACCATCTTGTCCCAATCATCTATCAAAAAAGTACCAAGGAAATTCAAGAAAATGGGGAGAACATGTAATAAAGCCAAAAAAGAACTAGTCCTATCTAGGGAACATCATATAAAAATGGCTAGAAGATATTAAGTGATTTATCTAAGGTACTGAATTTGTATTATGTTGATTGTTGTAGTCGTCAACAGACAGGCAGATCTAGTGGAGGAGCCTCCAATGTTTCCAATTCACTAACTCCATTTTCCACGAGAAACGCCATGGCCAAACCCCAGCCAATGTGAACATCCAAGTGACAATGCATTAGCCAGACTCCTGTTTAAAGTAAATATGTTAAGTTTGTAGTATTGAAATGTAACATGGTATAGAAAAAGTTAAAAAATTTTGGAGATATAAGTACCTGGATTGTCAGCAACAAATCTGATGACTGCCCATCCATTAACAGGTACACTTGCTGTGTTTCTGAGAGGTGGATTAACAAGGTTGAATTTTGCTGTATCTTTTTTTGGATTAAAGTTACCGAAACCCTCTGCAATAATGTAAAAATCATATCCATGAAGATGAATTGGGTGGTTTTCAGCAGTAAATATATTTGTCCCCTGTAACACAACTTGCACTTTTGCTCCATATTTCAGTTTGTACAGCTTAGTTCCTCGAATAGGTTGCCAGAGTGATCGGCTTACATTGCCAGTGTAATCAAATTTCACAGGTGGAGTTCCTGGGAAATCAGTTGAGAAAACACCAGGTATGCCTTGCTGATGTGCTTGAAGCAGGGAATAATTGGATGGTAGCACAAAAGATACATTGTTCATACTGGCAGCGAATCGTGTTCCATTTGGACCTTGACAGTTGCTAGAGGGTGCACCTTTTGGGCAGTTATTGAGTCCCAGCCCAACTGTGAAGAATAGATTTTCGTCGATTTCAGTCGGCACCTCGACCTTTCTTGGGCTTCTGAATTTTGTTGTGAAGGCCGTGGCAGTGGCAGTGTCGTTATATGCTGGTAAAGATGGCAAAACTGGATTTGTTTTAGCACAGTTAGCAGAGCAAGAAGCTGATTTGTACTCGAGGATGGCTGTGGTGGTAGTATTATCAAAGGGCGCGCCTTGAGCACTTGCATAGGCACGTGCTGCCATGTAGTATCTGGCTGGTTGCTGATCAGCTTTGATGAGGACATCAGTTGTCTGGCCTGGTCCTAGCATAAGGACTGATGTGGTAAAGGGTTTAACATAGGAGGCATCTGCTCCAACGACAGTAAGTTTGTGGTTGGCCACAGAAAAGAAAAGTTGCTGGTTGAGTCCAGCATTGATAACTCGAAGGAGGTTAGTTTCGCCCGAGTCCACATGAACTACAACAGTATCTGCAGTAAAGTTGTGAATTACACAACATGGTCAGGTGGAAATTAGTTTTTATACTATGTTTAAACTTGCTGCCATTAATTGATCTTTTAAGAGTACTAGTAGTGTTGTCTTTAGTATTTGATCAAAATCTTTCTGTTGTTTTACTTGGGGGTTGGAGGTGGGGTCATATTTCAACTAATCTTGATTGTATGTACAATAGAGTCGAGATACCACATCAAGGTCTTCCTAATATCTGAGGTAAATTTCTTGTTGAACTGTTAAAATAACTCTCGGAATTAGAAGTTTAGAACTAACCTTGACTTGAACACTTGTACAGGTCACCTGGTTGACCATTGATGGTGTATGCATCAGATACATTCGGAGCTGCACCTGTTCTTGTGGCTTGTCTTATAACGTCGATAGGGTTTGCATTCCACCACTCACCTAATCAGCATTACAAAACCATCAGTAGATTGGGTAAAACGCATAACTATTACTAGTACTTTTCCTTTTCAGAAATGATTGATAAGAAATGGTAGAAGTAGTACCAAGCAGAATTGGTGTTTCACTTTTGGGCTTAGGAAATGGATATGATCCTCCTTCTTTTGGGTGGATAATAATAGCTCCGTAAACAGTAGCCCTGAGCCATGAGCTGTGGGCGTGCCACCAAAGTGTCCCTTCCTGTCCTTGAATTGTAAACCGATAAGTGTAACTCTTTCCTGGTCTAATTGGGCACTGAGTGACAAATTCTGGTCCATCTGCCCATCCTGTTCTTATTTGCCTAACTCCATGCCTTTTGAGAACAACAAAGTAGTAGAAAACGGAAAAACAAAGTGTCAATGAAATATAACTTGACTAATTTATTACTAGCATATATGATATATCAGTTCATTTGAGTTCTGCATGCATGAATTTACCAGTGAATAGTGACATTATATCGAGCCTTATTGACAACGTTTACAACTAGAGTATCGCCATTGTTTACTTCCAATGTTGGTCCGGGGAATTGTCCATTCACGGTTATGGTGCTGTGAGTCTTGCAAAGCCTCTTCACTGGTGTTGCTTGAATCTGTTTTACAAAAACAAAGGTCAATATAGTATAGTGTTACACAAATTTACGAAACGCTAAGCAAGCAAAGAAGGGAAAACTTGGATAACATACAACAAAATCATGGTTGTGAGTTTTCCCATATGCTGCATTCGCAAAGAGAAGCAGAATGCATATAATTAAGAAAGAACTCAAACTGCCAATGCTGTTGAATGCCTCCATTATTTTCCTTTTTCTTATAACTCTGTTGAGTATTCAGTTGATGCAAGTAAGTGTTTGTTGGTGAAACATTGGAGTGTTGAGCTTTGCTTTTATAGGGGAAATAAGGTTTTGCTTCAGCATGGTCAGCTTAGGGTGCAAAACTTAGTTCAACCCCGTAGAAGCAGTTGGTTCACCCACTTAGCTCTATCTAATTGAAGAAATTTTCATGAATAATGCTTACATTATAAGTCTTTTTCTTTGAGGTTGTTATATCTTGAATTATCAAGGAAGCATTACTTTATAACTTTTGCTTAACATTAACGATGTGCTGTTATCCAACTAACCAAAGTTTGTTGTTATGATTATATACCATGTCGATTCATCTATCACACATTAAAGGGACTTCAGCTAAATGCAAAAGTTGAGAATTGAACCTTTGAGCTTTCATTTGCTGATTCGGAGTATGTATTCTACATAAAAATACTTTAATTTGTAGTTTAATAAACTTATGTCATCAAATTACTACTAGCCAATGCTCTTATGTTAAATAAGAAATGACTATCTTGTAGATTATATTTCAAAATACAAAGAACCAAAAGCTGTAAACCTCAGTTAGCACCGTTTACCTCTGGAATTCTAGTGAGTCGTACGACCAAGAATTAAAACTTAAAAAGCTTTTGGGTCACAAAAGTCATAGGTTGGTGTCGCACGACAAAATCTTTACCAAAATTGGGCAAAAGAAATACGTAAAAACTTTGTAGGAAATTATGCATATTTGGCTCCTTTTTTATTTTGAGCAAGGGGTTCCACATATGAATGTTTAGGGTCGTAAGTTTACAACACAACTACTATGTATAAATCCTAGACTAATCGGGGTCAGTTAATTACTCCCTCCGTTCCACAATGGATGGCACGGATATCGAGAGTCAAACGAGTTTATCTTTGACCGTAATATTTTCATATATTTTTTAAATATTTTAAATTATTAATTATTGTGACTTATAGTATTTTTATGTAGTTTCTAAATATATAAATATCGTTCGAAAAAACTTAAAAATTATATGTTCAAATTCACTGTCAAAATAAACTCGTTTGACTCTCGAAATCCGAAACATGCCGTCCATTTTGGAACAGAGGGAGTATATGAATTCTTACGATCATATTAAGATCGAAGTTTGTTGTAGTGTCATTTTTTATAGGGATGTGCTCGTAAATAGTAGAGGAGGAAAAACCTTTGGTTAGATTTCAACTGTTATTATAGAAGTTACTACTCCCTTCATTCCAATTTATGTGGCAACATTTCTTTATTCGTCTGTTTCAAAACGAATGACAGCATTATAAATTTGGTAACAATTTAATTTCAAAATTACAGTTTTGTCATTACTGAAATGATTTAAATCCACACAAACTTTGTCTTATTTACAGCACAAGTTTCAAAAGTCTTCATTTCTTTCTTAAACTTTATATCGAGTCAAATTATGACACATAAAGTGGAACGGAGGGAGTATTAGATACTATATAGATAGGTACTTGGCATTGGATGGAGGATGGTATTGTTCAATGATTGAATTAATAATTTGCTACTAACCCAAATTGGATGAAGTTTAGTAAATGAAGTTAAAGATGGCAAAAAGTCTTCTTCAGTTTGTTGTGTCTATTAAATTAGCCGGTTAAAGATTTGATTGGTTCTAAATACTGTAACTATAAATTCAGTTAGAGAGACCTTACAATAAAAAGGTTTGATTTGATAAATGATGTCCTTAAGTAGGTGGTCTGTCAAAAAAATATTCCCCCAGTCTTTGACTTCTCCTTTTCTATAGACGTACTTACGTACGTTACTTCAAGAATTCGTGCTTGTATATAGCCTACGGGTTTCTTATTATTCTATTTGTCTCAGTTTGCATAGAAGTCCAAATTAATGGGTCAGATAATTCTTATTGACTAATGGTAGAAGTTATTTAAAGCGCGGACCTTTTTTAATAAGGAAAGTGGTTAAATTTGCTAATCAGTGATGTCAACTTTAATGAACAGGGCCACTGTTCCGGCTGCAACAACATCCTATATTTAAATCGGAGAAGGGCAAAAATTACCCCTCAACTATATCGACCAAGCTCAAGTTTTTTTTTTTTTTTTTTTTGTGTTAATAACTAGCAGCCATTCATTAAAGGAAAAATATTATATAGTGGATATTGGTCCACATGTCTGGCATGTGAAAGTATCTGGCTTATCCAAATTCAAAAGATTAATGCATTCGTTCAAGCATAAAACATAACAAAATAAAGTGTTGGACTGTGATAGGGAGCTCCCACTTTTGGCCATAGCATCTGTCAATCTATTTGTTTCCCTGGGTATGTGTTCAACCTTCACCAGCTCTAGTGCTGTGATCAGCTGCCTGCAATCATAGAACATATGTGAGTATAGACTGCTAGGTTGTTGTAGTGTATTTGTTAATACCTGGGCATCTGTTTCAATGAGTAGCGGCAATAAATTATGGTCCTTTAGTAGTTGCAGTCCTCGAAGTAGACTTTTTAGTTCACTATAGAAGCAATGGGGCTTTGAAACTTTTCAGTAAAGCCCAAGATCTAATCCCCCTTGTGATTTCGAAATACTCCTCCTGATAAGGCACTGGGGCCTTGAAACTTTTCAGTAAAGCCCAAGATCCAATTCCCCTTATGATTTCGAAATACTCCTTCTGCGCTGCCTGAACTATTCGAGGAATGGAAGGATCCGTCAATATTCAGTTTGAAAAAGTCCTTGTCGGGTTTCCACGAGATTCTTACGTGATTTTGCTGAGGCTGTGGGGGAGATTGGGACGGGGTACCTAGTGTAACAAATTCTAGAACTAAGGTTAATATCAATTTTCCATAGATAAGATGCGGGTTTTGGCTAAATAGAAAGGAATTTCTATTTTTCCAAATCGTCCAGACAATGAAAGATATTAAGGTGTTAGGATGAATAGTAATTGAGCCTTGTTGCATGGAATAGGTAGTGTTGGTTATGGCCTGTTTGAGCCACGTAACAAAGTCATTTCTAGGTTTATTGATGAAGGGTAAGAAATCCCAGATCATATTTGCTTTGGGGCATAAGCAAAAGATGTGATCAATAGTCTCGATATGGCTAGGGCAGGCTTTACACATGGGGGAGGGTGTGATGTGTCAATGATAAAGATGATCTGCTGTTGGTAACCTATATGAGACCATGGGCCACAAGAAGGGTTTGATCCTGGAGAGGGTGGAGATTTTCCATATCCATTGATGTGTGAAGGGGTTGTCACCCTCATGACGAGTGAATTAGGAATAGAGTTTGTTGAGAAAGCCCCCTGAGCTGGTCATATTCTAATGGAATGAATCATTGCTTTGAGGATTATCAGGCAGTATTATAAATTTGATTTATGATGTTTTCCGGTAGGTTGAAGGAAATGTTATTTAGGTTCCAACTATTACTTTCTCGTAAGGAGCTGATAGTATTATCGAGGAGAGATTTATGTATGGGGCCTGCGATGTGAGATCTAAGTGTTGTCGTGTGATTGATCCATTTATCTTCCCAGGCATTAATACGGTCTCCTTTCTCAATATTCCAAGAAACCCCTTGCGCGCAAACTTTGTTATCCTGTAGTAGGGCTTTCCAAATAAAGGAGTCAGTTCCCTTAGGCTTAACAGGGTTAATTGATCAATTTTTAGAATTATATTTGGATTGTAAAATTTCGGACCAAAGGGGTTTTGGTTCTACTCTGAAACGCCAAGCAAGGCTTGTTAGAAGTTTGGTATTTTTGACATGGGCTTTGGAAATACCTAGTCCTCCGAACTTTTTAGGAGAAGATACAACATCCCATTTGATTAGGTGAGTTTTCCTTTTATCAGTGGTAGTATCCCATATAAAGTTCCTAATAATTTGGTCAATGTTGTTCAATATACTAGTAGGGAGAAGAGCACTTTGCATAGTGTATGTGGGAATGGCTGATAGAGTAGCTCTGACTAGAATTGAGCGGCCCTCTAGTGATAGCATTTGGGTTTTCCAACCCTTTAGTCGAGTCCTCATTCGATCAAGGAAAAAGGTGTAGTCCTTCCTTTTTGGAGCTTTATTGGTGATATGGAATCCTAGATATTTTTCAAAGGTTTGAGTTTCCCTAATATTGAGTGATTCACACATTTTCTGTCGTAGATTAGGTTTACAGTTCGAGAAGAAGATCACTCGGAACTTCAGGTGATTGATTTTTTGTCCTGATGCTGCACCAAAATTTGTGAGGACCCTAGTGATAGCATCTGTTGTGTTTTGAGTAGTTTCCCCAAATAGAACCAGGTCATCAGCAAACATAAGGTGGGATATTTTAGGATCTGAGCGAGATAGTTTAATGGGTTTTCAAGTACCATTAAGTAAAACTTCGTTTATTTTTCTCGTAAGGGCCTCCATGCAAATTATGAAGAGATATGAGGATAGAGGGTCCCCCTGTCTAAGACCTCGTGAAAGGATAATGGTACTAGTGGGGGTACCATTGACTAGAATTTGAGTGGTGGGTGATGAGATGCATGACATTATAAGAGCTATAGTCCTAGGATGGAAGTTTAAAACTTCGAGGGAATTTTTAATAAAGGACCACTCCAGTCTATCGAAAGCTTTTTCGAGGTCTATTTTAATAATCATCTTAGACTTTTTACCCTTGGTTTTAGCTAGAGAAAGCATGGCTTCTTGTACTATGATGGCATTGTCAAATGCCCTTCTACCGGTTAGAAATCTAGTTTGCGTTGGGCTGATAATTTTTTTAAGAATAGGTTTTATTCTATTGACAGGTATTTTAGTGATGATCTTATAAATAGTGTTGCAAAGACTAATGGGTCGGTATTGAGAAATACTTTCAGGGCTCTTAACTTTGGGGATAAGGACTATAAAAGTATTATTTATATCCAAAAGTATTTTACTTGTGTGGAAAGCCTCTTCACAAGTGGCTATGACCGAGAATTTGGTGTCATTCTAAATTTTTTGAAAGAAGACTGGGTGGAGTCCATCAAGTCTAGGAGCTTTTAGTGGTTGAAAAGAATGAACAACTTTATGAATTTCCACATGTGTCAGGGGTTGGGACACGTACTCACTGTCACTATCAGAGAGATGTGTGGATGCTAAGTATCCACATGAGTTTGGGGAGACTGTGAGCTCAGTACTATAAATATCATTGTAATATTTTACGATATTACTTTGAATCTCATTTTGGTCATATATCCAATCTCCTACTGAATTTTTAAGTCCTAAGATACGATTTCTTCTATGCCTTTGGATGGCAGATATGTGAAAAAATTTTATGTTACGGTCTCCATCATTTAGCCATTGTAGTCTAGATTTCAATTTCCAAAAGTCATCCTCTAATTTAAGGATGTTATTGTATTCAATAGTTAAAGCGTCCTCCAGTTCTAGGTGAAAGTATTTTTTTAGTATAGCGTTCATGTTCTGGAGCTCCTCTAGTCTTGCTAAGACTAATTTATTTTCTTAAATATATTACCAAAACTTTTCTGATTCCAATCTGTTGCATTTATTGTGAAGAGTTTAATTGACTTGGAGTATTCAGTGCTACCATACCAGCATGCTTGGACAATGTGCAGAAATTCGAGGTGGCTAAACCATATGGTTTCAAGTCTGAACAAAGAGGTGGGGGCTGCGTAGATTTTAAAACAATTAAGCAATAAAGGGCAGTGGCCTGAATGTGTACGAGGTAGGTGTCATACTGAGGGATTGGGAAACATACTAAGCCAATCATTGGTCCCCACAAACCTATCCAATCTCTCATAAATTAAAGTTTGTTTTTCTTTATGTTTGTTTGACCACGTGAATTTTGACCCAGTAAAGCCAAGGTCAACCAAGCCTATTTTGTCCAAACACTCAGTAAAAGCATTTATACATTTATAGTTCACAGGAAGCCCTCCAAATTTTTCGGCTGCAATGGTTACTTTACTAAAGTCCCCACAGATCAACCAAGGCAATTTATTGTGAGAGTGAATTTTTTTAAGGTTGTCCCAAAGCATCAGTCTATTATTAAATATGGTGCTAGCATATATAACTGAGTATCTAAAGGCAGTTTTAGAACCTACCTCAATTATAGCTTGGATCTCTTGAGTAGTTGCATGTTCAGATCTTCTAACTGTAACCATATTTTTTTTCCATATCAGAACCATCCTTGCGGATAACCCATTTGCTGGGACTTCCATCATATCATCAAATTCCAGTTGAGTAGTGAGTGAATGATGGGTCATACGTCCGGTATCTTTCAAAGCCAACACTGCTGGTCTGGTCCAAGCTAAGATGTCAGTTAAATTCCTTGTACAAGCTAGGCTATTTGAGCCCCTGCAGTTCCAAAAGAGTATAGACATTTTAACTTGATTGTTGCTGGCTAGCATCCTGGCTGCTAGCGACCATATCATTTGTCTGTCCAGATTGTTCAGGTACGTTGTTCGAGCTTCTTCCCTTGCTGAGACTGGTAGGAGCACACCGTGCATTTCCTGAGATAGGGAAAGTGACGAATTGCAATGATGACCCTGTAGACATCCAGAGGGCACATCACCATTTTTCTTACAGCGAATTCTTCTTCTATTGGTACTGTCTCCGGCACATGCATAGTAATGAATTCCATCATCGTAGTATCGCTTCTCACCGCATCTAGTTTGATTTGAGCATTTCTCATCTGATTTTGGGCGACTTGGGCGTCTTCCTCGTCCATATAAGCCGGCACTTGGTTCCATTGGGGTACAATCTGTTCTGTCCTTGCGTCCACAGCTTCGCCTACTCTTTGGTTGTTCAAGAAGCTTGAGGAGTTTTGGAGTTGGCGTGTAGTCTATTGTTGTAGCGACGGGACTGTCACAGGTGGGCGATTGTCCAGTTGAACTTGTAGATCCATGTCTCTGATTTCTTCCATTGATAGGTTGTGATTCATGACTAGGTCCTGAAAGGTTAGGGCTAGACGTTGGGTCAAGGAGTTTGCAATGACTAAAATTTCTGAGTCTCTCGCCTGGTTGTTCATCCTTCCTTGCTGCGAAGATAATAGGGGTGGCAGTGTAGGAGTTACCAGTGAGGGGGCCATTGTTTTTGGTAGTAGGTTTGGGGTAACTGGATTTTGGGGTGGCGCCATTGGCGGAGCAAGTGTTAGGTTTAGGGATGGGTCTTGGTTGTGGTGGAGTTGCTGACTTAGTGCTTGTCTTGGTGGGGATGGTTGACATTGAACAGATGTTTGCAGCTGTAGGAACGGGCAAGCTAATAGGTATTGGGTAGACATCAGGTGGCAATTGTAGATCATGATTTATCATCGCCGACGCAGCTGGTAGTGGTGGAGAAATTGGCGGCGGCGAGGTGCTTCGTGATTTGGTGGAGTTCTTGCCATGGTTGTTTGTTTTGTGGTAAATTACAACTAGTGGAATGGAGATGGGAGAGGGAGATTTTAATGGAGGAGTGGTAGGTTATAGATGGTAGAAGGGGCATAGTCGGTTGAGTTACCAAGGGAGGGGGGGAGGTGACTGACAAGTTTCCACTTTTAGGATATTGTGTATCTTTTCATTTAATACAATCAGCGGAGATGTAGGGACTTATGAGGGTTTAGTGGTTTTGTCGACTATGTTGCAACGTGGTCTTGCTCCTGCCCGTGTAGATATATTATTTAAGTGATCCTGTGTTATATCCATGGGTGTATCTACTTCTGGTAAAGATATAGTTTGGGGAAGGGGTATAGTTTTGGATATAGATTGAGTGTTATTGTCAATTTGCATGTCTGTAGTAGATTTTCCCATGTCAGAGGGATTTTGGGGGTTCGAGATCACTGCTTGGGTAGACGTGGAGTTGTTAAGTCCTTTGGAAGTTGTCGAGGTAATTTGATTGGTGGTTTGGTAGTGTGTATGTATTTTTTCTACTATATCGTGTTTGGTTGAACTAGTATAAGTTATATCTGATTTGTCTTTTGTTTTATGGGAAATTATCTTTCCCGAGGTAGGTGGAAAAGTCAAAATAATGTGTCCAGCTTTTTCCTTTTTTGGCTCGGGTTGAATAATTTTTTTTTTTGTGTTCCTGTCATTGTACCTAGGATAATTCCTTTTTGTCCTGTGTTGTTCTTCTCATTTATCGCTTTTGACTTTTTTCTTTTGTTTTCATTTTTATTTTCCACATCAGCATGCACTTTTTCTTTTTGTTTATTGTTTGCTACATCTCGTTGCACATTACTTGTCGATATTTTTTCATATGTTTCTTCTGAAATAATTTGGGGTGGCTTGATCAGATTGTTTTCCTTTTGGCTTAGTGCTTCAATAATAGTGCGCACAGTACCTTGTTCCTGATGGCTGGCCTCATGTTTTGTGATGATGATTTGTTATTTGTCCTGATGTCCTTGTCCTTATCCTTGTGGCCATTAGCCACTGTGTAACTCGTGCTTCAATTTGTGTCTCTTTTACCTGTAGTCCCTACAGGGGGTAGGAAGTTTTCTTTCTTCCATAGTGGACTGTCTGCCATTTTGGTTCGTCTATATTTGTTTTAGAGGTGGATGGTGTAGCCTGATTATTATGGTCTTGGGAGGGTTTTGGGGAATTTGAGTGCGTGCAGGTTTCCTGGGGCACTGGTATTGTAAGTGGCCTAGAAAACCACAGTATTGGCATAGGAGTGTGCTCTCTTCATATTGGATTTTTTGTAGATGGTTTCCGATAAGTAGATCTCTTGGGAGTTGTTTGTCCATGGGAGCTAAGATACAAAATCGCGCATATCTACCTCTACTAGCTTGAATAGTGCAATTGTCTATTTTTAAAATGTCACCGATGGATGAGCCTATTTTGTGAAGAATAGACATGTCATAATACTCTGTTGGGAGTTCTGGTAAGCGGCCCCAGATAGAGGTGTATGCTGGTTGGATTTCTGACGTTGAAAACTTGGTTTCCATTTTTTGACTAGTATATAGTGTCCATTAATGAACCAAGGCCCCCTTAGTAAAGTTTTTTGATAGTTCTTTTTTTTTTTTTTTTGAAGCGAATGGCATAATATTCTTCACCTAAGTCAATCATTATAAGTTCTTCTGTTGGTTTCCAAAGGAATAGAAGTCGAGCTCTGAGCAGGTTATATCCTATTTTTTTTCCTAGGACTCGAAGAATAATAGTTTGATTCCACAGAGAATATATCTTTTTTCTCTCTTCAACAGTTATAGGGATAAAGTAAGAGTGGTTCATGGAGTTAACATTTTCGTCAGATAAGTCAAATTTTCTAGTTTAGAGGTCATGTGATTAATATCACTCTGATGAGAATCCGTCGAGGAAGACATTAAGGTATCACGAAAACTTACTGGAATATTTTGTCGCTCCTCTCCTGTGGGATCTTTTGGATTATGAGTGCTTTGATCCATTCGGTTCTTTTCTTGATCCGATAGTGGGGTTGCTGTTTCTGCATTGGTGATCATAAGGGGTGGAGAATTATTTGTGGAAAGGGTTATGAGTGACTTTTGTTATTTGGATTAATCTTCAAGAAAGCTTTGATGGTTGTGAAAAGTTAGAGAGAAGGCGTACCAAGCACAAGTTAACTATCTTCAAGTCTTAAATGAACCAAAATGGACAGTCAATTACACTACCAAATCAAATTTTCCATTTTTACTGAAATTCCATCGATACAAATCTGATCCACGCTCAATCCACTCACCTATAAAGGCATGGAGTGATCATCAATGATAGTAGTACCCAACTAAGAGTCGGGGTCGATTTCTTTAGGGAGCAGCCTTGCAATCTATAAGTCTTAGATTGAATAGTAACGAGTTCTACAAATTGTTCATATATTCTTAAGTATAATAAGATAGAAATTGAATTAACTACGACTAACGATTAACGCTAAAAGCATAAAAATAACTCAACACTTGAGATTATTTGTAAAAATGGAGAATGAACTAGGGGTTTACTCATTCCGGCAAGATTCCTTTAACTAAACTCTTGCTTTAACCTTACAAATCATATGGGATATATCAATGGTCAGACCTCAATTGCATTCCTCAAAACCTATTAAGGATAAGGAGGATTTACCTCCTTTAAGCCCGTTAGGGTCAATAATGGGGCGCAAGAAATCCTAGTCCGAAGACCCGTACGGGAGTAATCTTTTTAGGTCTTCTCTCTTTAGATGGGGTAGGCCGTAGCCAATGTAACCCAAATACTCTCTAGTTCCATTAACCTACACCTTCAACCCCGTTAGGGTGATGAAAAAAAGTAGGGTTAGGTTCAAGTACGGCTGTGTCTCAAACCCTAGTTAAGAAAAGTAGGATAGAGAACTAGATTCACCTTAACCCATAGATTTTACAAGATTAAAAACAAGTTTTAAGTTAAACAATCAAGTCATCATGAATAAACCCCTAGTATGAGTTTAACTACTCATACTAGGGTCTAACACACACATGGTAAGAAATGAATGGCAAGAATTATGTAAAGAAGTAGATTAAGAAATGAAATCCTTACAAAAGATTCAAGTTAGAACCTTTCCTTAGCCTCCAAGAATATTTAAAAGTGTAATAAGTGTATTCTAAGTTGAAAAAGGTATATCTTTCTCGGAGGCATAACAGCCTATTTATAGGCATGGGTTTGAAAACTAGGCTAATAATTACAAGTTTTCCATTTTGCCCTGTTTTACACTAGACCGCCGGTATTCGGCGGGCCGCCTATTGAAGTGCGCGATCGTCGAAGGCAAGTCTAATTCTTCTTTTTGTCTTATTTTGTGGTGCAGGTCCGGCGGGGTTGCAGGTCCATCGATGGACAACTTCAGCAGTCCGCAGATTTCTTGAGCTCACTGTGATGGTCGGCGGAGGCGCATCTTCTTCTGCGGTATCGCAGAATGCAATCAGTAATTCAACCGGCAGTCCGCCTCTTTGCTTCAATGGAACTTGCTGAGCTCTTGAACTCTCTCCTCTTTCAGCCGGTGATTCGGCGAGGCGCCGATCAAGCTGCTGCCCTATCTCCCTGTTCTTCATAATGTAGCCAAAGTGCACTTTTTTTTGCTCTTTTCTTTATTCTTTTGGCTTTGTACACTAATTGTCTTTGATACCCTGAAACATGGAGATAAACATAAGATTTATTCAAATAACAAAGCTTTTAGGACGTGAAAGCTAGTCTAAAAGAGTTGCAAATATATGCAAAATACCAACATATCAAAATCCATCACCAATCCTTCTCAAGATTATCAATAAGCAATAGTGTATTTTTTTGCGCCCCTCAACTCTTCCTCAGTCAGGCTTGCGCATGTCAAAACTCCACATCAACCTCCTAGTATTAAACAAACCAAATACACAATATTCAACATATTTGCAATAGTATTGTGGTGGAACCATTTGGAAGGCCTACTGAAGATGGTGCGACATCACACAAATTATTCAATAAATTGGCATCACTACTCATATTGTGAGATGCCACTGTGTCGATAATCCAGCGAGTTCCACAAGTATTACCTGTCAATTTTTCATGATTTTTATTGTGGGAATCAAGCATAGAGAGAAGTGCACTCCACTGGTCATTAATAAATCCAGGCAAAACATTATTATTTCCTCAATTTTATCATTCGTCACGGATGCTTGCACAACATTAGCAACTGCTGCACTCCTACGTCCAGTGCCACCCCGTCCTGAATTTCCAGATCGTCCACCACGACTACGTCCAGTTGTCCTTCCTCTTCCTTTTCCTATACCCTACCATTCAGGATAGCCAATCAATATAAAATAATATTTTTTCTCATGTCCAGCTTTCCACAATTAGCACATGTTGGTTTGTCCGAGATATTATGTGTAGTGCTATTATAGTTATTGCGAGTATGAGATACAGACTGCACAACAAAGGTAACATCATCTGCGCGCTCCTCCTTAGATCGAGCACCGTTCCTATGTCGTTCTTTTTGAATGATCATGGCATAGACTCTATTCAAACCAGGCAGTGGTTCCATGCTCAATATATTGGAACATGTAGTCCCGAACACATCATTATCAAGTCCCATTAAAAATTGATGAACTTTTTCTTTTTCGTGTTCTTGCACCAATTCCTTTGCTGCACCACACTTACACCCAACACATATGCATATCGGATTTTTTGTGTAGCCAATTAGTTCTTCCCACATGCTCTTCAATTTACCATAGTTTGCAGCAACATTCTGCCCTCCTTGTTTACAAGATGCAAGTTCGCTTTTCAATTGGTATATTCTCATGTCATTGCTAATTGAGAATCTTCCCTTCAAATCTTCCCATAGTTCTTTGTTATAACCTATGCACCTCCTAGGGACACTAGAATGAGGGGTTGAATAGTGTCCTCACATTTCGTTGAAGAACCTGACTCTTAGTTACAAGAACTCAGTTCTTGTGCACTTGCTCGAATCAAAACTCACCACACTGAACTTAAAACAATAAATAAAGAACATAAAGTTTTTACGTGGAAAATCCTTGCTGACAAAAACTACGACCCACACTTTGGAATTTTGAAAACACTTCCACTAACACAAAGAGCACTTTTTAGATTACAAACTCTGTAACTAAGAGGCTACACTCTAGACCCTAATCACTCATAAAGCTAAACTCTAGCTTTACAAAGTAATCACTCAAAAGTTCACCTATTACAATGGTTTCTAAGATAAGCAGATATGTAAAATAACACTATGACAACTACAATAAAGAACCTAAACAATCTGCTACTTATGCTCCGAGTTCTTCAGTGGTTGTCTCCACAGTTAAGTCACTACTTTTTATTTTTTCTCTCAACTCTCGTAGTAAATAACTGAGATCGGCTTCGCTAACTACTTGCTTTTATATGGGCTCTGTAACCCGAGTAGTGTTTCACTAAGAAACCTTACAATTATGGTAAGTTAAGATTTTAAGTGATACACTCCTTGTTTAGTACCAACTCTCGTTCACACTTCGATGAGACAGCCACAACACAACTTCTTTGGCTGACTAGGATACGCATATGCACACGCGCCACTACTGATAGTTCTGCATGGATTTGCATCCCACAATCTTTTCGATCAGTCGTGCCCTTCTCCTCAAGGACTAAGTCCTTCGTTTGTCATTCTTCAAAACATTCATCTCAAAAAATTCTCCCTTTTTGATGATGACAAACAAATATTGCCTAAGAACCTGTACATGCAAACACCAAGATAAAAATGACAAAAATACAGTTGAAAGAGAATTTAAAACAGATGAGTTAGGTCACAAATATCCCAACAACATTTCCTTCTTCCTCCTTTTGGCATCATCGAAAAGATTCATAAATCCTTCAAGAACAAGTTAGTACAGTCCAGACTATAGCACAAGGCAACAAGTTAGCTAAGAACACGGAGAATATATCCAATGGCCCAAATAGAACCAGCAGTTATATAGAAAAAACCACAAAGGCAAAATAAGCAATTTAAAATCAATCATCCAGGGCACAACGTAAATACCCTAATTAAGTACAAACCAAAAAGATTTTGTCTTAAATGTGCATTATAAAGAAGGAAGGATTTTGGACAAGGAATGGGAAGGCTATTTGACTAAAGCTTGAAGTGCTTCCAGGTTCCTTGATTTCTTGGCCCTTTCAACAATTAGCTCGGCCTGGTGCCTGTTGCACTCAATGGTCAAGCGATCAATCTCTTGATCCTTCAACTTTAGCTGCTTCTTTGGCGCTGCATTCTCATCATTCAGCTCTAGTAAGTGCTGCTCTAGTTCCTTCATAGCTTCAACAGCTTCTTCTGGTCTAACATCTTCACTCTCATCAGCCTTTTCCATCTTAACTTACATAGGACGCTTAGATGCTCTCTTCTTCTTAAAGAAATCACAAGTCTTTAAGACGTTCATTCAAAACATCTGATGATGAGTAGCTTTCTTCCCATTTTTAAGAGGCACCCAAAGTGTTCAAATACCTGTGGCAGAATGTAGGAATGCACAAGAGAGTGTGGTTTTTTGTCTGTGTCTACGATCCTTTTAATATGCTTTATAATCAGCCCAGGTAGGTTAATTTTGACACCCTTGTCCAGAAGTCCATGTAAGTCAAGTTAAGTTAAGGGCACAGGCTTCACTATTCCTCTCACCTCTTGGAAACAGGAACTTGTGTAAAAATTCAAATACCAGCTGATGAGCTAGTTCCATTTCTTCTTTCTCAACTTTTCTTTCCTTCCTCAGTCTGGGATTGCCTGGGAACTTTCTCACTACTTCCAATTGAGCAACATTTTCTGTTCTCTTGGTCCACTTTAGCTTCATATACCTACAATAGCCTTTAGTAGACACATCTAAAATGACACCTAACTCAGCTCTCCCAAATTCTATTTCTATACCTCTGACCACATAAAAAAACTCTTCTACCAGCCACACTACAGTTTGCATAGAATTCCCTCACTTCCTCTACAAACAAACATGTCTTCTTTTGAGAACAGCTTAATCCACCCCAGATCCTTCACCTTCTCAACCAGGGGTTTCATATTAGGCTATTCCAAATCACACCATATACTACCAGGCAGCACTTGATGCATGGAAAAGAAGGCTCCTCTGTCTACCTCTACTCTCTTTTCTTTCTTCTTCTTCTTTGAATCCTCAGAGGTCTTAGAGTCTGAGTCATCTGCGTCGACAAAGTCCCTATCCTCATTACTGCTTTCCTTGTCATTAGTAGCCTGTGTCTTATAACCCTCTTTAGCCTTCTTTTATTGGTCAAATTTTTGTAGCTTCTCAACATGCTGCTTAAGGGCTGAACTGGTAGCCCCCTTTCTAGGAATCACACTCTTTCATACCCTCATTATCAGACTGAGAGTCCTCATCATCACTCTTATCAACGAGTCCCCTCCTTGCCATAGCTTTTCCTTATTTCACTAAAATTCTTTTTTTCTCTTTTACAGGCTTTGTTGCACTGATAAACACTACCTCCTCCTCCTCTTTTTCCAACAGTTTCTCATCTTCTTTTCCAAATTTTCTCCTGACAATTTTCTTTGGAATTTCCTCCAACTTCCTAGTACCTACATTTTTTTCCAAAGTACCCTTTTCTGTATCATTCTCAGAATTTGACCATTCTGATTTAGCATCATCAGTTGTATCAGGAACTGAGGAAGAACTAGGTGTCACACCCCTTTTTTCTGCGCTCCCGCTTTTGGGAGGGCGTTTCGGGTTTAGGAAAGCGCTTATGAGATTTTATGATTATTTGGCGCTATCCCGAATTAGGGTTTCCGTTTAAGGAAGTGACGGTGTTCAAAGGTACACGAATTATTAAGAGATTTTCGGAGTCGCCACTTGACAAGTTTAAGGTGTGCCAAGTCACCTAAAAGGTACCTTGGAACACCTATGACTCGTTAGTGGTCTGCATCAGAGTTCCGGGTAAGGATCTCGGTTGACTCTCGGGAAGGGATTAGGCACCCTCGAGTCCTGTGCCAAGCACAGTTGCTTTTATTGACGCATTCCGGCTATATGGAATATTTCGTACCTGCCTTTATTTGTTTTCCTTTGCTACGCCTTGATTTATTTTTATTTTTGTATTTATTATTATTATTTTTTTTTTTTTTTCGTGACTCGGCCGAATATTTTCGCGCAGGCACTTCACCCGTTCGAAACCTTATCAACCTTGGTTTGAGTCTCAATTTTGTATTTTTATTTATTTTGGTCAAAACTCGAATTTATAATTCGGCTTGATTTTTAATTATATGGGTCGCATTTACTTTCGACGCACATTTTTCTTTTATTTACGTACGGCTTGATTCAATATTTACAAATGTAATTTATTTTAAACCGGATATGGTCGCGCAGGTACTTCATCCGTTCGAGATCTTCCGATTTAAATAAACTACACTTGAATCAAATTTATTTGGTGAGATACTAAGGTCCTATAGCTTATTCATTCATCCTTCACCTAGTTTTGATTTTTCGTTCATTATAACTAGCGAAATTACTAAATTTACATTTTTGAACACTATTGGGGCCTTAAGGTTAAAGCTCTAAACACAATGACCTAGCTTTGCAAAATGTCGAAGCCCATTTACACAAAGGAAAAACTTGAGCGCATGTTTATTTAACAAGAGGATTATGCCATAGGTCCTATTTTCTATTTGTTTCAATGTTTAGCCATATTAAAAATCCTTGGTTATTTCTTAGCCTATAAACTTATAAAAAAGATTACCGTATATTTATTATGTTTGATGTACAACTCTTTATCCTTCAATTTCCAAAGATTTAAAAGTTTCGCTAAACGAATACGGATTTGGATTAAAAGATCAATTCACAGATGGGCTGGATTACTTCCGCAAATAATGTTTTTTCTACAGATTGCATAAACAGCCCCCTTTTTACTGTTGAGTTCAGATCTGGCCATTTTTGTCAAGTGATACCTAATTAAATTTTACAAATCAATCTTCTTTCAAAGTTTGCACTAAAGAAACCTTTCTAACTCCCATCCAAATTTCCCTTAGTTTACAATTGGTGTAATCTATTTTTCGCAAAGTTAGATTTGTTATAATGCCTTGAAGTAAAAAAACTTCCTCAAAGACAAATACATATAGAGATAAACATGACAACCATAACGAAGGAATATATGTAAGTGATAAAGGCCAATTTCTTCACATGCTCATGTTTAAACCAAGCTAAAAATACATATAATACCATAATAAAGTTGAAGCGTTTACCTAATAGCCGAAGATTTCAAAGCCTATGCAAGGACCACAAGCCAGCAACAACAACAGCCAACTAATCAACTGACATCAACAACACAATTTACTTAAGCTTGACCAAACACAATTTGCTCCCTCTCTGTTCTTCTTTTCACTCTCTGTTCTTTCTGTTCTTTGTTTCCCTGCCTTCTGTTTTTTTCTGTTTTTGTTCTCTGTTCCTCTCTTTTGTTGCTCACTTTTCTTTTTCTCTTTTATTTCTTTCTGTTTCAGCTTTTCAATCACTCTCTGTTTCTTTGTTTTTCTGTTGTTTCACTTCTCTGTTCTTTTTGTTTCAGCCTTCACTCTCTGTTCTTTCTCTTTTGTTTCAGCTTTCACTCTCTTTTTCTCTGTTGCTTTTCCTTCTGTGTTCTTTTTTCTTTTTTTTAGTTCTCTTTTTCTCCCTTTTTAAAGAGAGTCAAAGGCTAAAAATAGACAAGAGAGAGGGGGTGTGTACCAGTAGAAGTACATAGACCATGTGCCCTCCTCACTTATCATATTTCAGCCCATAATTGCCTTGCATGCAAGGCTGTACCAGAACAAAACAGAGATGTACTTCATTGACTCAATTTTGACATCCCCATTTGACATCATCAAGCCCTATGTCATCTAATATCTAAGCAAATCAACAACCATGATCAAATTAAACATGAATGGACTAAGTCCACCTAAGAACAAGTTAACAAAACCTGAACCAAATGGACCTAAAGTCCAGACTTCTCAAAACATCACAGCTTTCTTAAACTCGTTCCATTTCAAACGAAGCTGCACCCTTTTGAGTTCAAAGATGAACCATTTGAACTCTCGGACACTGTATAACAGTCCCCAAGTTAAACTAGTAGGGCAATTAAACTACAAATATATCAAAATGCATTCAAACAAAATTCAAATATCCCCTGCTCATACAGGAACATTAAACACCATAGAGGACAAAATTCATAGCAGTTCCCAATGCATTTCACACTAAATGGAACTACAAGCCGACTTGGACTGATTCATATTCATGTCACCCACAATCAACTAGTTTAGATGTTTAACAGTGAACAAATGACAAGTGACAAGCATGGAACATTATGACAGAACAAACAAATCGAACGAGTGAACAACAAAAGAATGCTTCTGATATATGTAAGCAATGGTTCATAAATTCGAACAATCAATTCATCAACAACCTACACACTGATTCTTTTGATAACATCCGAAACTAATCTTCTACGACCAAGCAAATTAGGCGACAAAAGGGCAGAAAAACTAAAGGGAAAGTAAAGGAATTTTCCCGTCTAACCGTGTCTTAAGCAAACCAACAGTTCCACGGCCCTTTACTTCGATCAGCCGCGACGGCGACGTGCCACCAGCTGCCTCACTGCCCTTGTCGCCATTGTCTTCGACTCACTAAGTCGCTGCCTTGCCACTGTCAAAGCTGCACCATTTCTTCACTGCTTAAGCATCCCCCAAGTCCCACCATCACAGCCAAGCCACCATTATCACAGAACAAGCCAACGTTACACCAATGAATCGAGGCTGCCTCGGCATCACTGTTGTTCACTGCCTCACAGCCCCAAGTCGAACACCATAGCTTCAGTTTCATACACCCACACACAGTTACAACTACACCCTCAGCGAATCCAAAAACAACAGCCACGACATCACCTTCTCCATTGTTTCAACACACAACCAAACAAGCAGCCCTATCGACGCCAAATCCATCGTTTCAAACATCGAGACATCCCAACCAATGAACGTCGACATGAAACAGCCCTGCTACGGCCTCGCTGCTGCGTTGTCGCAGTCACACCATCACTAATTCAATCCCGCCGTTTCACTGATGCTATTACGTCTCCGCTACTGCCTCGCCAAAGCTCACACATACCATAGAATCATTGATACCAAACCATCGTCGCTGCCTAAAAATCCAGCCACTCGACATTGAACCAGACCTCACCATGTACACGGCTAACACCTGCCACCATTTAAATCCCCCAACACGCGACCTTCAAAACATCATCACCATCGCCTCATCACAGCCTCGCGCAGCCATCAACATCACCAAAACAGCTAACGACCTCATCCGCTATCAAACCATCATCACAGCCCCCAAACAAATTGAATCACCCACACCAGACACAGCTACGACACTATCAGAGTCCCACAACCATCATCGACACAGCCCCGACCCTCTCGTTAGCCGTTCGGATCCGTTTCCCTTTTTCTTCTAACGGAAACGATCCCATTTGGGGGTCGTTTCAGCTAGAAGAATAAAAGAACGGAAAGAGGAGAGAGAGGGTGGTGGATACATGTTAAATTTCAATGAAAAAGCCGAAGAAAACTCACCGGAAAAGTTTTGCCTAATTTTTGGACCTCGATTTCCACTGAGTCACTGAGAATTTGGGAGAGATTGACTCGAGGATTGGCATGAGGGTGAGGAGCCGATTTTAGGAGTGTATAATTTGGCCGGACGGAGGCAGTTGGTGTCGCCGGTGAGGTCCCACGGTGGCGTTCAAAATTGGGAAGGGTTTCATGTTTCTGGTGAAATGTTGGGAAAATGGACAAAGTGGCAATAAATTTGCTTTTATACTAAAAGGGTGGGCCGGGTCAGGATATGGGTTAGCGGGTCAGGCCTTAGAAATGGACTGGATGGTTTTTTATAAGTAGCCACTAAATTGTAAAAATTATTTAGAACATACCCAACTAACTAAGAGTAAAACCGTATAACAAGTATTTTTGTTAATTTTTTTTTTTTTTTATATTTAATGACAAATTTTAGCTAAAATAAAAGACTAAAATTCTAGGAGAATTCGGCAAAAATCCTAAAATGTTATCTCGGCTATTTTGAGCAATTTCAAACTATTTTTTTTTTGAATTTTCGTGCCAAAATTAGGTGATTACAGCTGCCCCTCTTTGTTCGAGAACATGAAGAGTTTTCGAACAAAGAAGTAATCAACAACTAATTTTGGCTTTTTCGGTTCTAGGCGAGAGCGTGCTTTGCAAAATGGTGACCGTACCCTGACTTTCGGTTCTAACCAAGAACAAGGCTACCTACATATCCACGGACTAAGGAATCAGGTCAGTGTAGTTCCTCACGTGCGGTAGCTGGGACTACCACATTCAAGCAGACACTAAGACTCTTTTAGACTCTCTAAGCTAACACTAAACATTTTCTAGACACACTAAATTAAACACCTGACACTTCTAGTCTAACTGGACTGACTCGATGCTCCTAGACTTACCCGGACTAATTCGAGACACCTTGGACATACTAGAGCTGTTGTTGCTGGTCACTTGTTGCTGGTTGCTGGCTGGTGAGCATTGCTTTACAAAGGAAAATGAAAATACAACATTGAAATGTAAAATTACAATTCCTAGACTAAGTCTTCATGCTTCATAAACTGATAAACTGGTCTGAAGCTCCCACTACCAAGTGGGTCTTGAAAACTTGAAATTGCCGCTTTGACGGGCTTTGACTTGAAAAATTGAAATTGCCACTCGGGCGGGCTTTGACTTGAATGTTGAAATTGCCGCTTTGACGGGCTTGACTTGAAAACTGAAACAGCCGCTTTGACGGGCTTTGACTTGAAAATTGAAATTGCCGCTTTGACGGGCTTTGACTTGAAAATTGAAATTGCTGCTCGGGCGGGCTTTGACTTGAAAGTTGAAATTGCCGCTTTGACGGGCTTTGAAATTGAAAATTGAAATTGCCGCTTTGACGGGCTTTGACTTGGAAATTGAAATTGCCGCTCGGGCGGGCTTTGACTTGAAAATTGAAATTGCCGCTCGGGCGGGCTTTGACTTGAATGCTGAAAATGCCGCTTTGACGGGCTTTGACTTGAATGAAATTGGAACCACCACTCTAGTGGGTCTTGCTTATGCTGAAAATTAAAACCATCTCTCTGATGGGTCTTGTTCTTGCTGAATTGAAAACCATCATTCTGATGGGTCTTGCTTCTTTACAGAAATGGATTCCCTCGTTCTTCAGGTGGGTGCCTCGACTTTCTCTAAACTACTCCCTCATTCTCCAGGTGGGTGCCTCGACTTTCTCTAAACTACTCCCTCATTCTCCAGGTGGGTGCCTCGACTTTCTCTAAACTACTCCCTCATTCTCCAGGTGGGTGCCTCGACTTTCTCTAAACTACTCCCTCATTCTCCAGGTGGGTGCCTCGGCTTTCTCTAAACTACTCCCTCATTCTCCAGGTGGGTGCCTCGACTTCCCTAAACTACTCCCTCATTCTCCAGGTGGGTGCCTCGACTTTCCAAATTACTCCCTCATTCTCAAGGTGGGTGCCTCGACTTTCTCTAAACTACTCCCTCATTCTCCAGGTGGGTGCCTCGACTTTCTCTAAACTACTCCCTCATTCTTCAGGTGGGTGCCTCGACTTTCTTGAAACTACTCCCTCATTCTCCAGGTGGGTGCCTCGACTTCTCTACTCCCTCATTCTCCAGGTGGGCGCCTCGACTTTCCAAATTACTCCCTCATTCTCCAGGTGGGTGCCTCGACTTCTCAAAACTACTCCCTCATTCTCCAGGTGGGCGCCTTGACTTTCTCAAAACTATTCCAAATTCTACTTTCCTTATTTCCCTTCTTTTCCTACTTTCTTTCCATTTCTCTGTATTTCCTTTGGCTCTCTTGTTGGTCTTTTAATGGTGCAAATTCTCGATGTGTCATTCTTGCTATCGAGATGTGATGTTGGCTTCCATTATCCAGGCGGGTCCTGACTGTGCTCTGCTACAACTGCAAACAGGTAAACAATTTTTGCGAAACTTTCTTTTGCTCGTTTTGATGTTATTTTGACTGAGAGTCGAAAAATGGAAGATTCTGGACAAAGGACTCTGGACAAGAGATGTCCTTTAAAAGATGAAAATGAACTTATCTGGAGGCAAAATGATGATGACCCCAATAGACATGACATGCATCTTGGCCTCGAACCCCGATCCATTCACGACAGCTCTTCCTCAACCTCTCCCTCAATTCAAACATTCAGCAATGACTGCTTGCCAAGCCCAGCTTGATGACAAATATAACATCTCTCATTCGGCTAATGGTGCCCCATTTGGGGTTTTCACCAACTAACCTCTCTCATTGTTCTTTTATCTCACTGTTTGTCATGCGGCGCCCTTTCAGGTTTTCACCGGCAAGACTTCATTTTCTTTTCTTTTCTCTTTTTCTTCTTTTTTTTTTCTTTTTTTTTTCTTGGGTGTTTTGAGCCTCTCCTGACTTCGAGACCAGAATTCCAAACGTCTCATGAACATGTGAAAAGATGGTAAGCATAATAGAAGTTTGTTTTTATTTTATTGACAAATAAAATAAAAACAAACTTCTGCCCCAGTTTAGCAGCAACTGCGGATTTGGATTTTCTTTGAGTTTGGCCGCAAACTTAGAGACAAGTTTTGCGTCAATATGAGATAGGAAAAATGGAAACTTTCCCCTAATATGAAACTAGGGAACCTTTAGAACTTTCGCTGGTATGACCGCACCTGAATGGTTGCCTACGTATCCTTTTGAGAGGAATCAGGTCAGACGTAGCTCTAGCAATTTAATGCCAAATTTGGAATTTTCTCTTTTCATTTCATTTCAGTTCAATTACAGGATTCCCAATAAGGGTTCACAAAAGCAATACAAAGCCAAAGGCTAACAAAAGGGATACATTATCTGGATAAAGGGAAACAAAGACTTTCGGTATCCCAATCCAAGAACATCAAATGTAGTACCTCTTCACTGCATCAGCATTAACAATCATTTCAGCCATCGTGCCTTCGATGTCTGTCAAGAATAGGGCACCATTGGGCAACACCTTCTTCACCACATACGGTCCTTGCCAATTTGGAGCAAACTTGCCCTTTGCTTCTTCCTGATGTGGAAAGATGCGCTTCAAGACTAACTGGCCTTCATTGAACTTGCGTTGGCGCACTTTCTTGTTGTATGCTTTGGCCATTCTCTTCTGATATAGTTGACCATAACATACTGCATTTAGCCTTTTCTCGTCAATCAGAGCCACACCCTCAGCGAATCCAAAAACAACAGCCACGACATCACCTTCTCCATTGTTTCAACACACAACCAAACAAGCAGCCCTATCGACGCCAAATCCATCGTTTCAAACATCGAGACATCCCAACCAATGAACGTCGACATGAAACAGCCCTGCTACGGCCTCGCTGCTGCGTTGTCGCAGTCACACCATCACTAATTCAATCCCGCCGTTTCACTGATGCTATTACGTCTCCGCTACTGCCTCGCCAAAGCTCACACATACCATAGAATCATTGATACCAAACCATCGTCGCTGCCTAAAAATCCAGCCACTCGACATTGAACCAGACCTCACCATGTACACGGCTAACACCTGCCACCATTTAAATCCCCCAACACGCGACCTTCAAAACATCATCACCATCGCCTCATCACAGCCTCGCGCAGCCATCAACATCACCAAAACAGCTAACGACCTCATCCGCTATCAAACCATCATCACAGCCCCCAAACAAATTGAATCACCCACACCAGACACAGCTACGACACTATCAGAGTCCCACAACCATCATCGACACAGCCCCGACCCTCTCGTTAGCCGTTCGGATCCGTTTCCCTTTTTCTTCTAACGGAAACGATCCCATTTGGGGGTCGTTTCAGCTAGAAGAATAAAAGAACGGAAAGAGGAGAGAGAGGGTGGTGGATACATGTTAAATTTCAATGAAAAAGCCGAAGAAAACTCACCGGAAAAGTTTTGCCTAATTTTTGGACCTCGATTTCCACTGAGTCACTGAGAATTTGGGAGAGATTGACTCGAGGATTGGCATGAGGGTGAGGAGCCGATTTTAGGAGTGTATAATTTGGCCGGACGGAGGCAGTTGGTGTCGCCGGTGAGGTCCCACGGTGGCGTTCAAAATTGGGAAGGGTTTCATGTTTCTGGTGAAATGTTGGGAAAATGGACAAAGTGGCAATAAATTTGCTTTTATACTAAAAGGGTGGGCCGGGTCAGGATATGGGTTAGCGGGTCAGGCCTTAGAAATAGACTGGATGGTTTTTTATAAGTAGCCACTAAATTGTAAAAATTATTTAGAACATACCCAACTAACTAAGAGTAAAACCGTATAACAAGTATTTTTGTTAATTTTTTTTTTTTTTTTATATTTAATGACAAATTTTAGCTAAAATAAAAGACTAAAATTCTAGGAGAATTCGGCAAAAATCCTAAAATGTTATCTCGGCTATTTTGAGCAATTTCAAACTATTTTTTTTTGAATTTTCGTGCCAAAATTAGGTGATTACACTAGGTTCAGCAAAACTTGGACCTCCACCTACTGGACCACTACCATCAGCCCCCACATGCACCTTCTCTAAGGGGGCTGCCTCCGAACTAGGTTCATCGTCTAGGCCCTTTTGAGATTTCACAGACTCCTCTTTACTCAACGTTTCAAGCACAGATTTCACAACATCTACACTAGCAATCTCTTTAGCCATACTAGGAACATTTATTTCAATCCTAGGTTCAACAATGCCAACTTCAACATTACTCTTCTTCTCTTCTATACCCTTCTCCCTGTCAGTTTTACTACCAAACTCCACCACCTCCACAGTTTTAACAATTTCATCCAAACCAATTATAAAAATTTCGGTACTTAGTTTTTCAGGGCGAAAGATGGAATCTAATGCAGTGGAACTAGTCTGAGTCAAGTCGGGCCTTACCTCAACTAATTTCTTGTCTGAGACAACGGGTATAGTCGACGGAGCAGATGATTTTGAAGTTGATTTCTTGGGAGCCTTCTTTCTAACTTTCTTTTGAACCTTTAATCTTGCCCTAGCAATTCTTTCAGCCAAAGTGGTAGGAGTTGGTTTGACTGTAGGTTTTTTAGAGGTTTGGGTTTCAGAGGTCTTTGCCGTTGAGGCTGAAGACGATTGTGGTTGAGATATTTTTGGAATTTCTTGGAAGATTTTGGAAGAGAGATGTTTTCTTGTTTCAGATGATTTACGAGAGAGAGAGAGAATTGAGAGATAGGTTTTTGTTGATCTTGGGAAGAGAATGTAATGATGGCTATTAAAAGTAGAACACCTTTTAAGTGTTTGGGAAACTGAGAAAGTGGTGATGTGACGGTTATGAGGGAATTAGCGTTAAGTCTCTTATTCCAAGTGAGGTAGGTTTAAATTTTGAATGTGTAACTTATAAGGAATGTGTCCAAGAAAATAGGGCGGTTACACATAAATGAAAAGTTTTAGAATGCACATGCAAGAACAATTTAATTTCAATCAAATACTTAACGTAAATAACCACATAGGCATACCTGGACATGATTCCTCGTCTTGTTCTTGGTTCCTTCTTTAACTTAGTAAGTTTTTCACTGGGAGCTTATTAGATAATTCATTGTAGACTTAGTTAAACCTGATACTTACAACAATATCATTTTAGACTGGACTATAGCAATACAATTCAAATATAAAATAGAAGAACTTAACTAACTAAATTTTGGGAAATAAGGTGTTGGATCATCCATGTATTTTGGTCATTTCTAGCTCCAACCTGTTCCTCTCAAACTCAACTTTGTTCAAAGCCTTGGTGAAGATGTCAGCAATTTGATCTTCAGTCCTGCATGAATTCATACTTATTAGACCTTTCTCTACATTATCTCTTAAGAAATAATGTCTAATATCGATGTGCTTGGTTCTCTTGTGTTGGACTGGGTTCTTGGAAATGTTCATAGCACTTGTATTATCACAGAAAATAGGCACAAATCCACATTTAATTCCAAAGTCCTCCAGTTTTTATTTAATCCACAGCAGCTGAGAACAACAAGATGCAGCAACAACATACTCAGCTTCAGCCGTAGAGAGAGCTACTGAATTCTGCTTCTTTGTAGCCCAAGAAACCAGATATGGACCAAGGAAATATTCCATTCCTGAAGTGCTCTTTCTATCCATCAGAAGCCCTGCATAATCTACATCTGCAAAACCAATTAACTCAAATGTACCACCCTTGGGGTACCATAGACATAAGTCTTGAGTTCCTTTTAAGTATCTCAATATCCTCTTGACAGCAGTTAGGTAAGGACGCATTTGTCTTAGATTGAAATCTTGCACAGAGTCCTACAATGTAGACAATATCTGGACGACTAGCAGTAAGATAGAGGAGAGAACCAATGATTCCTCTATACTTGGTCTCATTTGTGGAAGGACCAAGTTCGTCCATATCCACCTTTGTTCCGGGAGCAATAAGAGTAGTCATTTCCTTAGCTCCTTCCATGTCAAACTTTTTCAGTAGCTCCTTAACATACTTTTGTTGATAAATCATTGTTCCTTCAGGAGTTTGTTTGATCTGCAAACCCAAGAAGAAATTTAGTTCTCCCATCATGCTCATTTGAATTCACTGCCCATTAATTCAGCAAATTCCTTGCACAATTCTTCATCGGTTGCACCAAATATGATGTCATCAACATAAACATGTACCACCTATGGATCCTTTCCTTTCTTCTTCAAGAACAGTGTGTTGTCAATCCTTCCACTTGAGAAACCATTCTTGAGCAAAAATCCTGACAGTCTCTCATACCAAGCTCTAGGTGCTTGCTTCAAGCCATAAAGAGCTTTGTCAAGTTCGTATACATGATCAGGAAAGCCACTGCTTACAAACCCAGGAGGCTATATGACATATACTTCCTTATTCAGATAGCCATTTAAAAATGCACTCTTCATATCCATCTGATACAGTGTGAACTCCATGTAGGTAGCAAAAGTAATCAACATTCTTATGGCCTCCATCCTAGCCACTGGTGCAAAGGTTTCATCATAATCAATTCCTTCTTCTTGGCTGTAACATTGAACCACCAATCTGCCTTTATTCCTGGTAAGTATGCCATGTTCATCCAGTTTGTTTCTGAACACCCACTTAGTTCCAATAATTGATCTATCCTTTGGTCTAGGAACCAAGTGCCATACTTTACTCCTCTCAAATTGGTGTAGCTCTTCCTGCATAACTATCACCCAGTTTGGATCCTCAAGAGCTTCCTTGACATTCTTTGATTCCATAGCAGATAGAAAAGTAAAGAATGCACAGAAGTTTTTCAAAGCAGACCTGGTCATAATCCCAGTGTCCAGTTCAGATAGCATATTTTTCAAAGGATGTGAGCTCTGATGTTTCCAGGGTCTTGGCTGAATTTGATGAGAAGGATCTGAAGCTGCATTGTTAGTAGGTTTTTCATCTTTATTTTGTTCGTCATCTTAATCAGCTGTTCCCCCTGGCATGTTGACTTCTTGTACCCCCTGAGTCAGTTCTCCATCTGTTTCACTTGGTTTTTCCTTTTCCTCTAGGTTCTCTGTACCTTCAGCAGAGTCTTCTCGAACAAGACCTATAGCTTGATCATCTCCTTCCTTCTCAGCCACTACATTTTCTGATTCATCAAATACCACATGCATGTTTTCTTCAACAGTTTAGGTTCTTTTGTTGAACACTTTATAAGCTTTACTTTGAGTAGAATATCCCAGAAAGATAACTTCATCACTTTTCGCATCAAATTTCTAAGAGACTACTTTCCATTGTTGTGTACATAACATTTGCATCCAAACGGTCTCAAGTGAGCAATATTTGGTTTCCTTCCTCTGTGTAGCTCGTATGGAGTTTTGTTGAGGATTGCTCTTATGGAACATCTGTTTTACAAGTAGCAAGTTGTATTCACTGCTTCAGCCCAGAAATTTCTTGCTAGACCACTAGACAACAATATAGTTCTTGCCATATCTTCCAAGGATCTGTTCTTCCTTTCAACGACTCCATTTTGATGTGGAGCTCTTGGTGTAGAGAAATTGTGGTCAATGCTATTCTTGAAGCAATACTCAGAGAATTTAGCATTCTCAAACTCCGTGTCATGATAAGATCTGATGCTCACCAGCTCCGGACTCAACCTTTTCTGAACAATACCAGCCTACTCTTTGAAGCTATCGAAGGCTTTATCCTTGGAAGCAAGGAACAGAGTCCATGTATATCTTGAATAATCATCAACTATCACGAACATAAACCTATTTCCTCATCTACTTCTAACCCTCATTGGTCCACATAGGTCCATGTATATCAGCTCAAGTGGCTTTGAAGTACTTACCACTTTCTTCGACATAAAGGATGACTTTACCTGTTTCCCCCTAACACAAGCATCGCACATCTTAATGTCTTCTAACTTTTTAGTAGGCAAACCACGAACAAGATCCTTCAATGCAAGCCTGTTGAGCTATGAAAGACTACCGTACCCCAATCTTTTGTGCCACAATTGTGAGTCACTCTCTTGAACAATCAGAAAAGTCAAATTGTTTTCAGGCAGTGATCCCAACGATGCCTTATATACATTGTTCACCTTTTTTCCTTTCCATGACCACTTCTCCACTCTGTAGGTTCTTCATAGTGCACCCCATAGATGAGAAGCTAACTTCATTTCCACTGTCACATAGTTGAAAGATGCTTAGTAGATTGTGTTTGAGACTATCAACACAATATATATTTTCAATAGCATGATCCAGTGATCTCCCAACTTTTCCTATGCTAATAATCTGACCACTCTTTCCTCCTCCGAAGGCCACACTGCCTCCTTGAAATGCTGCGAGTAAGAGAAAATTTCTTCTGTCTCCTGTCATGTGCCTTGAACACCCACTATCTAGAATCCAATTTGGGTTGTTCACTCTCTCTCCAGCCTGCAAAACAGATTAAGGGTTAGATTTAGGAACTCAGACAAGTTTGGGTCCCTTCTTATAAGAGAATGGATGAATTAAGTCTTTCTTAGCCCAATCAGGTAAAGCAAATTTCTTGTTCTTAGTTTTAGCCTTACTCATTTCATACAATTTTCTTTTAAGTGACCTGTATTACCACAGAAGGTGTAAAACATGTTACAACGCAGATCTACATATTTGCTTTTAGGATTGTAAGGAGGAAGTGGTTTCCTAAAACCTAGACCTTCCTTTCCTTTGATCTGGTTTCCAAGAACCTAATTTATTTTCTCTGAAGATTTTTTCCATTTGGTTAACCTAGTAAGCTCATAGTCAGACTTTTCAATCTTTTCTCTAGAACTCTGTTCTTTTCAGTTTCTTGATAAAGAATCTCATTTGTTCTTTTAAGCTCATTCTCGATAATGGTTTGAACCTCACTGATTATTTGCTTACCATTTGCATTCTTCATCTTATTTATTTCAAGTTCAAGTTCTGAGATCTTAGAGTTACATACAAGAGCCTGTCCCTTTATGGAAGCATTGATTTCTTCAAATTCAACATTTGCTTCTTCAAGGTTCTTGCATCTAACTCTTAGATCAGACACCACTTCAAATAGTTGGTATTTCTCAGACTTTAATTTTTCATAACCCTCAATTAAAGTTGCAGTTATCAGTATCAGATTGTCAGGTGAGTATGTATGCAAGCTATCTTTCAGTTCAGAGAGACATATCTCAGCAGTGTGAGCTGCTTTTTCACCATCGGTTTCCATGAGAGAGGTTTCCTTCTTCTAACTATCTCCATTGCAGATGTCCTTAAGTTTCTCCTATATTCCCTTGGCAGATTTGCATTCTATTACCTTTGACAGGACATTGAATGTCATTCTATTTTTAAGTATCAGCATAGCTTTGGCGTTTGCTTGAAGCCAATACAAGTCTTGTGGATCCAGTTCCTCTACCAATTTTGGAACTAAGGATCCATTTGCAACTCTCTTCACAGGTACATAGGGTCCTCTTTTCGCAATCAACCTGAGACTGTAGTCCATAGCCTGAAGAAACACTTTCATCTCTCTTTTCCATCTCTTGTAGCTGAGCCCTTCAAACAATGGAGGCCTGAAAAGATTTCTTCCTACCATGATTTCAAATGGACCAGCCTCTTTTGAGCTCTCATCTGTTAACCCCATTAGTGCTAGTGGTGATTCATCATCTGACTCATTTCCTCCATCAGATTCACTATCAGTTGGTCCCCAAGTTGAGTAGAAGGCTTCCTTCTTCTTTCTTCTTTCAGCTCTGAAGTTTGGAGGACGCCTGAACTTATTTTTGTCCTTGTCCTTGACTTTGGAAGTGTCTTTTTTTTTCTCCTTTGTTGCTCTGTTCTTCATCCACTCAACTTCCCACATTGGACAGTCCATCACTGCATGATCCTTCTTGAAACACTTAAAGCAGCCTGAGTAGTCTGGACTATCGATTATGTTCTTCCTCCCAGAGTTGTCATTTGTATTCTTCTTGAACCCTTTGAACTTCCTAAGATTAAACTGTTGTCTGAGTGCATTAACCATTGCTGATTCAACAGTTTGCAAATCAACATCAGGTTTATCTATTGCCTCAAGAGCCAGAGTCTTTTCCTTCTTGGGTCCTGACTTGTTCTTGGACTCCTTCATCATCTCATGAGTCTTCAAGTTGCCCACTAATTCCTCTAACTTGATAGATTTTAGTGGCTTTGACTCAATAATAGCAGTCATCTTTGGTTCCCAAGCATCAAGAAGAATATTTAGCACTTTATCAACCATTTTGACTTATGGAAGTTCCATGCCTAGAGATTTCATCTCATTTGTGATAATGGTCAGCCTAGTCATCATATCCTGAATGGACTCGTTTTTACCCATTGTGAAAAACTCAAATTGTCTTTTCAACATTCTTCTCTTTGAGTCCTTGATTTCAGTGGTTCCTTCATGAGAAACTTTTAAGGCATCCCAGATTTCTTTTGCAGTCTTGTAAGATTAGACCTTGTTGAACTCCTCAGGGCCTAGTCCATAGATTACAAGTCTCTTGGCCTTATGATTCTTTTCAATCATCTTGTGATCAGCATCATTATACTAAGATCTTTTTTTGGTTCAGTATGAGCGGTAGCTCCTTCACCAACTGTCTTAGTTGGGATTAGATTCCTTTCAGAGACGATTATCCATAATTGATAATCCTCAGCACAGATATAGTTCTCCATTCTACTTTTCCACCAGGTATAGTATTGCCCATTGAATTGAGGTGGCCTTAGTACGGAGGATCCTTCAGTGATTATAGATGGTGCATTCATGATTAGATCCTTCTCAAGGTGTTAACCTAGTGACGAGAGAAGACCTGCTTTGATACCTCTTGTTATAACCTATGCACCTTTTAAGGACACTAGACGACCGGGGGGGGGGGGGGAGAGAAGGGATTGAATAGTGTCCTCCAATTTTCGTTGAAGAACCTGACTCTTAGTTACAAGAACTCAGTTCTTGTGCAGTTGCTCCAATCAAAACTTACCACACTGAATGTGAAACATTAAAATAAAGAACACGGTATTTTTACGTGGAAAACTCTTTGCTCAAGGGAGAAAAACCACGACCCACTCTCTGAGATTTTGGAAATACTTCCACTAACACAAAGAGAACGTTTTAGATTAGAAACTCTGTAACCAAGGGGCTACACTCTAGACCCTAATCACTCACAAAGCTAAACTTTAGCTTTACAAAGTAATCACTAAAAAGTTCACCTATTATAATGGCTTCTAAGATAAGCAGATAGGTAAAACCAACAATACATAACACTAAAACAACTACAATAAAGAACCTAAACAATTTGCTACTTATGCTCCAAGTTCTTCAATGGTTGTCTCCACAGTTAAGTCACTTCAAGAATTATTGAATCGCCTTTTTTTTTTCGCTCTCAACTCTCATAGTGAATAACTTAGATCTGCTGCCCCAACTACTTGCTTTTATATGGGCTTTGTAACCCTAGCAGTGTTTCATTAGGAAATCTTACAATTATAGTAAGTTAAGATTTCTAGTGATACACTCCTTGTTTAGTAACAACTCTCGTTCACACTTCGATGAGACAGCCACGACACAACTTCTTTTGTTGATTAGGATACGCATATGCACACGCGCCACTACTCCTAGTTTTGCATGTCTATGCATCCCACAATCTTTTCGATCAGTCGTGCCCTTCACTAAGTCCTTAGTTTTTCAGAATCGTTTTTCATTCTTCAAAATATTCATCTCAACATTCTTTAACAGATTCCATATAAGAGATCGTAGAACGAAGTGTCGGGTCTATGGTGTTAAAGACCCAGACAACCAACATCGAATTAATGTCGTACCAATCATCGAGTTCAAGTCCTTCTTCCTTGGGTTTTATAATCGTTCTATCGATAAACCCAATTTGTTTTTTTTGCTCTAAAAGCATTTCTCACGGCCTTAGCCCATTCGTTATAGTTGTCTTCCTTCAAAACCACAGGAGTTATGAAAATTCATGTGTGGTCTCCTGAAAGCAAATAATATGGAGATGTTGGATCATTCATGGGAGTTTTGTAACTTCCTGAGCCACTGCCTCCGTCTCTGTTCTTCTTCTCGTTGTCGTCAGCCATCTCCCAATTTATTTTTGTTATGGCTCTGGTACCATGTAGGATTCTGAAGAATATATTTTCTGCCCTTTCTATTGAATAAATTGAAGCAAATATATACAAATCCTATATCTTGGCGACCAAGCAAAGCATCTAGAAAAATAAGGAAAACATTAAAGGTATTCTCTCCTAACTATATACAACCTCCTAAAATAACTACAACCAAATATTACATACAATATTCCCCAATATGATGTGAGGAGATCTCCAAATAGAGTGATTTTTTGGTAGAATTTTTTGTTTGTTCTTCATGTGAGTGTCGTGAGATCGAAGTGGTGGTGAATAAGGTAATGGTGCAGGTCCTCAAATTTTTTTTGAGTGTAGTGAATCAATTTTTATGGTGATGATCATTTTCTAGGAATGAGTATAGTGGTCGGAAAGTGAAATTTAGATCACTTAGTAAAGTTCTGAGGCAATATGGATTTGGCATAGTTTATCATTAAATTTATCATTTTCCTCTTGTATAAAAGATCTACATATTGGCGAAATTCTGTCATTAGTCAATAAAAACAAATTTAGTATGTTTCTGTAACGTCAATGATAATTTTGATCGATCCCAATTGTTAGCAGAGGCAAATCTAGACTTATTTATACTACGGAAAAGGGTCAAATATACCCTTCAACTATTGAAAATAGATCAATTTTATCCTCCGTTAGCAAACGGTCTCAAATATGCCCTTGCTGTTAAGAAAACGGGTCACTAATACCCCTCATTTACTAATAGATTCCATGTCACACAAAACACAGATTAAAAAAATATTTATTTGCCTACGTGGCCATCCAACCTGGAATAAACCATCGTAACTCCTCCACACATATAATCACTTCACTGCCCCTCCAACACCATAGAGATGCTATAAGCATCTACATTACTGTTTCCATGGAATAAAGGAATACAATTTAAAAAAAAAAAATCAATTCCACCAATAATCCCCCAAACATATACGAGTATAAAATCGGCTAATCCCAGAGCCACCATTATTTAAACCCATTCATTCACAACCTTCATTAAAGCAAACACCTTCAAGGCCCATGGTAGAATAACTTCTCATCTTCCTTGTCGACTCACAATTTTAATAACTCCATAAATTTAGACCACCACTTAAATTAATGTATCCTACAATGCAAAATGAAACGGAAAATTGTTTGCAAAATGTGAAGAAACTTTTTACGGTTGTTTCAATTTCAACATGTAATCTTAGTTCAATGTTACAAAAAGCTACTAAAAGTTAAAACTTTTTTCCTTTTGCTTTTCTGTTCCACCAGCAGCTTCCTCATTTTTCTTCACTAGCGACAAACGGTGGAGGTTCGACAACGATTGATGGAGCCTCGGCGTTGGACGACGGAGCGGGCGCGGGGTGGTGTTCTCCATTGCTTCAATTTGAGACAAAAGAGGGAGAATAAGCATGGATTTAATGTACACTGGATAATTTTAGTAGTCCCATTGTGTAGCCCAAAATCTCAGATATACTTTTAGTTTCAGCAAAAAATTGGCTGAGGTTTGGTGAAGAAAAAGAGTTCTGATGGTTAATTTATGCTCACTAATTTATAATTAAGGGGGTGGGTCATAGAGAAGGTGGGGATGGTTTTGTCCAGGTTGCAGGGCCACGTAGAAAAATAAATATTTTTTTTATCTATATTTTGTGTGACATGGACTCTTGTTAGTAAAACAGGAGTATTAGTGACACATTTTCTTAACGCAAGGATATATTTGAGACCATTTGCTAACGGAGGGTAACATTGATCTATTTTCAATAGTTGAAGGGTATATTTGACTCTTTTCCGTTCATACTAATTACCTTATAGCAATGCGTGAATCCTGTGTACCTGTATGTATATATGTATATATATATATTTTTTTTTTTTTTAAAAAAAAATTGTTAAAACTACTGCCACTATCAATATTTAACTCACTAAAGCTAGCCTGTGTGCTTAAGTACTTGTTGATGTGGTCCATGAATGGCTGAGTGTAATGGAGCCAGCACTAGCATATTGAAACTTTAGAACTAGAAATGGTCCACCTATAGCATATAGATGGACGGTTTCAAGGCTGGTTGAAGACGATGGTGGGTTTGTACATGGACCACATCTCATATCTCACGATTAGTAAAAGAAGGAAAAAAATTACATAAAGTGTGTTTGGTACGATAAAAGTCATTTTATTGCGCCATGCTTAATTTATTCTGTTTTCAGAGTAAAGGTCTTTATGTTATTAATCGTTTTGTCGTTCAAATTGATTCTTCAATGTTCGATCTTCCTTTAAATTGATTCTGGATATCCTTTGTTTTCGTATTCATAAAAGATAAACATCACACATATAATACAATATCTTAGACAGAAACCATTGACCCTTTTACCTTTTCTGTACTACTACAACTTTTCCATATATACAGTAATTAAAAGTGAAAACGTGATTTGTGAGACCCTACATGTTTCGACGTATTTTCAACTTAATGCTCATACTAATCAAAAGCAACTTTAAGTTAATAATAAAAGACGTTATCTAATTATTCAAATACTAGGTCTTGATTTTTTATTTTGAGAGAAAAATCCATTAACATTCTTTAGAAGTGAATGCATTATTCATTTTTACCATGTCATTAAGTTAAAGTAATTATTATTTTTGTTTAATATGGAATGGATTTGCTTAAATATCACTTAAACTTTTTGTCTACTCCTGATATTATAAGTAAACCTACAACTCGTAAATGACCTAGTTTATCCATTCAAGGTGAATAGAATATATTGAAAGCATCAATTCAATGTATTCTCGGATGACCAAATGAGACTCTCCTGGACTCGAGGCAACATTAATCTATTTGGTAGGAAAGAAAATGAGTTTCATGAAATTTTTGATATGACGAATTCATATTTTAGTATTTGGTATGATAAAAATTATTTTAAATGAAAATATTTTTTAAGAAAATGATCTACCTTAGTTCTGGTATGGCTTCAAGTCATACCAAACACACTTAGCTCATTCATCATAATCGAACATACTAAGCGTCATCCAGAATTGTATATAGATTAAATAAAGAGATAAGAAATAATTAGTGTACTTACCTTTGGGTTATTGAGATAAATAAGGATAATTAGCTAAAATATAGATAGTAATTACTATTATTTTTCTTAATGCATGTGAAGAAAAATGAAAACTTACAATAAAACCGAAGGGAGTATATATAAAAATGGTTGAATACATAAGAAAAGTATTTCTTTTAATAGTCTAGATGAAATTCCTTTTTCCACAACTACTATCCAATATCTACTCAGTATAGATAAAATGCAGCATTAGTTTTTAACCTTAGACAGCCTTTTTGAGCAACATAGCAGCCTTGTGAATTTAGTGATACCTGACAGTTTTATCATGTTCCCTAGAAAAAACTTGGTAAGCTTAGATTCCTCCAGTTTAGCACTATGTGCTCCTCTTCACGTGCAACCTCCAGCACCTTCTACCCTCACTTATTGCAATACATACAAAACCTTTCTTGTGGTGTGTGTACAACACTGTCCTAGACCAATTTTTAAAGAGGAGTCTCTTTTTTTTTTCCTTAGATTGTGTTCTTAAGAAATAATGTTAGTTGTCATGGAAGATCAAGATTTTAGTAGTTTTTACACATACCCTTTTAGATATTTCAAGTTGTTAATCCAAGAAAGAGCTAGGAGACTCATCATTTCTCATAAAAATGAGACAAAAGGAAAGTGTCAAGCTGGCCTTACATGTTCTTTAAGGCGTTCAACAAAGTTGTTTACATTTGTACATGCTTTTTTGTTCTTTCAACTGCTAGTTTTTGGAAGTCAGCTAGCTTTAGGCCAAGAATGGGATGGTATAATTATTACACAAGCAGATTACCAAGCACTTGAAGCCTTTAAGCATGAATTAGTTGATCCAAAAGGGTACTTGAAAAGTTGGAATGACACTGGTTATGGAGCTTGTTCTGGCAATTGGCTTGGAATAAAATGTGCACAAGGACAAGTCATTGTTATTAAGCTTCCTTTAAAAGGACTAAGTGGCAGAGTAACTGAAAAGATTGGACAATTTCAAGCTCTCAGAAAACTAAGTCTTCATGATAATGACATAGGTGGTTCAATTCCTACTTCTTTGGGATTTTTACCCAACTTAAGAGGTGTTCAACTTTACAATAACAGGTTTTCAGGTTCTATTCCTGCTTCACTAGGTTTATGTCCAGTTCTACAAACTCTTGAACTTAGTAACAATTCTTTGTCTGGTACTATTCCTGTTAGTCTTGTTAATTCAACTAAGCTTTATAGGCTTAATGTTAGTTACAACTCATTGACTGGTACAATCCCTGAAAGCATCACTGAATCCTCCTCATTAATCTTTATTGACCTCCAACATAACAATCTTTCAGGCTCTATTCCAGACACTTGGGGTGGAAATGGTGAAAGACTTTTTCTACTCCAGTCATTGACACTTAATCACAACTCATTCTCTGGAAACATTCCTGTTTCTTTGAGCAAGTTGATTGAACTTCTTGAAATTTCACTTAGTCATAACCATATTTCCGGTGTCATTCCAGATGATATTGGAAGACTTACTAGGCTTAGAACACTTGATTTATCTCATAACAATCTGACCGGAGAAATCCCAATGTCTTTTAATGATTTACCAATTCTTAGTTCCTTCAATGTTTCATATAACTTTTTGTCTGGTCCTGTTCCTGCTCATCTTGCTCAGAAGTTCAACTCGAGCGCCTTTTCAGGTAATCTTCAGTTATGTGGCTATAATGATGCTTCAGCTCCATGTCCTAAAACGCCTTCTCCGGTTAAACGAGGGAGCAAACTAAGGATTAAAGACATCATTCTCATAGTAGTGGGGGCTCTTATCATAATTTTGTTTCTACTATGTTGCATTCTCCTCTGCTGCTTGATCAAGAAAAGAGCTGCAGTAAAAGCAGAAAAAGGCGTAAAGGGTGTCGCTGCAACTGCTGAAGAAGTTGAAGCAGCAGGTGAAACAGGAGGAAAACTTGTCCATTTTGATGGACCTATTACCTTTAGTGCAGATGATCTTCTATGTGCTACTGCTGATATATTGGGAAAGAGCACTTATGGTACAGTGTATAAGGCCACATTAGAAGATGGTAATCAAGTTGCAGTGAAAAGATTGAGAGAGAAGATCACAAAAGGTCAGAAGGAATTTGAGAGAGAAGTTAATGTTCTTGGCAAGATAAGGCATCCAAATCTTTTAGCCCTTAGAGCTTATTACTTAGGGACAAAAGGAGAGAAACTTCTTGTTTTTGACTACATGCCTAAAGGAAGTATTGCAACTTTTCTTCATGGTAAGCAGGACACAGTTTTCCATTTAACATTCCTTTTCTTTATTTTTGAGAATCAGATACTAGCTTATTGTTTTGTTGCAGCTCGCAGCCCGGATACACCAATTGATTGGCCAACAAGGATGAGAATAGCAAAAGGGATGACGAGGGGATTGCTGTACCTTCACACGAATGCTAACATCATTCATGGGAATCTTACATCGAGCAATGTTCTGCTTGATGAAAACACAAATGCAAAGATTGCAGATTATGGACTTTCGCGACTTGTGACACCTGCTGCCAATGCAAATGTAATTGCCACAGCAGGAGCACTTGGCTATCGCGCACCTGAACTTTCGAAGCTCAAGAAAGCCAACGTGAAGACGGATGTCTACAGTCTTGGAGTCATTGTACTAGAACTTCTAACTGGTAAGTCTCCAGGAGAGGCAACGGATGGAGTCGATTTGCCTACAAGGGTGGCCTCAATTGTGAAAGTGGAGGGAACAAGTGAGGTTTTCGATTTGGAACTCATGAGGGATGCATCCATAATTGGTGATGAATTGTTAAATACACTGAAATTGGCTTTGCATTGTGTTGATCCCTCGCCATCAGCTCGACCTGAAGTTCAGCGAATTCTACAACAACTAGAAGAAATTAGGCCTGAAAGGAGTGCTAGTTCTGGTGATGATAGAGCTGCACCTACAGCTCCCTCAGCAAGTGACTAGATACTTAGTTTTTTATCAACTATTTTTGAGATGTTAGGATTTAGATGCTGTGATTCTTTCATTCTTGAATTTCATTTTTTAGGAGTATAGTTGCTACTTTGTTTTTGAACATAATGGAGTCTATATTTCATCCCGTTTGATCCAAAAAACAAAATGTCAGATTGACTTTTCATTCATTTCATACTTATTTGCTGAAAACCTTCTGAACAAAATACATGTAACAGCTACTCCTACCATTTAAGGCTGTATTTTCTCATCATCACACAGCAACTATACCAAATATTTTATCATTCAAACGTTATGAGTTTTGGAAAATAGCAACAACTAGTGTCATAAACGCCAACTTGTTAATGTGAATGCAATTACTCTATTTGTGGCTATTATGCAAAAAGAAAAAGCAGTGCCGACTTTTGGAGAATAGCTATTTACACATTAACAACTTGGCAGTCATAAGTACTACAACAAAATGCCAAGTTGCTAATGTGTAACAATTGCTCAAAGCTGTGGCTATTTGTCAAAAAAGTAAAATAAGATACTTCTGGCGCTCCATCATAGATTTGACCCTTATAAAGGAAAGTCTTATAAATTTCACTCCTTAAGAAAGTTTATGACATTTCGCCAAAAACTTGAAAAAGCAATGCCCACTTTAGGCTTTGATGTTGCAAACATGGTTGTTGTATATGCAGGATGGGGGCAAGTACTTCCCTTCATTCTTGTTTAATCTGTGTTATTGTTATTATTGACTGATGAATTCAATTAGTCGAATCGGTGTGTGTCATGTACCCATGGTAAACAAGAAGGAAAGGCCACATCTTTCTTGATAGAGGCTTCAGACCAACTGCAACATCCAAAAATAAGAAGAGGTAATGAACGGGGGTTAATTTTACCGGTGGTTACTGAACTATTGTTTCATTACCACAAAGTCACTTTTGTTTCATCTGTTATCCAAAAGTCACTCAATTTTGCTCCGATCTACAACAAAGTCACTCAATTTTGTTTAAAACTTGCCGAAAAAATGATGTGGCATCATTAATTAAAAATAAATTTTTAATTAATTTTTCATCTATTAATCTAATTTCTTAACCTATTATTCTTATTCTACTCAACCCAAACCAATTTCACTACTTTTTTGCCACATTATGCCAAGGATTTCACTACTTTTTTGCCACATTATGCCGGGAGCCACATTAGAAATATATTTCAACTAACTAAAGATTAATAGGACAATCTAGTTTAACAAGACATTTCAAAGAAGTAATCTTCAGTTAGTTTCCAACTGAAGCCTACTGAGTTGTTATTGTTATTGTATTATCGTCAGACACGTCATTTTTTTAAGGCTTTATATCTGTATGTCAATTATTTTTTAATGTAGTAAGAAAAAGCAATGACAAACATATAAAGTCATATCTTACATGAAGATATACATATAACTATTTTATCAGTAAAAATTAAATATTATCTACCATATAGTCACTGGGGTACCAAGCAAAAATCGAATAACCGAGAAAAATCAAAAGAAAACAAAACCGAGAAAAATAAAAAATAAAAATTCGACTTTGTTTGGTGTCAACTTGTTTGGATGGTTGTTATCAGTTGTACCATATCGTACTGTTACTGTTCTGTTACTATAAAATAATATTTATATTAATTGTTACTTTAAAATTTTATTGTATCGTATTGTTAGTCCGTCGTTACATAACGATGAAGAGCCCATTTTATGTAACGACCGATTTGGTGTGATCGCATCGTTACCGTATCTTTTTTCTCTCTTCTTCCTCTTAATATTCTCATATATTACCATTTATCTTATTTTTTTTATAGTAACTCTATCACGTATCTTATTATTTTCTTGGCAATATTGTAATTCATTCTTCATTTACTAGTATGTTATATCATGAAACGACTGCAAACAATATAATCTATCAAAATGTTGAACTCAACAAAACATAAAGTACAATACAATAGATACATTATGAAACCATATACATAACAACAGTCCAAAATAGCTGTTATTTTGATTTTAAAATTTTAAAAAATCGACATAACTAGTTTGATTTCCTAAATGAAAAATCGAACCAAACCGATCTAAGCTCATTCATTTTTATTCATTCCCGATTCCTTATTTCCCCTTTTGCATAAACATGCCTAACATTACTCAATTTGATTAACTAATTAATTCAATACAAAACAGAAGCAAAGAGAAATGGCATCGGTATGAAATGTTTATGCACGACGATGACGTAGTGAAATGTATTTGGACTGGGTAGAATAAGAATAATGGGTTAAGGAATTAGATTAATAGATGAAAAATTAATTAAGAAAATTATTTTTAATTAATGATGCCACATCATTTTTCCGGCAAGTTTTAAACAAAATCCGGCTTGAGTGACTTTGTTGTAGACCGGAGCAAAGTTGAGTGACTTTTGGGTAACAAATGAAACAAAAATGACTTTGCGGTAATGAAACAATAATTCAGTGACCACCGGTGAAATTAATCCTAATGAACTGATGTGGTGGTTAACCTTGCAATTATTGGCATCCATTACTGCTTAATGACGATGGTTATAGAGGGTAACAGTTAAAGTGGCTCTTTAATCTTTATATATTTGCGTTTTTACGTAAGATTAGTAACGTAATTCTTAGTTTGAACACTTAATTAGCAATAGATAGAATAATTTAACCACCACTGGTAACTAACTGCGAAGATGACCCTTTAAGATGTTCAATCAATTTCTACGGAAACACTATGCTTAATTTCAGAGCAATTTGATTGATTTCTTAAGTCTTCGATTTTTAGCATTTGAATTTCTTAAACTTAGTAACAAACTTACAATACTTCATCTACACTCACGTTTTTTCATCAATGTTTTAGACTAATCATATTAGCTTATCACGCTTAAAGAATATATATTGAGCAAATATATACACTTTCTAATCATGGTTAAATATAAACACAGATGCATATAAAAAAATTTCTACTTGGTGGAAGTCTCCTTCTGGTTTATCAAGTTAATCATATCAAGACAAAAAAAACTACCAATTTAGATTCAATTGTAATTGAAAAAATACAAAAAATAAGTTAGAATATAATATCATGAAAGTTAATTTTAAATACAATTTGAGTCATAGCCTTCCTCTCTTACAAATATTTTAAATGACATTGAGAAATTAAAATTAAAAATTGCTGCATTTAAACTTTGAGTACAGTCTTAGTTTCCATTTTCCATTTTTCATTTTCTTCACTTACAGAAATGCCACAATGCATCTCCACCAAAAAAAAAGACAAAAGAAAAAAGAAAAAAGAAAAAAGAAAAAAAGGAGATAAATAATGTAGTTTAATAATGTAGTTTAATAATGAAGGATTAAGAATGACCCTGTAGTTAGTTAAGGGTATAGACATATATGGGTTCCCATTCAGCCCAAAAGTCTTCATGAGGTAAGATTGTTCAAAGACATTATTCTCTCAATTTTATACTGACAACGTAAAAAGTTTATATACTACTATGTTATTACATTTATCTCTTGCGGAAGATAATCCTTAACTTCAAGATTGTGAGTGTCACATTTTATAAGGGGTTAGTTAAACTCATTCGTCATTTACAAATTATAAAATGTTTTGTTCAATGAAAGTATGGACCTATAGAAGACCTACTTCTAGAAAAGGAAAAAAAGATGAACAAAATATAGTAACACGTGCAATCTGTAGAAACATGCATTCCTGATATAGCGTATACGTAAGTACGTCTTTCTTCTTATTTTTATTGGTGCAACAATATTACCTCTTATAAAAAAGAAAGGAAAGAACTAACAAGTCAAAGTGAGGGAAATGCGTTTTTTTGACAGACCACCTACTTAAGGACATCATTTATCAAATCAAAGTTTGGCTTTGTTGGTTTCTCTAACTGAAGTTATAGTTAGAATTTAGAACCTATCGAAAAATATAACGAATTACTTTAATAGACAACACCAAACAGAAGAAGACTTTTGCAATCTTTTTAACAACCAAATTAAACTGTCACTTTCTGAAGATTTAATCATCATCAATCCAATGACGAAATACCAAGCCAAGTATGAATTATCTAGTAAAGTAACTTTCGATTCAAGATGGTACGTAAGCGAATAGTGCATGGTTCTAATCCAACAAAAAAATCTTCTATGGTGCAAGAATTTAATTTCACCATAAATTTTCTTTGCACTAAAAAAGATCTGGGACTTTATACAGATGATTTAGCTAGAACGATATTAGCGACGATTTAAACGTTTAGCGATGGAAACGTTCTATAGCAAATTCTTGCTAATTTCTTTTCTTAGTAGTGACTATTCACGGCTCCATCTCTAATAATAGATTAAAAAAAAGGTACACTAATACTACAGTAAACTTCTGACCCTGCTCATTCTTATGTCCAGGGTGGATCTAGCCTTCGATAATGCGGTCTTGCAAACTCAACATTTTCAATGCAAAGTATAATATACTTCTGTTTTAAAAGGCAGTTTTGGAACTCGTCCGGGATTCGCCCCGGGGCGGGGCACTTGCAAAACGCCCTGAGGCTCTCTGGCGGGGCTAAGATCTGTGAGGCTTACGCCTCAAGCATCCGACGGAGCGTCCAAAGTACGCCCAACGCTCAACGTTCGGGACTCGCCTTATAGAACCTATGTAAATGATCTATCTAATTCTCTAATTAAAATTGTTCAACCACAATTTTCTTTAAAAATGAGGTTATATTCATCTATAGAAATTCAGAAATTGAGTATTGCTCAATTAGCAAGACATAATATTGCGTGTATTATAATTGAGATTCTCATGAGGGTGAATATCATATGTATACCTGAAAATGCGTAGTCGATGTTTATATCATCACTTGTTATTGGTCTTCATGTCTTATTTTTGTCACTCAAAATTGTTAGACTTCAATTGTTTTGCAATCTAGAAGCAACTTTATATTTATCAATGGAGAGTTAACGTTTTAAATATAATTGTAATAAATCTTATTGTCTATTCGCTTTTTATAGTAACAATTTTTTTATTTTTTAATTGTTTGAAAGTTAAGACCTTTTATAACATTATTCAATTTCATACAATTGTAAAAAAAGTTAGATTTTTTATTTCTATAATCTTTTTTCTTATTTTTAATTTTCATAATTTTTCTAAAATGTATTTTCATTATTTTTTGGCTCATTATACTATTTTATTAATTTAAAATTAATTAAAATAAGATCCGTGTGGCGTAACGTCTTGGGGCTTACGCATCGTTCCATTGTAAGTAAGATGCTACGCCTTGCGCCCCGCCTTTTAAAACATTTACTTCTATGTGTGTGTGAGAAAAACTACTTAAATTCAACAAAATATTGGATTTGAACCCATAATTTTCAAGAATACAACGTGTTTAGTGCTAAGACCTTTAAAAGGTCTAACCTATCAAGTTAAAATTTTTGATTGTCTCGACTTGGTCGAATAAAAGAACGCATCATTACGCATTCTTGGTTTATGAAGTCCAGCCTTCAATTTTTCTATTTTTTCAGTATTTTACGTGTCCTTGTCTTGATCTTGAGATGTAAATTTAAAAATATAATTTCCTTCTTCGGTTAAAGCTGATTATTTTCACCAGCTTGGTTGCATTCAACGTTAACGAACTAATCAATGTGATAGACAAAGATAGGTTGTATCTAATCATAACAACAAACTCCAATTTGTTTGATAAAATCACAGTGTAGATGTTAAGTAAAAACCACAAGATTGAAACTTACTTCAACATTGAAGCTGTAACAAACTCAATGAAAAAGACTTATAATGCAAGAATTATTCATGAAAATTCAGCAGTTAGATAGGCTAAGTGGGTGAACCAACTCCTACTACAAACGTTGAACTAAAATTTGAAAACATAATATTCCAAATTCTCTCTTTTCCTTCCCCTATAAAGGCAAAGCCTCAACTCTCCAATATTTCACAAACAAGCATTGACTTGTATACACTAATACTCAACAGAGTTTTAAGAAAAGTATAAAAGAATGGAGGCCTTAAACAGCATTACCAACTCTTTGAGTTCTTTCTTCTTTATATGCATTTTGTTTCTGTTTGCAAATGCAGCCTATGGAAAAACTCACAACCATGATTTTGTTGTATGTTATCCAAGATTTCCCTTCTTTGTTTGATTAACATACCATGAATTTTACAAGCTTTACTAAACTGACCTTCTGTTTTGTTGGAACAGATTCAAGCAACACCAGTGAAGAGGCTGTGCAAAACTCACAACACCATAACGGTGAATGGACAATTCCCTGGACCAACGTTGGAAGTAAACAATGGCGATACTCTTGTGGTCAATGTTGTCAATAAGGCTCGATACAATGTCACCATTCACTGGTAAATTCATGCATGCAGAATAATTCAGATGAACTTACATATGTTACTCCTACATAAAGTAAACATGATTATATTTCATATGACACTTTTTTTTTTCCGTTTTAAACTACTTTGTTCTATTACAAAAGGCATGGAGTTAGGCAAATGAGAACAGCATGGGCAGATGGACCAGAATTTATCACGCAGTGCCCAATTAGGCCAGGAAAGAGTTACACTTATCGGTTTACAATTCAAGGACAAGAAGGGACACTTTGGTGGCACGCCCACAGCTCGTGGCTCAGGGCTACTGTTTATGGAGCTTTGATCATCCATCCAAAAGAAGGCGAAAGCTATCCATTTCCTAAGCCCAAAAGAGAAACACCAATTCTGCTTGGTACTATTTCTACCTTCTCTGGAAAGGAACAGTACTAGTTATATATTTGCTGATATTCTGTTTTCGCTTAGAAATTTCATTGAAATAATAGTTTGGTAACGCTGATTAGGTGAGTGGTGGGATAGAAATCCTATTGATGTTATAAGACAAGCCACAAGAACAGGAGCAGCTCCTAATGTATCAGATGCTTATACTATCAATGGCCAACCAGGTGACCTCTACAAGTGTTCCAATCAAGGTTAGTACTAAATAATAATACCACAATTGCTGCATAAACAATCCTGGATTGCTAACCAACCTAACGTGGGATCCAATAATCCCACATTTTATCCCAGGATCATAATCCCTTATCCATAGTACATACTACATAGTAAGAAGACTAATTTTTACCTAACCATGTTATGCTAATGTTAACTAAACTATTATCAGCATCTTACATACTATGGACATGTTTTTCATAGTAAAATCATTTATGCAGATACCACCATAGTCAATGTGGACTCAGGCGAAACCAACCTCCTTCGCATTATCAACTCTGGACTGAACCAGCAACTTTTCTTTACTGTGGCCAACCACCAACTTACTGTTGTTGGAGCAGATGCCTCTTATGTTAAACCTTTTACCACATCAGTTCTTATGCTGGGACCAGGCCAGACTACTGATGTCCTCATCAAAGCTGATCAGCAACCAGCCAGATATTACATGGCAGCGCGTGCCTATGCAAGCGCTCAAGGCGCGCCCTTTGATAATACCACCACGACAGCCATCCTCGAGTACAAGTCTGCTTCTTGCTCTAGTTCTAAGTGTAATAAAAATAATCCAGTTTTCCCATCTTTACCAGCATATAACGACACTGCCACCGCCACAGCCTTCACAACCAAATTCAGAAGCCCAAGAAAGGTCGAGGTGCCCACTGAAATTGATGAAAATCTATTCTTCGCAGTTGGGCTAGGACTAAACAATTGTCCAAAAGGTGCGCGTGCCAGAAACTGTCAAGGTCCAAATGGAACTCGATTCACTGCCAGTATGAACAATGTTTCTTTTGTGCTACCATCAAACTTTTCCCTGCTTCAAGCACATCACCAAGGGATACCTGGTGTTTTCACAACTGATTTCCCACCAACCCCACCTGTGAAATTTGATTACACCGGAAATGTAAGCCGGACACTATGGCAACCTATTCGAGGAACTAAGCTATACAAGCTGAAATATGGAGCAAGAGTTCAAGTTGTGTTACAGGGGACAAGTATCTTCACAGCCGAAAACCACCCTATCCATCTTCACGGATACGATTTTTACATTATTGCAGAGGGCTTTGGTAACTTCAATCCAAAAACTGATACATCAAAATTCAATCTTGTTGATCCACCTCTCAGAAATACAGCAAGTCTACCAGTTAATGGATGGACAGTCATCAGATTTGTTGCTGACAATCCAGGTACTTATAACTTTAAGAATCTAAACTATTTTTCTATATCATGTCACATTTCAATGATAAAAAACTTAACAATATTACATAAACAGGAGTATGGCTAATGCATTGTCACTTGGATGTTCACATTGGCTGGGGTCTGGCCATGGCATTTCTCGTGGAAAACGGAGTTAGTGAATTGGAATCATTGGAAGCTCCACCAGTAGATCTGCCTGTCTGTTGATGAATGCAACATATAACAAAATATAAAATGCAGAGCCATAGAGAAATCACTAAAACTGTTTTAGCCATTCTAAATGATGTTCCCCACTCCAGGCCTAGTTCGTTTCATGTTTGAAATTTCCTTAATGCTTTTTTGATAGATGATTGAGTCAAGATGGTGCCAAAAGTTACTGAATTTCACCATCTGTCTTAGAATTAGGCCAGTATATTTCCAGATTAATGCAGATGTATTGTTTCACGTGCAATTAATAGAGAATTTATTTGTTGTATACAGTTACTACTTTCTCCTTTTTGCTTCCATAAACTCAAATGAGGGTTTCCTAGTTATTCTTATCATGTTGTACTAGTGGGGTGGCTCAACAAGAATGAGGCTAAAGCCCTAAGATCCCATAGTTTGATTATTAACTTGGCTAAATTATATACAAATATACAAATATAATAGCAGGTTTACAATAAAATAGCAACATTATGTCACTTTTCAAGAATAGCAATATTTTCTTAACATTATATATACAAGTTATTTAAAAAAAAGAATTATTCAATAAAATTGAAGATACACCATGCACGAAAATCGCCATAATTATAGGCATGTCTTTTCATCTGTTCCTACTTTTTTGGGATTACAACTACCCAATTACTAATTATATTGTATGTCTATCGTATGTTGTATGCGTATAGTATGGCTATTGTATGTGTATTGTATGGCTATTGTTAGTTTTTTGTATGTCTATCGTATGGCTATTGTATGTATATTGTATGACTATTATATATGTATTGTATGGCTATTGTTTTTTACGTATGACTATTGTCAATTTTTAATAGATGGTTTTGGGGAAAGAGAGAGAAATGGATCTTAAATGTAAAAAGATTTAAACCTATCTAAACATGATTTGGGTGCATAAATATAGGATTAGATTTATCTTTCTTTTTAATTATATTTCTTTTCTTTTTAAATACACTCTGCTATTTTTTGTAGCAAACAACAAAAATGTTGCTATTTTTTGTAAGTTTTGAAAATATTTATATATTTTGTAACAAAAGTAGATAAAGTTATACTCTGTGTAATTTATCCTATTAAGTTTCGTGTATATCATATTACTATAAAAGCATGTCCTAAAAAAGCCAAAAGTCATTTTACCTAAATACCTTTTAAAATAATCTTAATGTCCTACATATCATAAAATTAATTCCCTACTTAAGGAAAATAAAAACTTGATGCCTACGATAGTGCTCTCACTAAGGGATGCTTCCTTAATCCAATAATTGCCTCATGAGAAGTTGTTTCTGTATAAATAAGGTGTCTAATAAAATGAACCACGTGACTATTACTTTGTTGTATCATTTGAATACATTTGTTGGGAAGTCCACGATCCTCTACCCCAAACTAATAAGTAGATTTCGAGCAATATTCAAAGTTCATTAATACAAGGCTATTGAAAAATTCTAGGTAATTATTCATTATGTTTATATTTTTTCATATTTCAAGTAGAGTTTTTTGCATCAATTTTGATCACTTTCAGAGTCTTGGGATAAAACTTGTATCATTTCATTTGCTGATCAATCTTGATCTCCTAATATAATATGGTATTTTGTATTCCTTTCTGAATATATATGGATAAGATTCTTTCTTGCCTCCCCTACTCAAGTTCTTAATTATTTAATTGAGTATTAATATGTGTACAATATATTTCTAACATTCACATTTTTGTGAATGTTAATAAGAATTAATCCAATACAATGTAGCACAGAAAAAGACAGGCAGTCCGTTATGTATAAGGATAGACTTATTTTGGTCCTTAATGTATTAGTACTAGATAGTCATTTACCTTTGAAAAAAGTGGACTCTTGAGTCATTTGGTACGAGAGATTTGAGATTATAATCTTGAGATAAAATTTGGGATTATATTTATCCCATGTTTAAATAGAGATGCAACCCCTTATTTAAAAAATTTGTACGAGACTAAATTTTAAGTTCCAACAAAATTGAGTTCATCCACGGAATATACTGTTTTCATGTAGAGTTCATCCACGGAATATACTGATTTCTATTATACTTGAAATAGACGTGCAACGCATGTGTCGAGAACTAGTCTTAAATAAAAGGCAGAATAGCCAAACTGGCACTTCTACTTATACGCTTTTGTCATGTCCACGCCTGTACTTAGGGTGTTTCATTTAAACACCTTTACTCGTCCAAAACCTTACTTTTAAATATCTTTGTGCCTTATGTGGCAAAGCTGAAGCTTAGTTGGCACAGGGGCTTGAACACACGCTTTTTTGAAGCGTGAACCAAACGTAATAGCCCCCCAACAGCTCTTTTTTTTTTGGGCTTTTTAAAGCCCTTTCTTTCCCACAAGTTAAATTCACCATTTTTGAAGGCTCCAAGCTCCTCTTTATTAAATTTTCCTTCTCTTATTTCTCCTCTTTTTTAACCATGAAAATGCCAATGTGTTATTGTAGACTTGTTTTGGATCATATAACGATATATTCTTCACTAATATCAAAACATAGATTAAAAAATCCTAATTTCGAACAAACCCCCTAAATTCGAACAAAAATAAAATAAAGAAGTGTAACATTACAATAATTATAAATCGAGTTTTACCTGTAAAATGGGCTACAAGCCGATGAAGAGACGTTTGTATATCCCAATCTGATTTGGGTGTTATGTTAGTGTTAATTAGGGAGAGGAAAAGGAAGAAAGAAAGAAAGAAAAAACGGGAAATGGGAATATGATCGGGGTAAGGATATGATTTGGGTGTTATTTTGTCCTAGCCTACGTGGCTTGTCTACTAGAATATTTATTGATGTGGAGGCATTTGCACTACACGCTTTGTCACATAAGATACAGAGGTGTTTGAAAGTAAGGTTTTGGACGAGTAGATGTGTTTAAATGACACATCCCTAAGTACAGGCGTGGGCATGACAAAAGTGTACAAGAAGAGGTGTCAATTTGGCCATTATGCCTAAATAAAAGTTCATTTTCCAACTTTTGAGATGCAAAGATATAATTAATTCTTTTGAAAATTAAATTTTTTTCTGTTGTAATGAATAAATAAAATGGTTGAAATCGAGCTACAAATGTACAATCATTACATCAGTAATGTGGTTAATCTTATTCTAATGTTATGAAATTTTTTTCTATTTTAAAATTTTCTGTATTACTTCTTTGTCTAATTTATTTTTTGATCGAAAATAAAAGATTTCATTCAACCAATCGAGAATTTTACATCCGCTAGTTCCTTTGGACTAGAAATAGACCTCAATTAACATTCTATCCACTCTATCATTTACATTTAGCTTACATAGGATAAGCATTTAACTTATTCAACATTGACTTCCACTTGGTAAAACTTTGCCCTCTAATATGAAATTGAAGTACAATCTCGCATATTGAGTGTATTGTCTCTCTCCTGAAATTTGATCCTTCTTGCATTTCTTTCACTCCATTCATGGTTGTGATACAAAATTGCAGAATTAACAGAATTATTAACAGAGTAAGCCTTCAGGAATTTTGGGGTTCGAGAAGGGGTTGACTAGCTCAGGGAATTTGGGGATAAATCCGAGATCTAATCCAGTAGAGAGATATGAACTAAATGATATTTGATTGAATGAATGAGGATTACATTGCAGTTGCAGTATTTATAGACAAAGTCCCACTAACCAGCTAAGATTCCTCTAAACTTCCTACTAACAACTCTAACCACCCTAACTAACTTTCCCGCCAAAACTAACCTCCCTATTAACTGCTTTTAACTACTTTAACTAGTCAGAATATTAATTCGTATCAATACCCACCCCTTCAGGTGACACTTGTCCTCAAGTGTCGAATGTTGGAAACCTTACTTTCAGTGAGTTATAGAACTCCCAGGTTGCTGCATCAGGGTCCAAGCCAGTCCACTTGACTAGGACTTGAGGAACAGCCTTATTGCCCTTCTTGACCATTCTCCTAGCAAGTATAGCTTCAGGTACTGAACAATGAGGACTTGAGAGATCACTAACAGGTGGATGATTCACAGTAGTAGGCACTTGATGACACTTCTTCAACTGAGAGACATGGAAAGTGGGGTGTAGCTGCACTGAATCAGGCAGTAGAAGCTTATAGGCCACCTTCCCCACTCTCTGTAAGATCTTGTATGGCCCATAGTACTTAGCAGCTAGCTTGTGGAAAGGGTGTTGGGACAGTGTCAGCTGCCTATAGGGTTGTAACCTCAGATATACCCAGTCAGCTTCAGCAAATTCTCTATCTGTTCTTCTTCTGTTAGCTAACACTTGCATTCTGTGTTGAGCTCTTTCCAAATGAAACCTCAACAGTTCCAATTTTGCCTCCCTATCCACTAAGGTAGCATCTACTTCTGTAACTGCAGATTCACCAGCTAGGTAAGGCAGGTGCAATGGGGGTTTTTGCCCATACAAAGCTTCATAGGGAGTTGTCTGAGTAGAGCTATGGAAGGTTGTATTGTACCAGAATTCAGCTAAGGCCAGATAGTGCACCCACTGCTTAGGCACATCCACACACATACATCTCAAGTATGTTTCCAGGCACCTATTCACCACCTCAGTTTGGCCATCTGACTGAGGGTGGTAAGCAGTAGAAGTATGTAATTGGACCCCTTGGATAGCAAATAGTTCCTGCCAGAACTGGCTGATAAAGATAGGGTCCCTGTCACTGACCATTCTTTCCGGGAACCCATGTAACCTGTAGACTTGATCCAAGTAAAGTTGAGCCACTGTTTGAGCTGTATAGGGGTGTTGAAGTGCCAAAAAATGAGCATATTTGCTCAACCTGTCTACCACCACCAAGATGACCTGCTTCCCTTGCACCTTGGGTAACCCTTCAATAAAATCAAGACTGACATCAGTCCAAGTAGCCTGAGGAATTGGAAGAGGCTGTAGCAACCCAGGGGAAGCTGCAGTGTCGTACTTACACCTCTGGCAAATGTCACACTTAGAAATGAATTCCTTAATGTCTCTTCTCATGCCTTTCCAGTAGAACACTGCCTGTAATCTTCTTGTTGTTGCCTCCACTCCTGAATGACCCCCTTGGGTAGTGGTATGCCAGTTAGTAATGATCCTTCTTCTTAAATCACTGACATTTCCTACTACCAACTTAGCATTTTTCCTTAGCTGATTGTTCACCCATGTATATCCCTTATAGTAAGACTGTTGTTGTACTTGTTGCATAATATTCTGGATATCCCTATCAGTAGTCCAACTGTCTTGTACTTCTTTCATCAAGTCAGGAGAGTTAGGGAAAAATACCATTGCTAAGAGTTCAGAACCTTCCCTTCTGGACAAAGCATCAGCAGCACCATTTTCTACCCCTCTTCTATATTCAATTTCAAAATCAAAAGGTAGTAGTTTTGCCATCCATGACATCTGAACATCAGTATGTAGCTGTTGCTGCAGTAAATATTTAAGAGCCTTATGGTCAGTTTTAACTAAAAAAGGTCGACCCAATAAGTATTGAGACCACTTGGTTACAGCAAACACTAGAGCAAGTAGCTCCTTCTCATACACTGAATAGGACAAGTGCCTTAGTGGTAATGCCCTGCTGATAAAGGCTATAGGGTGGCCCTCCTGACTCAACACTCCACCAATTCCCAAGTGACTAGCATCAGTTTCTACCACAAACTTCTTTGAATAATCAGGTAAGGCCAACACTGGAGTGCTTGTCATGGCACTTTTAAGTTCCACAAAAGCTTTATCAGCATTCTCAGACCAAAGGAAACCATCCTTCTTCAATAATTCTGTTAATGGCTTGCTGATATGCCCATAACTTCTCACAAACCTTCTGTAATAGCCAGTTAGCCCAAGGAAACCCCTCAACTGTTTGACATTAGTTGGTTTTGGCCAATCCTGGACAGCATTGATTTTTCTGGGATCAGTTGACACACCCTTTGGGGATATAAAATGCCCCAAATACTCTATGATCTCAACCCCAAAAGAGCACTTAGAATCCTTGGCATATAGCTGATGCTGGACCATCACTTCAAATACAGCTCTTAAGTGTAGTAAATGATCTGCTAAGTTCTTGCTGTAAATGAGAATGTCATCAAAGAAAACCAGGACAAACTTCCTCAAAAATGATTTAAAAACATGGTTCATTAAACTCTGAAATGATGAAGGTGCATTGGTAAGGCCAAATGGCATTACCAAAAACTCATAGTGACCTGCATGAGTCTTGAATGCAGTTTTGTGTACATCATCCTTGGCCATCCTCAGCTGGTGATAACCAGCTCTAAGATCAATCTTAGAGAAAATAGTTGATCCTCCCAACTCATCCAGTAAGTCCTCCACAATAGGTATAGGGAACTTATCCTTCACAGTGTTCTTGTTTAGCTCCCTAAAGTCAACACATAACCTCCAGCTTCCATCTTTTTTACCCACTAAAACTACAGGGGATGCATATGGACTAGTGCTGTCCTGAATAATTCCCTGTTGCAACATATCCTCCACTAGTTTTTCTATAACATCTTTTTTCATGGCTGGATATCTGTAAGGCCTCTTGCTCACAGGTTGAGCCCCAGTCTGCAATGGAATATGATGATCAAAAGGGCCTCTATGGGGTGGTAATGTCTCAGGTACTGCAAATATACTTGGGAACTGCTGTATCAGTTTCTCAATTTGTGGTGAAACTGAATTATTCTTCTCCAACTGGACTGAGTAAAGCTGCATGTCATCATCATTCTGCACCTTGTGCAGTTGTAACATGAAGAGTTGAGTGTGATTGTCAATGTTTCTATTCCATCCTTTTGATGATACTGTCTTAACCTTCCCCAATGCACCCCTCAGCACATGCCTCTTGCCCTTGTAGTGAAACTCCATTATCAGTTTTCCAAAATTAAACTTGATATCTCCTAAGCTTAGCAACCACTGAATGCCTAATACCATGTCACAGGATCCCAAAGGAATGATATAGAGATCAGTTACAAATGAAGTACCCTGTAGTAACCATGTAAAATTCTTGCACATCTTAGAGATCTGCACCATTCTTCCATCTGCTACACTCACTGAATGTGAGCTGGTTGGCACCAGTTTACAACCCAATTTCCTTGCAGTCTCTTCATCCAGAAAATTATGAGTACTCCCACTATCTACCAGAATATGCAATGGCCTTTTTTCATGATAGCCAGTGACTCTAAGAGTCTGATAGCCCTTAGAACCTGTTAAGGCTTGCAAGGATATGGAAGGAACTTCTTCATTTACATACTCTGCTACACCTTCTTCCTCTTCAGGATAGTTCCCTAAGTCCTCTTCTATTTCTAAGGCATAGATCTTTTTAGAGTTTTTACATTGATGCCCAGGAACATAATGCTCATCACAAAAGAAACATTGCTTGTTAGCCCTTTTTTCATTGAGTTCTTCAGGAGTCAAGGTTCTTCTTGCCCTATTACTGAACTGATTCTGCCCAGATGTTCTATTATCTGTAATCTTGCCTTTATTGGCCTGGAACTGAGAGTTCCTTTGATATCTATTCTTATTGTAGAAAGAACCTTCTTGCAACCTAGCTAATTCATAGGCTTCTTGCAAATCTTTAGGGCCTAAGGACTTAACATCTAACTTGAATTCTGGCTTTAATCCATTGATGAAACAGCTAATTGCATCATGAGTGGAAAGATTAACTCTAGTCATTACCTTATCAAATGCAGATTGGTACTCACTAACACTTCCAGTTTGCCTCAAATTCATCAAATCAGCCATGGGATCATCATAAGCATTTCCAAATCTCCTGTGCAAGGCCAGTACATATTCTTCCCAAGAAGGAAGAATCTGGTGTTTCCTTCCTCTCATTAAGGCTTGATGCCACTGGATTGCATCTCCTTCCAGGTGAACTACAACAATCCTTACTTTCTGCTCGTCAGGTACATCGTCAATTGAAAAAAACTGGTCAACCTTGTATAGCCAAGTCTTCAGATCTATCCCATTGAATTTGGGAAATTCCAGTTTTGACAGTCTAGTGAAATAACCAGCCTGACTGTTTGTTCTAGAAGAAATGATTGGATCTGCTTCTACACTATGGTTATGGGATGATGAAGGTTGAGAATTACCTATGCTTCTTATACTGTTCTCCATCTTCTCCATCAATTCCACAGCTATCTTCTTATATTGATCCTCCAGATCCTCTTGCCTTTTGCAGAGTCTTGTAAACATTGCATCCATGGCTTCTTTCAGCTCTTTGACCTCTACAGAGGTCCTTGTTTCAGTTGGCATGGTGGGTGATTTGGCCAAAGATCGAATGGCTCTGATACCAAATTGATACAAAATTGCAGAATTAACAGAATTATTAACAGAGTAAGCCTTCAGGAATTTTGGGGTTCGAGAAGGGGTTGACTAGCTCAGGGAATTTGGGGATAAATCCGAGATCTAATCCAGTAGAGAGATATGAACTAAATGATATTTGATTGAATGAATGAGGATTACATTGCAGTTGCAGTATTTATAGACAAAGTCCCACTAACCAGCTAAGATTCCTCTAAACTTCCTACTAACAACTCTAACCACCCTAACTAACTTTCCCGCCAAAACTAACCTCCCTATTAACTGCTTTTAACTACTTTAACTAGTCAGAATATTAATTCGTATCAGGTTGACTGTTGCTGCAAAAAAGAAGCCTAAGATTCCAGCTCTGGCAGTTCTCCTAGTTGTCTGCTTGGATACCCATGCTAGCTCCTCTTCACAGCTCCCAATTTGCCTGCTTTGTCCCATCCAGTTCAACAGAGTGATCCACATATTCCTGGAGTATGAACATGCAAAAAACAAGTACTGTAGATTTTCCTGGAGTATCTGTATCACATAAAACACAGTCTGTAGGGATGTGGATACCCCATTTGCTGAGCCTATCAACAGTTGCTAGTCGTCCCACGATAACTAGCCATAAAATAAATTGTTGCCTTGGGATTATACCAGGGCTCAGCACAGTGTTTTCCATAGAACCTTGTTGTATTGTGGCATCAGGGTTGTGTAAGATCTCTTGATGCTATATTTTCTATCTTTGCACCATGTGTTCATTACCTAAATAAGATCAAGGTTCGTAAAAATTTGGCATCATAGCCTGTTTGCGTTGCATTAATTAAAAACGAGCCAATGGTACAAAACTCTTTGGTGTCGTTTGGTTTGAGGGATAAGGGATTATAATTCCGGGATTAGTTTATTCCATGTTTGGTTGGAGAGATTAGACATATTTGATAAAACTTATCCCACAATTATGGGATTAACTTATCCCATATAGTGGATGGGATAAGTAATCCCAAAGTTTAGTCCTACTTTTAGTCCCATGATAAAGCTTATCCCAAATTCATGGGATATCCCACTTTTAATACTCCCTCAAACTAAACAACCTCTTTGAAGACTAGACATATCCGGAAAAATCTTTATACTGGAATTTTGAACTAAATTATAAAATTCCAGTATTTTATACTAAAATCACTTAAATATGAATCCTAGTAAAAAGTACTGGGACTTTGAATATGTAGTTCAAAAGACCCAATAAAAAATACTGGGACTTTTAATATGAAGCTTGGAATCACTTTAGTATGAACCCAGTTAAAAATATTGTGGCTAGTCTGGGTGTTGTCAATAACTATAGTGCTCCTGGACCTGATGGTCTAAATGGTAGATTTTTTCAATCAACTTGGAATATCATTGAGGCAGACTTGTGCAATGCAGTTAAAAGTTTCTTTGGTGGTACAGATCTTCCTAGATTCATCACACACACTTGCTTGGTGATGTTACCTAAGGTTGAATTTCCTCAACAGCTCTCTGACATTAGGCCAATTAGCCTATGTAATGTCACTAGCAAGATCATCTCCAAGATTTTGAATAGCAGACTATCTATGTTGTTGCCAAAGATAATATCTCACAATCAAAGTGGTTTTATCAGGGGCAGAATGATTTTTGAGAGTGTGTTATTGGCACAGGAGATTATTAATGATATGGGAAAATATACAAAAGGAGGCAATGTTGTTATAAAGCTTGATATGGCCAAGGCATATGACAAAGTGTCTTGGCTTTATCTTTGTGCAATGATGAGAAGACTTGGTTTCTCAGAAAATTGGATTGACCTTATTTACAGATTTGTTTCCAACAATTGGTACTCAGTGGTTGTTAATGGAGGTAGATATGGTTTTTTCAAATCTGAAAATGGTTTACGCCAAGAGGATCCCATCTCTCCATCTCTCTTTGTGTTGAGCGCAGAACTTCTTTCTATTATGCTTAACCAGTTACTAGAAGATAAAGGCTTCAAGAATTTTTACATGAATCGAAAGGGACCCATCATTAATCACTTGTGTTTTGCTGATGATGTTATCCTTTTTACCGGAGGTAATAGGAAATCTCTGAAGAAAATCATGACTACTCTTGGTAAATATGAACAGGTGTCCGGGCAGCGGATAAACAAGTCCAAAAGTAGTATGATCTTGCATCCAGGAGCCAATGACAGAAGGATTCGCAGAGCAAAGAGACTCACAGGCATGAAGCAGGACACTTTTCCTTTCAAATACTTAGGGTGTCCGTTTTACTTTGGGAGGAAGAAGGTGAATTTTTTTGCAGATCCAGTGCAGAATATTTTGAACAAGACAAGGGGTTGGTGTAGTAAATTTCTATCAGTAGGAGGGAGAGCTATCTTGATCAGACATGTACTATAGGCGATGCCTACTTACTTACTATCCATCTTGCAACCTCCTAAATCTGTTTTTAATCTAATTGAAAGGGCTTTGATAAATTTTTTCTGGGGAGGCACTGATGAAAAAAGAAAACACCATTGGGTGTCTTAAGCTTAGGATGATTTATCTTTCCCATATGGAGAAGGAGGAGCAAAGTTTAGAAAAATCTCAGAGGTTAGTAGTTCTTTTACTGCTAAACAATGGTGGAGATTTAGAACTGAAAACACTTTGTGGACTATATTTATGAGAAACAAGTACTGTCAAAGATCACACCCTGTGGTCAAAACATGGTGCAATGGTAATGATGTTTGGCATTTTATGCCTATATTTCCTTAATATTTCTGCATGTTTGAGCTTTTTATTCGCCCGTTTTATAGTTTATGAATGTGGTTTTGCACTAATTTTATGTCGTGTGTATGTAGGTTGTTATGCAGTGCAATTGGAGCTTTAAAGAGCATGATCGAGCAAGAAAAGATTGGATTTTGATTGAGGATTGGATCGAGCATACGAAGGTACAACGCAACGCAAGCTGCGGAGCTAGAGGAGTAGAATTGCCTGGCGCTATAGGGCACGTGGCGCGCCTCCCAAAGCGCCCCACTGCCTGGCGCATTTTCCCATGCGGCGCGGGCCAAAAGCGCCCAAGTTTCGACGGCCACTGCTTGTCCCAGCGCGGTCGGGGGCGCGGGGCGCCAGTTATAGCGCCCCTGGAGCGTATTTTGACGTCCTATTTCGTCTAGGCTTAGGTCTAACTTATTATCAGGCCTTTGTAAACCCTATAAATACTCTTTTACTTAGTTTTTGATAGGAGTTCATACTTTGGAGCAATTTGAGAGCACCATACTTCATTGAACAAAGGTTTATTCCTAATCTTTCATCTATTACATCATTTACATCATTATTTCATCAAATCTTTGCCTTGTGATTATGAATATGCGTGGCTAAATATTACGTTCTAGAATTAGAGTATCGCATGAAAGTTGATTGTTTGAAGATTGATTCCCATTAATTGAATCCCATAACGGGTTGCTTATTCTCTCTTGATTTCACTTGTGTAATTGTTAGAGCTCGATAATTATGCATTATCTATGGTTTTTAGATTGAACTCGAAAGAGGGAATTTAATTACGTAATAAGAAAGAATAGAACTAGTTTGTGAACCCGGGCATCGGGGAACCAATTTGTGAGTAGGATAGACATATACTTGCTCGCCTAGTTTAACCCATTACAAAATTTGTTAATGCGTGCACGTGATTCAGCCCATAGACATATAGGGATTGAAGTAGCCTGCATAGACTGTGAAGAACTGAAAGGTTTTCATAGTTACATTTACTCTGTCAGTTAGTAACCCGAGATTTAAGAAGTGGAATCAATTGGAAAACTCAACTGGATTGTTCGTAACTCTGACCCTGAACCGTCCTCTTAATACTGTTAACAACCAAAGTTTGCACCATTGCTTGACTACACTTCTAGCACTTTAATTACTGCTTTTTTAGTTACTAAAACTCTCACCATCAAAGAAAAGATCCCTGAATAGTTTGTTTAGAAATTGTTTGTTAAGTATTAGTCTGCATAGTCCTCGTGGGAACGATACTCGATTTATCACTTTATTACTTGTCGACCATGTATACTTGCGTGTGCCTTTGGGAGCAACAGGTAACTCTCACAATTGAAAAGAGCTGTGTAAGATCCGGAAAAAGATTGAATTAAAAATTGCTTGGAGCATAGGGAGAGGCGATGTCTCTTTCTGGTATGATAATTGGACTATCAAAGGTCCATTGCATAAAATTCTACCAGAAGGATCTAGGCCTAGTAGGACAAGAGTAAACGAGGTTTTGCTGGATGGTGTTTGGAATTGGGACTTGTGTGGTTTTCAAATTCCAGAGTTTATCAAAGAATACATTATGAAGATGGAGATTGTTTTGGATAATAGTGATGACAAGCCAATTTGGACTAAAGATAATTCAGGTTCTTTCTCTGTTGGTAGTGCTTGGAGATCATTAAGACAAACAAGGGAGGAGCATTTTTTTGTGCAAAGATTTGGCATAAATCTGTACCATTCAAGATGTCCTTCATGGTTTGGCGAATCCTTCATAAAAGAGTTCCTACAGATGATGTTATATCTATGTTTGATATCACTGGACCTTCTAGATGTGGATGTTGTAGAGCGCCAAAACCTGAAAGCTTAGAGCATGTATTTTGTAATGGTGATTTTGCGACAACTTTCTGGAAATACTTTGCAAATGTTACTGGGGTTAAATGGCAAAATTCTTCTATAAGAGCAATTTTGGCTGCTTGGTGTAGTACAGAGCCTTGCAATTCTGTGATTGCATTTGTTCTTAAGATTGCACCAAATGTGATTTTATGGGAATTGTAGAAAGCAAGGTGCAGTTTCAGGTATGGAAATAAAAAACCTTTTGTCCGTAAGACCATTTCCCATATCTCTGAAAATTTAATCATGATTTTAAAGTTGCAATTTCCTAGATTGAAATCAGATCTGTTGTGGGATGACATTCTTAAATTATCTGATAGATACATTAGCTTCAAACCATCTAAATCAGTTGTGTGGCTTAAGCCTCCGGAGGGGTTCTATAAATTAAATACTGATGGTAGCCACAAGGATGGAAAATGTGGTGGAGGAGGTGTGGTGCGGGACTTCAAGGGAAGAATGGTAATGGCTTTCTCTCTTCCTCTAGGAACAGGGACTAGCAATGTCGCAGAGGCAAAAACTCTGTTATTTGGTCTACAATGGTGTATTGCTAATGGTGTTTCACAACTGTTGATTGAATCTGACTCGCTACTTTTAGTAGCAGGGATACAAAATAACAGTAAAATTCCTTGGCAAGTAGCACCAATTGTTCAACAGGTTTAAAGAATGCTACTTGTGAATGAATTTTCGGTTGCACATTGCTTTAGGGAGGCTAACAAGGTTGCAGATAAAATGGCAAATACTAGTCATTTTTTGAGACATGAAGCAGTATATTTCAACTTTGAAGATTTGCCAACACAAGTTAGGGGACTGCTCAACTTAGATAAATGGCAAATCCCAAGTTTTAGGATTAGATCCAAAAAAGACAATGAAATTCTATTTTCTGATGTTGTTCTTACATAATTGGATTACTGTTATTGCTATTAGTAAATCTTAATGGTTTACTCAAAGTGGTTATTAGCTCTCACAAGGCTATTAGTCTAGTTAAAGCTCTAAGTTGTAGGAACCTGGGCATGTCCAGGTCTTCATATCTTTTTGGAGAGGATAGGCTACACATACCTCTCGTACATGTATTTTGCTACTGGTTATTTTTAATATACCAGGTTGGGGTCTGGCCTAACCCCCCACAGGTGGCTTTGAATTTAAAAAAAAAAATATCTAAATATTGATTCAGTTATAGATAAAGGTAAGTGGTTAAAAAGGCCTTTAGAAACGACAAGAGAAATATCTGGGAGATCTAAATTTGATGTTAAGCGAAAAACTTAATTAGTATTCAAGAAGTTCACCCGAGGATTATGTTAGAGCATAGAGATATTTGGGGAAATGATATAATGCAATGGGATTAGATTTAAAAGAATTTATTATTTTTGGGGTTTTTTACACAAATATATAAATTTTTACCCTTAATTACAAGAAAATAGCAATATTTTTGAAATTACAAAGCATATCAATATTTTTTCTAGCAAAATGGCAATGTATAAATAGTTTTTTTCAACTCTATTTTATTCATTCTACCCTTCACTAAAACCCTTCTTCCTTTTCTCTCTCTATCTTTCACTTTCAATTCCCCAAATTACAACTCTCAATTTACTCTCTTCCTCCCATCTCCCACCCTAACACTTCCCATCACCCCCGCCCCCACCCCCACCAGGTTCAACCCGCTGCGTCACTTGGTAAGCATTATTGCTTCTATCTCACTTGTAATCAGCTTAGTATTTATGTAACTTCTAATAAGTGATAACTTTATGTGATTAAGAAATGATTAAATAAAACAGAATGTGAGAAATGTAAGTCATGTTTCGTGATCTTTTGATATACGATTAATTGATAAAACTCTTGAATTGTACAGATTGATGTAATCGCAAGCTTGTTAAGCGGCTATGCTAAGTGCAGTGCAAAGTCAGGTATGCTGCAGCATAATTGGTAGACCTGTTGAAACTGAAATTTGATTTACCTTCATTTGTAACACTTGATTTTATTGGACAGATGGGAGCTGTTGAAACTGCATATGACGAGCTCCCTAACATTTTCGATATAGGCGGGGCAAAGGGTTTGCCTGGAGATTCTGTTGAAAAGATTCCCAAGATTGTGATTATGAATGATAATGATGTAGATGATTCTGGAGAGAGAGTGTCCTGTTCAATCTGCCTACAGGGTACCCAACTCTCAATTGCTTATGGTGTCTGGTTATCTAAACGAACAGAGAAGTCCAGGCAAGCGTGATGAGATTGGGTTCTGTGGGGCCATTTCTTATTTATTTTTCTTGGACTCGCTTTATCTGGTCTGATTCAGTTAAAAAGCTAAACAAAAATTAATATAATATCGTAATGTGTTCAAATAGTAATGATTTGATGGCTAGTTAATAATCAAGTCAAGTTAAAAATTTGATATGATGTAATGAAACAACCTGAACACCGTTGAAACAAACTGAAACCGCGATTGAAACAGTCTGAAACGGCATTGAAATTATCAGAAACGGTATGATACAGTCTGAAACGGCATTGAAACTATATGATACAGTTTGAAGCACCGTTGAAACAATCTGATACAGTCTGATATGGTCTGAAACCGCACTGAAACTAGTTGATACAGTCTGAATATGCTGAAACAGTTTCAAATTGCGGTGATACGGTCCCGAACACAACCTGAAACGGTGCAGAAACAGTTAGATACGGTGCTGCAGAAACAGTTGAAACGGTGCAGAAACAGTTGAGATACGGTGCTGCAGAAACAGTTGAAACGATGGAGAAACAGTTGAGATACGGTGCTGCAGAAACAGTTGAAACGGTGCAGAAACAGTTGAGATACGGTGCTGCAGAAACAGTTGAAACGGTGCAGAAATATTTGAGATACGGTGCTGCAGAAACGGTTAAAACGGTGCAGAAACAGCTGAGATACGGTGCTGCAGAAACGGTTAAAACGGTGCAGAAACAGCTGAGATACGGTGCTGCAGAAACGGTTAAAACGGTGCAGAAACGGTTGAGATACGGTGAGATACAACGAGATACATCGAGGATGAGATAAGAAAAAGTGAAATTAGGGGAAATGATAGGAATAAAAGTGAAATTGGGGGAAATAGTGGTAGGAAAAGTGAAATATGGAAAAATGGGAGGAGCAAAAGTGATAGTGGGGGAAATAGGAGGAAGAATGTAAGGGTTTGGTATGTTATGAGAAAATATTGCTATGTTTTTGCTATATTTGTAATTAACTTGTGTTTTCCTCTATATAGGGTTATTTTTCTAAAATATTGCTATGTTTGGTAATTAAGCTCTAAAACTTGTACTTTTATGTAAAAAAATCCTTATTTTTTTATGTGAATTGAGCATTTTTGGGTATGATGTTTATTTCCTGAGCACTTTTTTCATGGTTTTGAATTTTTTAGCACTTTTAAAGATATCCACTTCTACCCTTAAACACATTTCTACAATTATATTTGGCAACTTCTTCTTTCACACTTTCTCTCTCTAGAAACCCCATCTCCCACTTCTCCTATTTTCTCCACCATGGCTCTGTCGTTGCTGATCGGAAACGAACTGCCGCCGGCCGCCGCAAAACTGTTCTTGGAGCAGATGCCTCTTATGCTAAACTATCTTTTTACCACATCAGTTCTCATGCTGAGGACCAGGCTAGACTACTGATGTATTGGCAACCAGCGAGATACTACATGGCAACACGCTCATATGCAAGCACTCAAGGCGTACCTTTTGACAATACCACTACCACAACTATCCTCCCGTACGAGACAGTTCTTGGTTCTACTAATTGTGCTAAGAGCAATCTAGTTGTCTGCTTTTTACTAGTATATAACCACACAACCACTGCCACGGCCTTCAAAACTAAATTCAAAAGCCCAAGAAAGGTCGAGGTACCTATTGAACTGAATTCACCATTTTATAATTAAGCCATCATATCCCATGTTAAAGCAGTCATTATATTATTTCGCGTGCAATTGCAGAGAAGAATTTAGTTTAATTTTGAACAAATTAATTTGGTGACAACCTACAAAGTAGCAGTACTAATATAATTTGCGACTACGTAAGACATGAAAAGTATTAAAGTAATCAGCAGTAGAATTGCTCCTTTGTACTCCCTCCGTCCCATTTTAGTTGTCGCCTTCAGCTTTTTCACGTCCATTAAGAAAATCATTAAATAGGATGTGTATTTTACTATGTTACCCTTATTTAATATTTGATTATTAACTTTCTTTGAGAATTATTTTAATTATTAAGGGTATAGTTGGAAAGAACTAGTAAATTTAGTCTTGAAATTCTAAAGTGACAACTAATTTGGGACAAATCATTTCTCCTAAAGCGACAACTAATTTGGGACGGAGGGAGTATAACTGTAGTAGGATAGATTTCTCAAGAAATTAAACATATAATGTCAATGAGGATCTTAACCACCAGTTCATACACGTAGAAAAATTATAATAATAAAGTTTACTTATAACTTCACCATATACAATTATCGAATTAATTCAGCAAACATAACCATTCAACACCAAAGACATTCTGATAAATAAATACGACCTATATTACTATGTAAGGTTGAGATGAAGCACTTCTCTAAATTCCAACCTTCTAGTCTCAGCATAGGATGTTATATGTTTATTTGGCCAATAAGTTAACCAAAGATTTCCTTTCAATTCCCATTCCATTGATTTTCCCATAGCCCTTTTATCCACTTTCCAACATACACTTTCACCATACTCATCTCCAGCAAATATAATCCCTCCTTGTTTAGTAAAAGGCCTATAAGCACTTGAATATCTATTCTTGAACCAAGCTTTTGGTTGTATTAATGAAAAAACAGAAGGCTTTGATGAAAAGACTTCTCTTCCATCACCACTATCATGAAGAAACCAATTTAAATTTGCACTATTTCCATAAACTGATTGTTCAAATTTCCATGGTTTCATACTCATAGTTACTGTTTCTCCAGCTGAAACTTTTAATCCTAAAGAGTTGGGAGCATCAAATCCTCCTTCAATTGTCTTTTCCATGCCAATTTCTCTTAATGGATTTTCAGAAGACTTGCTAACTGATATGCTCAACACATTTGTTTGAAGTGTTGGTGTTAGTTGTAGAGAAATTCTTGAAGGGAAATGTTTTTCTGATATTCCAGCTCCTCTCTCAGCCATTAGTGATTCATTCACCAGCCTAACAACATCACACCTGCAATATAAGATACATTTTCAATTTCAAATCACAAAACTCACTTTAATTAATTAGCTAGGTTCTTTTATTTTTCTTAAATTTTTTGTAATTATGGTGGTCAATAGTACTCGTAGGGGATGAGCACCAATTGTTGAATCATTTTATCTAATAAAATTGATCGACTTATAAATAAGCAGCAATGCACTTGGATAAAAGTGTTAACAGTAATTAATTTTTGTGATAAGCACTTTTTTATGTTAAAATAACTGAAATACCTTTTAAACCGTTGATAATGTTTCTTCATTAGAATGGAAAATGACGGACGATGTAAATGAAATAAAAAGGAGTTGGGGTTTCTTTTTGGAAATGATATTTAGGTAATTACGAAGAATATTAGGGATATTATAGAAAAAAATTTGTCGACGAATAGTGTGTATAAGCTGAAAAAAATCATCATTAAATGTTAAAAGATACTGTACTTTTTAATGTTCGAATAAAAGTGTTGGAACTAATAATAAGCTAAGCAAGATAAGCAAGTTAGGAAAATAAGCGTACCTAATGTTGTCAGTGTTCACCATTACTTCCATCCACCTTTCTCGAGTTATAACTTTATGATTTAATTGAATCACTCCTTCAAGCTGGTGATAGTTGAGAGAAAATCTCAAATCATCAGATAAACCACTAGAAGTAGATGTTTCAATATCCATTGCAATAACAGGACAATACAACTGGACTTTCCAAATCCCATGTGTTGAAAATGAGTAAGAAAACAATGAACAAGGTGTTTTCATGGGATGATTTAAAGCTTGTAATTCCATAATCCAATTTGTTATTGCTAAATTTACTGAACGCATCCATTGTTCTTCAGTGTTTGATCCTAAAATCCTCACTAGTAATTTTGATGCTTGTCTTGATTGTGGACATGAAAATTGGTTCTTAAGTATATTGATACATGTTGACCTAAGGTCTTGAGGAGCTTCATAAATACAAATTATGAAAGCCAAAGTAAGAAATGAGAAGTTGAAAATCTCCTTAAAACAAGAATTAAAATCCATTCTTGGGATTCTGAGGAATGAGGAAGAGTTTTTGTTGGAACCATATTTAAGGACATCTTGAATGAAATTAATCAAGAGATTGAATACCGATTCGTCGTCTAATAATTTTGTAGAATAGGACTTAATTTTCAACGGTTTTGAGGTCCATAGAGAGATAGGAAGATTATAATCAGCAACAATGGAAAAATGGAAATTTTTGGCTATGGAAAGTTTGAGGGACGGCTGAGATGAACATGATGGCGAAATGCAAATTGATATGGAGTCAGTTTTCCAATTTGAAATTGGTGGTAGATTTTGAATCCATGTATATATATCAGGAATGCTGCAAGTATAAGCCATGGTAGCTGCCTGAATAAATGGATGTTAAGTACGATATATGGAAATATGTCATGTGTATTTAAAGACTACAGGATTATGTAAAGCAAAGATTCTCTGGGCCAAAAAGTCAAAGAATTTAGGTATATAAGCTGTAGTAAAAGGCATAAATTAAATTTACTTTCATGAATGGAATAAAGCTACCAGCTGAACAATTTGCACGCAGAAATACTTAGAATGGATATGTCTGAATCTTATTATTTAGGGACCAGCCAAAAGAGAATCCTTAACAATACAGTAAATCTAGAAGTTGTGGATATTTCTACCAAGGTGGTAAGATGAGGGGATTCGAACACTGAGAATGAAGTAAGTGAGAAACTCTGATGCGGAGCATTTTTTCTTTTAATGGGCTATAGGCGACACAAATAGATTAACCAAAATACTGGATGAGTAAAATAAAAAAAGATTACGGAATTTCAAAAAAATCAAGAGTTTGGAGATGTTATGGACTTCCTTTTATTCTTATTGCTTTTGACATCACGAGTAATAATTAAGAACTTGCGGCAATTCGTAACTTGTACTTAACTAATTATTACCAAGTTAAATGAGCATATTACTTGGTAGTTTAAATATTGTTTCTAAATTCCAAATCTGGAAATAATCGTTTTCAAAGCAAGTCATTACTATAACATACGTATACGACGATCCTGGGATCATTGACTAAAAATCATACATCCACTTGGAAAAAAAAAGATCTTATACAAACTCTAGGTCGCCATTATCATAATATATAATGCAAGAGATTTTTACTAAAATCCACTGTATTTTCGGATATATGTTACGTTATGTTGATGGTCTAATTTTCTTGCATTGTCAATGTGCCAATAGAAAGCGAATCATTAGTTAATGAGTATGCTTGATGCGAATATTAAAAGCAAACTTTGAAAATTCTTGTCATTTCATTCATTTCTTTCCTTCAACTTCTTTTATGTTGAAATTGATTCTTATTCTTCAGTAGAATTACACGTAAGAATCTAGCCTTATGCATGTTATAGCTCGGTTTAGTATCTTTTCTTTGAGGTGCATGGACCAAACATGAGTTTAGTGGATTCAACTTAACTAAGAAAGTTTGATAGACACATATATATTTGTGAGTCCATGTGTATGGATATTACTAAAATTTCATCAGATATTTAAACTTTGAACTCATAATTCTAAATTGTAATGATAAAAACAGTAAAAGTTGAATATAACTCTTAAATTGATCTCTGTGATATGACTGACAAGAAGAGACTGTAGAACGAATTAGGTGAGTCAATTTCCAAGGAGAACTCTGCCTTACAAAGGTTTTGCTAAACACGAAAGCATATGCTAGCCGAGGTTTCACCCTGTTAAGCTAAAGTAAATGAATTTTGGTTACTCCCTCACGTCTAGCCATGTCCAATGAGTCACTTTAGAGAAGCCTGCACGTTCTCGTCGAGACTTTTCAACTGCAAATAAATTCGTCATGACCAAGGAAACCTTGTCTAAAACAATTTGATATAATGAGCTTACAGATTCTTAGAGGATGATGTACCAAACAGTCGACCCGGTCCAATAAAGTTGGATCCATAGGCCTTGACCCGAGCCAGTCCAATTCAAAACTTAAACGGTTAGGCCGGAGACCCTAACCCTTTTACAAAAACTTTTACGGGGTGTATCCGCATATCACTATATGATTTTTTGTTCCTATTTAAGAATGGTTTAATAAAAATGGCCTCAAAGACAGCACTTCAAGTTATCAATCGAAATTTTTTTGGTAGAATTAGACAAATTGGTAAAAAAGAACATGGTCATAAAGATTTGAACACTTTAGAGGTGATCTTTAAAAATTGAGCGCTTTTATATTTAATGAAGCTGAAAGTATAGAAATACCATTACTAATAGAGCACTTCTCATAATTATAAAATGTGCGAAAAATGTCACCGCACATTTTCAAAGCTGTAATTACAAAAATATCACTGCACCCTACAAAACAGAAAACAATACCAATCCGTCGTTATTTATTCATAGTCATGTCCATATTGTGAATAAATAAGGTCAAATCGTCATCATTTCGCTCATATAGAGAAATCAACGCAAAGCATAACATAAGACCAATACGACATCATTTTTCTTCATACAGTGAGCAAAAATCATGTTTGTTTTATAAATAAATGATGTCAAATCATTCTTACTTTATTCATTCACAAATATACATATGAAAATATAAAACCAAGACATTATGTTTGCATTACTTACAAGTGATTCAAACTACTATCTCTATTTTACAAGCAAATGACCAAATCGTCATCACTTTGCCCATATACAATGAACCAAAGTAAAAATAAATCAAGACAATCTGTCTACATTTACTTACAATTAAGCCAAACTGCTATGTCTATTTTACAAGCAAATGACACCAAATCATCATCACTTTTTTATAACAAAATTTTAAAGTTTAAAATAAATTCAAGACAATCAGTATGCATTTACCTACAAGAAAGTCAAACTACTATGTTGATTCTACAAGTAAATGACACCAAATTGTCATTACTTTGTCATATACAAAAATTTTAAAGTAAAAATAAAATCAAGATAATTCATCTGCATTTGCTTACAAATGACCAAATTACTATGTCTATTAATAAATAAATGATACCAAATTGTCATCAATTGTTCCGAAATACAAAAATTTAAAATAAAAATAAAATAAGATCAATTCGGCATCATCCGTCCACTTTATTTTACAAATACACGAGGTCAAATCGTCATCACTTCTATCTATAATATACATGAGGCACCAAAAATAACACCATCACTGCTTCGTCCGGTACCTCAGCGTCGCAAAACCCTCAGAGGTCGTTTGGTAGGAAAGCAAGTTATACATGGATTAGTTATACAGGAATTAGTAATGCATGGATTAATAATATAGGGATTAGTTATGTAGGAATTGTTTTTATCATGTGTTTGGTACATTGTATTAAAAAGTGGTTGTAGATGATACTATTTAATATATGAATTTATTTTTAAGTTTTAAATCAGTGAGTTTACAATTGTACCCTTGGATATTCAACTCTCATTGATTTTTAGGAAAAAGACAAAGGTAGTTTTGTCTTTTCATACTTTATCCATGTATAAGCAATACATGGATAAGTTATTCCATTTTGGTGGTGGAATAACTTAATACACCAATTGGTGTATTAAGTTATGCCATGTATTATTTATATCAACTTTAAAATGGAAACCAAACATTGTATAAGCCAATACTAATTTCTATACATGGATTATTTATACTTATAAACCATACCAAACATGCTCTGTCAAAGACTCAGAAAATACAAAACCCCTCCTTGACAGCTACTCAAAAACTGGAGAGGCCTTATAATTGATCTCAAAATTGGTATCAGATAAAAAAAATGCTAAAAGACTTCGGCTCAAAAAAAAAAAATGATCGTCTTGAAAGAGTACACAACCAGTTCCTAGAGCTTCCTCCAACTAGTAAGCTCGGAAGAATAACGCAAGTCGTTGTAACACATAAACCACAACAACACTAGCACCAAAACATCTAATTCAACCTCTTAAAGAAACTTCAAATCCACAAAAGCAAATCCAAATATCTATACATAAAATTATTAGTTCACAGTTTATAAACCATAAATATAATAAAAACATAAAATTGAAATAAAATCTATAAAAGAATACTAAGGAGACATCATTCTTATCGGTGGATTAGTGGAGGTGACTGGTTTTTTCCGTTGATGGACTTGTGGTGGCAATGATGACGTGATTGATTTACGAGTAGAGGTAGAGATACAGATGATGGGAATAGGAATTAGGGGTGAAAGTGGAAATATTTTTAAAAATATTCAAAATTTCAATACCATATAAAAAGTACTCTGCACTTAGATCTTGTTCTAAAGTGCTCAATTCCTTTAAAAAAAAAAAGATAAAGTTTGTCGTGAGATGAATTTTTTCACGGGATATGTACGCAACTAGTTTGACTTCTTGATCCCTGTAACAATGATTTAGCAAAAATAGGCTCCACTTGGTTTAATAAATAAATCTCGACCGAAAATACCCATACAGATCTTATAATGACGCATGTATTTTCTATCCCTCTCGCGTAAGTGCTGCTTAAGAGGCAACACTTGTCGTTGATCACCTCATGCTTAGGCAACATTTGCCATTGAATCTCTTCCCACATTCCCCTAGATAACTTGAAGTGTTGCCTAGGCTGCACTAGCTGTTGAAATTCTTTCCTACGCAACACTTGCCATTGAAAACGTCTTGTCTTTGATCTCTTCCCATGTTCTCTCAGATAACTTGAAGTGTTGCCTACGAACGAAGTGGAGGTCATTTTGCTAAAATTATTTTAAATAAGGATAAACCCTCAGAACCAGTCAACTTTGGGGAAACTGGGTGAAACTTTTTGCACTTTCAGCGCTGCAGCTTCAATTTTAACCCCATTAGAAAAACTTAAGAAAATGGTGGCGATCGCAAAATCTTTGTATTAGAAAAGACCTGACGACAATCGTCATATGCTGGCGATTATCAGGTCCTTGATACTAGAAGAGTTCGGCAATTGCCAGAAAAGATTATTTTTGTAAGACTTTTCTTTTAAAGGGTCAAATCCCGTATGAGCGTCAGAAAGTATCCTATTTTTTAAATTCTCCCTAATGTATATATTTAGCAATACAAGAATCTATATATATATAAAAGCAAAGAACGCTTAGGACAAAATGTAGGATTGGACATTAGGACAACTTTTGTAATGATATTTATCCAAATTTAAATTTAACATATAAGTATTATTTTTTGAAAAAATTTTGAATGGAAAGATAGTAAATATTTTGAAAAGATAAAACCTACTATCTTATCTTAAACTATCTTATCTTATCTTAACTATGAGTTGTTGAAAGATAAGTATTTAAAAAAAAAAATTAAATGGAAAGATAAATATTTTGCTAAGGATAAAACCTAAAGTCTTATCACAGCTAACAGATTATCCACTTTTTGAATTCGAATGGAAAAATATCACAAAATCAGCTAAAAGAATTTATATGGTAATCTACCAAAATCACGTCATATGGTAATGTGATATGATAATCTCCCAAATCACGTAAATAAATGTTTATAATTTTTAAACTATTATTAACGAAGAGATAAGACTAAAAAGTTTGTTACAATTCGAATTTAATTTAAAATTTGAAAAGCTATGGTGAGGTTCCAAGATTTATCCTTTCATCATGTATTTTAAATTTAAACATAATATTTTTATCTCCCTCCTTTCATTGCCCTATTTAATCTCATCAAACCTAAAGTGGGAGTCAAACATTCACAAAAATCACAAATTTCATGAAGCTATTGAAGTTCTTATTGTTCTTCTTTGTTTTATGCTAATATAAGCCTTTTTATTTTTATTTTGATTCTCATGTACGGATTCATATACTTTTGAAATAACCTAATGTTTGTTCTCATTGTCGTCTGTTGTTGGACAGGTATATTGTTGGCTCAAATCAAAATAGAGTCCTCGACGTCCAATAATATTTGGCTCATCTATAAAATGTTGTCATTGCTTGCTCCTCCTGATTTAGTGTATATCTGTAAATGCAGTCTCGAGGTTTAGTATCTTCATTTACTTTTGATGTTTTCACGTAAAAAAAATTTTACAAACACTTCATTTTACCTTTTTCTTTTTCTTTTTCTTTTTTACAGAGTAGATCTAGCAATTAAACTTTTATCTGTTATATTATCTTGCAAAACTTAGTGCAATTTCTTGATATGTTTTAACATAGGAGTTGGGAAGGAATAAGGATACTTGCGAATAACATTAGTTATAGGAAAGTTTCTATATTTAACATCTTCATACTTTTCTGAATTTATAAGGCTATTAATGATACTTATTTTTCATCACTTTTTGCAAGAAAAATAAACTCTTGGTGATGGTTGTATTTATTTTGATTTTCTTGCAAGATAACCTATTCTTTGAATTTGTTAGTAACGTCATGTGATAGCGTTGCTGGAATACTATGACAGAGACGTGGAAGAAGTAATGTGGAAGCATAGTAACATCTAACCTCTAGGATTACAAATGGTTGAGATAGTCTTTAACATTTGACATAGGCTACGCAGTTCAAAGGAAGCATATTTGTTTTTCACGTATTCATGTTGTAGTGGAAGATGAAATATTGTATAATGGCTAGGTGATCAGTATTTTTTGCTAAAATGTACATTATAGCACGACCCTCTGTTTGTTTTGTTAGATATTTATACAACGGGTTAGTGGGGGGAGTTTGCTTATTTTACCTTCTGTTATGTATTGGTGAACTTTTTAAGTAGATAATTAATTAGAAGAATTATTATATATATATTCATTTAATTAATATGCATTTTTAGGTGCTATAAATCATGTAATAAGATTTCAGATATGTTTTTATCACAATATATCTCCAACCTTCTTTATGCCATCATTAGCAACATTAAATCTAATATTATATGAAGTTCTAATATTCAGATATATACCCCTCCAAGCAACATATAGATTTCTTTAATCTTTTCTTTTTGTTGTTAATCATGTTTTTATGTATTCTTATTTGTTCTTTGGAAGATAGGGAATAGCCAAAAAAGATCCACTTTTTAAGCCTTATTAAGTATTGCAAGGAAAGAAACTAGAAAAATGTAAGATATATAAAGAGTACAACCCTGAGGTATTAACTGAGGTTATGCAGAGAAGAAAAGTATAGGTACACAATAAAGTTTCAGTACCAAATAGGTTAAGATGAATGGAAAAAGGACGAATGAAGAAGAAAAATAAGCTTAGAATCCTTTAAGCTTTCAGTACCAACTTTCTTGATATGGGAGTAGAAAATAAAATGGAGAGTATCTCTAAGTTTTAAGTGGTAATCAGACAAGTCGAATATTTATCGGGACCAACAAATTTGGTGGCCTAAAGCCAAACTTTGATAAGAGATCTTGATTTTTTTCGTAATCAGTAGTCTTTCTTAATAATTCCTTTTCAATTAATAAAATAACCGATTAGTTTAACTTCTCTCAAGACATTGTTGATATCAGGTATATTTCATTCAATTTTAATTTGAAAATTGCTGATCTAAGGTATAACTTATTCTCGCTCAGACAAGTGTACGTCATCGAAGCTTTTAAAATTATTCATAAGCATTTGAGTCTTTGATATTTATATTTATATTCATATTCTTTTCTTATTTTTGAAAAAAATGATGTCTTTGATGGAGAGTTATATCTCCTTCTCTCTTTCCTCTATTTATTCTCCTCCAACCAAAGTGTAAGTCAGGCATTACAAAGCTTATTTTTTGATGATTTTATTACTTATTCTACTTCATTTTGGTTTACGTTATTCATCTCTCATTTGAATAATTCTCATGTATATCTTCATATGTTTGTAAGATTTTAACTAACATTTATTTACATTGTTGTCTGTTTGTGCACACATATATTGTTGCCAAATCTAGCTAATCAAGTTCATTATGTAAACATGAACAAGAATACGAAACTGTGAGGAGAATAATATGTATTGAGGTCAAAAGATATTTTCATGGAGGATTTATAATCGTTCATGATCATGTATTTTGTTGCAAAAGACACCATGATGTATTTGATTGTAAAATATTTTATTGAAATTTGGATTGCACCTCCACACTCATTCTACATATTTTGATTATGGATAATAATTATTACTGGAATCGTGATTTAGGATGTATCCAATTTATTAACTAGAGATTTAATGATAAGTGTAGTAGTTAGTCTTCTTTAAGAAAAAAAAAAAAGGAAACAAATTAGCATTTTAAGATGTATTTAGTTTATTACATTTTGGTTTTACCAAATCTCAAATTTGTGTGTCGATATATGGGATGCAGACAATTTTTTTTTATATATTTTCAATTTATCGAATTTTGATGTTAAGTACGCTCAAATTTGTGTGTCGATATATGGTATGCAGGTAAGCTTTCACTATAATACCTTATTAGATGTACATAATATATCATGCTATGTTATGTTATATCAGCAACAAATTTCGATGAAAGTATAATAACAATTTAGTAGTAGAATAAGAGAAAAAGAAATGGAAAGAAAAGAGAAAAAACAAGTCCATTCTTAAAGGATCAAAAGATCTTTTTTTAAAAAAAAAAAAAGACGAATGGAAACCAATTAGTACAAGAATAAGAACAAATATTATAGATATGAGAAATTGAATAACTGAACACTCAGTAAGTAGGCGAGAATTTAAAGATTCAATTGTGATTATGTTATATAACTGTTAATTATATATATAAAAGTAATATGATGAATTGGTTTTTATATTGACCGCGCATCGCGCGGGTGCTATACTAGTAACAACTGAAAGAAGAACTTCATACTTTACTAATTTCCAAATTCGAAACTCTGAATGCTGACTAATTGAAAGAAAATTGAAAGACATAAAAAATGACTATTTCTTTATTAACAAGAGATCACAAAACTCTATTAAAATAAACAATACAGAATTTAAAATATATGAATGAATTTAAAGTATTGAATAAATTTGGGGAGTTTTAAATATAGATCAATGTAGTTAAATAAGATATACTGTTTTAAGTTATTTAACTTAATAAGAAAAATTCAGACCTCAATTGTTGTGCCTTTTTGAACAAAGAAATCGTGCAAAATACATGAAATTCGATAAAACCACTCGCGATTGACATTATTGTGAGAAAAATGATTTTAGCTTTCGCAAGAAGTTTATAAGCTAAGCAAAAGATTAGACTCTATATATCTGATAAATCCTAGGCTTAATCATCGAATGATGAAAATAAGATAACTAGGATTCAATTAGCTTTTGTAATAAAGTTAAAAACAGAAAGAAGCTATGACGCAAAGATAATTTATCCTAATTATTGATATTTCTCTTTGGACGCCTTTTAATAAGAAAATTATTTTATATTTAGAAATGTTTATTTTGGTTAAAACGTTTCATAATATAAACAATATTTTATTTCGTTTGTTAAAACTATCTTTTCGGGACAATTTAAATGCTTCTTAAAAATAACTATCTAAATACTTTTCTTTTTAATTCTATCATTAAATTTGTTAAAAACAGTTTCTGTAAACTATCCTGAAGTTAAATTCCTTTTTCTTTATTCAGTTCATTTTTTTAGGCAAATTAACATCTTCTAATGTCTATTAAGTTTGAATCTGATGAAATAGCCTCCTTATGACGACATTTAGTTCTTATAACAAATTCACTAGATCTTTAAGTGATTTTAGTTACTGGATTCGGAAATTAATGGGTTCTTATCTGCAATAAGAAGATTCCAAAAGTTGTTAAAAATATTAATATCGTCATTATCTATGGAAATCCTAATAAAATTACGTTTCAATGTCCTAATAACTGGCTACTAATCAATTTTCTAGTATAAATAGAACCATTTATCTGAACCTGATGTTTTTAACTCAACCAAAGAAAGTTCACCATCTCCATTTTCAGCTTCAGTTGTAACTGCAAAGAAATATGGATTGGATCCCTTCTCAACCTTAAATATTATATTGGTCTTGTAGTCGCATGCCACCCTGAAAAATTCCCAATAGAAAATTAACGAAAGAAAAATACATGGGTCGAGGAGTCTAACGTATTATAACAGATTAAACTATATCGATAATAAACTAGATCGATAAAATAATAATTTTTGATTTGTTAGTTATAGACTTAATTACCTTTTATTGGAAATATTGATTCATCCAAGTTTACGCAATTGATCAGCTTGACCAGGCTTTGCCAAAGCTCCAAAGGCCGTTCCACTTAAATCAAAGTGAACTGGATCATTGTTACAAGCTCCTGGACACTCATCTGTAAGAGTTAGGGTGTGTTTGGTATGAAGGTAAATGTTTTCCATGAAAAATGTTTTCTTGAAAAATGTTTTCCTGGAGTGAAAAACATTTTCCAAAAAATATTTTTTAGTGTTTGGTTAAAAATTGAAAATATCTTCAGAAAATAATTGCTTATACTTCTCATACCCAATCCCAACCCTACCTCCCTCCCCCTCCAATTTTTTTTTTTTTTTTAATAATAGTTGGAATATGTACTTCTAAGAATAGTAAGTACAAAACTTTTTTTTTTTTATTTCTCACTATTGTCCTATCTCTGTCGAGGCTCGACTAATTCAAATTTTTTCAGGGACTTCCAAAAACCGACAACTATATTCCCTGAAAATAATTCTAATATATTTTCTAAGAAAACATTTTCCTTCGTACCAAACACACCCTAACTCTTACAGATGAGTGTCCAGGAGCTTGTAACAATGATCCAGTTCACTTTGATTTAAGTGGAACAGCCTTTGGAGCTTTGGCAAAGCCTGGTCAAGCTGACCAATTGCGTAAACTTGGAAGAATCAATATTTCCTATAAAAGGTAATTAAGTCTATAACTAACAAATCAAAAATTATTATTTTATCGATCTAGTTTATTATTGTAATATGGCCTTTGTTTTTTAGCAAGCCAAATTATTACTTGGGGCCAAAGTATAAATGTATGGTGGAGAATTTTTCAACAATTCTCTTTTTTCTTTATTTTATGCTTGGAGCCCAAGTTTAGTCTCCTATAAAAGGAGAGTCATCCTCCTCTTTGGAAACACACCAACAATTGAGAGTTTCTTTTTGTCTACTCTTATTCTTTTATAAAGAGTATTTTGTATGAGAGTTTGTGTGTTGGGAAACACTTGTGTGAACCTCTTTGTGAGTGAATTGTGAGGTTATTCTCTCTTGGGTATTTGGGATTAATTAGAGTTTATCTCTAATTTTGTACTCTCTATTTTATATCCGTTGGTATAGTAAAATTGTTCCTCTTCGCCCGTGGATTAGGTCTTTTGACTGAACCACGTATATTTTGTGTCTCCTTTATTTGTTTTAGTTGTCGTTATAATCAACTTTCGATATCCTTGTTATTGTCACTATAACGCTGCTTTATCGTATTCCGCACTAACCCGGGTCTCGATCCTAAGTTTAATCTGTTATAATACATTAGACTCCTCGATCCATATATTTTTCTTTCGTTAATTTTCTATTGGGAATTTTTCAGGGTGGCATGCGACTACAATATCAATATAGTAATATTTAAGGTTGAGAAGGAATCCAATCCATATTTCTTTGCAGTTACAACTGAAGCTGAAAATAGAGATGGTGAAATTTCTTTGGTTGAGTTTAAAACATCAGGTTCAGATAAATGGGTTCGCATGCAACAAATGTTTGGAGCAACATGGTCTGCTCATATTAATCCAGCCACACAAAAACCTCCTTTCTCTCTTAGGTTATCTTCACAATATAAACATCAAGTTCAAACTGATGATGTTATTCCTGTTGGTTGGCAGCCAAAAGGATATTACAAATCAAATGTCAATTTCCCTCCTCAATTATAAAGTCTTTTAATTTTACTTTGGAGGAATATTAGAGGAATTCGAGAGATTACAAAGTGAAATGTTGGACTTCTTATGTGGACCAACAATCTGATATATTAAAGAAATTTCTTTGGTTATCAAGTGCGAAATTTTCAGTTTCATTTTGTCATTGTGCTATTTTTCTCCTAAAAAATGTGATCTAATGTCTAATTTTGGTTCAAAAGATAGAACATTAATTGCTTATGTTACTGAACTTGATAGTTGAATAATGGAGAAAAATATACTGCGAAAAGAATAATCTTCTTTTCAACAAGGCTGATGTACTTGAGCAATTACTGGAAAACGAAATGCAATGTAAAGTGTATAAAATTGCCTCTATCAAAATATAAGTCTTTAATTTAACACATATCCAATAAGTAGCCAGGACATGATATGTAGGAGTAGAAGAAAGGCGATCGATGCAAAAGAAACTTCTATTCTCAAACTTTTGGAACAAATCACTTGCTAAGTTTGCAAAGTCAAGAAATTAATGGTGATAAAAGGAAGATTTTTTTTTTAAAAAAAGAACATTTATTGTAGTCCAGATTTTATCTTGAGTCTCATCGTTGGAGATCTACGTACTCTTCTTCACTCTCAAATCCAAAATTGCCGAAGCTCGTAAATCAAAATAAAAATCTCTAAGGTTTATCTTATCAGTATACAGCAATTAGCATGAGGTTGATTTCTTTTTCTATTTGCTCTGTTAGTTGAAAGTCTGTTTTGTTTTTTTAAATTGTATTTATTTACTGTTTTTAAAAATTTACGAAGTTAGCGATAATAAAATAGTTAATCAAAATCGAGGTTTGTTTGTTTCGCTTTGGTCAACAAGCTAGTTATCTACATTTGAAGGTCGAAGATGGTATTAACGATGATCGGAATTAAGACGAAAGGTATAATTCTATCTTCAATTTGCAGTTGCTACTAACTTAGTAAAGGTATAATAAATGTTTATGTTATTTAAATATGCTCAATGCCATTTCTTCTCCTAGTACTGTTGCTTGTAATAATAGTGGTACGACTTCTCGTAACAGTCGTACGAACGCTACATGTAATGTTCCGTGATTTTATCTAATGTTAAGTCATATTTCTACCAAAAAAGAAGGTAGAACTTGTCACTTGCTAATTTGGTAGTTTTAATATGGTCAAACATCTCTATAGTGATTGCCTTTGCCTAAACTTTCATGGCCGTTATAGTGAGGCGATGTTATACAAATATACTGGCATTTGACGTTTAGATCTCATTTAGTTGTTATAGTCAAAAAGTTCACAAAAAATACATGTTAAATTTAAATCTCATTAGATTTCATATTTTATTAATTAAAAATTAAAAAGATTAATACATTATTCATAAATTTATAATTAGTTGTACCAAATCAATAAAAAATTAAAATTTAAGGAACATATGTTAAACTATTATACTTAATACAATATTTTTCATAAATATTTGTTTATGGTACGAATGTAAAAAGGACAATATATTTATGTTATGAATGATTATCATAAATATATTTTATTTTATTTTATACATAATATATGAAACGACCTCGGTCAGTCGTTTCGGAAGTTAGGATTCCGATTGGCGTGCCGATAATTTTAAAATATTTTTAAGGTCCATTTGGACCTGTGTGTAAAATTTGAGCTAAATCAGACCTCATTTGGTAGGCATCGGAAGAAGGTTTCAACTTTTATTGTCGATAAATTTTAAAAAGAGATTTCCGAGCTCGGTTTTGGCGAATGAGCTCCGATTCAAAATTCGAAAGCCCTGTTAGGTTCGTATGATTATTTGTGATATTTGTGGACTTTCGAAAGTGAATTTCGATATTGTTCGGCTAGTTTCCGCTAAAATGTCGAAAGTTAAATAATTTGACATTTTTCCATTTAAATTCGCATATTGAGTTTTGGGAGTCCGATTTGAGATCCGCCTTAGCAAGTATGTTATATATATATTTTGTATAACTTGTATGTAAAAGTTGGAATTATTTTGAATATCGTAGGGTACCGTTTTAATTTTTGCAAAATAAAGAAAATAAAATAAAAAGAAAAGAAAAGAAAAGAAAAGAAAGATAAACGAAAAAGGAAAATTGAGTAAGTGGAGGCGGTGCCTCTTATTAGTTCATATCATATAAGCAGTAGCGAAACAGAGATGAGAAAGGAAAGTAAGGAACGCAGAGAACGTACGAAATATGTCATAAAATAAGAAAAGGGGCCGGAGAAAAGTAGAATTTTCATACTGAAATATCCAGGTAATGATGTTAACTCATTATCTTAGCTTATTACGTGTGTTTGAATATATTTTTACGGTAAAAATTGAGATATTAGGCATCGTTTTAATAAGTTCAATTGATAGTTTCAAGGGTCAATTGGACCCCGATAATGGAATTGATTATATATTCATACTCAGTGAGTTATGAGCAACGTATAAATGTAATTTATTTAGGGTTTGGCTATGTGATCTTAAACCCTGTACATAGACCTGGCCTGCGTATTGCGTATGCGAATAGGGTATCAGGTTCCTAACTGGATTGCCCTAAGATGTGGGGAATGAAGCCTTTAGCCTTATTTGATATAGTTTTCTGCTTATTGAATACAGCAGGATCGTTTGGCAGTAATCCAAAGGATAAAGCGGTTGTTGAGTAACAGTGCTAACTTTGTAACAAGGTAAGTGTTTATATCCATTTCTTTGGAGGCACCTGGCCTCGTGGATTTTCTACCACGTGTTTCTCACGTGTGTAGCTGCCGATAGGCGTACTCCTTACGCCTTAGCTTTGGATTTACATTATATATTATATGTTATATCCTGTTGTTGGTATTAAATTGAGGATCTGAGCATTGTACTCTGGCTGTGAGTTGGCATCTACTTCCCGACTGTCGATGAGAGTCCCGCGCTGGTGAAGGGTTATTATTGCATCACATTGTATTCATATGCATTATATGTCATTCATATGCATTACATTGCATATCATATTGGGTGCAGGAGTATTCCGCCCCACGAGCATGAGTATTCCGCTCCATTATTTCATATTGAGGGCAGGAGTATTGCTCCTCTGGTTTATATCATATTGGGTGTAGGAGTATTCTGCCCCAGGAGCAAGAGTATTCCGCTCTTATATCAGATACTGAGTGCAGGAGTATTCCGCCTCAGCTTTACATTATATCAGGTGCAGGAGTATCCCGCCTCTGGTTTATATTATATCGGGTGCAGGAGTATTCCGCCCCAGGAGTAGGAGTATTCCGCTCCAGTTGGTAATCAGATTGGATTCCCCTTGAATGCAGGAGTATTCCGCTTCGAGATGGGATTACGGGCACATGTGACCCTTTGCATCATATTTTATTTCATTTCATTTCATCTCATCTCATTTCATTTCATTTCCTACCATTGTGTAGACTTGTGGTACATAACTAATGTTCTGTTTATATGTGCATTGCTTATTCGTTGATATGTTTCTGGCTCGTATTCCTGGTTGAGTTTATGATTCCATACGTGTTTCTGGTTATTATCTGGCTCTGCCTTTTTATAATTTAAATAAGAGGAATTTGGTTTATCTATTTCTTTTCTCCCTGGCTTGCTATCCTATTATTTGAGGTGGCTAGTCTGCCCCACTTATTGAGTCCTTTTGACTCACTCTTGTTTGTTGTTTATTTCTTGTCTATCTATTTCGTTTCGGCAGGTTCGCTCCAGGATTGAATTCGCCACGTTGTGAAGGAGCGAAGACGACTTCAGCTGTCAGGGTGAGCCAGCTTTTATTCCGGATCGCTACCAGTTAATTATTTATTATTTCAGTTGCATTTTGCTCCCTTCAGGAGGTATCTGTCTTCTTTGTACTCTTAGATGTCTAGTCTGAATAGCCCTAAACCTAGTATGTTGGGTAGTCAGCTGTAATTTCTTTTGTACAGCTTAGAGGTATCAGTATGTTTGTGCTGCTTTTTCTAAGTATTGTTCTTATTTATGAATTGTTATACTTATTTTCCTAATGTAATTGGTAAGGATTCGCCCAACGGGTCTAGGCGAGGTGTCGGGTGCCCGCACGGCCTAACCGGATTCCTGGTCGTGTCAATATATCTCTTACAAAGTTTAATTATTTACATACTATTTGACTATGGCTGTTACAGAGAGGTAATATTATAAATAGTGTACCGCTGTAATGAATTACTGTTATAGGTAGAATGTTGTTATAGGGAGGTAAAATATAACATGAAAAAATCAATTCTGGAAAAAATTAGACTGTTATACTACAATACTGTTATAACGAGGGACTGTTATAGAGAGGTTTGACTCTAATATTTTAGAATTGGCCCATTCCTTTTTCTGCTTTAAATAAATATTTTGACATATGTCTTAAATTAGAAGTCCACAGCTCATGAGCTAGTCACAGCCTTTAACATTGAGGTTAACCTTTTGAATCCCTTCTCTATCTATGAGCATGTGCTACAACCAAATTATGAAAGGTATTCTAAATATCTAATCAGCATCTAAATAAAAATCATTGCAATTCCATTATTTTATTTTGGAAATTAAATTGTTTTGGGCGAAGTTTTCAGCGTGTGCCTAACAATTTATTATGACAGATTCCGAGATCTTTTAAGTGATTTTCGTTATTGGATTCCGAAAATCTACTGGATTAGTTAATGCTAAAAGTTGTTACAAATATATTAATTATGCCGCTATTACCCCTTAGCTAGCTAATATTAAATCTTCAAGATAAATAGATTGATTAATAATAGTGGCCATGGCTTCTAATCTGCCTCAATTTATTTTTGTTTGCATTTTTATCTTTCTATTTTCACGTATTTTATTAGTGTTTGTTCTTGCCAGCCGTTCAATGGCAGTATAGATAATGGTGGGTTTTCATCAGCTTTGGCCACTTGGTATGGAGAACCTACTGGAGCAGGCAGCATTGGTAATGTCTTGCTAGATTGACTTTTAATTTCTATTGTAATATGAGTTTAAGTTTTGTGGACTAACAATAAAAGCACTTATACTATCAAGTCAAAGTGACTTATAACGATATGTAACTAATGATGACACAAAGAAAAAATTTAAATAGTTTGATGAATAAGTTTATATCTTTAACAGAGATGAAACTAAGATATTCCGTAGCTATCACGCACTAAGGTGCCAGTTTTCGAAAATTCTTTATGAGAAATATATAGTAACTCAAACGGTGCTAGATTCAAGATGAAAATAGTTTTAATCTTTTCCACTCCACTTAATTTGACAAAGAACTCATGGCACTGCTGAATAAATAGATTATGATTTCTGCATCGATGTAAGCTAGGATAGTGAAAAACAGATTAAACAGGGATACATTTCTTGTTTTGAGTGAGTGTGTGTGTGTGGGGTTAGGGAGAGCTTGTGGACTAGAAGATGCTATAGCAAAATGTCACGGCCTAACTTTCAAATTAGCACTCCATGCGGCACTTGACGGTTTGTCTATAATGTAGCAAACTCAAGTAAACCTTTAACTTTACAGGATCGCTAAGAGAATGCTTTACAAAGAAAGATAAGAGAGATTGCAAAAGAGAGATTGTTACTCACTCAAACTTTTCTGGATGCCTTTACAAATGAATGCCTCCTCTATTTATTTTGCTCATCAAGGAGCTAACGTGCAAATAATAATTGTTTACAAGTCCCTAATATTTACGCTTAAGGACCTACTCTAGAAATTCTATGGAACTAGAATCTTCAGAGCCCTTCTTTGCAATTCATAGAGGTTCTAGGTTGTTCCATGAGAACTTCCCACACAATTCTAGAGTATTCCACTCCCTTTGGCTTAGTTGGCGCCATTCGTGCACCGTGTCGTGCCTATGTGGCGTGATGACTTGACGAGAGTGTCACACTCTCCCCCACCTGATGTTGCGACGACCGCGGCATAATGCTGCTGGATATACTCGTGGCACTTATCCTTGTATTGCCACAAGTCTTGATATCGCTCCCACGTAGCCTCCTCCGGAGATTGCCCCTTCCATTGCACAAGGAACATGGCTGCCGGTTTTTGACCCTTCTTTCCTCTCGCTTCGTAGTCAATGATGGCCTCGATCTCTCGATCTAGCAGGGCAGTGATGGTAATAGGCGTGCGAGTCGTTTGGCCTCAACTTAGGTCTTCCTTGTCTTCATGGTACGACTTCAACACACTAGCATGGAAGACTGGATGAATCTTCAAATAGGTAGGCAAGTCTAACTTATAAGAAACTTTGCCCACCTTAGCAATGATCTCGAACAGCCCTTCGTACTTGCTCACTAAGTTTTGATGCATGCCTCGTAGTGCCTTGAACTGCCTCGGGTTAAACTTGACTAAGACCATGTCCCCAACTTGATACTTCATGGGACACCTCTTGTGGTCGGCAAACTTCTTCATCTTCCGGGATGCCTTGTCCAAGTAAGACTTAGCGGTGTCAATCTGCTCTCCAAAGCTCTTAGTAATGTGATATGCTCCCAAACTCTTGCCCTCGAACATGGCCGGTAAAGAATTGGGAGTTTGAGGCTGTTGGCCTGTGGCTAGCTCAAACGGTGTCTTCCATGTGGACTCGCTCCGCTGCAAGTTATATGAGAATTGGGCTATATCCAAGAGCCTTGACCAATCCTTTTGATGTGCGCTCGCAAAGTGTCTCAAGTAGCACTTAAGTAGCGCATTGACCCGCTCCATTTGGCCATCCGTCTGAGGATGGAAACTGGTAGAGAAATGCAACTGCGTGCCAAGCATCTTGAACAACTCCTTCCAAAAGTTCCCACTAAAACGAGGGTCTCGATCACTAATGATATGCCTCGGCAAGCCCCAATACTTTACAACATTCTTAAAGAATAACTTAGCGGCTTCCTTAGCAGTGCAACTAGCTGAGGCGGGTATGAAGGTAGCATACTTAGAGAATCTGTCCACCACAGCCATAATAGTACCATATCCGTCGGACTTCGGTAAGCAAGTGATGAAGTCCATGGTGACACTCTCCCGCGGACGCTCCGCAACAGGTAGTGGCTCTAATAGTCCTCTGGGTGACCGCTGCTCCACCTTGTCTTGTTGGAATACAAGACAAGTCTGTACATATGCCTCAATATCATCTCTCATGCGTGGCCAATAATATACCGATTCAACCAATGCCTTTGTGCGGCGTTGACCTGGGTGACAGGCCAACAATATGTCATGGCTCTCCTTCACAATGCGCTGCCTAAGGTTTTCATACTTAGGCATAGAGACCCTCCTTCCTATGGTAAGCAGTAAGCCATCTTCAACCCAAAAGCGCCTTGTCTTGCCCTGACTGGCTAGCTCCAAAAGCTGCTTAGCGACTGGATCATGTTGCATACCCTCATTTATGGCATCTCAGATGGCAAAGCTTGCTGAAGTGATGGCAGAAAGTTCATCTTTGCGACTTAAGGCATCGGCCACAACATTCCCTTTGTCAGGCTTGTACTCAAGCACATAATCAAACTCGACCAAGAAATCTTGCCATCTAGCTTGTTTCGGTGTGAGCTTCTTCTATGACTGGAAGTAGTTAGTAGCCACATTATCGGTCTTGACCACGAACTTTGATCCAAGTAAGTAATCGCGCCAAGTACGGAGGCAATGCACAATGGCCGTCATCTCCTTCTCTTGCACGGTGTAACACCGCTCTGTCTCATTCAGCTTGCGGATCTCAAAGGCTATGGGTTGTTTATCTTGCATCAATACACCCCCAATGGCAAAGTCTGAAGCATCCGTGTGCACCTCGAACATCTTGGTGAAGTCAGGCAAAGCTAAGACTGGTTCATCCATCATCGCTCTTTTAAGGCCTTCGAACGCCTTTTGATATTGCTACGACCAAATCCACGGCTTTTTCTTCTTTAGTAGCTCCGTCAAGGGTGCGGATTTAGCAGAGTATCTACCTATGAAGCTTCGGTAATGGTTTACAAGACCAAAGAAAGATCTCAACTTCGTTACCTTGGTCGGCGGCTCCCATTCTTGTATGGCACGGACTTTGGCCTCGACCATCTGCAACTCTTTATTGCTAATGACATACCCCAAGAAGTGCACCTTTGATTGGGCAAACTCGCACTTCTCCCTTTTGATGTATAGCTCGTTCTCCTGTAAGACTTGGAAGACTATCTTCAAACGTTCCACATGCTCCTCCAAAGTGTGGCTATAGATGACTATGTTGTCTAAGTATACTACCACGAATTGGTCAAGGTAGGGGCGGAAAATCTTTTTCATGAGTGTGCAAAAGGTAGCAGGAACGTTGGTTAAGCCGAAGGGTATCACCAACCACTCAAAAGCTCCATACCCTGTCACACACGCGGTCTTTGGCTCATCCCCTTCCGTAATACGAACTTGATAGTAACCCTTCCGTAGATCCACTTTGGTGAAGTACTTTGTTTGTCCAAGCCTATCGAACAAATCGGAAATGAGAGGGTTGGGGTACTTATTCTTCACGGTCACCAGTGAGCGCCCGGTAGTCAATGCATAGTCTCAACGAACCATCCTTCTTCTTTTAGAATAGGACCGGCACGCCATAGGGTGCCTTTGACGGACGAATATGGCCGACATCGAGCAACTCCTTCAACTACTTGCATAGCTCCTCTAACTCGGGTGGTACCATACGGTAGGGGCCATAGGCAGACGGTTTAGCTCCAGGCTCCAACTCGATCTTATTGTCTACCTTACTCCTTAGTGGCAAGTGCTTCGGCAGCTTTTCGGGCATTACGTCCTTGTTCTCCTCGAGCACCTTCTTTATGCATGGTGGCAAGGCCTCTTTGGCACCATCGTCTTCACTCAAACTTGCAATGGTTTCCATAAATATCGGCTCGCCCTTCTTCAATCCTTTCACAAGCTGCATGGCTGATAAGTATGCATGACTTTGTCCTTGGGGCTTAGTGGCAAGTGCTTCGGCAGCTTTTCGGGCATTACGTCCTTGTTCTCCTCGAGCACCTTCTTTATGCATGGTGGCAAGGCCTCTTTGGCACTATCGTCTTCACTCAAACTTGCAATGGTTTCCATAAATATCGGCTCGCCCTTCTTCAATCCTTTCACAAGCTGCATGGCTGATAAGTATGCATGACTTTGTCCTTGGGGCATCGTACACATAGGCACCATGCATGACCCTTCCCGCTTCACAACCAAGAGACTCTGTAAGTAAAGATCGATCATGGTGTGGCACTGCCTGAAGAACTCTTGCCCAAGGATGATGTCGAATATGTCCAAGGGCGCCACAATGAAGTTAGTCTTGCCCCTCTAATTGCCCAAGGCAACACTAACCCCATTGGCTACTCCTCGTACTGGTATTGTTGGGGCATTGACTGTCTTGAGGCGGGTATCAGTCGGGCTTAGCTTCAATCCAAGTCTCTTTGATGCGGCCTCGGTCATGAAATTAGCTTGAGCTCCAGTGTCAACCATAGCACGGGTAGGCTTGTTATTGATGGTGATGTCCACGTACTGCGTGCCGTTCTCTTCCGGTTTGCTAGCTTTCTCCGTGACAACAGCACATAGCCCTATCATGCCTAGTTGCATCGTGCCCGAAATCTTCTCTGGATCTTGTGCCTCCCTTTATTTCTTCTCACGTATCATGGCACCAAGAGTCTTCAACTCGGGAACCTTTGTAAAGCCGTGAGGTCCCCCGCACACATAGAATCCACTTTCTTTTATCTTGGCATAATCTTGACGCCCAGATTTCTTGCTATCGGACTTGTGAGCATCGTTTGTCTTGGAATATTACTGCTTCTCCTTGCTTTTTCCACGATCTCCCCCACTTTTGGCATGATTACCCTTCGACTCTTTGCCCTTGCTCTTGTCATACTTGTCATCCGCCAAAGAGTTAGCCTCGACGATAACTTCATCAATGGTAGTGACTTTCCGGCAGTGCAACTCCTTTCTAGCCCAGCCTTGCAACCCGTCCATGAAGTGAAATAGCAAGTCTTCATCGTAAGATTTGGGATTTGAAGCATAAGCGTATGGAACTTCTCAATATAGGCACTGATGCTTCCCGTCTGCTTCAACTCCCTCAGCTCTCACGTTGCTTCGTATATGACGTTGTTAGGGAAGAAAGCCCTCTTGAACTTGGTCTTGAACTGCTCCCATGTGTCAATAGTGCACGAGCCTTTCTTCATGTCGACCTCCTTTCTTCTCCACCAAAGCATGGCCTTCTCTGAGAGATATGGGATAGCCGCAACAATCTTCTTCTCCTCAGCCTTCACGTTACCATGCTTGAAGTAGTTCTCCATGTGCCATAGGAAGTTGTCAATCTCTTACGCGTCACGAACTCCTTTGAACACAGGTGGCTTGGGGATCTCGATCTTCCCCTCCTTGTTAGCGTCGGATGCCACGGCCCCTCCAGCGTTAACTTCCTCCTCGAGTGCCTCGATCTTGGCCTTCATCACCTCGATGGTGCACAGCGCCTCAGTGAGCTTGCACTCCAAGGTGTTGATGGTTTCCCTCATATCCAACTCGACTTGCTCGCGTTCCCCAAACTTGTCCTGAATGTTGTCGAACTTGGACAAGGAATGGTTCTCAAGGGTCCCCATCTTGCCTTCAATCCTCGACATGCGTTGGCCATGAGCTTCCACAATCAACGTAGCCTCTTCTACCTTCTTAACCTACTCACGGACAGGGGTGAGATCTTCCTCATCGTCGCTCACCTCCGTAGCCGATGGTTGGGAGATGTGGCCTTCACTTGGAGGGGCTTCGGGCAGCACCTCGTCACCCTTCCTAGCATTCCTCTTTCCCGGCAGCATCCTGGACATTGGTTAGGGCGCTAGCAGTGATGTTTTCTCCATTGTGTGCCATTCCATTAGAAATAACCTGGCTCTGATACCACGTTGCCACGACCTAACTTTCAAATTTAGCACTCCGTGCAGTACTTGATGGTTTGTCTACGAAGTAACAAACTCAAGTAAGCCTTTAACTTCACAAGATCGCTAAGAAAATGCTTTACAAAGAAAGACAAGAGAGATTTCCAAAGAGAGATTGTTATTCACTCAAACTTTTCTTGATGCCTTTACAAATGAATGCCCCCTCTATTTATACTACTCATCAAGTGGCTAACATACAAATAATAATTATTTACAAGTCCCTAATATTTATACTTAAGGACCTACTCTAGAGAATTCTATGGAACTAGAATCTTCCAAGCCCTTCTTTGTAATTCCAAGAGGTTCTAGGTTGTTCCATGAGAACTTCCCACACAATTCTAGAGTATTCCACTCCCTTTGGCTTAGTTGGCGCCATTTGTGTGCTATGTCGCGCCTATGTGGCGTGATGACTTGGCGAGGGTGTCACAAAAAGCTACATACGATGCTATGATAATAGCTGGAACTCAAGTTTTATGTCGACATAGCTATGGATGTGGTGTATGCTATAATTAAGGTGCACACATTACTCTTAACTTTTACTTAAACTTGTTTAGCAATATATCCAGGAGCATGCAACAATGATCTTGTTCACTTTGATTTAAGTGGAAAGGCCTTTAGTGCTATGGCAAAGCCTGACCAAGCTGAGCAACTGCATCATAAATCAATATTTTCTATAAAATATTAGTTTTGTGTCTGAGTAAAAATTGATAGTAATTAATAACATGTAGTAACTCTTTATAGCAAGTGTAATATGGTTATTACTTTGAAAATAATAATAATAATAATAATAATAATAATAATAATAATAATAATAATAATAATAATAATAATAATAATAAAGGCTAAATTGAATGAAAATGTCAAATTTCTTTATCATATTACCATATAAAGCTTAAATCCATAGTTTTCTAACATCCTTGTAAGGGTGAAGCTAGGAACATGTATGAATTTCAATCGAACCCCTTATCTCCAAATTTAAACGGAAAATTTTATTTGGTTAAATATAAATGACCAGATTCTCTTGACACTAATCAACTATTCTAGCACTGGTAAAGGAAATTTAAAATTTTTGTAAGGCTATCGCAAACTCCAACTATTCATCAATCTATCGCAAACTGTTTAAAAACCCTGCTCTCTAGGCTACTAGCGTTTTGGAGAAGAACTACTCGCAGCTTTGCTTGGCCTTTTCCATGGCCAATTTGGCCACTGGACAGCCCCCTACTGGGGTTGTCCAGTCCCTTACTAACCCTATACAACCTGTTCCACCCTTGCCACTATGTGTGTCAAACGGGTAGGGGTCTACCCGTCAAAATTCGGACCTATTAAAATCCGACCCCATCCGGACCCGCAAAAACCCGTACCAATACCGGTAAACCCCCTAAAATACCCCTTGCCCGAACGGGTATTTTTTTCTTAACGAATACCCGTATCCGTTATGACCCGTCAAAATTATCGGGTATTAATGGATATACCCGTATCTGTACCCGTTAAAAGAAAATGAGTAATAAAACTTGTACGCGGCAGGCAACGAAAAGGTGTGAAAACATGGCAAAAGAGAAAGGTATACACATGAGGATGAGAGAAAAATGATTCAATTAGTGAAATTCTGTTAAGTGACTACAGTCAAACACCATCAATGGCACCTACACTGGAGCATGAGGGAAATGACATAGAAGAAATTACACAAAGAATTAGGCATATTTAAATTTACAATTTGAATTTTCATTATCTAGTTTTGATGTTGCACTTTTTAAATTTGGAAGTTTAATGTTCAAGACTTTAATAATTCAAGTATCTTAAATAAAGTAAATCTTTGAGATTTTCCTATCATTCATCTTTTTTTTTAAAAAAAAATATTTTATGTAATTAAACTAATATTATTAAAAATAAAATTAAAACCCAGACCCATACCCGATTTGTTAAGACCCGAACCAGTACCCGTACCCGTACCCGCTAAAACCCAAACCTGCACGGGTAATTTTTTCCTCTCCGAAACCCGGACCCATTAAGAACCCGTAATTTAAACCTGTATCCGGACTCGTACCCCTAACCCGCGGGGTTATAATTTTACAACCCGGAACCGTATACTTGTTTGACACCCATACTTGCCGCCTACATATTCTTATGCATCTAAGCTTAAACCCTCAGCTGAAACTTTTGTATGAACTCTTTACCACAGCCAACTATGGACTTTCATCATGGTGAACCACAATTTGTATGGGTTGATAAACATGTTGACAATATGGTAATACATGAAGAATTGCAATACGCAGTCTTGGGGAAATTTGCCTATGGTATGCCTGATTTTCATGACTTGAGAAAACAAATTCCATTACAACTTGGTATTAAAGGAGAATGTTCAATAGGATTCTTGGACACACGACATGTTTTAATTAGGTTATCGTTGCTTGAGGACTATGTCCATCTTTTGTCACGTCAAGCATATTATATTTAGATTGGACATGCCTTTCATCAGTTGAGGGGGCTCAAATATGATGTGCGGTTTTATCCAAAGGAGGAAACATCGACTGCAGTTGCGTGGATCTCTTTTCCAGGACTTCCCCCAGTCTTCTTTGTGAAAGAAGCTATTTTTGCCTTAGCCACAGCAGTTGGAAAACCTTTGCAACTTGATGCTGCTACAAAATCAAAATCTAGACCTAGTTGTGCAACGGTGAAGGTTGAAGTATATCTCTTAGGCCCTAGACCTCAGCGTGTTAGGACTGGTATCAATAACTCTATCATTGGAGAAACAAGGTTTAAATGGGTGCGTATCAACTATGATTACATCCCTAAATACTGCAAGGTCTGTAGATTACAAGGTCATGATGAAGAGGAGTGCTTTGTGATACATCTAGAGTTAGCATTACATGATGATGAAGAAGAGGGTGAGGTGATGAAACAATAGCCTATTAGGATCCTACAATGTGGTAAAACTGTGGGCAATGTTAATAATGACAAGGAGGAAGGTGCTAAACTTATACAAGAAAAGAATGATGATGTGCAAGTTCAAAAGTAACATAGAAAACCTTTTAAAAGATTTGTTCCATCTAATAGGAACCCTAATGCATGGACTAGGGTTGAAAATAAAAAAAAAAAAGCAAGGCAAGGAAGTTGAAAAGGTCAGTGGAGAAATTGTCAATACGACTAATTCTTTTGCCTTCTTGAATGAGGAGGAGGATGGCATTGTGGCAGTTCAGGCAGACAAGGAGGTGAAGTCAGCTAGTGTTAGCCTTTATATTCCTATAAAGGATTGGGTGACTAATGATTTTAAAGACTACCCCTAAAAATCAAATTGTTGGTGAAGTTATTGTGTCGGGGAAAGATGCTTTAAATAGCAATATTGCTAAGAATAAAAATACACCTAGGGTTAATATTCAAGCTGAAGATAATGGAGACAAGGAAGTTATGGAATTTACTGGTGAAGCTGGGGGTCAAGACATTGATCGTGCCTTGACTATTGCCCTTCAAAGTTCTACCTCATTTAATGGTGCAAATCTTGGCATTATCAATGATGCTACTTTAAATGAGCTGAAGGTTTTAAATCCTGAAGCTTTTTCATTAATGCAGCAGGCATTAGGGTTATTTACTAATCGATCCCAGTCACCAATGGGAAAGGAATTAGCTAATATACTACCTCAGGTCCCAAATTTTTCCTCAGCCGATGTGGGAGATAAGCTACCATATAACATCTCAAATTGTGAGCTAAATACCATGGCATATTCTGTGCCAAGTCAGTCTCAAGGTGATGATGCAGCTCGAGGTTCTTCCTTAGTGACTGATGATCTTGCACGAAAAAATACTGAAGCTGATGATGATCTTATAGCTAGAATGCCTTTGCAACCATTGGTAAATGAGGTACAACAACAAGATGGAATTAAACTGGTGGATGGACCTTTGAGTCCTGACAGACTTGATAATGTCGAACTTGATGAGGACTCGACTGCACATAATTTTGAATAAGTGGCTCGTGAAGGTGATTTGTCTCCCATAAGTGTCAAGTCCCAGAAACAATTGCTCTCACCTGCTCCGTTAGAGAATCCTGATCAACCAAAGCAAAACCAAAAGAGGATTAAGAAGAATAATAGTCAAGATCCTAATAAAATCCATTCGTTGAGGTCTAACTCAACAAAAAGAAATTAGATGATGGATAAGCTTCTAATCTGTAACATTAGATAAGTAAATATATAGGAGGCCTTTGATAGGCTCATTACATTGCATCAGAGGAAACACTTTCAAGTTATAGGGCTAATGAAACCATTCCAGGATGTGCATACAATAGATAGCTATAGGAGAAGACTGGGGATGGAGCATTGTTTTTATAATGATAATGGGAAGATCTAGGTGTTTGCCACAGTTGATTTTGTAGCGAATGAGGTGATGAATGATGAGCAACAACTCACACTATCTTTCCTGCATCAACAGTTTGAAGAAGAGGTGGTCATTACCTTTGTTTATGCTAAGACAAATCCTGGAGATAGATTTTTCTTGTGGGATGCTATGCAGTACTTTGCTGGTGATAACTTGAGGCCTTTGCTTGCGGCTGGAGACTTCAATGCGATCCTGTCAGAGAATAAGAAGTATGGGGGAAGGCCAGTTTTCATGCCAGAGTATGAGGAATTTGCATCAACACTTGCTAACTATCAGCTAATAGATTTGGGCTTCAATTTAGGTAGCATCTTTACTTGGTGGAATGGTAGAGTTGAGGAGGCTTTTATTCTCAAGAGGTTAGATAGATTCTTGGGTAATCAGCAACTTTTGGATATGTGCACAAAGATTGAGGTTGATCATCTTGCTAGAGTGGGGTCAGATTACTTTCTATTGCTTGTCAGTTTCTCACAGGACTCAATCCCTATTGTGAAACCATTTAAGTTCCTCAATTTTTGGGCTTTACATGAGGAGTTTCTCAACCTGGTTATGGAACACTGGAATGTACAAATATCAGGAGATCCATTTGTGGTGCTTAATGCAAAGTTGAAAGCATTGAAGACGAAACTATCAGTCTGGAGTAAAGCAACATATGGCAACCTTTTTCAATAGGTTTCTACAGTGGAGGACATCATTTTGGCTCATGAGTTTCAGTTGGAGATTGCTCCAACTACTGAAAATAGAGAGGCACTTAAAAGAGCAGAAGCTGAGCTGAAAAGATACCTCTCTTTAGAAGCTGAATTTTGGAAGCAGAAGGCCGGCATGCATTGGTTCAAAGAGAGTGATGCTAACTCTAAATTCTTTCACTCTCATGTCAATAGGAAAAGGAAGAAGCTTCATGTTAGCAGGATACAAAATAGAGAGGGCAACTAGATTAATTCACAAGAAGCTATGGCAAATGAGGCACTATGGTTTTATGAGAGAGAGTTTTTTAGAGAGGAGATATCAAACAACTATGACCTCTTGATGAATGTTCCAACTATGATTTCAGAGGAGCAGAATGAAGAATTTACTAAAGTTCCTTAGGAAGAAGAAGTGAAGATAGCAGTCTTTGGTCTCAATACGGAGAGTGCCAGTAGACCTGATGGTTATACTGACAGATTCTTTCATGTTGCTTGGGATATAATCAAGGATGATATTGTGAAGGTGGTGCAAGCATTATTCAGTGGAAGGGCATTGCCAAGATATGTCACACACACTAATCTGGTGTTGATTTTAAAAAAGCAAAATGTGAAAACCTTTTCTGATTTGAGACCTATCAGTCTCAGTAATTTCATCAACAAAATTCTATCAAGAGTGGTGCATAACAAGTTAGCTGGAGTTCTACCTAGTATAATCTCTCAAAATCAAGCTGGTTTTGTTAAGGGAAGAAGCATAGTGGAAAATGTACTACTTGCACAGGAAATCATTCATGATATAAATGAAAGAGGTTAGGATGCTAATGTTGTGATTAAACTAGATATGATGAAGGCTTATGACAGGGTGTCATGGCCTTTCTTAACAATGGTATTGAGGAAAATGAGATTTTGTCATGAGTTCATAGGTGTTGTTTTCCAATTAGTGTCCTATAACTGGTACTCTATTCTCTTCAATGGCCAAAGCTATGGCTCCTTTCACTCAAGCAGGGGGTTGAAGCAAGGTGATCCATTATCACCAACTCTCTTTATTCTCACAACTGAAGTTCTTTCTAGGAGCCTGAACTCACTAAACACTCATCGCCATTATAACGGTTATGATATGCCTAAGTGGAGTCCTTATATCAACCACTTAGCATATGTTGATGATACCATTTTTTTTATTTTTTCTCATGAAGAGTCTTTACATTTGATCACTGGGATTCTACATGCTTATGAGACAGTTTAAGGACAGAAAATTAACAAAGACAATAGTGCAATTTACCTGCATGGATCAGTGAACAATGAAGTGGTGGACAATGTTGAAATGATCACTAGCATTCATAGAAAAGATCTTTCTTTTACCTATCTTGGATGTCCTATCTTCTATGGTAGGAGGAAGAAGATACATTATGAAGATTTAATAGGGAAAGTTACTGCCAGGCTGAATGGTTGGAGTGCAAAGATGTTGTCGTTTGTTGGGAGAGATATACTTATCAAGCATGTACTCCAAAGCATGCCAATTCACCTTCTCTCTGCAGTTAATCATTTGAATAGTGTCATAAATCAGTTGCATAGACTCTTTGCAAAGTTCTTTTGGGGTAACTCACAGGAAGGATCATGCAGACATTGGTCATCCTGGAAACAAATATGCTTGCCAGTTGAGGAAGAAGGTATGGGGTTTAGATCTTTATTTGATGTATCAAATGCACTATTTTCTAAGCTTTGGTGGAACTTCAGAACTGGTAACTCATTATGGAGGACTTATATGGCTAACAAGTATTGCAAGAAGCTGCATAAAGCCATTGTTCCAGATAAACGAGGCTCCTATGTGTGGAGAAAAATTATACAAGCAAGAGAGGCAGTTGATCATGATATATTCTGGCAGGTTAGGCAAGGATCAGTTCATCTATGATATGATAACTGGATAGAGCTAGGTCCATTGTATTTTGTAGTGCCATACACATTTGAGTGTGATTTGTGGTATAACAGTGTGAAGGAGATAATAGATGAGGGGCAATGGAATGGAATGTTGATTTTCTCTCTCAGCTACTACCAGATGATATAGTGGACCATATTATTCATAATGTACCTTTACTAGTAGCGGATCAGAGAAGAGACAAGCCTTGGTGGTGCTTAACTTCAAATGGTAAGTTTACAGTAAGTAGTGCTTGGAATTACCTGAGGGTGAGGCAGCATAAGGTGCCAATTGCTAATTTCATGTAGGTTAAAGGGGTGCCTACTAAGGTATCATTCATGATGTGGAGGATGTGGAAGTTCAAGCTTCCTCTGGATGAAGAACTGAAGAGAATGGGATATCAATTTCCTTCTAGATGCCGGTGTTGTGCCATGCCTAAGGTAGAAACTAGAGAGCATTTATTCTGGATGAGTCCTGCGGCAACAAGTTTGTGAAAATTCTTTGTTCAACCTGTTGGAGTCCATTTGGAAAATTGCAACTTGCATCAGCTTTGCTTTAAATGGTGGAAACAATGGCCTAAGCCATGGATTCAAACTGTTTTTCACACTATTCCATCCTGTATTATTTAGTCATTATGGAAGAGAAGAAATGATATTAGACATGGTAAATCTGCCTCATACTCTAGGATGATATATGAAGTTACTGGTAGTATTTTCTTCTTTGTTAAATTAGGATTTTCATACATCTCTTTGGGGAGTCAAGCATGGCCTGATATTGTAAGTGCTTTAGAGAACTATTTGCCCAGATTCAGGTATATAAAAGTGGGATGGAAGGAACCAAGTTCAGGAGTTTTAAAGGTCAACACTGATAGTGCTTCTAAGGGCAATCCAGGCCCTAGTTCTATAGCCTTTTGTGTTAGGAATGCAGAGGGTGATGTTGTGTATGATTTGCAAAGCTGATTGGTGACCTCAATAATATGGTAGTTGAGGCTATGTCCATCAAGGAGGCCATGAAATATTATGTAGAGAATTCTTTGGGACCTATAATTATTGAAATTGATTCTTTGGTGGTCAAACAGGTGGTAGAGGATTTGCGGAAACCTCTATGGTCCATAGCTGCTATTGTTGATGATATTCAGAGGTTGAAGCAGCTAGGAGAGTTTCAGTTTCAGCATATCTTGCGTGAAGGGAACAAACTAGCTGATTGTCTTGCTAACCTTACCTATAAATTGCCTAATGTTTGTTTTACTTCTTATGCACAGCTACCACCCAAATCCAAGCTGCTTGTAAATTTCGATAAGCATCATTTTATGGATTATAGAGCTAAGCCATGGAGGGGATCAGGATGACAAATAGAAATGGTGGAAGAAGAGAAGCTGGAGAGGAAAGAAATCTGGAGAATGGCCCATATGATCAAGACTGTATAGTGGAGATCATAGGGGTGTATTTCGCTAATATTTTTTTCTTTTTTGCAGGTACAAGAAGGAAGATGCAATCTGTGATATTTGTGCTATTTGTTAATTATATTGCAAGAAACAGGAAGTGCAAATACCACAGCTGCATTGAAGATATAAATATTATACTGTACAATTGCTACAAGGACCAACTCTCTCTCTCTCTCTCTCTCTCTCTTGTTCTTTCACATGTTCCAGTTCTCATGCTGGCCTCACATATGTCTTGGGGAGAGTTTCAGATTATTCCAAGCCTTGATAATGACCAGGTTTAATAGAGGTGCAATATGGAAGATAGCTTGTTGCTGTTTGATCAACACTGGAGGAGCAGCAGTGCTCCATCCTTGTGGCAATGGAGGAGCAGCGGTGCTCCACTGCTTTAGTCAACTATTTTTGTTCAATTGCTCAGCCTGCAAGCATAAGAGCAACACAAGAGTAGTTACTACATTATTATTAATCACAAGCTATAGTTTAATAGCTCATAGTTTTAGTAGTTTTCTAGCTAATAAGTCATTGTATATAAAGTACCATGTTTATGTATTACCTTTATATTACTTGGTGGTATTAGTGCTAAATGGTGCTCAACCCAAGAATGTGAGGGTAATAGGTAAACAAGGTGCTAATTTCGTTAGAGTTAGCTTGCTTCTAGAATTGCACTTGTTAGGTTCACATCTTGTAAAGACAATTTATTTTTTGCTTTGCTATTAATAAAAATGGTCACTAGGTGTAATGCCTAGTTGACTCTTTGTTAAAAAAAAAATTAAATTAAATCGTAGGTGTGACATCTACTATTTTAATGAATTATCAGATCCGCCGGTGCATCCTTGCATTTCTATTTTAGTTAACTTTTTCTTGGATTTTTCTAGGGTGGCATCAGGCATGTGACTACAAGCAAAATATTATGTTTAAAGTAGAAAATTTTACACAAATAGACTATTATAGAGACCTATGCTACATAAAATAGCTATACTTTTCTACTATTAGAAAATAGTTATACTTTATTTACACTTTATAAAATAATATATAAAATATAACTCTTTAGAGATATTTGTTTCACGCGAGATACCAAGGAACCATATATCCACTTGCAAATTAAACGTTGTTTTTAAATATGCAGACACTGTTTTACCAGTACACGATCTTTCAGACTGGTTATCTTCTATATATTCAACTGTTACTATCTTCTCTGGCAATTCTTCCAATTCTTTTTAAAATCTATCACTTTTTAATTTTCATTCTCTCCATGTTTATTTAGTTGAATTAAGGAATTTCTTCAAATTAATATATAAAAATATGCCGTCAATATTACTCCAACACAGTGGGAAATAAACAAAATTATAAGATTTGTTGATTATATTACTGAAGGAATCGTAGAAGCAAAGCATATGAATAACTATGTATCTTCAAAGTATATATTGCTATGAATATCATGTATCTTCATGTATATTATTGTTCCTATATATATATATATATATATATATATATATATATATATATTCATGTATATTATTGTTTCTCTATGTGTCTTCATGTATATTATTATTTTCCTGGAATATTTTTATATCTACTCATGGTAGCAAATCATATATTGCTATGAATATCTATGTATCTTCATATATATTATTTTTTTCTCTATGTTTCTTCATGTATATTATTGTTTCTCTGTATATCCTCATGTATATTATTGTTTCTATATTTATATTCATGTATATTATTGATTACATAAAAAAGTTATACAAAATAAATATATACAAAGAAATATACTAGATATATAGAAATAAAAATATATACATAAGTATAAAAATTTATAAGATACATTTAAGGATAATAAAAATCTGATAATGGAGAGAATTTAGGGTAAGTTAATTTAGGAGTATCTTTTGTGTTAATTCTTCAACAATAAAAGCCTATTTTTAAGGATTTTACTTTATCATTTTAACTATCCTAAATAACTATGTTTTGTTGATAACCTATTAGAATTTGTTATGTTCAATAATATTTTTAAAATATAGTTATGTTAGCTAATTAAATGTCTTTAACTAGTTTGTTTATGTAATTTTCCCTTTATAGTACACAAAGGATCCAACCCATTTTTCTTTGCAGTTGCAATTGTAGCTGAAAATGGAGATGGTGCACTTTCTTTGGTTGACAAACAAAAACCTCCCTTTTCACTTAAGTTAACATCAGAATGTATGCATCAGCTTCAAGCTAAAAATGTCATTCCTGTTGGTTGGAAGCCAAAAACAATTTACAAATCACATGTCAATTTCCCTAACAAATTATAGTCTTTTTAACTACTCTGGAGGATTGGAGTAATTAGAGATTAATTACAAAGTAATGTTGGACTCTTCTGTATACCGACAATATGATAAATAAAATTCTTTAATTACTCCCTCCATCTCATATTAGTTGTCATTTTAGGAGATAATGTATGTCCCAATTTAATTGTCACTTTAGAATTTCAAGACTAAAATTGTTACTCTTTTCCAACTATATCTTTAATAATTAAAAGAATTCTCAACAAAATTTAATAGTGAAATATTAAATAAGGATAATATAGTACAATACACACTCTATTTAATAGTTTTCTTAATGAGGTAAAAAAACTGAAGGTGACAACTAATTTGGGACAGAGGGAGTAGTTGTCAAGATCCAAATGATCAATTTCACTCTATTGTAAACCTATCTGAAAATTGCTCCCACATTACATTTGCACATTAATTCATATAGTGTATATATTATATTTTCCTCAAATGTGCATTATCATAGGAGATGAAAAATAATATGCTAAACTAATCCATTATTCATAAAGGGTGGCCTAAGTTTTTTCACTCGAAAATAAGCTCTTCGTGCTCGGTGTTTGCACTCCAAAGAATGAAATTCAAGACACGTGTCTTAGCATATAAAATTTTTTGACTTAACCATGGCTAATAGATATATGTATTTTCATTTTAATTTGGGGCTACAATTGGAAATTTCACTAGTCCTCCAAACTAAAGAATTATGAAAGTAGAGCAGTTGGCAGAGAGATGTGTGGTGTTGTATGCCATGAAAATGAAGATGTTAATTTATATATAGGCATGGTCTTACTATAATTGTGAGATGAAATCAACACAAAAGCAGTTGCTTGATCTGGGGGGGAACAGTTTTACATATATTTTGTGGTTCAATTTGCTTCTCATGACTGGTTATTTGTTCTTGACAATTTGTTGCTGCACCACCAAGACTGAAACTGGTCTATTGATCTCTGCAGCTGCAAGCATATCACCAACTGGTCCTAATTCTGGTAAATCATTCCATTCATTAAGGCCTAACAATTGTTGTAAATCGTCTCGGTGGCGCCTTCCAACTATGATAAGATCAAAGGCTTCTTCCATAGCATGTATAATCAAAGCAGTCTCAGCTCCATCTTTAACTCTTTCCTCTCTATACACAATATTATCTTGGTGCTGACCAAGCATTCTTACATCCTTCAGTAATTCAGCATCAACTACTGCATCCCACTGGTTTTCACGTACGTCGATGTCCCATGAAACAAATCTAACCACTGACAAGTGAATTTCTGGTGATTTTGACATACGTCTAGCATAAGCCAACGCCTCACGATCATCATTGCCTCCCATGAAAACAATGGCCACATGATACACCGGTGACTGACTTGATTGACTCGTTAGACGCTTTACTTTCTGACGGTCAATTAGGATACCAACAGAACAAGGAGCCATGTCCAAGACGTTATTGTTAATCGACCTCAGATTACTGCTGTCCAAGATAATCTTCCCCTGCTGATTCCATTTTCTGTGAAATGGGAGTATGATCATGGATGTTAACTTGTCAAATGCAAGTGAGCAAATGTCCTGATGCATGAACCTTGGCAGTGACATTGAGGTAAAGAAATGAGTACTAGCAGCTCCAGGGTACTGATGTTCAAATGATTGAAAAATTTCTACAATCTTCTGTGACCGAGAGACGCCAGAAGTATTCTTTTGGCCAAGTTGATGATCAATTAGAAGTGGGGATGCCCGACCAGAAAGTTCCACCAAGTGTAGTGCATACACAGATAAAGGACTTTCTTTACATGGAAAAGAAGCATCTAAGAGCTTACGGACAGCTATCACATCATCAAGTCGATGAGCACATAAAAGCAAGCGCAATTCAGAATTGCTTGAAGCATGTTGGATGTCTCTTTTCTGATAACCGGCATACATCCTTGAATGATCATAGATCGACCCAACACAGAAATGCGAGAGTGCAGCTATGAGTAGTACAGATGCAGTTAGCATGGAAAAGGTTTCTCCATCAAATGTCTGCATTTCAATTCAGGGCAAGAGAAGACAGAATTAAGACTCTGGTTGAAACAGGTTATTACAAATCTTAGGAATGACAAACTAAAGTTTCTGTTTCTTTAGGAGCATTGCCATCAGATTCCAACTTTTTGCATCAATGAACTTAAGAGTGAAAACTACTGCATTCAAACTAAATGGTTAAAACAACTTGCTTTCATGATCGACTTAATGCAAATAGTGCGTAGATGTAAAACTGAAACGCCGTCTTAGGTTGGTACAGAAGAGCACACCAAGGATAAAGATATGTGAAGTTGCACAAACTTGCCCACATAAACAAACTGTATTCAAGCTAATATCATTCCGGGGATAACAGTTATACTTGATGGTCCGAAACAAGTTTGCATGTAATGCAGCCTAAACAACATCAACCTCAAAATGCATTTATACAACAGCACTATTTAAATATTGAAGGGAAAGTTGAATACCTGATTAATAATGTTGTTAAAGTAAAAAGACATCTGGATAACACCTTGTGTGGACATGATGAAGGCAAGAGCAGCAGCATCTTTTGGAGGCACCTTGCAGGCCAATGCAGGAAGGAAAACTGAGACGTACTTTACCGTAAGACAAATGAACACTATAATCCATACCCAATTCAGGAAGTTGAGATCATACAGTTCAATAAGATTTACTTTCATACCACAGTAAGTCACCAAAAGGGGTGCAAGCATACCAGATGTTAAGGTTTCTAACTTATCCACCAATGTTGATCCAAGAGGTGGACCATCTGGTATCACTAGACCTAGAATAAAAGGACCGTATTGATAATTAAGCCCTGCATTATCCGTAAGAATCACAGCTATCAGGACAGTGAACGCAGCCCAAACAATGTATGATGTGTTTACAGGCCTGCCTTCTGGTGTCCTTTTGATGATCAAAAGTGAAAGCGGTCGCACAGTAAACACAATGAGCATGATTATGCCAAAAATTAGAACAAAAGACTGACTAAAGATTACAGCAGGTATCTCTGCCATCACTCCAATTCTAACGGTCGAAAAGATAGTTAAACCAATATTACTAACTAAGTCACTGATCAAACTTGATGCAAGAGCAAGACGGCCAAGTTCCGAATTCATGATTTTCAGATCAACAAGGAGAGAAGCAACCACTGGAAATGCAATCAAACTTTGTATCAAGAAAATACTTTGGGTAGCTGGTTGTCGATATCTATGCAAGTAGTCATCTTTTGAAAATATACCAAAATAGAAGCTCGCGAAAGACGACACCGGTAGAATGACTGCAAGCAATCCTATTGTCCATGCCCTTGAACCACTTTTCAACACCATTTTTGGGTCCATTTTCACTCCACTTAGGAATATAAAGAAGATATACCCAATTTTTGATAGCAAGTCTATGAAAATTTCTCCTGGTTGTGGGAATAGTGTATCTGTAAAGTCTGGGATTTTTCCTAGCATTGTTGGACCCAATATGATACCTGCCTGTAGAGACAACACCATCAAAGGTGAAGTTAATACAAGCATAATTGAAATAAAGTTTGCTTTTTTGTTTAATACAAACAATGATTTAAATTTCAACATACTTCTCATTTCTAATATACAGAAAACCTCAAGTTTTCGTCCTATTATATAACAGAGACATTCCGGCAAACAGTTTGAAACTCGATGAATAATGATTCTGCCCCTCGACTCTACCCTTATCCACTCATATATTAGGTTTTTGCTAGTGGCAGTTTTGAACATGTGACGTGCGTCTAAATCAAAATTTTCTTCTTTTAAACGATCTTCTCAAACTTTATATCCTAGTTCTTCGATTCTTTATCCCTCTTATCTATATGAATGAAGACCTTGAATGAGAAGAACATGCACTATTACCTAAAAAAATCCACTACCTTGCTGGAAGTTGCAAGGCACCAGATAAAATGTTCGAGATGCATGCAACGTGACCGAGACACCATTATTTTATAATGGTAGAGTCCGTATCAACTTGCCCACAATTTGACTATTCTATCGAGTGTGTGTTACTTCCCACCAGGCAACTATGCCCACCAAGACTTAGACAGGTCGATGATATCACCTAGTGTTTTTCGAGTATGCTGATACCGAGAAACCATTACTATATAAAAAGAACATTTAGCAATAAAATGACATGAATAAATGGAAAATAGAAAGATTAATACCAAAATCTCAGAGACAAGGCGAGGCAGACGAATACGTTTGAGCAACAAATGAAGGCCTTGAGTAAGCAAAAAAATGATGGCTAATTGTAAAAGAAGCCTAGGCAAATTGTAACTGAGAAAATCAAAGCCATCAGGTAAACCCCATAATCCTGGTGAATGAAGAGGTATTTCTGCATAACATTTTTCATCTGTTGCACCTGGTAATTCCCCTTTAGGGATTGTCTCCTCCCTTGAGTTCATAATAGATGATGATCACCTTGGCTAGGCCTATGATCACCACCCCCACATTTGCAGATAAAATGGTAAGGTTTAAAGATTTGTAATATTTTGTTAGAAGCAAATATTTGAAGAATGAATGGAGGGAATTCCTAGTACCCCGTAAAATATTCACAGCCTTTGATTGCAAATGTCACATGCAGCAGGAACTAAATATAGAGAGGAGGTGAGATCATTTTCTTCTTTTATGTTGACAGAGTTTGACTAGGAGTTATGAACCCTTTGGTGATGTAAACATGATATAATATTTGAATGCTTATAAATGAAAATAAACTTTTTTTTAAGGAAAAAAATGTTTTTCTTTAGCCGGCAATTTATCGGAAACAGACTTTCCACTTTTGTGAGAATGTCTGTTACATCTCACATTTCTCATACTCCACTCGTAAGATAGCACTGAATATATTGTTGTTGTTTAATTCCTAGTAAGTAAGAACATGACAAAGTTCACCATGTAATTAGTTTTGCTGGGAATTAACGTTGATAATAATTTATTCTTTTGTGCCAAAATATGTGACAATTACTATTTGAGAAGTCAAAAAGTTCTTGTGTGATCACGATTTCTTAGATGTTTATAAGCATTTTAAATTAAAAATTACTCCTTTATGTGAAGGTTTTTTTTTTTTTTTTTTTGGGCATTATCAAGATAACACATCTGTGGTATGGGAAGGTGTTTGAATTTTGAGAGTCAAATATTTTTATCTTGAGTGAATTCGAATATGTTACATATATAAAAACTGCAAAAAGTACAATAAGTTACAATAATTAATAATTTAAAATAATTAAAAAAACATTTGAAATATCGCGGTTGAACAAAAACTCATTTGACTCTCGAAAAGCAAAAAATGTTACATAAATTTTGACAGGGGAATTATTATTTATGACTTGAATTACTTTTATTTTAATTTTTAAAAAATGAATAAATCTATGTCTTAAATTCATGTCAAAATTGAATTTTTTTTTATCATCATACCCCGATTCTTGCCACAAATAGTGGAATGTAGGGAGTATTGTTTTTCCTTGACTTGATATTGCTCATGTATATCGTGTCTTGATTGAAAAGTAGACTATTCTTTCCCCAATGTATTTTCCTACATTCTACCATCAATTTCAGTGATAAGCCATTGATGATCTATTTTCTTAAGATAAATTAGACATTTCGATCACATTTGAGGAAAAATATATGATATACCCTATGAAATAGTCTAGCAGATATAATGTTGGAGAAATTCACTAGTAGATTTATAAAGAGAAACTGAGAATTTTAAACTTGATAACAAAAGAATTTTCTTTGATGTATCAAATTGTCGGTATACATATTAAGTCCACCATTATATTTCAATTTGCAATCTCTCAAATTTCTCCAGTATTCCTCCTAAGAAAAATTAAAAGACTTTATAATTGAGGAGGGAAATTGACATTTGATTTGTAATATCCTTCTGGCTGCCAACCAACAGGAATAACATCATCCGCTTGAACTTGATGCTTATTTCCTGAAGTTAACCTAAGAGAGAAAGGAGGTTTTTGTGTGTTTGGATTAATATTAGCTGACCATGTTGCTCCAAACATTTGTTTCATTGGAACCCAATCATCTGAACCTGATGTTTTTATCTCAACCAATGAAAGTTCACCATCTCCATCTTCAGCTTCAGTTGCAACTGCAAAGAAATTAGGGTTGGATCCCTTGTCAACCTTAAACACAATATTCGTCTTGTAGTCGCACGCCACCCTGAAAAAATCACGACCAAAAATGAATGAATGAATAATACATGGGTCGAAGAGTTAGTTACCTTAAAAAGAAAGTAGCTTACTTGTTATAACATGTTAAAATATATTGTTAAGCTAGATCGATCTATAAGATAATAGTTTAAATTCTGTTATAAACAGACTCACCTTTTATAGGAAATATTGATTCTTCCAAGTTTACGCAATTGGTCAGCTTGACCAGGCTTTGCCAAAGCTCCAAAGGCTGTTCCACTTAAATCAAAGTGAACTGGATCATTGTTACAAGCTCCTGGACACTCATCTGTAAGAGTTACTGTTATTGGACTTCCTGAGCATTCTGGATACTGGCTGCATGAGACCTGAAAAAAAAAATTCATTCTTACAAAGACATCTTATACATTTATTCTGTAAAATCTAATAAACAACTGTCTTTTTTTCTCCTTCTTTTCTATTTGTAATTTCTTTTTTCTCTTCCTTTTCAAATATGATATATATTATTAAACAACGGGTTTAGATTTAGATGTTGTGAATTCTGATCGGTTAAGAGACTGGGCTCTGAAATGTATCTTCAGATCCACAATACTGAATGCAACAAATTTATGTAAAAGTTGACAAGTAGTGTGTGCACCTGATAACATGCGCCACATCCAGAACCATGTTGGAATAGAACTTGATTTCCAGCAGTTATCATGGCATTATATGGAGCTTTTGCTACATCATCTTCTAGTCCACAAGCTCCCCCTAAACATCAAAAAAGAAAGAAATTAACAATGTTTTTCCTCTATCCTTGCATTGATTTAAAAGAAGAAGGAACCAATAAGGTAGGTTATCAGGTACTTATGATAATATTAAAATATACTGAACGTATAAAAATCTTTAACACTTGGTATATACAAGGCAAATCCGGGAAATAAAATATTGTTGGAAGCATTACCACTTCCAGCTCCAGTAGGCTCTCCATACCAAGTAGCCACAGCTGAATCATCTAAACTAGCATTGAATAATCGGCAAGAACAAACACTAAAACAATACGAGAAAAGAAAAAGAAAAATGCAAACAGAAAGAATTTGAGAAAGATTAGAAGCCATGGAAATTAATTTAAATTAGCAATGTTTTGCTCTTTCTCTAATTGCTTATGCAAATGGCATAAGAAGTGGTTCTATTTATACTAGAAAAATCATCATAGCCAGCTAATGATAATATAATGTAATTCTTTGAGGATTTTTAGAGATAAAGTCATGTAACAACTTTTAGAATATTTTGTAGCAGTCAACATGATCCAATAATTTAGATTTAATTTGGGAATCTAGTAACAAAAATCAATTAACGGTCCTAATTAATCAACTAGCAACTAATTAAATGCCATAATAAATTGTAGAGAGGCTATCTCATCATACTCAAATTTGCTAGGTGGGCAAAACTCAACCAGTATCAATTCTCTACAATGGAGAAAATGAGGTTCATTAGCTACATAATAGTCTTAAGTTACATTATAATTACATGTTAAAGTATATATCCGGCTTAAAGTTGAGCTGATGGACAGTTTTCCATACAATATTTGCTGACAAGTTTTCGAACTACAAATAGTAAAGTCTGCCCAATAGTCAAATCCAGCGAATAATTAGAACCACAAATCGTTCATATGTGCCTTGAATAGAAGATGTAGACTGTAGAGGCATTTTAAGAAATTTTATGTTATCTTAGAAGTTAATTAGTGATTTCAACTCTGGTCATAATTAATCAGTACTAATTATATATCTATTACCCAGTAGACAACTTCAGAAAATAATAGTACTTCATTACATTTTAAATCATCTGAGATGAGTTTAATAGTTTCATATCGAACCCAACTTTTTGGATTGGATTTCAGCACCTTCTCACTTTTTCTGTCTTCTCGGTTGAAATGTTGGTAACGTTTATTTACGTAGTGGATGGCAAAAGGACCAATATACGAGAGAGGATAGAAACCAACATAGAGTTAAAGACAAAACTGGCACATTGGATGTGAATTCAACAAAGAGCTCTCGGCGTAATGTATTAATACAGACTACTAGGCTAAAACCTCGTCGATAGTCTAAAATCAATCAGTACAAACGAATTGTAAAATTTAGGTAGTATGTAGCATGATATGAAGTAATCACCCAGTAGAAATATAATGATATCATAAAGAATACACTTTACAACCAGTATCGGGATATAACAATTTAAGTAACAAAAATCTTCCTCTAGCTCCTTTGCCTTCAATGCTTCCTTCACTCTGAGAAGAAGTGTCGTCCTCCAAGCATGATATGAATCAATCACCCAATAGAAATATAATGACATCATAAAGAATACACTTTACATACAGTGTCGGGAAATAACAATTTAAGTAAGATCATCTTCCTCTAGCTCCTTCGCCTTCAATGCTTCCTTCACTCTGAGAAGAAGTGTTGTCCTCCAAGCATCCTGTTGAGTGAAAAATATTGCCGATAGAAAAAGAAAACATCAAGTATTGTGATGAAAAGAAAGCATAGCAAAATGTGTTTAGGTTGATAGAGCCAATCAAGAATGACAATTCCCATATCAATCGGATAGCTGAAATATGAAAACAACCTATAGAAAGTACACATTCTGGAATGTCCAGATAAGCAAAAGGATTCCTTTCTTTAATTTAATTGCTTGGACTGGCATTATCAAATAGAAGTTTTTTAAATGGAAGGCCCATACCAGTTAGAAACCTCTTAATGCATATGTCAGTTCTGCATTTAAGTTCCAATACTAATATACCAGACAATGCCTGAAGGTTAACTGCAACATCGATCGATCCTGAAATGCATCTATCTACTTCTATGTAGTTTATAACACCAGCATGCCAACCTCAGGAAGTCTATATTCTGGTATGTTCCACTTCTATTTTCAAATAATTAACCAAATTCATGAAACTGCAGGCATAGACGAAGAGCATGGAGAATTCATTAGAGGACAAATGGTGTTCATGACCTTATAAAATGCTATGAAGAGCAAGAACTTAACGTGATTTTCAAGTATTATTAGGGAGCTTTTGGATAGGAATGTATATATCCAAAAGCAGAAAGAAATAACTCAAAACATACAAAAATCAGCAGTTGGTAACATTTAATTTCCTTTCCGTAGGCAAAATGGAGAAAATATAATTTACCAGCTGTGTCATGCTATCATATTCCTTGACAGCACCAGTAAACTTTGTAACATCTTCCTCGTCAATAGCAGCTGCCAAATCCTGTGATTGAAAAAGTACTCTACCAAATTAATCCTATATTATCAAATCCGAAATCATGGACATAATGATTCTGAAGCAATAACTGGGCTACAATGACTTTGGTATATGCATACCAGTACCTCAGAAACGGTGGGTTCATTATGTTGGTAGCTATTTTGGTATACAAGCAGTGTGCCTATGTCCCATAGAAATCATTTCTCCGTTCAATTTCCTCTGGCTTTAAATATCTATCTTGATAGTTTTGTTTCATTTATTAAAGTGTCTTATTTGTCAACTACAGATAAGTTAATATCTGCATTTTTATCAATCACATAAGTCTACCCTTACGGCCTTACCCATACATGACCAATGATAAATATAACAACTACGCCTCAATTCCAACAAATTGGGGTTGGACAAATGAATATAAAAGAGTAAGGGAAAGATCATACACACGTCAACCCTCACATGAAACTCTGTTTCTCACCTATTACTTCAAAGTTTAAACTAGGAGATCAATTTGGTCCTGTAATCAGTCCCTAAGTTACATTTATCCTATCTGCATTATAAACTGGATTTAAGTTTCAGATCACCCACTTTTATAATTCTTTATTTTGATAGATTCTTACAATTTTAAATATTTGATACAACATATACTTGCTATATCCACAGATAAGGCAGGGAACCTTGTTTAGAAGAGAAGGATAAAGGAGCCAAGATAAAAGAACTAGCTTGCTTGAGTTAATTACAAGTTATGGCATACCATTAGCAACTTGTACTCACGTGACCCTGTAAATGTAGGATCCAGATCCTGCAAGATAGGATGCAATCTTTACTTCATGTATATCTTGTCCCTTGATTGAATCTTTTCGATGCTTGACAAGAACAACATTGTACCTGATATCGCTCCAATGCATTGTTAATAGCAACAACATCACCTTTACAAAGTTGGCAAATACCAGCATTTAGAAGATGCCCTTTAGCTCCATACTTCAACAAGTTGTTGCCGAGAGAGTGTTGTGCTATCTCCTCAAAGATCTCAATTGCTCTCTGATATCTGGGTGACAAATGTCAGAACGTTAAGTTTTTTTCCTTACAATGTAATCTTCAATAGGTCTTATCATATTGAACAATTAGAGGTTTACATAATAGTTCAGTAACATATGCAAGATGCACAGAACTTTTAACATGATATTTACTGCACACTTATACTCTTAATTTACAAGTTATTTCTTTTCCTAATGATTGGTTTTAACTCCTTTTATGTCTCTCCCTTTAATAGATCAATATACAAGATTTTGCACCAGTACCCCAAGGGACTAGGATAGAGTTCAACAGCTCCACAATGAAATATGCAAGATAAACACGGAAGCTTAGCACCAAAGTCAGATCTCCCAGTCCCAAGTTACCTATGAATTAATCTGCGATGAATTTACTTTGGCAGTTTTTAAGTCTGTTAGACCTGCTGCTATTAGTAGGGTCTATCGTCGCAGGAAGAAGGAAGAGAATAAGGCTTGAATGTGTCTAGTTTAATTATTAATTAATGTGTATTTATTATAGCAGTTACCTAGCAGTTTTTATAGCAGTTAGCCAGTTATTTTCAGTTTTCTATATTAAAAATAAAGTCTGAACAGAGCAGATCATTCTGGAGACTTGTCTGTATGTTTTCTCTCTAGTTGTTGGGAGGATAAGGTTCCTCGAAATACCTTGGTTATTGGGTGTATTGTTCTACTAGTTTCTATTTGTTAAGTTGTAAAACCTTTTATATTTGTTGGTGGAAATAAAGACTAGTTGAAGTGTGATCTAGTTCTGATTGCTTTGTATGTTTTGAGTTTAAACAGATAAGGTTAGGATTCTGGTTCCTAACAAATTTGGTATCAGAGCCTTCATGGTCTCAACCAGAATGGAAGGGAGGATCGAAGGGTTGGAGAAGACAATGAACGAAGTACAAGAGGAGATTGGATCAGTTCGGGATTACATAGGCCAATTACGAGACTGGATGCTAAAAAAAGATGAACATGACGCTGAAATTCTTCGACATATGAAAGGAAAATCAGCGGTTCAACCAGATCCAATTAGAGAGGCGGAAGTGATGGCAGAGAATAGCGGCAACCGGGGAGGTGATGGACAACGAGAAGAAATTCAGCCACTAATTCGCAATGGAATGCATCCTAGAAGACTGGAACTACCAATATTCTCCGGTGATAATCCATTTGGGTGGCTTAATAGGGCAGAACGTTATTTTAATTTCAACGGCATCGTTGATAAGGATAAGTTGGAGGCTGCTGTTGTTTGTCTTGAAGGGAAAGCACTAAATTGGTTCCAATGGTGGGAGACAAGAACGCCGGTTGTCACATGGGATGTGTTTCGTGTAGCCATACTCCAGCGATTCACTCCATCACAATTAGGGAACTTATATGAGGTCTTGATAGGGTTGCAACAGACTGGAAGCGTGGCACAATACAGAGAAGATTTTGAGTTACTTTCAGCACCTTTGAAGGATGCAGATGATGAAGTTCTAATTGGAATTTTCATTAATGGATTGAGAGAAGAGATCAAAGCAGAGTTACGTCTTAGCAAACTGGGAACCTTAACGCAAATAATGGACCAAAGCCAGCGTATTGAAGAGAAGAATTGGGCCCTTAGCCAAGCCCACTTGCCAAGAAATTTGCGAATGGCTCTTCCCAGAAGTTCAGCTCCTTTTCTAGTGAATGACAATAGCCGAATAGGAAGCTCTACAAGTCCTCACGTTCGTGTTGGTACAACACCATCTAATTCTGCACGTGCTACAGTAGCACCGCGACAATTTCAAGAGCAAAAGCAAGGAGAAATGGTGCAGCCGGGGACAGAAACTTCTACAAGGCGTGGAGGAGCATACAAAAGGCTTTCTGATGCAGAGTATCAAGAGAAATTGAGAAAAGGACTTTGTTTTCGTTGTGATGAAAAATATGGTCCCAATCATAAGTGTAATTCAAAGCAGTTGAATCTGCTTATTGTTGCAGCAGAGGGTGATGAAGAAGAAGGCTCAAATGAGGATTCAGAGGAAGCAACAAGAGGCAGGACAGACCAATTAAATGTTCAAGAACAGCTAGAATCACAAAAGTTATTGGAATTGTCCTTGCACTCTATTGCAGGGTTCACTTCAAAGAAATCATTGAAAGTCTGGGGAACGATATTGGGGAAGAAGGTTATTGTGTTGATTGATAGTGGAGCTTCAACAAATTTCATCTCCCGAAAGGTGGCTGAAGCATTAGGATTAAAACAAACGGAAACTAAGCCGTTTGTGGTAGAAGTGGGAAATGGACAGCAAGTAAAAGGTAGTGGAAGCTGTAAAGAAGTCGAATTGTGGGTTGATGACTTGTGCATAATACAAGACTACTTCCTTTTCAATTTGGGCAGTGCTGATGTAGTGTTAGGATTGCAATGGCTGGAGACTTTGGGGGATATTCAAGCCAATTTCAGGACGTTGACGCTGAAATTTGAAATAGAAGGGCAAACACGAGTTGTTCGGGGTGACCCTTCCTTGTCTAAATCTGTGGCTTCACTCAAAACACTTTTCAAAGCCTTACAGAAAGATGGAGAAGGGTATTATGTTGATTTCTCTGAGTTAACAGTAAAAGAAGAACAAGAGAATTCAAATTTGCACCAATTACTCAAAGAATTTGAAACTTTGTTTGAGGAACCGAAAGGGCTGCCACCTAATAGGAGTCATGATCATGCTATCCGTCTCAAGGAAGGATCAAATCCACCCAATATACGTCCATATCGCTACCCCCATTACCAGAAAAATGAGATTGAGCGAATTGTACAGGAAATGCTTGCGGCTGGTATCATCCAACCAAGTATAAGTCCTTTCTCTAGTCCAGTCTTGCTAGTTCGCAAAAAAGATGGTAGTTGGAGGTTTTGTGTGGATTATCGGTCTCTTAATAAGGTCACTATTCCTGATAAATTTCCAATTCCAGCTATTGATGAGTTATTGGACGAGCTTGGTGGTGCTACTATATTTTCCAAATTGGATCTTAGATCGGGGTACCATCAAATTCGGGTTTGCAAGGAGGATGTAGCAAAGACAGCTTTTCGTACACATGAAGGCCACTATGAGTTTTTGGTCATGCCCTTTGGATTGACTAACGCTCCATCAACTTTTCAAGCCTTGATGAATGAAATATTTCGACCTTACTTACGTAAGTTTGTATTGGTCTTCTTTGATGACATATTAATTTATAGTGCAGATTTTCCTACTCACTTGGATCATTTGCGCGAGGTGCTACAAATTTTAAAATTTCATCATTTAGCTGTGAACCGGAAAAAATGTCAATTTGGACAGCATCAACTAGAGTATCTCGGGCATATCATTTCAGCAAGTGGAGTTTCAGCGGATCCTGCAAAAATAGCTAGCATGATTAATTGGAAAATTCCTAAAGATGTTAAAGGCTTGAGGGGATTTTTGGGGCTCACTGGTTATTACAGAGAGTTTGTCCGTGACTATGGAAAAATTGCCAGACCACTTACACAACTGCTTAAGAAAGATGCTTTTAGTTGGAATACAGAAGCTCAGTTAGCTTTTGATTCTCTTAAGGAGGCTATGGTCACTTTGCCGGTTTTGGCACTGCCAGATTTTAACAAGGTGTTCGTTCTTGAGACAGATGCTTCGGGATTTGGTATTGGAGCAGTCCTAATGCAAGAAGGACGGCCCATAGCTTTCCTCAGCCAAGCACTTTCTCTTCGGGCACAATTTAAGTCAGTGTATGAGAGAGAGTTAATGGCTATCGTTTTTGCTGTACAAAAATGGCGACATTACCTTATGGGTCGACATTTCATTATTCGAACAGATCAACGAAGTCTTCAATTTCTCATGGACCAGCATGCTATGGCAGAGGAGCAACAAAAATGGGTCACGAAGTTGATGGGATTTGATTTTGAGATCCAATACCGTCCAGGTTGTGAAAACAAGGCTGCTGATGCCTTGTCCCGCCAATTTCATTTTATGGCCTTTTCTGTTTTGCGCAACAGTACATTAGATGATCTCTCCACAGAAATTCAACAAGATGATCAAATTCGTCAATTGATACAAGATTTGCTTCGAGATCCTGCTTCAAGACCGGATTATGCTCTCAAGAATGGTTGCCTATATTTCAAAAGCCGATTGGTGATTCCTCGTACTTCATTGCACATTCCCATGCTCCTAAGGGAATTTCACTCCTCACCTACAGGTGGTCATTCAGGTTACTTCCGGACATACAGGCGCATCTCACAGGTGTTGTATTGGAATGGAATTAAAAGGGACGTACAGAACTTTGTGGCTAGTTGTACAGTTTGCAAGCAGAACAAGTATGAAGCTCTTAGTCCAGCTGGTTTGCTGCAACCATTACCTATTCCTACTCAAGTTTGGGATGACATAGCTATGGATTTCATCAGCGGATTACCAAAAGCAATGGGCTATGATACTATACTAGTTGTGGTGGACCGTCTCACTAAATACAGCCACTTTCTTATCTTATCTCATCCATATACAGCCAAGAGTGTTGCAGCACTATTTGTTCGTGAGGTTGTACGATTGCATGGTTTTCCTAAGTCTATTGTTTCGGACCGCGATAGGGTGTTTGTTAGCCAATTTTGGCAGGAATTGTTTAAGTCGTCAGGGACTAGCCTCAAGTTAAGCTCTGGTTATCACCCTCAAACTGACGGCCAGACTGAGGTTGTCAACCGCTCCTTGGAGACTTATTTACGATGTTTTGTGGGGACACATCCGAAACAATGGCCAAAATGGATTTCTTGGGCTGAATTTTGGTTTAATACAACTTACCATGCTTCCACCAAGATGACCCCCTTTAGAGCTTTATATGGACGAGATCCTCCTTCTTTGTTGCGGTACACTGACGAAATTTCTGCTGTTGAAGAGGTCAACCAGCAACTTGTTGCTCGCAACACTATTTTGGATGAACTCAAAGCTAATCTGGCCCACGCCCAAACTCAAATGAAATTATATGCTGATGCTAAGCGTCGTGAAGTAGTATTTCAGCCGGGTGATTTAGTTTATCTCCGCTTGCAACCTTTCAAGCTTCGCTCTCTTGCTAAAAAAGTTAATGAGAAGTTAAGTCCACGTTACTATGGGCCATATACTGTCTTGAGTAAAATTGGCGAAGTGGCTTATCGCCTTGATTTACCCCCTCATTCCCAGGTGCATCCCGTGTTTCATGTTTCTTGGCTAAAGCGTGCGGTGAAGGATTCTACTCCCGTTCAGCAGCTTCCTTCTTTCTTATCTGAAGAACTTAAAATGAAGGTGCAACCTGAAAGTGTGGTAGATTGTCGGACGCTCTTGAATGGATCCCAAGAGGTTTTGATTAAGTGGAAAGACTTACCTGACTTTGAGAATACTTGGGAATCCTATGAAGTCATTGCTGCTCAGTTTCCTCATTTTCACCTTGAGGACAAGGTGAAACTTGTTGGGCGGGTATTGTTAGACCGGCTGCTATTAGTAGGGTCTATCGTCGCAGGAAGAAGGAAGAGAATAAGGCTTGAATGTGTCTAGTTTAATTATTAATTAATGTGTATTTATTATAGCAGTTACCTAGCAGTTAGCCAGTTATTTTCAGTTTTCTATATTAAAAATAAAGTCTGAACAGAGCAGATCATTCTGGAGACTTGTCTGTATGTTTTCTCTCTAGTTGTTGGGAGGATAAGGTTCCTCGAAATACCTTGGTTATTGGGTGTATTGTTCTACTAGTTTCTATTTGTTAAGTTGTAAAACCTTTTATATTTGTTGGTGGAAATAAAGACTAGTTGAAGTGTGATCTAGTTCTGATTGCTTTGTATGTTTTGAGTTTAACAGATAAGGTTAGGATTCTGGTTCCTAACAAAGTCCCTTTTTAGCAGTCACCTTTTATCTTTAAATGTTTCAATATTTCCATGTTCAGCAAAGAATTTGCAACTTCCAAACATCATTATTCTCTTTTTAGAAAACTGAATTGCTACTTAAACAATCTTACTTTTCTAGTTGAGCAGAGAATTGTGCAATTTTCTGCTTGCATTGATTTGCACTTGTTGTGACATCCTCACTCTCGAAAAGATCAGCTGCTTTCTCATAGTAAATGACAGCCTGCTCCAAATTCTGCTCTTGTTCGTATAATTCAGCAATTTCCTGGACACAGAAGAATCGTCGTGTATCTTTCAAACACAACCAAGTTGCCAAAATACACTATAATTAACTGGATAGTATAACTAGAACCATTTTAATGAAACAGAAGGGCAATGACTACCTTCGACCAGTCACACATTACCTTCTTAATATAAAGGTTTAATATTGCTACCTAGAATATATAAACTAAGCATAAATTATACCAAAACCGGACCTTATGCTAGAAAAGAATTTTGCTCAAGCACACAGTACTGAGAGGAAAGCATCAAAGAGCAGATCCAGATGATTCAGCTTTACCTTGTAGTATCTGGCAGACATATTTAGCCTTCCGATGTCCAGAAATATGTGCACTGCCTGCTCTAGGCATGATATCGCCTCTGCAAAAGATACATCATGAAAAATTCTTTTTGGTAAGGACATTGCAAAGAGTTCTTTTGTTCGGAAAAATTGAATTTTGACAAGAGACAAATGAAATAATGAAGTCTCAAGACTATTATTACATTGAAAATGGCCATAAATGAACAACTGATATGGGCACTAGAGTTTTGTTTCTCTATATTACATAATATACCAGAGTTCTATGCAGGCCGGAATGTGGTCAGCCATTTTCCTGTATAGTGGGACAATGCATTCTTTGATCATCCTTATTGAGAACTTTTTATAACTGCTAGTATCTTTTTGTTAGCACATGCTATGAGCTCACTCACTTAGGAGATTATCTAGAGGCTAAAGGACGGTAGAGGATCCATCTAGAAAAAGGAATATAGTAGAACCAGCTATGGTAAAACACCCACTGATAAACCATTGTGCTGGAACAATAAACTTATAATTACTAAATTGAAAAAAAATAATAATAAAAAAAATCTCATGGAGAGGTCCAACTGAGAGAAATCTAAAAGAGATTCAATCTAGTACACGATAAGAATATACTCAAGGATGTTCACGTAGATATTTGTTTGAAGCATATAAGATGTTCTGCAACACACAACAGATTGGACTGAATCACATGAATTATTCAGGAACTCGCAACCTTTTGTATTTGTCTTCTTGTAGCAATGAGCTGCATTAGCGTAAGCACTACCAGCCTCATGTTTGCTATCCAACTGATAAGATAAAAGAAGTTCAAGAAATTAATTTCTGTAGGAAAACGAAAGCGAAAAGCATCAGATACAGAATAAAGGTACAAGCTGTTACAAAGTTACAAGGGGGTCAAGACCTTCAGGTGACATTCCGCCAATTTGACATAAACTGCTCCAGCTTGATCCCCTGAAAGACCAACATTCCAAGATTAATATGCATTTTTTCATCATATAGCATAGATGATCTACTTTACAGAACGCCAAGTGTTATGAACACGGATAATTCACATAATGCTTATGGGCCAGGGCCAGTATTTTGGACAGAGATCGGTTGGGCTGTTGGTTCAAGAACTAAACCACAAGGATATCTTACAACTCGGCAGTCCAACAAGAGGTTAACTTGGGATCCAGGCCCAAGCAGCAACTAGTTAAAAAGGGGCAAAACTTCAGCAACAATAAATTAGGCAAATTGTGAAAATGCCTAAGGCAAAGTCTATGCTTCAGTTCTCACCTCCAATTCTCTCTAGTTCCTCATCCCCTTTCTTCAATGTTCCCATCCCCTTACTGGTTACGCTTTATCCTCTCATCCCCACTCCCCTATCTCTATCTTAAATTCATGTTACTATCTTCTAGTATTGTAATCGTTTCCATCTATTAATATAAACAAGTGTCCAGTTTTCCTTTCACTGTTGGATTGAGCTGTGAACTAGTAGTGTTTACTACACTAAGCCTTCCCCGAGAGATTGTACAACAGTAAAAATAATCAACTACTACTGTTACTACTATGTCTCAATCCCAAGATGGGGTTGGTTGAATGAATCCTCTACATCCATTCTGCCCCATATAGCCCCCTTTCGATAAACCAACAACAACTCCATTTCATTCACAATTAGTTGGGCTAAGCGGTACGGATCTTCAATATCACACATGCTCTATTTGGGTCATTTAGGCCTGTCTCAATCCACTATTGAAAAGACAACTTAGGAATTCTCTAGAACTAAAGATTCTATAAAACTCCTAGACCTTGCCACATTATATTCATCAAGTTTTCTTCCTAAATCAAACAACTGGATTTCTATATACAAGATAACAATTTTAAAAATATCCTTTTATTCCATCTTTTAGTGTCAATTCAGTGTCTTGCACAAAGCACATCGATGAATTGGATGATACTGCACATACAAAACAAGCAAAAGTTGATTCAATCAATGGTAGTGGCACGTCGATAACACAACAAACACAGATCAGCAAATAATTCTCCATAAATGTACAATATGGCAGTCAAAAGAACATTAAGAAAATAACAAAAATGCCATACTTCCCAAGTATTTCATCAAAAGAAAAAGTAAAGCAAAGTTCTACTCCATTTGTCCCAGTTTATTTGGCACACTTTCCTTTTTAGTACATCCCTAAAGAACTCGCACTTCCTTATTTTAAACACTTTTTCTACTTTACGCTTGTTAGATCCCACATACTTATCCCATATACTTCTTTTTCTCTTTACTCTAACAAGCATATTTTGGAACATTGCAAAGTCAATATCTACTTCTTAAAACTCTGTTCTGAGTCAAACTCCGCCACATAAATTGGGACGGAGAGAGTACATCTTACTAGTTATATACTCATACTCCATTGCCTGTGATATATATTTATTTTAATCGAATGATCATCCACATAATCACAACACATACACAAACATAAGCATTCTAAATCAACTCGAATGTTTTTTCGTTATTAAAAATATATATATATACTTTTGAAAAAACAACTATTTATACTGTCCGATGCACAAAGCATTCTGCATTTACCTACAGGGTCCGGGGAAGAGTCACACCTCATAGTAATGAATAAAAATAACAACAAAACATAATTATCTAAGAAATAATAAATTACTAATGAAAATTGTACAAGTAACAAAACTAACATGATTTAGCGAGTTTAAAGCAATTAGCAGCTTTATCGAATAAATCAGAAGCATCATCATATTTTGAACCGAATAGTCCCCATCCGCTCAGGCTTTTTTCTGCTTTTTTCACAAATTCTTCTCCTCTTGCTATTTGATCTCCCATTTCAGAAAAATGATTTCTGAAATTGCAAAATGAGGTGAGGGCGTTGATATTTAAACAATGGGCCTTGACTTTTGTTAAGACCGGGCGAATTGGGGAAATTTTGATCAGTAGCCATTTTTTGACGCGTTCATTGGAGACTATCCAGCGTTTCAAAATTCATTGAAGAATAGCCAAAAATTCGTGCGCACACTTAAACTCTATTAGCGTTGGAAAAACACCGCAGACTAGTCCCATAACAAAAAACTGGGGCTTTGAACAAAGCCCAAGTATTTTGTTACAAAATAATCCCATAATAAAATAATGGGATTTATTCCCATAACAAATGTCTCATCAAAGGGATAAATCTCATTATTTTGTTATGGGACTTTATATATAAAGATTCAGTCACATAACAAAATGCTGGGGCTGTGAACAAGTTTTGTTCACAGCCCCAGCATTTTGTTATGGGACTGAAGCTTTATACAAAGTCTCATAACAAAATGCTGGGGCCTTGAACAAAAGCCCCAGTATTTTATACTGGGGTTAGTTTACTGAAGCTTCCCAGTATAAATATTGGGGCTTTGAACAAAATTTGTTCAAAGCCCCAGTATTTATACCGGGATTTGTCCGGAGGTAGCTATTTCTCAGCGAATTTATTTTTGACGGCTACAAATCAATTAGCGCGCGCCAAACAGGCTCCTACACGAAATTTTTACGGCAAAGTGCACCAAAAGCCACTTTTGGCAGTGGTTTTGGTTTGAGGCCACTTTTATTATTGGTTTTACATTAGATGCCACTTTTTGGAACTTCAATTCTTTTGGGTTGAACTTCACACAAGTTCAGCCCACAAGGATTGAAGTTCAACTTCAGCCCACCACAAGGATTGAAGTTCAACTTCAACCCACAAGGGTTGAAGTTTACGCATCTATACCTAAAAGTTCAGCGCTTACATATTGAAGTTGAAACTTCATAATTTAGACATGAAGTTCAGCCCACAAAGATTGAAATTCCAAAAAGTGGTCTCTCATGTAAGGCCAATAAAAAAAGTGACTTCAAACTAAATACCAGTGACAAAAGTGGCTTGTGGGTGAATATTTTACATTAAGACCATATTCTTTAGTTGGGCTTAGAACTACAACCCGATTCTAATTAGGGTTTTTTACACTATATACCCTTGAAATCCAAAGTATTTACCCACCCTACCAATAAAAATTAGACTACCCATAAAATTAAAAATATTTATCCAACCTAATCATTTATTACTGAATACATTTGTTATACCTTATGGGTGTATACCTTTATGGTATACTGCATAAATTATGGTATATGGGTAGGCCATGTAAATAATTTATGGGTAGAGCTGGTAAATATGAAACTTATGGGTAGGGGTGGGTAAAATATTTTAGTTTTGATGGGTATTTTCGTAAACCTCCCTTCTAATTATAAGATTTACAACAATAGGAAACGTTCTGGCACTCGTCAAGGATGTAACCCCGTATCAAAAAAAGTCTTATAAAAATGATCTTTTCTGTCACTAGATCTTTCTATTAGAGAAGACATAAAGATCGCCAACATGCAGGTGTCGTAAATCTAGCGATTGATAGAAAACGCCATTTTCGTAAGATTTTTAAGAGGAGCTTGATGGGCAGGAAGCTCCGGACGAAGATGTGTCATCTCTGCCTTGATGCGGGTCAGCACCTTCGGGGAAGCTTTGGGTTGTACCTATACAGCTAGGAACTGGGGGACGTTGAATAGATGCTTAATGACACTTCGTGAATTAGCGTTACTGACGCTACGTAGCAAACTCTTTTAGCGTTATGATCTCATTCTACATGAAGCTGCCTGCAGAGTTGAGATATGGCCTCCGTAAAAGGTATCAAGTTAAAAAAGATAGTTCATGAAAAAAATAGACTTTTGGAAAGTGGTTCACCTAGCTCGGTTGGTGCCTCTATTCATATGGGAAATCCGTTGGTGATAGATCTCACCCAATGTCCCCCCGTCCGGAATTGTGTTATCGGAGCCGAGCAAGGAACTACCATTAGTGGACACCCATGCCAATTTCTGTGTGAAATGACAGGGATCGGTTTGGTTACACAGGGAATCCCAAGCCTCTAAAATAAATCTTTCTCTTAATAGATCTCTTCTTGTTCCACAATCTTCAGCGAATACGATATTTTTCTTAGGGGTTAAAATTATAATAGCAGTGCCGAAAGTGTCCATTTTGCACAAAAACTTCGAGTATTTGGAATAAAGAGATTTTACATAAAATTACAAGTTTTAGAAGTTATTTACAAAACATAGCAATATTTTAGCAAAATTACCCAATATAGAGGAAAGGAAAAATTAATTACAAAACATAGCATAACATAGCAAAATCTTACATTTTTCCTCCCATTTCCCTCAATTTCACTTTTGCTTCACCCATTTCCCCCAATTTCACTTTTCCTCGCGGTATTTCCCCCAATTTCACTTTTACTCCTCCCATTTCCCCCAGTTTCACTTTTCCTCCTCCATCCTCAACCACCTGGTATCTCACTGTATCTCGGTGTTTTTCAACTACCAACCACCTCGTTTCTCGTTGTATCTTGTTGTATCTCAACTACCAACCACCTCGTATCTCGTTGTATCTCGATGTATCTCAACTATCAACCACCTCGTATCTCGCTGTATCTCAACTATCAACCACCTCGTATCTCGTTGTATCTCAATTATTAGGCACCTCGTATCTCGCTGTATCTTGTTGTGTCTGGTTGTATCTGCATTGTTTTGCATTGTATCTAACTATTTCTAGGCTGTATCTAGCTGTTTCAAGATTGTTTCAGAATTGTTTCATCATGTTTATGCATTGCTTCTCACTGTTTCTAAACTATTTCACCTTTTCTGCAGTTGTTTCACATTTATTTTTTACAATTTTTTCAGACTTTTTCACTAGCTGTTTCAATTTGTTTCAACATTGTATCTCATTTTATCTGCATTATCTCTGCTTCGTATCTAATTGTATCTTGATGTTTCAAACTATTTCAGCACCGTTTCTAACTGTTTTTAGGTTTTTACACTGTTTCTGCATTTGCATCTAATTATTTCTAGACTATTTCTGCTTTGTATCTAGCCGTTTCTAGGCTGTTTCAGCGTTATTTCACATTATTTTCTATATTTTGTTTCAGACTGTTTCAGCAGCTGATTCAGACTGTTTTAGCGTTATTTCATACTGTTTCAGCACCGTTTCAGGTTGTTTCAGCACCATTTCAGGTTGTTTCAGAGCCGTTTCAGACTGTTTCAGATTATTTTCAAACTGTTTCAGCATGTTTCATTCATTGACATTCCTTTGTCACACACGGTTAAGAATAGAGACGTACAGATGGGTACACATACATACACAAAAAGTTTGAAACAAATCGGTACACATACATACATACATACATACATACATACATACATACATACATACATACATACATACATACATACATACATACATACATACATACATACATACATACATACAAAACCAGTTAACGGGGAGATCGGGGAAGCGATTAAGGGCAAAAATACCAGCCACCACCGGTGTTGAGCAGAGGGGAGATGGGGGAAAAGATGCAGTGAAAAAACAGTTGCATCACCACCACGAGACTGTCTCCATGTTCAAATCAACACCACTGCTCCCACGCTTTGACGCTGCCATCATTTTTGCTGCATCTTCATGTTGTTGCGTCCGTCGTGCCGCTGTTGCGGTTCATATGATTCTGCCACTATCTTAGCTTGATCTGCGCCAAAGGAAGCATTTTCAAGGGTAATGGAGTTCGGATTTGGGAAGTAGGGGTCAAGACGAGTTCGGGAAGGTATGTGCTGGTATTTCCGGTGGCCAAACGGTAGACATGCAGCGGCAACTGGTGGTTCTCTTTTCCGGTGAGCCATGGGAATTTTACAAGGGTTTAGCATCTTTGATGAGCTAATAGGGGTGAAGTGAGCAAATAAGAAAATAAACTTTATATAGCTAGGGTTTTGAGAAATGTGTTAGGTAAATAATGTTGTGTTGTAATTTGAGAAATATTGCTATTTTTTTGTAATACAGGATTGTAGGTTTGTGTATATATGTGTAAAAGGAATAATTTGTTTGAAATAAATAGATCTAGTATGTTGTCACAGTTTTAGTTCCCGTAAGAATAGTCTTATATTTTTTACCCTCGTCAAGAAAAGCTCGTAACAATTGCCAGAAGTCACTTAAGGGAAACTCATGGCGATCTCCAAGTTATGCTGCTAGTACAATCTGGCGATCATCAGAAGCTTTTCTTATAGGAGCCAAAAATGTGTGAGACTTTTCTTACGGAGGATAAATCTGTGATGAGACGCCAAAAGTATCCTATTTCTGTAAATCACCCTTTTTTGTTGGGGGTGTTTTTCGCGACTAGGATCATTTGAGGGAACTGTTTATATGTTGTTCCTTTTTAGAGAATTTGTGCAAATATAGCTCCAATTTAAAGTTCTCGTACCCGAATTTTGTAATATTGCAATACTTTTTTTTAAAAGAAATTAGGTAATTGTATCTTTTTTATTGTGCATTATACCTTTTCTGTTGTATGACATATTTTCTATTGTGGGAAGTATCTTTCTGCAAGTATCTTTACATTGCATGTCGTATCGTTTTTAGGTGCTAGGATTTTGTTTTGTTATGTTTTATAAATAAGTTTTTTTTTCTATATATTTTTTAATTGTTTAAAAGTATCTCATATTATGATAAAGATGTCATGAACTTGTATTTTTGTATATTATTACTACTCAAAGCCAAATACCGAGTAACCAGAAAATATTTTTCATAGTGAGTTTGAATAATTTGTTCATATTTTAAGAATCAAAGATTAACCATAACTAGTGTAGTACCCACGTGATACGCGGTGAATATCTAAAAATAATAATTATATCAAATTTCATATATTAAGGTAGCAAATATATAAAATTTTCATTATTGTACCTTGTAACCAACTACTCATATATATTAATAGTAAAAGCTTGAACCAATAAATTAGAAGGAAAAAGCGTAAGCATAAACGGAAGCATAAGATAGTATGTTACCCGCACAATAGTAATTAAACCAAATTGTCATGTGATTTATTTAACTGCATTATCATATCGCTTCAACAAAATTTCAAATGTCATGTTGTTGCTAGTGCAATGCATCAAATAACAAAATCTTTATAAAATTTAATGAATAAATCATATAGTTATGAAATAAATTTTCTGTTTGAAATGAAAGAAATAATAAGTATTTTGTTTCTCATTTCTACTTATTAGATTTATCACCTACTACGATTTAGATTATTTATGATGCTAATATGACTTTTTCTTTGTTTGTTCCCTACTTAAATAACTTTATCCACGATTCTCCTTTACTAATATAACATAAATATGTTGTTCTTATTCTTGGTAAATTTTCAAACTTTTATACTGTTATTCACAATTCCTCAATTGTATAAGTTTATCAATAATATTTTTGTGAATTATTTCATCATGATTTTTGTTTTATAATTAACTCAATGTATAAGTACCTTCGCGTTATATCTATACCCTCTTGGTACATTTTTTATTACATTTGACTCGCTTTCTTTTCTGATAAGTAAAGATTACATAAGAATATTTCATATCCAAAATTGTGTTTCACCTCAACGATTAGCAAAGGGAAGATATTACTACTTACACTCCCAACAACAAAAAATGTAATAATCATATTGAAACAAAATGTTGCAAGAATAAATATAACACAAGTATTGAGTGAAGAAAATATTTTTTTTTCGGCTTTCTTTTTCTTCAACACAACTGATACATGAGAACAATTAATTCATGGTTTTTAAAATTATCTAATTTATTTATCCTTAGGAGAAGAATCACTCTTCTCATGTTCTTCGGCGAGAACTGATCCTATATTCTTTAGCCTAGTTAAACATGACCGAACAATATTTATAGCATAAACTTAACTCTTCAAATATGACTTGTGTATGCAAGTCTATAAAGCAAGCTTCGTCCCATAAGATAAATATTTAAATATACAAAGAAACAAAAAGGAGAGAGAAGAATAAAGGAAAATATAATGCAGAGGAACGGGTTGTCACTTAATACAAACTCAACTCCTTTTTAAAGAAATAAAAAATTTACTCCAATGAAGAATTCCAATTTTTTTTAAAAGCTCCAACAACTTAACAATTCCATCAACTTACTCCAATTCAACAGATTCAAGAGAAAATCGTAATGAGGTATTTTACCTAAAAAAAGAAAAAAAGACGGATGAGTCAATTACCAGTTCACTATTCCAAGATAATTGAATGTGTGTGAGTAAAAATACATCAAAAATGTACTTTATGGATGATCATTCATGTGTATATTATCTTTTTTTGTACTTTTCAAAGTTGTATTTCACACCTGCAAAAATTTTTATAAGGAAATATATATACTTTATATTGATTCTTGTCATTAGTCAAGATTCATTGTAGTAACTAATTCGCTTATCCATGGATAGGTCATGTCAATTATAATTTTTATTTCTTTTTCCGCTCCAAATCACCATTCCATCAAGCATGGGCCTCAAAAGCTGGATAAATCACAACGTCACCCTTATTAACAACATCAAAGTATGTCTTCCCTTCCTCAACTGCAAAACTTGATCAGATTGATATTATTGTTAGGGTATAGTTGACATACCCTAGACCCAATCTCGTATTTATTAATTTGAACATATTTTGATATTAATATATGGCATTTGATATTCATTTATCATAGTTATTATTAATTAATATGATAAAGTCCTTGATTAAGGTTTGAGACTTTTTATCATGATGGAGATCGTGATAATGAGAATCAAGTCTTATATAACTTAATCTAAAATTGTTCTTGATTGTAGGATCACTAAATTATTAATTAGGACATCAGTGATTTGGCTAGATCAATATTTATGTGATAGTCTTTATTGGATAAAGATTAGTTGATCTCATTAACTAAATTACATAAATAGGTGATGCATATGGAGATATGATCACTGAACCGACTCATTGGATAATTCCTAATGTTTAGAATTACCATAATCAATCAATTGGATATTTTCTTGAAGAATGTAATGCACAAGTTTCCTTTGACCTGAGATCGTCATAGTAATTGACAAGTTATTTATTGCACTTTGATACTAGACCCCTATTGTCCTACGACGATAGTTGAAAGGATATTGAGTATGATTAAATACTTGTAGAATTAATGAACGATCAAGATGGAATCTGTTGCCTCTTGGTAATGAGTTTAAGCTCTATGTTGTCATGAATTATAAACGACTACTTTAAGAGCTTGGCCAGGGCAATTGAATGATAAGAGAAAAGAGTTTCTTAGATCATTCACCGATCGATTATATTCGACATGTAAACATAGTTGGTCACCTATTGAGATTTAACAGTTAAACCATATTCTAGGGTGACTCGGAGCTAAAATGACAAAAGAAAATACTACATTATTCTTCTACGGGTTCTTGAGAGTAAATCGTATACTTCAATCTAACCCGGTCGTTAAGTAGTGTTGCTAAACGCCACCCTTTATTAGCATATTGATATGATCAATTTACTACCGGCTTAGTATCGAACCTATGGGGTCGCACACTAACGAGTGTTCTGATCTTTGCTAAGGATTAAATATTATTTAATCCAAATGGAATATTATTATATTTTTTGCTAGCACAGAGAATATAATTAATATGTGAATTAATTAAGTTTTACTATTTAGAATATTAAAGTTGAGTTATTTCTCTTGGTTAGTTCTTGGTTAAAATAATTACTAATATATATGTGATATATATTTAGTTTGCAATTAATGGTTATTATACATAGAGATGTATTATAATATTAATAAAGAAATATTTTTGAACACTTGTCATCATGCATGAAGAAGTAAGAACATTTGTCACCATGCATGAATGAGGAAGAACACTTGGCTCCTTGCATGAAGAAGCAAAAACACTTGGCTTCTTGCATGGAATGACAAGAACAAGTGTCAAATGAGGCTAGCCACTTAACTAGCATGCAAAGGGGTGCTTTCATGCAAACACCACTATAAAAAGGGCTAAAATTAGCCCAAGAAATCATACCCATGAAGCCTTTTCTTCCCTAACCTTTATTCATAAGTAGCCATTATTTTTACATATAGCCACTATTGTGATAATCTCTCGATAAATAAAAACAACCAAGAGAAAATTAACTGTAACAAGAAAATTAGTTTCTTGTTCTTTTAGTTTGTGAAAAATTTTTAAGAAAGCTTAAGCGCAATAGTTTTTATCCAATTTGTTCACGGATCCATTGATCAAAGAGTTGATAGCAAGGATCGGTCTCGGTGTGGATACGCATAGAGGCTTCGCACTATCGGAGCTTAACAACAACTCTCGCACTACCAGGTATGTCTAAGATTCGATCTTTAGACGTAGTAAATAAATTTTAAACGCAAATAGATCTACCTAGGATTAATTTTATCTTCCGCTGCGTGTTATGAGCACACCCCGGCAATCCAACAATTATCTGGATTGAGAATGAAGAAATTTAACAGTGATGCTACACAAATATCAGTTGAGAGAAACCACACTAAGAGCATCAATCATAAATGTTCACCCGACTATTTTATAAACAATTAAAATATCTTATGTATAATTTCACTGTCAAATCCTTTGTATATTGAAATCGTCAAATTTGAAGCTGCCAAAGAAAAAAAGAGACACATGAAACAAGACCAGTCCATAGTTGTATGAATGATGTAGGGACATATAACTATTAAGAAAAAGAAAAATAAAAGCAAATTGTAAACCTTATCTTTCTAGAGTAGTCTTCATAGATGTAGGAGTCGTGTTTCTTTAAAAAAAAAATACTTCTTCCAAAACAAATAGAAAACCCTTTAATAAAAGTTTAACATTTGAAATGGGATTTCGTATATTTTGTCACAAATTAATACATCAAAGTAAATAATTATAATCTTATCATATAAGACTCCGTGATAGGAAGAATAAGTTTAAACCAACTTATTAGAAGTTCAAAGAGGTTTATTCAAAATTGGTTATTAAAAAATAAGGATAGAAAAATCAGAATTTTCATGATATTTTCAGGTGAATAATTCGAACTGGGTTTTAAAATAATTAGGATAAAAAAAAAACCAAACTTACCGTGAAATTTTCGGCTTCGAGTTAACCGCTCAATTTTTATGTGTTTTCAAATGCAAAAGTTAATATTCAGATAAAAAAAAATTCTGAAAGGAAAAAATTAAGTACCTCATTCAACATACTATGTAGCTACACATACGTTGAACTAATCAGTAGATAACTCAAAGTAAAATCAAATATAGAAATTTAACGAAGAAGAGGCAGCTCCTACCATCAAGTTTTAAATAATTAGCACCAACAATGTTCAAGTAATGGCTTTTATCTATGCTGTGAGTTCACCTAATTGATTGATCGTAGCTTCATATAAATATTAATTATAATCAGTTCTTTTTAAATCTAGCTCTTGAAAAATTACTTGATAATGATAGATATCATCTATAAAAACCAACTTGCTATTAAGAAACAAATTGTAATGAAGGCAACTCAAGTGATAATGACTTACCCACCTGGACTTCTTTTTTGTTATATTATCTTTTGTTAGAATTCTCATCATCATGAGTGCTCGTGCAGTCGATTCTTTGTTTGAGTCCTAAAAGCCAAAAGTATTACTGAGAAAGAAGGATCAAGGATGATAATCAATTTATTGGTAGATAAAATTTACTCCCAAAATATGCACCTTATACCCAAGCACCAAACCAAAACTCAAAGCTATAGGATCACTTGCCGGCAAGAAAGGTAAGTATGTGAAATTTAACAACTTCATTACTTGAACTAACTCCAAAATTTACTATACAGAACTAACTCAAACTCTACAACTCCAAAATTTTATACATAACTAACTCAAATTCAAAATCGTCAACCAGTTAGGATGTTAATTTGTATAAATACAAATTCTAACAGAGTAAAAAAAAGTAGCCGAAAAGTACCTATATCATGTATCACATACTTCCTTATCGTTATTGTATGCGTAACAAATTTACAACTATTGTCTCATGCTCATAGTTTCCTTGACCACTCATATTCCACTCTGCAAAGTTTCATTATCAATCCTGAAAAATGGATGAATTAAGCTAAAATAAAAAAGTTGAAATACATTGAATTATGTAAAAATAATGCAGATAACAGGAAAAATAATTTAACAATGGGTGAAGATAATCAAAGATTAACAAAAAAAATCTATATAATTTCATAATCAAAACTTACCTGTTTATAAAGATCCTATAATAATCAAAACGATACATCATTATATGAAGGAAAAAACAAAGACATGCCGTTACCTGTAAATTTAGTTTTATCATTAATAAAATAAAAATTATTTTGTACTTCTTTAATGATAATTATCGATGGGAGGCGATGAGCAAATCGGATGAAAAAACGACCATTACCACCCTCGCATCTTCATCACATAGCAGCCACAGTTTATGCATAGATCCGAAAACCTTGGATACGTTCATGTTTTGAAAGATAAATAGAAATTTTACCGGGTTTAGAAGTTGATTGAAATACAGTTTCCATAATTTTTATGGATGAAATAAAAGATGACGACATGGGTAGAGTAGTTTTTGCTAGAGAGGTAGTTAACTTGAAAAGAAACCGCACCAAAGCAGATTTATTTATTTATTTTTTTAAATTGTGCTTTTACGGAGAACGTGCAGTACCAAAGTTGGGTGTTGCCAAAAGTTTTGAAATTTGATTTTAAATTGTAGATTTAACAAACTAAGCTAATTTAACATTGCAATTAAATTCAGATTTTTAAATTTTCTATTTTAGTTTGAATAATCTAAACATAACTAACTAATTTACCTAAAATTGACATGTGGCTTCCTACTATTTTGACACTTGACTTCTTTCTATAGGCTTACTATCTTGCTTTTATTAATAAATAGATAGATATAGATATAGATGTATAAGTGCTTGGTTGAAAGTTGAAACAAGTAATGTGGACTAAAAGGTATGATATTCCTAATGGAGAGTGACCTTTGTCATAAGTCAAAGAGGTTAGCGTGCGAATAATAAACAAGGGAAAATTCACAATCCTTTAAAAGAAATTAGACCAAGTTAATTTTGTTGTGTTGAAAGTTGACGAGGAAACTGCAGATTTGGTATATCATAACAGTCACGGAACATCCAATTCTTTTGCAGCACGACAAGGATACTGATCTTTTAATCGAAATATAATACTATAAATATATCCATCGAAAAAGCAAACAAAATTGCTCAGCCTTAAAAGACAATTGAATATTTTCTAAAAACGAATTTTTGGTGCAATTTCAGCAGATTAGCTCAAAAAAATCAAATGCATTGTGAGACACATTGTAATAGAAAAAACATACTCACACATCGAGTATATACACCTAACCATGATAAAGTAATGAAAGGTGATTCTAAAAAAAAAAGAGAGAAATAATTTAATGGATGGTAAATCAGAAAATTGATTGCATGTATGGTCATTCAAAATTTATGCTGGAATAACAACGAATTCAATTTGCTTTAATTTGTACCACGTACATAGTTTCTAATACAAAGTTTTAAAAGATAACAACCATAAAGAAATCGTTTGTCGATCGATGGTAGTCTATGAGCTTAAGGTATGAAGAAGCGTCAAAATTTGTATAGATATTAGTCGACTCTAATTTATTTGGAATTAAAACGATATTGTGATTGTTGTTGTAACTATTCTCTATTTTAGACATATTAAGATTAATTTGAATGTCAATTGTCTTGCCTCACTATTATTATAAAGATGAATTAATGTCACATTCTTGCGTTAATTTTAAGTGGCTCACTCAAAATTGAGTAATTATGTTTGATATTCAAATTGCTTGACGACGTGATTTGTGACCTCGATTACCTATGTATCACGTTTTTTCAGTTGCTTATCGTGCTAAAGACTAATTCTTTGTTTCAACAAGTCACTTTCCTACATTAATTTGTCTATACACAACAGTTAGTAGGACATGTTCAATTGGCTTGTAGCTTTTCAAGATCACCAAGCGGTGTAACATAAAATTGACTAATTCCTTTTCTTGATAATCGAATTGCTAGACCACGTGATTTGTGACAACAATTGGATCCCACAAATCATGTTTTGTTTGGTCATTATTGTCCTAAAGTAGCTTTAAGGCTGCTATGAAACCAAACTGGGCCCGATCCCATCACCCGACTCAAACTCCAACATAATTTCTATGGATTTTTTTACATAAAAGTACAAATTAGAGCTTAATTACCAAACATAGCAACATTTTAGCAAAATAATCATATATAGAGGAAAATACAAATTAATTACAAATATAGCAAAAACATAGCAATATTTCCACATAACATACCAAACCCTTACATTCTTCCTCCTATTTCCCCACTATCACTTCTGCTCCTCTAATTTCTTACTATTTCAATTTTCCTCCACCATTTCTCTCAATTTCACTTTTATTCCTATCATTTTCCCCAATTTCACTTTTCCTCATCCCATCCTCGATGTATCTCGTGGTATCTCACCGTATCTCAACTGTTTCTGCACCGTTTCAACTGTTTCTGCTGCACCGTATCTCAACTATTTCTGCACCTTTTTTGCAGCACTGTATCTAACTGTTTCTGCACCATATCTAACTGTTTCTGCAGCACTGTATCTAACAGTTTCTGCACCGTTTCTACTGTTTCTAACTGTTTCTGCAGCATTGTATCTAATAGTTTCTGCACCGTATCCAACTGTATCTCACTGTATCTACGCTGTTTTAGCACTGTTCCAGATTATTTCAACACCGTATCTAACTATTTCTCGACTGTATTAAGCTGTTTCTTGACCGTTTCGGCATTGTTTCGTCTTATTTGTGCATTGTTTCTCACTGTTTCAAAGCTATTTTTACCCTTTTAGCATTATTTCATATTATTTTTTATATTTTACTTCGGAATTTTTCACAAGCGGTTTTATATTGTATCATATCGTTTCATCACCGTTTCAGACTATTTCAACTCTATTTAAGATTGTATCATATTGTTTCAATGCCGTTTTGAGACTGTATCATATTGTTTCAATGCCGTTTTAGACTGTTTCAATACCATTTCAGACTGTATCATAGTGTTTCAATATCGTTTCAGACTGTTTCAACATCGTTTCAGACCGTTTCAACTCCGTTTCAAACTGTATCATTGTGTTTCAATACCGTTTCAGATTGTTTCAATCCTGTTTTAGACCGTTTCAACCTATTTAAGACTGTTTCAACAACGTTTTAAAGAGAGTTTCTCCTTTGTTAGATCAAAATATATGAAAAGTTGGACCCACCCCCAAATCTGATTCAAATCGTATCCAGACCGTTTCAAATCCATTTTAAACTATATCATTCTGTCTTTTGCTTTCATGAATTGCGTCTTTAAGATTAGTTATTGACCTTGAACAACCAGATCGTCGCCGGTGACCGTAACAGTTACTCATCACCAGACTATTTGTTGAAGCCTTAGGGTTCTTCCGTTCTAGCATCAACAACATCACTATTCGCATCGAGGATTTCAACGGGAGTAATTGTATCCCGCGATAGATCCACAGAGGCTTCGTAACAAAAACGGAGGAGACAGATCATAAAAGGGAAAGGGTAATCGGCTCTCCGTCATGTTGTAGCTGGTTTCCGGTGAAGATCCGGTGAAGATGATGACGGTAATGGACCGGTTTTTGTGAGTTCGTTTGAGTCGAAATCAGTGACGGATCGAGTGAATCCTCCACCATTGCTACTGCCGGAGTTGATAGTATTGGTATCATTGCTGTCGTTAGTGATGGTATTTCCGTCGCGGAACTCTGGTGGTAGCTCTGTATCTATTTGGTCCGGTGGTTGTGGTTTGGATATGGGAGAGGGTGGCGGCTGATTTGCTTTGGGGAAGTGGAGAAAGTAGTTTTAGGGTTTCTAGGAGAGTGGGTGTAAGTTATTAAAAATGAAATGTACTGATTATTGAAGAAGTGTACTAAACAAATATTGCTATGTATGGTAATTTTAAAAATATTGCTATTTTTGTGTAATTAGGAGTGTATATTTGTATATATGTGTAAAAAAACCCAATTTCTATATATTAATCGTACAAGAAATTTTACATTATATGATCACCCCGAGGTAGATCTAAGTTTAAGGAAGAAGCTCAACTAATATCCTTCGTTTAAAAATTATTAATATACGAGTAGAGCAAAAATAAAATTTTTGGTATATTTGTACTGTAGATTCCATCGATAGAACATAAAATTCTAGGCAAGTGACAAAAGGAGTCCAAAAGTTGCTCTAGATCGTTAGTTCAAATTCCTCATTTGACATTTTGAGAATCCTAATACGTTTTATTTTTGACTCCCCATGCATAATTTCTCGCTTCACCAGTAATCACTTAATAGATAATTACTACTGTTATAATAACTATTCATACAAAATAATACTAGTAAATTGAAGTATAACTATCTACATCAAATTGACACAAAATATTTTGATAGTGGTTATATTTAAGTTAAAGTCCACATCAGTTAATAGCTGTTATCAAATAGACCAATTTCCCCCGTATTTGCGTCCACGTACATTCAATCTCTCTAACCGGTTCCTATTGCCGCGTCCATGTGCACCTCTCAAAAAGTCTAATCTAAAGTTTGTCATCCTCACAATATTTCCAACTTTACCCTTCACTTTTTAATCATTACTATAACTAATCATTATATTTGTTCCCACCAATATCTAACACCCTTTTAGTAAATTTATCAAATAAGTCAATCATTTGTTATACATGTTTTAAAGAGCAGAATTTGCAAATTAAAAGACCACGAAATCAAGAACTCCACATACATTGTATCTTTGGCATGGCTCCGGCTAAAAATGATGCTGGTGCTGCCTTTGACATACCTCTATTGCCAAAGACAGAATTACATACAAGAAATGACAAGTTCTTGGTTTTGAGGGCAGTTTTTAATGTATCAACAAGTATTATTGGTGCTGGAATTATGTCTGTTCCAGCAACTCTTAAGGTCCTAGGTGTAATACCAGCTTTTATATTGATTGTCTTGGTTGCTTTGTTGGTTGATATATCAGTAGATTTCATGTTGAGGTTTACTTATGCCGGCGAGTCGAAGACTTATGCTGGTTTGATGAATGAGTCTTTTGGAAAGTTTGGTTCTGTTGCTGTCCAAATTGCTGTCATGATCACCAATCTTGGTTGCTTGATCATGTACCTTATTATTATTGGTAAGTACATATTTACTTCATCTTACCACTTTCTTGTTAGTATGTGTGCAATATGCTTTCAAAAGAGCTCGCTGATTTTTTCATGTCATCCTTTAAGAGTCTTGGTAGACAGAGTTATTCGAAGATATCCACTATATAGGTAAAGATTGATACTATATTAGGTAGGATCGCGAAGATAGTGCCGTCTTAATATGTGTCCCCCCCACCCCCTGCCCCTTTAAGGATCGCGAAGATAGTACCCCCACCCCCAACCCCCTGCCCACCTCCATTTACCAACCTACAAAGAAATGAACTTTAGTATCAATCTTTACCTATATAATGGATATCTCGATTTCGCCAATTTCTTATTTAAGGATCATCAGTTTGGGTTTATCATAAGTGCTGACATACCTGATGCATCAGTAAATTTGAGTTGTATGCTTAGAATTAAGCTTAAAGGAATGTAGTGATTGATTATATTGGTAATAGTTTATGGATCTGTCACAGTTTTGCTTCTGACTCGAATTATAGTATATACATATACAACAAAATTTTTAAAATGCATACATGATAAGATCACAAGTCTTATGAAACATTAACTCTAAATCCTGAATTTATCTTTGGTTTCTGTTACTTTCTATGAGCAGGAGATGTCCTTTCTGGACAAGGGGAACATCTTGGTGTTCTACAAGAATGGTTTGGGATTCATTGGTGGAATTCCCGTAATTTTGCAATCCTCTTCATTGTCTTGTTCGTTATGCTTCCTCTGGTCCTTTATCGACGTATTGGTCAGTACCTAATTTCGATAAGATTTCTTGGGCTAGTTCATATGTATGTGTTCAAAGCAGTAAAATTTGCTGACAATTGGTGTATGTGAACTGTCATTGCAGAATCATTATGGTTGAGTTCAGCATTAGCCGTTCTCCTAGCAATTGTATTTGTTGTCATATGTTCAGTGATGGCAATCTTTGCAATCCTAAAAGGGGAAACAGTTAGCCCAAGATTGTTACCTGAGATGGATACTGAAACATCATTTTTCAACCTTTTCACCGCGGTCCCTGTCATTGTTACAGCATTTACATTTCACTTCAATGGTAAGAACCCTACATTCATTTGGAGTCTTGTTTAGTTTTATGTCATTTCATAGAAAAATTGCTAACTTCAATACATTTATAACATGCAATATGCAGTTCATCCTATTGGAACAGAGCTAGGAAAACCTGCAGCTATGTCCTCTGCTGTCAAAATTTCACTAGTACTATGTGCAGCTATCTATTTTTCAATTGGCATTTTCGGCTACCTTCTATTCGGGGATTCAATCATGCCTGATATACTTGTAAACTTTGACAAATCATCTGGTACTTCAGCAATCAGTTCAATGCTAAACGATATAGTTCGTTTGAGCTATGCATTTCACCTAATGCTGGTGTTTCCTCTATTGAATTTCTCCCTAAGGGCCAATATGGACGAACTCTTATTTCCAAAGAAGCCTTTTTTGGCAAGTGATACTAAACGATTCGTGTCACTTAGTTTGGCCTTGTTAGCTTTCTCATATGTAGCAGCCATTTTTATCCCATCTATATGGTACATTTTCCAGTTCATGGGATCAACTACAGGTGTTTGCCTTGCTTTCATATTTCCAGGTGCAATTGCCTTAAGGTATCGATCTTTTTCTCACTTTTGTTTTAGAACTCCTTAGCGATATGAATTATTTTGTTCTTCTTAATTGGTGCTAACATCTTTGATTTCTTGTTTAACAGAGATGTCCATGGTATATCGTCGCAGAAAGATAAGATCATTGCAGTGATCATGATTGTTCAAGCTGTTGTGACTAGCCTGATAACAATTGCTACTAATATCTACAATATGAGCGGAAATAGGTCGTAGTTTCTAGCTTGTTCATTTTTTTTCTACAATTTTCTAATAGATGAGTTAATTGGTTTGTACCTTTGGTATCGAGGCATAGCTGTAGCAGTAGTAGTAGTAGTTGTTTTTGTCTGTATTCTTATGTAACCTTATCAATTGTCCATCATATATGTGTGAATACCAAATCCAACCAAATGTTGTAGCTAATGAAGTGTTGGACACATCAAGAGTTTTAAGCAGGACAACTTTGTAAATATAATACTGCTCTAACATATTTGATTACATGAAGCAGTAATACCATTTCTAATGCCGTTAAAAATGGGATAACAGATTAAGGCGCTCAAGATTTAATTGTTATTAGCCTTGATGACATGTTTTAGTCCACTCATACACTTAACAAAGTGCAGTTAGAGCCATAAGAATGGAAAATATCCTGGTAGAATGACTTTCTCTTAAATGAAAAATGAGGGTGAACTGAAATTCCGAATATGATATGGTTAAAAAAAAAAAAGGTACAGTGATATCCTGTAAGAACTGCAAAGATACTATCTATTAGTTTGATTAATTCGAGTTCGTGCCTTAGGGGATCATTAAAAAATAAGGTTATCAGGAAATTTTCTATTCCCAAAGATTTGAACTAGAGTGAAACAAATTGGATAAATTTGGGTTTAGTCTAATATAGAGATTAAGAAAACACACACAAAAAAAAATTGGCAGGTAGATATTTTATCTTTCAGAAATGATTCAGGGGTTATGTTCTTCATGTACATAGCAGCACATGATTATGATAAAATCATGTAGTCCACCCCTTGTTTTGTTATGAACTAAGCAATATGTACTCAATTAATGCTCAGTACAAAACAAGACCATGTGTCTCCGTATCAGCTCAACTAACCATATTTAATTGGACATAGAAAGAATTGACTTTATCGCATATCAAAAGTACCATTAAAACTTGTGATTTTAAATGTCACACCATTCTCTAACTATTAAAGTATCTCACAAGATTAAAATATAAAAAGTAAAAACCTTTCTCAATATAAAAATGTGCATGCCGTTAGTTCTATGGAACAGAACAAAAAGAAAAGAATACGACATAAAATAGAATATAGCTAGTTGTTTTTTTCCATGTTGCATTGCCTTGGGCATGCAACCCAAAAAGATAGAAAGACCGCTCGCTCGAAGAAAACTCTTTTAGAGCCTGGTACCAGCCAAGCCCCCTCGACTCGGCAACAAGAGTCGGTTATGGAATTCTCCAGCCAGGAATATCTTAAACAACAAGTCCAATAACTTGTACTATGTCATAGTTGGGGTCTAATTCAATCTTTTCCTCTTTTTCGCGACAAAATCCCTTGTAATCTTTAAAGCTAGATGAGGACTCTTGAGCGCAAAGGCCTCATATGTATCAGTAGAAATATCATCCTCAAAGTTTTCATCAATGAAGTCCAGACAATATTTCTGCAAGAATGGGATCTCATACTTGTCTGCAGCAATTAACAAAGCGTAGACATGATTTCTCAACTTCTCTATAGGCAATTCTCCACTATAAAGAAATTCCAATAAAGAATCCAGCTCCTCGTAGCTCAGTTCGGGCAGCCTTATTGTGTAATCATTTGGTAGAGGAGCTTTGCAGCTATCTGAATCCAACATGTGCTCGAATACAACAGATCTTGCTGCCTGTGGATTATGAACATATTATCATAATTGTCAAATTTGTTCGTGCTGTTCATCTAATTAAAAGAATCCGTCATGTTGGGTGTGCCAACTATAAAAGATATATAAAAGCTATATGAGACTTTATGAAAAAAATTGTGCGAGTTTGGAGCAACCAGACAATTAATATCACAACATGTTAAGAAGTATTTTTGGACTGAATTAATCCAGTGGCGGCATCACCCTTGTCCAAGTGGTGTCAATTGACCGCTAGAAAAATATATTGAGTTGATAGTCAAAAAAATTAATTTCTGTATATATACTATATATATGCATGTTGAATCACAGTTTTTTGGTGTGTCTACTTCGTTATATTTTGTTGATCATGTGGAACCCTTTATTAAAGGAGACTTTGACTCAGGTTATATTAATGTCCCCACCAATATAAATCTTGGTGTGATCAATCTTTTAATTCTTGCACTTGCATTTATCCTGCTTACTCAGAAGATAAAAAGTCTTACGATCTACTACTATAATAGCATCATCATCGAATACGTTCACATCAAGAAGTTAGCATTAAGTTATTTATTTTATTTTTTTTCGCGGAAATCTTTCCACGAGTCAACTATAAGACTAATAAGTGGACTCATGAATTTGAAAAGTTTTTCTTTTTAAAAATAATATAATATTCCCTGCGTCCCAAATTAGTTGTCACTTTAGCAAAACTCATTTGTCTCAAATTAGTTAGACACTTTATAATTTCAAGACTATTTTTGTCAATTCTTTCCAACTATATCATTAATTATTAAAGGTATTCTCAAAAAGAATTTAATCGTCATATATTAAATAGGGGTAACATAGTAAAATATATACTTTATTTATTGATCTTCTTAATGGGCGTGCAAAAGCTAAAAGTGACAACTAAAATAGGACGGAGGGAGTATAACATAAAAATTAGTTTAAGAAATTTTTTGCTGTTATAGTAAAATATTACTATTATTATAAATAATAGCATCGGATGATGATATATATAGTGGAATGATGGATACATACCAGATGAGCTCTATGTGCTGGTATGGAGGGGCCATTGTTCCCAGGCTTAACTAGAATATCCGTATGAATTTGACCTTTGAAAATATCAACAAAACCACTGAGATAGTTAAGCTTCTCTCTCATTTTATCCATGTCCGTTTTCAAGCCATTTGAATTTGCAGATCCCTGTAAAAAATCAATTATAAGCAAGCAATTTCACCTTTCTCTATATATAATGTCCTTAGTATGACGTAATTAAACATTTTGCAGAATTAATTTTTGTTGTTTGGTTAGAGTAAAATATTTTTCAAAAGAAAGTGAGTATACATTAATAATGTTAAGGTAGTGCTTTGATGTCCTCCCCCATTTGGTGAATATATTTCTCCTAAAAATTAATTCATTTTCGAGAAATAGAATATATTCCCGTAGTACCAAACCTTAATTCATCTACTATATGTTTTGAAAGGAAAGACCCCAAGTCTGAATATATTGGCCGAAATGCAACGGTAAAAGAATGATTCTTGCAGAGACATTTGACTATACAGTTAAAGATTGATACATACGACAGGAGCGCCAAATAATTGATTTGGTGGACACCACCCCATTTGTGCTGGGGTAGAACTGAATGTATAGTTGTTATTTGGTGAAAAGAACGACATCCTAGCTCCCTGCACAAAACAAAACTAGATGAGTATTATTCATATATATAGTTGAAGCTCAAAAGAAATTATTAGATCAAAAGACTTCCTTTTGTTTCTCCATTATTTTGATGTGCATAGACGTCACAGGTTAGAGATGGAGTTGCTGTATACGGGTTCAATCCCATCTAAGATTTTTTACCGAACCATTGATGTATAGTGAAAGATTACTAAATTCACAAATATTAAATCCCGACTAAAAAAACTACTAGTATAATAAGTTCGCTGTTGAGAACCTTTAACAGTAATCCCATCAAATTTTACATGTCGATTTATAACATTCGAAAGCTCAACATGAAAGAGTAAAGAAAATAAAAGAGAAAGATAACCTAGTAAGACTAGAATCCAAAATAGAGATTGAATAAAGAATTATTTTTTCTTTAGAGAGAGAGTGCGCGCAACCTTTTTATATTTAAAAACTATCGTCTCACACTCACTTATCACATTCATTATGGATTCATACTTCTAATCCTTCACATGACCTACATACTACATCAGACTACGAGCAAGTACGGAGTACTTCGATAGAGGAGGGCACCTATAAAAATAGATTGGATTATAACAAAATCCGAGAACAAATTTGAATTAATAATACTAGACCCACCTATTTTGAAAAAATACATCATGATAATACTCAATTTGACTGGCTCTCTTTCGTTGGTATTCTCCTCTATTAACATCAAATAGATCTCGTCTAGCATAAAAGGATTCAAAAAAAAGACTTCATGTATTACAATATTCTATTAGATATAAATAAAACTTGGGAAATTAAAAACTTGTGAGTACAAGTTGAAATATAAAGATGTGCTGCGGAAGCAAAACAACAAATTTTACCTGTATAAGTCGCCTGTGGTTTTTTCAAGAAATCTTCCAATCTTACAAAGCCTCTATAAGTTGCCTGTATTATTCACTCTCTAATCTCTATAAAAGTTACGTTGGAGTAGATATATATAATGTTACCCTAAAAGGTTGAGGCCACAACTACTTCTCCATTTTATTATAATTAGGAGTTTGACTTTTTTTTTAATTCCAAAGTAGAATAGTATTCTAATCCCAATAGAATTGTTTCTTTCCACATTAATTTGTTAGGACAATTTACTTCACCAATTCTCAGCAGGAATTTTTCTTAAGCTAAAGTTCAATGCTGGTATATGCTAATGTGTATTTTATTAGTATTTTCTTCTATTTCCAGGAAGCAGATTTCAGTATTAACTAATTTACTTTTCACTTTGTGATATGACGACAGTAATTTAAATGTTTTTTCAATTTCAAAGTTAAAAAGAAAAAAAGAAAAAAGAAAAAAGGCAAACTTAAGTGGGTAAATTACGGAACTATGACACTTAAGACAATGGTTTGCCTAATTGACCTCATTAAGTGTGGTTTGGCAAGAATGACCTTACTTAACTTAAGTGGAACATTTCAGGACGAAACTATCCCTTAACAAATAATAAATAGACTTGATTGTCTCTTTCCCTTCCTTTACAATTTTGCAGCTTATTTCCCCACAAAAAAGAAGCTTTTACAAAAGCGTCAAACCCTAAGAATCCAAAATTTCGAGAAAAAAGAAGATTCAAAGGTAATTTCTTCAATGTTTCATTAATTATACGTAGTTTTTAAATTAAATTTTGCATAATTACATCTTAAATTCGTAGAATTTATTTAGTTTTCATATACTAACAAATTAGCTATAGTGGGTTGTGAATTTTGATGATAATGATTGAAAACTACTGCTAGATAACCAACAATTAACGTCCCATTGAATTTTAATTGCTGCAAAAAAAATTATATTAGCTTGAATTTGTATTTGCTGCGGAATTTGCGAATAGGAATTGCGATTACTCTTATTTAGTAGCAACTTCATTACTTTGCCCTAAATTAACTTGAAATAACTTGTAGATGATATCTGTAAATTGTCACTAGCAGGAAACGCTTTTTAAGATCTGTTCCACGGGAATTTGTTTGTAATGCAACTGGCTTGTGGGCAGCACTTGCAGCTGTACTGCAAACTATTGCTTGTAGATAAATCTCTACATGTGTTGCCTAATATGCAGCACTTTTGATTGCATGGAGTGATGCTTTGTAAGTATTGCCCACAGGGCTACACTTGGAGGTTCGATTAAAAACAACACATGTAGAGTAGCTCTACATGTGCTGCCTAATAAGCAAGAGTTTTGAATGCATAGTAGGTGTCTTTTCAAGTGTTGCCTTGTGGGCAGCACTTGGAGGTTTGGTGCAAAACAACATGTAGAAGAATCTCTATATGTGATGCCCAATATGCAGCACTTTAGTTGTGCTGCAAAATCTTTACATGCACTTGATATAACTTGTGTAGGGAAATTTCCCTACAAGCTGTGGCCGAAGGCCAACTCTTTAATTAAAAAAGTGTAAACAAGTTCTAAAACTTGTTGCTAGTCGATCTCCATCGCTTATGCATAACACTTAACAAAGGAAAACTGATGTTTGCTTTATCTTGTTAATCTATTAACCAAACTCTAAACTCATGTTTCCATTTTATTGCGTGCAGCATTTGAGTAGCAACAAATTGCATCTATATTTCTTACAACGGAATATAGAGCGCTATTTTAAACGTAGCAAGTATGGATGACAAAATGAAAAATTAGATGCAGAATTTGAAGTTCGAATCACAATGTCCATAAAGTACTCAACCAAAATAGGGAGATGATGCTTACGCGACATATAAATGACGATGACAGACCTATCATTGACGAATCTACTCTATTGGCTTCACCAAATTAGTGTTATTTTATCATGTGATTATGTTTTTTTTTAAAAAAAAAAGATATTGCGAAGCACAGTTTAAAGAACAATTTGTTTGCCTTTGTCTTATTTTATTTTGATTCAATATGTCTTGACTTCGTTTCTTTCTTAACTCCGCTATCATTGTGCTTGTCTGCTAGTGTTGGTAAATAGGCAACAGTTGCCCGCCAACCCTTATCAATTTCTCACAGGCAATTGCTTTGAGTTGCTACCCAGGCAACACTTTGCCTCCCCTGCTCACCAAATTCCTTAGCCAATTCCAGTAAGATGCTTCCTAGGCAATCCTTGGCCTCCACCCCCTCACCAAATTCTCAAAGTCAATACCTTTGAAATGCTTCCTAGGCAACAATTGACCCCCACCACTTACCAAATTCCCTCATTCGCCAATTCCTTCGAAATGCTGCCTAGATAGCACTTGACCTTCACCCGGCGTCAAATTCCCTAAGCCAATTGTTTTGAGTTGTTGCCTTTATATTATAAGAATAAAATATACAAAAAAACACTAATAACACAAGCAAGACATTCAATATGTCTTAGCTTCATTACTCCATTAACTCTCCTATAACATTGTGTTTAGTTTTAAGTGTTAGCAAATAGGCAAAAGTTGCCCACAAAGCCTTACCAAAACCTCACAGCCAACTGGCTTAAGTGGATGCCTGACAGGCAGCACTTAGCCTACACCAGATCCATTAATATGCAGCACTTGGCCTCCACCCATTACCCAAATTTCCAAAGCTAATACACTTGAAATAATGCTACATAGCCAACACTTCACCCCTTGTCCCTCACCAAATTCCACAAGCCACTTGCATTAAGTTACTGCTTTCACAATATCATAAGTTAACAAAACACAAACAAACATTAAAAAATAAGCTACGACACACATAAAACGCTTACAGGAAAATGTACATTCAACACTAAATACAATCAAACTTTACAAATCCCAAAGCATTTACATTACTAACATTATAAGCATGTGTTACACACAAACGGTTCAATCGTGTCAACTAAAAAGACAAGCATTTATATTAAAAACTCAGTCATCCTCATCACTTTTACACAACAGAGAAAGACTTTCCAAGCACTACTTTATAAAAATGAGAATTATGCTCATGGTAATCAATCGTCTATCTTCTCAAGAGGAGTACCATATCCACCATTGACTTGGACCTTGAATGACTCTACAGGTTAGCAGCCCAATCAAAATAATAATCTTTCAACTGTGCCCACTTCAATTTGAAAACATCATTGCCATGCATTATTGAGTCAGCAAACTTAAGCACGTAAGCACCACCATACCTGCATAAGATTTAACGAAGGGTGAATGCAAAAAACAAATAAAATAAAAAATAGAATCAGTAAATGTAATATCATACCATAATTAACTTAAACTTAATAGGCAACAATTTTCCCAGTACAACCATCAAATGTAATGTCAACGTCACAAAAAGAAAGAAAAATAAAAAAGTTAATATCTACTACTAAACAGTAAGCAAGCACAACCTGACAGACAGCATTTTCCCTACAAACATAACTTATGTTTGAATGCTAAACTGTTGCCCTGTGGGCAACCGTTTCTACAAAAATAGGAAAAATAAAAAATGTAACAGCCAACAAAACTTATAATTGAATATAATCTCAACTGTTGCCAAGGCAATAGTTTCTACAATTAAAAAAAATACACACCAATACTTTGCTAAAAATTCACATCAACTACATATATAATATAATTTCATATAACAGATTCAACAACATAAAACGAATATTATCGATTAAAAACAAAATCTAACGAATCAAGGAAGCAAAAATTATAAAAAGAAAAAAAATCCAACACCAATACTTTGCTAAAAAATTTCATCAACTACGTAATTGATGTAATTTCATAAGATATTCGACAATATTAAACAAAAGGTACCGATTAATAACAAAAATTAACGATTTAGGGAATCAAAAATTGGATTATTTATAAAAATCAATAAAGAAAAAAATAAACTTAAATAAGAAGAATAGAGAAACTAACCCAGATGAAGAACCCTAATTCGTAAAGGAAAGAGAGAGAGAGAGAGAGAGAGAGAGAGAGAGAGTGTGTGTGTGTGTGTGTGTGTGTGAAGGGAAAGAGAAAGGGTGGCTCAGAATTAAAAATTACGGCTAATATTGGTCAAGGGTAAAATAGACTTTTCATATATTTAAAAATGGGTAGGAGGACCATTTTGCTAAAATATTTTTTAGTGAGGACAAAAGGACATAACCAGGGATAAGGGGGTACATGAGATGAAATTTTTTGAACTTAAGTTTGGCTCTTTTTTTCCTTGAAATCGAAAAAACACTTTGACATAAATTTTAAAAAAGAAAATTTCGAATTTAAGTTAACTTCAACCTCTACTTAGAAGCTTTAAAATTTGTGTAAGGTTGTAGGTTGCACTTCCTGTCCATTTATGACGTTCATGATGCAAACGAGTGATTGAAAAGAAAAGGGAAAATAACAGCTAGTGTCCAACTAACTTTCTCCATATATTTTCTTAGCCTTTATTTTTTTTTCAAAATAACCCTAAATAAATATTTAACCAAACCCACTAACTTTTTATAGCCAGTAGGGTTTTTAGGTTTTCTCCTTCTTCTTCCTTCCTTCCTCCCTTATTTCTAGGGTTTTCCCTCCACCGCCGCCAACCCCCACCCCTACCCTCGTCAGTCACAACCGGTCCTCCACCGCTGCTCCTCCACCTGTTGCCCACGTCACAGATCCACCGCTGCCCCGCCATTCTTCTTCTTCTTCTTCTTCTTCTTCTTCTTCTTCTTCTCTGTTTCCTCCCGTCGTCCTTGGTGGTGCAATCTCTACCGCTGCTCCGCCTATTCTTCTGCTTCTTCCCTTACCCCGTCGTCACTGGTGGTGCTCTTCCGTCCATCTACCAGAAAATGCTTCGTCGAAGCAGTAGCTGCTGCTCCGGCGAAGTAGATTCCGATGGATGGACGGTGATGTTGACCTTGAACCGGAGCTCTGGCGAAGACAAGCTTTGCTCTTGGCTATTTCGTTTTCTTTTTTTAGGATAATTGGATGTATACAAATTTTATTTCATTAAATTGTGTATACACTGTGAAAAAAGTGTGTATACACTAAAAGTAATGGTAAAAAGTGCCCGTATACATTGTGTGTACCCAATAAATATGACTGTATACACCATATTTTTTGGTGTATATACTGGGTATCCGTGAGGATACCATTTGTATACCTAGGCTATTGTTTGTATACCATTTGTATTCATTTTTATGTATTCATTGTCTACATTGCCTAGTTGTGATATATAAATTATACAATGATTACACACAATTATACACAATCATTACAAGTTTATCTCCAGAAAAAAAATTGCCACCCTCGCGAGAGAGGGTTCAAATGGAACCCCCTTCGCCGGAAAATTGCACTGCGTAAATAGAATAAAATCATTTTTTTATACATGTATACCATATGTTGAACCCCCTTGACACAAGTATAAGCTTTACTTTTTTAAATTTTGAACCCCCTTATTGAAAATCCTGCCTCTGCCGCTGACTCCAAGTCAAATCTCGTCATACTCAATAATATTAAAAACTTATCTCCCAATTCAAAATTCAACTTAATCAAATTCAAAATCATCAAATATAATCTTTTTTTTTTGTGCAAAGTAAACTAACATTTTATTCATTCCTTTATTCTTTTAACAGCCTTTTGAGTTTGAAAGCATTAGGACTCCTATCATCAATACTAATACTGTTAAATTTGAATTCACGTATCTATAACCACTATAAATCTGAATTACATTACAAATCCATTACTGATAGACAACAAGTCCTACATCATAGCAACCAAAAGAAAAATTTTATACATGTACCTCATCAGTAACGGACCTCATCAAGGACATTAACTCTACTAAAATACAGTGAAAATTGAAGGTTAGGGTTGTGCGATTGTGGATGGTGTAAGATCGCAAGAACTCTGACAATACATATTCAATTGATATGGTGTTGCAAGATGAAGAGGTATCTTATCATCTTCTCAATAATACTTGTATTTTTGTACATATATTCTATTCTTTAGGTTATTCCAACTTTAAATTAAATCGTACATGTAATAAATTATATAGATTCAAAAATTTGAGAGATGCATATGAAAGATTACATAATAGTACATCGCCTAATTAGTATCATATGTGTTGCTTTTCTATTCATAATTAATCTGCATATTATCATGATGCACGTACTATCTTAAGAATTTATTTCTTTTCTAGAGAAATCGTATGCATGCGACCGTCGTAAGGTCGGTTATCCGCATATTTTAAACAAAAGTAAGAGAGCTTGGATTATACTTGATGAAGAACTTTGTAGTTGGACCCAATAATATGAAGCTTAAGACCAACAAGCACAAGTTAAAACTTACCTTTACCCACAGAACGATTGTGCAAGAAGAAAATGATCCGCATTTCGATTTGAACATATTCGACTTTCGGACTTATGATGTATTGGTAAATAGGCTCGATGTTGATGACGCTAAATTGTTTGGTAATTAATCCTTATTTTTTGTTTACTATATGCATTACTATCAACTTTATAATACTAATATTCTTATTGAGTTGTGATAGATATAATAGGAGATATCGCCAGATATGATAATGTTCAATCATATAAACAATTTGGGAAGACAAGTACGTTTATGGAGATTGAGCTCCAAGACTACTAGTATGTTATACGACCTTGATCTTAGCTTATCATTTAGTTAAATATAACTATTGTTAGCTTGAATAAGCTTGGAGTTTTGACTGATGACTGAGGAACGGATTCAAAGGACCTGTTCCTTTGGATCACTGCAGCTAAATAGATAATTCATGCAAAATCGTTTAAGTTGAGATATTATTAATTATCCTAACACTAATGTTTATCTTGATAATTATGCAGGTCTAAACAGATACGAAAAGATTGCATACATTCAAGGATAAGGATAGAGGATCCGGATTCTAAAGAGTAGAATCCAATTAGGACTCAAACTCAAGGGAGCTTTGGAGTTCTAATTGCTCAAGACTTCTTGGCTGCTGGAGCTATAAAACGTGGAGCATATCAGCCATAGAAGTGTGCACAAATACAGAGAGCATCGAGCAAAAGCTGAGAAGAGTTATTAGCTTATTTGTGTAATCAGTTAGCTACAGTAGAACTAAGTTAGAACCTGTTCCTCAGATTGAATCTTGTAAAAGTTCAAGTCTTAGTTCAATTGTAGTAAGCGAAAATCGAGTTGTAAACTTTCTGGTTCAAGTCGTGGACTTGACACAACTTCACTGATCGTGAGAAAGATCACTAAAGGATTAGAGTTAGTCCTAGGTTAGTAAGAGTGAGTCTTGTAACCAAGTGGGTCTTTTTACATAGTGAAGTTGAAATCCTACTTGAGAAGTAGGTCGTGGTTTTTTAATCCCGAGTCAAGGGGTTTTTCCACGCTAATATCTGGTGTTCAATTACTTACAGTTTTAATTACGCATATCGTAGAGTAAAGGAACACATTTTAAGGAACTGGTCCTTAAAACAGTAAAGTGGTGTAATCGTGGGAAATATCAATTGGTATCAGAGCAGGTTATCCTTGAAAAGGCTAACACCTAGGATTAGATGAGTACATCACGAGAAAACAGTGAGGGCCAGTCAATGGTTAGAGCACCTTATTTCAATGGGAAATACTATTCATGGTGGAAAGAATGGATGCGTGATCACCTTCAAGCAGAGGACTACGAATTGTGGGATATAGTAACTGAAGGTCCCATGATCCCAATGAAGAAGGATGCTGAGGGAAGCGATGTTCCCAAAACCAGGAAGGAATGCAATGCTGAAGACATAAAGCAATGGGAAAAGAATGCAAAGGCAAGGAAGTGGCTGGTTGGTGGACTTAGTCCTGACGAATGCACTAGAATCAGAGGGTATGCCACTGCAAAGGAGATTTGGGATGCTCTACAAGTTGCACACGAAGGAACAAGTCAGGTAAAAAGGTCCAGAGGTATGCTGAATATGAAAGCTTTAAAATGAAAGAAGAAGAGTCAATCTCTGAAATGTATACTAGATTTAATGTCATTGCTTCTGAACTTATCTCTTTGGGAAGGGTTTTAACTGTGGAAGATAGAGTAGAAAAGATTTTAACTAGGGTTCTTCCAGATTCTTGGGAGATCAAAGCTTGTGCTATCATAGAAAGCAAAGATTTAACCACTCTATCCTTAGATGAGCTTATATGCAATTTAAAGACTTATGAATTGAGGAAAAAGGTTAAAAACATAGGAGCACCAGTTAAAACTGAACCTAACCTAGCCTTGACTGCTGGTGATAAAATCATTGATGATAAGGAACTGGTCCTTATCGCTAAAAGTGTTCAGAAATATTTGATTAAGAAAAGGGCAATTAGTGGACAGGGTAGGTCTACTAACATGAAACAGGCTGGAGAATGCCACAAATGTAGAAGCTCGGAGCACTACATCAGCAAATGTCCAATTATGGAAGGAGAATGGAGGAAGAGATTCATTGATGAAAGGAAGAAGGCTAGGGAACAAGTCCATAAGAAAAGTGGAAATCTCAAAGCAATGGTTGCAGGATGGCAAGACAGTGAAGACAAAATAACTGATGATGATCTGGATGAGGATCTTGCTCTAATGGCACTTGGAGATTCAGAAAATGAAGAAGATGCTGAGGCTAGAGTGAAGGAGATAAACCACAAATGGTACATGTACAGTGGTTGCTCAAGGCACATGACAGGGCATAAGGAACTGTTCCTTTCACTCTCAGCCTTCCAAGGAGGAAGTGTTTCCTTCGGTAATGGTAAGAAAGGGGAAATCATTGGAATTGGAAAGGTAGGTAGGTCTGATTCACACTCTATAGATAATGTATTTCTAGTAGATGGGCTGAAGCATTGCTTATTGAGCATATCTTAATTGTGTGACAAAGGTAATAATGTTAATTTCTCATCTACTGGATGCACTGTGACTAACCAAACTTCTGGAGAGATTATTTTGCAGGGAAATAGGCATGGAAAAATCTACAAAGTAGACTTGCTGACATTATCTGATGGAAGCTTGAGCTGCTTAAGTGTGGTGCAAAATGATCCCCTCCTATGGCACAAAAGACTAGGACATGCTAGTCTTTCACAATTGAACAAACTTGTGTCAAAGGACTTGGTGATAGGTCTTCCTAACATCAGGTTTAATGATGAAAAAGTATGTGAAGCATGTGTCAGGGGGAAGCAGGTAAAATCCTCCTTCAAATCGAAGAAACAGGTAAGTACCACTAAACTTTTGGAACTGATCCATATGGATTTATGTGGTCCAATGAGAACAATGAGTCGTGGAGGTAAGAAGTATGTTATGGTATTGGTGGATGATTACTCCAGATTTACATGGACTATATTTCTTGCATCTAAAGAAGAAGCATTTGATGCATTTTCAATTTTTGCTAAGAAAGCTCAAAGAACTCTAGATAATCATATTATTGCCATTAGGTCAGATCATGGAACTGAATTTGAAAATCATATGTGTTTCAATTTTTGTAATGAAAATGGCATTAATCATAATTTTTCTTTACCTAGAACTCCACAACAAAATGGTGTAGTGGAAAGGAAAAACAGGACTCTAGAAGAAATGGCAAGGACTATGTTAATATCTGGAAATCTTCCACAGAACTTTTGGGCTGAGGCTATTAATACTGCATGCTACATAATAAATAGATGTATGACAAGACCTCTAACAGAAAAGACCCCATATGAATTGCTTAAAGGAAGAAAACCAAATATTTCTCATCTTAGGGCTTTTGGTTGCAAGTGTTTCATACACAACAATGGGAAAGATGCCTTAAGAAAATTTGATCCTAGAAGTGATGAGGGAATATTTGTTGGTATAGGGTGTGTAACAAGAAAACATTGAAAATTGAAGAAAGCATGCATGTTAAATTTGATGAAACTGACAGTCTCACTCAAGAGCAGGTACAGGAGAATGAAGAAATTGGAATGCTGAAAGAGTTTGAACTTAATCCACAAATGTAGATTCTGGATATGAGAAGTTAACTGCAAGGAACTGTTCCTCAGGACAGAACTGAGAAGAGTAGCACTGAAACAGGGGGAACAAATGTTGGTTCCACCTCACAAACTGGAAACGCTACTCTATCAGGAACTGTTCCTCAGCAGAGGACTTCTGGCAATGGATTGACACCCAAGCCTTTCAAGTATCAAGGGCCACATCCTGTGGATCAAATAATCTCAGATAAGACTGCTGGGGTTCAAACTAGATCAGCAGTCAAGAATCACAATCTGTGTGCCTTTAGTGCTTTCTTATCTCTTGTTGAACCTAAAAATGTGAAAGAAGCACTGAAGGATGCAGATTGGATTAATGCTATGCAGGAGGAATTGAACCAATTCCAAAGAAGTCAAGTTTGGCATCTGGAACCCAAGCCAAGGAATAGGTCCATAATTGGAACAAAATGGGTTTTCAGAAACAAACTTGATGAGGACGGCATGGTAACAAGAAACAAGGCCAGGCTAGTCGTTCAGGGATATAGTCAAGAGGAGGGCATCGACTATGATGAGACTTTAGCTCCAGTTGCAAGACAGGAAGCAATAAGACTTCTTATAGCCTTTGCTACATACATGAAATTTACTCTACATCAAATGGATGTCAAGAGTGCATTTCTGAATGGTTACTTGAAAGAAGAAGTTTATGTCAAGCAACCTCCAGGTTTTGAAAGTGAACAGTTCTCTGAACATGTGTATAAGCTGGACAAGGCCTTGTATGGGCTCAAGCAGGCACCAAGAGCATGGTATGAAAGACTATCAAAATTTCTACTCCAGAATGGATACAAGAGAGGTAAAATTGATAGTACATTGTTTTTAAAAGAAAAAGGTAAACATCTCTTAATTGTTCAAATTTATGTAGATGATATAATCTTTGGTGCTACTTGTGAAAATTTAAGTAAGGAATTTGCAAACTTGATGGGGAGTGAATTTGAGATGAGCATGATGGGTGAACTCAATTTCTTTTTGGGTTTACAAATTAAGCAAACCTCAAATGGAACTATGATCCATCAACAAAAGTATGTTAAGGAATTACTTAAAAGATTTGATATGGATAATGCTAAGGAAATTGACACACCTATTGCCACTGCCACAAAATTAGATCTTGATGAACATGGAATATCAGTTGATCAAAAATTGTATAGGGGTATGATAGGTTCTCTACTTTATCTAACTGCTAGTAGACCTGATATTGTGTTCAGTGTTGGTTTGTGTGCTAGGTTCCAATCAGATCCTAAGGAATCTCATTTGAAAGCTGTTAAAAGAATATTGAGGTATCTGAAAGGAACAGGTCCCTTGGGACTTTGGTATCCCAAAGGTGGTAGTTTTAATCTTGTTGGATATACTGTTGCTGACTATGCAGGTTTCCTTGTTGATAGAAAATGTGCCATAAAAGTACCTCAGGTATGGCACATTTTCTTGGTGAGTGTTTGGTTTGTTGGGGAACCAAGAAACAAAATTCAGTGGCACTTTCCACTGCTGAGGCTGAATATGTGGCAGCTGCTTCATGTTGTTCACCGTTGTTATGGATCAAACAATAATTACAGGATTTTGGTGTTGATGTAGGAACTGTTCTTATTTATTATGATAACACTAGTGCTATTAATATGACAAAGAATCCAGTGCATCACAAAAGGACTAAACACATTGACATAAGACATCATTTCCTAAGAGACAATTATGAAAAATGTTTGATCACCATAGCATTTTGTTCCACTGAAAAGCAAATTGCTGACATTTTTACAAAAGCTCTAGGTAGAGATGAATTTGAAAGAAATAGATTGGAATTAGGGATGATTAAATTCACATAAAATCATCAATGCTTTACTTCATAATTGGCTAGAAAATTGCTCTTAAAATGAATTTTATTCAGGCCATTATGAATAATTCAGTCCAGTTTAATACTTAAATGTATACTCTTATGCCATATATCTTATTTAGAGTTGCTAAAATTGAATGATGTTACCCTTATGCTCTTAGAATTTCAGATGATCAAAATGTTGCAAATTGGAAGGACACTGAATTTTTGTGTTAAACTCAGGTATGTACTCGTTATTATTCAGTTAATTTAGAAGTATAAAGGCTATAGGTTACTTGTGATTAGGATAAATCCCACTAAGTTTCCTTACCATATCCAAATTGCAAAAGAGTCCCATCGGAGGAACAGTTCCCACTCTGAAAAGGTAACCTGGCAGCCCAACGGCTCTATTTTTCCGGGAGACTCCCAAGAGTCCATAACCGTTGCATGTTGTGCTGAGGTAAGTTGATCGATTTCTACTCTAACTCCACTACCTAATTCACTCTATAAATACACTTCTTCTCCCCCATTAATCTTTTACCTTGTTCATCAACTAAAATTCTTAAAATTTCAGAAAGAATTGTCAATTATCTGCTAATTCGAATTGCAAAAATGTCTCTTTCTTCTGATAATTCTTCAACTGCACCTATTGCTGAACAACCACAAAATCTCAATCCTTCCTCACCCATGGAAACCACTGACCTAAACCCTGAAATTCCTGAACCAATCCCAGAAATACCTGAACCTGAAATTCAGGGGGAAGGACCAGTTCCCACGACTAAATCAATTGCTGAGCAGGTTGAGGATTTATCACGTGCTATGGTGTTGTATCAGTATCAGGTAAACTTCACCTATCCCTTAAATGTTGTGATAGATGAGGAAGAAAAGGGAGAGGGGTCTGAGGCTGCTCTTGAGAGGGAACCTATTAAGAGGTTGGAAGCACCCATGCATGGGTCATCGGGGTCTCCAGAGGCTGCTTTTAGAGCACCCATGGAGGATGTGATAGATGTTGATGAGGCTATAAGTGATAGTGATAGGCCCTTGGTAGATTTGATCAACATTAGGAGTCTGAAAAGAAAATTGGCTAGAAAGGGACCCATTGATGACCATGTGACTGCTGAAATTGCTGCTAAGTTGAAGAAAATAAGTGACAGTTATAAGCCTGGAAATAAGGAGAAAGTTGAAAGTTCCTCCAAGGCAAAAGGACATGTTCCTTCTGCCTCAACCCCTGCTTCTGGGGTTAGGAGGACAAGAAGTGCTGCAAAAGCTGCTGATGAACAATTAGCTGCTGCCTTAGAAAGGAGCAGAAAATGGAAAGGAAAACAGGTAGTTGAAGAGGAAGAAGTGGAGGATATTGATCTTGATGATTTTTCTGAGGATGATGAGATGGTAGATGCTGAGGAGGTTGTGCCTCAGTCTAAGAAAAGAAAAGTTGCTGAGAGAAGGGTAACAAGAAGCTCGGTTAAAGCTGCAGAGAAGTCTGCTTGGAGGACCAGGTCCTCCAAGAGAGTTGTTGTTTCTTAAAGTTCTGCTAGTGACAGTGATGAGTCCTTTGCTGGAGAAGAGAGTGAAAGTGAAGCTGAAGGTGATGAGTCTGTGCACTATGTTCATGATGACATGTTGACCAGGAAGGTGTTGAAAGGTCGGGTAATGTCTGATGTGCAAGAAGAAGGAATGTTATAGTTGTTACAAAAACTGCATGCTCAGGGTTGGAGGGACATGGTCCTTAAGATCTCTGGTAGGTGTGCAAAGGGGATGTTGCAGAAATTCTACAAGAACTGCTCCATCAAAGAAGATAGGATTACTACCTCTGTCAATGATAATGTGATCATGTTTGATACAAGGGAACTTGGTGAGATGCTGGGGATTCCTTTTACTGGGTATGACAGCTATGTCAAGAAGGTTTGGCCTGACTTGACCAACTTGCCTACTGATCTGGAGATCACTAGGAAGTTTGATGAGAATGAAGGGGAAGAGAAACCCAGGGCAGTGCAGAAGAGTGAGATGCACCCACAGCACCAAGTTTTATTTGAGTTTGTGAACAAAATTGTGCTGCCAAGGCAGGAGAAAAGAGGAGTTGCCAGTTTCATGGACTTGGTCCTTATGGAACTGTTGGACACTGAAAAGCAGATCAACTGGCCCAGCTTTATGATCCACCTGATAAAAAGGGTGATTGCTTCGAAAAGAAAGCACTCCTTGCCGTTTGGTTTCATCCCGACTGATGTGTTCGCAAAGTTGAGGATTCCCTTGGAAGGGGTAGTGAAGGCTACAAAGAAGGAAAAGTTTGGCTGTGCCACATTGATAAGCTGTGATTTGCCAGTTCAGGCTGATCCTCCACAGGCTGGTGTTGGGAGGTAGCCATTGAATAACAAAGTGAGGGCACTTAGGCAACAGGTTGCTATTCAGGCTGCTGAGATAGCAAGGTTGGAAGAGGAGAAGAATTACTGGAAGGCAGAGGTCTCAAAGGCAAAGGAGGCCAATGAGGGAATGCTCAAGCAGATGTTTGAGTTGCTTAACAAGTCTCAGGGACCTGGTCCTTCCACATCCTGACCACCTTAGCCTTAGCCTTAGCCTTTAGCCATCTTTTGTCTAGTGGGATCTAGCCTAGCCTAGTGCCTTAGCCTTTTTCTTCTTTAATTTTTGGATAATTCTGTAGTATGTGCTTGTATCCCCTGATTTCAATGGTTGATTAATGAATTGTCTTTGATGGCTAATATCATTGTCTTGCAGTTGCTTTAATCTGATTTATGTTTGCATTTTGAGTTGCCTCAATGGCCATGTGCTGATTAATTCTAACACTTGAGTTATATTTTTTTTGCAACCTTTTCAATGATGCCAAAAGGGGGAAGAGTAAGTCTGATCTTGCATGGGTGTAAGTCTGATTTTGCATGAGTGTAAGTCTGATTTTGCATGAGTGTAAGTCTGATTTTGCATGAAGTTATACCTAATTGAAAATCTGTTCCTTAATGATAAATTAATTCTCCACTGATTGATTGTCTTTTTGAGCTTAAATTGTACTTCAGGACATTAAGGATATGCAGCTATGCTTATGAATTTGTCATCATCAAAAAAGGGGAAATTGTTAGCTTGAATAAGCTTGGAGTTTTGACTGATGACTGAGGAACGGATTCAAAGGACCTGTTCCTTTGGATCACTGCAGCTAAATAGATAATTCATGCAAAATCGTTTAAGTTGAGATATTATTAATTATCCTAACACTAATGTTTATCTTGATAATTATGCAGGTCTAAACAGATACGAAAAGATTGCATACATACAAGGATAAGGATAGAGGATCCAGATTCTAAAGAGTAGAATCCAATTAGGACTCAAACTCAAGGGAGCTTTGGAGTTCTAATTGCTCTAGACTTCTTGGCTGCTGGAGCTATAAAACGTGGAGCATATCAGCCATAGAAGTGTGCACAAATACAGAGAGCATCGAGCAAAAGCTGAGAAGAGTTATTAGCTTATTTGTGTAATCAGTTAGCTACAGTAGAACTAAGTTAGAACCTGTTCCTCAGATTGAATCTTGTAAAAGTTCAAGTCTTAGTTCAATTGTAGTAAGCGAAAATCGAGTTGTAAACTTTCTGGTTCAAGTCGTGGACTTGACACAACTTCACTGATCGTGAGAAAGATCACTAAAGGATTAGAGTTAGTCCTAGGTTAGTAAGAGTGAGTCTTGTAACCAAGTGGGTCTTTTTACATAGTGAAGTTGAAATCCTACTTAAGAAGTAGGTCGTGGTTTTTTGATCCCGAGTCAAGGGGTTTTTCCACGCTAATATCTGGTGTTCAATTACTTACAGTTTTAATTCCGCATATCGTAGAGTAAAGGAACACATTTTAAGGAACTGGTCCTTAAAACAGTAAAGTGGTGTAATTGTGGGAAATATCAACTATTAATTTTCTGATGATCAACGTGTAGGGAAAAAATTAATACTACTACTTTTTTAGGAGATTTTGTGGACCAGATCTTTCCGCACTTAGTCAAATCCAGTAATCAACATGTGATTGTGGTGATGCAGCTTATTAGAGCCCATAGATTTCAAGGTAGCTGAATTCTCTCTTAACATACATTCAATTTAATAGTGTTCATAATTACAAATTTCTTGATAAATATACTTATGTGTGCAGTGCAATATTCTGTTCGCAATACTTGGCATGCGTCTAAGCTTTTTATTAATCCTGAGCTTCCTCAAGTTGCTGAGTTCAAATTCAGGTTTCAATACAATAGATTTCATTTACATGGTTAAGTTGAATGATTTTTTCATATGTTTGTTCTTATAGATTACACTATACTATATGCAGATTGATTAATGCCCGTGGAGATACCTCTATAGCGATTAGTCTCAACAAAATTTGTGTGTTTCTGATGAGTTGGCTTCCGAGAATGTAGCAGTAAAAAGTATTTGCCAGTTGGTTGTGTGTCGCGATGTGAGTATATTATTTTAGATTTTTCATAATTCAATCTTGGTACGTTTTGTAGGTAACTTAATCGTTATTTATTTATTTTTTTTGTTCCAAATTTCCAATAAGGAAGCGTATGGATTTTGGCAACCATTGTGCTAACCAAAATTGAGAAAAAGTGGTCATATCTGGGTTGCAAGATGTGCTCTAAGAAAGTTGATAAAACGGGGAGCAAATTCTTTGCCCTAAATGTGACTGCTTCGATCATTCTGTTTTTCATAGGTTGGTCCATAATCTATGTTTCCTCAAATACTTATTAAGATGCCACTTTAAATACTCTAATCATGAATTCTTTTCAGCTATAGATTTCAAGTGTGTGTGCTGGCTCTATTAGTTTTTATTTTTTATTTTTTATCGTGAAGCTGCTAAGCTTATCGACAAGTCGGTGAACGATGTAAAAGAAGGTTTATTAGAGATATGTGGTTTATCTTTACGTTATTTTGTGGTTTTTGTCATAATGATATTCTAATGAATTTTCAGACTTCTTGTGATACCAATGCATCTACCTATCTAATGGATATTGATGTCATTGTTTAGAAAAAGGTAATATTCAAGATATTGATTTAGTGCTCAAACATCAACAATCAAATGTTCAAGATATTGATTTAGAGCTCCAACATCAACAATCATTCTGAGGTTTATAATGTCAAGACTATTTGCGATGATGAAGATATTATAAAATAATTCAACGATTCTACGAGTGAAGATATATCCATGGTAAGTTCTAATATCGAGATATCCCAACATTTTTAGACACTTTTACTATTTATAGTGTTAAAATTTTGTTTATCGTGAATATATTCTATGATGTTAGTATTGTTTTTTAACAGGATCCAGATTTCACATATGATAAAGTTGCAGATAGAGATAATGATCCAGCTTTGTGCGTCTTGACAGAAAATGATATATCTCCTTAGGAGGTGAGTTTGAATTATAATCTGCTTTCACCGTTAGAAAGAGGGCTCCTGGAACTACAATATATCCGAAAACCAGGTACAGATTCCTTCTTGATTAATACAATTTATATTTGAAGTTAGATTTGAATTTTGGCGCTCCCTTTGTCACAGCTTTGTGCATCCTGACGGAAAAAGCCATATCTCCTTGGAGCTGTGTCTAAATCACAATCTTCTTTCGCTATTGGAAAGAGTATTCCTGGAGCTACAATATATCCGAAAACCAGGTACATGTATTCCTGATTAATACAGTTCAATATTTTAAATTAGACCAGAATTCTAGCACACTAATTACCAATACAAGCTAGAATATAAAGTGTTGAAGTTTTTACTGCACATATTGTAAGATCACTCCAGCATTGCACTGTCCAAGGTAATATTCAATCTCATATTTCTGTGTGTAACTTAGATTTCTGATAGCCTATTCACGTCCTGAATTTAGATGATACTTGAGCAGGACTAGAATTTCAAATTCTTAACTTCTTTATATACCCTTTCAGTGACACCAACTCGCCGCGCATCGTGTGGGGGGATATACTAATTTCTTAAATAATGCTCAAAACTTATTAAGTATCACATTAATTCATTGGCAAACAGGCTTCTAATATTAAAGGAAGTTGAATTATCTTAAAATAATATTTTATGTATTATAAAATATTTTAGGAATAAAATATAAAATATTTGGTCAAAATTAAGAGTTAGGGTCGTTTGGTGGGAGGGATTGTCAAAAGTGGGATATCCCATTGACACAACCCGGATTTTTGGCTAGACCGTGCGGGCACTCGACATTCTCCTCTAGACCCGTCGGGCGAACCCTTTTTAATTGAATTCACAAAAATAAACATAAAATCAACTTATAGATAAGAAATAAGACCTAAAGAGACATGAACATAATTATACATAAGTTGTACAGAAGAAGTTACAACTGTCTACCCAATGTACTTGGTTTAGGGCTATCCAGACGGATATCTAAGAATATAAATGAAGTATAAACATCTTCTGAAGGGAGCAAAATACGACTGATATTTTAAACATAAAACTGGTGGCCATCGTGAATAAAAGCTGGCTAAACCTGACAGCTGAAGTCATCTTTACTCCTCAACCACGTAGCGAACTCAATCTTGGAGCAAACCTGCTGAAACGAAATAAATAGACAAGAAACAAACAGAGGGTGAGTCAAAAAGACTCAAGAAGTGGGGACTGGCTAGCCACCTCGAAGAAGCAGATATGCTAGCCAGGGAGAAGAAAAAAAGATAAACCAAGTTCATCTTATTTCAACTATAAAAAGGGAAGAGCTAGATAATAACTGGAAACACGTAAGAAACTATAAGCTCATAGACAATCAGGGACATAAAATCAATGGAAACATATAGATAAGCTGAAACATATCAACAATCAGAAATACCTGACACATACTTAACACTTTGCATTACAATCACACAATACACTGCAGCCGGTAGAATGAAATGGAATGAATGCAGTATGATGCAATGGGATCACATGTGCCCAATGAATGGAGACAGTGTGGAATCCTCCTACCCTCAATGTGATGCAAGGAGCAGAATCCTCCTGATCTTAGGGCGGAATCCTCCTGCCCTCAGATGACGTAAGAGTCGAACACTTATCTCTGGCGCGGGACTCTCATCGTCTGCCGGGGAGTACATATCAAACCCATCACTGAAGTACAACACTCATATGCTTAAAGCTCAGTTATGAAGATGTGATTTGCAATGCCACACAATTTAAACAATCACACAATAAGTAAGCCTTGTGATCCTATAAGGATTTTCAACCTATAGGATAGTTCTATCTTCTAATTTATATTTATAATCATACCCGGGCTTCTCTTCTCAACTCAATACTAGGTTTATAGATCAACAATAGATATTCCTAAATATACTGGAGTCTCTATCCTCAATCTGACATTAACGCATCGAGGCCTAACAATTAAAGTTCATTTTCCAACAAGATACTTCTGTTCATAACTCAATACTGAGCCTAATATGATACACCTATCATAAGGTTGCATATCGCAAAATGATAAACTCTTATTCAATCAATTTCCATAATCCAATCTAACCATTGCATTTTACTCATAATCTTAGGCTTATAGCTCCTCAATTAGTGTTCATAACAAACATAACTCTCTTATCCATAACTTGGCAATTATTACGGTACATCTTAGCACACATACCAAACAATCAGAACACGTTACACTTACAGCCGGAGTATCATACTCCCAAGTACACAGTAAACACACAACAACACTTAACAACATAATAATAGTTATTCATGAAGCTCTGGCGTGATAAGTACGCTTCTTCGGCAGCTATACACGTGAAAGAACACATGCGTAGAACATCCATAAAAGCCGAAGGCCATCAAAGAAAGGATGAAACCACTTACCTTTTAATTTCGGGCTAAATCGAATATCGAACGAACTCGTTTCCTTCTTGACGCCTCTTGAACCACTTTCTTCTAAGCCAAAAAAGAGAAATTTCTTACATAAGCACTCACAAATTGGTTCTTTAGTTATTAGCCGGATATGGAAGAAAATTACAAAAATGTCCTGGGCCCGGCTTAGTCGAACGCCCACAAACTTTATATATTCGGACTCCTCATACCCTCACGAGTCCAAATATACTATTGGATTATATTGGCAAGTTCAATTCAACAACTTTTCCCAATTTAGTAAGTTTAAGATTCTAACTCCAGTTCCCTTCAATCCAATTCATGAATTCTCACTTTAATCATTGAATTAACATTAGGACTCTAATTATAATCATTACCTGAACAATTAGAGTGAATTTTTCCCAAGAAATCACTTTGGAATTGATTGGATTTACCTATAAACGAATTAGGGACAAAATAAGCTGACATGGGTCTTTTTTACCTAGAAACCGACGTGTTCGTGCTACCCTGCGTGCCCACGCGCCACCCCTTCTTCGTGTTCGCCACTCCAAAGTACGAGATCTCACTTTGGGAAAGCAAAAACCAGCACGCACGTGTCCCCACGCGAGCGATCGCGCAGGCTGCGCTAGAAGGTGCAGAAATTTGCACCACCACTTGCTGGTGCTGCGATTTGGTGTGAATGTGACCCTACAAGGCTCGGAATAATCTCAAATTTTGTACACAAGTCATACAAAACTTGTGTGACATGATCATTAAGACGGATCCTAAATCAAATCTCCAAAACTCAAGATATGGGTCCCACGTAAAGAGGTCGATTCTTGACTTTTGGGACACTAGTAAAAACTATCCGAACGACCTCAAATTTCACTTCTGAAAGTTCCCAAAGGTAAAAATGTCCATATGAACCTAATTACACCTTAGGATTTTGAATCGGAGCTCATTTACTCAAATCGAGTTCGAAAATCTCTTTTAGGCTTTACCGACAACCGAAACGGCAACCTTCTCTGAAAACCTACCAAATAAGGTCTGAATCAGCTCAAATTATGCAGACAAGTCCTAATGGACCTTACAGAGATATTAAGATTATCGACACATCAACCAGAGTTCTAACTCTCAAAATGACTGATCGAGGTCATTTCATTGGGATAAAGTTTGTCTTGGGATTAAAATTGGGACTAAAACTTGGGATAGCTTATCCCACCCTCTATATTGGGATAAGATAATCTTATAAATTTAGGATAACTTTTATTCCAATCTATGTAATACCTCATACCAAACAATTGATAATATAATTTCGAATTTAATCTCGGGATTATATCCCTTATCCTTCGTAGTTCGTACCAAACTAAAACGACCTTAAGTAGTCATTTCGGGAGTTAGAACTGTTATTGACGTGCCGACAATCTTATAAGCTTTGTAAGGTCCATTAGGACCTATATGTAAAATTTGAGCTAAATCAGACCTCGTTTGGTAGGTATCGGAAGAAGGTTTTAGTTTTCGTTGGCGATAAATCTTAAAAAGAGGTTTTCGAGCTCGATTTTGGCGAATGAGCTTCGATTCAAAATTTGAAAGCGTCATTAGGTTCGCATCGTCATTTGTGATGTGTGAACTTTTAGAAATGAATTCCGATGTCATTCGGATAGTTTCCGCTAAAGTCCCGAAAATTAAAGAATTTGATCTTTTTCGTTTAATTCGTATGTTGAGTTTCGGGAATCCGATTCGAGATCCGTCTTGGCGAGTTAATCACATAAAGTTTGTATAACTTGCTTGAGAAATTTAGGATTATTCCGAGTTTTGTAGGATTGCGTTTTAATTTTTGTCACGATATCAAACTTCAAAAAAATAGGAAAAAAAAAAAGATAAAATAAAGGGGAGACGGTGGCTAAAGGGATTCTTATCTCTTAGCTACATTTATATATAAGTCAAAAGAGAAATAAGGAAATAGAAACATAAAACGAAATAGAAGCAGAAACGAGAATCAAAACGAGGACGCAAAGGGGAAAAATGCCAAAAAATAGAGAAAGGAAAGGTAAAAGAGAAGGAAAAAGTAGAATTTTTATCCCTAAACCTCCAGGTAATGATGTTAATTCATTATTTCAGTTTATTATGTGTGTTTGAATATATTTTAACAGTAGAAATTGGGATATTAAACATCGTTCTAATAAGTTAAATTGATAGTTTAAAGGATTAATTTGATCCTGATAATGGAATTGATTATATATTCGAACTCAGAGAGTTATGAGCAACCAATAAATATAATTTATTTAGAGTTTTGTTATGTGATTTTGAACCATGTACATAGGCCTGGACTACATATTGCCATGCGAATCGGGTGGGTTCCTACCCGGATTGTTCTAAAACGTAAGGAATTAAGCCTTTAGCCTTACTTGATATATTTTTCTACGGAAAAAGGCTAAATATACCCCCTCTACTTTCAAGTATTGTTTTGGTCTAACCCCCATCCAAGTATTCGGTTAAAATTACCCCTCCCTTGTTTGGGTTGTATATACCCCTCAGACTAACGGAATGCATACGTGGCACTATTAAAAGCCAAAATTAAGTAAAAAAACCCTCTCCCTTTTTAATTTCACCTAATTTACAACCCGACCCACTCTTTTAACCCGTGACCCGACCCATAATCCCTCACTTAAGAATTAAATCCTATATTTTCAAATTCAAATGAAAAAGTAAGTATTTTTTTTTAATATTTGAATGGAATGATAGAAATATTTTTTTAAAGATAAATTTATTGCTTTATCTTAACTAATGTATATAAAATTAGAATGGAACGATATTAACACAAGCTAATTATTTCATAGTTGAAGGATTATCTCCAAACTGTGGTTAAATTAGTAAACGGTGAAAATCGCTCCAAAATTCAGTAAATTTCTTTCAAAAGTTTGTATTAGAAATTATAGTTTACTCCAATCATAACAAAATTTTTCGTTAATATGTTGAAAATATCAAATTAGTAGTAGTAACGTCAGGACGAGTTTGTTGTGGAAAAAGTCCTATAAGATTTCTATTACATTTCAAATTCAAATTAGCAACTTTAGCACATATTTCAGTTAAACAAGAAGCAAGATACTATTAGGATAAGAATAACACATTTAAGATTAATCGAAATTCTACTACTATTACTGATTTTGAATTCTAGGTGAAAGATAAAACTTTTGAATTTAAATTAAAAGATAACAACACTTATTTTAAATTTAAACATAAAATATTCATCTCCCTCCTCTCTTTCTCCTATTTAATTCCCTCGATCTCAAAGTGAGAGTCAGATATTCACAAAGCTCACTGCTTCTTCTTTGTTTTATTTTTAGATCCTCATTTCATATTTATATATTTTTGTATTTTCGACTAAAATTTATTTACATTTTTTTTTGTTTGTGCGCATATATTATAAAGATGGATATCATCACTTAGTGGCCGTTTGGCCATAAAAAGTGATTTTTTTTTAAAAAAACCATTTTTTGCTCTACTTTGAAATAAAAGTGAAAAAGTGTTTGTTCATCCATTTTTCAGAAAAATATTTCACTTTTTTTCCAAAACTTGAGGCATGACTTTTACATCCCATACTTTCTTAAAAACTAACAAAATGCCCCAATACTCACAAATTTTTATATCTATAAGCTTACTTGATATAAAATAGCAGATATGTTAGACTCTCTATAAGCTAACCTGATATAAAGTATCAGATATGTGTTTATGGAACTTAACATTTATGTAACTAAAGTATTATTTATTAACAAGTTCAGATTTAATTTATTTGATCAATTAATTAAAAAAAAAACAAAAGCTAACTATAGCAGGGAACCTTGGCAATGTGCCAAGGAGAATATCTGAAGCTTAGTCACATAGATAGGATACTACTACTGAAGGCAATATACAATAGCTTCCACAAGCCATTCTTGAGCTACAACACACAGCTAGTACACCTTGAATACACACTTGAATTACACCTTGCTACATTTCCTCCCACCTCCAATGCTTCGGCTTGTTGAAAACAAAAGAACAAAAATAAAACAGAAGAAAAATGAAAGCCACTACAGTACAACATGCTTGTGCAAGCATCCAATTTTAAATATAATTAAGCTAATGTAATATTAAAATTTAAAAATATTACAAAGATGCATTAGTCCAAACCAAATTCATTACAATGATAACTAGCTAATCTTTAATATAATCTTCCCACATTGTATGAACTAATCCTTCACGTCGATCATGCATTTCCCGATCAGCCGACCTTGACGATGAAGCAACATTGCTACTTTGAGTTGGTTTCTGAGCCATCAACAACCATATCATCATCTTCATATTCTGTGAAAATACCATCACTGCTTTGATGCTCACGTAAGAAATTATGTAATACCGCACAAGCTATCACAATTTTCACCTGTGTCCCCAATTCATATTGGTTTATCCCTTGCTTTAGTATTCTGAATCTACTTTTCCAGCATCCAAATGTTCTTTCAATAACCTTGCGCAGAGAGGAGTGCCTGTAGTTGAACAGCTCTTTGGTGTTCCTAGGCTCACTTTCACTTCCTCTATATTCTTGCAAATAATATCGTATTCCTTTATAAGGAGCTAAAAATCATTTTGTGTTTCGAAGACCAGCATCAACAATGTAATACTTATCTACCAAAATAAAATAAATTTAACTCATTAAAATGTCCAAACATACCAAATCGACAAGAATTCAAATTTATATTAATTATACCCTGTGGTGGAACTAGAAAATTTGCTGTCGGGTCAGCAAGTGCACTGTCAAGCACTTTACTGTCATGCGCAGTGCCTTCCCAACCAGCTGCAATGAAGGTGAACCGCATATCAAAATCACATGCACATAATACATTATGTGAAGTGTTTCACTTGCGGTTACGATATGCTTGTTGTTTATCACTTGGGACTTCCCTTGTATATATGTTCCATCAATTGGACCAATGCAGTCCTACCAAAGCAAGGGGAAAAAAGATAATCATTTAAGAAGATAAAGAAGAAAATGACCAGTAGCACAATTTTAAGCAGTCCCATCTACTAACACACAAATAATATGCAGAACCATAACTCCCAAGTGACTGAGAAAAACTAAACTAAATGGCATATATTCAAATTGACATTCCACAAACAGAACCCCTGTTAACCAACAGAAGGAAAAGTATATTTTCATTTTTTTTCCTAGTCCATTCCCTTCTTCCTGATTTCCAAACAAAAAATGAGACTTGCTCTTGAAAAGACATCACATAACAAATAACAACACAATAAGGAAGTAGACAAGAAAAGACTAAACAATGGTTTCCAAGGTTCACATGTCTTGCTGCCAATGTGACACAAACTCATAAACATATAGAGAAAAATGAATCTTGTATCCAACAACTTTTGCTATCTAAACTAAACCAAAAAAAAAAAAAGGGTGGTGTCTAATAGTCATACTTGAGACTATCTCTGTAAGTATGGTGTTACTAACGTGCATAGTCTGCTATCACTTGTCCATGCTGTCAACAAGAGCAACAAGTTCAATACTTTTATTCTCAATTTGCCGGGGTGGTGTGAACCGCTGCAACTCCAGGTTCCCATGCTAAAGAGAACTCTCACATCCATTAGGAAAAATAATACTGGATTTCACTGTCACTTGATCATGCAAATGAACGTGGGACAAAAGGATTGTAAGCAATCTCAATTGTAAGCAAGGGAATTAAGCTTGCATTTGGAGCTTTTAGGAGAGATGCAATTCTAGGAAAAATGATTGGTAACAGAAAACAAACAGAGTAAATAGTATTAGTTTACATTGTTTTTTATTTTACCTTAAACCAAGGCCAGAAGCGTGTTTTGTGTCGAATCATTGGATGTACGCCGGTCATATTTTTTGGACATATAATTGTCGGTGTCATCTGACTAATTGCCTTGGCAACTCTTCTAACATGTCGGTTAATAGCCTTGAGTGAATGTTGAAAAGTTTCACTTGCTGAGCGCTGACTATCATTACGTGCAACAACAGTTAAGAAAATAGCCACAAATTCCTCGATTGGAACATGTGTGGTTCGACCCTCGGCTGGTAACAGATTATTTTGTCTTATCACTTCAATACGTCGGTTAAATATTTCAGGATAAAAATGCATAGCTTCATACATACGCAAGCGATGCACACTGATAAGCTCACAAACCCATGTCATTCCAGGCCTAGGTGTATGTTGCGGTTGGCGAGATAATAACCTACATTGCTAATTGACCCGTTCATCATCCTCATCCATTACACAAGCTATGAGGTACAGCTCAATATCACTGTCTGAATCACTGCCACTACTGAATATGTTCATTACAACCTATAAGAAAAAATAATAAAGTGTTAGTTCTACAATAAAAATATAAAGAACAAATGAACAGAAATAGATAATGCATTATAGGATGAAGATGCAAAAAGCTTTCACTAAAAAGAAAGGCATAATATAAATTGATACATATATGCAAATAACTAATGCATCTCACTAAATAAACTCCAACATAATTAATGAAAATACAGTAAGCGTTCACTAAATAGAGTACACCATAACCAAATGAACTATAGCGTAAGTGTTTCACTCAATAAAGTATAACATAACCAAATAAAAAATAAATATTAGCTCAAATAGGTTGCAAGTCCTCGACCCATTGGACTTGAAATTCTTCTGTCAAACTAATGAACAACTTGCGAACACTTTCTTCTTTAACGTGAGACATTGCAGTTGAAACTTTATTTTTTGGCAGGCCATAAGTTTTCACAATATTTTGCACTTGAACAATCACGGCTGCCTCAGAGTAGATATCACTTTCAGTAGCTTGAGCTAGTTCTTGTTCCTCCATCTTTCTATCTCTTGCTTCCTCCCTCTCTCTTCCACTGAAAGTGTTTTTCTAGATAAGCATGTGAGCCAACTAGAGCAGTAGACTGCTTTTTTTTTTTGCGGCGTGTCGATGTGCCACTGCCATCCCCCATAGACATATCACATATTATCCGCTTTCTACTACCACTACTTGTATTCACAGACATAGGACGATATACATTTTCATCATCCCAATCAGTAGCTTCATTCTCCATAGTAGTAGGGTCATTTGATCGTCGTGGGGAAACTGGATTTGTACTGTATACAACATGGTTCCCATTGGCAAATGACTTTCCAAATATCTCATTCAATTCTTTATAATGTGGAAGCCCACGGTGTCTGAACTTGCTAATACCTTTCTTTTGCTGAAAAAGTTTATACACAAATAGTTAGTGCAATATGCTTAAAGATAAAAAGTACATAGTTTTTCCTGTCTAGCTACCTTACCTTGATATGAGCATCCCATACTTGTGGTGGGCAGGTAATGGTGTCTATGTCAGGGTCCCAACCGTACCCTGAGGAAGAGTTAAGGAGGTCCTTGAAGGCTTTAGTTTCTGCCCTTAATCTTTGATATTTTGACTTAATGCGCTCTTCGCTAAACTGATCTTTTTTGTTGGTTCTCGTCCAAAAATCTTCAATAACCTCCTTCCAGCATGGACCACTGACAGTAGAACCATTAAACTCGTGCTTCATTGCATCGTCATGTAGGACATGTATGAAGATCATTGTTTCATCATCCAACCATTTGTCAGCATTTGCACCACATCTATTCATTCTCTTACGTTTCTACAATACAATAGTAATACGACGACAAGTTGAATATTATAAATTTCAACTTTTTAGAGTGAATGAAATCTGAAATCTTAAACCTAACATTGAAGGCATATGAGAACAATTGGAAACATTTAAAACTTAATTTACCTTACCTTGTTAACTAGTAGAGGAGCTGTCACAGAGTTCTCGTCTGAAATCCCAAGACTAGCTTCAGGATTTATTTGCATTAGAAGAAAATACTTCTCAACCCACGGCCCCAATTCCGATCAAACACAATCGTAAAAACTATACAAGTATTTATCACTATTACGTACAACGATTATTCTATGTAGGAGAAGAAAGAACATACATCTAAGGGTTTTGAAATTTCAAAAAATAATATACGAATTGACATAATATTTTCTTTAAAATGTCACCAAATTACCTTATAATATCTTCACAGATCTGCTAGATTGAGTCCCAGCGGTTGAATTTGCAGAAGGGTTGTGCTGCTTATGCAACTCTTGTTGAAACACGCTGAATTTTGGTGACGACAAAGGTATATGAGAGTTAAGGATAGAGTTTGTGTGTAGGAGAATGGAGTTGCTGGAGTTTATTAATGAGAGACTTTTTTATAAATTATGAAAACTTTAGGATAAAATGGTTATTTCTAACGGCACTTTTTTGAACCAAAAACTGGGTCTCGGGACTTTTTACTTGTTAAAAAAATATTTCAAACTTTTTTTGAAATATTCACCCAATTTTATGTCCAAACTGTTTTTCCCAAAAATTTTTTGAAAAAACTACATGGACAAACGGGGGCTTAATTTGCTGGAATGTATGTAAATTTATATGTAGAGATTTTGAGAAGAAATGTAGGGATTTAATTGTTAAGTGATGGATTATGGGTCGCGTCATGGGTTAAAGGGTGGGTAGAATTATAAATTCGGTGAAATTAAAAAGGGAGAGGGTTTTTTTAATTTAATTTTGACTTTTAATAGTGCCACGTATGCATTCCGTTAGTCTGAAGGGTATATAAAACCCACACATTAACGTGAGGGGTAATTTTAACCGAATACTTGGATGGGGGTTAGACCAAAACAATACTTGAAAGTAGAGGGGTATATTTGGCCTTTTTCCGATTTTTCTACTTATTGAATATAGCGGGATCGTTTGGCAGTGAATCCAAAGGACAAAGTGGTTGTTGAGTAGCAGTGCTAACTTTTGAACAAGGTAAGTGATTATATCCATTTCTTTGGAGGCCCTTTGCCTTGTGGATATTCTACCACGTGTTCCTTACGTGTGTAGTTGCTGATAGGCGTACTCATTACACCTTAGCTTTGGATTTACATTGTATATTATATGTTATGCCCTGTTGTTGGTATTGCATTGAGCATATGAGCATTGTACTTTGATTTTGAGCCTGACATATATTTCCCGGTAATCGATGAGAGTCCCGATCCAGTGAAGGGTCATTATTGCATATACTTTCCGGTAATCGATGAGAGTCTCGAGCCGCTGAAGGGTCAGTATTGCATATACTTCCCGGTAATCGATGAGAGTCCCGAGTCGGTGAAGGATCATTATTGCATATACTTCCAGGTAGTCGATGAGAGTCCCGTGCCGGTGAAGGGTTATTATTGCATATATCTCCTGGTAGACGCTGAGAGTCCCGCGCCGGAGATAGGTATCAGGCACATGTGACTTCATTGCATCATGCCGCATTCATCCCATTTCATTGCACCGCATGCTAACTATTGTGTGTATTGTGTTGTGTTTTGTGTATATAGTATGTATACCATGTTGTGGACATATTTCAATTTGCCTATATATTTTTGGCTATTTTGTATCCTTAATTGGTTTATATGCTTTAGTTGTATGCATTTTTGGTCTGTATTTGCTTAGCTCTTCTCCATGGCTAGCTATCCTATTCTTTGAGGTGGCTAGTCTGCCCCCACTTATTGAGTCCTTTTGACTCACCCTTGTTTGTTGTTTCTTGTCTATTTATTTCATTTCGGCAAGTTCGCTCCAGGATTGAGTTCGCCACGTTGTTAAGGAGCGAAGACGACTTCAGCTGTCAGGGTGAGCCAGCTTTTGTTCAGGATGGCTACCAGTTTTATGTTTATTATTTCAGTTGTATTTTGTTCCCTTCAGGAGACGTATGTATTCTTTTGTATTCTTAGATGTCTAGTTTGGATAGCCCTAAACCTAGTATGTTGGGTAATTAGCTGTAATTTCTTTTGTACAGCTTAGAAGTATCAGTATGTCTGTGCTTTTCTAAGTTTTGTTCTTATTTATGAGTTGAATTTATATTTATTTTCCTGATTCAGTTGGCAAGGGTTCACCCAATGGGTCTAGGAGAGGATGTCGGGTGCTCGCATGACCTAGCCGAAAATCTAGATCGTGTCACAAACGACCCCCGGATTGTTATACCGGCTTTTATATTGATTGTATTGGTTGCTTTCTTGGTTGATATATCAGTAGACTTCATGTTGAGGTTCACTTATGTGCTGGTTAATGAAGGAGTCATTTGGAAAAATTGGTTCTGTTGCTGTCCAAATTGCATTTGTGATCACCAATCTTGGATTCTTGATTGTGTACCATATTATAATTGGTAAGTACATATTTACTTCATCTTACCACTTTCTTTTTAATATGTGCAATATGTTTCCAAAAGATACCAACTTACTTATTCATATCCCGCCTTTAAGTCTTGCTAGACAGAGTTATTCGATACATCATTTTTTTTGAATCTTTTTCAATGAAACATCATTTTTCAATCTTTTCACCGCCTGACAGTGCAAACAGTTGGCCCAAGATTGTTACCTGAGATGGATAATGAAACATCATTTTTCAACCATTTCACTGCGGTACATTTACATTTCACTTCAATAGTGAGAGCGTTTGAACTTTATGTGATTATGTCAGTTCAGAAAGTGTTAATTTGGAGTCTGATGAATGTAACAACATAACTTGCATCATGCAGTTCATCCTATTAGGAAAACCTGCAGCTATGTCCTCTGCCGTCAAAGTTTCGCTAGTACTATGTGCAGCTATCTATTCTTCAATATGCATTTTCGGGTACCTTCTGTACGGGGATTCAATCATGCCAGACAAACTTGTAAATTTCGACAAATCATCTGGTACTTCAGCAATCAGTTCAATGCTAAACGGTGTAGTTCGTTTGAGCTATGCGTTTCACCTAATGCTGGTGTTTCCTCTCTTGAATTTCTCCCTAAGGGCCAATATGGATGTACTTCTATTCCCTAAAAGCCTTTTTTGGCAAGTGACACTAAACGATTTGTGTCACTTAGTTTGGCCTTGTTAGCTTTCTCATATGTAGCAGCCATTTTTATCCCATCTATATGGTACATTTTCCAGTTCATGGGATCAACTACAGGTGTTTGCCTTGCTTTCATATTTCCTGGTGCAATCGCCCTGAGGTATCGATCTTTTTCTCCCTTTCATTTTTGTATCCTTAATGATATGAATTATTTCGTCCTTTTTTGTTGCTAACATCTTAATTTCTTGTATGACAGAGATGTCCATGGTATATCTTCACGAAAAGATAAGATCATTGCAGTGATCATGATTGTTCAAGTTGTTGTGACTAGCCTTATATCAATTGCTACTAATATCTACAATATGAGTGGAAATAGGTCATAGTTTCTGGCTTGTTCATTTTTTTTCCTACAATTTTTTTATAGATAGAGTTAATTGGTTTGTACATTTGGTATCGAGGCATAGCTGTAGCAGTAGTAGTAGTTATTGAGTTTGTCTGTATTCTTATGTAACCTTATCAAATGATGGACCCGTCAACAGTTTTAACCACGACAATTTTCTAAATACCTACGTATATTATAGTACTTCTCTACAAAAAGAAGATTGCACTAAGAAGTTAATACTCAAAATTTCTGATGACACTGGACATAAAGCTTGATTCTACATAAGAAAAATTGGGCAACTAGTTAAGGCGCTCACAGTTCAATTGTTATAGCTTTTTATGTTTCCGTCCACTCATACATTTAACAAAGTGCAAGTAGAGCCCTAATAATGGAAAAATTACTAGTACAAGTAATTTTTTCTCTAAATATGGGTTATGGGGTGCTAACAAATTCGGGATACCAGAAAAATAAAAATGAGTGGAGGTACAGTCGTTTCTCATAGCTAGGAACTGCAAAGATATGGCGAAATAAATACTCAGATGACTAGGGAAGGAGGACAATCTGAATAAAAACGTATAATTTTTGTGGGTTAAACTCTAAACATTATTACTCCTACTAGATTGATCGAAAACCTTGGAAATCTAAACAATATATCTAGTTGCCTTCTTTAATTTTCTTCATTTTGGTTTTTTCTTCCCTGTTACAACTAAGCTACATGAAGCAAATCATCTTTCGTGATAAAACATCACATGGATTAGCATTAGGTGTCTCTAGCTAGTCGTAGATACTTCAGCCTAGGTTGTTATTTTTAGGGAAATCTATAGCAATGGGTCATTCTGCTGTCACTCTCATACTTTTTAGACTCTATAAGAAAATTATTTGATTTTTAACCCCAATTGCCAGAAGTTTCAAGCAAATTTCCCGGTGATTGTCAAGCTTACTAGCCCAGACCTGGCGATCACCTGCCCAGGACTGACGATCTCCAAAAGTTTTTCTTGTAACTTCTTGGGACGTTTGGGGTTAAAAATAGTAAATAATTTATTACAAGAGGCGGAACTGTTTGAGCAGCGCCACAAACATACACTCAGCGTAATAACTTGTTACATTTTTCAAAACAACGAGTATTGTTTCGTTAGATCTCTCTTTTAGTTTAATCATCTGATAACCATTAGCTTGATTAATTTGGATTTATAGTATGCCTCTAAGGCTCATTAATAGGCAAAGTTAGTAGGATCCTTTCTAGTGAATTTTACATCCGATCCCGATACTTGAATCAAAGACTCCTCGTAAAAGAGTTCTCAATATAAAAGTGTGCATGCCAATAATCCTCCGGAATAAAACAAAAAGAAAGAAATGTCCTATAAAATAGAATATATAGCTACTACTACTTTTTATATGTTGTTCTCCAGCAGGAATATCTAAAAAATGACAAGTCCAATAACACTTACTATCTTTTCCTCAATCTTTTCCTCTTTTTCGCGACAAAATCCCTTGTAACCTTTAAAGCTAGATGAGGGCTCTTGAACGCAAATGCCTCATATGTATCAGTTGAAACAACGTCCTCAAAGTTCTCACCAATGAAGTCCAGACAATATTTCTGCAAGAATGGAATCTCATACTTGTCTCCAGCAATTAACAAAGCGTAGACATGTTTTTCCAACTTCTCTTTAGGCAATTCTCCACTGTAAAGAAACTCCAATAAAGACTCCAGCTCCTCGTAGCTCAGTTCAGGCAGTGTTATTGTGTAATCATTTGGTAGAGGAGCTTTGCACTCATCTGAAACCAACATGTTCTTGAAGATAACAGATCTTGCAGCCTGTGGATTATGAATATATGATCATAATTCATAATTGTCAATTTGTTAGTGGGTTCGGGTAAAACCACCCGTTATGTTGGAGCAGTGTTTTCACGGGAGGAGGCATGAGGCGAGGTATTTTACCTGATATGGGGCAAGGCGAAAACCCCGAGGCACTAGGCTAAAGCCCTATGGAACTTTATTTTTTAATAATATATAAAATAATATAATTTAAAATAAATAATTAAAACATACAAAAATCACAAAAAAAATATTAGATTGTAGAGAAATTATAGGAAATATACCTATAAAACTTTATCATATAAACAAGTTTGAAAAATAAAAAAGTCAATTATAATTATATCAATTTCTAATTGGGAATGAAATGGATAACCTAGCTAACATTTGTCCAATTAGACAAATTATTTTCATTCTTTTGGCATGTAATTAGGGATTTAGAAGCGTCGAACCAACTAAATAATAGTGCCGTCAAAATGGGCCGGCCCGACCCAGCCCATGTGGGCTTTGTAATTTGCCGGGCCAGGCCGGGCCGGCCCACAATTCACACGGGCCATTAAATTATTAGCCCAACCCAGCCCTATGCGGGCTGCAGGCCGGGCCGGGCTAGCCCACCATTATTTATTATTTATTATTTCTTAATAATGTTAGTTTGATTTTTGAATTTTTAATAACAGTATATACTAGAAGTAAACCAAATATTACGATGATATCCAACTGAACAATTCTTATGAAGGAGATAATGTAAACAAGCAAAAATATAGTACAAATTTTGGTGTAAAAAAGTATCCAATGCGAACTTAAAATTTATTTCAATTGTCATACTTAAAAGAGAATCTTAATTTCATAAAATTCTTGGAGCAATTTCAGATATCATTAACTGTTGTTAACACAAGATAATCAGAAAAAAATTACAAACTTTGATAAGTCACCACACACATTTGGTAAATTATTATTCTCCAAGAACCCGTATTCCAAATAACATTAAAATGAAAACATAAAAAGATACCAATAATATAATATTTGTCGAAATATAAATACTGAAAAATCGCAACAAAATATTCAAAACTGAAAGCTCTGTTTCATTATTTTTAGACTGGTCCTTATTTTATTTAATTAAGCCCACGGGCCGGCCCAGCCCAGCCTCACCCAAGCCTCAAGGGCCGTGGGCTTGCGTGGGCCGGGCTAAAAAGCCTCAGTGTTTCGTGGGCTAAAAAAATCATAGCCCAACCCTATTAAATTACGGGCCAGGCCGGGCCAGCCCAGCGGGCCAAGCCCATATTGACGGCTCTACTAAATAAGATACGCGGAGAACTAATAGTACAAAGAGATGGACAGGACTGCTCCTTTTCGGAGCATCATAGCAGTTAGAGTGTAAAAATAGATAAAATAAACTTTTGATACTAATTTGAATAACCAAGCTTCGAAAGTTAGTAAATATGATACTTTTAATTAATTTTGTATAGTTACTAAGTCCACTTTTGAAAATTGAAGACTTTTTTTAGCAATTTTTATTTTAATTTAAAATATTTTCTAGACTTACGCCCCGGACTTTCACTACTTTCGTCCAGTTTGATCGTCCCGGGGCGCTTTTGCTACCCCCAACCCTGAGACTCGCCCCGCGAACGCCTTTTAAAACACTGGTTGGGAGTGCCAACTATAAAAAATAAAGAAACTACATACAAGATATATTTCTTAATGTCGTGGCGTGGGACCTTATAAAAAAATCGTGCAAATTTATCTCAAAACGGACAATATCAAAATATGTTAAGAGTATCTTTGGCTAGATTAATCCAGTGGTGGTGCACACTTGTCCAAGTGGCGCAAATTGACTCCTTCGCTAGAAAATTACATTATATATATATATATATATATATATATATATATATATATATATATATATATATATATATATATATATATATATATATATATATATCCCCATAGTTTCATCGTTTGTTCACTTTGTTATATTTTGTTGATCTAGAAGAACCTTTTTAAAAGAGAATTGACAAAGGTTCACATTAATGTACGAACCAATATAATTCTTGGTGCGTAATCAATCTTTTAATTCTTGCACTTACATCTATCTTTGCTTGCTCAAAAGATCTTACAATCTAATAGTAACATCATCATCAAATACTTTCATTTCAAGAAGTTAAACATTACGAAAAATATGTTTTTTTTTTCAGCTGAAATCTAACTATGAGTCAACTATAAGAATAATTAGTGAACATGAACTTTTGAAAAGTTTTTTCTTTTTATAATAATATAACATATTATGAAAACTCAGTTCCAAAGAAAACTTTAGTTGTCACAGTAAATATTATTATAGATGATCATTATAAAGACGTCTGATGACAGTATAGTGAAATGATGGATACATACCAGATGAGCTCTATGTGCTGGTATGGAAGGGCCATTGTCCCAGGCTTAACTAGAATATCTGTATGAATTTGACCTTTGAAAACATCAACAAAACCACTGAGATAGTTAAGCTTCTCTCTCATTTTATTCTTGTCCGTTGTCAAGCCATTTGAATTTGCATATCCCTGTAAAAACCAATTATAAACAATTTCAACTTTCTCTACATAATGTCCTTGGTATGGCGCAATTAAACATTTTCCAAAAATTAATTTCTGTTGTTTGGTTAGAGTAAACTATTTTTCAAAAGAAAGTGAGTATATATGAATTCTGCGCAAAATGGGGGAAGCATTCTCCCCCGTATGGTGAATATATTTCTCCCGAAAATGTCTGATATCTCGAGAAATATTTTCATAATATATTTCCGTAATAGCAAACCTTAATTCATCTACTATAGTATTTTGAAAGGAAAGACCAAGTATGAATATATTGATTAAAATGCAGTTATAGAGAATGACTATTATAGAGATTTTGAATATTTTCTTCGTTCTAATTTAGAGTATGTGTCAGTATTTTCTTGTTAGTCTGTTCCAAAAGAAACGACAACATCCTAAATTTGTTAATAATTTAACTTTAAAATTACTACTTGTATACTTAATAAAATGATTTACAACCATATAATTATTTATGGCTTATTTTAAACTATAAATCTTCAAAGTCTTTATTTTTCTTGAACTTTGTGCTGATTCAATTTATGACATATAAAATGGAACGAATAGGTATATTGTAAAATGATATATACATACAAGAGGAGCGCCATGTGCTGGTATTGAGGTGCCATTGTTCCCAGGGTTTAATAGACTATTCGTATACGTCTGGCCGCGGACAGAAGCAGGAATACCACCGAGATGAGGGGAGTTTGAATTTGCATATCCCTGTGGAACAATCAATTATAAGCAATTTCGAATGCCTCTCTAATATCCTTGATATGACATATACAATTCACAGAGCTTTGAGGTATGAAGTTAACAATTGAAATTAGGCTGAATACATATTTTAACCATCATATTTGTACAAAAATTTCTCTGACACATTCATCCTTCACGGACGTATTTTTATACACCATCGTTTACAATAGTGTATCTAAGACACACATACTTTGTACAGGTGGCATGCGCATGACTTCACCAAAATTAAGAGAGTGAAGCATGTAAATTTTTTACGTCAAACCAATATGCAAGTGACATGTGTCAAAGTTATGATTTTTTTAGGCCAAATTACATAACTATACAATATTGGTAACTGCTTTACATAAAAATAGCCATACTACAAGATTTTCAAAATTAGCAATATACTTTTTTCAAAATAGACATAAAACATAGGAAAAATCTTAGATTCCACTGCCACCTCCCACCCACCAACCCCCACTACTGCCGCATCCACTCATGTTGGTCGCCTCCTTTGGCCACCATCATCAACTGCCGCCGCTGCCGGCTGCCGGCCAACGATCACCAGTGATTTTTATATTTTTACAATCCTATACTTTTATGTCATGTATTTCTTCATTGTATAAAAACACTATAACCACCATAAAAAAAATGAGTTGAAGAAGAAGAAGAAGAATATACATAGCTTTATTTCACATTTAATACTATTGAGACACATTATATTTATAATCGAGACACAAAATATACGTAAGAAATATACATGATATACAGTTTGGAACACTTTAAACTCTTAAATTATGGAAACAAACATGACATACTGTCTACAGACATTCACCATACAATCGTCATACGGTCATATACAATAGCCATACAGTCGTTACACAATTGCTATACAATCGCCATACAGTTTCAAAAGGCAGAGCAGAAGCACAAGAAACAAAAAATGAAGCTGCAGTAGAAGACGACCAGAAAACACTTCACATACAATCGCCATACATTCTCCATACATATGCTATACAGTAGCCATACACTTTCAAAACAGAGGTTAAGCACCATAAACAAAGAACGAATCAATTGCAGAAGGCAGCCGAAAACGAAGCAGCAAAAAGACCGAAGAAGTTGAAACACCATAGAAGACGAAATCGACAAAGAAAATGACGCTAATGGTAGATGAATTCATCAGAAAAGTCAAAATCAATTGAAGAGATGAAATCATATAACCGTATAGCGGGATCTATGGTGCTCGCCAGTTAATAAATCGGACTTGAAAAATACGAAATTGGAATGGTGTTTGTTGGAGAAGACGAAATCAGTGGTTTGATCGGACACCGACGAAGTGGTTTGGACGGAAGTAGGGGGGCTATGGCTAGGTGTAGGAGGCAGAGAGTGGTTTGATCGGACACCGACGGTGTGATTTGGACGGAAGTAGGGGGGCTATGGCTAGGTGTAGGAGGCAGAGAGTGATTAGGTTAAGGTTTTTATTTTATTTTAGACACACTTTCAACTATTTGTTATATTTGGTAACAAATTGTAGAAATACTGTTATTTTTTGTTGTGTAGGCAAAGTATCTCTATATTTTGTAAATAAGATTCCTATAGTTATATGCAGTGTAATTTTTCCGTTTTTTTAAAACATCTCTTTTAGTAAAGAAAAAGGAAAAAGAACATATAATAAACCATCTACAACACCCATTTTCTTATATTGTTACAACTATTTGATTTGCCCAACTTGTCAATTTTTATGGCCTTGTATTTATAAGGCCACCATTGATCATGTGGAAAAGGCTTTAATAAGTCATTTTTTCTAAATTGGGAAAAACTTGAAATTTTATTGATCGGTTTAGAGAAAAGATAAAAAATAAACATGGGTTTCTCAAGTTTTGTTGTTTGATTCGATTCCTGACGGTGGTTAGCGTGGATCTTTGTAGGGAATGTATGGTTAAACTTCCAGACTATATGGTGAGGAATTGAGGAATAAGGGTTAATTTTTTTTTTTTTTTTTGGGTCAAAAACTTTAACTCTCCAATGTTGAAGATACTATTGTAATTTTAAGTTTATTATTACTACTACGTTAGTGACACGTGTCACATCCCTATTGGTGCGTGACATATATATGTCCAGAAAATGTGGTTAAGCACAAAGGAGGTGTGTCTCAGATACACTTTTCCAAATGTTTATGTGTAAAAATATGTCTGTGAAGGATGGGTGTATAGAGAGATTTCCGCACAAATATTATGGAAAATATGTGTTCAGCCATGAAATTACTATAAAGCAAATGACTTTCGCTCAAAAGTGGGCAAGTCATTCTTCCCCATTTGGTGAAAAAAAGTTCTCATGAAAATGATTTATTTCTTCAAGAAAATAATCGAAAAAATATTATTGTAATACCAATCATGTGTATTTTTGTAATGATATATTCTTTACTGAGTAGTACTCCTACTGTTTCAAATTATGTAGTATCTTTCATTTTTCGAGAGTTAATTCGATTAAATTTTTAAGGCTAAATTAGATTAGATCAATTTAATATTATAAAATTAAAGATATTAATAGCTATACAAAAAATTATTGGAAGTTGTGATCCTTCTCATATCAATATGGCTAAAAACAAAGCATTTAAAATGTTCACGCAGTTTGAATTACAAAAAAACAAAAAGTAATACATTAACTGAAACAGAAAGAGTAATACATTTCAGTACAGCTAAGAGCATATAATAATCCTCATAAGCTAGCAAGTGATAATTCAGTGAAATGGTCAGGTATATTCTCAAACTCATCGTTTTGTGTTTCACACGAGAATTGATCGCACATATAGTCTAGAAGTACAGATCAAATAATTAAGGTACCAAGAAAAAGATCTTGCCTGGAAGTGATAAGGTGGATTTGATGAAGACAACCAAGCTGCCTGCACAATATTCACATGTGGATTTGATGATGACATCGTAGCTCCCTGCATAAACAAAACTAGATGAGTATTATATACATCCATACACGTGTCTCATTTTTCTACTTCTATACATATAAGCTCAAAAGAAGTATTCCATCTGTCAAGTGGTGGTGTTTGACTTGACACACAACTTAAGAATAAAAGTTAACTATGAAAAGATAAGAGAGAAGATTGAAACAGGGCCGTCTCAACAAAATTGGGGGCCTAAAGCCAAATTCACAGAGAGGCCCTATTTTTTTTTTTTTTTTTTTAAAAAAGAAACACTGCCGTATATATTTTTATTTAAAATATACTTTTCTATTTTTCTAGATGTGAAGTCATTGATTGCTGTTTTATAGTTGATTTTGTCTAATAATTCATTTTCAATTGATGATATAGCTATTATATTCCATCCCTCTTGACAAATGTTGATCTTAAATAAGATTTTATCAATATTAATTTTGAAAAACTTCTTTCGGCTGAGGCAACAATTACATAAACTATTAACATTAGTCTATAAGCAATATGTGTATTTGGAAAAGATCTTGTCTTTTTATTTAATTGAGTATTTCGATTAGATGATTTCTTTTTCTCGTGTATTTCTGTTAGCACTTCTAAAAGTTAGTCTAAACTATCAATATCATAATAACTATTACTATTTGGTAAAGAAAATTCAAGGTTAAAATAGTATTTTGTACAATTCTCATTATCTAGTGATCTCAAAAGTTTATGATTGAACCAAAAATATTTTCATACCTTCAAAAATATTATGGTACTTTCTTCCCAAAAAATTTTCTCAAATTTAATACATTACAATTTTCTTTAAATAATGTATATAGGAGTACATGTTTAGATAAAAAAACTGGATTGAAATAATCAAAAAGTTGTTTGTGGCTTTTAAAGTAAGTAGGACCCAATATGGGTAAAATGGAAATATTGTATTAAATAGTTGACAAATAAAGAAATATAACATTCTTTTTGAGATAGACCAAAAAAGAAAATGTGATACATAAATTGGGACAGAGGGAATAGCAAAATGAGATCAAAGACTTCCTTTTGTTTTCTCCATATGATGTTCAATTTATAGACATCATATGTTCATGAGATCAAAGACTTCCTTTTTGTTTCTCCATACTATGTTCAATTCATAGACACCATATGTTCTATCTGAGAGGAGGAGTGTCTGTATCACCGGTTCATTCGCATCTAAAATATTTACACGAATCATCGATTATAGAGAATAAAAATATAAATTTATAACTATTTCTTCCCATTTTATTTGTCATATTTTTCTTACTATTCTGTTCCAAAAAGATTGTTATTATTTTATATTTGGAAACAATTCAACTCTAAACTTCCTTTTTGAATTATTAATAATCACACAAATATCTATAACTAAGAGTCTTATTTTTTTATCGAACTTTGTATGTCAAGTCAACCTATAACAAACTATTTCAAAACTCAGAATATCGAAAGTATAATTAATTTGTTGTTAAGAACCTTCAAGAGTAGTCCCATCAAGTTTAAAATTTGAGTATATTACATATCTATTTATCACACTCATCATGGATACATCAATTTATTAGATAAGTGCATCACCCAATGGCTTTCGAAAGATTGACGTGAAGGAATAAAGAAAATAGAGGGGATAAGTACGATATTCTTTAGCTATTTAGCCCTAGAGAAATGTGACTTGGTAAGACCAAACCTGAAACAGAGATTAGATGAACAATTGCTTTTTCTTTAGTGGGAGTGGCACCATGCAATTCATAATCCTTCATGACCTCTATATATACTGTACTACAAGGAACTGCTTCGATAGAATTCAATCATACATATTCATTTATCATACGTATTCATTTATCACATATATATTAGCGTATACAAGAATAATTAATAAAAATAAATTGGATTAGAACATAATCCTTAAACAAATTTGAAAAATACTACATTAGACATACTTCAAAAGAAATTATCATCATATTACTCAAATTGACTGGCTCTCTTTCGTTGGTATTCTCCTTTACTAACATCGAATCGATCTCGTCAAACATACAAGGAATCAGAATAAGACTTCATGTATTACAATATTCTATTAGCTATAAATAAAACTTGTGAGTAGAGGTTGAACCTGTATAAAGATGTGCTGCGGAAGCAAAACACAATTCTACCAAGACCCTTTTAATTCTTCAAGATATCTTCTAATCTTATAAAGCCTCTATTAAGTTGCCTGCGTTTTTTCACTCTCTGGTCCCTATAAAAGTTACGTTAGAGTTGTTACTAATGTTACCCTAAAGTTAGGGGTACCAAGCAACTACTTCTCTAGAACAATTAGGAGTTTGACTTTTTTATTCTAAAATGGATTAGTATTCCAATTCCAATAGAATTGTTTCTTTCCACATTAATATGTTAGGACAGTTTACTTCACCAATTCTCAGTAGGATTATTTCTTAAGCTAAAGTTCATTATGTTGGTATATGCTAATGTGTATACTATGGTATTAGTAGTATTTTCTTCTATTTCCAGGAAGCAGATTTCAGTATTAACTAAGCCACTTTCCACTTTGTGATATGAGGACTGTGATTTAAAATGTTTTTTCAATTTCAAAGTAAAAGAAAAAAAAAACAAATAAACTTAAGTTTGGCTCTTTTTTTCCTTGAAATTGAGAAAACATTTTGAAATAAATTTTTCTTAAAAAAAGAAATTTTCGAATTTAAGTTGTTAATGTGTATTTTTAACTTCAACTTTTATATATATATATTGTCATATTGACCAACCCATGTGTTTTATGCTCCGAAGTTTTCACCAGCTACACAAGGTTAAAATTATAACCTCGATGCAAAATGTTAAAATTTTAGCCCTTACAGTGATCCGCTAGGGCCGCGCCACGAGTCCGCCAAGAATATGCTATACGTATATAATATAGTGGTTTTGCTAGAATGTGTGATCCGTGTTTCACCAGAAGGGGTATCCCTTGTTCTAGTGATGGTGGCTAAAAGTTAAACGTTTTTCAAAGGGTGCCAAAATTGTATCAATAGCGCTGGATTGTCCTATTTCTGTAATGCACCCCTAATTCTCCCAATGATGCGGCCTATTTGCAAAAATATGACACCATAAGCGATGGTTTGCCTTTTTGCCCGCGCTAACAGGGGTTTTGCAAAAATGCCCCATTAAGGTTTAATGAAAATAACCCAGACGGAAGCACCCCTGTCAAGTTTTTAGGTCGGGGCCAAGACTTGCCTTTATACTTCTCTGCTTTTCAACACTTATCCCTTCAAGTGTTGGCAAAAGACAATATTTGCTGGACTTGGTCGTAAGTCTTGGCAAAGACAAAGACTTGCCTTTAACCCTTCTCTATTTGCCAACACTTACCCTTAAAGTGTTGGCAAAAGGCAACACTTGCCGCACTAAGTCGCAGGTTTTGGCAATTGCCAAGACTTGCCCCTTCCAATCTTTCCCTGCATTCTCGCCATATAACTTGAAGTATTGACAAAACAGTACTTGCCCTTGAAATATTGGCAATTACCAAGACTTACAAGATTTTTGCGTTTAAGTCTTCCCTCCGGGCTTAGCGTGGGCATTTCTGCAAAACCACTCCTTATAGAGGGCACACGGTAAATTTTTTTGCTTTGATGCTACCTATAGTCTCGTTACATAAAAGGAGTTTTGCAAATATAGTGTGTGTGTGTGTGTGTGTGTGTATATATATATATATATATATTAGAGGACAATAAATGTAAACAATAAACAACAGTAATTATTTTTTTCTAACAGGAAACATTCACGGCTTAAAAAAATTCACTTTATATGACATTGCATTTTAGCCTTTTGGAACAACATAGCAAATAAATTTTATTTAGGTGTGTGTGTGTGTGTGTGTGTGTGTGTGTATATATTAGAGGACAATAAATGTAAACAATAAACAACAGTAATTATTTTTTTCTAACAGGAAACATTCACGGCTTAAAAAAGTTCACTTTATATGACATTGCATTTTAGCCTTTTGGAACAACATAGCAAATAAATTTTATTTAGATATGTTATGCTGTAATTTTATTAAAGACTCAACCGATTAGATGATACAATCGAAGAACTTGTTGCATTGACTTCAGGTATAAAATTTGAATCTTGGAACAAGGAGTTAAAAACGAGATGAGGACCTCCTTTCTCTCTCGGTGCACGTTAGCTTAACGTGCGCCTCCCATGGGGAAGAGAGTCAGATTTCCCTCTCAGAAAGCATTGATGGCTCAGGAAAGTTCAGCGGCAAGCCGTGGGCGTCGGGGTAACAATAAGGATCAAATTAAACTGCAAACTGTAGGGAATCAGAGCGCAATCCAAGTGGAGAAAGGTAATTCACCGGGGGTTAATGCAGCAATGAAAGGGAAAGGTATCTCAAATAAGCAAAATAATCAGATTAAGGAATGGGAAGAATTGATTGAAGATTCACAAAAAGTGGGAAACAGTCATGGGCTGATGAGGTTGAGCAACTCGAAGAACAGGTAGCTGTAAATTTAACAGCATCTGCATCGATTTGGAAGGATTTCGACATGACAAAAGTCTCAAATGCCGGATTCAAACTGGAGTATATCAAACCTGTGACTAAAGGTGAGCAATCTATTACTAGCATTGAATTAGATGATATTAGTAGCGAGATTGAATACTGGAAAACTGCAGTTGTGTGTTACGTCCTTGGAGCTCATCCTCCTTTTAGTGTGCTTAATGGCTATATTCAGAGATTGTGGAGCAAGTATGGGATCAATAAAGTAGCAATGTTGAAAAATAGAATAGTTCTAGTTAGGTTTGACTCTGAAGTAGGGAAGAATGATGCAATTGAAGGAGGGATTTATCATTTTGATAACAAGCTCTTCATTGTCAAAGCATGGTCAGCAGACATGGAGTTCACTAGGGAGGAATTGCTCACAGTACCTATTTGGGTCAAGTTTCCAGGCCTGAATTTCAAGTACTGGAGTGTCAAGGGGCTAAGCAAAATTGGTAGCTTAGTTGGAAAGCCTTTAATGGTGGACCAAAACACTGAAAAGAAGAGAGGATTGAATTTTGCAAGGATTTTAGTAGAGGTAGAGCTTGGAGCTAAACTACCTGATACTGTGTTCTTCAGAACTGAGAAAGGAGTAGTGGTTGAACAGAAAGTGTTGTATGATTGGAAACCCATATTATGTGACTACTGTGGAAAATATGGACATGCAGAGATGGAGTGTAGGAGGAAAAAGGCTCCAAATACAGAGAAAAGGGAACAAAAGCAACAAAAGAGTGAAGGAAGTCAAGTCATAAGTGGTAAGGTGCTGGTTATAAAGAAAGATGGAGCCTCTATGCAAGGAGCTGAACCAAATATACAGGCTAAAGCCTCTCAGGCTCAAGGGGAACTTCTGAAGCAAGGGGAACAAGAGAGGGGGAACTCAGGCTCAAGTTCAAGCTGGAAAACACCTCCAAGTCCAGGGCATGTAAGAAACAATGCTGATACTAGACAAAGTATTAGTGTTGCCAACTCATTCCTTGTACTGGATAAAGAAGAGCATGAAGCCAGAATGCATACACAAGCTAGTCAAGTTAAAAATGGGGGAGGTCGGCCATTACCTCCCACTGGCCATGGTTAATCTCTTAAGCTGGAATACAAGGGGTCTAAATGGCCCCAATAAGCAGAAGGAGGTGAAACTCCTCTGTACTGCTCAGAATGTAGGGTTAGTAGGTCTGCTTGAGACTAAAATTAAAATAAATAGAATTGAAGGAATAGCAAATAACATGTTTGGTGATTGGAAATACACTACAAATTTGGAGGAGCATTACAATGGAAGGATTTTGGTTGTATGGAGGCTGGAATATTATCATGTGGTAGTAATAAGGAAATCTTGTCACGAAATAACCTGCAAGATCACTGATATCCTTAGTCAGAGATGTTTTCTTCTAACTTTTGTGTATGCATTCAACACAAAAGATGAAAGAAGAAGCCTATGGGAAGAACTTGTGGACATCAGCAGGAGTTGCACAATGCCATGGATGGTTATTGGAGACTTTAACTCAGTGTTGAATCCAGAAGATAGAATTGGTGGCACACCTGTGTCAGTGGCTGAAACGAGTGATTTTCATGATTGTGTAGAAAGGAGCAGTTTAGTGGAAATACCTCAGCATGGTAGCAGATATACATGGAATGACAAACAAGGTGGAAGAAGGGTATTTACAAAGATTGATTGGGTTTTTGTGAATAATGAGTGGCTTTCTCAAATGCCAGTGTGTAAAGTAACATGTCTGCCGGAAGGGGTAAGTGACCATTGCCCATTAAAAGTAGCTCAGGTGGAAGATAACTCAACAGGAGCTAGATTATTTAATTTCTGTAATGCCTGGACAAAACACCATCTCTTCTTGCAGAAAGTGGGGGTTGGATGGGATACTGTTGTAGAAGGTTGCAAGATGTTCACTGTAGTCAAGAGACTCAAGTTGCTGAAACAAAGTCTGAAGGAGTTAAATTCTCAACACTTCAGGAATATCATAGCTGAAGCAGATGATGATAGAGAGGCACTTTTCAATATACAAAAGCAGCTACAACAGGATCCCTTGAACTTGAGGTTGCAGCTGGAGGAGAAAGAGAGAACAATAAAATTCAAACAATCATCCTACCTTCCTGAAATGTTCTTGCAGCAGAGGAGCAAAGCTACTTGGATCATACTAGGAGATGACAACACAAAGTATTTTTTCTCAGTTTTGAAACAGAGAAAAATGCAACAAACAATCACTCAACTAAAGGATGACAATGGAGAATGGCAACATGGCCCAAAAGAAATAGCAAATATCATGGTAACTTACTACCAGGAACTCCTGGGACAAAGTGGAGGCCACAGAGTTAAAGCATCTACAAGTTTTTTACAAAATGGTCCTCTGCTGACTACAGAGCATCAATTGCTTACAACCTTACACAGAGGATGATATCAGGAAGGCTATTTTCAGTATAGATAGTAACAAGAGTCCTGGTCCGGATGGTTACGGAAGTGGATTCTATAAAGCTGCATGGGAGATTGTTGGTGCTGATATCACAGCAGCTTGCCTGGAGTTTTTGTCTAGTGGAAAATTGCTGAAACAGATAAATGCTACCATGATTACCTTAATCCCTAAGGTGCAAACTCCCGAGAATGCCAGTCAATTCAGACCTATTTCCTGTTGTAATGTACTGTACAAGTGCATTTCTAAGGTGTTATGTGCTAGACTCAAAGAAGTGTTGCCATTTATTGTGGAGGAAAATCAGGCTGCATTTGTGCAAGGGAGGTCCCTGATTCATAATGTCCTCATATGTCATGACCTCTTAAGGCATTATAACAGGAAAATATCACCAAGATGCTTAATGAAGATAGATCTAAGGAAAGCCTACGATATGGTCAGTTGGGAGTTTGTGGAAGAAGCTCTGAAAGGGCTTGGCTTTCCTGATAAATTTGTCAAGCTGACAATGGTATGTGTGACCTCCACAAAATTTTCAGTAAAAGTGAATGGGAGAGGGTACGGATATTTTGAAGGGAAGAGGGGATTAAGACAAGGGGATCCCATATCCCCCTTACTATTCGTCATTGTGATGGAGTACCTGTCTAGAATCCTGAAGAAAATGGGGGAATTGCCTGACTTCAAATATCATCCCATGTGTAAGAGGAATAAGTTAACTCATCTCATCTTTGCAGATGATCTTATGATCTTCTGCAAAGGAGATAAGCAGTCTGTAAAAAGAGTAATTGAGGTGTTAACACACTTTAGTGCTAGCACTGGACTTGTTGCTAATCTTGACAAGTCCAGTATCTTCATGGCAGGGATTGATCTAGCAGTTAAAAGCCAATTGTTAGCATATACAGGATTCAAAGAGGGTTCATTTCCCATAAGATATTTGGGACTGCCACTATCAGCTATGAAATGGAGTAAGATTGAATGTCATCAGCTAGTTGATAAGATCACAGCAAGAATCAGAGCTGCACAAGCAAACAGTTATCATACGCAGGAAGAGTACAAGTAGTCAGTGCAGTCCTATCTGGGGAGCTGCATTTATCCTACCACAGAGCAGAATCAAGGAAGTTGATAAAAAATGCAGAGAGTTTATCTGGGGAGCAAATGAAGGGAAAAGGAAGATTGCATTAGTAGCATGGGACAAGATATGTATGCCAAAAAGCTATGGTGGCCTTAATATCAAAGGATGCAAGTGTTGGAACATAGCCTCAGTGGGGAAACTATTGTGGCAATTGGTAGTTAGAAAAGAAGTGTTATGGGTCAAATGGGTCCATGAGATATATATGAAACAGAATGATGATATATGGGGGCATGATCCACCTACTGATAGCAGTTGGTGTTGGAGGAAAATCAACAAGCTTAAGTTTGTAATGCAGGGGTGGTATGTAAATGGAAGATATACTTTAAATGCTAAAGGTGAATACTCAGTCTCTCAGAGCTACAATGCAATGCTGGGACTTCAGCAAAAGATGGAAGTTGCAAGGCTAGTTTGGAGTGCAGCAGCTCAACCAAAACACAGATTCATTTCTTGGCTTGCAGTTCAAAAGAAGCTTCTCACTAAAGACAGACTCTTGGGAATGAATGTTCAGATAGAGGAGCGGAGTTGCTGCTTATGTGAGGACAATGCTCCAGAAACACACCAACACTTGTTTGCAGATTGTAGATGGGTAAGTGGAGTGAGGGATGCAATGAGTCAATGTACGGGGCACCAAATCCAGAAGAAGGATGTGATGCAAACACTTCTGTGGATAAAGCAAAGGAAATGGAAGTAGTTCAAAAAAGAAATAATGGCCGCAATTTGGAATGCAGTATCTTATCACACCTGGAGAGCAAGAAATTGGAGGATATATAGAGGAATACATGTGAATATCAATGCTGTAATTACTCAGATTAAACAGGAATGCTTAGAAAGAATAGCAATGTTACAGGGCTCTAAACGAGCACTTAGATGTAGCAATTTCATCCAGCAACTATGTAACTAGAATGTTATGTGGGAGGCCTAAGTTCAGGTGAAGATACTTGATCTTATGGTGCTCTGTAGGTGTAATTGGTTTTTGAGAGTAAATGGTAACATTCACAGTTTACCTAAAAAAAAATTTTGAATCTTTATCAGCAATCTCTAGTTGTAACTGCACAATTTTTTCATTCAAATCATTTTCATGATTTTCGATCTCTTGGTTTAATTTCCAAAGTTCTGTTGAATCAGGCGTCTTGAATTTTTTTGATGAGGAATCTGAGAAATTACCTTCAATACTCTTTCCTTTATCATTATCTTCTACCTTCTTTCTTTTAACGTCCCCCCTTTCCTTTCTTTCACCAACATTAAGCCTTTTGTATGAGCTTGAGTGTGACATAATAGGTTGTTTGCCTTTGGCATTCAAAAATCGGTTGATACCCGATTCAACATTTGGTTCACCAAATAGGATTGGTTGACCTCCAATAGGAAAAATCATAACTGCAATTGCCATTCCGCATAAGACGGAAAGTTGCTCTGCTCTTTTACATAAAGCGTTTTGTATTTTTGAGATTGTACGCTCCTCAACATGTTTGTCTTTGATAAACGTCATCTCAATAATCTTTTCCTTTTCAGAACTATTTCTTACATGTTATAACAGGTTGAGAAGATGGAAAGATACAATTTCTTTCCCAAAAAGTGTCTGCTACTTGATTTAGAATGAATACTTACTTAAGCAGAACTTGCAAGTTTATACAAACTTTCTTCAATCAACAACTCAGCTCTCTTTTCTTTATATACCGGCACCAAGTTTTTGTAATTACAAAACTTCCCTCCTAATATGAGAAGATTAATTTACCTCCCCATTTTAATGAAATTACTTAAATTCTTATAGTTTTTTTTTTTTAAATTTAATGTAGATATTTCAGTTGTGCCATTTTTCAAATCATCACTGTCTTGGCCTTCTCTCTCTCAGCCCTAGTCCACCGAAGATCGTATTGATGCTCCACTCATTCTTCTGATCTTCAGTGACGGACCGGTTTCCTCCTTCTGCAAGTAGATCTTTGAGGTGTTCTTCCTTCATCATGTGAGCGATCTCGAGCATGAGCCCTTTGCAGTTGACTGTATCATAGCTGTTACTCCGGCGAAATTCACAGTTGGCCTATGAACTCTCCCCGAAAGTATTCTTGATAGGTGGGTGGCCAGTGTACTGGCAAACCTAGTCAGCCGAAGAGATTCATGACGAGCTCTATTGCACTTATCCGTAACTCAAAATTTGAAGTTGTTTGACTCGGAGCCTTTCTCGTGAGGGGCCGCTCCGCTTTTCAGAGGTTCTTGGGGGATCCGTCTGATACTGTGTTATTCCCTTTGTCCTTGTTTTGCCAACATCTGCCTCTAGAGTGGGGTTGCGCACTCGACTCCTTCATGTGTTATCATCGGACACAGGGGGTTCATCGAGCTCGATACAAAGCTTATCATTATACTGTTGGTACAATGCATTCCAGGTTGTCACCGAGTGTTCTGTGACGCTCATTGCAGCTCTCGAGCTGCCAATGAACCTCGGGGGTTTAGGCTCTTGCCGAAGGCAACAATAGCAATGTTGTCAGGCACTGGAGCGAATTCCATACATTCCCTGTAAAACCTCTCCAGATAGTCCTTTACCACATCCCCGTCGCGCTGGCGGATCTCGAAGATATCTTCCATTCGCTTCTCTTGTTTCCGGGTACCGGAGTGCGACTTTTTGAAGAGATCATGCATCTGAGTGAATAATTCAATAAACCCCACAGGTAGCTGAGTATATGACGCAAGGGCCCCCTTAGCCAGGGTTGAACCTAACCTTTTTACCAGGGCGGACTTATGACTTACGGATGATTTTACTTATTAGTACTTGGCTACTAAGCAGTTTTTGATACTTACCTAATGTGTAAATAAGCAAAAAAGTGATGCCTGTTTGACCAATTTATATTCTTACCCAAACACTCTCTTAATGGTAAAATGTACTAGAAGGGTCAAAAACAAAAACAAAAAAATTAACCACCAATGTAACAGATATGGTGGATGGATGAGATATCTCTCACCCCTTAAATTGAGGTCTCGAAAATGAAAAATTTGGTAGAGAGTACTTTTCCTCTAGTTGGCATAATATGCGCCACAAATACAAATTAGTTACTGGGCCGGTGAGTATCATATGAAATAAATATAAATGCGAAATATATATATATATAAAAGACCATGACAAGAAAGTTAACGCCACGAAAAAGCCATGCGGCCTGAATTTTCTACGTTGTTTACCTACCAATAGAAAATTTTGCTTCTTTTAATCCAGTTCTCTGTCCTGGTTCCTGTTTAGCTAAAGACTTTGTCAAATTATTTGGAAAATATTCACCAAATTATAAGTTATAACAAAATCAGTCCTCAGTCCTGGTTCGTTCTCTTTTTATTTTTGTTTTTCAAGTAAATTGAGTAAACGTTAACGTTAATTTGAAATGTTCAAATTAAAGGATGATCAAGTACTTCTACATGCATGCTAATTAGCTCTAAAAATTTTGTGCTTTTCTTAATAAATAAATTGAACTTTAATAATTTTGATTTTCAGTCTATTCTATGATTAGGAGTATTTCTTTGATCGAGATTAGCAATATAAAAGGTTATAATGGATTAAGAGAAGAAAGCTGCTATCACCGGTGCTTGAATAACCTCCTTTTTTTTTTTTTTTTTTTTTTTTTTTTTTTTTAATATAGAAGGCTAAGTCAATTCTAAACTTACTCTTTTGGCTTCGGAGGAAAATAAATTTGCAGTTCAAGACGTTGGTATAGTAAATTATTCTAATTGACTAATCAATCTTCCACTTTCTTTTGCTTTTAGCTGTTTAGAGAAAATCCCTGCCGTAAATGCTGACCTTCCCCAAAATAATTATTGAAATGTTTAGGTAATGCACTTGCTACTTTTTGTTATCTATGTACTTAGTAAAAGTTGGTAAATTCTTCCTTCATTTTCTATATTATTTCTTGACACTGAAGAAAGATAAAGTAACATTTTTTATTGGGTAAATGTAACATCGATTCGTTAGATATAACGCGGAGGAAATCAGATTTAACTATGCAGTCGCTTAGAATTTGAAGCTTCTAATGTGAATGGACAAGTAAATGATAGATTCTGTGTAAGCCCAAGGTTGGTATGCCAGAATAATCAAAAGCTAAAAGATTCTTGAAACTTTATCTATCTTATGCTACAAGGAAGATCAGTTAATCCTTATGGAGGAAAAAGATGCATAAGTTCAATGGAAATTTCCATCTACTCTGAAGAGACATTAGTCACAGGTTAAGCATAATTGTGTTGTGCTCCTAAAAGTTGCATGTTTTTATCTAGGAACGATACTACTATTGTCTATTGCCCATTCATTTTATTTATGCACTCCTGTTTAACATGTAATCTTTAACGTTTAAGGATAGTTGGAAGTTTCAAAGTTCATTAAACTACGTACTATAAAATACTAATATTATTTTTGTATAATAGACTTAAAATAGATAGTGTTACATAAGATATAACTTAAGTTAAAATAGCCAAACTCATGCCTTAATGAGATAGGATACCCCTTGGGAGGGGAAGAGACGTGGATCAAAGATTTATTTTATATCTTGCCACTGTAAATTAACTCTTACATATTTTAATTTACAATAAAGTTGTGCTGTGTAACTGTTGGACACAGATTTGAGCCATGAACCGTCACTAATACTTGCATTATATTAGGCTGTGTACACTATATCTCTTGGGATGCAATATAAATCCGGGATACTTTGTACCTTCACCTAATTGTTTTTTTTTATTCCACTTACTATGAGTAATTTCCTTTAGTTACCTTTACGGTGACTTAATTATACTGTAATATTTTTTAGAATGTTTTGAAATTATCTTCTATCTTTTCTTTGTCTTCTCTTAGATCAAGGATTCTTCGACACTTTTAACTAGAAATAATCTTTTAACAAATGCAAAACACAAGTCAATCACTCTACTCTACATGATAACCAATGTCGGGAAAGTCCACTATGTACCTTTATTCTCCCGTGTCTTAATTAGTCGTCACCAAATCATAATATTATTGTGTTTGTTGGGTCCCTTCCTTGACAAATTACTACATAGTTAACTCCCAATATGTCAAAGGGTAGTTTCTTGTACTTTCCATACAGTTATAAGTTATACCCGGATCTCGTAGTATTAAATTTGACCATTTAATTATCAAGAAACCAATCAATTTGCAATCACCAACGAGTTCATGGTTTTGCACACTAATAATAGTAAATAATTTTTACGCTATAAAAATAATTAATTTGACCTAAACAACATAAATCTCTATATGAAGTCTGATATAGTTACCTCTGGGAATTGAATTGATTAATAGCTTAAATTTCAAGATAATATAAAACTCTTTACAAAATCCATGTACACACCTTACTAGTACTTGATGATGCTTTAATTATTCAAACGTAATTAAGGAAGCCATGCAAGTTCGTGTTAGGTGACCTGCCGAAAGCAATTACCTTGAGAATACTTTTTTCTCTCAAGTCTACAGAATTTTCCTATAAATACTTGACACTTCTCAACATTCTGTGCACAACACACTTCTTTACTTATATCTTTTATTATCTCTCTAAAGTAAGCTTCTTGTTATGGCTGCTTCTAATATAAAGATTGCTATTGTTTTATTTTTCCTTGTGAGCTTATTACTTGGAAGCTCCTCAGCTCAACTTTCTACTGGTTACTACTCAAAATCATGTCCTAAGCTTGATCAAACTGTGAAATCAGTGGTGCAATCTGCTATCAATAAGGAAACTCGAATGGGTGCTTCTCTTCTTCGCCTATTCTTCCACGATTGCTTTGTCAATGTAATGTACCATCTTCATTTTTTCTTTCATTTTTGATCTTTTGAGTTCAACTTTTAAATACTCACAAACAGTGAAAGTATTTTTACATTATCATATCACTATAAAGATAACTGCAAGTAACGGTCGACAAAAAATGAGCATACTAACCTACAAAATAAGGCATGTTACTTATTATAACATGTTAAAATATATCGCCTTAATAAAAAATTATTTAAATGGCTAGTTATAAATATATCCTCCTTATTTTCACTTTCATTGAGGTCAGACTATCGGGAAAATATGTAATTCTTCATTGAAAATAGTTTGAGGATTCATTTTATAAATTAAATACAGTGAACTATATATATTACACTAACATAACCACCATAGCTTGACGGACTGCATAAAAATTGCAACTCGTCAACTGGTCACATTTACATACATTTCTTATGTGTTGCACTTGTGAAAATGCTTAAATTCTTTTTTGGTTGTCTAAACCGGTCTATAACTTGATTTGTCACGGTTTAATTTCACTTCAGGGATGCGATGGATCATTGCTCCTAGATGACACATCTAGTTTCACAGGAGAGAAAAGAGCTGCACCAAATGTTAATTCTGCTAGAGGATTTGAAGTCATTGACAACATTAAATCTGCTGTAGAGAAAGTGTGCCCTGGTGTTGTTTCATGTGCTGATGTTTTGGCCATTTCTGCCCGTGACTCTGTTGTCATTGTAAGTCCTAATTATAGTACATTTCAAGTGACCATGAAAAAATTGCATTTTATTTTTATTCTCATATAAGATTTTTTGTGACTTCTGTATATATGCAGCTAGGAGGGCCCAATTGGAATGTAAAATTGGGAAGAAGAGATTCAAGAACAGCAAGCCAAGCTGCTGCAAACAGTAGCATTCCTCCACCTACGTCTAACCTTAATCGACTCATCTCTAGTTTCAGTGCTGTTGGCCTTTCCACCAAGGATATGGTTGCCTTATCCGGTTTGTTCTCTTCTCCATAATAAAATTCTCTCCTTTTTTAAAAATATCGGTGTTATCTGCACCAACTTCACACACTAATTATTTTACGGAATATCTGATATCATCCACCAGCACATGTATCGGATTACTGTCCACTAAAGCTTAAGCAGATAAGCATTGGTAGATCATGAATATATATAGGGGATCCAAAAGATTCTAGATCTAGTATTAATGAATCAGCATCTTATATATAACCAAAAGACTAGGCGCTATGCTATTTGTGCACTAAAAATTTTTGGCGAATGGGATGCAATAAAACCGTCCCGATCCGTCCTTGTTGATGGAAAGAAATCGCTCAATACTTTTGGTATATACTATAACTCCCCTCTTATACCTCGTCCCTAAAAGAAAAAACGAAAGAAAAATAAAATATAGTGATAATCCAAAAAGTTTATTTACTACTGTCCCCTTATGACCCCTTCAAAGAACAGAGGAAACTTATGAATATATAACGGTAACTATATTGTGTTTGACAGGGGCTCACACAATTGGACAAGCAAGATGTACAACTTTTAGGGCACGTATATACAACGAGACCAACAACTTAGACTCATCACTAGCACGAACAAGGCAAAACAACTGTCCAAGAAGTTCAGGTTCAGGGGACAACAACTTAGCACCACTTGATCTTCAAACTCCTACAAACTTTGACAACAGTTATTTCAAGAACCTTGTTAACAAAAAGGGTCTGCTTCATTCTGATCAACAACTCTTTAATGGTGGATCCACTGACTCGATCGTGACATCATATAGTAACAATCCTAGCAGTTTCAGCTCTGACTTTGTCACTGCTATGATTAAGATGGGTGATAATCGTCCACTTACCGGTTCTAAAGGAGAAATTAGGAAGAATTGCCGTAGGATGAATTAAGTTGATTAGAAATTGTGATTCGAGCCTACGGTCAATCGGTTATCAGTCGACCGCTTTATCGAAACAACAAACTTATGTGCGTGCTTGAGAAGTGCCTTTGAGACTTTTCTTTTTGTTTTTTCACCTTTTTGCTTTACTTTTTAGTTTTCTGGCTTAATATGCAGGATTAATGTGTGTATTCGTATCATTAGTTATTAGAATATTATGAATACTTTTTGTTATACTGATATATATCTTCCCGCAATGTTTTTGCTATTTTAGTGAATGAATTTACCTACGGCATAGACCCCGGACTGTGGTCCTAAAATTTCAATAATAGTGTAGTTAGAATAGTTAGCTAAGGTTTGATATTGGTCGTCGCCACAAAAGATTATTCATCAGATAACAATCTGCCTATTGCTTATTTGTTTTAGCTGAAAACTTAGATTGAATATTTAGCGGGGTTGATATATGGACGTTCACTCACTTTTCACTTACTATAAAAAGGTCACTAAACTATTTTATCCTAGTGGAAAAGTCAACACACTTTATGTAAATAAGTACTAAAAAAAAGTCGCCTAACCACTTATCTAAATATCATAGAGATGACTAGGTGGAAAAAATGGAGACATGGTAATAGTGGGAGCAAAACGACAATTCTACCAAGACCTAATTAATCCTTCAAGAAATCTTCTAATCTTACCAAGCATCTTTAAGTTGCTTGTGTTTTTTAACTCGGTAATCTATTGGGAATTAATTTTACTGGTGGTCACTCAACTATTGCTTCATTATCATAAAATTACTTTTGTTTTTTTTTGTTACCCAAAGTCACTCAACTATTGCTTCATTACCACAAAGTCATTTTTGTTTCTTTTGTTATCTAAAAGTCACTCAACTTTCCTCCGGTCTATACCAATGTCACTATATCCGGATTTTACTTAAAACTCGCCGGAAAAATGATGTGACATTATTAATTAAAAATATTCTTTCTTAATTATATTAACTCAATTCTTTTACCCATTATATTAATTTTACCCAACCAAAATCCAAACGCTAAGTTAATTCTTTGGCGCACAATTTTGAATATCAAAGAAATTACTTAACCACGCAAGTCAAGCTACTTGATGTAATTCTTAATAACTACACTCGTATTAATTTGCACAACAATTGCAAACGCCTCTCTCCATCCTTTAATTGCCTCTTCTGATTCATTTTTTTATTGCAATGAACGCCCATATTTTTTATGGTTGGAATTATTCAAACCAGCTGATCAACGAGCCTACTGTTCATGACTCTAGTTGAGTGTACTTAAGAAAAGGAAAAAGATACCCAAATATTAAATATCACCATAACTTCCACTGTTAAAGCTAAACTCTTATTACCTACCATTAGTAGCTAACTATTATTATAAAATTCAGCTAATTAATATTCACGGTTGATGTAAAATATTACCTAGTCTCAAGTTAAATTAGTAGTGAAGTTAGTTGGATCTTGTGTTGGGTAAAATTAATGTAATGAGTTAAAAAATTAGGTTAATATAATTAAGAAAATTAATTTTAATTAATAATGCCACGTCATTTTCTCGGCGAGTTAAGTAAAATCCGACTAGAGTGACTTTGGTGTAGACCGAAGAAAATTTGAAAGACTTTTGGGTAACAAAATAAACAAAAGTGACTTTGTGGTAATGAAGCAATAATTGAGTGACTTTTGGGTAACAAAAGAAATAAAAGTGACTTTTGTGGTAATGAAACAATAGTTGTGATCACCGATAAAATTAACTCTCTCTATAGGCAGGGAGACCACACAACTACTTCTCCATACAACTACTGAAGTTGTAAATGTGTATTTTTTAACTTCAACTTCTACTTAGAAGCTTTTTAAATTCTTGTAAAGTTTTAGGTTAAACTTCAGCTCCATTTATGACGTTCATGAAGCAACGGAGTGATTGAAAAAAAAATCAAGATCTTTAGACAAAACCAGCCGGGTTCATTGTTTATATTGTCTAGCTGTGATATGTAAATTATACAATGATTACACACAATTATTTAAATTAATTTCTCAAAAAAATTTGATGCCCTAGCTAGTAAAACACTACACTCAATGAACTTTAGGTCAAACTCAACTCCAAGTCCAATCTCGTCATACTGACCAACCAATGTGTTTTATGCTTTGAAGTTATCACTAGCGGCACGAAGTTAAATTTTTAACAACCTCTCCTGAAAAAGTTAAAATTTTAGCCCTTATGGTGATCGGCTAGGGCCACGAGTCCACAAGAATACGCTCTACACTAAATTATGGTGGTTTGCAGAATGTATGATCTGTGTTCTGGCAATTCGCCAGAATGGGCATTCCTTCTCTAACGTGTGGTGGCTAAAAGTTAGTTTTCTTAAGGGGGGATAAAAGTGAATAATACTGCTGGAGTGTCCTATTTCTGTAAGTCTAATGCTACCTTTTTTACATAAATATACAAATTTTCACCCTTAATTACAAAAAAATAGTAATATTTTTCTAATTACAAAGCATAGTAATATTATTTTAGCACATTATCATTTCTTACAATTACACTTTCACCCACTTTCCCACAAATCCTAAAACACTTTCTTCACTTTCCCAACCAAAGCAGCCGTCACCCCCATTGTTTCTCTCAAATTCAAACACACAAATCCACCACCCGCCATCACAGTGCTAATTCCATCGAAAACCTAATCAGAGATACAACACCCCCACCCACGCCGCCATCACCCCCACCATCCCAAAACCCCAGTTCTGTTAATGCAACCCTTCAATCCTCTTAACCCATCTCCGGCCCGTTCGCCGAAAAATCTAACCAAGGGCACGCTCCGTCGGATCTTCTCTTTCGTACATGCGCTGGTATGGGCCTTCCCCGTCGGATCTTAGCGAAAAGGCATAGATCTGGTTTTCCCCTTCTTTTCTCCTTATTTTCTGTTTCTTTCTCGTCGTGTGAGCATGGAGTCACCTGCGTTTCTGTTACTTCCGGTGGCTATAGTTATTCTCGATCTGCGATGGAATGAAGGAATGAGATGGGTAACGATGGAACCTCCGGCTAAACGGCGGTGTAGCTTCAATAGTGACGGTGATGCTTCAAGGATTCTTGTTTTTGGAATGGATTAAGATGAATGCAATGCTGATATTTATATTGGGAGCACAAGGCATCTTTGCTGGTTTCATTTGTATAGTGACACAATGATACAGTCTGAAACCATTTTTGTTTCTTTAGATTTGTTTCATTTTTGTTCCGTTTCTGTTTCTTCAGAATTGTCCAGATTTCGTTTCTGTTTCTGTTTGTACAGATTTGTCATATTAATAAATTTGAACTCTTATTTTCTATTGCTCACGACTGATGGCGTTGAAACAATATGATACAGTTTGAAACATCGTTGAAACATTGAAACAATTGTTGCAACAGTTTGATACATCTGAAACGATGTTGAAGCAGTATGATACTGCTTGAAACGACATTGAAACAATCTGAAATAACTGTTGAAACAGTCTGATACAGTCTAAAACGGGAGTTGATACAGTGTAAAATAGTATGATACAGTCTGAAACGGGACTTAATACAGTTTAAACAGTCTAAAACGAAGTTGATACAGTCTGAAACGAGACTTGATACAGTTTAAAACAGTCTGATACAGTCTGAAACAACATTGAAACACTATGATACGGTCTGAAACAGTCTGATACGGTCTGAAACGGGAGTTGATACAGTTTAAAATAGGCTGATACAATCTGAAACGAGAGTTGATACAGTTTAAAACAGTTAGATACAATGCTGAAATGAACCGAAACGGTGCAGAAACAGTTTGATACAGTGCGAAAATAGTTAGATACAGTGCTGAAATAGTTGATACGGTGCAGAAATAGTGAGATTCAACGAGATACATTAAGGATGGATGAGGAAAAGTGAAATTGGAGAAAATGAGAGGAGTAAAAGTGAAATTGGGGAAATGGTGGGAGGAAAAGTAAAATAGGGGAAATGGGAGGAGCAAAAGTGATAGTGGGGGAAATAGAAGGAAAAATGTAAGGGTTTGGTATGTTATGGGAAAATATTGCTATGTTTTGCTATGTTTGTAATTATCTTGTGTTTTCCTCTACATAGGGTAATTTTACTAAAATGTTGCTATATTTGGTAACTCAGCTCCAAAACTTGTACTTTTATGTAAAAAATCCATTCTTTGCCACCGTTGTTTTGTTTCAGACCACTTTTTCTTTGGTTGTGTAAAAGTAGCTATTTTTTGGAATTTCAATTCTTGTGAGTTGAACTTTAGACTTTGTGGGCTGAACTTCATATCCAACTTCAACCAGCAAGGGTAAACTTTTAGACATAGAATGCATAAATTTCAACTCTTGTGGGCTCTAGTTAAATTTCAACTCTTGTGGTAAGTTCCAAAATGTGACTATTTTGGCAGAACAAAAAAAAAAAAAAGTGGCCTGAAACAAAATAGGAGTTGCAAAAATAGCCCCTGAACGAAAATTTTACTATTTACTATAGTCTCGTTACATAAAAGGAAGATTTACAAAAGTAGAATGTCCAGGGAGAAAAACACACACACACACACATATTAGTAGAGGACAGTAAATGTAAACCATGAACAATAGGAAATATTATTTTTTCCTAACAGGAAACATTCAGTACTTGAAAAAAGTCCACTTCATATGACATTGCATATTAAGAACAACATACTTAATAAATTTTATTTATATAATTTTATTTAAATACTTAACCAATTAGATGGTATAGTCGAAGAACTTGCCGCATTCGTTTCAGGTACAAAATTTGGATCTTTATCAGCAATTTCATGTTGTAACTGAGCAATTTTTTCGTTCAAATCATTTGCCAGATTCTCCATCTCTTGATTTAATTTCCAAAGTTCTACCGGATCAGGCATCTTTAATTTTTTTGATGAGAAGCCTGAGAAATTACCTTCAATACTCTTTCCTTTATCGTCATTTTCTTCTACCTTCATTCTTTTGACGTCCCTCCTTTTCTTTCTTTCACTGATACTAAGCCTTTTATTTGAGCTTGAGTGTGATACAATTGGTTGTTTGCGTTTAGCATTCAAAAATCGATTGACAACCGATTCATCATTTGATTCACCAAATAGGATTGGTTGACCTGCAATAGGAAAAATCATAACTGCAACCGCAATTCCACATAAAATGGAAAGTTGCCTTGCTTGTCTACGTAAGGCGTTCTGCATTTTGGAGATTGTTTGCTCCTCAGCATGTTTGTCATTGATGAACATTTTCTCAGGTTTCTTTCCTTTTTCGGAACAGTTTTTTTTCCATGGTTACACTAGGTTGAGAAGATGGAAAGATACAATTTCTTTCCCAAAAAGTGTTTGCAACTTGATTTAGAATGAATATTTACTTAGGCAGAACTTGCAAATTTATCTAAGGATTCTTCAATCAAGGGCTCAGCTCTAACTTATATTTATTTACCGGTACTAAGTTTTTTTTATTACAAAACTTCCCTCCTAATTTAAGAAGATTAATTTACCTCCCTTTTTTAATGTAATTACTTATATATTGTGTTTTCTTAATTTATTGTAGATATCTCAATTGAGCAATTTTTCAAATGAATTTTAACTTGAAAATGTAGAAGTTGTTCAAAATTTATATGTACCAAATTATCCGAATTTAGCATTAGTTGATTTAAATATATAACCACCACCGCCCCAGCCCAGTGGGGTTTCCCTAACCAAAGCCAAGAATTAGCTCTAATTGAAGCTAGTACAAATTCAACCCTAAACAGCAGTGGATACAATTAATTTAAGAATAACCAAGGGAATAGTGTCACTATGGTATCACAGCTTTATTCAGATATTGATAAAAAAATAAAAAAATTCACAAGAAATATAAGTTTGCCTGCCAGAAAGGTAAAATATGTTCTGGTAAGTGGCCTTTGCAATAACATTAAAGAAAAGGGAGATAAATATAAAATTTAAAAGCTAAAGTGGGAATAATTTGTAAGTTGAGAAGTGAGAGAAACTCTACCATCTCTCTACTTTCGAACCCAGCATTTAATTAAGTCTTAAACTTTCCATATTCTAGTCACCTTCATCAATGCAGGGACCAACTGACTTCATCAATGAAACTATTCCTATTCCACCTAAACCACCAGATGATTTCAATCCCCAACACAATCCTGACTCTCCAACACCTAGTTTCAAAGAAAAAGTAATGGCTTTCAGAGAGTTTCAATGATACCATCATGGAGAGTTCAATACATCAAACCTCAGACTCCTTTCCTAGCATGGATCATCAAGACTACATACCTGCTCTAAACGAAGGAATTGATTTTATATCGCTCTCCCAATCTGATAAAGAAAGAATTTACGCTCCATGGAGATTTTCATTGATCGTCAAACTCTTTGGAAAAAAGTTCCCCCACCAATATCTTAGAACAAAGTTGAAAGATTTGTGGCGTCTCTCGGAGGACTTCCCATTGATAGATCTAGGCTACGACTTTTTCATTGCAAAATTTACCTCCGAAGATAATATGCAGAAGGTGCTTGCCAATGGACCATGGTTTATCCAAGGCCACTATCTCACAATCCGAAGGTGGGAACCAAATTTTGTTGTAGGACAAGCGCAACAACTACACACTGCAAGGGTGAGGTTGCCACAACTTCTGACAGAATTTTATGACAAAATAATATTAGGTAAGATTGGCAACACCATCGGAAAGCTACTTAAAGTGGATATATGTACTAGTTCGGCTTTGCGTGGTCGTTATGCTAGGCTCTGCATGCAAGTGCCATTAGGTAGACCGGTGAAATCTAGTATCATGATAGGGGATCACAAACAAGAAATTCAATATGAAGGATTAGGAGTGTTATGCCTCACATGTGGTCATTTGGGTCAAAACAAACACACTTGTCCGCAATTTAAACAAGTACAACAGGACACAGGCCATGGACAATCAAAGGACTCGCAGCGCCAACAATCTTCCAGCATATCTTCACTTACACACACTGATGCCATGGATACGCAATGGCAAATAGTCTCCTTTCCAAGGAAACCAAGGAAAGTTACTCAACAATCAGATACCAAAGTTTTACATACGAAACAAGGTGCAGGTATATCTCCAAAATCTCAAACTATTAAGTTTATTCAGTATAATAGATCGACTACTACTACTAAGTCTGATAAGCCTCATCCTAGTCATAATTTTAATACCCCAAGACAGGCTTTGTCCAATACCAATGATAATAAATTTAGTCAGTTGCAAAATCTAGCCACTGATGATTCTCTTATTTCTGATACCACCGTCTATGATGACATGGATTTACAAAACAAATCACACTCACACACCACTGGTCTGAGTACAATGCAAAAAGAGGTACGGGGGTAGGGAAACAACCAGTCCAATCATTGGTTCCGCTAAATGACAAAATAAATAATACTAAACAAAACAAAAGTAACAATTATAAAACTCAAAACTTAGCCACATCACCTTTACATGCAGACACTAAAATGGTGGATATTGCCACCTCAAATGTTTCCAATCCAATACCAAGCCATTTGGCAAAAACAAATGGCAAACTTTGCATGCCATTACCAAAACCTAATGATTATATAAAAGCGATGCCCAATCAGCTCACTCCCATGCAAACTCAAGAACACTCAAAAGATTTTCTCAAAATCCAACAAATCAATTCTACTCATTTATCTACCTCCTCTGTTACTCATGTATCCAGTTTATCGTCAACAAAGGAGGAGAGTCCCTCTAATTCCAGTATTCAGAAGGCAAAAACACCTAAGAATGAACAATCAACAACAAAACAATTTCTTCCCACCACCACCAGCCCCTCTCGTCTTTGCCACAACCCCACTGAACCCAAATCATCAGCCAATGTCATGGTTGGAACAGGGTCTAATGGGCCATGCAATCTCATTTACCATGAACCTGAATGAGCAGGAACTGATTCTCCTTGTCCAGAATCCCATGTTCCTAGCTCAACTAATTACGGAGGGGACGCGAATGGCAATGGAGAACTACATAAACCACATGTGGTTAATGAACGTTTTGAACCCCCTGGCTCCGGGCATAGCACCAGCTCTCTTTCAACAATTGCACAACCAATGGAACTTACCACATCACTTCAACCCCATGATGAATGTCCCAAACCCACAGGACTTACCCTTTTTTCACCCACAGGACCCCAATGCTCTACCCATATTCTTTCCATGGCAGCCTCAACCAGTGAATCTACAACCACCACCACAACAGGCTCATATGCAACCACCAATGAATCAATCACAACCACAACCACAACAAATGAACCCCCAAATGAACCAACAACCCCAACAGGTGGACATTCAAGTGAACCCACAACTAAACCAACAACCTCCTTTAAACCAAGTACACGAGGGTCCTCAAGAGATGATGAACGAGGAGGAAGCCCCTCCACCTCTGCCAGAACTAGACGAGGAGGAGGCAGAAGTGGTGTAAGGGGAACCAATCCAAAGCCCCAGGGGGTCACTCACGAAAATTTCAAAGTTACAGGTGGCAAAAGTCATGTTATTTCCAGAATTGGAAGACATGAAATGTATAATGCTTTTACCACCAGCTCTGCACAAATCCTCTTTGGACATTCGACCGACGGTGAACAGGGATGCGGGCAAGTACGCAGCAGTGTTGAATCCCACAGTTGCCAGGAATCACCTCTTGGCCAAGGAAACAGGGGTTCATTTGAAGAAACATCAAACAAACCCTATCACCATGAACAGTCAAACTAGCTTCATTTTCTGGAACAGAAGATGAGGCAATAACCCTGATTTTAGGAGGAATTTCAATGAGCTCATTAGGACCCATAATCCTTGTCTACTAGCTCTAGTTGAAACAAAAATGGTCTGCCATGTTGCTATTAGAAACTACTACCACTTTGATCAAATGATTGATATTCCAGCTGTAGGTAGATCAGGAGGAATGGTTGTGCTTTGGAAGAGCTCTTTGCTTTCTTTATATGATATAAGAAAAGAGGATCAATCTATCCATGCAATGATCAAGGTACTTCCTAATCACTCCCCTTGGCTATTTTCTGTAGTTTATGGTAGCCCTAGACTAAGTGAATGTGTCCGCTTATGGGATAATATAGCCAGAATTTATGATATATGTATAAAGGCCCATGGTTTATGGGCGGATTTTAATGATGTTTTAGCCCAAGAGGAGAAATGGGGGGTAGCCCTGTTAACTTGACTAGAATGACTAGATTTGCAAACTGTATAAACTACTGTAATTTACAGGACATGGGTTTCAAAGGTAGTAAATACACATGGTCAAACCATAGGAGGAGGTCTAGAGGTTTGATTTTAGAAAGACTAGATAGGTGCTTTGCTAATGATAGTTGGCTTGAACAATACCCAAATATTTCTATAACTCATTTACCTAAGACTCACTCGGATCACACTCCTCTTCTTGTTACCATGTTAAAGCCTCTTAATGTTAACTTGAATAAGCCTTTTAGGTTAGAAAAGTTTTGGTGTGATGATCCGGAATTTAAGAACCATGTTGATAGAATTTGGACAGTACACCCTCTCCAGGATGCCATTCCCCAATTTAATTCCATTATAAAGGAATGGGCTCATGAAAAGTTTGGTAATATTATTCTTAATAAGAAAAGGCTTTTAGCTAGAATTGGTGGCCTTCAAAACTCTCCACATTATAGATTTGTTTAGACAATATAATAACATTTTAATTATGGAACAGGACTATTGGAAAATGAGATCTCGAATAGACTGGTTAAATGAGGGCGATGCTAACACTAGATTCTATCACATTAATACCATTAATAGAAGGAGAGTTAACAAGGTTTACTTTTTTAAAGATGAAAATAATAACTGGATTGATACTCATGATAAACTTCTGGAGCACACTCTTAATTATTTCCAAAAAAATGTTCACTACACATCATGACTACACTAAAATTAGTAGACTTTTCAGCATCCCCTACAAGTTCTCACACCTTTGATCTATCACCTTTGGATAGACCACTGTCTGATCATGAAATTACCAAGGCGGTATTCTCCTTTAAACCTTACAAGGCTCCGGGCCCCGATGGTCTTCATCCTTTTTTCTACCAAAAATATTGGAACTTAGTAGGTAAAATTGTCCACAGGTTTTGTCATCAGATCTTCACGACTTACACCATCCCAGAATCTATAAACCTCACTTCCCTATGCTTAATCCCTAAATTTAACAATGCAAATGAACTCAAAAATTTCAGGCCTATTGGCCTTTGTAATACGATTTACAAAATTATTTCCAAAATAATTGTTAATCGTATTAAGCCTTTTTTAAACGACCTTATTAGTCCTTACCAATCCAGTTTTCTAAAAGGCCGTCGTACTTCTGATTATTCCATTCTTATTCAAGAGATTATGAGTCATTTTCAGAAGTTAAAAGGTTCTAAAGGCAAAATGATCCTGAAAATAGATTTAGAAAAGGCTTTTGATAGATTGGAGTGGTCTTTTGTCCATAGAACTCTCAAATACTTTAAATTTCCCCCTAACATCTCTAAACTAATCCTATCCTGTCTCTCTAGTAGCAAAATTGCTATTATGGTTAATGATACTTTAACAAATTACTTTTCTCCCACAAGAGGTATTCGACAGGGTGATCCAATGTCTCCTTATATTTTCATCCTGTCTATGGAGCTTCTTTCAAACCTCATTAACCATTATGTAGATTATGCTTTGTGGGACCCGATCCAAATTTGTCCCAAATGGTCCCATGCTTACTCATTTATTTTATGCGGATGACCTTACTATAATGTCACAGGCTAATCTGAAATCTACCAACTCTATAAACCAATGTTTATCTCTATTTTGTCAATACTCGGGCCATAAGGTTAATATAGCTAAAACAAAATTATTATTTTCTCCCAATTGTAGTTCTGATCTACGACAATCTATCACTCAAGTTCTACAATATAATGTCAGTTTCTTCATTTAGTAAATACTTTGGCTTTCCTATTTTAAATCACAAACCAAAGGCTTTTGACTTCCAATTTATAATTGATAACATGAATTCAAGATTAGCATCTTGGAAGTCGAATTTTCTAACCCTTGCTGGTCGTGTCACCCTCACTAATGCTACATTAAATGCTATTCCAAACCATGCCATGCAGTACTTGCAGCTACCCAAAAAAGTCCTCAACTTGATTGATAAAATTCAACGGGACTTTATTTGGGGGAGTACACCTACCCGTCGTAAAATACATTATGTTAGTTGGGACATTATTACTCAGCCTCGAAAGGGTGGGGGCCTAGGGGTTAAAAAGGTTGCACACAAAAACAGTACCACGTTAGCAAACCTTTCTTGGAGACTATTTTTAAACCCTTTGACACCTTGGGCATCTGTAATCCTTAAAAAATAATGTTTCAATAGAAGACCATCACCTCCATCTTTTATTTGGAAAAATATTCAATCAGGCTGGTCTTTGTGTAAAAAAGGGCTTGGTTGGGATATTGGCAGAGGAGATTTGGTTAATTTCTGGTTTGATAAATGGCACCCACACCTTCCTCCCCTACGATCTATCTTACATGGCCCTCTGCTACAGCATGAGCAAACTTTAACTGTTTCCGCTTTAAAAAATCAAAATACATGGGATTTACACGCCATTTCTTATAGTCTACCTCCTTCTATCATGGACTCTCTTACTTCTATCCCATCATCTGCACTGACCCAAGCTAAAGATATACCCTATTGGGCTCTGAATTCAAATGGTCTCTTCTCAACGAGATCTCTATATCCATTTTTATCCTTTGCACCACCTTCTACCCTGGATTTTGACTGGATATGGAAAATTAATACCCTACCTAAGATAAAGTACTTACTATGGCAGATTTTACATAATCGACTTCCTGTAAAATTTTATCTCCATACAATTGGGTTGCCACTAAGGGTGGCCAGCGGTCCGGTCCGGTCCGGAACCGGTACCGGAGTCCGGATCCGGGCCAAAAAAATTTCAAAACCGGCTAGGGTCCGGTCTACCGGTCCGGTCCGTGCCGGTTTCAACCATTGGTGCCGGATCGGAACCGGTTCCGGCGGCCGTTAGGCCGGTCGGTACCGGTCCGGTCCGGCCGGTTAACGGTTTTTTTTAATTTTTTTTTGTTTTTTTTTAGGCAAATAAAATTAAAATTTGAAAAACTTAACAATTTATTTAAACATCATTTGTGATAATTATGTAAATTATATTTTTTAATGAAACAAAATAATTATGTAAATTATATTTTAAAATTTATTAATGTAAAGTTTATTGAATGAGAAATAAATAATTGAACGACGTCTTCTAGTTTGTTACTTTATTAATGTAAAGTTTATGAAACAAAACAAACGTTTATTGAATGAGAAATAAATAATTGAAATGACAAAACAAACTAGAAATCGAAAAATTACAAAGATACTAAATAAACTAGAAATTCGAAAATACATAATTGAAATAGATATTCCCTTAGCCATCTCCTCAAATTTTCAATCACGCGGAATAAAGCCATTTATTCTATCCCATTCGGTTCTGTATTTTTTTTTAAGTGTTGCCTAAACTTTCCCGTCCCTCCATTGTTGGGTCCACTGTAAAATTGTCACTCTTTGTTACAGAGGCTACATTTAGCTTTCTGAGTTTCAGTATCTTTCATAATAAGTTCCCACACTATAGAACGACGTCTTCGTTCACTAGGACCGGGAGCAGCGGGAGCTTGATTTTCAGCCATAATAATTGTTTGGATTTTGGAAGAAATTTAGAAAATAGCCTTTGAAAGTAATTTGAGAGATAAATTGATAGAAAGTGCTAAATTGTGTGATATAATGATGAAATATTATAGTATATATAGATAAAAATAGGTTGGGGGTATGGGGGGCATTTAGGGGGAGTGATAGGCAAATATAGCCGTTTTTGACCGTTGGCCAATGGCTATATTTGAAAGAGAGCCGTTTGGCCAATCTGCCGGTCCGGCAGTTCGGCCCAAATAAGTTTTTTTTTTTTTCCATTGGGTTTTATTTAAAGTGGTGGAAACTTTGAAAAATATTACAACAAAATATTATTTAGTTTTTACTTGTACATATTAAAGTTTAAACTTAGAATTAAAAAATTTGTAGTATTTTTTATAATTTGAACTTTGAAGTAATGAAATTTTTTAAGTGATGATTCAAATTTCAAACTTTTGAATTAATTTGTTAAGTTCAAAATTCAAGATATTTCCTTACGTTTAGCCGGTATTCTAGTAGGAGGTTCAGGAGGCAAGTCTGACTGAACTGCGGGTGGACTAGCTTGAAATTCAGGTGTTTCTTCTAAATTACCCCCGCTTTGATTCCCATATCGTATTTCTAACATTTCGTGATCAAGTATATTATCAGTGCTAATATTATGATAATGTTGAGAATCATCTATGTGGGTGAACTGACTAGAACTACCAGCAATTTCTTTACCCCTATTTCCCCTACGACCACGTGCCCGCCCCCCACTACTAGTTCCAATTGAACCTCGTTGAGACATAATAATAGCAAATAAAATAAATATATATGACAAAAAAATAATAAAAGAGTAGAAGTAGGAACGACCAACCAAATATAACCGTATAATTGAGGTGAAGTTGAAACTTGAGCCTCCACTTCAATTAATTAGTTGAATACTTGATAATCGAAAAATTGTAAAAATAGCCAAATTGATATTTTCAACCACGTAGCGCCTCCAATTAACCCAATACTTGATATTTATAAACTTCACCAAGTAGCCAAATATAACTTTGATAGAAACTCCAAATAAAACTTGATAAAGTAGCCAAATTATAAATTTTTAACAAATAGCCAAAGTAGAACAATAGCAATATTGTAGAAAATTTGAGAGAATCAGAGAGAATTGGAAGATTTGTGTGAAAAATATGATGAAATAATGGGGTATTTATAGAAAAAAAATAGTTAGGGGTGGTTATGAGGTGGTAGAGGGGTGTATTTGGCCGTTTTTGGCCGTTGGACAACGGCTAGGGGGTCAAAAGAGCCGTTTCCCAACGGCTAGAAACGGACAGATTTTTCTTTTTTTATTTTTTTTATTTTTTTGACCGGTCCGGTCCGGCCGGTTCCGAACCGGTCCGGGCCGGTTCCGGTCCAAAATTTTACCGGTCCGTCCGGTTTTTTTTCGTGGCACCGGTTCGGTACCGGACCGGCGGCCGTTAGTGGCAAACGGTCCGGTTTCAAACGGTCCGAGCCGGTTTCCGGCCCGATTGCGGTCCGGTCCGGTCAAAACCGGACCGTTAGCCACCCTTAGTTGCCACTCAACCCTCAATATCACATATGTCAGGAAATGGAGATAATTGAACACATCTTCATCTCATGTCCCATTGCTTCCACTTTCTTGAATACTTTCAACCTCTCTATTGCTCCTACAGATCCTAATAATCATTGGTTGCCCCATCTCTGTAAAACATACACTACTTATAAACTCCCTAATACCTACTTACTGTGGTCTGATTTTTTTCCTTTTGCTATATGGCACCTATGGATAAATCACAACCACAATGTATACCATAATACTCAACTTCCCTTATCTCCAGGTTTAGTTACTATGCGTGCGCATGAATACAAATTCCTTACGACCAAGAACTCTACTAGCCCTACCAATATAACCATTAAAATCTCATGGATACCACATGCTCCAAACTATCTCAAATTGAACATTGATGGTGCTTATAATAACACACAACACTATGGGGGTATAGGTGGTGTGTTTCGTGATAATCAAGGAACTTGGATACTTGGTTTTGCTATGGCATTGTCTGCGCGCTCCCATACGTCTATGGAGTTGTTGGCTCTTCATACAGGTCTTCAAATTGCAGCAAGTAGAAACATCACTCAGTTGGAGATTGATACAGATTCTATAGAAGTACTCCAACTCCTGGATTCTGTTAACCCAACCTATGCTAATATTATTCTTGATTGCAGGTGCGCACTTATGAAGTTGGGGAATCCAGTGGTACGGCATACCTTTCGTGAAGGAAATCTGGTGGCTCATGTTTTGGCAACACATGCTCTCAGTATGCAGCATAGGAACAAACTAGCTTTATTTTCTACACCACTGGAGCACTGTCTTGATGCAGTACATCATGATATGGCTCTATCTGCAACTAATAGGATTATACCTACTAATGCTTGTAATGACTTAGTATCTTTTGGTAATATCTCAGTACTCCAAAACACTGCCATGGAGTTACATGCTACTACTTGTGCTGATACTACTAGTACTACTGCTTCTGAAGCTACTACTAGTACTACTAATGTCATATTACCTTAATTAGTATTAATAAAATATCAATGTTTTCAAAAAAAAAAAAAAAAAAGAAGATAAAGTGGAGTTGAGTGTAATTATGTATAAATAGAAAGTGAACTACATGTGGAAAGTTTGAAACACCAATACCTTAATCTTACTCTCTTGAGTTGTTAACAAATTTCTCTTTTATTTTTATTTTTTAAATATGAAAATGAAATCAGATCATTGAAATAGGGACTTTTTTCTTATTAAATAAAATATAAAAATTATTTACACAATCAGGTCAATTTTAATTTATAACTAAATTACTAATATTTTGTATAGGAAGCCACCAAACTCTTATCACAAAGGGCTATTTAAATTGTTTTGAACTTTACATTTGTGCCTTGATCCTTAATTATTAATTTTAAAAGGATATGGATATTACATTTCCTATGCTACAAATACTGCAATTTGTCTTCTTGTATCAACCTCTTCATCATAGTTATTCTCAGAAGTCAGCACACACAAAATTTGCTAAGTGATTTATACCATCTGTTTTAATTTTCATGATAGAATTGTCTATAATTTGCTATTGAAAGGTTGTTAGTACGTAAATAAAATATAACAGATGTCACCATTATCGGAGAAAGTACATAGACATGCTACTACATTAATTATAAAGTGAAGTAACAATAATCTTCTAGATTTTGATAATTTGGAGTGAATAGGCAATGCACACACTAATAATGTGACATTTGATTCATGTAATTCATAATCATTATTAACATTGTAACTGATTTTTGTATTTTATATCACTTGATTTGTTTAATAGAATTTGTGCAATATGATTCATATAATTGATAACATGTGTATGATGTTGAACTCTTTACACCAATAAATATCTTTGTTCATCTTTAATTTTAACCGTATATAAATATAGCAAATTACGTTGAATAAGTTGTGTCTTTTAAGTCTTTTTTGATTTAATAATTTCCTTAATATCCATAGTTAGACTATGATAGTTTTCTAACATAGTATCAATTATCAAAGTCAAATTCACACAAATTCTTCGTTTAGCTAATGTATGTTTGGCCATATATTGCGTAGTCCATGTTCTAGTTGGCCTAGGCCAGCGTGCAAATGATCTTAAGTTGTTCCCACATTGATTATGGATGATCAAATGAGTCTTAGGATGTGCAATTTGATCTTAGAAAATCCTCACCTGCCAATTTTTGAAGTTGAGATATACCCCAAGTTTATTTGTTTAAAAAATACTTAATTGTACATACATACTTGTCTTTACCCGAACTCAAATATTTATCTAAATTTTATATTGGGAGATTTACACAAATATACAACCCTAACACCATATTTACAAAAAATAACAATACTTTTCTACTTTACAAAATATAGCAATAGTTTTTTTACATTTCATATACAAACCTCCATTAAACCATACAAATATAAAACTATACCAAAAAATACCATACACATGAAATACAAAAAATACACAAACATACAACAAATATACAAATAACAACATATAGATATTCAAAAAAACTTAAATGTATTTATATACCAAAACATACACATACACACAAATACAGTCTTATACATTTTATATACAAAATAAATACACAAACAAAACTAAAAATCAAAAAGAAAAAAAGGCAGATCTGAATATGTATATACAAACTACAGATATATACATAAACATACACATATATACACATAAAAAAAAGGAAAAAAGAAAAAAAATGACCAAATCGTGAAAACCCACCGTAAAACCACCGGAAAAACATAGATCCGGGCGTTTCCATCGCTGCAGTGCAGCGGCGCCGCCGCGAGGAGCAGCGCCGCGGTAGCATGAGAGGGACGTGTGGTGGGAAGAGGGAAAGGGATGGTGGTTGGAAGAGGGAGGGGGCGGTGGTAGCAGTATTGGTGGCGGAGAGGGAGGGGGCGCTGGTGGGTGGGTGGTGGGTGGGTGGAGGAGGGGAGAGAAGAAGAGAGAGGGAGAAATTAGGGTTTCATGTTTGGGAAGGAGGTAATGAAAAATAAGAAAGTATTGTTATGTATTGTAAATATGGTAAGAGTATTGTTATTTTTTGTAATATAGCTATTAGGGTAGTCATGTGGTGTAAATTTTTCTTTTATATTTGATAAGGTCGTAGCAACCTTTTTCAAAATTAAACCTTAATTCTAACCTTTTTTTATATGATGGTGGTATTTAAGTAATTATCATATTTGGACTATCTACCGAATATATGTTATCTCCGTTTTGCATATGTATAATGTATCAAATTACTTTTCTACCAAGATTTTAAATAAATAAGAAGAAATCACCTATCATATATTGACATTTAATTAGACCACACTCTTGAATGGTCCATCTCATTTAGCGTGGGCATCTATAGTCTACCTAGTTATTGAAAATTGGGACATAAATCCTTCAAACTTTTTTGAAGTAACTTTTACATAGTTGATGTTAAATAAAAATATATTATAAGTCATCGTATATTATAATTAAATTCTAATAATGTTTTAAGATCACGATAATAGGATTCGCCATAACTCTTCAAATTATAAATCAAATAACAAGCTAGCATAATTTTGGCCTGTTCAGATTATTTGCTGGCGACTTTAAGCGAGAAACTCCTAGCAATTACCAGGTCTTGCTAATAAGAAGATCTGGCGATCGCCGGGAACTTTTTTTAGGGACCAAATCTGTAACGAAATACTAGAAGTATCCTATCTTTTAAGGGGCAATTTACATAAGTATACAAATTAATATTTTTTACTCAAAATTATCAATATTATCCCATTTTCAAAACATAACAATATTTTTTTCAATACATGGCAAATACATATAAAAAGGTGATAAAATCCTAGATCTCCCTTCTATACTATCATGCAACCCCCTAGCTGCCGCCTCCCTTGATTTCCACCTGAAGGTCGCTGCCTCTGACCGCCGGATTAATTTTTGTAGTTTTTTTTTTTTGGGAATTTTTCTGTATGTGTGTGTTATTTCATTATATCGAAAATGATACATTGTTCATATAATAAAAATATAGTAGCCATACACTCATATGATTTTGGTATAGTTGTATATTCTTTGTATAGTTAGTGTAAGTACAGTGTATGTAAATTCATACACCGGACAAACACACCATATACAAATCGATACCCCAAAATACATGTTATTCATTTATTGCATGTCAAGTGTATATCCATTGTATGTCTGGTGCATACACCGAACATATAATGGATATACCCGTGACATACATGTCCTTTAGCCTCCAAACACCACCAACAATCACTATAGCTACCGGCAAACACCTAAAAAGAAGAAACAATAAATAAAGATGATAGATATACCGGCACTGGGAACGAAGCATCTCGACGACCACTTTACTAAACGGATCTGCTTGCTGATGTCAAGAGTTGACGACGTGCCGGCGGAGCTCCGTCGCGGGCTAACAGCAAGAGCGGGACAACTGCACAGAGCAGCACACAACAACAGAAACAACGCATCAATCGTTGCTGTCGACGAGAGGTCATGGGGGATGGGACACCGACGACAATGGGGGAAGTGGGAGGGGCCGTAGATGGTAAAATGGTGGGGCGGGGTGGGGGGAGAAGAGAGTGAAGAGAGACAAAAAATTAGAGTTTTTTTTGCTATATTTGGTAGCATAGTTAAAAAATACTGCTACTTAATATTGCTCTATTTTCTAAAAACGATACCTACAATAACACAGGGTATAATTTTTTTATTTTTAAATCACTACACTAGTCTAGCACGAACAAAGCAAAACAATTGTCCAAGAAATTCAGGTTCAGGGGACAACTTAGCACCTCTTGATCTTCAAATTCCTACAAATTTTCATAACAATTATTTCAAGAACCTTAACAATAAGGGTCTGCTTCATTCTGATCAACAACTCTTTAATGGTGGATCCACCAATTCGATCGTGACATTGTATAGTAACAATCCTAGCAGTTTCAGCTATGATTTTGTCACAACTATCATTAAGATGGGTGATAAATATCTACTTACTGGTTCTAAAGGAGAAATTAGGAAGAATTTGCGTAGGATTAATTAAGTTGATAAGCAAAATGTGATTTGAGCCTACACCAATCAGTTAACAGTCAATCGCTTTATTAGTTAAATAGCAGACTTATGTGTTTGCTTGAGAATTGCCTTTGAGGTTTTGTTTTCTTTAGGTTTTCTGGCTTATGTGTGTATTCATATCATTAATTATTGAAATATTATGAATAAACTTTTTCTCATACAAATGTATTTTTCAGCAAAATTTGACTATTTTAGTGAATGATTTCACCAACGGCACAGGAAGGTGTCATAATTCAAATAGTTTTTTTTTTTAAAAAAAATTCTGTCGATAGGTGGCAGAACCCTTTATAGAATAAAATAACGGATAGAGTCCAATACAAACAGAACAAAAATATCTCCCTACATGTGAGATGCCATCTCTTTCCATTTTATACATGAGAGCTTACATCTAAATGGGCAAAACTTAGAAGCTATAGAAAATATAATCACCCAGACCATATAAAAGAATTCTTCATACTTCTATGTCTGAAAGAGAGCATATGAGCTTTATCTAATCGGTAAGGCCCCACTGCTTCCTTAGGCAAATCAGTAAAATTAAAATAAGTCATCCCATTAGCATTTGAACTCTATTTAGCCAAGGAATCTGCTACCTGATTACCCTCTCTAAAACAGTGTTGGACGACAATATTAACTTGCTGAATAATTTGTTGTGCTTCACCGATGAGGTCAGCCAGTTGTCGGGGGGTGGGGGGGGGGGAGCTTAACACTTCCTTTCAGCATATTAATGACAAGCATTGAGTCACATTCTAGCACTATTCCATTATAACCATGAGACTGACACCATTGCATTCCCATTAATGCTGCTTTAGCTTCTGCAAAGTTGTTAGATCCACTTTCTAGAGGACAAGCAAATGCCATCAACGTGTTTCCTTCATAACCACGTACAATACCTCTAGCACCAGTCAATTCATTTGCTTTTTTGCTACCATCTATATTAACTTTGATCCAATTAAGTTCAGGTCTTTCCCATTTAAATAGTAGTGTAGTTAGAATAGTCAGTTAAGGTTTGATAGTGGTCGTCGCTAAAAAAGATTCATACCAATTACCATAACAATCTTCCATCTGATTCTCTGTTTTGACTGAACACTCTTTGAGCGATAGGGATAATTTATGGACGTTTACTCAACTTCGACTTTATTACAATAACGTCACAAAACTAATTTATCATCATGAAAAATCACTTACTTTATCAAAACAGTATTAGTAAAAGCTTACATTACTCTTTTTTGTAACGAAAAGATCCCGCAACTTACCTAAATATCACAGAGGTCACTCGGTGGAAAAAATGGATACATGGGTGATGGTGGACATATTATTACTATTTTTTGCATGACTTTTACATGTCAAACAAATATTTAGATACTATGGTGCAAAAAAATAAAGTTGAGTGACCTTTTATAAAGTTAACTTTAATTTATCATGCTGACCAATGTTTGAGTCTTGCAAAACTGTTGAATACCCTCCTTTTCCTTTTTATTTTTTAATAAATTTTTTTAATTAAAATTAAGAAAAAAGGAATTAAACAAAAAAAAAAAGGAAAAACAAGATGCAGCAACAAGAAGAAAAAAGGGATAAATTAACATTTCCTTCTATGGAGAGAAAATAGAAATGAGCTCCCAATAAGACCGTTTGGATTATGTGTGTGTAATTTGGGCCTAGAACTGAACAAACAGGCCGGATATGCAAAACAGTCCTAAAATTGCAAAAAATGACACCATTTGCTGCCCGCAAAATCTTAAATGCAAAACAGTCCTAAAACAGGCTGGCTTGAATTTTTGATCTGCTAAATAAAATCTTAAACAAAGCACTATCATTTGTTGCCCATTAGGCATAACTTATAATTTTCCTATAACGCAAGAGTTCTAAACATTTCATAAGTTACCGATATTGAATATAGTATAATGTGTTGCATATTGGGTGCTCTTTCAACTAATTAAAATATTTGTACAATGGGCAATAAATATCATTAAAACTTATGCCCATGAAACATTTTTTTTCAAGACTTTTTAAGCAAGTCAAAAGTTTAAACCAATGACTAATGTGATATAGTTATGTAAATCACCAGAAAACAGTCTGAGAGAGTTTTATATAATGAGTGGGATTTCCACATTGCCTGAAACAGAAATAGTCAGAATACATTAATTATATATTTATTATACACATATTAAATATAAAATATGCATAAAATATAAGATAAATAAAAATTAAGCGCCCTACCCACAGTTTAGGCGGTGTAAAAAACCCAAAATCCTCACTGCCTTTAAAAAACCAAACCCAAACTATGCACTACCTTTATATGAATACTAGATTAATATTGCCCGTGCACAACACGGGCCCGACGTGAAGAATAGTTTTTGAAGGTTTGCTCGTGCTCACACAGACCCACCAAATCGATGATAAATTATTGCAACACTTGTCACTCATACACATCAAATAAGACTTTGCAGCACCTTAGACGAAGCAGTTGACACCATAAATAAAAGCCTATGCGAGTCTATAAACAATGAACTGAAGCTTGACATGTGTTAAAACTTTTACGTAATGACAGCTTGGGAACCAAAATGAGCATCCAACGGTTTCTCCTTTTCATACACTCCTCTTTTCATATACTCCTTATCTTATATCAACTGTGAGTAGCAAGTGTGCAGTAAGCACCAATGAAGCTTCTCTGCAATGAAGCTTCTCTTTGCAGTATCTTTTTTGGTATTGCTCTCAAGTATAGAAATCATCATGTAAAGAAGAAAGATAGGTTTCAATGTTCTGTCTAAGTTTGATTCTAATGAACTTATGGTTGAAGTTGTATCTAAGTTTGATTCTAATGAACTTAGTAAAATTTATAACGATGATGTTGATTACTAAGTCTTGTGGAATTATACGGCAGACCCTTTCAAATTGGGGCTATGATGCAACCATTTGCTGATACAGAAAGTATACTTTCTGAGAAAAGTCCACCTTGTGAGACCACAAGGTTGATATGAAAATATCTTATATATTAACAATACTCATAGAACATCAATCTGATTAAAGAACTGAAGAAGAAAACTTACTAATGTATGAACTGCAAACTGAACAAAACTTCAAACAACTTTTAGAAAAATATACTATATTATCTATGACTCTCAAGAATATTACCTCTATGAATAAAGTTGCATGGACAGGAGAGCACGCTCTGTTAGCTCAAGTTCTGAAGCAGCAATCTTCTAGGTTATATAGTGAAATATCCATCGGTCTTCAACTGCCACGTTCATCAGATTTTATAGTTGCAATATGAATGTAGCCAGATCTTCTAGACAAAATGAAAGTACTTCGTAATGGCTCAACTGTGAAAGAAAGCATAAAGTAACTCGAGAATAATTTACTGACCAGCATACATGATGCGTTCGTTGTAGATTACATTCTTGTAGTCTTCATATTGCAACAGCTAACCTTCACATTCACCTAGACTTGGATTATCCTTAAAGTTGGTGGTAGGCACTAATGTGTGATCAAAAGTTTTAATTAGTAAGTAGTTGGTTATACATTGCAAACATCATAAGGGCAGAGAGATAAATGAGACAAAAATCATGTACTATATGTTTTCGCTTTATCATTACTGATCTTAAATCACTGCAGCACAATCGTTCTCCTAGCTCTTCAAAATCAAGCAGATCCATCTTGATTAATATAGCGCAAGATGAGAAAACCTGTGCAAGAACGTGAAATATGTACCCTTGGTAACCCTGGCGACCAAAGTAACTTTTTATTGACCCAACAATGAATGAGCCACTTCCAATATTGGTGCCATGTCTTTCTTGTATTGCATGATTCTTCTTGAAATATCCACCATTTAATCTCAACCAAATATAACCAAATATGTATGCTTCAAAATTAAACAAATTTTATTTATATGACCATCTTTCTCAATCGAATATTGTAATGTAACCCTCATAGCTAGTTAGGCCATTTCTTCCATGGAAGCTAGAAAACATCTACTTCTCTTGCCGAGAGACTCACTTATACGCAAGCATTCTCCATTCACTAAGTAAAGATACAGCAATATAGGCAACAATGAGTGAAGAACAAGCTTATATCATAAAAAGTTGAAAAGCAAAATGAACTCGGCTCTTTTGAAATATAGGTTTAAGCTAGAACAACTCGATCTAGAGCACTAATATAAGGTACAATTTTTTAAAGGAGCCTTATGGCTCTCACGTGCACACAAAAGATTGTCTTCCTCTACTACACCTAAAGAAGCAATATCATAAAATTGAAGCCGAAGCAGGATAAGCAAAGCAGTAGAAACCAGCTAGGCGTCAACATTAAGTTCATCACGATTGAGTTATTCTCCACCAAGAATGAAAGCTTACAGATATTGCAAACATGAAACCACATAATTAGTGCCAAATTCCATGCTAGATAGATAAAATTAGGAGTTCCAATTCTCCTAAAATTAGAGTTCTAAGCCGAAGCAGGATAAGCAAAGCAGTAGAAACCAGCTAGGCGTCAACATTAAGTTCATCGCGATTGAGTTATTCTCCACCAAGAATGAAAGCTTATAGATATTGCAAACATGAAACCAAATAATTAGTGCCAAATTCCATGTTAGATAGATAAAATTAGGAGTTCCAATTCTCCTAAAATTAGAGTTCTAATCCAAAATCATTAAACATTTATAGGGGATTAATTAGTTTATAACAAATAATTGCAGCAACCAAGTATTAGTATTATATTTTCTTAGTCGTTTGTGATATTGGACTCTTACTGAATGTATGTTGATTGCCGGGTAACATACTTTGAATTTATTAGTTGCATAAATTTGATAAAAAATGAAAGAATTCAAATCTTTAAAAACATAGTGTAAATTGTTCAATGCAAGCGGTGAAGAATAAAGAACATAGATGAAGAAATGCATACCCGTTTTGTCGAGTCAGAGCTAGTGGAGCATTAGGATTCTTCTTCAGTTAATATTTCGTTGTCAAAGATTGGAACTTTGAGGTTCGAGTTGAAAGAAACTCTCAAGAAGATACTAAATTGGGCTTTCTAGAATTTTGGTGCTTGTTGAATAAAATACACGTGGACTGAGATGGAGTATTATAATCAACTATGAAGTAAATTTACTGTTTTGCCCATGGACGACCATGTTGGCTTTTCTATATAGTAGAAACTAGGTGGGGTAAGCCCGGGCTAGCCGGGCCCAAGTGCTTAGAAGATTTTTGAGCTATATTTAACTAGCGTTTGGACATAGATTTGGTTGAAATTTGAAAAAGTGAGTTTTTGGAGTTGAGTTGAAAATTAGTTTTTGAAACTTGAATTTGTTGGACATAAATTTTATTTGAAAAAAGTTGAAGTTTTGTGAGTGAGGTAAAAAAAAATTACCAAAAACTCCCAAAAAGTGGTCTTGGTTTTTGAAAATTCTTTTTCAAAAAATATGTCCAAACAAATATTTTCTAAAAAGTTCCTAAAAAGTACACCCAAATTTTATAAACAAACGGGAGCTTAGTACATGTTTTGGCCATAGAAAATTTGTCACTTTATTTCAAAAAGTTATTTAAAAAAATGTTTGTCAATAAAAATCTAGTGGTTTTTGAAGATATTCAACTTCAAAATATAATTTGAACTCAACTATAAAATATTTTGGTCAAACTTTTTTTAGATATCTATGGCCATACCGGGGCTTAGTTATTTGGTAGGTAAATTGTACTTGTTAGCTATTAAAAAAAGATTTTTTTTAAAAGAAAAAAAAAAAAAAAAAAAAAACCTCAATGGTTACTGCTACTTGTAAATTGAGTCCAACCAAAACATAACAAAATGACATTCTTCTTTTTTCTTTTTCATCTCCTCCTCCTCTCCTTGTTCTTAACAGTTAAAATCATTGAGAAATAATGAAATCAAGTAAATTACTTGAGTATAAATACAAGGTGTTGAATTCGCCTTAAAGTTGTTTTTTACTTTTTCTGCACACAGTAATTTATCTGTTAATCTCACTCTTTTTATTATAGTAAAACAAATGCAATTATTCTTTTCAACTATAATTCAATTAATCAAACACAACTATATTTCCATCTTTTTTTGTGACTATTGATACTCCTATTTTCATATTTGCTATAGAATATATGAGAGAAAAAATTTATTAAAATATAATAATTCTAATAGTATGCACGATATTTAAACCAATAAAGTGTCTTCATTTTTTTAAACTCTTGTTCACTTGTGTAATAACTCTTTTTTACCTTTAATGAGGCTGTAATCAGTAAAGGATGAAAAAGGGTAGAACTCTGAGTTAGCTTTTTGAATGGGAGAAAATAACAAAAATAGCACTGCAAAATTGCGCTTTTCACCATCATCCTCTCGAGCTCAATTATCCCTTTTCCTCTCTGTATTTATATTTTTCTTATAGAAGTTTTAGTTCTTTTTTCATATTCTTAATGATTTCTGGTGTCTGTTACACAACCATTTAAATTTGTTAAAGCGCATTAATCTCTTTGTAGTTCAATAAAGAGGCTGGACACATTATGGAAGAGTGCAAATAGAGAGTGATTTATCTCACCCACCGCGACCATTATCCGCAGTTGCAATCAGACACTCTTTGACAGAGAATGACCATTAAAGTGGTTCTGAGGTTGTTTACTGAATCACTTATATCTTGTTTATGACCTTTAATGGTTTTGTTGTGTGTTTACCTTTCTCTTAAAGAAAACTTATTGTTATTGTCATATCATTGTTACCTGCACGTTATATAATCTCTGGCTGAATTAGGTTACTATCTCCATCTTGAAATATATGCTGCTATTATGTGTCGAAACAATCACCCACGGTGAATATCAAATATTAAATACGTTGTAATATGCTTTAGCTCATCAGTGGGTGGAGCAGTTGTGAAGTTCTTGGTTTCTTATCTAAAAGTTAGTATAGTTATTTTCTATCTAAATACTTAAGCAAATGCAATAACTGATTCTTATTTGATTAATTTCAGATGTACATTGATGTTTTATTAAGAACCTTTTAAGGTTTCTTAACTGTGAACTTCAGCAAATCTTTAAGTTGAACTGCACCTTTAGTGTGAAACTTGCCAACCATTCTAATTGATGATTGCATTTGATTCTATATTAACCTGCATTTCATATTAAGAGTTAAGATGGAGTTTCATTTTGTTATTTAACATTCCTATCTGCTTTTGACAACAACTCTTTTTCAAGGCAAACTGATGGTTTTAGCTTTAAATCAAGGTATTTTATCTTTTCTTCCTATTTACATATTAATACAAGTCATTTAAGTTAGTATTCTTTAATCCTTACCCTTGAGATAAATTAGAATATGGAATGTGCTAGCAGCTCTATGAAATATCAGGTAAATGCATATGTTTCTTCTCATATTAGTATAATGTCTTGGTTCTCTTCAAGTCGGGGTTGGATGATAGCTAGCTGCTTCTAATTATACCTTTAAGAACTACAGAGTTTCTTGTTGACTTCCTTTCACAACTTTACTTTCCATTTTTAAGCAGTTGATTTTGTAGTTCATCGTTTGGATGTTTGTTGATCACTATTTTACTCTATCTCCTTTTCTTTTTGTTGTTTCTTACTACAATGTTTGCTCTTTTGCTTACTGTAGCTCTGCCCAAAAGAGACAACAGCTGATAATTGGATGAATAAAATTTCTCTCACTTCTTAAGGTAAGGGTTCACTGGTTATTATTCCATGGTTCATACTTCACCCAGTATACTTTTTGCTTTATTTTATGATTGTAGTTTTGACTATGAACAAACGAGTTTGCTTGTGAAATTGGTTTTAGTTCCACTTGTTGATGCATTTTATGCAAAAGGAAATGCAATAATAATATAATTTAAGTAAAAATGATGTTTTAGTTCTTAACTTGTGATGGTATTAGGTTTTTAGAGGTTTAGGACGCCTTAAGTAAGAATGATGGAAAGATTGACTCCATGGTTGCAGGGTATATTTTTTTCTATAATTAGGATTGTTCAAAATATTCAATTCTCATTCTTGATTGTTGTTCTAATCGAATTGTTCATTCGTAATCTCTTCGAGTTCCTGTAGATATTATGTATGTCTTGTAATATTGTGTCTATAACATATATTATACTAGATTAGCTTAGCTAGACAACTTCCCCTTTGTCTTCTGTCCTATTATCTATCTCTTTGTACTTTCACATTTATGCTAATCCTTAAATGTTTGAATTGATTGTTAAGCTTACCTTTATGTATAATTGTGGATCTAACTCGTGCTTCTACCTCTTGAAGTTGTTTTCCCCTTTAACTTATACTTTCTCATTCTTCTCCAATCTTTGACAAATATCATTTTTATCTTTTATGCAGTTGCAAGTGATGGTTGATACTTGATCAGTGATGCAGAAGCTTATGCACCTCCATCATTTTGTTTTTTTTTTCCTAGTAGGTACTTATTATTGTATACATAGATAACATAGACCACCCTTTTTGGTTATTAAATATTTGAAGCCTCCTTTTACAGTTCAGTCCTTGTGAGACGATTATTCTTAGCAAATGTTTTGATATACTGGGATCTCAATGTGCTACAGAATTTAGCTAATGCCTACCATTTAATATTAAAAGAGATTTTCTTTTTTAAAAAAGCTAACAGTTAGCCACGGTTAAACCCGTGGCCAAACTCAAAATCGTAAAATACATTAAACCTAATTACCCACGGATGGTACGTGGCAAACATCAAATGTTTGTATAATCTTACTTTCCCTCAATGACAATACGCTACCGATTGTCGTGGCTAAATGGACAGTAACCCGTGGCTAACGAAATGTTACAACGGACAGATAAACCGTGGCAAAAATGCTTGCGACGCCACCTTCAACCATGGCTGTTCCGTGGCTACCAAACCGTGGCAAAACCCATCTAGCTACGGTTTTGCTTGAATTAGCTACGGTTTTTCGCATGGCTAAAACGCGTTTTTTTTTTTGTAGTGCTAATTATATGGCTCGTTGCATTATATATCGACTTCCTTGTCCCTTTTTGTTTTTATTTTATGAGTTTAAACAATTTATCATGCTAATTAGCAAATTCTGATTATTCTTCTTTTATCATCAACAAAAATATCTATTAGTCAAAATCATCCATTAAATTTTCTTGTAATTACCGTTTCCGATCGCTGGTTCTACAGCATTATTAATTTAATTGGAATCCTCTAAATATTAAAATACTAATATCATAATCTAATCGTAATCCTCTAAAAACCCTAGTTGTATGGGTACATATTTTTTGATTAAAGACCATTACATATTGATAATTTTAAAGAGTTAATAAATCAACTTTAGATGATTATGTGCGTTTGAGTAATCATCTGGCAAACAAAACACTTTAATATAATGCAAGGAGATAATTAGAGTAAAGTACATATATAATTTTGAATAAGAATTCCCTTTGTACTAACAATAAATAATTGCGACAATAGGATGCTTTTAGAGAAGTCAAAAAGAAAACAAAGTAAAAAAATAATAGTACATATAACTGATGCTACCTCCCTTATTTTGCTTTATTGTAACCTACTTATCATTAAATAAAAAAATTATAATTTTAACTATTTTAATATAATTTTACATTAATTTTAACATTACTTTTGAAAATTCATTTCACCAAATGACGTCTCCAACTTGGCCCTCGACCCGAGCACCTTCCCAAGAAAATATTTCAAAAGGCCAAATTAATGAATGATTTGAAAGCAAGATTACTTTTATTTAGAGATTCGTTTTACTATAAGGAATAGTATTCAATGTAAAAGTTTAAAATTTCAAGTTTTTAACGTTCATTTGAAGTAGCTCATTTTATAATCCATTATATTTGTGTTTATTTATTTGGGAAACAATGTACAAGTTGGTGTTCGATTAAAATTTCAAGATTTTGACGTTTTCCTTTTCAGCGTTATCTTGAAACATCTCATTTTATAATCTTGTATAATATACTTGTGTTGTTCAAATGATAGCTCCCAAGTAAGCAACCGTAAAGCCATAAAATTTAAAAGTCACAAAGAGTTTGAGATTAATGCAAATGGTTAAAGTCTAGCCTATTTTCTGTGGTTTATTATTCCAAAGAAGTTTTAACACTCTTATCAAAATTATTAAACGGTCTTAAAATTTATCTTTACAACCACTTACTGAGTTGGAGTGATCCTTTTTCTGCTCTGTACCTAGACAAGTTATACTGTAGTACCTAAGATAAAGGCTGAGAGAAATTGTGTCCCACACCGGTGCCTAAAATTAACATGTTTCCCCTTATATTATAGTGGTCTACATGACCATAGTGATTTGGAGCTTTCCTTACTACGGGCAACGCGACATGGGACGAAGCGAGCCCGTGCCAGTGATGATCTGTGCCCGTGGGGTTCTCGTGGGACCCAGTCGAATGTCGTTTTTGAGTATGGCCAAGCGGCGAAGTACAACAATCTAAAGCAATTATCCAATTAATGGCCAAGCGGCGAAAGCCCCGGCAAGCAGGTTGGCCATGAGGTGCTTATTGCCATTTATAAAGGAAGGATATATATTGAACATAAATATAAAACTATCTGCATAAATGTGATGTACAAGATATAACACCTCACGCAGCTTTCGCAACTCAAATTAGTTACACATACAAAAAGTAAAAACATTTAAACATAGTACATATGTAAAGAGAGAAATTGCAATTATTTTGCATCCGCGGAGTTTAAACTCGGAATCCGTTTCTGATGGTGACATAGAGAGTTTTGACTCAATCATTTTATATTCTTAGCAGCACGAAAGCGAAGAACAAAGGACAACAATATTTTCTTCACTTTCCTTATAGGATAGTTAACTCGAAAACGCTTAGAATTCCCAGTTCTTGAACCAAAGCAATATGTGGACATTGGAGAAGTAACAACCACCTGATCAAACTCTTCATCAACTTCTGATCTCGAACGATTCAATGGATTCGAATTATAAGCAAACAATGGCATAGAAGACATTGAAAATGATGAAGAACGTGAAGATGACGGAGATAGAGAAGTAACTGATTGTGAAGAAGTTATTCTCTTAGAGAAAATGGAGCGATAAAACTTTGGTTTTGAATGTTTTGCTAAAGACTTTAATTGGGAATTAATGGAATATTGACAAGAAGGTGGAGGAGTAAGTGGAGGGAGAAGAGTAGTATCTGAAAAAATTGGATTTTTAGGTGTACCTGGTTGAGATTCCCAATGAAATGGAATTGAACTAGATGAAGATCCTCCATAATAATAAAACCTAAATGAAGAGTCACCTTTGGAACATTCCTTAGACAAAAGTCTTGAAAAGAATTTGTCATCATCCTTAATTAGAAGAAAGTCTTGTAAATTTTGAGGACGATCATGACCACCATCACTCACCATTTGTTTGTTTTTTTTTTTTTTTCAGTTAAAGATTTGAAGTAGAGGAGAAGGGAAAAAAAGATTTCTAGCTATGAAGTTGGGCAGTGAACAAAAGGTATTGTGCCATATTTTAGTCAGCTGCAAATGTAGTAAAGTGGTTTCGAGGGGGTATTTGAATTGAATGAGTTGTTACAATATATAAAGGTCAGAAGGAGACCATGCAGAATAAGTCAAAGGACTTGTAATTTTTTTTAAAAAAAATTATGAAAGAGAACACAACGTTTTAACAAAAGATGTGATGTTGATTTTTTAAAAATTTTTAAATTCACTCAAGAACGACATGGTGCATTTGTTGTACGTGTTGATTAGTTGGTATGTAGTTTTCTTTTTAGGGAATGAGATATAATACAGTTGGTCAGTAGCTATAACTAGTAAGCATTTAAAATAAAATGAATTCTTTGACAGTTGGAAACAAGTGGAGTAATATTTTTATTTTCAACAAAAGTGGAGTAATACGTTTAACGCAATTTGGGCCGTAAGTCCATAACTAGGGAGTACTATCTGTTTATGTGCGACATAAACAAATTATATTGTAGTTAAAAACTCGTTGTCAAGGAAAACAAAGCATTTTCAGCAAAAGAAATATACATTATACATGGATGTTCAATATAAATAACACAATTATTCAACACACTGTTTTTTCTCACACAACTGCAGTTCTTCACGCGATGCTCTTACATAATGAAATGGAAAATAAATGACCTAAATTTTATGACTTAATTTTATGTGCAATGATACGTCTTTGGACGCTGATGAAATATTGAAATCATAGAGTAGAAATTAGACCCCCCCCCCCCCCCAATTTGATCCTTATGTGCTTTATATGTTATACTAAGGGGCAATGACGAAATCAGGATTTTTACTAAGCAAAGAATGGTCACACACAAAAAAAAATCAAGCGGGCTCATAATAGGTACATATGCACATACAAAAAGATTTATTAATCTATATATGTAATTTTTCGGCGAAGGATATCAAGTCATACCCTTGATAAAGGATGGCTCTGCCACGGCTAACGTTGGAAGGTATATCTATTCTCAGCATGATTTCGATAGTGATTCTTAAGTCACTCTTAAGTAGTACATTTATTGTTAATAATTCACCGCTCTTCTAATTAGACTATTTTGTCTTTGTCTTGTTGCATGAAAGAAGACTTTAGAAACATGATCTTAGAGTTTACCAATGTCTATTAGTTCCGATAGTATGCCTTCACATTTCCTTCAAAACAAAGCTAAGATTATATAAATTATTGTCTTTAATTTTATTTTAAGAAAGGGAAATAGAACAAAAGAGAACCAACCTTTTAGCCAGAAATTACTGTAAATAGTGATTTCTCCACTAATTAAACTTGGTAGCTAGGCTAGAGAAAAATAGAGAGAAAGGAGCCGCAAGAAGATATAATAAAAATTGAGTAACAATCAAAACAAACGTCGTACTTATGGTAACAATACAATACGATACAATGGGTAATTACAACCATCCAAACAAGCTGTAAGTTCTACATGAACGATGTAAAAAATAGTAGTACAAGCAATCACTTATTTAAATATTACAACCATATATAAGTAATATAACTTAATTAAATCAATATGAACTCGGGGAAGAATACAAGGCAAGCGTGTTTTCTGCAGATTCTATGGCTTAACAAACCCCTTTTATACACTTGCAGCATTAATTTAATCTACCCCTAAGTAGAATACTTTTACTTTGGGCGATAAAACAAAGGAACTGCAACCACAGTAGAAGATACAAAGAAAAGGAAACTTACCCGAGCTGTCACCCTTTTCCCCAAATTAATGACTGAAAGGTTTGAATTTTGATATATATAGTGGTCTTAATCATGGGACTTAATACGCCCTGAATTGAAAGAGATGTCTAGTCTAGGTAATTAAAAGGCAAACACGTTTAGCAATTATTATTATTATTTTTTTTTTGGTAACCCTTAATCTTCACGGTTGGCCAATAGATTTTCAATTTTACTGTGTAGAGCTCATTACCGGAGGAAGCGTTCCAACTAGATTATATTTTTTTGTTTTATTTTTAAAACTCGAGTCTAATACCTTTCAATTAAGAGTTAAGAGATCTCATTCATCCGATCATATATATATATATCGATAATTTTTTTGTTTTATAAGTTTTGCTCCAATTCTTGGTGGGTACTCAACATTACATACTAGTTAATGTATTTGGTTTTAGATTCTTCTAAGTGATGTTGATATTCTGAAAATTTAATTGTCCTTTGATTCTAAAACATTACAATTATTAAAAGTCAGTCGGCCACGAGAAGTTGAAAATTTGCCTTTTAATTTGATATAATTTCTTCCTTCCTGTTAGTAGTATATATTATTATCTTTTTTCTATTTTAATTTCTCAGTGGTTGCTGAAGTTATTTAAAGTTTCTAAACACAAAATGACTTGCTAAATATTATTGAAAGGAAAATTGCATTATAATTGATTCTTGAAAATCCAAGGCAGGCTGTACTGGATATATTTAGCGATAATTACACTAAAAAACAAGCAAAAGACGAAAATTACCAAAAATGGCCCATATTTTCGAATCTTACCCGAGCTATCACCCTTTTCCCGAAATAGGGGTCGCCGCAAGTTTATACAAGTTTATACAATTTTATACAAATTTATACACATGTATAAAATTGTATAAATTTGTATAAGTGTGTATATGCGAGTGAATAAATATGTATATTAAGGATGTTTATATGAATTTTTACTTTTTTTGTGTATATTTTTATATTTCTCTCATTGCTACGCATTTATCTATATATATTCATGTATAATTTATTTTTTGGGGGAAGATTTGTGTGTATAAACTTGTCCAAAGCAATAATTTAGACGCAATAAACAACATAAATTCAGTAAAATACAAAAAAATAACGATACCACTGGCGGGAGAGGGTGTCTGCCGGTGACTAAGTGGCTGGGGAGGAGGAGATTTGGTTGCTAGGGTATTTGTTTATGAAGGAGTGCTAAAATTTGTAATTTTAGGGGTGGGTGCTATGCATGAAAAAAAAAATATGGTCTCTTGTTTGTAATTTTGGGTAGTGGGCTGCCTATTTTTGAAAATTTTCCATATATTTACTACGATATTTCAATTCCAAACAAGTTTGAATTGGTTATATATAAGGGCTTTTTACACTAAATGCCCGCATTTTATAAAATATTACATATTTTTACCCATTTTAAACTTCATTTCATTCCATACCCATTTTAGCATAAATATTTACACGGACTACCCACACTATAGCCAAGACTTGCAAACACTTTCTCTGCAAGTTACCCATTACACCAGAACTTAAAGTCTTGGCTAAGCCTCTGCAAGTTGCCCATTGCACCAGAGCTTAAATTCTTGGCTATAACCAAGACTTGTAGAGTCTTTCTTTGGAAGTTGCTCATTGCACCAGAGCTAGTCTTGGCTATAGCCAAGACTTGCAGAGGCTTTCTCTGCAAGTTGCCCATTACACCAGAGCTAAAAGTTTCGGACTTCTAGAGATAAGTCTTGGCTATAAGACTTGCAGGACTTTCTCTGCAAGTTGCTCATTGCACTAGAGCTTAAAAGTCTTGGCGATAGATTTTCTATAAGTTAATCTAAATGAATGTAAGACAAAATATTTCAAACGAATATTCAAAATTTAGTAAAACTCAGTAGGAATTTGAAGGAATCTAACCTTAAATCTTGTTTCAATGGAGAGATCTGTAAAAGTTGCAGGTTTTTAGGGTTAGAGATTGTTTTAATGGAGAAAAGTGAGGGTGGATCGTATGTGTCTTTTTATTAGTTGTGAGGAGTATTTACGTGAGAAAATATTTCATTAAACAAGTGAAGGATATCTATGCTAAACCAATATTATTGAGGGAAAATATGCAAACCATTAATTACCATGTCATATTTGTGCAATTCAGCTATCGTTCATTGTTGTAATTTGGGGAAGGGTTAATTTGTTGATGAATTATTCGAAATGAAAATTTATACCACATGACTACCCTAATATCTTAACTACCCAAAATACCAAAACTTTTACTATATTTAAAAAACATAACAATAGTTTTCAAAAATTACCCTACATACCATTTTTTTCATTTCTCATTCTCTAATTTTTTCCTCTCTCCTTCTCTCCCTCTCTCCACCCACCCACACCACCCAGTCGCCTTCCCCCTCCCCTTGCTGGCGACCAGGCCCCCATTGCCGGCTGTTGTTCGGTATTGTTGCATCAGATCTCGGTGGTGGTGATGTTGCAGTGCTGCTGCATCGCAGCGATTGCGCACTGATCTACTCATTTTTTCCGACCTCCATCTCCAATCTGCTCCTCTTTTTCTTTTCTTTTTCTTCCTTTTTGTATGTGTATATATTGGTATTTGTATGTATCAATTTGTATTTATTTTATATAAATATGTATATCTTTGTATTTTTTGTATATAAATGTCTATCTCCACTTGTGTGTGTGTGTGTGTGTGTGTGTGTGTGTGTGTGTATATATATATATATATATATATATATATATATATATATATATATATATATATATGTTATTCTATGTATGTTATTGTATGCTTTGTGTATGTGTATATCTAGAATATATAGTTATTTTATATATTTTTTTTGTATGTCTTTGTATGTTTATGTATATTTTTTATATGTTTGTGTATGTTTGGTTATGTATAGTTTCAAAACATTAATTTTAAAAAATTTCCAATGTGTAAATGTGTATTGTTTGTATGTTTCATCTTGTAGATCCAAATTTTTTCTTTTAAAAAAATTCCAGTGGCGGCAGAAGCCCCCCAGGACAGTGATGGGTGAAGAAGGTAGGAAGAAGGAGATAAAACCCTAAATTATAGGTATTTGTTGAAATTTGTATATGCTATGTAAAAAATTATTTTTATGTTTTGTAAAGTGGTAAAGTATCGGTATTTTTGTAAATATGATTTTAGGATTGTATATTTTTGTAAATCCCCCATTCGAAATTGGATAACTTTGTCTTTAGTTACGCTTTGACCCACATGCGCTCGTTGTCAGTCAAAGTGTTTAAAAACTGCCATCCGAACTAATAAAAAGAGCACATATACTCCCTCTCTCTTATTTTATGTAAAAACTATTGCTTTCTGAAAGTAAATTTTTTAATTTTGATTGTGAATTTGGACATTAAATTTTTAGTTTTTTGCATAAAAGTTATATATTTAAAAATTACATAAAAATGCTATAAATCACAATAAATAACAATTCAAAACATATTTAATGGTACGACTAAATAAGAACTCATATGACTCTCAAAAAGCGAAAATCTTTCTATAAAATGTTACGAAGGGAGAGTTGATACAGTAATGACTTAGGCCATATTATAGTAGTTGATACAAAGGTAGAGTCCATTACCTAAATGGTCACTCAAGTATTGAAAATAAACTAACAAAGTCACTTTTCTTTGTATTGTTTCTAAATGATCACTCAACTTTGTATAATTGACTCAAATAATCATTCTTACTAGGAAATTGGTTATTTCCAGTGAAGTATATATTGACGTGGCATTTTTTAATTTAAAATACAAAAAAAATTAAACTCATCCATTTAACCAACTATCCAATTCATTTATTCAAATAAAATCGGCCCAAACAACTTAACAGGTCAAATATTGTTTCTATTATATAGAACAATATCAAATTTTAAGTATTTAATTTCCTCATCAAACTTCATTCTACCATAATAGCTTACTGTATGGAACTATTCACATCCTTCAACACGATTACAATTAAACCAAAATTCTCATTACCTACATCTTTTTAGAAAGTTGAAGTTTGTCATGGATTATGTTATGAGCTTATGGTGTTTTATGACAATTTTAATTTAATTATAATGGTGTTGAAAGATTTATTTAGTTCCACGACAATTAGGTATTATGGTAGAATATAAAGTTTGATGATGAAATTAAATACTTTATGTTTGATATTGTTCTATATAATAAAAATAAATATTTAACTCGTTAATTTATTCGGGTCGATTTTATTTGGATAAATAAATTGGATAGTTGGTTAAATAGATGAAATTAATTTTTTTATATTTTAAATTTAAAAAATGACACGTCAATATATACTTCACTGGAGATGGCAAGAATGACTATTCAAGTCAATTATGCAAAACTGAGTGACCATTTAGAAAAAATACAAAGAAGAGTGACTTTATTAATTTATTCCCAATAGTTGAGTGATAATTTGGGTAATGAACTCTACAAAGGTAGTATATCATTTTCAATGTCCTAAACTTAAAGGCCATATTACATTTTTCTGTACAGGTGAATTGTTACACTTAAATCTTGCCAAAAGATAAATCGAATCTTACCTAAAACTTTAACAGGTCAAATTGACACGTATCCATTATTCCTTTTACTTTAGTTTAATTTGGCACAAAATTTAATTAAAAAAATTATTTTTAAAATTTTTGAAGCTCACAAGGATTAAATGAGTTTTGAAATTATCGTGAAGGAATCCAATTAACTCTTAGTATCTTCTTTTATTATTAGCTAAAGACAATTATGATTAAAAGTTAGAAATTTTTTTGTAGAGTTTGTTTGTAATATTAGAAGGTTCTAAATTGAACAAATACATGTTATATTGAAAGGGAGTGACTTATCAGAAAAGTCACTTTTAAAGTTCGATAAATACAAAGGCTCTCTGAAGTAGTGTATATCAATTTGTAGTTTACAATGATTTAGTTGTATCCTAAAGAGACTTAGAAAGATTTTTGTAGAGTTTGTTTGTAATATTAAGAAGTTCTAAATTGAACAAATACATGTTATATTGAAAGAGAGTGGCTTATATGAAAATTCACTTTTAAAGTTCGATAAATACAAAGGCTCTCTGAAGTAGTGTATATAAATTTGTAGTTTACAATGATTTAGTTGTATCCTAAAGAGATTAGCATATAGCCCCAAAAGAGATCACGTGAAACGTCTCTTTATAGAAAATCAATTTTACGTCTCAAGCCTTTCGCTATTGTTTTCAGTTTATCATTTTTCTAATGAATGTTTTGTGTCAATTCTAATCTTTTCACCACAACAGAATAGATGACAACATCCTATCAGTAACAATCAACAAAGTCTATTTAACTTTAACTAGAAAATCTATTCTAATATGGCTTTAACTAAAAACCTAATTAAACATGAGTTATATAAACTAAGAAATATCAATCCTAAACAATTTAGGTTTCCTATATCAACTTTGAATTAGTCTTCAGCATTCTCTCTTAATTCTAGTTATATGGTCTTTTTTATTTCTTTTTGTGTTGGAGCACTTATTTCTAATTTTGCAATTCTTGATTCACTTCTCATCCACCCTTAATTGGTGAACTACTTCTCTTCGAATTTGTTCTTGTTGGATAACTTCTCTCCAACTCTCACTTTTATTGATGCACGTTAAATTGTTGAAGCACTTTTCTTCAACTTCTGATTGTTGGTGCACTTCTCACCAACTTTCAATTTTGTTGGAGCACTTTTTTCCAACTACCAATTATTGATACACTTGTTATCAACATTCAATTTTTGTTAATGCACTTTGTCACCAACTCCTAATTATTTTTCTAACCCACTTCACCCTAATTTTTTTAGAAGAGTTTATTTCTCTTGAGCCATATTTGTTTGATGCTCCTTAAACTTGTATTTTTTTTTCTCAAACCTTCTCAGCATGATTGTTTTTCTTGCATCTATCTTTCTGCATCTATCTTTGGCCTAACAGTTGTTTTTCCAGGGGGCAACACATTGGCCGGCACTGCCCGCCGGTAAGCGAAATCTATCTTTGTCTAACAATTATTTTGGCCAGCGGACGATACATTGGCTGGCACCGCACGGCGTTAGCAGAATCTCTTGAATCTCTTCCGAGATCTTATAGTTATGATACCACTTTGAAGGGTATAAATATCTCAAATATAATAATAAATGTTTGAGTTAAGGAAAAGTAAAAGCTGTTTTGACATTCTTGTTAGGAGCATGTAATAAATTTAATTAGTACTATGTATAATTGTGGTCCTATTTTTTGAAAGATCATTCTCCTCTATTTAACTCACAATGTTTGAATGCTTAGTCCATCTAGGAATCCCCACAAACAATATCAGACATGAAAACCATATTTTCTAATAGAATCTTCGTGTTATGAAATTTTTATTTTTTATCCATACATTACGATTTTTCATTACTAATCTTTACATCATAATGTCCACGTTACTAATGTATAATTGTGTGTAATTAGTAATACTTGCATAGGATGTCTAAAGAAAATTTAATCTTATAAAAAGGTAATCACTAATAAAAACTTTAATGCAAGCTAACTATGATGTGATGAATAAGATCAACAAGATTTCTTTTATCTTTTACCATGTATTCACTCTACAATTTCGTAAAAGTAATAAAAGAGAAAAATAGACGTTCGAAGATCCCACATATAGAAGAAGAAGACCAATTTTTCTTCACAAATAATATATGCTATCTTTAAAAGCTGGCTTTGGATTATGATGAGAATCGTGATATAAATATTACTGAATATGTAGAAATACCTAACTCACAAGGATTAAATTGTAATGTTCCTCAAATTTCTAACTCTCAGGACTATGTCGATGTGGGAAATAATATAAGTAAACTCATTTGTTTATGCAATGGCTAGGTCCGAGCGTGAAGTATATAGTGGAGGCATATTAAAGTATTTGTCATGGTTGAAATATAAATATTTAATTTTATTTAAAGTGGAAGGAGAAATTGTTAGGTCCAAAAGTTAGAGCCTATTCAATGTGGCTAGAGTTTAAATGGCACTAAGTATAGTTAGCCAAAGAAAAGGAATTCGGGCAAGAATCCTTTATGTGATTTTGTCATAAGTAAAATTTTTTTAAGTAAATATTAATAAAGTATTAAGGAGAAAAGGAAGCAAAAATTAAGACCCCTCAGAAGTCGTTTGGGAAGAGGGATAAGGATTATAATCCTGGGTTAAAAAACAGGATTAGAATTATCCCATATTTGATTATAGGGATTAGATAAAATGGAATAAAAGTTGTCCCACAATTATGGAATAACTTATCCCATATAAAGTGTGGAATAACTTATCCCAAGTTTTAATTCCTTTTTCAATTCCAAGTTAACATTATCTCAAAATCATGGGATATCCCACTTTTAACAATCCGTTGTACCAAACGACCCATTAGTCTTTTACCCGTTAACCTAAGCAAAGAACTCCTGTAACCAACAACTCCCTCTTAGCGCCTACTGAAGCAGAGATCAATACCTCCCCCAATTCAATCTTCAAGTTAACGCCATGTTAAGCTTTTCCTTATGAATTTTTGTTGTTTATAACATTACTACGTACAAGAATCAATCATTTTATTGGATTGTATTAATAGAAAAGTTGCTCAAAACCTAGAAAGTTAAGGGTTGAACCTAAGTTCTTGAATTGAGAAAAATACTGAAACTTTGGTATTGATTATTTGAATTATTGGTTATCGTAGTAGTTGGGTGACGTGAAGTGCGTGAATTGGTGCTTACTTTTAGGCTCGAGGAGTAATCGAGGTGAGTTGATATAACCCTTTACGAAAGAGGTTTTACTCACTAAAGTCCGCTTAGAAAGTGTTCGATATAATGTCTTAAAGAGCTAATATGCACTTTAATTGGAGCGAGAGAATGCAAATTAGGTAAACCTCATTCTAGTTAACGTTCAAGAGTTTATCATTGAGTTATACACATTTATGTTCATACTTTTTTATGTTTATTACGTGACATTATTATGTCATGTTTTCATGGATTAAAGAATATTTAAAAATTGAATAATCCCTTCATATATTCATGTCATGTTTTACTCAAAACTATTATAATTTTTGTTCATGGATAATGTTCAAGGAATGTATTGGACCTTAAAGCGGTCAGGAAAAAAATTTATATAAATATTTTAGGAGCTACCTTGAGATTCTGAGAAGGGTTTTGTGACATTTAGTGGTTAATGTTGACCCCAAAACTACTCGTGCTTAAGTAGGAGTTTATGATAAGATTTTTCTGACACGAGCAAGGCAAAAAAACGTGCAACATGCTATCACCTGGAATTGTGTGGCGCCACAGGAAAGAGGCCAATTCGATCAAGCGGGGATCGAACCTGTACCGATCACACATAGACTTTATGGAATCATGTTATATATATATATATATGTATATATTTATTTATTTATTTATTTAATTTCAAGTTCATAATTTATTGTTCAAGTTATTCAATTGCTTTAAATATTTTATGTTTTCATGGCTTTCAAGAATGACGTCGCATATCATGTTTATTTAAAATGTTTCATTCCTGCTTTAGTGGGGGATCGTTGAGACTTACTGAGTATCGCCGTGGTGTATTGACATTCTCTTTTGGGAATCTATGTTATCCTATGGCGCAACGTAGGAGCCAGTATTCCAGATATTCAGGCGACAGGCTCGGATTTGCCCCTCGCTTCTAGTGCTATTGGTGAGCTCCGTTTTTGTTCATTGAGTACTTACTTTTCGAGACATCACTATTTAGTTATTTATTACGTTGTGAGCTAGCCAGAAAGTTCATGTCCTGAGAAGTGCGTCAATTTATCAGTAGAGGCTTCATAGATAGTCTAGTACTTTGGGTTTGTGGTCCAGTCTTGCATTGTTTTGCACAAAAACATAATTTGACTATGTTGCTTTCAAGGATAATATTTTCATATGGGTATAATTATTATATTTTAGAATAAATATATGTTTTAAAGAATTGGTCGAGTTGCATGTATTCTCAGAGCTAAGATATGATAGATAAGAACATGATGTTCGCTCGGTCAAGCTTTGCTTATGGGTGCCGGTCACAGCTCGTTCAGAAAATGGTTCGTTACGAACTTAGTATCAGAGCAACAAGTATAGAGATTACTAGGAGTTTATGAAGCCGTGTTAGTAGAGTCTTTTTTATGGGTATGAAGTGCAGCATACTTATAAACAGGAGGCTGCAAACATTTAATAAAAGTCTCTTCTTCTTCTCACTCTAGATCGTGCAATAAAGCCATACACTAAGAAAATTTATAGTGTTTTCGTTTTTCCGTATTCGCTGAAATGGCTCGTACTCGAAGCTCTAGCATTAACGATTAAGCTACTGCTGAAGAAACTATTGCAGCTATTGTGAGTCAGAAGAGAACTAAGAAAACTAAGAAGGGTAGACCTACTAAGAAAGCTCCAATGCCCCAAGATGAACAAGAGGAAAAGGTGGAGTAGGTTGAGTGCTATGAGCAAGCTACTCATGATCAAGTGCCACCCCCCAGCGGCAGTTCCGGCTCCAACAGTTATACCTCCAGAGGTGGGGCATGTGCTTAACGTTGTTTGCATTACTATAGATATGTTTCAGGCTTTCATGGCTAACCAGAACCAGAGAAGAGAGAACAGTCCCAAGCTATCTAGGGTTGATAAGTAGCTAACCCTCTCTTATTTCATGGCAACAAAGTTGATGAAGACCCTATGATATGGTTAGAGTGTGTCCAGAAAACCCTCCAAGTTATGAAAGTATTTGAAAATGATGTTGTTGAATTGGCTGCCTTCCTGCTTAGGGATGTAGCTGGATCCTGGTTTCAGATGTATGATAGAGAAAGAGTTGAAAAAGATGGTTCGCCTACTTAGAAAGAATTTGAAGAGGCATTTATAGCTAACTTCATACCAGAAAAAGATAAGGAAGCTAAAGCTATACAATTCGAGCAGCTCAAGCAAGAGAGTAAAAGTGTACGAGAGTATCACATGGAATTCATTAGTTTGGCTAAGTATGCTCCGGATATTGTCAAGACAAAAAGAGCAAATATTCGCAGGTTTGTCAATGGTTTGGGTAGTCACATAAGGACCACACAACAGCTGCAACGATATGGATGACAACTTTCTCTTCAGCTGTTGAATTTGTTAAGAATTTGAAAAGAGACGAACAACAAATTAGGGAAGAAAAGGAGCATAACAAGAAGTCCCACTCAATGAGTGGGTATAGAGGTTCAGCCATTGGAGCAGGAAAAGGTTCCTTTAGCAAGAGGTCATTTGCACCAGCGCAGTCCACTCATCATTCAGTTGGAGGGTCATATTTCAAAAAGAGCCATAGCTATGGGAATCTATCCCTCCGGAATCATAATTTCAAAGCGCATGTCTCTCAGAGTCAGAGCAGCATTGGAAAACAGCTTCATCAGAAATCTCCTTGCAATTCATGAGGACGTGCACATTTAGGGCCAGGCATGATGGATACCAGATGTTTTTTCTATTGTCATAAAGAAGGGCATTATAGAACTTAATTCCTAAAGTCACAGCAAAAATTTGGTATGGGAGCAACACGTCCAACAGTTTCTTCAACTACTACAGTTGCACCACCCCAAGCTCGTGGCCTTTAGAATCAGGCCGGGAGAGGGACAAGTAGAGGTTCAGGCTCAGCTAATCAGGGAGGGGGACGAACCCGTTTATACGCTACTCTTGATCATCACAGTGTAGAGGCATCTCCAGCAATTGTTACATGTATACTTTAAGTTTGTTCTAGGAATGAATATATCTTTATTGATCCAGGTTATACATATTCTTATGGCACTCTGTATTTCGCTATGAGTCTCGGGTTAGAACCTAAACAATTGAGTGAGTCCTTCTTAGTATATATTCCAGTTGGTGAGCTGGTGAAAGCAACGAGAGTTTATAAGAGTTGCTCAATTTCAGTCCAAGGCCGTAAAACCACAACCGATCTCATAGAGTTAGAGATGGTGGACTTCGATGTGATCATGGGTATGGCTTGGATGTCTTCCTGCCATGTCACGTTGGATTGCCGTGCCAAGATAGTTAGATTCAAGTTTCCAAATGAAGAACTCTTAGAATGGAAGGGTAGTTCAGCATCGCTTGTGAGTAAATTCATTTCTTACCTTAAGGCGCAAAAGATGATAAGTAAAGGGTGTGTTGCCTATTTGGCTCATATCATTAATGTAGAATCAGAAGCGCCGACTCTCCAGTCTGTGCTAGTTGTTAGGGAATTTCCAGAAGTTTTTCTAGATGACCTTCCCGAACTTCCTCAAGAAAGAGTCACAGACTTTGGTATTGACCTCATCCGGGGCACTCAACCTATATCTATTTCTCCATACAGAATGACTCCAACAGAACTTAAAGAATGAAAGAGCAGTTGAAAGATCTTCTTGACAAGGATTCATCAGGCCGAGTATGTCACTGTGGGGTGTTCCGGTCCTATTTGTCAAGAAGAAAGATGGGTCTCTCAGAATGTGTATCGATTATCGATACTTGAACAAGGTCACAGTTAAAAACAAGTATTCATTGCCTAGAATTGATGACTTATTTGACCAACTTCAGGGTGCAAAGTACTTCTCAAAAATAGACTTGAGGTCGGGGTATCATAGTTGAGAATCAGTGAAGATGATATCCCAAAGGCAGCCTTTAGGACTCGCTACGAGCACTATGAATTTCTAGTGATGTCCTTCAGGTTGAAAAATACACCAGCAACATTCATGGACCTGATGAATAGAGTCTTCAAGCCGTACTTAGATACCTTTATTATTGTGTTTATTGATGATATATTGGTAAATTCTAAAAATAAGGAAGACTGTGCAGAGCACATCAGGACAACATTGCAGACTTTGAATTGGCCAAGGCCGACAACACTGACTGAAATTCGAAGTTTCTTGCGTTTGGCAGGCTACTGCATGAGATTTGTAGAGGGATTTTCTTCACTTGCAGCACCATTCACCAAGTTGACTCAAAAAATAGTTAAATTTCAGTGGTTAGATGCGTGCGAGCAAAGCTTTCAGGAATTGAAAAAGAGGTTGAGTACTGGACCTGTGTTAACATTGCCGACAAGTATGGGTGGATTCACAGTGTATTGTGATGCCTCCAGAGTAGGGCTTGGTTGTGTTCTCATGCAAGAAGGAAGGGTTATTTCCTATGCTTCCAGGAAGCTGAAAAACCACGAGAAGACCCACTCATGACTTAGAGCTTACAGTAATGGTGTTTGCTTAAAAAATATGGAAAAACTACTTGTATGGTGAGCGTTATGATATATTCACAGACCATAAGAGTCTTTAGTACATTTTCAAGCAAAAGGAGTTAAATTTGAGGTAGAGAATGTGGCTTGAGCTATTGAATGATTATGACATTAATATCCTTAGCATCTGGACAAAGCTAATGTGGTAGCAGACACACTCAACAGAAAGTCAATGTGTGTCTTAGCTCATTTAACAGTTTAGAGGGGACCGTTAGGCCAAGAAATGTAAAAGCTGGCAAATGAAGAGGTCAGACTGGATGAGACAGAAGGATGAGATGTGATTGCTTATGCCTTAGCACGTTCATCACTAGTTGCACATGTTAAGGCTAAGTAAGATGAGGATCCGTATCTGGTGAAAGTAAAAGATGGAGTCAAAAATAAAAAAATCACTGGTTTCACTCTTAAAAGCGATGAAGTTTTGAAACTAAATGGAAGGTATGTGTACAAGATGTGGATGATCTCAAAAAATCCATAATGAAAGAAGCTCACAGCTCGAGATACTCTTTTCACCCAGGTGCTATGAAAATGTATCCGGATTTGAAGGATTTCTATTGGTGGAAAGGCATGATGAAGCAAGTGGCAGATCATGTGGCTAAATGCCCAAATTGTCAGCAAATCAAGGCAGAGCATCAAAGGCCAGGTTGTCTACTTCAGGATATAGAGATACCATAAGGGAAATGAGAGGCGATAAACATGGACTTTATGATAGGCTTGCCTCTCACATGCCGTAAACATGATTAAATTTGGGTAATTGTAGATAGACTCACAAAGTCAGCTCACTTTTTACCAGTGAAGATGACAGATACTGTGGATCAGTATGATTAGTTGTACATGAAGGAAATTGTTAAGTTGCATAGCACCCTAGTCTCTATCATTTCCGACAGAGGCCCTTAGTTCACATCTCATTTTTGGCAAACTTTCTAGAAAAGGTTGGGAACCAAGGTCCACTTGAGCACTGCTTTCCATCCACAGACTGATGACCAGGTAGAAAGGACCATTTAAACCCTCGAGAATATGTTACGAGCTTGTGTTATAGATTTTAGAGGTAATTGGGATGACCACCTGCCACTCATTGAGTTTGCCTACAATAACAGCTAGCATGCTAGATAGGCATGGCCCATATGAGGCAATGTATAGGCATAGATGTAGATCTCCAGTTGGTTGGTTTAAACCAGTAGAGGTGCCATTACTTGGGCCAGATTTTGTTTATGAGGCTTTAGAGAAAGTCCAATTAATTAGGAAAAAGCTTAAAGCGGCTTAGAGTCGTCAAAAATCTTATTCTGACAAGAAGCAGCGAGACTTTAGAGTCCAATGTAGGTGATATGGTATTCCTAAAAGTGTCACCTATAAAGGGAGTTATGAGGTTTGGTAAGAAGGGAAAGTTTAGTCCTAGATTTATAGGACCTTATGAAATTTTGAGCAAGAAAGGTAAAGTGGCTTATGAGTTAGCTTTGCCAGTTGAGTTGTCTTCAGCCCATCCTGTTTTCGATGTGTCTATGCTCAGAAAGTACATCCATGATGAGTCACATGTTATTACTGTTGACACCATAGAAATTAATAAAGACTTCGCTTGCGAAGAGGTACTGATCAAAATTCTTGATAGGAAAGTTAGAAAGCTAAGAACAAAGGATATAGCTTCGGTGAAAGTATTGTGGCATAATCATAACTCAGAAGAGGCTACATGGGAAGTGGAGGAAGATATGAAGGAAATGTATCCTCATCTATTTGAGGAGCAAGGTATGTGAACTTTAAAGGTTTAGCTTGTATTTAAATTTCTCTTGTTAATTATGAGTTATCATGTGATTTAGCTCCTTGCTGAAGTATAATTAATTCGTTAGTATGATTTAGCTCCTTGTCGGAGTATGATTGATTTATTATTGACATTTAGCTCCTTGCCGGAGCATGTTTGATTTATTATTGAGATTTAGCTCCTTGCTGGAGCATGTTTCATTTATTGTTGAGATTTGCCTCCTTACCGGAGTGGTAGTGATTGTTTTGAGCTATTATTGGTGCCTATGCATGGCGTGTTATGGTGTATTGGTTATTGTTGGTGTAGTTTTGGTATTTGTGACAGATATATTTTTTTGGATAGTCCATTTACAGGAGAGACTCTGCCGAAATTTTTAAGAAATCCAACACTTAGCCAAATTTTGGAATATTTGAAAAGTTGGTAGTATGAAAAAGTATCCTAGGAGTGAGGAATAGGAATCATTCGAGGACGAATGATTTTAAGGAGGGAAGAACGTAGCGTTTCTCAAATTTCTAACTCCAGGACTATATCGATGTGGGAAATTATATAGGTAAACTCATTTTTTATGCAATGGCTAAATCCGAGTGTGAAGTATATAGTTGAAGTATATTAAAGTATTTGTCATGGATGAGATACAAATATTTAATTATATTTAAAGTGGATGGAGAAATTGAAAGAATGACCAAAAGTTAAAACCAATTTAATGTGGCTAGAGTTTAAAGGGCACTAAGTATAGTTAGCCAAAGAAAAGGAATTCTGGCAAGAATACTTTATGTAATTTTGTCCAAAGTAAATTTTTACAAGAAGATATTAATAAAATATTAAGGGTAAAAGGGAGCAAAAATTAGACCCCTTAGTCTTTTACCCGTAAACCCAAGCAAAGAACTCGAGTAACCAACGACTCCCTCTTAGCGCCTGCTGAAGCAGAGATCAATAGCTCCCCAAATTCAATCTTCAAGTTAAGGCCAAGGTAAGCTTTTTCTTATGAATTTTTGTTGTTTATAACATTGCTACACACAAGAACCAAGCAATTTATTGGATTGTATTAATAGGAAAATTGCTCAAAACCTAGAAAGTTAAGGGTTGAACCTAAGTTATTGAATTGAGAAAAAGATTGAAATTTTGGTATTGATAATTCGAATTGATGGTTATGGTAGTTGTTGGGTGACGTGAAGTGCGTGAATTGGTGCTTACGTTTAGGCTCAAGGAATAATCGGGGTGAGTTGATATAACCTTTACTAAAGAGGTTTTACTCACTAAAGCCCGCTTAGAAAGTGCTTGATAAAATGTCTTAAAGAGCTAATATGTACTTACTTGGAGCGAGAGACTGCATATTAGTTAAACCTCATTATAGCTAACATTCAAGTGTTTAACATTGAGTTATACACATTTATGTTCATATTTTTTTATGTTTATTACGTGACAGTATTATGTCAAGTTGTCATGGATTAAAGAATATTTGAAAATATATTGGATAATCCCTTCATATATTCATGTCATGTTTTACTTAAGACTATAATGATTTTGTTCATCAATAATGTTCAAGGAATGTAATGGACCTTAAAGTGGTCACTGAAAAGTTTCATATAAATATTTTGAGAGTTACCTTGAGATTCTGAGAAGGGTTTCGTGACCTTTAGTGGTTAATGTTGACCCCGAAACTACTCGTGGCAGATTAAGAGTTTATGATAAGATTTGCTTGACACAACCAAGGCACGAAAACGCGCAGCATGCTATCACCTGGAACTGTGTGGCACCACAGGGAAGGGGTCTATTCGATAAAGCGGGGATCGAACCTGTGTCGATCACACGAAGACTTTATGAAATCATGTTATGTCAGATTTAATTGATACTCCCCTGGAAAGAGAAGAATATATATATATATATATATATATATATATATATATATATATATATATATATATATATATATATATATATATATATATAACAAACACTTGAGGCCACATTACTTCAGATAACTCTCTTATATTTCCTCTTGGATGCCCTTATCTTGTAAGGCCACCGATACCTTAAAACCTGTGAAAGCTTAAATTTAATTACACAAACGTTAAGGCAACGACAATCACAGGGAAAGCCACGTGCAGAGGATTTTAACGCCATTGGTAGGACCTTCATTTTTTTATATATAAATAATGTTGAAACAATTTGCGCATATAGCGATTATCTCCAATTAGAACATTAATTATTTTCAATTAGAATATGTATCAGCTAACTTTATCCTCTAAGACGCACATAAATGAGGAAAAATTACCTCTAATATAACTGCATGTGCCATTGCAAGGACCTATCGAGACTAGTGTAATAAGTTACTAGCCTAGTGCTACTCCTCCACAGAAGACTTGTAAACCCCCACTTCCCCTAGCTCATAATTCTTTCTTTTATAAACGTAAGAGTTTTTTTGAAGATACTAGCATAGTGTATAGTGCCCATAATCAAGGCTCATCGAATATGTAAGCAGACATCTCTCTCTCTCGCACACACGAAAGAGACAGAATAGCACCACACGAAAGAGACAGAATAGCACCAGATATATATATATATATATATATATATATATATATATATATATATATATATATATATATATATATATATATATATAATTCCTAACATATGTAGTATGTTAGCATTATATCCCTTTTTTGATTCACGAAAATGCCCCTTATAACGTATTGCAACATATATTTACATTAAAGGCTTTTCGGTCATTTCAAATAAGGAAAGTTAGACCCACATCTGTAATCCCCAATCCCTCCCTCCCTCATCTCGTCTTTCTCCTTCTCTCACTCTCAATTTAACAGAACCTGATGTTTTCCTTCCTAATTAATGGGAAAATACAACTTAGCTATTTTCCAACACAATTGAAAATGAAATTTACAAAACGAAAAGGAGTTTTAAGATGTGTTTTCATGCAACCACCATGAATGAAGGAATAAATAAAAAAGAAAAAAAGTAAAAATGGATGATGCAGTTATCTCGAAACAAAACATGGGCACATTAATGGAGATCTCTTTCAGGCAAAAATTACTTAAAAACATTAATGAAGTGGATTAGATTTTTGGATTAAAAATATAGTATTGTATTTAATAACTAGTAGAAGCCACCATTGGCCGGCTTCACGGCATCGTCAAGGCAGTGAGTAAGCCTTTGTGGGAACGAATTGGTTATTTTTCAGATTGACATCATCACCAACGTCTTCTTCTCCCCAACATAAAGAGAGAGAAAAAGCATATGGGAGCTTGCAGAGAGTAAGAATTGGAAATTTTCATTAAAATGACTAATAAGTCCCTACAATTAATGTGTTGGAAAAGCATAGTGGGGGTATTTTCGTGAATCAAAAAAGGGATACAATGCTAACATACTATAGCAAAACCCTCTCTCTATATATATATATATATATATATATATATATATATATATATATATATAGTTTTATGTTTTTATGGCTTTCAAGAATTATGTTGCATATCATGTTTATTTTAAATGTCTCATTCCCGCTTTAGTGGGGGATCGTTTAGACTCACTGAGTACCGCCGTGGTGTACAGAAGTTCTCTTTTGGGAACCTACGTCGTCCTATGGCGCAACGTAGGAACCAGTATTGCAAATACTCAGGCTACATGCTAGGATTTGCCCCTCGCGTCTAGTGCTACTGATGAGCTCCACTTTTGTTCGTGGAGTACTTAATTTCGAGTCATTATTATTTTGTTATTTATTACGTTGTGAACTAGCCATAAAATTCATGTCCTGAACAGTGCGTGAGTTTATCAGTAAAGGCTTCATAGACAGTCTAGTACTTTGGGTTTTTGGTCCAGTCTTGCATTGTTTTGCGCAGAAACGTAATTTGACTATGTTGTTTTCAAGGATAATATTTTCATATGGGTATTATTATAATATTTTAGAATACATATATGTTTTGAAGAATTGCCCGAGTTGCATGTATTGTCAGAGTTAACATATGATGGATAAGTACAGGAGGTTCGTTCGGTCAAGCTTAGCTACCGGGTGCCGGTCTGACACGACCCATATTTCCGGCTAGGCCGTGCGGGCAACCGACATCCTACCCTAGACCCATCCTTGCACAGTCTGCTGGACTAAGGATGACTTAGCTAAAAACAGAATGCGGCTCAGACCTGAGCTACCAAATTACCCTCTCGAGTTGCCAAACAACTGCAATTCTCAAGTTCACAACTCTGTACCTTTGCCATAAGCGCCACCGCCTGATGGATCAACTCAGAGGTCAAATGACACCTCTCATTACCCTTAGTAGCCTTAAAACACAACAATGTGCTTACCTGGCTACCTTGACATGCACTCTGGCTCAACACAGGAAACATCACAAGCGGCTACTAACCGCCCAACTCACTAGTGCCGGATAAAGAAGAGATGCCAATGGACTGAGTATATGAATAATTAGAGCTTCAGGAAGCTCATTTTCTTATTTGCTTGGCTACCAGAGCTAGACAGCTTTGAGTTAGGCTAGCCAAAAAATCTTTATGGAACAACATCTATACCAATTTAACCTTCCAATAAGAAGGAAACTTCGACAATTTACAAGAAAACCTTTTATAACCGAGACAATCTCACAGAATAACATAACTCTACTAGTGTCTCAAACCAAGCGGAGACACGTAGAAGCAGTGACACTTTCTGATGGTGACGAATAAGAATCCCTTCATCCTACAAACACTGAATCCCAAGAAGAGTGGTAAACTAACTTGACATAATAACAGAAGGTGGCACAACAAGATGCCAAGCAGACAATACCGACACTCACTCCCAAATCCCTCACAATTCTGACGAATAAATCATATCAGAAGCTCACCTCTCTACTACAATATATTCTTAATAGAAACGACATCCAAGGAAACCATGGAATATGATAAGATAAACGAATTCCAGATTAATCGAAAGAATCAAATCTTACTCACCTATAAGGGAAGGAGAAATACCTGGGTCTACTACATCGGATGCCTCAGCATCCTACTAGACTAGCAGTTTATAGAACTGCCTATGTGGCTGAGCTGAGCCGCTACCCTGATAATTACTTCCAGAAGAACCACAACCACCATGCTCTCGACCCCTGCCGGATGGTGGCATATCTCTGGATGACTGAGCCCTAAATAAAATCCCCTACGACTGAGCAGGTGTCTGATGGTGAGAGAAATGACGGATGCCTACTTTCCATAGTAAGGAAAAACTCCTCAAAGGTGATAGGCACACGATAATGATCATACTATTTGGCTAAAAATGGATGTTGGACATACTACTGATATCTATAAAGAGAAGACTGAGTCTAATCTTGACGAACTACTGGTGCACTCTGAGAATCATGCACCACAAGCTGAGATAACTGGCAGGTGACCTTCCGTGATCATCAAAACCCTTACCTCCAGAAGAGGTACAGTAGTGCCCACAGGGCCATGGGATTTCTTGCTCGCTCTGGCTGTTCTTGCTTTAACTTATGATGTGCCTCATACCTCAGAGCAATATATACAACAACATCAAATGAAATCCCGACCTCAATCTCTCGAGTCGTCTGGGACCTCAAGGAAGAAGAAAGGTCATCAATAATTCTCTGAAACCTTCTCGGAAGGCTCATGGACTAGTTCTAGTGCATATCCAACCATCCTAGAGAATTCCATCTCATACTTTATGAAACCGACAGTCTTCCATGTCCAATCCACTCAAACTGGCGACTCTTTTCATCTGGCGACGCTGCACGAAAGTAACTTTTCCACGAATGTACGAGGAAACTCGCACCAATTCAGCTTAGGCAAGCCCTGCCTAGCTGATAAAAGAACGGTCCACCAATCTAAGGCTAGACCCTGGGCTAGCTAACCAGCCAGAACAACTAGAAGCACAACACATGCTGCCTCTGGAACATAATTTACTGAGGCAACATCAGGAACTGGAACATGAGCTCCCTAGGCCTGAACATCTGCATCTGCGGCAACCTGATGAACCGTCTAGGGAATAGGAGGTTCCTCCGGTATCTGCGCTCCAATATTCTCATAAAAGCATCATAGAGAGCCGGGGGAACCACAAGACCATGCTACTCTTGTCCACCCCGAGCTGAAACAGCTAGGGCCTTTGCAACTGGACTGTCAGCATGATCTACAACTCTCGGGGCTTGGATAGAGCTAACCTCAGGCTAGACTGCTTCGTCCTGAGCTCGTACTCTATGTTGATTTATCGCACGACGGTTCACCATTGCTACAAAGGAATTAACAAAAAAAATATTGCATCCCACAGGAAGACCTACGCACGATTAGAAAAGAAGGAAGAGAAACTTCCTTAATTCCATTACAGCCTCTCATAGATAAGTACAGACGTCTGCGTACCCATAAGCGAGACTCTACTAGACACTGTCTTATTCAGGATAAACTCTAAATCGGGCTCTGATACAAATTGACACGACCCGAATTTTCGGCTAGGCCATACGGGCACCCGACATCCTCCCCTAGACCCGTCGGACGAATCCTTATCACTAAGGGGTCGTTCGGTTTGGCTTTGCTTTTACGCGGGGTATTAACTATTAATGCGGGTATTAGTAATGTAGGTATTAATAATGTATGTATTAATAATGTGGGTATTGATAATGCGGGTATTAGTTATGTGGGGTTTAATAATATGGTTATTAGCCACGCATATATTATAACGTAGGGATTATTTGTTGAATTACTGATATATTACAAATTAACAAAAAATATTATTATTTAAAATATTTATTTACTCCTTAAATAAAATTTTAAAACATCCTTATTATTATGAGGGTTAATTTTATCATTTTAAATTTTAATACCTGCATTATTAATACCCACATTATTAATACCACCTTCTACCCCGCATAAATAATACACAGATTCCCGCATTAATAATGCGGGTAGTAATAATGCGGAATATACAAAAACGCAACCAAACATTGCACTAATTTTATGCGGGTATTAAAATTTCACAAAAACCAACCGAACGCTGCGCTAAATTAATGCTGAGTTTTGTGCGGGTATTAATATTTAATACCCGCAACCGAACGACCCCTAAGTGAATAAAATAGACACCAACTAGCTTGAGACGGACATCGACTAATCCAAAAGATGTGCTAATATATTCAGATATACAGAAAAGCTGTTCAGAAAGAGGTACAACTGCCTACACCATATACTAGGTTTAGGGCTATCCAGACCAGACATCTAAGAGTAGAAGAAAAAATGTACATCTCCTAAAGGGAGAAAAAATACAACTGATATAACAGAACCTAAACTGATGGCCATCCTGAATAATAGTCGGCTCACCCTGATAGCTGAGGTCGTCTTCGCTCCCAAATCACGTCTCGAACTCGGTCCTGGAGCAAAACCCTCCGAAATAAAATAAATAGAAAAGGAACAACAAAAATGGTGAGTCGAAAGGACTCAGTAAGTGAGGGCTGGCTAGCCACCTCAAAGAATTAGATATGCTAGCCAGGGAGAAGAAAAAAAATCAAATTCACCTTATTTCAGCTATAAAAATGCAGAGCCAGATATTAACTAGAAACACGTATGGAACCATAAACTCATAAACAACCAGGGACAGAAGATAGACAGAAACATCTATGTCTCCCAAAAATATCAACAATCAGAAATACAGGACACATACACAACACATTGCGCTAAGTTGCACTATACACAACAGCCGGTGCGATGAAATGAATGCAGTATGATGCAATAGGGTAATATATGCCCAATGAATGGAGTGGAATCCTCCTACTCTGGGGCAGAATCCTTCTACACTCAATATGATACAAAGAGCGGAATCCTCCTGCTTCTGGGGCGGAATACTCTTGCACCCGTGATAATAAAAAACTGAGGCGGAATACTCCTGCACTCAGTATATGACATAAAAGCTCATAACTAGAAAACATAATACATATGAATGCGTTTCAAGGCTGTAGCGTAATAAGCACGCCCAATCGGCAACTATTCACATAAAGAACACGTGAATATAATATCAATAAGGCCAAAGGCCGTCAAAGAAATAGATATAATCACTTACCTTGTTCCAAAGTTAGCACTGCTACCCAACAACCGCTTTGTCCTTTGGGTTCATTTCCAAACGATCCCGCTCTATTCAATAAGCAGAAAAATATACCAAATAAGGCTAAAGGCTTCATTCCTTGCGTTTTAGAACAATCCGGGTAGGAACCCGACACCCGATTCGTATACGCGATATGCAGTCCAAGCTTACGTACATGGTTCAAAATCACATTACCAAACCCTAAATAAATTACATTTATGGGTTGCTTATAACTTCCTGAGTTTGAATATATAATCAATTCCATTGTCGGGATCCGATTAACCCTTCAAACTATCAATTGAACTTATTAGAACGATGTCTAATATCCTGATTTCTACCGATAAAATATATTCAAACACACATAATAAACTGAAATAATAAATCAACATCATTACCTAGATGTTTTGAGGTGAATTCTACCTTTTTTTCTTCTCCTTTTTGTTTCATTTCTCTCTTTTCTGCCCTTTTTTTTTCGTTCTTGTCCGTTCTGTGTCTCTCGTTTCCTTGTTCTGCTCCTTTAACGTTAAGCTAAGGGATTTATCCTTAGCACCGCCTCCCATCTTTTTCTTTCTTTCTTTCTTTCTTTTTTTTTTTTTTTTTTTTGACAACTTGCCTTCGTGATGAAAATTAAAATGGAACTCTACAAAGTTCAGAATGTTCAGTTATACAGAACTTTTATGATATGCTCGCAAAGATGGAACTCGAATTCAATTCCCGAAACTCCAGATTTGAATTAAACGGAAACGATCAATTCTTAACTTTCGGGACTTTAGCTGAAACTATCCGAACGACCTCGGAATTCACTTCCGAAAGTTCACGCAGGTCACAAATGACCATACGAACCTAACAACACTTTCATATTTTGAATTACATCTCATTCGCCAAAATGGAGCTCGAAAACCTCTTTTAAGATTTACCAACAACCACTACTAAAAATCGGGTCTTTTCCGACCGCCCATCCGGTCGGACAACGGTCGCCTAGGCGACCGTTGTCCGACCCAACAAGGCGGTCGGCTAAATAGTCGTCGCCAACAGCTTTCCGACCGCCGCGGTCGGACCCCGGACCAAAATTCGATCTGACGGCGGTCGCCTACTTTCATAGGTGGAAAAAAATATGTTGAACTAGGCGACCGACGTGGTGGGAGATTGCAAAAAAACTGAGAAAGTTTCCCACCGCGGCGGTGGGCTGGGCGACCGCGTTGGTGGGCCAGCCGACCGACGCGGTGGGAAATTTCTGTTTTCTGGGTAATGAAATAACCTGATTTCGGACCGCATTCGGACCGCGGCGGTCGGAAGACAGTGTAAAACCTGCAATAAAAAACCTGCAATTAGAGCTACACCACCTATAAAAACAGCACCCAGAAGAAGATTAGGCTTCTCAAGCCTTAATAATAGTCTAAACAAGGCTTATTGCCTTTAAATTGAAAGTTTAACAATTTACATAACATCAATAATTCATAGCGATTCAAACAAGTTAAACTTAACAACAACAAGTCTAAAAATCAAAGAAGTTTATCAAAACCAACCACAAGTCTAACACATGTCTAAAACATCAACTAAATCTTCCATACATTAATAGTGGTATGGAAGAAATATGTCCAACATATTTTGTATTGATTTATTTTTTTCTTCAGCTTCTTCATCCAAGTCCAATTCCGACAAATCAACATCTTCATCCAAGTCCAACTCCAGCAAATCAACATCTTCATCCAAGTCCAACTCCAGCAAATCAACATCTTCATCCAAGTCCGATTCGGGCAAATCAACATAGTGAGGAAGAAAAATACGTAGCATTGTGTCCGGAACTTTTTGTTTTGTTTTCTTTCCTTTGTCAACTTCTTCATCCAAATCCAATTCCAGTAAATCAACATAATCATCCAAGTCCGATTCTGGTACCATATCAATTGAATCTTCAATCGTATCTTGAACGATTTCAATTGAGTCTTCGATTGACTCTTGAACGATATCAATTGAGTCTTTGAGATTGATATTCATGATAGATCTTAACGGATGGGCTGCAAATTACACACCATTAACAACATTCAACAACAACAACAACAACAACACTACTAAAGGAACCCATTAACAACATTCAACAACAACCCATTCAAAGTGTACTCTTCTCCATGGAACACCAACTTGTTCACTACAACATTTCACTTTATTACTTTCCAATTTATCATCTTCTAAATTTGCATTCAATAACCCAATCACTTTTTGAACAACCCAATCTTCTAAATTTGCATTCAATAACCTAACTTTTACAATACCAACTAAAATGCCAAACTAGTTTAAACATTTCCCAAACCAAACAACAACAATATGTCAACTTGTTCACCACCAAATAGAAACTATTATGTCAATTTAATTTCATGAGCTAGAATTCAAAAATAGGAAAAAATTAAAAAAAGAAGAAGAAAAAACGGGCTGAAAATTAAAAAAAAAATCGTGTTTCACCGAAAAACTAACCTCACCGGCCAGATTTGTACTCCACCACCACTGATTTACTAATCCCTAACTTTGATAGATGGAAGAACTACAAAAAAATAGGTGAAAAAGTTAGGGTTTTCGGATTTGGGAAAAATAGGAAGAACACAATGAAAAAGTAAACTTACCAATTTGTAGATGAATGGAATTGATATTAAACCTTGGTGATTTGAGATTAGTGAGTGTTTTTTAGGAATTTGGGTGTGTGGGTCGGGTTGGGGAAGAGGGGAAATGAAAGAAGAAGAAAGAGAATAAAAGAAATAGGGTTATGCGGCTGCTGCCCGTTATTTTAATTTGACTGTCCGACCGCAGCGGTCGGTTAGATTAAAAAAAAATTAATTAGTTTCCGACCGCTGCGGTCGGAATGCGGTCGGAAAGCGGTCGGATGGTATAAAAAAAATTATTTAATTTAAATTAGTTGAAATTATCCGACCGATGCGGTCCGAACACGTAATCCGACCGACATTCGGTCCGAAATTTTCGGTGGGAAAACTCCTGATTTTTAGTAGTGAACGAAAACTGAAACCTTCTTCCGATACCTATGAAACGAGGTCCGATTTAACTCAAAGTTTACAAAAAAGTCCTAATGGACCTTACGAATATTTTATAACTGTTAGTACACCAATCGGAGTTCTAACTCCCAAAATGACTACCTAAAGTCGTTTCACAGTCACAACACGAATAACATATGCTATCTTTAAAAGCAGGCTTTGGATTCTGATGAGAATCGTGATATAAATGCTACTGACTGTGTAGAAAAATCTAATTCACAAGGATTAAATGGGTTTTGTAATTCTCATTTAGGTATCCAATTAACTCCTAGTATCTTCTTTTATTATTAGCTGAAGACAATTATGATTAAAAGTTAGAAAGATTTTGTAGAGTTTGTTAGTAATATTAGGAGGTTCTAAATTGAACAAACACATGTTATATTGAAAGAAAGTGACTTATTAGAAAATTTAATTTTCAAGTTCAATAAATACAAAGGCTCTCTGAAGTAGTGTATATCAGTTTGTAGTTTACAATGATTTTGTTGTATTCTAAAGAGACTAGCGTATAGCTCCTAACAGAGATTAGATACAACGTTTCATTATAGAATGTCAATTTTACGTCTCAAGACTTTTTCCATTGTTTCCAGTTTATCATTTTTTTAATGATTGTTCTGTGTCAATTCTAATCTTTTCACTACAATAGAATAGATGACAACATCCTTATCTACAACAATCAACAAAGTCTATTTACCTTTAACTAAAAAAATCTATTCTAATATGGATTTAACTAAAAATCTAATTAGACATGAGTTGAATAAACTAGCAAATATCAAATCCTAAACAATTTAGATTTCCTATATCAACTTTGAATTAGTCTTCAACATTCTCTCTTAATTCAAAGTTGTATAGTCTTTTTTTTCCTTTTTGTGTTGGAACACTTCTTTCAAATTTTGCAAATCTTGATGCACATCTCATCCACCCTTTATTGTTGAAGCATTTATCTTCAACTTTCATTTGTGTTGGAGCACTTCTTTCAAATTTTGCAAATCTTGATGCACATCTCATCCACCCTTTATTGTTGAAGTATTTATCTTCAACTTTCATTTGTGTTGGAGCACTTCTCTCCAACTCTCACTTTTATTGATGCGCGTTCAATTGTTAGAGTACTTTTCTTCAACTTCTGATTGTTGGTGCACTTCTCACCAACTTTCAATTTTGTTGGGGCACTTCTCTCCAACTACCAATTGTTGATACACTTGTTATCAACTTTCAATTTTTGTTAATGCACTTTGTCAACAACTCTTATTTTATCCCACTTCTCCATAATTTTTTAGAAGATTGTATTTCTCTTGAGCCATATTTGTCTGATGCTCCTTAAGTTTATTTTTTTTTCTCAATCCTTCTCAACATCATTATTTTTTTTCATCTATCTTTGTGCATTTATCTTTGGCCTGACGGTTGTTTTGCCAGCGGGGAACACATTGGCCGGCACTGCCCATTGGTAGCAAAATCTATCTTCGACATGGCAGTTGTTTGGCCAGCGAGCGGCACATTGGTTGGCACCGCCCACCGTTAGAAGAACCTCTTGAGTCTCTTCCAAAATCTTATAGCTGATACCATTTTGAAGGGTATAATTAAATATCCTAAATATAATACTCCTTCCGTCCCAAAATGAGTGTCTACCTTTCCTTTTTTGTTTATCCCAAAATGAGTGTCTCTTTCCTTTTATGTCAACTCTTTAAATCTTAGATTTGTTTTGGACCACAAGATTTAAAGATTCTAGCCCACATTACACACAACTTTCATTTTAGACCACAGGATTTGAAAGTCTTCCTTATTTTCTTAAACTATGTGCCCAGTAAAACTCAGACACTCATTTTGGGACAGAGGGAGTAATAAATATCCGAGTTAAGAAAAAATAAAAGCTACTTTGAGATTCTTGTAAGGAGCATGTACTAAATTTAATTACTACTATGTATGATTATAGTCCTATTTTTTGAAAGGTCAACTCTCATCTCTTTAAATCACAATGTTTGAATGCTCAATCCATCCATGAATCCCCACAAATAATTTCAGACACAAAAATCATATTTTCTTATTGAATCTTTGTGTTGCAAAATTTTCATTATTGATCGATACATTACGATTTTTGCATTACTAATCTTTACATTATAATGTCCACGTTACTAATGTATAATTGTGTGTAATTAGTAACACTTGTATCAGATGTCTAAAGAAAATTTAATCTTATAAAAAGGTAATCATTAATAAAAACTTTAATTGAAACGGCCTCGGTCAGTCGTTTCGGAAGTTCGGACTCCGATTGGTGTGCCGATAATTTTAAAATATTCGTAATGTCCTTTAGAACCTGTCTATAAACTTTGAGCTAAATCAGACCTCGTTTGGTAGGCATCGGAAGAAGGTTTCAGTTTTTATTGGCGATAAATAGTAAAAAGAGATTTTCGAGCTCGGTTTTGCCGAATGAGCTCCGATTCAAAATTCGAAAGCGCCGTTAGGTTCGTATGATTATTTGTGATTTTTTTAAACTTTCGAAAGTGAATTTCGATGTTGTTCAGCTAGTTTCCGCTAAAATGCCGAAGGTTAAATAATTTGACTTCTTTTCATCTAAATTCGCATCTTGAGTTTCGGGAGTCTGATTGGAGATCCGCCTTTGCAAGTATGTTACATATATTTTGTACAACTTGTATGCAAAAGTTAGAATTATTTCGAATATCGTAGGGAACCGTTTTAATTTTCGTTAAGAAAAGAAAATAAAAAAAAAGAAAAAAAAAAAGACAAAAGACAAAAAAAAGAAAAGGACAAAAAAAAAAAAAAGGAAAAATGGATGGCGGTTTTAAAGATGAGCTTATATGCTCATCTTTACAGAAACAACAGAAACGCAACATTAACAGAGAATTAGGAAATTACGCAGTGGAAAAAGAAAATGCCAGAAAATAAAAAAAGGGGCCGGAGAAAAGTAGAATTTTCATCCTGAAACATTCAGGTAATGATCCTAATATATTATTTGAGTTAATTACGTGTGTTTGAATACGTTTTAACGGTAAAACTTGAAATATTATACATCGTTTTAATAAGTTCAATTAATAGTTAAAGGGTCAAATGGACCCCGATAACGAAATTGATTATATATTTGTACTCAGTGAGTTATGGGCAACATATAAATGTAAATTATTTGGGGTTTGGTCATGTGACCTTAAACCCCGTACATAGGCCTGGCCTGCGTATTGCGTATGCGAATAGGGTATCAGGCTCCTAACCGGATTGCCCTAAGAGGTGAGGAATGAAGCCTTTATCCCTATTTGATATATTTTTCTGCTCATTGAACACAGTGGGATCGTTTGGCAATGAATCCAAAAGAATAAAGCGGTTGTTGGGCATCAGTGTTAACTTTGGAAGAGGTAAGTGTTTATATCCATTTCTTTGGAGGCACCTGGCCTCGTGGATTTTCTACCACGTGTTCCTTACGTGTGTACCTGCCGATAGGCGTACTCATTACGCTTTAGCTTTGGATTTATATTCTATATTATATATTATGTCCTGTTATTGGTATTACATTGAGAATCTGAGTATTGTACTTTGGTTGTGAGTTGGTATATATTTTCCAGCTGTCGATGAGAGTCCCGCGCTGGTGATGGGTTATTATTGCATTATGTTGCATTCGTATGCACATTGCATCATATTGAGGGTATGAGGATTCCGCCCTCGGAGCAGGAGGATTCCGCTCCATTGCATCATGTTGAGGCACTACAAGAAAAACGATCAATAGGGACCAAGGTTTAGTGACCGGTTACGGATCTGGTCCTTATATGTTACATACAGAGACCAGTGCTAATACTAGTCCTTAATCTCCCCTATTATTGCGAAGGGACCATAACTGGTCCATGAAAAAATTAAAATCTGGTCCTTAAACATATTAATTGAGCGTCAGACAAATAGAACATTTTAAAATTTTCTCAAATCTCACTCATCGATAAAATCCCAAACCCTAATCCCGCCTTCTCTCTCTCAAGAACCCACTCGATCCCGCCTTCTCTCTCAAGTACCACTCATCTCTCTCAATGAATCGGTGATCTTTTCACCTTTTTTTTAAGCTTAGTCCTCCTCTTTTATCTCTATCAGCTTATTAATACTGGGAATTGACGGTTTTGGGGAGAAGATCTGAACTGGGAATCGACACCTTTTGATTTTGTGGTCTCGTGTTGTTATTTTCTATTTTATTGATTTAATGTTTGTTCAACTTTTTGCTGCTTTGTTTGATTTTTGGGAATCGACAGGTGTTGCTCTATTTACATTAATTTCGTAGTTCTTACCGGTCAGAAACTATCATTACCAAGCACTAAAAAACTGAAAGTTTGACAAAATGTGAACTAAATGTAATCTGAGCTTTTAATTAGTACAAGTAATGGGTAGATGTATAGATGAGCTTTTCAAAATTGTTGCAAAAAGTTCAAAAGTCATTCTATTTCTGTTGGTGAATTGCTTTCTGAGTTCTTGACTATTGTTAAGCTTGTTACTCTAATTCTCAATCAAGTAAAAAATTGGTCCAGATCCGAAATTGTAGTGAAAACTTATGAAGTCATTTGTTTCTATATCTGGTTGTGCCCACTCACTTTCTATCTCGTGAGGTATTCTTTAGCTGGTATACTGTTATTAATCTTTTGTGATTGATTATAATTATGAACCTAAATTTGTACTTGCTGGCACTTTGGATAGATCAGACCTGAATTTCAATTGAATTTATAGGTTGAATCTATAAAATGGTTACAATCACCTTAGAATGAAGCTTGGGACCAAACTTTTAGTACAACTAACTGCTTGTTTCGTGAGTTGATATTCGTTATACTTTTTTGAAGTTATACACGAAATACTATTTATCAATTAACATAATTATGCACAAAGTGTGTTACTGTGTTAGTACTTTAATTATGTCTACTATGCGTTGGATCTTTTTTTTTCTTGAACTTTTGGAAATGTCAAAAGTGAAATGCATAATATAGAATATGGAGTCTTTGTTAAAGACTATGGTAAAAATAAGAAGCTCAATATACATTGTTAATGTGCAATTTCATATTTTCTAACTTCCATTTTCTGATACCGGACTTTACTTTTCTTTTTGTTTCTGTTGGATTCTTTTTTGTACAAAACATGTTGGCGACCTACATATGACATACCAGAGTACCTTCCTGTTTATATCTCACTAGATATACTTTTAGTTGGGTGTCAGCCATAAGGAGAGATATGTATTATGCATCCACGTTCAAACACGTTTATTATCTACCTTCTATTCTCTGTTTTCTACCAGACCATTTCCCCATCATTTAAGAAATCTTTTGTACCAGGTATCATCCCAGAGCTTTATTTGTAACTTTAGAAATTTATTTGCTTCGCTTCAGAAAATCTAGTCTTAAATATAATTGTGTTATCAGGTACTTGGAATTTGTGTGAACGTGTGGTACACTAATGGAGCTTGGCTCTCTTAGAAGCGAGCTTGAGAAATAGTTTCTTCCCCCTCCACGCTCAAAGAATATCTGTTTGAAATACATAGGTAAGTCTCCTGGCAGCTTGCTCTTCATGCTATTTTGTATCTCAAGATTTCTTTGCAAGTTTTTACCTTGTTCATGTATAAGAACTGCCTACCATTTTGATAGAAGTGCTGCATAGCTAGTGCTTTCTAGTAGTAAATCGTCTCGTATGAAAGAACAGTAAATAAGTGTTGATGGTCGTTCTACATTGGTTTCCAGATTGTACTAAAGTTGAATCTTCTGACTTTTCACTCTCAATGGTTATATAAGCTGGTTTTCCCATTTTTCACTTTGAAAGGTCAAATTATATTTGTGCCATGGCATTATTTGACATGTTTACTTTGATGTGAAGGGTGGCAAAGATGGGAAACCACCAGAACTTCAATATCCAGCCTTCGACGTCATCTATTTATGGAGAATGACTATTCAATTGATGACATACCAAGTTAGTAACAACTTACCTAGAACTTCAATTTATTTGTCGCTTAAGAGTGTATGTATGTAGCTAAACTATCATTTGGGAATTTCAGTTTTTTTTGTTGGTTGTGGTGCGTAGCTAAACTGTTAGTTGGCGCAGTTGCTGCTATATCATAGATTCTGCAGAACTTACTTGTTTTCAACTAGGGATATGAAATGCAAACTGGTCTAAAAATTTCGTAGTTTTAGAATGATATTATAGTAGTATAATTTGCTACTGCTCCAAGAGGAATATCTGCTTGAGACTTTATGCCCCTCTGGGATCAAATAATTCACATGAAAACGAGTAACACATGATTTAAGTTTCAGAAGCAAAGTTAATCTTCATCTTCTCTTTAAGAGAATTGATGTTTTTATTTAATTTTTCATTTATTCTGATGCTTTATTAAAGAGAATCTTTTTTAACATTTCTTACAGGTTTGGAGATTGGTGTTCACAACTAAAGAAGCACATTTTGAGGACATACAAGCTTACTATAATCTTGCTGGGAGTACTGGGAAACTTGAATTTATGGTCTAGGATGTTAGATAGATTTTTTGCTAGGAAAGTAAACAATATTATGGCTTACATCATGGCTTTACATTGCCACTATTGAGATGTTAATCATATATTTTGTTGTATATATATTCTGTCACCAGGATTACTAATTGCAGATCAAATATAATTATTGAATCCATTTGACTTATTTTTGGTGCAAAACTGATTTTATGAAAAATTAGATTTTTTGATAAAGAGTTAATTAAAACCAATCTTTTTTCCGTCCCATATAAATCAGGGACCAGAAAATTTGGTCTATAGTCATAATTCTACAATATATAAAATTCAGTTAACGACCAAACATGTGGTCCTTAACAGTTATTTAGGACCAGATACGCATGTAGGTATGAGAAATAAGGACCAGATATTGAACTTGAGATTTTAAATTAAGGACCAGAAATATAGTCCCTAAAACACATTTAGGACCAGAAAATATATGGTCGCAAAACCGTTTTAAGGACCAGAACACAAACTCGTCGTTAATACCCCTTCAACGACGGAGCCTATAGGGACGAGGTGACGACCAGATTTTCTGGTCGCTATTTACCAATAAGGACCAGAAACGAACTTTCAATGACCAGATTTCCCGTCGCTATTGATCATTTTTCTTGTAGTGAGGGTAGGAGGATTCTGCTCCATTGCATCATATTGAGGGTAGAAGGATTCTGCCCCCGGAGCAGGAGGATTCTGCTCCATCTATTTGGCACATGTGACACCATTGCATCATACTGCATTCATCCCATTTCATTGCACCGCGTGCTGACTATTGTGTGACAATCGTGTTGTGTTTTATATATGCGGTATGTATACCGTATCTCAATTTGCCTATATATTTCTGGCTCGTATCCCAGGTTGCACGTCGCGACAATATAAATACATGGATCGGATCGGGTTGCACGCCGCAACAGTATAAATATACGGATCGGGTTGCACGCCGCAACAGTATAAATATACGCATCGGGTTGCACACCGCAACAGTATGAATATATGGATCGGGTTGCACGCCGCAACAAGATGTATTTCTGATTGTCGACATGTTCAGGATATCTATATGTTCTGTCTACCTTATGTCCCTGGCTGTTTATGATTCCATACGTGTTTTCAGTTATTCTTTGGCTTTGCATGTTTATAGTTCAAATAAGATGGATTTAATTTATCTGTTTTTCTTCTCCCTGGCTAGCTATCCCATTCTTTGATGTGGCTAGTCTGCCCCACTTATTGAGTCCTTTTGACTCACCCTTGTTTGTTGTTTGTTTCTTGTCTATCTATTTCGTTTCGACAGGTTCGCTCCAGGATTGAGTTTGCCACGTTATGAAGGAGCGAAGACGGCTTCAGCTGTCAGGGTGAGCCAGCTTTTATTCCGGATGGCCACCAGTTTATTGGTTATTATTTCAGTTGCATTTTGCTCCCTTCAGGAGGTATTTGTCTTCTTTTGTACTCTTAGATGTCTAGTCTGGATAGCCCTAAACTTAGTATGTTGGGTAGTTAGCTGTAATTTTCTTTCGTACAGCTTAGAAGTGTCAATATGTCTGTGTGTTTTTTTAAGTCTTGTCCTTATTTATGAACTATTATATTTATTTTTTTAATTTAATTGGTAAGGGTTCGCCCGACGGGTCTAGGGGAGGATGTCGGGTGCCCGCACGGCCTAACCGGATTCCGGGTCGTGTCATTAATGCAAGCTAATTATGATGTGATGAATAAGATCAACAAGATTTCTATTATTTTTGACCATGCATTCTCTCTACAATTTCGTAAAAGTAATCAAAGAGAAAAATAGATGTTCAAAGATAGTAGAAGAAGAAGAAGAAGAAGAGAAGAAGAAGAAGAAGAAGAAGAAGAAGAAGAAGAAGAAGAAGAAGACCAACTTTTCTACACGAATAATATATGCTATCTTTAAAAGCTGGCTTTGGATTCTGATTAGAATCATGATATAAATGTTACTAACTATGTAGAAAAATCAAACTCACAAGGATTAAATGGGTTTTGAAATTCTCGTGAAGGTATCCAATTAACTCTTTGTATCTTCTTTTATTATTAGCTGAAGACAATTATGATTAAAAGTTAGAAGATTTTTGTAAAGTTTGTTTGTAATATTAGGAGGTTCTAAATTGAACAAACACATGTTAAATTGAAAGAGAGTAATTTATCAGAAAAGTCACTTTTCAAGTTTGATAGATACATAGGCTCTCTGAGGTAGTGCATATTAATTTGTAGTTTACAATGATTTTGTTGTATCGTAAAGAGACTAGCGTATATATAGCTCGTAAAAGAGATCACATGCAACGTATCTTAATAGAAAGTCAATTTCACGTCTCAAGCCTTTCTCTATTATTTTCAGTTTATTATTTTTAAAATGTTTGAAACTTGTGGTCTTAAATATGTTATAGCAATTATTTGACTACAAAAGTTTTCTATTAGTAAAAAAGTATAGAAATGTGTGATTCTTTGTAGAACGGATTAATAAGGAAATAATATCAGACAAAGTGGAACGGACGATGACATGTTAAATTTCAAATTTAGCATTATACATACAATGATAATGTAAAAAATGTTACACCAGTATATTCTAATAGACGATACTAATAACTTTTCTATTGTTTAAATTACCACACTAGACTACTCTTACTTGATTAGGTCTTTGTTTTCCCCTTATTAGGGCTCTTTATCTGAATAGCTAAGACATAAACTAGGTTTTATCCATTAACAATTTCGAAGTAGCTTCAAACCTTGTTAATCAGCTTATGTGGAGAATTAATTTCTAACTATCGATCGTTAATTAATAAGAACAATTAAAGCTGACTTATGTAAAGACACAAGTACACGCAGCTAGACCATTTGACGCGTCATATAAGTCAGAAACAAAATTGATGCTTTAGCCTAGTTATTTATATGCATTGTATCGAACCAAGCACACTTATGACCTTTGTTACTTAACATCGCGACATTTCAACATTTTCTAGACTTGAACATTCTTCCTATATGATTCCATCAGATACTCGTCATCTATTTTTATTGTTCATATCTTCATATTAATATTAACTTACCCCTGAGCTATTGCATTTATCCTAGTATAAATTTCGACAGTTGACTACCCAGCGACCTGCATCATTTTGCTCCCCTCTAACCCAACTACTCTAGCTCATGTCTTCTTTACGTGTCAATTTAGTAGAGGTCCGCACACTATCTATCTTTTGAGTCATCGTGAACTTTTGGCCTTTACTAAAAGGTCACATTTCACTTACAATTATTGATACTTCCAAGTGTCTGGCTGAAACTCAGTAGAAGAATAAAAGGTAAAGTGTATTCTACGGCAACGTTGCCATCATAATCTTTAATTAAAAACTAAGCAATTACTAGGCAACCATCAACTAGTGAACTTTTTGCCCCTCCTTTGATGAGAGCTTTAGCTTCTATAGAGAGGCGCATTTAAGACGAGTTCCATTAGAACATCGTCTATATATTAAAGAGGGATCGGGATGATATTTGGTGAATGTTGGCTAGTTTGACGAGGTTCATGCCTTTCCTAATAAGCAGTTTCCTCCAAATAGATGGAACTATGAAGACTATGAGTACAATGACCATGACGACTGTTCTGGCAAATTCGATGATCACTGGTCCAACATATATGGTAAGAGGGTATTTTTTCTGTTTCTGCCTTGTTCTGTTTGCTGATGTGTTCCTCTTTTCTTTCTAATATTTCTGTATTACACGGGAAAGAGAGGAGGATAGTGAGAATTAAATCTATACTTATTGTGTGAAATATTCATGTTGGTATTACTAAGACTATGAGCCTTGATGGTTATTAATATGCTCCTTGCTAGTATCATTGGCATGGGTGCGGCGCGGATGACATGCACCTTAAAGGGAGCAATTTCATCCGCTTCCCTCAACGAAAGTTCCGCGTCATTCAACACTGCTTCGTCGAAAAAGTTCCTCTAAGGTGCTTGTAGAACATAACATATTGGATCTAGAGCCCGTTTGGATAAGTTTAAAAGTGGTTTAAATTAAGTACATATGTGCTTATAAGTTCATTAATGGGTGTTTGAAAACTCAAAAAGTCATGGACTTATGAGCACTTATATGCTCAAAATAGACAAAAAGTGAAAAGTTATAAAATCCTAACTTTTCAAAAATGGCTTATAAATAACTTTTTGGCTTATAAGCTACTTATAATAAGCTCATCCAAACAGGCTCTTAATATAACTCCTTATTAAAAAGTGAATGTAGCGGTTAACTCATTTCCCTGCACAGATTTTGAGTTGCTTTGTTTTACTACTTTGTTACCGCTAATAATTTGCTCATTTCTTAATTTTCATATGTCGCAGGCCATGATATGACATTTTTTTCCCTCTAACAGCAAATCATTTCGCCATGGATGCATGGAAAAGAATTTCGAAGGCCGAATTTGAAGCTTCATGGCAGTGGATGGTATCTAGTCTAGCTTAATTTGTACAGAATTAGCCATATGCCATTGGCAATTTGGCAACTTATACATTGGAGGCAAGTCAGTTTGGCTATTGAATGTGGTTGTTAGTTACTACTCCTATACTGAGTTTTATTCTATATTTTGTACCTTATATCAGTGAAAGATTCAGCATATATGCGTCTTTTCTTCAGGTTCTAGTTTGTAACCTTTCTTTTTATTGTGGGGTCTGTGACGATATCTTAAGTGTAGACGTCCATTCGATGGAGCCGATGACATTCGTGTTTGTATTTAAGGGATATTAATTCTATTGGTTTTATTAACTTGAGTTAAAATCTCAAATGTCACTCAACTTTGGGAAATTAACCACCAAAGTCACTTTGCTTTGGTTGGTCCCAAAAAGGTCACTCAATTTTGGAAAATTAACCACCAAAGTCACTTTGTTTTGGTTGGTTCCAAAAAGGTCACTCAATTTAGGGAAAATATCTCTAAAAGTAATTTTTATCAGTTTTTGCACCGTTATCCACTGAAAATCTGACGTGGCTTTTTAAAATATTTTTCATATAATCGTAGGTCCCACTTTTTTTGCTATGTAGGACTTTTTTAATAGTTACTTACTAATTTTCTGACAAATGCAATGCACGTGTATTCCTAATAACTAATACAAAAATTATAAATATGTGTAATAAGCGTGTATCGTTGCTAGTAAATTAAAGAAAAAAATATAAATTCAAAGTACTGATATATCGAATCCTTTACGTTCGATATTTTTTGTTATTGTAATACATAATCATACAAAACATTACTATTGTACGAAGGTCAGTAATTAATATTTGAACGATTATAATCATGCAAATTTTATAATATATCAAGTTCGAAAGCCAAATAATTGTTTGTCGTACTCCTAATTCCTAGTACACAATAACAGTTTGTCATTAGCACAAAAAAATAAAAATCAAGAAAATGTATTGAAATCAAGCTAAATACTTGATATTACAAAATTAACATGATTAAAATTGTTCAAATATTAATTACTGGCCTTCGTACAATAGTAATATTTAATTAGTATGATTATGTATTGCAAAAATAAAAAATATCAATTGTAAAGGATTCAATATATCAGTACTTTGAATTTATATTTTTTTCTTTCATTTACTAGCAACGATACATGCTTATTACACATATTTATAATTTTTGTATTAGTTATTAGGAATACACGTGCATTGCATTTGTCAGAAAATTAGTAAGTAACTACTCCCTCCGTTTCAAAAAGGATGAACCTTTGCGAAGTACGAGGGTCAAATTGACTAATTTTGACCGGAAATTTGTACATCGATTTTTTTAAATTTTTTGAAATAAAATTTATATATTTAGAAACTACATGAAAAATACTATAAGTCACAATAGTTAACAATTCAAAATAGTTAGAAAATATTTGTAAGACATGTGGTCAAACATAATCTTGTTTGACCCTTCAAATAGTAATAGGTTCATCCTTTTTGAAACGGAGGGAGTATTAAAAAAGTCCTACATGGCAAAAAAAGTGGGACCTACGATTATATGAAAAATATTTTAAAAAGCCACGTCAGATTTTCAGTGGGTAACGGTGCAAAAACTGACAAGAATTACTTTTGGAGATATTTTCCCTAAGTTGAGTGACCTTTTTGGGACCAACCAAAGCAAAGTGACTTTTGTGGTTAATTTCTCAAAGTTGAGTGACCTTTTTGGGGCCAACCAAAACAAAGTGACTTTGGTGGTTAATTTCCCAAAGTTGAGTGACTATTTGAGATTTTAACTCTATTGACTTCTGTGATATAGTTTGTGTCCGCACAAATTTTATAAATTAAATAAATATTTTTAAAACTTGTAGTATTAAATCTGTATGCATGTCATATTATTTGCATTGTTGCAAGGCTTTCCAAAAAGAGAAAATTACATGGCATGAACATTTAGAAGAGTCCCTAACAAAAAATAGACACATTTTTCCTTTATTATGATTTATAAACATTTAACAATATGTCATTTACTTATTATAGACATTTTTGTTTACTAAACACTTTCCCCCTTACATGCCTATTTTTTGGGGATGTTGAATAGATATGTCAGTTATTTTAAGATGGGATCTTATCTCACTATTTAAAGATATTAATTAAATATTTCTAAATATATCAATTAACTTAAGTTTCTCCTAATTTAAAGCACACCAAATCAAAAGCGTGGTAATCTAAAAAGTCAAAAACTTATATTTTTAGATTATATCAGTTTTAGATTATAGATAATTTTTAGATTGCGTATCAGTTTATAAATGTTAGAATTATGTCTTCCATTGCCACCGATTGTATATCCGTATATATGAGGTATATTTATCGTCTTCGATTGCATATCATTTATATATTGGGGGTATAAACAAATTATGTTATAGGCATAATTCACATGCATGCATCAGGTTTGCAAAATATGCACTTTATATACTTATTATATTTCAAGTATATGAGGTATATTTATTGTCATTCATTGCATATCATTTATATATGATGTGGTGTAACTAAATGTGTGTTATATGCATAATTCACGTGTATGCATCTTAGAATATGCATTTTTATGGACTCCATACTGTTCGGGATGATAAAATTAAAATTTTATAATATAATATATAACTACAAGTTAATAGAATTTTAATGAATCACTTTTTTAATAATATTTCTACTCTAACAACAATGGAGTTTCTTCACACGATGTATGTATGTTTTGAACACCGTAAATAAGGGGAATATCAACCTCCTATTTGAACACTATCCCCTTTACATGCCTATTTTTTGGGAATTGAATGGGTCATGATAGTTATTTTTAGATGTGATCTTACCTCATTCATTTAAAATATTTATTAAATATTTCACACTATCTCAATTAACTTAATTTCTCCTAATTTATATTGTTGTTAATTATGCATATTAGTAATATCTAACATATTTTTAGAATACAAGCCACATATCTTAGATTGCATCTGCATATTCGTGAATAAAGTGTAAATTGTAGACATAAATCACTTCAACTAATTAGTTGTATTCAGTATGTAGCTCATATGCAAAGAATATGCTGCACATAGACATGAAGTATGCACTTTAGATGCATAACTCCCCACCAGGCATATTGTATATTTTCATATGATAAAAATAGCTTTCTTAGTATTGTGTATCAGATATGCATGCATGTTTTAATTATATGCAACAAAAACAGAGAAAAAATTTCGAATTCTTTTACCTTGTACGGGACTATTTCTATAAACAATTGACAAGATTATGGATTTTAGCTTATTTATGAAGAATATCAAAGGAATATGGATTGCACAAAAAGCGTTATAATGAGATTTTCCTCCTAATTTTATGCGTGTATGGGATAGATATTAGGAAGATAATAGGATTCAATTACTGCTGGGATTCCTCAATTAGCGCAGATTCTGTTTAATTTGTTACATCTAAGCTCCACTATTTTAGGTAATAGATTTGTCTAAACATATTTAATAGGGTATATTTTGGCTAGCCTTTGTTCAAAAACTCATATGTCCAATTGAATGTAGGGCCAATCTTGTGAATGGCTAGATATGTTATTTTCTCTTCCAAAAATACGGTTAATTATATATGTCACGAAACCTGACAGATTTTACAACTTACAACCTGATACTTTACGAGCACATGCTTGATTGGACAAAGTTTAGGAAAGGAGAAAAAAACTTATGTAACTTGTTTAATGAAACATGCCATTATAGTTACGTGTTATGAATTAATGTCATTAATTTTTAAATTTAAAGTTTAAAGTTAGATTTTATATGTAAAAATGTATTCATTATTATCTAAACACTAAAATTGATATAATAACTTAAAATGATCCAAACTGAAAAGGAGTTACTCCTATATGAATTGTCTAAGTGAATTTTTTTTGTTCGAACAAGTACTTTTAGATAAAACTTAAACAAGAAATATTACAAATTGAGATTGAAAGAGGAGATGCAATCCCTTCCAACTCCATATATAGATAAGATAAGAGAGAAAGGAAAATTTAGAGGATAGTCAAAATTGTTGGATTGCTTGGGGTGTGTTCGTAACACGCAGTGGAAGACAAAAACAATCCTAGATAAATCTATTTGGGTTTAAAATTTATTTTCTACGTCTAAAGATTGGATCTTAGACATACCTGATAGCGGGTGAGTTATTCTTAAACTCCGATAATGCGGAGCCTCTATGTGTATCCACACAGAGACCAATCCTTGCTATCAACTCTTTGATCAACGGATCCGTGAACGACTTAGATGAAAACTATTGTGCTTAAGCTTTCTCAAAACTTTCCACAAATTAAAAGAACAAGAAACTAATTTTCTTGTCACAATTAATTTTTCTCTTGGTTGTTTTTACTTATCAAGTGACGATCACAATAATGGCTATATGTAAAAAAAATGGTTGTTTATGAATAAAGGTTAAGGTAGAAGGAAAGACTTATTGATTGTTTTTCTTGGGCTGATTTTAGCCCTATTTATAGTTTGTTTTCACGTTTGCACTTTTTGCATGCTAGCCAAGTGGCTAGTCTTATTTGCCACTTGTTTTGGTCATTCCATGCAAGAAGCCACTTGTTATTCTTCTCTTTAAGACATAGTCAAGTATTCTTCCTTTCACATGCATGGTGACAAGTGTTCTTCCTTCTACATGCATGGTGACAAATGTTCTTCCCACTTCATGCATGGTGACAACTACAAGTGTGCAAAATATGTTCTTTATTAATATTATAATACATTTCTATATACACACAACAATTAATTACAAACTTAATATATATCACATATATATTAGTAATTATTTTAACCAATTAGATTGAAGTATATAATTTACTCAAGAACCTGTAGAAGAATAATGTAGTATTTCCTTCTGTCGTTGTAGCTCCGCGTCACCCTAGGATATGGCTTAACTGTCAAATCCCAATAGATGACCAACTATGTTTATATATTGAATATAACCGACCGTTGAATGATCTAAGAAACTCTTTTCTCTTATCATTCAATTTCCCTGGCCAAGGTCTTAAAGTAGTTGTTTATAATTCATGACAACATAGAGCTTAAACTTATTACCAAGAGTCGATAGATTCAATCTTGACCGTTAATTAATTCTACAAGTATTTAATCATACTCAATATCCTTTCAACTATCGTTGTAGGACAATAGGTGTCTAGTATCAAAGTACAGTAAATAACTTATCAATTATTATGACGATCTTAGGTCAAAAGAAACTCTTACATCACATTCTTCAAGACAATATCCTATTGACAGATTATAGTAATTCTAACCATTACCAATTGAGCCGGTTCAATGATCATATCTCTATATTTATCACCTATTTATGTAATTTAGTCAATGAGATCAACTAATCTTTATCCAATAAAGACTATCACATAAATATTGATCTAGACGGATCATGAATGTCCTAATTAATGATTTAGTGATCCTACGATCAAGAAAATTTTTAGATTAAGTTATACAAGACTTGACTCTCATCATCATGATCTCCATCATGATGAAAAGTCTCAAACCTTAATCAAAGACTTCATCATATTAATCAAACAATTAATAATAAATATGATAAATGAATATCAAGCCATATATTAATATCAAATAATGCTCATAAAATATGTTCAAACAACTAAATATGAGATTGGGTCTAGGGCATATCAATTATATCCCTAACAATCTCCTACTTGCACTAGAGCCAATCGCTCTTGTACTTCATTCATCTTTTCAACTTGTGCTTGTCGAAATCCACTATTCTGAGAGCTTTAGTGAATGGGTCTGCTGCATTTTCTTTTCTATCAACCTTTAGGATCTCAACGTCCCCAATAAATTCTTTTACCAGGCGATATTTTTGCAAAATGTGTCTGTTCTTATGATGTATTTTCTGTTCTTTAACTTGAGTAATGGCTGCAGTATTGTTACAAAACAATGGAACTGCACCTTCAATTGAAGGAACCACACCAAGTTCAGTTAAGAATTTTTTCATCCATACAGCTTCTTTACCAGTTTTATTAGCTGTCATGTATTCTGCTTCAGCCACTGAATCAGCTATTGTATCTTGTTTGGAACTTTTCCAACTCACTATGCCACTATTTAAAGTGAATACATAACCGTTAACAGATTTGCTATCATCTAGGTCTAAAGAGAAACTTGCATCAGCATAACCTTCAATTTTTTATTCAGAGTCTCCATATATGAGGAATTGGTCTTTAGTCCTTCTTAAATACTTAAGAATGGTCTTCACCACTTTCCAATGCTCCTCACCAGGATTCACCTGATATCGGCTGCACACTCTTAGTGTATAAGCCACGTTAGGACGCGTACATGTCATGGTATACATGATAGCTCCCACTGCACTAGCGTACGAGATCCTACTCATGCGTTCTCTCTCTTCAGGTGTTTTAGGACAATCCTCCCTACTGAAAGTAATTCCGTGCTTATCAGTAGATAGCCTCTTTTGGAATTATCCATGTGATACCTTTTTAGTATGGTATCTATGTACATAGACTGGAAAAGTCCAAGCAACTTCTTAGATCTATCTCTATAATCTTTATTCCCAATATATAAGATTCTTCTCCCAAGTCTTTCATGGAGAACTGTTCAAATAGCCAAATTTTTGTACTTTGTAATGATGGTATGTCATTCCCAATAAGCAATATATCATCAACGTACAATACTAAGAAAATAATTGTGCTCCTACTAACCTTTTTGTACACACAAGGATCTTCTTCGCATCTAACAAAATTGAACTTTTTAATTGTCTTGTTAAAGCATTTATTCTAACTTCGAGAAGCTTGCTTTAGTCCATAAATAGACTTTTGTTGTTTGCATATTTTATCAATGATCAGATGAAGATATGAAACCTTCCGGTTGTGACATGTACACATCCTCTCCTAGCTCACCACTAAGGAAAGCATTTTTCACATCCATTTGCCATATTTCATAATCATAGTATGTTGCTATAGCAAGCAAAATCCGAAATTGATTTGAGCATTACCACAGGAGAGAAAGTCTCATCATAATCTATTCCTTCTTTTTGATGATATCCCTTGGCAACAAGATGGGCTTTATAGGTCTCCACATTTCCGTCTGCTCTAATCTTCTTCTTAAACATCCATGTACAACCAATAGGTTTTATATCCTCTGAAGGCTGAACTAAAGTCCATACTTTATTGACCTTCATGGACTCTATTTCGGATTACATGGCCTTTTGCCATTTCTCAAAGTCAGAACTTTGAATCGCCTCTTGATAAGTCTTTGGGTCATCATCATCATGATCAACCTCATCAGGAAACTCCTCTTGTACCATTAAATTTAATTTATTTGGTGCGCGATGTTCTCGTGTAGACTTTCTTAGAGGTTCTTGTGCAACTTGTTCACCTTGTAATGGATTTAGTTGTTGTTCGACTTGGTTTGGAACAGGTTCATTAACATGTTCTCGAATATCATTTTGTTCTCAAACTTCAACCATTGAAGATGGCAACACATTTGTCAACTTCAAAAATTCCAATAAAATTTCATCAACTTGTGTCTCATGATCTTAATCCAGTGTCGATTCATTCATTTCTTGAACTTTATCAAGTTTTATTTCTTCACCATGATTTCCTTCTAAAAGAAATTCTCTTTCCAAAGACGTAGCTCCTCTAGCCATAAATACTTTATGGTCGGAGGGGTGATAGAAATAATATCTTGTTGTTTCTTTGGGATACCCACTGAATCTACACTTATTAGATCTTGAGCCAAGTTTATCAGGTTGCAATCTCTTAACATAAGCTGGGCAACACCAAACTTTAATATGTTTAAGGTTAGGCTTACATTATTTCCATATCTCATATAGTGTTGTAGAGACTGACTTAGTGGGAACTTTATTTAGTAAGTACGTTGCTGCTTCTAGGGCATATCCCCATAAGTTTGTTGGAAGATTAGTGAATCCCATCATGGATCTCACCATATCTAATAAGGTTGGATTTCTCCTTTCAGACACACCATTGCGTTGTGGTGATCCTGGAGGTGTCCACTGTGAGAGAATAGTCTCTCTAAGATATCTAGTAAAATCATCACTAAGATATTCTCCACCTCTATCAGACCTTAGTATTTTAATTACTTTTATCAGTCAGTTTCTCAACTTTACTACGGAATCTCTTGAATATTTCAAAAGATTCAGATTTGTGTTTCATAAGATATATTATCACGACCCAAAAATCCAAATAGGTCGTAAGGGCACCCAACTAACAAAGTTGGGCGAACCCACTTGATTTGTGAATAATTAGAATAAACTCTACTACGGAATGCATAAATATTTAAATAATACCCCATAAAAGAAATAAGGAAGATGAAATATCCCGACAATAAAAGGTTTAAGTACTCCCCGAATCATGAACATCTAAGAGTGTCAAATAAATTATACAACTCCAAAATTTTGGGAATACATCAAAGGGAAAGATAAACTATATAGGTGGCCACCACAGACGAAGGGTCGGCTCACCGATAATAAAAAGACGCTCCAACTCGATCAACCTCGATGTCCACTAGTAGATGGCGTCGAATCTGTAAGACATAAATAAACATACAAGGAAAAAAGAAAGGGGGTGAGTCGAGTGGCTTAATAAGTGGGGACGGGGCTCCAAGTAAACTAGCAAGTTGCTCATATATGCAAAGCAAAATAACTCAAAGGTAATAGGAAGTAAAGAGAAGCCGTTTATTAACTATCAAGTAATATTTATACTCCGTCATCACGGTACCACGATACTTTCTTTGTAAATCAGAGATAAATACATAACCACACTAAGAGAATATTCTCCCCAACTTCACATGTCTTGAATTGATGAAAAATGACCAATTCACTTAGTTGAGTAGAAGTTGTCGTTTTTCAAGGATTCCTATTCTATGTTTTGTTTTTTATTTTTGCTCTCTTTACCCTAAAGACCAAAACAAGATGTTATATATACCCTAAAAGTGTGGGCTAACAACTAAGATGAGGGCCTAGTCCACTACTATACTTCTAAAGATATTGTCAAGGTCTTTTAAAGCCCAATGAAATATGAAGTTCTCATTTGGCTCAATAACTATCTAATAATGTACTTATATATTTTTAGCCCTTCTTCCACATCTCAAATTTAAATAAGATTAGTTAAAATATTGGGTTGTTACATTCTCCTCCACTTGAACACAAGTTCGTCCTCGAACTTGTTCCACCCAATACAAACAACCAATCTATACACATGCATCAATCACCAAGCCTTTTACCACTTATAACCAAACATCATAAAAACTCAAAATTTTGCTAAGTCCTTAAATTTACAAAAATTGCCATAGTTTCCTCTGTAAATTGCACTATCCAAAAATAATCTCATTCTCAAATACTAACAACCACCATATACAATATAACAAGTCATTCATAGGCACCAAACATAACTAAAAATGAGCACTACTACTCCGGCAAGGAGATAAATCTCAATAACGACCAACCATACTCCGACAAGGAGCTAAAACATTCTAACAAATCAAATATACTCTGATAAGGAGCTAAATCAATTTAGCGAATCAAATATACTCCGGAAAGGAGCTAATCAAATAACTCCAACAAGGAGGTAAACATGCTATAACTCACAATTAAGTAAAGACATTTAAATGAAAAGACTTTAAAATTCACTTACCCGACTCCTCAAACAAGTAGGGATATCTATCCTGTATGGTCGACTCAAGCTCTTATTAGTATCCTTATCATGTGGACGGTTGTGCCAACGCACTTTTACAAACGGAATCTCTTTGGACCTCAACTTCTGAGTGTCTCTTCCTACAACGGCAACTGGAACCTCTTCGTAATCTAAATTGACATCTAATTAGACTAGATCCACATAAATTATATGAGTGGGATCTCAAACGCACTTCCGGAGCATAGAAACATGGAAAAGGGAATGAACATGCATAGAATTTGGCAATGCAAGTCAATAAGCAATCTCACCAATACGCTTCACTATCTTAAAAGGACCAATGAACCTAGGGCTCAGCTTGCCCTTCTTCCCAAATCTCATCACACCCCGCATTGGTGACACCTTCAAGTAAACCATATCACCTTCCTCAAATACCAACTCTTGGCTTTTCTTGTTCGAGTATGATATATGCCTACTCTAAGTTGTTCGAAGACGATCCTGAATGATACAGACCGTATCAGAAGTCTGACGAACAATATCCGGACCCAACACCTCAACATCTCGAGACTCGAACTAACAAACTGGATATCGACATCGGCGACCACATAATACCTCGAACGGCGCCATCTGAATGGAAGACTGATAACTGTTATTATAAGCAAAATCTGCAAGAGCCAAATGATCATCCCAATGACCGTCAAAATCCAAGGCACATGCTCTCAACATATCCTCCAAGATCTGAATAGTCCGCTTAGAGTGTCCATCAGTTTGGGATGAAATGCGGTACTAAGCTGGACCTGAGTACCCAACTCTCGCTGAAAAGCCTGCCAAAACTGAGAGCCTCGATCAGAGATAATAGACAATGGAGTACCATGCGATCGAACAATCTACTCAATAAAGATTCAAGCCAACTTCTTTGTTGTATCAGTTGTCTTCACCGGAATGAAATGGGCCAACTTGGTGAGTCTATCAACAATGACCCAAACTAAATCATGATGTCTCAATGTCTTCGGCAAGCCAACTACAAAATCTATGGTAATTCTCTCCCACTTCCACTCGGAAATGGGTAGTGCCTGAGCTAAACCTGCGGGTCTCCTTTGCTCATCCTTGACTTGCTGACAGTTCAAGCACCGAGATACATGATCAAAGACATCTTTCTTCATCCCCTTCCACCAACACAACTCCCGAAGGTCCTAGTACATCTTGATAATACCGGGATGAATGGAATATCACAAACTGTGGGCCTCATTAAGCAACAACCGCGTCAAATCACAAACATTAGGAACACAAAGATGACCACCAACCCGAAGAACACCATCACTATCAAACTCAAAATGAGGGGCTCATCCACTTTGAATACGCCTACACAACTCAAGAAAATAAGGATCCTCGAATTGACTTTCCTTAATCTGGAACTAAGGAACACTGAGCCACCATACAAGCAAATACCTGACTCGGGTCTGAACTATCAAATCTCACCATCGAATCATATAGAGTCTGCAACTCTCGAGCTAAAGGTCTCATCTCAACATCAAGAAATGCAAGACTACCCATAGACTTCCTACTGAATGCATCAACCACCACATTGGCTTTTCCCGGATGATAGTGAATAGTAAGATCATAATCTTTGATCAGCTTGAGCCATCTACGCTGCCTGCCATTCAAGTCCTTCTGAGTAAGCAAGTACTGCAAGCTCTTGTAATCGGTGAAGATCTTACAAGGCTCGCCAAAAAGGTAATGTCTCCAAATCTTCAAAGCAAATACCACAGCTGCTAGCTCCAAATCATGGGTCGGATAGTTCTTCTCATTAACCTTTAGCTGTCTATAAACATCTAGAAGCATAAGCAATAAATTTTCGATGATGTATCAAAACACATCCCAAACCGACACGAGAAGCATCACAATATACTACAAACCCTCCCGCTCCAGAAGGAAGGGATAATACTGGAATGCTAATCAACAATGACTTGAGCTTCTGAAAGCTCGCCTCACCCTCTTCTGACCAATGAAATTGAACCGCTTTCTGAGTCAGGCGGGTCAATGGAGCATCAATAGATGAACACTTCTCTACAAATCGGCAGACCAAGGAAAGCTATGAATCTCTTTCGGAGAAGTAGGTCGTGGCCAATTCTGAACAACCTCAATATTCATAGGATCAACTTTAATACCCTCACTGGACACAACATGTCCCAAGAAAGCCACAGAGTCCAACCATTACTCACACCTTGAGAACTTAGCATAAAGCTTACATTCTTGATGTGTCTGAAGAACCAATCTCAAGTGATGCTTATGCTCCTCACAATCATGCGAATAGACTAAGATGTCATCAATAAAGACAATGAAAAATGAGTGCAAATAAGGCTTGAACACCTGATTCATTCTATCCATAAAAGCTGTTAGAGCGTTCATAAGCCCAAAAGACATAACCAAGAACTCATAGTGACCATAACGGGTCCTGAATGCTGTCTTCGGGATATCTGACTCCTGAATCTTCAATAGATGATACCCAGACCTCAAATCAATCTTAGAAAAGAACATGGCTCCCTGCAACTGATCAAACAAGTCATCTATGCGAGACAAAGGATACTTTTTCTTGATTGTAACCTTATTCAACTGCCTATAGTCAATGCACATACACATAGAGCAATCTTTCTTCTTAACAAACAACACTGGAGCTCTCCAAGGCGACATACTATGTTGAATGAACCCCTTATCCAATAAGTCTTGGAATTGCTCCTTTAACTCCTTCAATTAGACTGGAGCCATACGATACGGAGGGATAGATATAGGATGAGTTCCGAGCACAACATCAATGCCGAACTTAATATCCTTATCCGGAGGAAGTCCCGTCAAGTCATCGGGAAACACATCGGTGAACTCCCTCACAACGGGAACAGAATCAAGAGACGGAACCTTCATATTGGTGTCCCGAATCATGGAAAGATAAGCAGAACACCCCTTGCTCACAATACGCCTTGCTTTCAAAAATGAGATAATACGTCCCGTAGGTGGAAAACATGAACCCTTCCACACTACCTGTACTGAGCCAGGAAAAGAAAGCCGAATAGTCTTGGCATAGCAACCGAGAGTAGCATAACATGATACCAACCAATCCATATCGATAATCACATCAAATTTTACCATGTCCAAAACCAATAAGTCAACTATGGTCTCATGACCCCCAAGAGATACAGTAAAAGCGGGATACACTTGCTCTAACAAGATATAGAAAGGATTAGTCTTGTTATGGAAATACTATGCACGATAAAGAAAGAAAGAAGCAAAATTCCCTACATTTCACCATAGCCTCTCGTAGATAGGTAAGGACGTCTCCGCCCGATCAGCAAAACTCTATTAGACACTGTTCATGATTCGTGAAGACTATAAACCTATGGCTCTGATACCAATTTGTCACGACCTAAAAATCCGAATAGGTCGTGAGGGCACCCAACTAACCAAGTTGGGCGAACCCACTTGATTTGTGAATAATTAGAATAAACTCTACTACGAAATGTATAAATATTTCAATAATGCCCCATAAAAGAAATAAGGAAGTTGAAATATTCCGACAATAAAAGGTTTAAGTACTCCTCGAATCATGAACATCTAAGAGTGACGAATAAGTTATACAACTCCAAAATTTCGGGAATACATCAAAGGGAAAGATAAACTATATAGGCGGCTACCACGGACGAAGGGTCGGCTCACCGCTATTAGAAAGATTCTCCAACTCGATCAACCTCGATGTCCACTAGTAGATGGCGTCGAATCTGTATGACATAAATAAACCAATAAGGAAAAAGAAAGGGGGTGAGTCGAGTGACTCAATAATCGGGGACGGGGCTCCAAGTAAACTAGCAAGTTTCTCATATATGCAAAGAAAAATAACTCAAAGGTAATAGGAAGTAAAGAGAAGCCGTTTAATTAACTATCAAGTAATATTCATACTCCGTCATCAAGGTAACACGATACTTTCTTTGTAACTCGGAGATAAATACATAACCACATCATACTACAATAATATGCACGGAACTACATCGTGCTATGATAATACATACGGGACTACATCGTACCTTAATAATATGTACGGAACTACATTGTGCCACAATAATACGTACGGAACTACATCGTACCACAATAATATACACGAAACTGCATCGTGCCATAATTATTTGCATAGAAGCATATATCATACATAGGGTGTGGAGCAAGTCCACCAAGAAAGTAAAATACACTTACCTCGGTCCAAAGCTCACTAGCTACTCAACAATGATTTTTCCTTTTTGAATCTCTTCTAAATGTTCTCGCTCTATTAAACAAATGTAATACAATCAATACCAAGGCTAATAGTTAAACATTACAAACCTTAAGCTATAGGGGTTAAGATATCAACTTAAAATTCAACCACTAACCCACGAGGTCAAACCGCGAAATTGAGCTCACAATTGTGTTACCCATAAGCACACAAGTCTAAATCAATAATCAAGTTCCAAGCTTTATACAAATTGATGGATCAAATCTTAATTTTCTAAATATATAATTTGGAGTTAAATAACACTTCTACATCCCAAATACCATACTAGTGAAATATATGTTCTAGCATATTTAATACTCAATTACATGGAGCTAATATATATTTATAAGTACTAGACCCATAATCAGATAATAATCAAAAGGGAAAACTAAATTCCTAATCAATAACTAGGAACAAAGTCGAATGGCAGACCAAAATAGTAGGCGAACACTAGCAAGATAAAATACTAACGTTTCAATAACTAAAATATCAATCCACACTAGATTTGACCACTGTGTCATCATCACATTCCCTTATACACCACTAATACATACTAAACAATTATTAAGTGGAAAAGAAAATTGTAAACATCAACTACAACTAGTAACTGAAACAATAACTAAACTTGTACTTTGGAATTTTTATTTTAAAACTATTAATCATAAGAAGATACATCAATTCCATATAATTAAATAATCATAAAAAAGTTTTAGGTTGGTGAGTAGTACCTTAACTATCTGATGCAATTTAATGGTGGAGTCTTCCCAACTTCTCATGTCTTGAATTGATGAAAAATGACCAATTCACTTAGTTGAGTAGAAGTTGCCATTTTTCAAGGGATTCCTATTCCATGTTTTATTTTTCCTTTTTGCTCTCTTTACCTAAAGACCAAAACAAGATGTTATATATACTCTAAAAATGTGAGCTAACATCTAAGATGTGGGCCTAGTCCACTACTATACTCCTAAAGATATTGTCAAGGTCTTTTAAAGCCCAATGAAATATGAAGTTCTCATTTGGCTCAATAACCATCTAATAATGTACTTATATATTTTTAGCCCTTCTTCCACATCTTAAATTTAAATAAGAATAGTTAAAATATCGGGTTGTTACATATACAAAACCATATCTTGACAAATCATCAGTGAAGGTGATGCAATAAGAATATCCACCTCTAGCTTGAACTTTCAAGGGCCCATAAGCATCGATATGTATTAGTCCCAATAATTCAGAAGCACTTTCTCTACTTCCAGTAAATGGAGATTTGGTCATCTTTCCTTTGAGACAAGATTCACAAGTTGGGCATGATTCATAGTCATATTTGTCAAGGTAACCATCCTTGTACAACTTGTTAATTCTTTTCTCTCCAATATGACCAAGCCTACAGTGCCAAATGTATGTATTATTCACTTGATCATCTCTTTTTCTCTTAAGACTAGAAACATGCATAATTGAATTGGCGTACATAATAGGTAAGACATAAATACCATGTTTGAGATAACCATTTGGATATAAAATATTATCATGAAAAATAGAGCAAATGCCATTATCTAGAACAATGCGACAACCACACTTGTTCAACATAGAAACTGAAATTATATTCGAAACAAAATTAGGAACGTAATAGCAGTCTTCCAACATAAGGGCTTTGCCCGTAGGCATTTTTAAAGAAATTGATCCTACAGCTAAGGCAGCAACTTTTGCACCATTTCCAACTTGTAGGTTAACTTCTCCTTTCTTCAACCTTCTACTTATCTGGAGCCCCTGCAACATATTGCAGATGTTATAACTACTGCCAATATCTAATACCCACAGTGAAGATTCAGTAGTAGTTAAAGAAACCATGAAAATATTTTTCATTAAGGTCTCACCTTGTTTCTAGTCCTTTAGAGTTGCAAGATACTCCTTGAAATTTCTCTTTCAATATCCTTTCTTCTTACAATGAAAACATTCAGAATTAGATTGGTCAGCTTTCTGCTCTTTGCCTTTGGGTTTGGTCACACCACACTTGGGCGCATTAGTCCTTTTCTTGGGCTTCTTTTTACCCTTACCCTTTTTTCTAGAAGAGTTTCCAACCAATATGATAGTTCCTTTCTTCTTCTCAGATGCAAGTTGATTCTCATAATCAATTAGCATATTAAGCATCTCATGGAGATCATAATCCATTTTATGCATATTAAAATTAATAACAAATTGTGAGAAGGATTCAGACAGTGACTGCAAGATCATATCTTGAGAAAGTTCTTTACCCAGTTTGCACCCCAATTTATCAAGCTCTTCAATAAGATCAATCATATGACTTATATGGGGGGCAACATGAGAGTTTGCAGTCAACTTGGATCCAAACAAAGCCTTAGATAGCTGATATCTAGTTGTTATGCTTTGACTACCAAACATTTTCTTAAAATGTTCAATAATAGCAGATGGATCCATATCCTGATGTTTCCTTTGGAGTTCAGAGCCCATAGAAGCGAGCATGATGCATTTGGTAGAAAGACAGTCTTTCAAGTATTTATGATAAATCTTGGTAGCCTCGACATCGGTCGCAGCTGGAGCTTCTTCAGTAGGCTTATTGATTACGTCAATAAGTTTTTCATGCATGAGAACAATTCTCAAATTTATGTACCAATCATCAAAGTTTGGTCCAACCAACTTGTTGGCATCAAGTATTCCACACAGAGATATAGCAGATATTTTGAAAAATCTAAAATAGAAAAGAAAATACAACAATATGAGAACATATTTATTCATATCATAAAGACATGGACTTTTATCTAAATGATATTTCTACTAAATATTTCAAACTATGTACCCTCATTATAGTTTAAGAAATCTTTATTTCTTTTAGTGGAACAAAAGAATCCTTTAACAATATGTATGAGCCACTTGGAAGTCAAGTTGTTTCTTACCCATGTTTTAAAGTAGGTACTCTAACCAATTACATCCCTATGTAACTTCTTTAATAGCTCCATGTCAAATAGTCCCCTAGTAGTCAGGTCAATCCTATTGGCACAATTGAGTTCAACCATCATGATAGCTAAGAATTTATTAAATTTCACACTCTCCGGGTAGTCCAGGCGCTTAGTGTAAAGTTAAACAATTCTTCCTATCCACACATCTAATGCAATAAATAATTTTATTTTATTCTCGAACTACAAGTCTGCTGGTTGTCAGGCCGCTCCTTATAAACAAGAACTAAATTAAACTATTTATTTTGATGGATAGCTAGACAATAAAATATCTTATATTTTATCATTCAAGAACTCAAATTTTAATGAGAAGAAATTGTTATTAAAACAACCTTTAATAACATAGATCAATTCTTTCATAAATGTAAATTTTGTTTAAAATGTCTATGAATTCATACCTAAATTAATTTACATCACATGTAATAAATAATTCAAAATTACATAAAGAACAAGCGCTTAATATTTTAACAAAATTCTACATTAAATTTATATCACATATAAATAGTAATCATACAATCGATACAACAACAAACATGTCCTTTTGTTTCTTTACTAATAGGTAAATACATATTTAATATTTTATTTATAATAAAATAATATCTATATGAAAGCATTCAAATTATTTGACTAATCCATAATTATAATTGAACTCTTTAACTATAACAACAAAATTAAAAAAATAAATTATAAAGCATAAAATAAACCATTGCTCTGATACCACTAGTGGATTGCTCGGAGTGTGCTCGTAACACGCAGCGGAAGACAAAAGCAATCCTAGATAGATCTATTTGCGTTTAAAATTTATTCTCTCCCTCTAAAGATCGGATCTTAGACAAACCTAGTAGCGCAAGAGTTGTTCTTAAGCTCCGAAAATGCGAAGCTTCTATGTGTATCCACACCGAGACTAATTCTTGATATCAACTCTTTGATCAACGAATCTATGAACAAATTGGATGAAAACTATTGTGCTAAGCTTTCTCAAAACTTTTCACAAACTAAAAGAACAAGAAACTAATTTTCTTGTCACAATTAATTTTTCTTTTGGTTATTTTTACTTATCAAGCGACTATCACAATAGTGGCTATATGAAAAAATAATGGTTGTTTATGAATAAAGATTAAGGAAGAAAGAAAGCCTTATTGGTTGTTTTTCTTGGGCTGATTTTAGCGCTATTTATAGTTTGTTTTCACGTTTGCCCTTTTTGCATGCTAGCCAAGTGGCTAGCCTTATTTGCCACTTGTTTTGGTCATTCCATGCAAGAAGCCACTTTTTATTCTTCTCTTTAAGACATAGCCAAGTATTCTTCCTTTCACATGCATGGTGACAAGTTTTCTTCCTTCTACATGCATGGCGACAAGTGTTCTTCCCTCTTCATGCATGGTGACAAGTGTGCAAAATATATTCTTTATTAATATTATAATACATCTCTATATATACATAACCATTAATTGCAAACTAAATATATATCATATATATATTAGTAATTATTTTAACCAAGAAACCAAAAGATATTACTCAATTTTACTGTTCTAAATAGTAAAACGTAATTTGGTCGCATATTAATTACATTCTCCGTGCTAGCAAAGAATATAATAATATTCCATTTGGATTAAATATTATTCAATCTTTAGCAAAGATCAGAACACTCGTTAGTGTGCGACCCCATAGGTTTAATACTAAGTCGATAGTAAATTTGATCAAACCAATATATTGATCAAGTGTGGCGTCTAGCAACACTCCTTAACGGCCGAATTAGATTTAAGTATACAATTTACTCTCAAGAACATGTAGAAGAATAATATAGTATTTCCTTCTGTCGTTATAGCTCCGAGTCACCCTAGGATATGGTTCAACTGTTAAATCCCAATAGGTGACCAACTATGTTTACATGTCGAATATAACTGACCGTTGAATGATCTAAGAAAATTTTTCCTCTGATCATTCAATTGCCCTGGCCAAGGTCTTAAAGTAGTCGTTTATAATTCACTACAACATAGAGCTTAAACTCATTACCAAGAGTCGATAGATTCCATCTTGATCGTTCATTAATTCTACAAGTATTTAATCATACTCAATATCCTTTCAACTATCGTCGTAGAACAATAGGTGTATAATATCAAAGTACAATAAATAACTTGTCAATTACTATGACGATCTCCGGTCAAAGGAAACTCTTACATCACATTCTTCAAGACAATATCCTATTGACAGATTATGGTGATTCTAACCATTAGAAATTATCCAATGAGTCGGTTCAATAATCATATCTTCATATGCATCACCTATTTATGTAATTTAGTTAATGAGATCAACTAATCTTTATCCAGTAAAGACTATCACATAAATATTGATCTAGCCGGATCACTAATGTCCTAATTAATAATTTAGTAATCCTACGATCAAAAATAATTTTAGATTAAATTATACAAGACTTGATTCGTATTATCATAATCTCCATCATGATGAAAAGTCTCAAACCTTAATCAAACTTCATCATATTAATCAAACAATTAATACTAACAAATATGATAAATAAATATCGAATGCCATATATTAATATCAAATAATATTCATAAAATATGTTTAAATAATTAAATACGAGATTGTATCTAGGACATATCAACTATATCGCTAACAAAAACAGGCTGTCTTTAAACTTATTTTCCAAAGCTAGTTGCTTGGTATGTACTGCTAGGCTGCTAGTGAATCTGCCACAACATTTCCCTCCCAAAATGTGTGGTCCACTTGTTCTATCTACTCCCAGCCAGTCACACTTGCATAACTGAATTTGGTATATTCAAAGACAGGCTTGAAAGTTGAAACTAGTTGTTGCACAAAGGCGGCGGCTAGCTTTTAAAAATGACTACCTTCTGTTTTCTTGAATTTCTGGCTGTTTCTTTTGATTAACTTATCCAAGTTGTTTCTGAGAAGTTCTATGTAAGGGTCTGTTTGGAAACCACTGTGTAATTACTAGGTTGTGTAATTACTAGGGTAGTAATTACGCAGCCTAGTAATTACTCAGTATAATAATTACATAGTCCTGTTTGTTTGTCATATTGTAATTACTGTGTAATTCCTTGTGTCATGTTTGATTGTACCAATGCAATTACACAGTTAAATAATTTTTAAAATAAAAGTTATTTATCAAAATTAATAAATTAATTCAATATGCACATGCAAATAAGTATGAATGTGTAGTCAAATATATGTGTCTACAAGAAATTTCAAATATTATTTATTTTTAAGTATTTAAAATATACATTCTTGTGTAAAATATATATTGAATATCTATAAATTGGTAATTAATATCATAAAAGATATTCTTCTTATAAATAATTTTTAACTTAAATTAGTAAATAAAATTTTCAATAACATGTTTAAATTTCTTGCTAACTTATTTAAATACCACATGAAGTTATAAAAGACAATTACTTAATTTTTTAATCATATTTATATGTCTATCTAAAAAATAAAAATTATTATAAATTTATTTAAAAATACAACAAGAAATGATAAAAATTATATAGAGCTTCAAATTAGAAAATATTTTATATATAATAAGAGAAATTGAAGCAAGAAAATATGTAGTAAGAAAAAAAATTAGGAAAAAGAGTATCAAAAATAGAATCATCAAGAAGACTAACATCAAAAGAGAAGCACTAGTAGGAAAGAAATGAAATTAAAGTCCTCATTTTTAAAAAAAATATTTAAAAAATAAAAAGAAAAAAATAGATTATTTAAAATATAAAAACTCATGAAAAAGGTAATATCACAACTAAAGAATAATAAAAAATAAAATTTTTTTTTAAAAAAAAAGAAAGAAAGAAAAAATAAGAAGTTTTTAAATAAAATTAAATGAAATAGAATTGAAAAGAAAATTATAAATGAAATAACAAAAAAAAAAAAAGAAGTAGAAATACCATGTAATTACACAGTGTAATTACCTCCAATTCTCAGCTCCCCCCTAAGAATTGAAGAGTGTAATTGCACCCTCTCAATTACACTCAATTCCATGTTGACCAAGTAATTACTTGGTCAGACAAACAAGCCAAACTGTGTAATTACACTCAATTACACCCAAATCCAATTACATGGTGGCTTTTCAAACAAGCCCTAAGTAGAGACTAATTTCAAGGACGAGATGATTTTCTATAACCAATTATATTAAATGAAAAAAATTATTATATACTAGTAGTACAATTTTATGTTTCATTTTTTGATCATTTATTATGATTTATCTATCTCTATGTAAAAAGATCATTATAACTGAGAGAACATTAATACTAGTAGACAACAAAATTGATTTCCCACAAAGTAATACCCAGAGACCACAGGATCACAATCATCACATTAATATTAGTCATCCAGCGCAGACACTTGCGATAGTTCATCATCAGACCCGACTTTTTCTCAACGCCCTACAAACGTTCAAAAAGAGAGTTTGTTTAAAAAGTAACCAGCTTCCGTTAACCACGAGTTTAAAAGAGTCGGACTATATTGAATCTAATATATGTAGCTATTTTAACTCGTATTGGTGATTTGGTTCACTATACTTTTAGGCGGAACGATACAATAACAACATACACAATGATATTCTACAAGTGAAATCTGAGGAGGTTGAAATGTACACCAATCTTACCTCAACCAAAATGAAAAGACTATTTTCGATAGACCTCGATTAAGCCGAATGATACATTTAACCTAAATTTATTTTATATATGATGCTAGTTAGCTAGCTACCTAACTTAAAATATCAAAAACAAAATCGTGTAAAACATTTAAGAACTTCCCAAAAATGAAAAGTTTTGATATCCCTTCTAATTGTGAAATCAAGAATTCAAAAAGAGAGATTTATTTCCGTAATTCACTACAAACTATTATTTCAACAAATCTTCGATGAGTTGGCATATGATCATTTCCTCGATATCGTTCCAATCTTGTAGAGCAAAATGTACTATAGGCTTCAATTGGAAAAAAAAAAAAATTAAATTGAAATCTCGCAAGAATAAACTATTAGATGCTCTTGATATAATTAAAAAATTCTCCTCTTTTCCCGATATACCTACCACGTGTCACCTAGTTGTCCTTTTTGGCCTATTGCATGAATAAAACTTTACCTAATTTTCACTTCCACCAAACAGCATATTCCTACCAATCTTGTGTTTAAAACAAACTTTTTTTAGCCCTACACAAAAACAGATTCACAACTCTCAACTTTACAAACAGCTCTTTTTGTTGTCTCTCTCAGGGCTTTGGATCCGTCCAAAGCTCTTTATTCCATAAAAGAGGTATATTTCATCAACCCATTTCTGTTTTCTTTTTGTATGTCTTTTTCCATTTACTTAATATTTCGTGATAGTTTGCATGTGAATTATTTCTTGTGAATTATTTATTGTGATAAATGTTTCGACCATTCGTCTAAGGACTTTGGTCTAGTTGTAAGAGCACAAGTAATGTATGAATTAGATGCAAGCAACGAATAGGGGGCTCGGGGCGGAATGGAGTTCATATGAATCTCCTTCATCGGAAAATCACTTTATAGATGAAGGGTAAAATTCTTTTATATATATATATATATATATATATAGTAGATGGTGAACCCTTTCAAGGTCTATCGGAAATAACCTCTCTACCTTTCTCACTCTAGATTGTAGAGGTAAGATCTGCATACATTTCACCATCTCCGAACCCTGCTTGTGGGATTATATGTTGTTGTTGTTGTTGTTGTTGTAGATGTTGAACTCCTTGTTGGAAGTCTTGCCTTCGCCATTGGACTCACGAGTTTTGAATGCGTGTGGCACTAGCATAGGGATTTTGCGGTTCTAATATAAAAAATGATGTTTAAGAATTCCAAGGTATTTGTATTTGTTTGGTGTAGTATGTCTTGGGTTGATTGCATGGATGCATCAATCTTGGATGCAGAAATATTCTATCTTGACACGTGATGTTCTTCCTTGGGTTGGCGGAGGCGGAGCCAAGATTTGAAGTTTAGAGGTTTAGGTTCTAATCTTTTTAAGTTACCGAGTTCTAAATTAATAATTTGTACATATTATTATGAATTTCATAAAATGGATAGAACATTTGTTATGGCGTTCCGCCGAACCCCCTCTCAATACACTAGCTCCGCCCCTAGGGGTGGGGTGATAAGTCTCTCTTTGAGGTCTAATGCTTCCAAGAAAGTTTCTTGGTTATTGTGCTCATGACAATCCACAATGTGGTATGAGAAGCATCTTTCATGTCTCATCAACTTATATTTTATGTATCAAGTTTAATTTCTGCAACTATTTTTGTTTGGTCAAAGAAAAAGTTTATTTTCATTAGTATGAAGGAGAACCTTGGAGCAACCAGTAAAGTTATCTCCGTGTGACTATTAAGTTACGGGTTCTAGCCGTAGAAACAGCTATTGTAGCCCTTCACTGAACCTTGCGCGAATGCGGGATGCTTTGTGCACTGGGCGGTCCTTTTAGTATTTAGTACGCTGATCCAGGATAAAAATTGGAAGTCTTAACATTATGGAAAATGGATCTATCTATTACTGAAAATTAAATGTTGCTAAATATTCTGCCTTGATGAGTTAAATTTGTCTAATGTGATGGACGATGACGCCCCTTTAGTTTGAATTTCATTGACATTTAGGAAGAGATCTTTTATCTGGAATTTCCCTTTTAAATGTAGTTGTATTCTTGTTGTAGAGAATGTGATAAGTTAAAAAAAGTGATGTTTATCTTTACATAATTTTCTTTTCCTTTTTCTTTTCCCAATACAATGCATACTACATTCAATTGGCACATATACGTTACCAATTTTCGCTTGTGTGTTTAAGGCAATAATTGTGAACCTTGCACTGGAAGTTGCTGACACTCTCTTTTTCATCTAATGATTTACAGGTGTCACATATATATCTTCGAAAGCAAAATAACTGGGATGCAGAAAGATGGGGTTGAACAGCAGCGATTACCTCTTGGAGGCCTCTAAATTTCCATATGGATTGGAGTTGGAGTTCTTCATCCTAAGTGATCTCAAATATGCAGCTCACAGCACGCTAAACTTCTCGTGCCAGATGCACAATGAAGCTGCAAACATTAAACATCCCATTGTGCTGAAGCACGGTCTTGTTGGAGACGGTTGAACTCCGTAACAAGGCCTCTCCTGCCTGTTAGAAACGAGTATCATATCAGCAGGAGAAAGTTACTATAGTTGTTACTAGAATTTTTTGTTTAAATGGAGAAGAAAGGAAACGTATTGATGCAAAAATATGAATTGGGCAGATTATTAGGCCAAGGCAACTTTGCTAAGGTTTATTATGGACGGAATCTTGAAACAGGACAGGGTGTTGCCATTAAGGTAATTGACAAAGAGAAGGTTTTTAAGGCCAGCCTGATTGAACAGACTAAGAGAGAGATATCTGTTATGGCACTGGTCAAGCACCCAAATGTTCTGCAGCTATATGAGGTAATGGCAACTAAATCTAAGATTTACTTAGTGATTGAATATGCCAAAGGCGGCGAACTTTTCCAAAAGCTGGCAAAGGGGAAGCTCAAGGTAAATGTAGCTAGGAAGTACTTTCAGCAATTGATTAATGCAGTTGATTTCTGCCACAGCCGAGATGTGTATCACCGTGATCTGAAACCAGAAAATCTGTTGTTGGATGAGAATGGAAATCTTAAGGTGTCAGACTTTGGATTGAGTGCATTGGCTGAGTCTAAGAGGCAAGACGGCTTACTCCACACAACCTGTGGAACGCCAGCTTATGTTGCACCTGAGGTGATTAGCAGGAAAGGATATGATGGAGCCAAAGCTGACATCTGGTCTTGTGGGGTGATCTTGTTTGTCTTGTTAGCTGGTTATCTTCCATTTCAAGACTCAAATCTCATGGAGATGTATGCTAAGATTAGGAAGGCGGAGTTCAAATTCCCTAGCTGGTTCCCGCTAGAGGTGCAGAAATTACTTTCTAGGATCCTTGATCCAAACCCTCATACGAGAATTTCCATAGACAAGATAAAGAAAAACTCCTGGTTTAAGAAAGGGTTGGAGTCCAGAAATGTGAGAACCGAATTAGAAGAGAAGGAGAAGTTAAGCCTCGATGCCAATGCTGTTATTGGTGACTGTATGCATAACAGTATCTCTCCTTCTTCGTCAAAGCTAGAGTTGCCAAAACCTACAAATTTAAATGCATTTGATATCATATCTCTTTCAAGCGGATTTGACTTGTCTGGTTTATTCATAAGAAAGGATCAGAAAGAGGAACTGCAATTCATTTCAGGGAAGACTGCCTCTTCTATCATGTCCAAACTCGAGGAAGTTGGTCGGAAACTAAAGCTGGATATAATGAAGAAAGAAGATGGATTTATAAGATTAGAGAGATCGAATGAGGCTAGATATGGGACTCTGTCCATTGATGCGGAAATATTTGAAATTGCTCCGTCCTTCCACTTGGTTGAGCTGAAAAGGTCATGTGGCGATAAAGTGGAGTACCAAAAGATGCTGAGGCAAGTTCTAAGACCTGCTCTGGAGGAAATTGTTTGGGCTTGGCAAGGTGAGCAGCCAATTAATAGCTTTTAGAGACACTAACAAGAGCTTCTGATCTCCTTATATTCACTCTGTAAGTTGATCTCACTTTAGTATCAGTATTTAGAGTAACACCTGTCTGTTTAGTTCTAATTGTGAATTTTATTATGTATCGTCCTGTTTTAATCACTTCTCCAAGCATATTACAGACAGCTTATCTTTTTAAAATTTTAAGTACTTTTGCTCTAATTTTGTTGCTGTAATTCATCAATAGCCTACATTTTTCTGCTCTGTTTTAATTACCCATGAAATTCAGGAGTAGAATATCTGTATACAATTAGCCAAATTAACAGAGATCTCAAGAATCATACATAGATATCAAATTTTACTTGTTTCAAATTATAATATGAAAGAAAACACTCCTGTCAAAGCCTGATCATTTCCGGAAGCATACATAAAATTTAACTCAGGTAGAACAACAAAAGGAGATTCTCCATACAAGGTTAACAAAAAGAAAAATGGAGATGCTCTAATAAAAATAGTTGAAAGCCAAGGAGATGATGGCAATTGTAGAGGCGAATGACTTAAATTAGTAGTAGGTTGGTGGTGGAGACGGCGATGGAGGTGGAGGTGAGGCATAGATGGGAGTTTGCTTATAGTAGTTTGTTGGTGGTGGTGACTGCTCGTAATATTTTGGTGGTGGAGGTGGAGACTTGTATGAAGGTGACTGGTCGTAATACTTTGGTGGAGGTGGTGGAGATTTGTAGGAAGATGGTGATTTCCCGTAGTACTTTGGTGGTGGAGGTGGAGACTTGTATGAAGGTGAATGGTCGTAGTACTTTGGTGGAGGTGGTGGAGATTTGTAAGAAGATGGTGATTGCTCGTAGTATTTTAGAGGTGGTGGTGGAGATTTGTAAGAAGATGGTGATTGCTCGTAGTACTTTGGAGGAGGCGGAGGTGGAGATTTGTAATAAGAAGGTGATTTTTCATAATAGGTTGGTGGTGGTGGAGACTTGTAGAAAACTAGTGGCTTATAATATTTTGTCGCAGGCTGCGCTTTGTAATATTTTTAGGGAGCAGGTGATTTGTAATACTTTGTTGGTGAAGGTGACTTGTAGTAATAGTGTTTTGAAGGGGCATGCGACTTGTAATACTTCACGGGCACTGGGGACTTGTAGTTGTACTTCAATGGAGCAGGCAATTGGTAATATTTTGTTGGTTTTGGTGACTTGTAGTAACCGTGCTTCAAGGGTAGCGGTGATTTGTAAGAGTTTGGTACATAGCTATGGTACTTTGGTGGTGGAGGCGACTTGTAATATTGTGATGGATAATGTACAACGGGTTTTGTTGGTTTATAGTGATATGGTAGGGGTACATGATGCTTGGATGGAGAAGGTGATTTGTAATACTTAGAAGGTGATGGAGAACTGTAACCATTAGAGTAGTCGGCATGTGCAGTGCTGGCTACTAAGCAAATTGCCAAAGTGAATGCAAGTAGGACCATTCCCCAAGCTTTCCAAAGCTTCCCATTGTGATTTTGCAACAACTATACTTGGAGTAAGGAAGGTAATAGTTAAGACTTGTCTTGGTGTAGTTAGGGACCTCTGCTTTATATAGCAACATCTAGCATAGTTGTGTAATGGATTTGTGGCTGCCCACTAAGATAATAAAAAAGTCCAAATAAGGACTAGTGCATTGCTTAGTGGAAAGCAATCATCATGTCCGATAATAGCCAAAAACAAATTGCCTTTTGACAAGCATCTCTCTAGTTAAACCACAATATGCTAATATTGGGTAACTGTGGTGATATATCACAAGGTTATGGCTAACCGATAAAACACAAGAAGTAGGGAAAGGCAAAAGAAAATTCTTGTACAAATTGAGTGTTTGAACAATCTACATGTTTTTAGTCGAGATACCCATATTATACTTCTAAACAATTACTTACATTCTTAGCTGCTAACATCTCAAAGCCTTTGAACAATCTATTGGTAGAGTTACTTGAGAGTTAAAATTATGTGCACTCACTTAAAATTATGTGCACCGTGAGTGTAAAAATAATCTATACAATCAGGTATTTACAAGATAATTACTAGTTCTTTATTACTAGAATCTCTCTAAATTGATCAATAATTTGCGTTATCTGTGTCATATACAACAACGTTATGGTTCATCACTAAAATACACAGTAAAAAAGAACGAGAAGCAATGACGTTATTATTTCTTCAAAAAGGTTCACTAGATGTCCAATTTTTGGGTGCTGTGAAGAATTTATGTATAAAGCTCCTATATTCAAGTCGTGACAGGATTCCATAAGTTGTGAACAATCTTATCACAAATTTTGACAAATTGTCAAAATTTCAATAGTTCACAGGTTCCACAGAAGTCGCAATGCTTTAGGCCATTGTTAAAAATCTACAAGCAAGTAGAAAACTTGTGAATGACTTTTGGTGATCTGTAAAATTTATGAAACTTTTGGCTCTGCCGTCTTGAAATAAATTGGGACTATTTTTTCCTCCAGCAGGAATAAAATATTAGTGAAGTCCTAAAATCATCATTTTCGTGCGATTTTCCCATATTTCTTCGTCAAAATTAGGCTTGCCTATGACTCGAGTGCATAAGGCTCATAGGAAAAATACACTTGAAAGAGGATAATGCGGCTCGTAGTTCAATTGGTTAAGATTACTACCTTTTATTTTCTAAAGAAATGGATTTCTTCTCTATTGGATAATTTTCTAAGTCTCTTCTTATTTTATGCATGCTTTCATAGAGCCAAATTAATTCAAGATTTTTTCAAAGATGGTAACTGGTGTAATATTATTGCATATAAGTCTGCTAAGTAGGGGTGTTCATGCTACGGTACGGTACGGTTTTAAGCTTATCGGTAACGGTATATCGGTTAACGGTATGTAATTATGTAAACCCAATACCGTACCGATAAGCTATTGGTTATCGGTTATAGGTAGTTAACGGTTCGGTAAGCGGTATACCGAAGCCACAATAACCCAGATTTACGAAAGGAAGTATTCAAAGAAAGCTTGCTGGATTAATAAGAAATCTCACAAAAGCACATAAAAAGATTAGCTTTACTCTTAAATGTACAATTTATAAACTTTTGTTACAAGTAGCAGCACAACCTATAGAAAAGAAAATTAGCCAAAAGAAGGTAAATTTCATTCATATCTTCCATAAACAGACAGCTATTAATATTACTTATCAACATTAGCAACCTCAATCAAGGGATTATCATTTTACAGTAATGTTTCATCTGCCAACATCTATGCACCTTCTGCAATGTTTTCTCCCCAACATTCTCCATCTTAGAATGTTGTAATGACAAATTCAAAATGGGTCAGGCCTCATATGTTTGTAACGACAAATAGCCACTAGTAGCAATAATATTTATACTTTAACATATAAATTAATAATACTAATAATAAATAAAATACATAAAAATTATTAAAATAAATCCTTATCGGTACGGTAACGGTAATGATATATAGAAACCGTTACCATACCGATATCTTATCGGTATTAGAAATTTATACTACTACCGAATCAATAACCGTTATACCGATACCGTTATGCTTATCGGTAGCGGTAACGGTTCGGATATCGGTACCGGTTCGATTTTGCACACCCCTACTGCTAAGTAGGCATTACACAGTCGTGCTATATTTTTCTGTGCCTCCTTTTTCTTTGTCTTTTACCTCTCATTAACCCTCAGAGTGATACTCAAAAGTACTTGAACTTATTGCAAAGATTTGCAATAAAATGATAAAGGGCGAACTGTGATTTCTAACTAATTTTTGTTGGAGACATAGTAAAGCTTTTAGAGGAATATGGTATTAGAGCAGACAGAATTTCTAAGTTCACCGCCACACGTTAGAAAAAACAATTTCACGTTCTTGACCAATGAAGAATTAGGACTGCACGTACGTAAAAAAAAAATGTGTTGAAGATATAAATAATTAAATAACAAAAAGGTAACAGAGTGATTTATTTTGTAGATGCGCTTCCTAATTTGCAAGCCAGCTTATGTTAGGCGTTCGTCTTTGGGTTTAATCTACAAGCTAAGGGTGGATTAGGAGTTGGAACTTCCGAAATGCTGCCTACACATCGATATTTGTTTTTTTAATATCAACAAAAGGTATCAGCTAATACCTAAAAGCAAATGATTTTTTTTTTATACAAAGTGAGTTGAACAATCTCTATGCCTTTAGTGGAGACACCCAGTATTATACTGCTAAACAATATTTATACAATCTTAATTAGCTGCTGTAACATCTCAAAACCTTTGAACAAACATACCTATGCAATACGCATATAACTACACCGACATGTTCAAAGTTGAAAATAAACTATTGGTAGCTTTATATTACTCAGAGAAAAAAATTTTGCGTCGTCAGTATAAAGATATATATACGACAAGATATTACAAGATAATTACAGGTAAATCTATATGATTACCCGTAGCTCTCTAAATTATCTAATTAATAATTTGCTAATATCTGAGGTATGTACGACAAAGTCACTATTCACCCCTAAAACTAAAAATCTAACGACAAGCAAACGATATTATTATTTCTTCAAAAAGTATTTCTTCAATAAGTTCCATCGGATATCCCTTTTTAGGGTGCTGTTTTTGTTTTGATGCCTTTTGAAGCTTTTATGTAAAAATAGCTGCTACCTTCAATTGTAAAAACGAGCCTCCAAAAGTAGCAACAATCTTTTATAAAGTTTTGAGGAATCGCAAAAAAATTACTAGTTTACAAGTTTTGCAGAATCTGCAACACTGACGCTGTTGTGTAAAATTTATAAGCAAGTGTTGCAAAATTTTTGAATAATTGAACTTTTGGCGGTCTGTCAAAATTTGTGATGAAGTTATGGCGCTAATTATTAGCTTTGAAAATTGAGAATAATTTTTCGTTAAACTGGGACCAAATATTAATAGTGCCTTAAAATCATCAATAACTTCCCCTATATTTCTTCAATTTGGGGAAATATCTTCTTCATAATTTTGCGTTCCTAAGACTCGTGTGCATAAAGTTCATAGTAATAAACATTTGAAATAGGAAAAATTGGCGAGTTGTGTTTAAATCGTTTATGAGACTAGTTTTTATTTTCCAAAGAAATTAAAAGGATTTCTTCGCTGCTGGAAAAATTGTTCTTATTTTATGCATGCATTCATAGAGCCAAATTGAATTTTCGAGAACTTTTCCAGGTGGTAACTGATGTTATTGCAAACGTTAGGCATTATACAGAGGTGCTTTAATTTCTTGTGCCTTGTAAATTTTCTTTGTTCTTTTACATCTCATTACCTAAACCGTGATAATCAAATTACTTGAACGAATTGCAAAAATTTGCAAATAAAATTATAAAAGGACATAACATGGTTTTTATTGAAGACATACTTGAGATATAAGATGAGATGATCGCATAATTCAACATAGTTTTTGAGCAAATAAAAGTCCTATAATTCGAACTCACTGCCACACATTATAAAAAATAATTTACGTTCTTGAACCATGAAAAAAGAATTATGACGCGCTGAGAGAGTATGCTAAGACATAATTAAGCTAGTAACCAAAAACAATTTCTAACATTGATTTTCATTTTCTTTCTTACTATAAGTACACAATATTCCATCATGTTAATTAAAAGTCATAAATTAAGCGAAGTAGGAAGTATGAAGAAATTACAAAAAAATTCACGCAGTGCCCTTCATAAGCACTGGTCTTACCAATTTGCCCACACTTTCAAATGTTTTAAGTAAATGTCCTCCACATCACCCCTCACTATGCGAAAGGACTATTTTACCCCTGCCTAAACTCAATTCACATGGAACAGTCTCCTTCTCTCTTTCCTCCTTCCTTTCCTTCTCTCCACCCTCCTTCCTTTCTTCCTTTCTTTCTTTCTTTCTTTCTTTCTTTCTTCTTTGTGTCCTAGAGAGATTTAGGAAATCTATAAAAGTTTTATTTATTTTATTATTTTTCTTTAATTTGTGTTGTAATATAATTTTTATTTTGCCTAATCCTTTATTTGTATTTATTTTTTTCTGTATTTCTTTTTGGTAAGTTTTTTCCATTTTGATTGATGATCGTTGAATTAAATTTGACGTTCCTGTAATTTTTTTTTACTTCTTATGCTTGATTAAGATGATTTTAAGGTTCTTATTGACAATAGCATTTAGATATTGTTGTTGCTCATTGCACATAGCTTAAAGTCTTGGCTGTTGCCATTAATGCAAAGACTTTCTCTGCAAGTAGCCTCTATTGCATAGCCAAGACTTGAATAGACTTTATCTGCAAGTTGCCTATTACATAGAGCTTAAAGTCTTGGCTATTGCCAATACTTGCAGAGCCTTTGTCTGCAGGTTGCATATTGCACTAGATCGTAAAGTATTGGCAATTACCAATACTTTCAGAGACTTCTCCTATAAGTTGCCTCCTTCTACCCGACCTTAAAGTGATGGCTATTGCCAAAAGTTGCAGAGAATTTGGTAAAATCACTTGTGTGGTATTACCATTGATAAAAGAAGTTAGTTTTTTTATTTGTCCAGTGATAAGTTGACCCGTAATGACGATCTTCGTAACTTTCATTCAATCTTGTTTTTATTTTTCTTGTGTTAGATTCCACTTTGATTTCCTAGTTAAGGTGCCCATTGCACCAGAGTTTGAACTCTTGGCAATAGCCAAGACTTGAAGAGACGTTCTCTGTAAATTACTCACTATAACAGGGCTTGAAGTCTTGGAAATTACCAAGAAGTCTGTGCAAGGTGCCCATTGCACCAGAGCTTGAACTCTTGGCAATAGCCAAGACTTGAAGAGATTTTCTCTACGAATTGGCCACTACAACAGGGCTTGAAGTCTTGGAAATTGCCAGGAAGTCTTTGTAAGGTGTCCATTGGTGTCCATTGCACCAGAGCTTAAACTCTTGGCAATAGCCAAGATTTGCAGAGATTTTCTTTTGCAAGTTGGCCACTACAATAAAGCTTGAAGTCTTGGCAATTGCTAGGGAAGCCTGTGTAAGGTGCCATTGCACCAGAGCTTAAACTCTTTGCATAGCCAAGACTTGTAGAGACAAGTTGCCCATTGCAACATGGCTTAAAGTTTTAGCAATGGCCAAGAAATCTGTGCAAGGTGCCTATTGCCAAGAAGTCTATGTAAGATACCAATTTTCATAGATTTTATCCAAATGAATGTAAGAGAGTAGAATTTGAAGGAATCTAACCTTGAATCTTCGTTTCAATGGAGGAATCTATAAAAGTTGTAGGTTTTTAGGGTTTAAAAATTATTTGAATGGAGAAAAGGAAGGGAAGGATAGTGTGAGTCTTTTTATTAGTTGTGAGGAGTATTTTCATCCGAATAAGTTTCAATTAAACTAATGGAGGGCAGTTTTGCTAAACCACTGTTATTGAGGGTATTTTGGCAAACTATTGCTTCCCATGTCATATTTGTGCAATTCAGCCGAAGAAATTGAGGTAGAATTCGAAAGAAATTATATTCGGAAAGATCATGATACAATGAGCTGAATTAATCGAAGATCCCGATGATCATACACTGATAACAAATTCTACTTATTATAACTTACAAAATAAGAGAAAATACTTGAATCAAAGCTCATCATTTTCGGTAGCATACAAAATTTAGGACCGAGGGAAAACCAATACATGGAGATGCTCTAAACAAGAGGGTGAAAAGAACCTTAGTAAATTAGCCAAGGAGATGATGGCAATTAGAGGCGAATGATTTAAATATTAGTAGTAGGTTTGTGGTGGAGAAGATGATGGAGGTGGAGGTGGTGGAGATGGTGACTTGTATGAGGGTGATTGCTCGTAATATTTTGGTGGAGGCTGTGAAGATTTGCAGGAAGATAGTGCTTGCTCGTAGTATCTAGGTGGTGGAGACTTGTATGAAGGTGGAGACTTGTACGAAGGTGACTGCTCGTAATACTTTGGTGGAGGTGGTGGACATTTGTAGTAAGATGGTGCTTGCTCATAGTATTTAGGTGGTGGAGGTGGAGACTTGTATGAAGGTGGAGACTTGTACGAAGGTGACTGCTCGTAGTACTTTGGTGGAGGTGGTGGAGATTTGTAGTAAGATGGTGCTTGCTCATAGTATTTAGGTGGTGGAGGTGGAGACTTGTATGAAGGTGACTGCTCATAATACTTTGGTGGAGGTGGTAGAGATTTATAGGAAGATGGTGATTGCTCGTAGTACTTTGATGGAAGTGGTGGAGATTTGTAAGAAGACGGTGATTGCATGTAGTATTTTGAAGGAGGTGGAGGTGGAGACTTGTAATAAGAATGCGATTTCTCATAATATGCTGGTGGTGGAGGATGAGATTTGTAGTAAACTGGTGACTTATAATCTTTAGTCGCTGGCTGTGGTTTGTAGTTTTTAAATAGAGCATGTGATTTGTAATACTTTGCTAGTGATGGTGACTTGTAATAATAATGTTTTGATGAAGCGGGTGACCTGTAATATTTCACTAGCAAGGAGGGCTTGTAGTTGTGCTTCAACGGAGCAGGCGATTTGTAATATTTTGTTGGTTTTAGTGATTTGTAATAGTCGTGCTTCAAAGGTAGCGGTGATTTGTAAGAGTTTGGTACATAACTATGGTACTTTGATGGCGAAGGTAACTTGTAATAGTGTGATGGATAATGTACAACAGGTGTTGTTGGTTTATAATGGTATGGAGTGGGTACATGATTGCCGGATGGAGAAGGTGATTTGTACTCCCTCCGTTCCACTTTAGATGAACCCATTTGACTTTCTACGGAGTTTAATAAAGAGAGAGGACTTTTGAAACTTGTGGTCTAAGATAAGTTATAGATATTTGTGTGGCTACAAATCATCTAGGGATGAGTGAAAGTGAATATTTCTTTCCAAATTTAGAAAGAGGTCATTCTTTTTAAACAGACTAAAAAGGAAATAGGTTCATCCTTTTTGAAACGGAGGGAGTAATACTTAGAAGGCAAGGGAGAAATGTACCCATTGGGGTAATCAGCAACATCAGTGCTGGCAATTAAGCAAATTACCAAAGTTAATGCAAGTAGTGCCCATTCCCAAGCTTTTCAAAGTTTCTCATTTTGATTTTGCAATAACTATATTTGGAGAAGGGAAGAAAAGAACTAAGACTTGCCTTGTACTGCTAAGGACCTCTGCTTTTATATAGCAACCTGACATTGACATATTTGTGTAATGGCTTCATGGCTGCCGACTAAGATATGAGGATTTGTTCATTGCTTAGTGGGAGGCATTCTAGACTCAATGACCAAAAATTGCAAAACAGATAAGCCCCTTGACAGGAATCTCTGTGATTATTCATAATATGCTAACATGCGCATTTGCTGATATATCACAATATTATTGCCAACTACTAAATCACAAAATTAAACAGGGGAAAATATAAAGTTGCACTGATCATCTTTTAACTATCAAACAATAAACGGTGGGTATAAATTCCAGATAAACAATTGGACTTGGGACCAGGGGCGGATCTAGAGACTTACTCACGAGGTAAGTAACTATATTCAACACTAATTGCCAATATACTCCCTCCGTCCCAAAATGAGTGTCTGGATTTGACTGGGCACAGAGTTTAAGAAAATGAGGAAGACCTTTAAATCATGTGGTTTAAAATAAAAGATGTGTGTAATGTGGGCCAAAGTTTTTAAATCTTGCGGTCCAAAACAAATCTTAGATTTAAAGAGTTACCATAAAAGGAAAGAGGCACTCATTTTGGGACAAACAAAAAAGGAAAGATAGACACTCATTTTGGGACGGAAGGAGTAGTTCATAAGCCTTACTAAGTAAAGCGGCCGTCTTAAGACTCAAGCATTGGTTGAATACTTTATCTGGCTGAGTGTGTATCTTTTTTGAAATTCAAAAAAAGTTCATGAATGAGGTAATCGAAATGACAAGTGTTCATAGCTGGAGGAGAAAGTATTTAGGAATAACCTCCAGTAACAAGGTGCTGAATAAAAAGTTCTCAAAATTGTCACACACAATATAGGGGAGGAAAATAAAAAACAAAACAAAAACATTTAGGTTCATTTTTCGGAAAAAAATTGACACCCTGGCTAGTAAACCGCTACACCCAATAAACTTTAGGGCCAAAGTCAACTCCAAGTCAAATCTTTTCATAATAACCAACCCATATGGTTATATGCTCCGAAAATTTCACCAGCGGCACAAGGTTATATTTTTAACCTCAACACAAGATTTTAAAAAGGAGGAATCCGCCAAGAAAAGCTATACACTATGAGCCCGTTTGGGTGAGCTTTTTATAAGTAGCTTATAAGTCATAAGTTGCTTATAAGCGAACTTTGAGAAGTTGCAATTTTCTAACTTTTCATTTTTGGCATATTTGTGCTTATAAGCTCATTGCTTTTTGAGTTACCAAACGCTTAAGCTACTTTTAAACTTACACAAACAGGCTCTATATGTTGTGGTGATTTGCCAGGATGTGTGCTCCACGTTTAGGTGATGCGCGAGAATCGGTGTTCCGTGTTCTATTGATGGTGGCTAAAAGTTACATTTTTTCAAGGGGGCCATAAGTGTATCTGTAGTGAAAGAAGTCCCATATCGGTTATGGGATGGGATAGTCATCCCTTTTATAAGGCTTGACCATAGAATTCATCTGTCCTATTTCTATAAGCCTCTCTTTAATGCCTACCTATAGCCTTATTTACAAAGATGGAATATTTGCAGGGAGAAACATATATATATATATATATATATATATATATATTGGAGGACAGTAAATGTAAATAATAAATAACAAGGACCATTCATTCAAATAGTTATCAAATTCTCCTTCTTTTGGTTTAATTTCCAAAGACTTTCTAGACCAGGCATCTTGAGCGTGAAAAATTACCTTCAATACTCTTTCCTATATCCTCGTTTTCTTCTACCATCTTTCTCTTAATGTCCCTCTTTTCCTTTCTTTCATTAACCTGAGACCTTCCACATGTGCTTGTGAGGTGACGAATTTGTTTTTTTAACCTTTGGCATTCAAAAATAGATTCACAACTGATTCAACATTTGGGTCACCTCATATGATCAAGGGCCAATAGGAGAAATAATAAATGCAATCGCAATTCCACATAGATTGAAAGTTCTCTTGCTTGTCTACATAAAAAAAAATTCTTCTTGGAAATTGTATGTTCCTTAGCACATTTGTCTTTAATAAACGTCATCTCAATGTTTTTTCCTTTTTTGAAACTATTTGTTTCCATGGTTACAACAAGTTGAAGAGATGGAAATGATACATTTTATTTCCCAAGGAGTTTGGAACTTAATTTGGAATGAGCATGTATCCGAGCCAAACTTGCAAATTTATAGAAACAATCTTTGAGCAACTGCTCAGTTCTAACTTTTATAATTTATTTACCGGTACCAAGATTTTTTTAATTACAGAACCTCCTTCCTAATTTCATAACATTAATTTATCACCTCCTTTTTTTTATATTTATTAATTTAATGTAGAGATTTCCTTTTATTTGAAAGTGAAAAATCCTCATCAAGTTTGTTTCTGAAAACCCATTTTGTTCCTATTATGGATCTGTTCCTTGGCTTGGGTTCCAGATGCCAAACTTGACTTCTTTGGAATTGATTCAATTCCTCCTGCATAGCATTGATCCAATCTGCATCCTTCAGTGCTTCTTTCACATTTTTGGGTTCAACAAGAGATAGGAAAGCACTAAAGGCACACAGGTTGTGATTTTTAACTGCTGATCTAGTTTGTATTCCAGCAGTCTTATCTGAGATTATTTGATCCACAGGATGTGAACCTTGATACTTGTAAGGCTTGAGTATCAAATCATTGTCAAAAGTCCCTTGCTAAGGAACAGTTCCTGAGGGAGTAGTACTGCCAATTTGTGAGGTGGAACCAACATTTGTTCCCCCTGTTTCTGTGCTACTCTTCTCAGTTCTGTCCTGAAGAACAGTTCCTTGCAGTTTACTTCTCCCATTATTCCCATCCAGTGTCTGCATTTGTGGATCAATTTCACCATGTTCCAGCATTCCAATCTCTTCTTCATGTACCTGTTCTTAAGTAAAACTGTCAGTTTCATCAAATTTAACATGCATGTTTTCTTCAATTTTCAATGTTTTCTTGTTAAAGACTCTATAAGATTTACTATTTGAAGAATAACCAACAAAGATTCCCTCATCACTTCTAGGATCAAATTTTGCTAAGGCATCTTTCCCATTGTTGTGTATGAAACATTTGCAACCAAAAGCCCTAAGATGAGAAATATTTGGTTTTCTTCCCTTAAGCAACTCATATGGAGTCTTTTCCATTTATTGCCTTGTCATACATCTATTTATTATGTAGTATGCAGTATTTATGGCCTCAACCCAAAAGTTTTGTGGAAGATTTCCAGATATTAGCATAGTCCTTGTCATTTCCTCTAGAGTCCTATTTTTCCTTTCCACTACACCATTTGTTGTGGAGTTCTAAGTGAAGAAAAATTGTGATTAATGCCATTTTCATTACAAAAATTGAAAAATATATGATTTTCATATTCAGTTCCATGATCAGACCTAATGGAAACAACGTGACTATCTAGAATTCTTTGAGCTTTCTTAAAAAAAAATTAAAAATACATTAAAAGCTTCTTCTTTAGATGCAAGAAATATAGTCCATGTAAATCTGGAGTAATCATCTACCAACACCATAACATACTTCTTACCTCCACGACTCATTGTTCTCATTGGTCCACACAAATCCATATAGACCAGTTCCAAAGGTTTGGTGGTACTTACTTGTTTCTTTGGTTTGAAGGAGGATTTTACCTACTTCCCCCTGGCACAAGCTTCACATACCTTTTCATCCTTAAACTTGATGTTAGAAAGACCTATCACCAAATCCTTGGACACAAGTTTGTTCAGTTGTGAAAGACTAGCATGGCCAAGTCTTTTGTGCCATAGGAGGGGATCATTTTGCACCACACTTAAGCAACTCAAGCTTCCATCAGATAGTGTCAACAAATCTACCTTGTAGATGTTTCCATGTCTATTTTCTTGCAAAATAATCTCTCCAGAAGTTTGGTTAGTCACAGTGCACCAAGTAGATGAGAAATTAACATTATTACCTTGGTCACACAATTGAGATATACTCAATAAGTAGTGCTTCAGCCCATCTACTAGAAACACATTGTCTATACTATGTGAATCAGACCTACCTACCTTTCCAATGCCAATAATTTCCCCTTTCTTACCATTACCGAAGGAAAAACTTCCTCCTTGAAAGGCTGAGAGTGAAAGGAACAATTCCTTATATCCTGTCATGTGCCTTGAGCAACCACTGTCCATGTACCATTTGTGGTTCCTCTCCTTCACTCTAGCCTGCAAAAGAAAACTAGGGGTTAATTTTAAGAACCCAAACTAGTTTAGGTTCCTTTCCTTGAGAAAAATGATGAATCAGATCTCTCCTAGCACAGAATGGTAATGGTTTCTTTATGTGAATAGTTTTCTTTCTCACAGAATTTTGAACTGGTTTATAGGACCTGTTCCTCTATGCAGCCATTTTTAGAGATTGACAATTCACTTTCAAGTGACCAGTGTTCCCACAATGAGAGCATAGCCAGTTTTTAGGAAATGATAGGTACTTACTTTTTGGATCCCATTTCGGTGAAGACTGTGAGTTTATGAATCCAATACCCTTCTTGTTACTACTATGATTTTCCTGTAACCATTCTAGTGCTTCAGAGGACTTGTTCCATTTTACAGTTTTTCCTAACTCCATTTTTGTTTTAACTAAGTCCTCTTCCAAACATCTTATCTTTTCATCTTTCTTGCACAGTTCATCAACTGTGACTTTCAGTTTCCATTCAGCAATGATCTGATGAGAATTAGCAATGCCTTTACCATTTTCAACTGTTTTAAAATTTTCCAGTTCCTGAACAGTTGATTCGAGTATGAGGACCTGTTCCTCAAGCATGCTAATTTTTCTTTTTCAGAGAGTCATTTTTAATTACTGCATTTTTGTATTCTGTTCCTAGACTTTCAATTTTATCATGCAATTGATTTTTTCCATCCCTTAGAGATTTAAACTAATTTTGCACAGTTTGAAATACTTTAACTAATTTCTCTCTACGCGTGTTTTTACATCTTGTCTAAGTTTAGAAACAAATACATCAGCATCTTCTTTATTATCTGAGTCTTCAAGAGCCATTAGAGCAAGATCCTTATCCAGATCATCATCAGATTGTTCATCCTCACTGTCTTGCCAACCAGCAACCATTGCTTTGGGATTTTTATTTTTCTTTCGGACCTGTTCCCTAGCCTTTTTCCTTTCTTACATGTATCGCTTCCTCCATTCTCCTTCCGTAACTGGACATTTATTGATATAGTGCTCCATGCTTCCACATTGAAGCATTCTCCAGCTTGTTTCATGTTAGAAGACCTACCCTGTCCACTAGCCCCCTTTTTCTTATTCAGATATTTTTGAATACTTTTAGCGATAAGGACCAGTTCCTTATCATTAATAGGTTTATAAGCAGCAGTTAAGGCTAGGTTAGGTTCAGTTTTAACTGGTTCACCTATGTTTTTAACCTTTTTCCTTAGTTCATAAGTTTTCAAATTACCTATAAGCTCATCCAAAGATAAGGTGGTCAGATTCTTGCTTTCTACGATAGCACAAGCTTTAATCTCCCAAGAATCTGGAAGAACCCTAGTTAGGATTTTTTCTACTCTATCTTCAACATTTAAAACCCTTCCCAAAGAAATAAGTTCAGATGAAATAGCATTAAATCTAGTGTACATTTCAGAAATTGATTCTCCTTCCTTTATTTTAAAGCTTTCATATTCAGCAAAAAGGAGTGTACCTCTAGATCTTTTGATCGGACTCGTTCCTTCATGTGCAACCTGTAAAGCATCCCAAATTTCCTTTGCAGTGGTATACCCTCTAATTTTAGTGCACTCATCAGGATTGAGTCCACAGACAAGCCACTTCTTAGTTTTGGCATTCTTTTCCCACTGCCTTAAGTCTTCAGCATTGCATTCCCTTCTAGTTTTGGGAATATCATTTCCTTCAGCATCCTTTTTCAGTGGAATCATGGGACCTTCAGTCACTATGTCCCATAACTCATAGTCTTCAGCCTGAAATGATCTCTCATTCTTTCCTTCCACCATGAGTAGTATTTTCCATTGAACAAAGGTGCCCTAACAGTTGACTGACCCTCACCATTTTCCTGTGATGTACTTATTCTAATCCTAGGTGTTAGCCTTTTCAAGGATAACCCGCTCTGATACCAATTATTTCCAAAGATACACCACTTTACTGTTTTAAGGACCAGTTTCTTAAATGTGTTCCTTTACTGCATTATATGCGGAATTAAAACTGTAAGTAAATGAACACCCAATATTAGCATGGAAAAATTCCTTTAACTAGGGATCAAAAAACCACGACCTACTCTTCCAAGTAGGATTTCAACTTCACTATGTAAAAGATTCACTTGGTTACAAGACTACCTTCTTACTAACCTAGGACTAACTCTAATCCTCTAGTGACCTCTTTCACGAACAGTGAAGTTTCTTCAAGTACACGACTTGAAAAGAAATGATACAACTCGATAATACCTACTACAGTTGAACTAAGACTGAACTTTTACAAGACTCAATCTAAGGAACAGGTTCTTACTTAGTTCCCTGTAGCTTTATGATTACACAAATATGATTAAAACTCTTTCAATGCTAAGATTCGATTCTCTCTGTATTTGTGTACCCTTCAATAGCTGAAATGCTCCTCGTTTTACAGCTTCAGCAACCAAGAAGTCTTGAGCAATTAGAACTCCAAAGCTTCCAAGAGTTTGAGTCCTAATTGAACTCTTCACTAGATCATCCGAAATCCTTTAGCCTTATCCACTCTTTATGCAATCTTTTCATATCACGTTTAGACCTGCATAATTATCAAGATAAATATTAGACTTAGGATAGTTGATAATATTTCAGCTTAAATGATTTTGCATGAATTATCTATTTAGCTGCAGTGATTCAAAGGAACATGTCCTTTGGATCTGTTCCTTAGCCATCAGTCAAAACTCCAAGTTTATCCAAGCTAACAAAATGGACAAACTCCCAAATATTATCAATTGGACCAACTCCGAGATATCAAATGAATCATAAATTTCCATGTCAAACATGCGCATAACTTGAAATACTTTAAACAACAACCAGGAGTAAACACAATCCAGGAAAACAACACATATTCCAAGTAAAGATTTAAACAAAACAAAAAGGTATAAACGGTTACACCTAGGGCAGTGCACATACAAGGAATGTATGTACAATATCCCGCGTAGACAAATTCTACAAAAAAAAAAAAAGGGATAGAAGCACCTACCTTTATCCGAAGAAGGAAAATACTACTCAATAATCTTCTTTCTCTACTGAATCTCCTCCAAACATTCTTGCTCTATGTAAAAGAACGAAGTACATAATTAATAAAGAAGGATTGCAAAAATAATCAATTCTTAAGAAATTGATACAGTACGGTCTCATCACTTCCAATGAAGCAGGAGTACAACTACACTGATTTAAAGTCATGGCCAGGAGTGTTTTCACTATGCAAATCCTTAACTCATCATAGTTAAGGCATCACAACACCTTCCTTAATACCTGACTATAAATAAAATAAGTTAAATAAACTAATTTGGTAACTCAATTCTCTAATCAGTTTGTTTCTTCACTTAGCAAACCATTCGAAAAGTAATGGAGAGTAATTCGTCCCCCAAAGCATGAATCACTACTTCCTCAATTGATAACACTTAAGTTGAAGGAATGACTAATACCATAAATTTCATATCACTGACTAGTAGCTAATCATAATTGTCTAGTCATTGCTTACTTTTGTTTACCCTCTTAATCATGGCACAATAACGAAACCGACGTTATTAAATTACTACTGAAACTTCCATTCATAATATATACTACTTACTTTCAGCTCTACTTTCAACCAATTGGAAAACTAATAGTGATGTCCCCTTGACATCAAGTAATATAGATGAAACATAGTAGCAGGGGTCAGTAGCAGTATTTACAGCTAACAACAATATATATTACATGTTAAAAGAATAGTACCTGTAGTGTCCACCACTTAAAATCATCCCAACCACTACTACAATTACCAAGGAAATTCTCCGCCTGCAATTACCACTATGATGTTTGGCAATATTTGCCTATTTTACCTTAATATCTCCTCATATTTTGGTAATTTATGCGCTTGTTATATGTGATAATTATGTTTCTTGTGCTCACTTATTGTATTTGTGATTTTAGGAATGGTGAGGATGAATTCGAGACAAGAACAAGCAAATTAGAATTAATGAACGCATTGGAAGCTATGGTGGAAGCAAGGCTTCCAAGAAAGCTCTGACGAGTTAGAAGCTATACTGGGAGCAAGGCCTCAACGAAAGCCTTGAAAAGTTGGAGGCTATAGTGGAAGCGTGGCTTCCACGAAAGCTTTGAGGCTGACGGAACATAAGTTTTTCCAATTAGATTAGGCTTTAGTTTAGCTTATCCTAGCACTTTGTAAACACTATAAAACCTCATTAATTTTGTTTTGGGTAGGAGGTCGAATTTCTAGAGCAAGTTTTGGAGTTCTTACACTTGGAACCAAGGGTTTAATTCCTTTTCATCATCTATTAAAATATTTCATATTTCTTCCATGAATTCTTGTGTTGTTATTATGAATATGAGTAGCTAAACATATCGTTCTAGGGTTAAAGCAAATATATGAAGGTTGACGTTTGAAAGTTGAATTCTTCCTATTGATTTACCATTACGAATTGTTTATTCTTTCTTGAGCCTAATTGTTTGGTTATCAGGGCCCGGTAATTGAACATTATCTACGGTTTACAAGTTGAACTCGACAGAGGGAACTTGTAAATGCAAATAAGAAAGAATAGGGCTTGATTGTGAACCTGGGCATCAGGGAATCGATTTGCGGGTAGGATAGACATATACCTATTCGCCTGGCTTAGCTAAATACAGAGTTCTTTAATGCATGCATGTGATTTAACTCCATAGAAATATAGGCGTTAGAGTAGCTTGCATAGACTCGTGAAGAATCGAAAGGTTTTCACGAATATAATTAACCTGTTAGTTAGCAATCTAGGAAATCAAGAAGTAAAATCAACTGGAAAACTCAACTGGATTGTTCGTAACTCTGACCCTGGACCATTCTCTCTTATTGATAACAACCTACAATTTGCTCTATTACTTGACTTCAGTTACCTGCTTTTAGTTATTGCATTTAGTTAGTAAAAATCTCAATCATTGGGGAAAAAGATCCCTGATTAGTTCTTAGAAAATTGTTTGCTAGAACTCAGTCGTAACAATAGTCCTCGTGGGAACGATTCTCGATTTATTTACTTTATTACTTGTCGACCACGTATACTTGCGTGTGCGTTTGGGAGCAACAAGTTTTTGGCGCCGTTGCCGGGGACTAAATAATTGACTGTTTTCTTTTTAGACGATTTGTTATTTTCTATTCAGGTTTAATTTTTGTTTTGAGTTTCTTGTGCTATTTCAGGTATTAGGTTTCTCTTAACCCTTACCTGTAGGAATGGCAGAAGATCGAGCTTTAGCTGTGCGAGATGTTGCTCTTCCCAGTCTGGAGGGAATAGCCTCGAGCATAGTTAAACCTGAAATTACTGGAAACTTTGAGATTAAGTCCGGCATGATACAACTGTTATATACGACTGGACAATATGTTGGATTATTGCACGAGGATCCACAACAACATATCCAGAATTTCTTGGAGATTAGTGACACATATACACCAGCAGGGGTCTCAACTGATTATATTCGATTGATACTCTTTCCCTTTTCATTGATCGGGGTAGTAAAGAAGTAGTTAAAGGCTGAAAAGCCTGGGTCTACCACTACTTGGGATGCTTTAGCTAAGAAATTTTTGGCTAAATTCTATCCATCTGCCAAAACAGCTAGAATAAGGAGTGAGATTATGTCTTTCAGACAAAGAGATGGAAAATCCTTATATTCAGCCTGGGAAAGATTCAAGTCATTGTTGAGAGATTGCCCGCACCACAACCAGTCTAATGAGGTGTTGGCTCACACTTTTGTTGAAGGATTGAATGCTCATACCAAGATCGTGATGGATGCTACAGCTGGAGGCCAAGTATTGGCCTTGAATTTTAACCAGATTTATGAATTGCTGGATAAATTTTCTCAGAGTAATCCTGACTGGCAGGGCGATGGTAGAGCCCCAACTCAAAAAGTTGCTGGAGTACTTCAATTGGATGCGGTTTCAGCGTTGAATGCAAAAATGGATGCGATAGCCAATCAAATTAGCAAGCTAGCATTGCCACCAACTCAGCAACAAGTGCAATCAGTTAAACAAGTGCAGCAGTTTCAAAGTTTTTGTGAGGTATGTGAACAAGATCATGCTACTGATATTTGCCCCTCCAATCCAGAGTCAGTTTATTACGTGGGGGAATCAAAATAGGTCTCAGGGACAGAATTAGAACCAGTTTGGTAATAGCTACAATCCTAATTCACGAAATCATCCTGGTTTTTTTTGGAGTGATAATCAAGCTGCTCAAGGTAATACGAGATCTCAGAATAACTACCAGAATTCGCATCCTCAGCCTCCACCACTGCAGTCCAGTAGTTCAGTTGAAGATTTGATAAAGCAGACGTTAGCAGGCCATCAGAGAATTATAGCTGACAATGCAGCTCAGGCACAGGCCATAAAAGATCTTACTACTGCTCAAAAAGACCTAGAACGCCAAATGGGGCAGTTAGCTGGAGCACAAAATTCTAGGCCACATGGAGCACTGCCTGGTAATGCTGAATCGAATCCTAATCTAAAAGGAGTTGAGCACTGTCTTGCTATAACTCTAGTTAAGGGTGAAGAGTTGATGGCCAAAACTGAGGAGAAGGAGCAACTTAAAGCAGCAGAAGTAGAAAAAGTGGAGAAAGTGAAGAAGAAAGAAGAGAAAAAGGAGGCACCTCTACCGCCCCCACCATTTTCAACATACCATCAAATATTTATCACCACGCCAGAATATTGACACATCTTATCCGATGTTTCAACATCCTGAAAGATGTTTAAACATCAAAGCAGATGACGATACATAGTTCATTTTGTTTACACATCGTGACGGATGTCCGCAACATATCATTATATGTTCACAACATATAATTAAATGTTTAAACAAATGTAGATATGTTTTAATGTAGCAATCTATTTTTTGCAAGTGTTCGACCATATTTTGAGTGACAAGATGAATATCTACACATTTTAAATGAAAAAATTAATAATTGAGTATATAAAGTATTACTCCATCGATATTTAAGGTGTTTGAAATGATAACACCGATGATTGATGTTTTTATCATTTAGGTTTGAGGTGTTTGAGTGAAAAGTGTTAGTGTTATGTGTGATAACACAAACAACTAAGTGGTTACATGTATTTTGATTGATAGGTGAACATATTGATAGTTATAACTCCAATAAGAAGTCGTTCATATGTGTTTGTAAGTGATTTTGAACAAAATTGGAGTGAGAATTCTAATTTAACTTGTTTACTCATCTATATGAACATCAATAAAGGAGTTTGCAGTGATCTATCAAATGAGTAAAGTTAACCTATGTTTTAATCGAAATTTGAAGGGTTTAGGAGTTAAAACGGTAAAAAAAACACCTTCAAAGTAAGTAATCATTGATAATTGAACTCATTCTTATTGAAAACTCAAACTTAAGTATAAACATCTAAGAAGATGTTTAAGCATTTGATTGTAATGTTGAAACATTAGTAGTTATGTTTACATATTAGTCCGATTGTTCAAAACATCGATAGGTATGTTGCAACATGTACATTATATGTTTAAACATTGATATTGATGTTTGCGCATCGATCTCGATGTTGTAAACATACTCATACGATGTTCAACATTCTTTCGAGATGTCTGAACATTCTTTGAGATGTTTAAACATGTTTGATGATGTTTTTTTAAATACCGCATTGATGCCTAAACTATTATTTTGGGTTCAATTCATGCATCTTTTGAATATTTATGAAGTGGTATGAAATTTTTATTATATGATTTGGATTAAGTTATTATATGATGTTATTTTTTGCTTCACGAGTAGTTAATCATGTGTCTACTCACATACCCTGCCCTTTCACACGTTAAAATAACTGCACATTCATACACATTGGCACCAAGTATAACTGTACGTTGAAACATAATACAGATGTTCCACCATCTGTTATAATGTTGAAATATAATACAGATATTCCAACATCTGTTTTATGTTTGAACATAATACAAATGTTCCTACAACTTGTTTAAACGGCTAGTTGACAGTTTTAACAGTGAAACATAAACATTACCATTAATAAAATTAACAAAAGCATAGATTGTCCTTATATAACACAAAAGTAATAAGTACTAAATAAAGGTTAAATTATCCTTAATTACAACTCAAAAACAATTTAAATTGTTCAACAACCACAAACAATCATTGTACCATCCTGTCATGAAACATGTCAACAGCCCACTTCAACCTGAGAGTCACCATGTTATCTTCATTAAGACTGTCCTAAGGAGTCTTCGTGAGAAGGTGCTCGATGAAAGCTAAGGCATACCCACCAGATGAAGTGCGGGTCGGGGCTGCCGAAAGATCTGTCACACGCTCGTATGACCATGGGTTCTTGTTCAAGATCTCTTCCGGCAAGTTTTGGAACATCCCACACTGTTTGATGTAAATGGGGATCATGCAAGTGATTGGCTGAATGACTGCAGCAAAGACATCATCACTGTTGTCACCATAGGTAGAGTCGTACACCAAAATATTTGCTTCCTCCACTTGTAACTCCAAGGTAACATAATGATCTTCTTCCAACTTAAACACACTCATAATCCTCTTGGATCCAGCCCACTTTCTAGCCCCTGGGTTTGGCCTCTTACCTTCTGCATACTCCATCAAGTCCTCTTTAAATAGGACAGTCGTCAACTGTATATCCATTGGTGCAGCCAAGGCAACCGCTGTTGCTTTTTCCTTCATGTACATCTCCTACATCTTCCTTAAAAACTCCAAATCAAGAAGCACATCACTTTTGACATAGTGCTGGGAGTATGTTTTAATTCTCACCCTCATCATACTCAAGATGTCATCAACATGCTGGATTAAAACAAAAAAATAAAAATAAGCAGAATACTGAATCATCACTTGAGATGTTTAAATACTACGTAAGATGTTTAAACATCTTAAGTTGTATTTAAAAATCTCAACTGATGTTTATAAAAATGAAAACATATGAACTCAATGTTGAAACATATTATTGTATGTTTACATAAAAATAAAAAATGATTCAAGGCAGAGTAAACAAAACATGACTTCAGATGTTTAAACACTACATGAGATGTTCAAACACCAACATATGTTTAAACATAATTGTGATGTTTATAAAAATGAAACAAATGAATAAAATGTTGAAACATATTATTATATGTTTACATATCAGGTGCAAATTTTAACATTGTAATGAGATGTTTACACATCCACAAATATGCGTACACATAAACATAAATGTTTAAACATATCCATAAATGTTTGTTTACAGGAAAAAAAATTAAAGTAAATTCATATACCTGGTCCTCCAACTTGGTTTGCATACTCATCACCCCTTCTAGGTCTTTGTAGTTGTATTCATGACCAAGACAGAGAGGTGTCTTTTCCTCTTTCTTTTCTTCCAAAAAGGCATCCAGCGCCTCTCTTCGCTTCTTCCCAACAACTTTGTACATATCAACTTTTTTCATCACATTTTTTCTCCTCTTTCTTCCACTAGTAAATGAAGATTTCAGAGCTCTCCCAGGGAACACAAATCTCTTGGCAGGCACTTGGTTCTTTGTCCAGTCCCTCACCTCCACAAGAACCTTCTCAATTGCATCCACCTTGTCCATTAACAACTTCTTCTCTTTTTTTTTCATTGGGAGCATTTGCAGCTACACTCTCCTGTAGCATTACCCACTACTCTGATCTCCTTACTGTCCCTTCCCTGCCACCTTCTCCTCTCCTTACTGTCCCTCCCCTGCCACCTTCTCCTCTCCTTACTCATTCAATCCTACCAACTTCTCTTCTAACAACTGCAACCCTAGTATCTTCCCTTCTCTTGGCATATCCATACAAATCACCTGCACTGCCACTATATTCTCTTCCAATATCTCCTAACAGATCAACTGCACCTCCACCACTGTATGCATTTAACATCGACCCACGACTAAGAACAACATGTTCCATAGGGGTATTAGGTTCGGTATTTTCTTTCCTAAGCATTGTAACCCCCTTCATTTGTTGCATCAACCAATGCATCCTCTACATCCTGGTATGGCACATAGCCATCAATAACATCCCTCAACTCCACAGGTTTAGGAACAAGGTAAGGGTGCACCTCCTGCAAAGAACATAAGTTAATATAAAGTAAATTTCAGCATCACTTCAAATATTTGCAACATATGTATTATGTGCAAACACATAACAAAATGTTTACACATCTGAACTATGTTTCGAATATGTTAAACACATAATTTAATATTGAAACATTGATGCAAATGTTTCAACATTCATTACGATGTGATGAACATCTCAGGAATGTTTCAACATAATATCAAAAGTGTACATAATAAAAGGCAAAATGTAAAAGAGTGCCTTACTGGGGTCTCCACACGCTGAAACACTTGTTCAGGGTCTCTTTCAACTTTGTCAGATAACCAACGATGCATCCTTGGTATAGTCTTTTGTTCTGGATATTGCCTTAACCTAGCCGCAGGGATATCCTCTAACACCCAGGCCATGAAGGCCCGGGGAAATCCATAAAGGTTATAGCTATTTTCTAGATTTCCAAGTATTGCAAAATCCTTACCAAGATATGCCATCGTCAGTTCAAAGCTTTTTCTACCCCATGGGAACTTGTTAAATTCCTCAGGTCTGCTTGCCAAGCAAATTCCTCAACGCCACAACGCGTATCCTTTGCACATAAAACACCATGCACAAACCAAACCAAACACAAACTGAACTTCACATTTTTGTTTTTTATTTTATCTGACTTTATCAATGTCAAGATATGGTCACTTGAGGCAGCCTTCTTTTTGTCTTTCCCTGTCACCAAATCCCACAACTCTTTACCCTTCTCACGGACATCCTCTAAGTATTCTTTTGATGGAAACTCTGAACACCTCAGCTTAGTCATAAGTGCAAATTCAAGAAGACTAAAGCGTAAAGGCAGCCCATGAAAATTGAACCATAACTCGTGCTTCTTCTCACAAATAACCCTACTGAGTAGGACGTTGTGAACGAGCTTCGGAGCAAAGCAAACAGTCCCTTTGGCATGCTAAGAAAGTGACCAAAACAGCTCTTTCTAAATATGTCCTCAAGTTTCAAATCCTTTAAACATTGACGCAATTCAGCCAGCTTTCCTGAAATTGAAGATCTTATAGTAATTTTCTTCGTCGTGAAAGCCGCATGCGTGTCCAACCAGGTAGGCAATACCATATCAGGCATGTCAGTTTTTATAATTGGGGCAACCTCATCAGCTAAAACCACCTGCATGTAATATTTTATAAGTTAGGTAGATTCACAAGGGTAATGAGGAATAACAACTACTTGTTTCGAACATCACTGGTATGTTTAAACATTTCTCAGTCATGTTTAAAACATCGGGGTGTATGTTTAAACATTTCGTTCTTATGTTTAGAACATCGGGGTGTATGTGTGAAAGATTTCATAGATATGTTTAAACATCAATAGTGATGTTTAAACAAAATAACGATGTGCCAGCATCTATTTGTATGTTTTCACCACTATTCTTACCTCCATTGCATGTTCCTCTTCAATATCCTGTACTGCACATACTGTACTAGGCCTCTGCTCCACTGGTGACACACCAGCTCTGGATTTCCTCGTCCTCCTCTGTAGAGTAGGAACTTCTTCCTGTTCTTCGTCCTCTCGATTCTGAGTAGGAGTAGATGCTTCTCCTCCTTCGGCAGAGCCTCTTTATTCTCTGGATTTCATCGTACGCCTCTGTAGAGTAGGAACTTCTTCTTCTTCTTCTCCGTCCCCTTCATTCTGAGTAGGAGTAGATGTTTCTCCTTCTTCGGCAGAGCCTCTTTGATCATCACCTCCACTTCTGTTTTCCTCTTCATATTCAGATTGGTCCCTACTTAGATCACGACTATTGCTTGGGCTCTGAAAAGGAATCTGTACAAGCGAGGGTACATCTCCAGCCCTACCTTTCAGTCTTTTGCTACGAGGAGATTCTTCATGTTCATCCATGTCAAGTCTTCTTTGCGTGTCAGCCGGCTGTTTCTTAGCCACTGCCTTTACCAACCTCCTTCTTTTTGGTCCCATAATTTACTACCTGCAAACGGCGAACAATTAAACTAGTTCAACAAACACACAACTATTTTAAAAAAAAGTACAAACCAAATCATTACGAATAAATTCACCATTTTAAAATTATAATAAATATTTAAACATCCAACATGGTGTTTTAAAACATCATAAGTTATGTTTAAACATAACAATTTATGTTTAAACATCACCGTTAAATGTTCAACCATGAAATTGAAACATCTGAAGTGATGTTTAAACATTCATGTTAGTGTTTAACAACAAATGCAGTGATGTTGCAAACATCTACATTAATATTTAAGCCTCATTTTAATATTTTAAGTTCCAAATTATAAACATTTACGATTATGTTTAAACATTTAATTTAATGTTTAAAAATTCAAAACTCAAATGAATAACGTCTTCTCCGGTTAAACAACCGGTGGCATGAACAAACACCTCATATGATGTTTAAACATCACAAACAATACGCCAGATGTTTGAAAAAACAGTCGACGTGTTTAAACATATCATCGCCAAAATCAGTCCTTCCCGCTCAAAATCAACGCTTCCCACACTAAAAACAACTCAGACACAAGCAAAATTCAAAAGGAAAGCAACAGAATCAACCTAGATTTTACGATTTACATTCTAGGGTTTTCACTCAAACATAAAGAGGAAAAACAAGAAAAAGTGATGATTTTGTGCAATAAAATACAATGTCGGTGTCGGAATATACTTACACTGGGTATCGGAGAAATTTGAAGGCCAGAAAATCGAAATTGTCGCCAGGTTGTTCTTGGTAGGTGACGGGAAAAGCAGAGAAAAGTTGGAAAATGTTTAGGTGTTGGAAGAAATTTTGGGATTAGCGTTGGTGTTTGGAATTTGAATGGGGAGGGTAGTCGGGGTCGTGGGTGAGTGGGGTAGTTTTGTTAAGTTTTAAATTTTAATTATAACCCACAAATTTTGAAAATAATAATCTACCCCCCACTTGCTCCTTAATCACACTTAGAAAATAAAAAAAAAAAATCAAAAATAAAAAGAGCCAACTTGAGAGGTCCCTTTTCTCATTTGACAACTTGAGAGGACCCTTTAGTGCCATTTTCTCATGTTTGTTGCTAGTCCTGAAGTTATTCAAGGTCTGATGCCCTCCCTGAGGAAACATCTAGAGTCCTTGTCAATCTTATATGCATTCTCCTCATATTAGCAGTGTATAACACAAATCTACCAAAACGTAATGTAGAACTTAAATATGAGATGCTCAACCAATGAACTACTAACAGAAGCAGATTTATGAGACGTTTCAAAGGAATCTTATTTTCTTTATTGAGATGGTGTAGGTCTGTTAGTAGAAAACAAGAAAAATGTAAGAGAGATGAGAGCTTTTGCTTCTATGGAAACTACTATTATAATTATCGAGATAGTAGAAGACTTTGCTCGTTTGATACCGCACCAAATGATCTCTCATACTTTCTCCGACTAAACTTATCTTATACTTCCTCCGATACAATTTATATGGCAGTGTTTGACTTGACACGGAGTTTAAAAAATAGAAGTTGACTTTATAAATGTTCATACCCTTGAAAAAGTAGGAGAGGGAAAATTGTAGTAATCAAAAAGTTGTTTGTGGCTTTTAAAAGAAATAGGGCCCAATAGGGATAAAATAGAGATAGTACATTAAATTGTTGACAAATAAGAAAATGTGACATTATTTTTGGAACAGACCAAAAAGGAAAGTGTGACACATAAATTGGGACGGATGGAGTACCAAAAGACGCACACGGTAATTATTTTCCTTCACAAAAGTATTTCAGCTTTATTCAGTCACTTGTTTCAAGTACCAGTCATTGTCAGTCTTCAAAATTTCAAAAGCGTCCAACACATCATACTCCTACCATTTTCACCTTGTACGATCAAGGACGTCTCCGAAGACAAAAAAGATCAACAAGGCAATCAGAGATGCTAGCATTGTAAACCAAACGGGCAACTTTCATGTATTATTATTGTACAAGAACGAACAGCTGCAGAAAACGTGGGCTAAACTGGTAGCCACAGTAATTTTATTCGATTTCCACACATGTACTTCATCAACCAGCAAACCACTAAACAGAGATAAGATACTCGCAGGTCAGTAAGCAGTAATTCACCGTCAAAATACAGACATGTCCTTGGTATCGCATCAAAGATCCGTCCCAGGGCATTCTTTCTCATAAACTTCACCTGCATATTTCCAGTTCATAACTTTCCATATGTTCTTTAGGTAATCTGGTCTCACATTTTTGTACTGCAACGAAAAGAGCAACAGCACGCTGTTAGATAACTCTTGATAGAAAAAATGCTTGCAATTAAAATAGTGCGTCCACAACACACAGGTAATGGCTTCCAAGAAACATAAACGCATAAAGCATCCAATTTAACATAAACTTTTAGCTTAGATGGTACACATAATTCGTATGGGATTTGAGAAAACAATGGTCCTCTTTGACAACGTCACCAAATAGAATTTGCATGTTTGGCTCAAGTAGGACAAAATAAAAAATATACAAAAAAATAAGAAAAGGGAGAACTGCAGCGTGGAGGGGAGTGCATTGTAAGACCTATATAACTATGTGTATCTCCTCTCTATATTAAAAATAGTTCCACCCACTTTGTCCAATATAAAAAATACTTGGTGTTAATAACATATTGACCAAAGCTCAGAAAAAAAAAAAAAAAAAAAAAAAAGAGAGAGAGGAGAAGAAGAAGATGCCCGTTACACGCAAGAGCATCTGCTGTTCTAATTGAAGGAGAAAGAAGCAAAATATTCATTTGGAGGGAGTACCAATACTACTCACAATTAAAAGGAAAACACTGGAGAAAATCGACAATCATTTAATCGCATGGAATGTCAATGGCATAATATCATATTTAGGCTACTATTGCGCTAGACAGTATAATAATCATATACCTGCAAGTAGTATGCATGTTCCCAAACATCAATGCCCAAAAGAGGAACCAAGTTTGGCCCTTTAGTAACCAAAGGATCCTGCAGAACAGTAGATAAATATCACATGCAACCTTGACTAGCATCAATCACTCTGTCGAGAAACATTTACTAACTTCCTTGTGCAATCTCATCATGTAAAAGATTGATATAGAATATAAACAATCAAGACTTAATCAGTGCAAAAGACCTGCCTTATGGTGCAGAGTGCTGCTGATCTATCAAGGTGATAAAGAAAAATCCAAACAATAAAGTTACCAGTGCACCCAATTTCATTAACCTCGGAGGTCATGCCAGGATTAGGAAAAAATTTTGGAAAGAAGGAGGCCTTCAAGGAGCTAGGAACTGACTCTTTTATGTAGAAGACTGAGGAAGTAGGTAACTTTACAGTTAGATATTGTTGAGTTGCTGGTCAATTCAATTACAGTGGAGGCCAGCCACATAAAGGTGTTTTAAAAGGTAAAGCTCCATCGAAAGTGCCTGTCATACTGGATAACAGCATATTAACATGTTCCACTCTAGACAGTCTCTCAAATAAAGGGCTAGGAAAATATGACAGTCCAAGTTTGGGCAAGTTGAGCGGGCATATTTTTTATGGCAGGTCAATTTGGGCACAACCCAAGTCACCCCATCTAAAAGTTGGGTAGATTTGGGGTAAGTATCTACGGCCAACTTGACTCACTAGAAAACTTGTCAAAAGAACTCTTTTTTGTTTGATATGATAGATATAACCACAACAGACAGAGAACAAAAGGTCATGCCAAGAACAATATAGAGCACTAATGATAAATGGGCAGATGATCCAAAAATGACTGAGATCTCTTAGGAGCACAACTGCTATATGCATTAAAAGGAATATGCAGAAGGTTTGAACCATAGATGTTTTGAAGGACAAGTTGAGAGTGACGCAACGGCAGATGTTCATATAGGTAAAACATACAGTGTATCAATTTTGCCATCTTGATAGACTTCATTGAATCCTCACATAGTTAAAGGAATTTTAGACCTTTAATTTGCTCATTCTTCACCTTATTGGTGCTACATTGTGAATTTAACTCATTTGTCATTCCAGTAAATAAAAAAAGGAAGCCACAGCTCCCAGGCAGATGTAAGAACATGAAAACATTTGGAAAAGTAATACCATCTTTCTTTAGCTTTTCAACCAAAAACACACAGAGTTGTCATCTTTTACTGCAGATAAGCTAATCATGAATAACAAGGTGAACAGTTAGGAATGCAGGCTTATGAACTTGAAACAGCACAAACTATTAGCGCCTTATCCTTTCCTTTTTCTGGGTTACTATATAATCATTGACTGGCAACAATAAACTAGAGAAAATCAACTGAGGACGCTCAACTATCAAAGGGTTTTGCAGCAGAAACATAAAAAGTTACCTGATTTGAGGTGGTTTCAATCACTAGGCGCTTCAGCTCTTTGTCCACACCAAGCCACTGCATGCATACCAGGAAGCGTAAAAATGAAATAGAAGGCATGATGCAGAGATAGATTCTCAAGAGAGCAGACACTAATCACCAAGTGGCTGAATATCAAAAATATAACCCTAGGGAAGAACAGAAAGTGCAGACTTACCACCCAGCCAGAACCCTGTAAAGCAGCACCTTCTGCATTCATCTTTTGTATTAGAGCTTCAAGAGAACCAAAGTTAGTATTTATAGCCGAGCCAAGAGCATCCTTTGGAGGCTCACCACCACCTTCCTGAAATATGATTTAGCTTTTAAATTATTGCCCTGCAAGGTTGAATGATAAAAATATCTGAGGTAGTAACATTACTCGAGTAGGGGCAAGGTTCTTCCAGAAAATTGAGTGATTAATATGACCTGCATGAAAGCACAGCCAAAGATATCAAATTGAATAAAAGAGCAATACATTTTTGACAAGTCATAGCATGACACATGAAATGGCTTCACCACGACATGAACAAACAATACTGCAGGTTACCATAAGGGTTGGGGGAAAAAAAAAGGCAGGCCCTTGATATTTTAGCTAAAGAGTTCATGCCGATTTGTAAGGTTTTTGAGACCACAGCACACAGTTTCTTTTATACATAAAATCCACCACTATTGGAAAATCTAATCATTTCTCTCCTTTTCCTGGAAGTAGAACAACCATTTGGGTCCTCAATTTACATCATAAAGTTGATTAGAGTTAACTTTTAACAATCCCCCAGGCGAATACCTAAAGATTTCGTAAAATTGACATTAGATAGCCAAATAATGCTTAACTGTAGTGCAACGATTTTCCAGATAATCCAGCATCCCATCCAAACCATCCAACTTGCGCTCTCTATCCTTTTTTTCTTTTCTATCAAGAAATCCATGAGGGCCAACAGCACAAGGTTTGAAACTAGGTGGATAATTGTTCTACCCCTCTACCCTTCTCCACTTAAATACCAAGTTTTCGTCTGCAATAGGATTGAACCTGTGATGTTCGCCTTACATACACATCACAATTTGTTGTTCTCTTCCTTTCTATATTCTATTATTTCGCAACTTCAATCCCTCCTTTTTGGATTTTCCGGTACAATCTGAATCCAACTCTCCCAAAGCCAACTAATATCATCAATCAACAATGTCTTAAACCCCAATTAATTAGTGTCAGCTGTATAAATCCTCTGCATTCCTTCTGCACCCCCTCTATTCAGGTTGAGTATTCACAAAATTTATCAGAGTAGACTACTTTTACACTGCCCACTCAACCATCTTCTTTTGTCCCGAACGACTATGCTTTGTGAAGCTCAGATAAACAGAGTTAACGCAGCAACAACAACCAATTAGTCAAATTTCATGAACCATAACCACCAAACTATTAGAATGGCTATGAGAAAAGAACCTTAGCAATTCAAATCAAACAAAACGCACAGTCAGATCAATTTTATGTAACAATCTTTCTTTTTAGTCGCTCGAAAAAAGAAAAAACACTTTCATACATTCACAAACAATTGAACTTTAAACTTCCCATTTTAACCTCCATGAGATTATCTATAGCCAAAGTATTTTATATGGCCTGTTTTAGACCACAAGCTACAAATGTACTTCCTTTTTTCTTCTTAATACGTTATCTGGTCAAACACCAAACACATAAATTGGGACAAATATAACAACAAATTCATATATTTAGAAACAATTAAACTTTAAACTTCTCGCTATACCCTTAATGAGATGATTTAGAGCCACACAAAACTCTACGGATTGTTTTGCACCATAAGTTTCAAAAGTCGTATTCCCTCCATTCTAGTTTATGTGACAGCATTTCCTTATTATTCCGTGAAAAAATGGCTAACTTTCTAAATTTGGAAACAATTTAACTATAAAATTACTTCTTTACCCTTAATAAAATGATTTATAACTACAGAAATATCAATAGTTTATTTTAGATCACAAGTCTCAAAAGTCTTCATTTCTTTTTTAAATTTCGTTTAATTCAAATTATGATACATAAAAGGGAACGGAATGAGCACTTGATTCTTATACTCCGTGTCCAGTCACACAGGCTCAAATAAATTTCGATAATTTATTTTTTATCACGAGTTTCAAACGCCTCCTTTTTTTTCCCTAAACAATGTGCCCAGTCAAACACACTCACATAAATTGAAACAGACATTGCGCCCAGTTAAACAAGCTCACATAAATTGAAACAGACATTGTGTCTAGTCAAACAGGCCCACATAAATTGAAAGAGTGGGAATATGAATTACCTCCGCCATTAAACTTGATAGAGCTTTGCAATTTAGCAACAGTAGGGGAATCACCCTTATTAATAGCATCATGAAGCTGTTCAAGTGCTTTATTATAATTAGTAATATAAGTTTGATGATGTTTCTGGTGATGAATCTGCATGATTTCAGCGCTAATCGCAGGTTCCAATGCACCGTAATCGTAAGGGAGATCGGGAAGAGAGAACGTCTGTACACCACGGAGTTGTTGCCGGACTCCGGCCAAGGGCTTTTTGATAATTAGGGTTCTAAGTGCCATTTTTGGAAAGTTTCTAGTTGATTCCGTGAGTTCAGCTATGTGGTGAAGGAGATGATAGTGTTGCACTGTAAGATGTCAGCCTTTTATATGTGCTTGAGAGAGTGATGGCCACGTTGCTTTTACGCCACGTGTCCTAATAAATAGTAGTACTAGACACGGAGTGAGGTGCATTTTTCTTTTTTTAGTAACTGAAATGGTGTATCGTGTTTGAAACTTAATATCCGCTCCCGACTTAATTTACTGATGGCAAAATTATACTACTCTTTTTAATTAGAAATCTAGAGGATTGGAGGAATGCGACATAATTACGAAGTGAAATGTTTGACTGCTTCTGCATACCATGTTTCCAATTCCAACAATATGATAAATAAAATTCTTCAGTTTTCTTTTCTGAGAACTACATCTATATTACTAAGCTAGTCATCCATTAGAAGGCTGACTGCTAAATTATTAGTCGGAAAATTTTTACCTGCACGCGATGTTAGATATAAAATTTTATCACTTAATGATGTAGATGTGTGTTTTCACTTTAACTTGGAGCTACACTTGGGACGAGCTTATCATAAATCAGCTATAAGTGGTGAAGTTAAGAGGTAATTTGCACTTGCATACAACGTTCATATTCAGAGTCGCCATGTTATAATTCCTACTATATAACTTGTCTGCAAACTAAACCACTCCTACAAGTCGAAGAAACAGTGGCATTCTACCAAAGTTTGCTCAAATTCATATACCTGGAACATACTTATTGTTCAAACAACAATACAATGTTAGCTAATGTCAACCTCAGCTAAGAGAGGATAACACTATCAAGTTTTTCTGCTCAAAGGATAGGCACTTAAGTACTAACTACTACATAATTCATGTTTGAAAGACTCCTCTTTGTCATTTCAACAACTAAGTAGGTCATATGCATCTCAGGTGTCCATCACCAGGAATCTCAATTTCCAAATACTTGGGAAATGTATTAATCAATTCTGCAACAGCTCATTTGCTGCCTTCAACCATGCATCATAAATTTCATCTGAAAACAGCACAAAGTGTACCTGCAATGATGACAGATGGAAGAGGAATTGTTGTAGTCAGCACCCAGATTTAACAATGAGAATATAAACTGAAGCAAATAGCTGTAGACTGTAGTCAGCAACCACCTCTAACAATCCGAATATAAACTTAAGCAATAAATATGTATCGATGCTCGAATAAATTCTTTAATATGCTCAAATACGTTCAGTTTTTCAGAATTAAGGTAGTATTAGTAACACAGTTGCACTCAGAGGAAACTACCAAAGGAGCATATCACTTATAATTTGAATAATATTAAAATCTTTGTGAATGGAATGGAACCGGTATTTTTACCAGCTCTATCCACATCTTGACATGTGGATAACAAAGTATCACATAAGAACGAATACCAGAGAAAAAAAGAAAAACAAAAACTTAACGCACATCATTATTGAAACATCTCGACCACAAACAAGGAGGCAAATCTGAATACACAAACCAACCAAGAATTACACTCACCTACCAGATCAACTCAAAAAATCCTCAGCAGTTCATTTAAGAATGATATCTGGAGATTTCATATATCTTTCCAAAGACGTATCAAGACCAAAGAAATACATAGTTATTAAGCAAGATTTACTAAAATAGTTACTCAAGCAATTCAGTCTAGACACAGGTCTTGCTATAATAATTATTGGTAAATCAGTTCCTATCCTGGGGATAAAAATACTACATCTCTTCTGAGGCAACAGTAAGCTGTTTCTCCCTTTGCACTTCAAGTGGCTCCCAACAGAAGGAACTTTAACAGCTAAGCGAACTTGCAGATTCTGCAGCTTCTAATTCCAAGGGGTTAAAGTTGAACAAAGAACACAAGCTGGTCCAGAATTTCCGTGTAAGGTCATAGCTAGTGGAAACAATTTTCAAGTTCCAAATGTGCAATAAGTCCAGTACAAGGTAAATAAATAGAGTTGATGTTGCAGGAGAAAATCACACCAAACATGACTTCCAGAATACAAGGCTATGCACATTTTCTTTTAATTAGCAAATGAATTACTCATCTGAATGAGAATAGCATTCAGTAAAGGTTAGAGGATGTAGCATTCCATGAATTCAAAAGATACATTTCTCCACAGAAACATGCCAATGGACCCCAAGAGGGCTTTTACCTAGATGGCATTTCATGAGCGAAAACCAAAGGGAGGATAAGAACTCTATGAAGTATAGTCTCAACAAAACTGTGACCTATATTTGCAATCAAGCTCTGAGCAATCCAAAATCCAAAAGAAGATAATACCTGTTTGATGTCACTGCCAAATTCTTTGACTGTAGATATAGCCACAGTGGCAGCTTCATCATAAGGATATCTGTAAAGTACATAAAAGAAGGTTAAGCAGGAGCAGCTGTCCCTAGCTGCTAAAAAGTGATAATGCCGCATAATCATTTTTCCTTGCTCACTAACACGCAAACAAGTTTGCACAGGTAGTACTCATAAAATAGAAGTCCCAAAACAGTCATATGTACCATGTGACAATATTTAAGAGTCGGCGGCCTTAGTTGGAAAGGTGTAAATATAGTAATATAAAAAAGGTAGCTCTACTGAGATGTGCTCAAACTAAGGACAATTAAACGAATTTTCTCACTAATCACAAGGATATAGAAATTTATTTGTGCAACATATAGGGTATGACAAAATGAAACAAATAAAAACAGAATTGGCTATAATTCTAACCGGATCCATAATTTTATGTGACAATTTCTTCCAATAAAAAATTTAGGGGTTAGCTAGTTTTAGGTGGCAAAACAAAACAAGATAGATCCAGAAGACATAATTAGTAAGCTGTGATCTTAACTTAACATAACAATTGAATTCATTTAGTGATGTAAGTTCGTTACCGACAATTTTTTTTTCAGTCAGCCCCTTACAGAGCATAAAAGAAAAAGAAGATAAGCAGTGTCTAGGCAGTGAAATGTGAGATCATGCAGCAAACTTAGTTTAGGGTAGTCCCAACATTTTCTTCTCCAAGCTCAATCAGCTGGTGGATAATTTACCTTTGAGAAGGAACCAACAGAAGCATAGTCAAATAAGGTTTCCACAAACTTGAAAATGCATGGTTAATCCATATGAACTCACCCGTAGACCCCACATGATATGGCAGGAAAAGCAACATACTGAATATTCTTCTCTTTTGCTACACGCAAGCTATTCCTGCAATATAGATGAGAGAAACGAGATTAAAAGAAGGAATGAGAACTACACCATTGTATGATGAACATTAAACAGTCACTCACAAACCTATATGCATTTGTCAAAGAGACTTTAGGATTTGGGTCAGCATCATATATTGGTCCAACTGTGTGAATGACATGGGAAGCTGGCAATCTAAAACCTCTGCAATATTTCCCCTCCATAATGTAAGTGTACTGACAACATTCTACATAATACTGATGGTTCTAATCCATCATTGAAGCCAAGAATGAGCACATACGGGGTAATTCTTGCTTCTCCTGTTGGGCAGCGAACTCCAGGACGGACCTCTGTAACTTTATAGCATGCATCTCGTAGTTCTGGACCAGCAGCTCGATGTATAGCTAGAAATGGAAAAAAATGAAAAATTAGACTACATTACAGAGACTGTAATCAGCAGTAAGGTAAGAAAATTACCTCCATCAGCACCACCACCACCCAGCATTCGCTCGTTGGCAGGATTGACCTGTATAAAAGTGGTGCATAGAAAAAGGCCACAATCAAACCGAATGTATCATGAAGGATAGACAAAATCAAACATATCATAATCCCAAGAACAGTGCACTGTTAAATCAATCACTTGATCCCAAATTTGATGGAATCAACTATATCAATTCTTTGTATTTATTCCTCTCTGTGTTACCAAAACCAGGAACCATAGCAATGGAGCTCGAGAAGCTGGAAAACTGAACACAGGAGCAATGTTGAGAAGTTGCAGTCCAGGAAGGAAAAGCCACAGGTAAGAAGAGGGAAAGCATTGTGTTTCATTCACAGCCATACCAACGTTCATAGAATATATTTAGACAGATGGATTGACTAGCTAAAGCTCAAGTAGGAGGGCATTACTGCTCCCGGTTAATTTAAGAGTGTCCACCCTCAAAATCTCGTTTGTAGTTGTTTGTCAAACCACTAGAACTATGACACTTCAGAAGGAAAAGGAAGATAAGTCAGCTAAGGTGAGCTAATATGACTTTGTCATCAAAGCTCAATGGAGGGAAAACGGATATCTTTGCATCCAGAATTGTGGATGTCGTTCCTAGAATTGGAGCTGATGATAGGCTGAATATGATTGGAATAAAGTAGGTTAAATGTGGGAATTGTTCCTTGTAAATGGTCTTGCCTTTGAAAAGACATTCTCCTATGCAGGTTTTGATCAAGAGCCAAAGGAATTTGTAAAACCACGTATACTTTGCTGCACATATTACTGGAGCTAAAAGTCAGTATAAAGAATTCCAGACAAAAACTCTCGGATCCAAATCCCAACCCAATATCAGTCAATCGTTGATGCAACAGCAATGCTAATATGTCGTGTTCTGACAATACTACTCCGTAAGAAGTTTCCAACACCTGTCTTTTAATTACCGAGAAATCCCTGTAGGTCACTGTTAGAGACTTGATGTTTAATGGGCCAGCACTTGATGTTTAATGGGCCTGCCCCGCTACTCCTACACTTAACTACCATTGTTCGAACTTGTAACGTGAGCCTCACACACTGAAGTAGGCATTACTTCAGCATGAATAGTAACTGGTCATAGTTAGTTTGGTCTTCCTTTATATGAAAGCTAAACTCCACCAAACTGCAAAATGGAAACAGCCATTGATGCTTGCATCAGCTTAGGCTGCATATATGAGGGGTGTGACCATGCGTGAACACGGGATACTTTGTGCTCCGGTTTCCCAATTATTTCAACTTAAAGGCTATTCCATAACCAACTCTTGTTGCAGAGTCGAGGGGGCTTGGCTGGTACCAGACTCTAGAAGAGTTTTCTTCGAGCGAGCAAAAGGGGAACTATGAAGAAATTAGCCAGTCTAGTCAGGATACATAGACTATACACCTATTATACTAATATTATACATCTTCGCATTGACATGGGTAGAGCCGTCAATATGGGCTTGGCCCGTTGGGCTGGCCCGGCCTGGCCCGTAATTTAATAGGGTTGGGCTAAGATTTTTTTAGCCCACGAAACACTGAGGCTTTTTAGCCCGACCCACGCAAGCCCACGGCCCGTGAGGCTTGGGTGAGGCTGGGCTGGGCCGGCCCGTGGGCTTAATTAAATAAAATAATTTAAATAATAAAATAAGGACCAGTATAAAAATAATGAAACAGAGCTTCTAGTTTTGAATATTATGTTGCGATTTTTCAGTATTTATATTTTGACAAATATTATATTATTGGTATCTTTTTATATTTTCGTTTTACTGTTATTTGGAATACGGGTTCTTGGAGAATAACAATTTACCAAATGTGTGTGGTGACTTATCAAAGTTTGTAAATTTTTTTCTGATTATATTGTGTTAACAACAGTTTATGATATCTAAAATTGCTCCAGAAATTTTATGAAATTAAGATTCTCTTTTAACTAATGACAATTGAAATAAATTTTAAGTTCGCATTGGATACTTTTTGACACCAAAGTTTGTACTATATTTTTGCTTGTTATATTATCTCCTTTATAAGAATTGTTCAGCTGGATATCATGGTAATATTTGGTTTACTTCTAGTATATACTATTATTAAAAATTCAAAAATCAAACTAATATTATTAAGAAATAATAAATAATAAATAATGGTGGGCTAGCCCGGCCCGGCCTGCAGCCCACATAGGGCTGGGTTGGGCTAATAATTTAATGGCCCGTGTGAATTGTGGGCCGGCCCGGCCTGGCCCGGCAAATTGCAAAGCCCACGTGGGCTGAGTCGGGCTGGGTCGGGCCGGCCCATTTTGACAGCACTAGACATGGGATATGCAAAAAATGACTACTTTTTATTTAAGCGGCTTCGCCAGTGTTCAAGCAGTGTAAAAATCCTACTATTAAATAATATTATACATTTCAATCACACAATACACGTGTATTCACAACATCATTTAACAAACATTTTTATATTCGAATATTAAAATCAAGCAATAATTCAGGTTACATTCAAAAGCATATCTAAAACCGTGGTGTCCAGACCTGCTTGCCTCACATACTAATTCGACAGGCTACCTGCTACCAGCACATGTACTATTAACAATTATTTTAAACTCGAATACTAAAAGCAAGCAATAATTACAAGTCATTTCAAAGGCATATTATAAAGGCGAAAATACTCACAATAGCATCAGAAGATCCATCAACTGACCACTGAGTAATATCACCTTTTTGAATCTTCAACAAGCTCAACGGAGTTAGCTGAAATGTAACGCCGTTTCCTCCGCCGTTTGCCATGGTTGAAACGCCGGCGGCGATAGTCGATCGTCTGCCGTGAGCGACGGAGGTAGTAATTGAAATGACGGAAATGGGCTTAATGAGAGTGTGAATAGAAGGAGAGGTTTTAATAAGGGGAGGGAGGTTTGAACTGAGTTTGCGAGTGAGAGTTGGAATCATTTGTTCACTCAATATGTGCACTTTGGAGAAAATGGTGGGGAAACATTCATTTTATTTTACATTTTTATTCAAATAGCGGGTCGGATTTATTGTTTATAAAGGGTTGTTTACGAAAATATTTGTTACCATCAAAATATTTATCCGATCCTACCCATTAATTTCATATTTAACTGAAATAATTTGAAATTATTTATCCGCCCTAGTGTTGGCAAATGGGTGAGTTGGATCGGATTTGGATGGGTTAAAAATGGATTGAGAAAAATGGGTTGGGTTGTTATCCACCCATATTAATATGGGTAAAATATGATTTGGGTAAAAATGAGTTGGGTAAAATATGAATTGGGTAAATATGGGTAAAAAAACATAGAAACTAAAATTAAAAAAGAAAAAAATCAAATATATTAGTACTAGTATTTAAAAAGAACAAATAAGAAACAAAAAACCATCTAAGCATTTGTAAATTAGCAATTGATAAAGATGGAGCCCACAAAATAAGCACCTTCCTTGATTCCAAATCGATATGGGTTGTATTTATAGACCCACTTTTTACCCATCAATACCCATATTTTCTTGGGTTAAGTAGAGGAAGAAACCCAAATTTTATCCAAATGAAATATTAGTCATCCAATCCTTTGAAATATGGATCAAATGAGTGGATTAACAAAATATGGGTGGAAATTGCCAGCCCTAATCCGCCCTATTTTCCATATTGTAATCATAATTTATTCAGTATACTTTTGAGTATACTATAAAGGGATTGGTGAAACTGGATAGACCGCGCAAATACCTTGGACTAAATTTGTAGTGTAAATTTTTAATGGTAGATTGGATAAATATTTTGAATATCATGAGCACATAGTGTAAAAAATCACTATCATATACCAGATTCTTTTTGTTATGTGGTTGGATTAATTATTTTATTTTAGGAGTTTTTATTCCTTCTCCTTCACCATTAATTATAAGCTTCAGGACCTCAATTTCAAATTTTTATACAGTATAAATTCGAACTAGTTGATGCGTCGATGCCGTTACTAGACACCGTTGGGAAACCAAAAAGAAGTATATGCGATACCCTTTAAATTTACAAAGTTGAGTAGGTTTACAACTTATGAAACTCTCCAATGGATCATTTGGACATAACGGAAATGTAATACGTTTTCCATTTGTACGAGCTAAAAGATCACAATTGAAGTTTCTTATCCAATTGATTACAGTTTATGTTCGTTAAAAGATAGGCTTTTCTTTCTTCGCCTTGCAGATAATTTTTTGTCATCTTTTTTGTGTTACTAGTGCTGAAATAGGAGGAAGAAAAATGAATTGGTAAGAAGTTCTCTATATTAGGATCGATTTTCACTTTTTAGTCACTTGAAAATAGATGACCTTATAGATTCGTTTAGGTACCATTAAACTTAAGAATCATTTAAACTAATTTAGGTGACAATGGTTAAATTGTTGTTGAAACCGTATGTTAAATTGATGTATATATGATATACAACCTCCATCAAAGTTAAAAGATGAAAAATCTAATGAATAGACTTTTCTGGATTCTTTGGTCATTAGTAGTGAAAAGTGTATACATCAAATCAATGAATTCATGTCATGTATTTCAAAATGGAGTTCCATCACTTAACCATAGTTATTTAATGTATATTTTTCATTATCAAACCACTTAACCATGATCTATCAACATCGTTCGATGCATGCACCCGGTATGGGTAAGTATTTTCCTTACTAGCACAGAGTAGCTAATAGTGCATTTACTTGCAGTTACTCAACTTGCACATAACATAAGTGATTTTTCTGAAAAATATTTCCAAGCATGCTGTTAGAAATGGCTTGTGCGCTTTTGTCAAGAATACCAACTTCACAAATAGTAGAAAAAATTAAGCACCCTTGAACAATTTCTTGAGATAAAAAAGGAAACAAGAAAACATTTGAAAACAATAAATGAAGTTTTATGTTATAAACTTCAGACACAAATCTTGAAAGACATGTCCCTCTAGGCTAAACCAACATGACCAAATAACAAATCAAGGCAACATTAACATAAACATGGTCCCTTCATTTAGATAATTCAGCAGAGAGGGTGTTGGCCAAAGAAGATATAGTTGTAGGAGACAATCCCCTACTTCCACCTAAGTACCATTTCTTGATCTCCCCTGCAACATTTGCATTTTGCACTTCAATTTCTGAATCTTCTTTTCCTTCTGTAGCGAACGAAATCTGTTAATGTCAAAGGCAAATATCGATCAGTTCAAATCGGAAACATGACATAACATTAATCCATCAAATTGATTTTATTTACTTTTTTTTTTTTTTTGCGAAAATGATACCTTAACATTGCCGGAAGTAGCTGGAAAAGAATATGTTACGACAGAATCTTTCTTGAAATACTTAGACTGGAAAAATTCAACAATTTTCTCAAGTGCTTCTTCTTCTTCCTCTTCATATTTATCGACTTCTGCTAAACGATCTCTTACAGCACTCTCTAGCTGCACTCCATATTGTGAACCTTTGATTTCTTTAATCACAACTACTCTCAAGAATTTATCAACTGGAGCTGCAAATTTAACATTGAATTTATTATATTTTGTAGTCTCTCTTTGTTTCCTTATTTATTTTAAAGAAGACAACTTTAGTAATAAACAAGAATGTGTAGTTATTAGTGAAGGTTTTACCATTAACAATAGCCTCGAAAAACTCATCATTTTCAATTAGCTCAGCTCCTGATTTACCCTTCCACTGCTGCAAATGAGTTACAATTTCTGGATCCAAGTAAACTCCAATGGCAGTGAATTTAATTTGGAGAAAGTGTATCTCAATGTCAGTTATTCCTGAAATAATTGAAACCAGTCAATAGTGGTACCAAATAAACCAAGCAGCCGCTCGCAGGCTTTGTTCTACTAACAAGAATTAAGAGCTACTAATGAGAGCTAATAAGAGTACAACACGTGATGATTGTATTTTATTTTTCGGTAACACGTGTCTCCAGTATTGTTTCAACTTTTGGAAGTCAAAAAGACACGTGATGATTGGAGACACGTGATATGAGTTCAAACCATGTCACAGACAAAAGATGACATTGAAGAATAGAGGAATAGGTTCAGTATCCACCGAATTTTACACCGTGCCGCATTGATCTCGTAAATTTCGAGGTTATCAAAAGGAAAGTCACGTTTACTAGACTCAAAAGTTTTCCGGTTCAGAAAAAAAAATTACAATTCAGTTAACCATGCAACCAGTTAGCAACAGAAACTTTACCATGACCAAACATAGATAATGATCATGAAATGATGCGATAAAAATAAAGAACTTGTGATTAAAAAAATATTACCATGGCCCATCAATGGTAAAGGCTTAGTAGTCATCATGAACTGAGAAGGAAAAGGAATTTCATCCACCATCACTTCGTTCTTTCCCACTACACATAAATATATACATTTAGGACAAATAATTAATCAAGTCTCTTTTACTTGATAATTGATATATGTAACAAGTCATAAGGGATAAAACAAAAAAGAAAATGACTTACTGTTGATCTTGATTGAAAAACTTAGGCGATAGACTACTAGGAGAGTTGATACACTGGACTAAACAAAAAAATTGGAAGTAGTTGTTATATTGTTTTGTGTGGAATATAAAAGGAGAATTGTCTTTGGAGAACTTTTAGCTACCACACGATCTACCTTCCAGCAAAGGATGAGTTAGGTACGAGTAGACATTAATTTGTCACAAGATGGTAAGTTGGGCACAGGTAATCTGGAAAGGAGGGTAAGAAATTAATTACTATACTACTTTAGAACCTTTTTTCTTTAGTTCTTGGTCTGGTCAGTGGTCACGTCACTTACTAAATTTGGTATGAAGGTACGTGTGTGTGTGGTTTTTTTGTAACCAATGGCTTGAAATAACAGTGGTTCTTTGTTCCTAAAAAAGAAAATATATTGGCTTCATCAAAATAAAAAGGAAAAGGATGAGAATTGCACGTCTATTATGTGTGAGGCTTATATCGATGCTACTAGACTATAACGTTCATGATCAGTAATTTGATCCCTACCAATCGGTGTGTCGGAAGCTTTGTTAATTTTCTCTCAAAAATTACAGTTTTACGATTGATAGCCTTATACTTGAACATATATTTTTCCATTGGGACATTTTACACCAATGAGGAGAATATACCGTTGTATAAGCATAAATTTTAACCAATATCCTAATTCTTGTTCTTTGTGGCTTAGCGCAATATAAGTAATGTTGCCCGTCATGTAGTACTGAAATCAGTTGCATAATCCCAATATGCAAATCTACTATGGCCCCGTTTGGGTGGGCTTATTTTAGTAGCTTAAAATTAATATGTTACTTATAAGTTATTTTTGATAAGTTAGAAAATTTTAATTTTTTATTTTTGGTTTTTTTTAAGCACAAAAATGTTTATAAGTACTTTATCTTTTTAGTTATCAAACACCTACTTTTTACTTAAAGGTACAAATATATTTTTAAGTAACTTTTTAAGCTTACCTAAACGGGCTCTATGTTAATAAAAGCCAGAATTTTAATAACTGTTCATCTGTTTTTCTTTTGGGTACTTCTTATGTCATACAAAGAAACAAAAATGAATAGTCAATCTGCATGAAAATTATCAAGATGGTGTCTTTATGTCCATGCCATTTTCGTCATGAACTTACTACATCAGACTCTTGTCTTGTTGCATAACCACCACTCCTTTCACCAACCAATTTTAGGCTCTGTTGTCTCATTAAACACCTGTAACATTATTTATTACTCCTGCTAAGTACTTCGGAAATATTTACTGATCAATAAAAGATAGGAGTATTCAACATCTCATCGCATCTTCTCCAGGATTTGGGGACTCACAAAATTGTCTCAGGTAAATTTATCAATTGGTTGGTTACATCAAACTTAGCAGGGTTAGTGCACGCGTAGCCTATTTTGGACACCCATTACAGTTATAATCACTATTGGTCGCACCTTTGAAGGGTGGCAACTTCAAATCGAAATTGCTTATCTTTAGACCATCGGGGTTGAAGTTCATCCCGTATTATGCTAACTTCAATTCAAATATTTGAATTTAGTTTGAAATTGAGTCCAACTTCATGCTTTTAACCTTAATTTGGCTCAAATCTAAAAGTTGAATGAAATTTGCACCGTCGTTTGAAATAGAATATATAACTTCAGCCAGGTATATGTGCAAACACTTTTTAAAAATTGGCTACAAATTAAATGGTATGGTAAAACAACGGGACAACGGGTTGATTTCACTTATATACGATCATACCCCCTCTATTACAAAAAATTAAGAAAAATTATAAAACATAGCAATTTTTTCATAAACAAGTTGCTAGAAACAACTAAAAAAGGAAACCCTAAGCCTCCATCTTCTATCCCTCTCCTTACTGCCCCTAATTCCAATGTCGCCACCAGTCTACCACCGTCGGCAGGAAAAAGTCGCCGAACTTTTTTCATGATACAAAGATACAAAAAAGATTTTACAAATAAAGTTGAGATACAAAAATAAACACTAGAAATGGTGTAAGCAGAGACAATATAGATACAAGCAAAATAGTGTAGATACAAGTAGAAATAGTTTGGATAATAGTCTAGATACAAGAAGCTACAATGAAGAAACATTGTTAAATACAAACAATGATGGTGTAAAAACACTAGAAACAACAAAAACAACATAAATACTAAAAAAAAATGTATAGATACAAGCAGAAACATTATAGAAATAGAAATACTGTGTAGAAACACAAGATATAGTGCAAATACAACGACATACATATGAGATACAATAAAATAAAGAAAACACCAGATCTGACCGAAAAACATCAGATTTGATCAAGAAATACAAATCTGACTGAAAAATACCATTTTTTTATTAGAAAAATATCTTATGTGAACGAAAAACACAAAATATAAATTGAAAATATTAAATTTGACCGCAAAATACCATACTTTCATTGGAAACACCGTATCAGAATGAAAAAAAATACCAAACTTGAGCAAAGATTAACGATACTCCAGTGAGATACATTACTGCCTTCTTCATGCCACCAATCGACCCTGATCTCTTTTCATTTGTTTTGGATATTACCAAACCTAGCCTAGCATTCGTAAATCACACTAAAGCAGACACCAAACTATGGAAAAGCCTCCTTAAGGGTGGGTTAGGTTAGTCAATCCGGCCCGAGACGCGTTCGTTGACAAAACCGCCGTAGGAATTCTGACTTTTCAATAGAGGGAGGCAGATTGATCAACGAGAAATAGGCCCCTGAAGCAACTTGAACAAAATCAAAGTAAAAGAAAGAAATTCAATGACTTCTTCATTTTTTTTTGTTATCTTTATCATTTTCAGGTCCTTGAGTAGGAACGACGTTCTTAGGAGTAGAACACTAAGAAAACTGGAGGAAGGCGGCGCAGTGTAGGTGGCCGATGGTGGTGGTGGCAGCGGCCCAAGATATCTTTTAAATAAAGTGGGGGCTCCAAAGAAATGGGATTGTCTCCATTTCTGTTCAAATATGTAGCGTCGGGTGTGGGGAAAGACGCCGAAGAAGCGGCGGTTGTGGAGGTGGGGAAATGTTGGAGCTTCGGCGGGCAGCGATGGTGATGTTTGGCAATATTTGCCTACTTTACCTTAATATTTTCTTGCATTTTGATACGTTATTTGCCCATCGCACTGAATAATTGCGATTCTTGTGCTCACTTATTTTGTTTATGATTTTAGGAATGGTTTGGATGAATTCGAAGCAAGAACAATCAAAATGGATAAAATCGAGCAAGAAATTGATGAACTTAGCTAAATATGGGATATGGCATTAGAAGGCAAAGCTATGGTGCAAGTTGTGGATCTGTCGTAGCTTCAGATTTTGGAAAGCCATGAGCCATGCGATGCTTAGGGTATAGCGCGCGACATCCAGATGCTATGAGCCATGCGACGCCCAGAGAAAGCTTTTGGAGATTTGAACACCACTGTTGTGGCAATGCTATGAGCGATGCGATGCTTGCCCTGTGGCTTTTAGTTCAACGACCCCAACTTTTCCAACATAGTTTAGGCTTTGGTTTAACTTATCCTAGCACTTTGTAAAAATTATAAATACATTATAATTTAGGTTTTTAAGGGGGGAAGACCTGGAGGAGAGCGGAGGAGCCCTAGATGTTTTCTAAACAAGTTCTTTCTCTCTTTCTCTTATTCTTCTCTTTAATTCTATAGTTTGTTCGTTCAAGAGTTAGGGTTATTACATGAAGGTTGATGTTTGAAAGTTGATTTCTTCCTATTAATTTACCATTATAGATTGTTTATTCTTTCTTGAGCCTAATTTTTTGGTTATTAGGGCCCGATAATTGAACACTATTTACGATTTACAAGTTGAACTCGACAGAGGAAACTTGTGAATGCACATAAGAAAGAATAGGGCTTGGTCGTGAATCTGGGCATCAGGGAATCGATTTGCGGGTAGGATAGACATATACCTATTCGCCTTGCTTAGCTAAATACAGAGTTCTTTAATGCATACATGTGATTTAATTCCATAGACATATAGGCGTTAGAGTAGCTTGCGTAGAGTCGAGGATAGACATATACCTATTCGCCATGCTTAGCTAAATACAGAGTTCTTTAATGCATGCATGTGATTTAATTCTATAGACATATAGGCGTTATAGTAGCTTGCGTAGAGTCGTGAAGAATCGATAGGTTTTCACGAATATATTTAACCTGTTAGTTAGCAATCTAGGAAATCAAGACGTAGAATCAACTGGAAAACTCAACTGGATTGTTTGTAGCTCTGATCCTGGACTGTTTCTCCATTATTGATAACAACCCATAATTTGCTCTCTATTACTTGACTTCAATTACTTGTTTTTAATTATTATTTTCTTTAGGTTGTAGAAAAATCACAATCATCATCGAAAAAGATCTCTGAATAGTTTTTAGGAAATTGTTTGCTAGGATTCAGTCGTCACAATAGTCCTCGTGGGAACGATACTCAACTTATCACTTTATTACTTGTCGACCACGTATACTTGCGGGTGCATTTGGAGCAACAAGTTTTTGGCGCCGTTGCCAGGGACTAAATAATTGACTGTTTTCTTTTTGAACAATTTATTATTTTCTATTCAGGTTTAATTTCTTGTCTAGTTTATTTTTGTGTTACTTATTAACATGCCATCTTTTAATGAAAACTGGTCGAATAATAGTTGCTCAAAGTTTGATGATCTTTGTTTACTGTGTGGAGGAACTCACTTGTAGGAAAATTGTCCAAGTCTTTCAACCCTACGGGACTGGTTATGTGAATTTTCTACAACCTTTGACTGGAACTTTTGCAAATTGTGTGGTGGTCTGTGGAATTCTTATCCTAAGTGTCATACTCCTTCCCTAATCAATATGTGTGATGATTCTAATAGTGTTTATGAGTTTGACAGGAGCGATAAAGTGCAGGTTGTTAGCGAAACTTGAATAATGGAGCACATCAAACTCTTTGAAGCATATGGGGATTTCAGAAGTGAATTTACAAATATGACGAGATAGTTTATGGAAGAAATAGTGGAGCGTAGATAAGAGATTGATCAATTTGGCTTAGCTATTCATGATCTAGCGGCAAATTTGAGTGACATGGTTGAGGTGTCTAATGCCCAATTATCAATTATCATGGATAGTAGATTTGAGATAGAAGAGCTTAGGAGCCAATTTGAGGGGCAAAAAGTGGAATTTCTACCATTCGAGCCAATATTAGTTGACGATGCTGAAGTTGACAAAATTACATTTGAGTCAAGTGAGGAAAAAGAAAACATCATATTTGAGGACTCTAGTGTTTGTGCAAGTGAGGGTGTCAAAAGTAATGCAATTTTAGAATTAAAGCGCATTGGACCTCATTCCAATCATTTTTCAACATTGTGTTTGGATGGTGAGATAAAAATTGAGCCACCCGAGCCTATGAAGAAACCATAGGAGGAGGAACAAAGTGCCTATATTTTAAAGTTAGTGATGCCGAGGAGACAAAACGACATCCCTCATTTAAAGACTAAGAAGTGTAAAATGCGACATTGGTCACTTGGTCCTTTTTCTATTTTTTCCACCACCCCGACACCATAGTCATAAGCTTGAGGCAAAGTTGGGGATTCAATTCATAAGTTCAAGGTGGAGGTAAAAGTGATAAAGTTGTCTTCGTCGTGCCGCGACGTTAAATCAAGCGCTTCTTGGTAGACAACCCAATTTGCTTGCTTTACTTTTATTTATTTTTATTATTATTTTTATGGTTGTATATTACTTTGGGTGATTCTTTGGATTGCAGGTTCGTGTAATGTCGAGTTTAAGTGTGGGGTGTCCTCACTCCTGCCTAATATTGATGACCTGATGGGAGAAGTCTAAGTACCTCATGCTATACGGAAGCTTGGAGGATGCTAGCACCAAGGGCTAGAGCTTTCAGGGAGTTTTCTTACCCACTTGCAATATTAATTCATTTACTTGTTCGCACTGAGGACAGCACTTGATTTTAAGTGTAGGGTGGGGGAACTTCCGTTCTTTTTGATGTTATGGATGACTGTACCATTAGGAATTTCTTTTTAGAAATTTTTATTTTTGTCACTTGACTTTATTTTTATTTGTTTCTTGCTTTAATATATAAAAAAATGAAAAAAAATAAAACTAGAAAACTAATGAAAATTTTCAAAAAAAAAATCTTTTTAGTTTTAGTTAGTGTACATGTCATTCACCCCGTGGTTTTTCTTATGGCCTCGGTTCTTTTCCATGGGTAGACCTTTGAACCGGGTAATTTTTATTTTTTAGGAGTAGTATAGTATTAGTTAGCAGAATATTTTAGAAATAATGGTAGAATGCTAGGTGCCTTTGGTTTGTTTGATACCGGTGAATTTGGACTTGAGCATATGCTATTTGTGAATCCCTTTTGGTCATAAAACTGTGATACATGCCTAGAAAAATTTGAATGACCTTCTTGAGACGCTTAAATTCAATTACTTGACTCTTTTGTGAACCATTGTGCCTTAGTGCTTAAATTTCAAGAGTTGCACCTTATTTGCTTAAACCGAGAGTTGGAATGAAACCGTCTTGAGTGAACTATGTGTCATGTGTGATGTGAGGTATTTATTTTGATGTTCCGTGCTTGCATATTGATGTCTAGAACTTGCCCCGTGTGTTCAAAGCGAAATCCTGGGTTTGCTCTAGTCGGGAGATGATAAAGACATTTTTTTTATAAGCCCTTTTAGCCTTGATTAGCCTACCCTTTAATATTATCCTTATTAAGCCCTTTTGAGCCTATTGACCTTTTTATTGGCACCCATATTTCAAGCCTTATCCCTTTTGTTCTTAATTATCTTCTTTTTAAACCCTTACTCCTTAGAGCACTTTAATTGAAAAATTTGATGTTTATGGAATTGTGGTTGGACGAACTGGATTTCTTTTGAGTGGAACCAATGAAAGAAAAATATGGTGTATTTTTTTTAAAAAAAAAAAGTCATTGGCAAGGTTGAGAAAAAATATTGAAAAAAAGGAAAAGAAAAAAAGAGAAAACAAAAGAAAGAAAATAAAAATCTCAATCCTTGCTTGTGTGTTGCAAAAAGTAAAGTTGCAAACTGCTTAAAATTGAAGGGAAAATCCTTGTGTGATGTTTGGGTGGTTGCTTGGTTGGTTTTGAGAAGAATGGTGAAAATAAAAATTGAAAGTGATGTATTAAAGTGCTTAGGGAGGTAGTCACTATTTTATCCATATTTATCCTACCCGTCCTTTTGCCTACATTACAATCCTTAAAGTCCTAGTTAATCCCGATTGGAGTGAGCTTATATTAGTGGAGTCCTACACTACGGGCAAGCCTATGGTACGTTGTGTGTGGCACGTGAACTTCTTTTTTAGAGCGAGTGAATTCTTCTTATATTATGTCCCTAATCTATTCTTGAAATTTATTCTGTGTGTGATATTTGGGACGCTCTCTTGAGTCATTATATTTTGTGACGGCACATGGTTCGCGCGAGATAGGTGAAGTTATTAGCTTCTTGGTTGAGTGAATGGGTGTGATTTTGCGAAAGCTTAGTTTCATTGAGTCGGTTTTTGAGATTGAGATGTCTTGAGTTGGTCGTTCTAGTATTTTGAAATTTGATAATTTTTGGCATGTTGTGGGTCACATGGTATGTATTTATGCTCTTGTTTAATGGTCGGTATCAACCATTACCATAGGTAGTCCTGTTCTATCAAGTGTTGGTATTTAGTTGGGGAGTTGTTTTTGGTGATTGCTCGAGGGCGAGCAAAGGTATAAGTGTGGGGTGGTGATGTTTGGCAATATTTGCCTATTCTACCTTAATATTTCCTTCCATTTTGATACGTTATTTGCCCATTGCACAAAATAATTGTGATTCTTGCACTCACTTATTATGTTTATGATTTTAGGAATGGTTTAGATGAATGCAAGAACAATCAAAATGGATACAATCGAGCGAGAAATTAATGAACTTAGCTAATTGTGGGATATGACACTAGAAGGCAAAGCTATGGTGCAAGTTGTGGATCTGTCGTAGCTTCAGACTTTGGAAAGCCATGAGCCATGCGACGTTTAGGGTATAGCGCGCGACATCCAGATGCTATGAGCCATGCGACGCCCAGAAAAAGCTTTTGGAGATTTGAGCACCACTGTTGTGGCAATGCTATGAGCCATGCGACGCTTGCCCTGTGACTTTTAGTTCAACGACCCCAACTTTTCCAACTTAGTTTTGGCTTTGGTTTAACTTATCCCAGCACTTTGTAAACATTATAAATACATTATAATTTAGGTTTTTAAGGGGGGGAGACTTGGAGGAGAGCGGAGGAGCCGTAGATGTCTTCTAAACAAGTTCTTTCTCTCTTTCTCTTATTCTTCTCTTTAATTCTATAGTTTGTTCGTTCTAGAGTTAGGGCAATTACGTGAAGGTTGATGTTTGAAAGTTGATTTCTTCCTATTGATTTACCAGTACAGATTGTTTATTCTTTCTTGAGCCTAATTTTTTGGTTATTAGGGCCCGATAATTGAACACTATTTACGATTTACAAGTTGAACTCGACAGAGGAAACTTGTGAATGCACATAAAAAAGAATAGGGCTTGATTGTGAATCTGGGCATCAGGAAATCGATTTGCGGGTAGGATAGACATACACCTATTCGCCATGCTTAGCTAAATACAGAGTTCTTTAATGCATGCATGTGATTCAATTCCATAGACATATAGGCGTTATAGTAGCTTGCGTAGAGTCGTGAAGAATCGATAGGTTTTCACGAATATATTTAACCTGTTAGTTAGCAATCTAGGAAATCAAGACGTAGAATCAACTGGAAAACTCAAATGGATTGTTTGTAGCTCTGATCCTGGACTGTTTCTCCATTATTGATAACAAACCATAATTTGCTCTCTATTAGTTGACTTCAATTACTTGTTTTTAATTATTATTTTCTTTAGGTTGTAGAAAAATCACAATCATCATCGAAAAAGATCTCTGAATAGTTTTTAGAAAATTGTTTGCTAGGATTCAGTCGTCACAATAGTCCTCGTGGGAACAATACTCAACTTATCACTTTATTACTTGTCGACCACGTATACTTGCGTGTGCGTTGGGAGCAACAGTTTTAACCAAAACAATCCCTATTATTTAGGCCTAACTTTCACTACATCCTTATAATATCTCACTTAACTGAGAACATATTTTAAGTATTTCGAAGTTGACCAAAAATATTCAATTCATAAGTTCAAGGTGGAGGTAAAAGTGATAAAGTTGTCTTCGTCGTGCCGCAACGTTAAATAAAGCGCTTCTTGGGAGGCAACCCAAGTTGCTTGCTTTACTTTTATTTATTTTTATTATTATTTTTATGTTGTATATTACTTTGGGTGATTCTTTGGATTGCAGGTTCATGTAATGTCGAGTTTAAGTGTGGGGTGTCCTCACCCCTACCTAATATTGATGACCTGTTGGGGGGAAGTCTGATTGCCTCATGCTATACGGAAGCTTGGAGGATGCTAGCACCAAAGGCTAGAGCTTTCAGGGAGTTTTCTTACCCACTTGCAGTATTAATTCATTTACTTATTCGCACTGAGGACAGCGCTTAATTTTAAGTGTACGGTGGAGGAACTTCCGTTCTTTTTGAGGTTATGGATGAATTTCTTTTTAGCAATATTTATTTTTGTCACTTGACTTTATTTTTATTTGTTTCTTGCTTTAATGTATAAGAAAATAAAAAAAATAAAACTAGAAAACTAATGAAAATTTTCAAAAAAAAATCTTTTTAGTTTTAGTTAGTGTACATGTCATTCGCCCCGTGGTTTTTCTTATGGCCTCGGTTCTTTTTCATGGGTAGACCTTTGAACCGGATAATTTTTATTTTTTAAGAGTAGTATAGTGTTAGTTAGTATAATATTTTAGAAATAATGGTAGAATGCTAGGTGTCTTTGGTTTCTTTGATACGAGTAAATTTGGACTTGAGCATATGCTATTTGTGAATCCCTTTTGGTCTTAAAATTGTGATACATGCCTATAAAAATTTGAATGATCTTCTTGAGACGCTTAAGTTCAACTACTTGACTCTTTTGTGAACCATTGTCCCTTATTGCTTAAATTTCAAGAGTTGCACTTTATTTGCTTAAACCGAGAGTTGGAATGAAACCGTCTTGAGTGAACTATGTGCCATGTGTGATGTGAGGTATTCATTTTTATGTTCCGTGCTTGCATATTGATGTCTAGAACTTGCCCCGTGTATGTTCAAAGAGAAATCCTAGGTTTGCTTTAGTCGGGAGATGATACATGCATTTCTTTGATAAGCCCTTTTAGCCTTGATTACCCTACCCTTTAATATTATCCTTATTAATCCCTTTTGAGCCTATTGACCTTTTTATTGGTACCCACATTGCAAGCCTTATCCCTTTTGTTCTTAATTATTTTTTTTTTGTACCCACATTAGAAGGCAAAGCTATGGTGCAAGCTGTGAATCTGTCGTAGCTTCAGACTTTAGAAAGCAATGAGCCAAGCGACGCTTAGGGTATAGCTCGCGACATCCAGATGCTATGAGCCATGCGACGCCCAGAGAAAGCTTTTGGAGATTTGAGCACCACTGTTGTGGAAATGCTATGAGCCATGTGACGCTTGCCCTGTGGCTTTTAGTTCAACGACCCCAACTTTTCCAACTTGGTTTAGGCTTTGGTTTAACTTATCCTAGCACTTTGTAAACATTATAAATATATTGTAATTTAGGTTTTTAAGGAAGGGAGACCTGGAGGTTCTTTCTCTCTTTCTCTTATTCTTCTCTTTAATTCTATAGTTTGTTTGTTCTAGAGTTAGGGCAATTACATGAAGGTTGATGTTTGAAAGTTGATTTCTTCCTATTGATTTACCACTACATATTGTTTATTCTTTTTTGAGCCAAATTGTTTGGTTATTAGGACCCGATAATTGAATACTATTTACGATTTACAAGTTGAACTCGGCAGAGGGAACTTGTGAATGCACCTAAGAAAGAATAGGGCTTGATTGTGAACCTGGGCATCAGGGAATCGATTTGCGGGTAGGATGGACATATACCTATTCACCTTGCTTAGCTAAATATAGAGTTCTTTAATGCATGCATGTGATTTAATTCCATAGATATATAGGCGTTAGAATAGCTTTCGTAGAGTCGTGAAGAATCGACAGGTTTTCACGAATATATTTAATATGTTAGTTAGCAATCTAGGAAATCAAGACATAGAATCAACTGGAAAACTCAACTGAATTGTTTGTAGCTCTGACCTTGGACCGTTTCTCTGTTATTGATAACAACCCATAATTTGCTCTCTATTACTTGACTTCAATTATTTGTTTTTAATTATTATTTTCTTTCAGTAGTAGAAAAATCAAAATCATCATAAAAAAAGATCCCTGAATATTTTTAAGAAATTGTTTGCTAGAATTCAGTCGTAACAATAGTCCTCATGGGAACGATACTCAACTTATCACTTTATTACTTGTCGACAACAATTTGTGGAAAGAGAGAGAGTGAGAGACGGGGAGTGAAGTTGAAAAAGTGAGATAAGGATTGGGTTTTTTGCTATGTTCTATCTCAAAGGTTTTTCTTTTTTTCCTATATTTTGTAATTAAATCATCAATTTCTCTATATTTTATTTTATTTTTAAAAAAAATGTCCTCAAATTGTATATTTATGTAATTTTTCCTAAAACGAACCACCCCGCAAAAGGTTTAACAAGTTCATTTTTATGTGAATTGAACACTTTTAGGCATGGTCTTGATTTGCTAAGCACTTTTCCATAATCTTAAATTTTTGAGCATTTTTTAAAAAAATTCCACTTCTACCCCTTACTCAATTTTCTACAGTTATTTCACATTCACACTTTCTCTCTCTAAAAAACTCATCTGTCACTTCTACTCTTTCTCTCTTGTTTACCGCCGCCTGGCCACCACCGGAATATTGAAAAAACTACATCCCCAGATTCGTCATGGCTTCCTCATTCTGTTTCTACCATTAGTTTTCCGAAAATCACACTAAAATAGTGTATATCTATTTTTAAAAATAAGAAAAAATTTGCCGTTTTCGCACAAATTGAGACCATTGCTTTTCTCTATTTGCTTCTTTCTAATCTTTATCACATGTAAGTTTTATTAAGTTTTCTTTTATTTTCTAGGACCGGAACGGTGGGTGTGGGACTGTGTATTCTCTGTCGATGTTGTGCTCAAATATGTCACAAATAATAAATTTAACGAAAATGGAGAGCAATAAGTTGGCATTGGTGGTATGACACTACTGCCCAAATAAGTTATATTCCTCATGAGGGAGAACAATACACGTCTGTTTTAGAAAATATATGCAGCAACATTGGTTTTTATTTTCCACATAAGGGAGAACAGAACACAGCTTGGAGATGGTGAAGCAGTGACAGGCTGTAGTGCATGGCGCTCTGACATTGGTGATGGAAAAGCTGTCACGACAGTGATTATCATGGCGAGGCAGCAGCTCGCGGTTTGGTAACAAAGATTGAAATACTGCGTTGCAGCGGCAAAGCAGGGGTATAAAATCGAATGGACAAATGATGCCGGATTGCATTTATTTTATTTTACTTGAATTTTCGTATTTGGACTAATATATTTGTAAAATAGAATGGAAAAATGATGCCAAATGGCCTAGTTTTATTTTACTTTGAGTATTTATATCTGGACAAAGTGATGACGATTTGGTGTCATTTACTTGTAAAATAGACAAAGTAATTTTGCTCACTTGTAAGTAAATGATGTTGAATTGGTCTTGTTTTATTTTTACTTTGAATATTTGTATATGAGCAAAGTGATGATGATTTGGTGTCACTTGCTTGTAAAATAGACATAGTAGTTCTGATTAATTATGAATAAAATACGGTCGTATCGACTTTATTTTATATTTTCCTATGTACTTTTATGGATGAATGAAGTGGCAACGATTTGGACTCATCTGTTTGCAAACTGTTTTTAATATTTTGCTGACATAATGAATAAATGATGACAGATTGGTGTAGTTATATTTTTCTTTGAATTTTTGTTGATTTTTGTATTTTTATGTGTATTTTTGTGGATGAACGAAGTAAAGACGATTTGGACTCATTTGTTTACAAAATTGTTGCAATTTTTTTATCATTGTATATGCATAAAGACAGCCATATTTTGTTATATCGAAACACATAAGCACTTGAAGACATTTTTTGTGAATCAATAAACTAAGTACGATTTGACATCATTTATTCACAAAGTAATCATGATTTTGTGCTTATTGTATGAAGAAATGACTCCGGATTGATCTTATGTTATGTTTTGCTTTGATTTTTATATATGAGCGAAACGATGACAGTTTGGCTCTATTTATTTTGCAAAATAGGCGTGAAACACCGACGGATTGGCTGCATTGTATATGAGCGAAACAATGCCGAGTTGGCCTTATTTATTCACAAAACGGACGTGAAATACAACCGAATTGATATTGTTTTTTTTTGCTGCGTAGGAAGCAGTGTCATTATTTGTAGTTTCTAATTTAAAAAGGTGTGGTGGCATTTTTATAATTACGGTTTCAAAAAGGTGTGGTGACATTTTTGTAATTACAAGAAGCTCTCTATTAGTAAGAGTATTTTTGTACTTTCAGCTTCATTTAATGTAAAAGTGCTCAATTCTTTAAGACCATTAAAAATAGTTCAAGTTATTAAGACCACGGTGTTGCTCCTTTTAGTAATTCACCCTAAAAAATTCGGCTTATAACTTTGGCTTTTTATTCTTAAAAAAAGACCTCCAATTAGGTAAAAATTTCGCTCAGAAGCCAGTTTTATCACTGGTCTTTGCTTTGAGGTCACTTTTTTTTATTGATTTTGCATGAGATGTCATTTTTTGGAACTTCAATCCTTGTGGGTTGAACTGAAACGACCTCGGTTAGTCATTTCGGAAGTTAGAACTTCGATTGGCGTGCCGATAATTTAAAAAAAAAAAACTTCGTATTGTCCATTAGGACCTGTCTGTAAAATTTGAGCTAAATCAAACCTCATTTGCTAGGCATCGGAAGAAGGTTTCAGTTTTTACTGTCGAAAAATACAAAAAATAGATTTTCGAGCTCGGTTTTGGTGAACGAGCTCCGATTCAAAATCTGAAAGCGCCGTTAGGTTCGTATGATTATTTGTGACTTTTGTGCTTTTTCGAGAGTGAATTTCGAGGTTGTTCGGCTAGCTTCCGCTAAAATGCCAAAATTTAAATAATTTGACCTTTCACATCTCTTCACTACTACAAGTATGTAACAGATCATTGCTTAATGCTTCTACGTACTTCATTTAACATTCGAGGATGAATGTTTCTAACGGGGGAAGATTGTTACACCCCGTATATCCAAAGTGACTTATATCATTCTAAAGATATGTTAAGAATGATTTAAGTGAGTTTAAAGTCATAATATGACCATATATGATGTTTATCTGTTGAATATAAAGTTTTGGAAAAATCGGATTTAAGTTGCGGAAAAACCGACTAACGAATTGCCTTGGAACGAAGCTTTTTCAGCAATTAATTTCGTGTGTTATATGAGGTCTTTTGGGGACATATCATATACCAAATTGAAGGTATTGGAGTGTATTTTCCAACAATTTTAACGGTTTGTTCATACAACATATAGATAAAAAGATATGAGCATCAGAAATTAGGTCAGAAAGAGGGACATAAGCATAAAAGAGGACGAAATGTTTCAAGTATAAAAGGAAAATTCCTTTCATATCTCGTCATTTTCCAGAAATATAAAGAGAGAAACAGTTCTCTCATTAAGTTTGAGCAAATTTTATGATTTTGAAGGATGGACGTCAATCTTAACTCGAAATTGAAGACAAATTGCGTCAAAATGCTCTACGCGATTAAGGTAACGTTATGCTACCTTCAATTTCGTCTATAGCTTGAGTTTTAGAATTACTTCATGGCTAAGTAAAGTACCCAAATGCAGAATTATAACTTGTTTAAGCTTTAGAAGGTGTTGAATTCAATGGAAACAAGGTTTAGAAGCAAGAAGCATCAAAGGTATGTAAGACTAAACCTTTCTTTTGACAAAGCATGTATCTTTTAGCTTTTGAAGCTTTTCTTAGTTCTAAACTTAGTGTTTCTTGTAAGGAACTTGTATGGTATCAAGGAAACCTTGTATATACTTAATTTGGTACTGAAATCCAAGGTGAAAGACGTCCGAATCAGCAAGACAAAACGTTTCAAAATCTGAAAAAATTATTTTGATCTTTGAACAGCTGTTAGTATATTGATCATAACTCCTTGTACAAAATTGATATTAAGATGCTTTAAGAATCCCCAGAATCCTAAGACATATATCTGTAACTTTCATGAGACCATGAAGTCTATATCTTTGATCTACACTCTGAAAATTAGGTCGAAAGGCAGGACAGTGGTGTTGTCCAGACATTCTATCAGCGGATTTGTGATGTCATCCAGTCGTCTGATCTTGTTATCCATTTAACATGTTTATATTATCATTTTATCCGGGTATCCATTCCCGTGTGTAGTATAGTACTGGTTCTGTTTTTGCGGATCATCCAGTTTCAGGGGAAATTCTGCCGAAAATTTTATGGAAATTCAAAGAGTTGGACAAATTCTGAGTTCTAGGTTGTGTCTATAATTCTATCCGGAGTTTTCTTCTCATTCCTTTGAGTCCATATCTATTGTTGCCACATGTGTTATGTCTCATACATGCTTATGCTTATATTGTGATCATGTTATGTGTGATTTGGAGTCCCCCATAGAGGCTGGACATAGGACACACAGTCCGGTCGCGTGGGTATCAGGTTCCTAACCGGATTGCCCTAAGATGTGAGGAATGAAGCCTTTAGCCTAAATTGATATATTTTTCTGCTTACTGAATAGAGTGGGATCGTTTGGCAAGGAAACCAAAGGATGAAGCGGTTGTTGACTAGCCGTACTAACTTTTGGAAGAGGTAAGTGTTTATATCCATTTCTTTGGAGGCACCTGGCCTCGTGGATTTTCTACCATGTATTCCTTACGTGTGTAGCTGCCGATAGGCGTACTCATTACGTCTTAGCTTTGAATTTACATTGTATATTATATGTTATGCCATGTTGTTAGTATTGGATTGAGCATATGAGCATTGCACTCTGGTTTTGAGCATTGCATATGCTTCCCGGTAATCGATGAGAGTCCCGAGCCGGTGAAGGGTCATTATTGCATATACTTCCCGGTCGGCGATGAGAATCCCGCACCGGTGAAGGGTCATGATTGCATATACTTCCCGATAATCGATGAGAGTCCCGAGCCGGTGAAAGGTCATCATTGTATATACTTCCCGGTAATCGATGAGAGTCCCGAGCCGGTAAAGGGTCATTATTGCATATATCTCCTGGTAGACGATGAGAGTCCCGTGCCGGAGATAGATATCAGGTATATGTGACTGCATTGCATCATACCGCATTCATCCCATCTCATTGCACCGCATACTGACTATTGTGTGTATTGTGTTGTGTTTTATGTATGCGGTATGTATACTATGACGTGGACGTATTTCAGTTTGCCTATATCTTTCTGGCACGTATTCTACATTGCGGGGATCGGGTTGCACACCGCGACGATATAAATATATGGAACGGGTTGCACGCCGCAATGGTATAAATATATGGATTGGGGACATATCATATAACGAATTGCCTTGGAACGAAGCTTTTTCAGTAATTAATTTCGTGTGTTATATGAGGTCTTTTGGGGACATATCATATAACAAATTGAAGGTATTGAAGTGTATTTTCCAACAGTTTTAACGGTTTGTTCATACAACATATAGATAAAAAGATATGAGCATCAGAAATTAGGTCAGAAAGAGGGACATAAGCATAAAAGAGGACGAAATGTTTCAAGTATAAAAGAAAAATTCCTTTCATATCTCGTCATTTTCCAGAAATATAAAGAGAGAAACAGTTCTCTCATTAAGTTTGAGCAAATTTTATGATTTTGAAGGATGGACGTCAATCTTAACTCGAAATTGAAGACAAATTGCATCAAAATGCTCTACGCGATTAAGGTAACGTTATGCTACCTTCAATTTCGTCTATAGCTTGAGTTTTAAAATTACTTCATGGCTAAGTAAAGTACCCAAATGCTGAATTATAACTTGTTTAAGCTTTAGAAGGTGTTGAATTCAAGGGAAATAAGGTCAAAGGTATGTAAGATTAAACCTTTCTTTTGGCAAAGCATGTATCTTTTAGCTTTTGAAGCTTTTCTTAGTTCTAAACTTAGTGTTTCTTGTAAGAAACTTGTATGGTATCAAGGAAACATTGTATATACTTAATTTGGTACTGAAATCCAAGGTGAAAGACGTCCGAATCAGCAAGACAAAACGTTTCAAAATCTGAAAAATTATTTTGATCTTTGAACACCTGTTAGTATATTGATCATAACTCCTTGTACAAAATTGATATTAAGATGTTTTAATAATTCTCAGAATCCTAAGACATATATCTACAACTTTCATGAGACCATAAAGTCTATATCTTTGATCTACACTGAAAATTAGGTCGAAAGGCAGGACAGTGGTGCTGGCCAGACATTCTATTAGCGGATTTGTTATGTCATCCAGTCGTCTTATCTTGTTATCTATTTAACATGTTTATGTTATCAGTTTATCCGTGTATCCATTCCCTTGTGTATTATAGTAGTGGTTCTATTTTTGCGGATGATCCAGTTTCAGGGGAAACTCTGCCGAAAATTTTATGGAAATTCAAAGAGTTGGACAAATTCTGAGTTCTAGGTGGTGTCTATAATTCTATGCAGAGTTTTCTTCTCATTCCTTTGAGTCCATATCTATTGTTGCCACACGTGTTATGCCTCATACATGCTTATGCTTATATTGTGATCATGTTATGTGTGATTTGGAGTCCCTCATAGTGGCTGGACATGGGACACACAGTCCGGTCACGTAGGTATCAGGTTCCTAACCGGATTACCCTAAGATGTGAGGAATGAAGCCTTTAGCCTAAATTGATATATTTTTCTGCTTATTGAATAGAGTGTGATCGTTTGGCAAGGAAACCAAAGGATAAAGCGGTTGTTGATTAGCCGTATTAACTTTTGGAAGAGGTAAGTGTTTATATCCATTTCTTTGGAGGCACCTGGCCTCGTGGATTTTCTACCACGTATTCCTTACGTGTGTAGCTGCCGATAGGCGTACTCATTACGCCTTTGCTTTGAATTTACATTGTATATTATATGTTATGCCCTTTTGTTAGTATTACATTAAGCATATGAGCGTTGCACTCTGGTTTTGAGCATTACATATACTTCCCGGTAATCGATGAGAATCCCGAGCCGGTAAAGGGTCATTATTGCATATATTTCCCGGTTGGCGATGAGAGTCCCACACCGGTGTAGGGTCATTATTACATATACTTCCCGGTAATCTATGAGAGTCCCGAGCCGGTGAAAGGTCATCATTGCATATACTTCCCGGTAATCGATGAGAGTCCCGAGCCGGTGAAAGGTCGTCATTGTATATACTTCTCGATAATCGATGAGAGTCCTGAGCCGGTGAAGGGCTATTGCATATATCTCCTGGTAAACGATGAGAGTCTCGCGCCGGAGATAGGTATCAGGTATATGTGACTGCATTGCATCATACCGCATTCATCCCATCTCATTGCACCGCATACTGACTATTGTGTGTATTGTGTTGTGTTTTATGTATGCGGTATGTATACTATGTCGGGGACATATCTCAGTTTGCCTATATATTTCTGGCACGTATTCTGGATTGCGGGGATCGGGTTGCACGCCACGACGGTATAAACATATGGATCGGGTTGCACGCCGCAACGGTATAAATATATGGATCGGGTTGTACGCCGCAATGGTATAAATATATAGATCGGGTTGCATGCCGCAACGGTGTAAATATATGGATCAGGTTGCACGTCAGTATGAATATATGGATCGGGTTGCATGCCACAACAGGATGAATATATGGATCGGGCTGCACGCCGTAACAGGATGAATATATGGATCGGGTTGCATGCCGCAACAGGATGTATTTCTGATTGTTGATATGTTCGGGATACCTATATGTTCTGGCTATCTTACGTTCCTGGTTGTTGATGAGTTTGTGATTCCATACGTGTTTCTAGTTATTATTTGGCTCTGCCTTTTTATAATTTAAATAAGAGAAATTTGGTTTATCTGTTTCTTTTCTCCCTGGCTAGCTATCCTATTCTTTAAGGTGGCAAGTCTGCCCCACTTATTGAGTCCTTTTAACTCACCCTTGTTTGTTGTTTGTTTTTGTCTATCTATTTCGTTTCGGCAGGTTCGCTCCAGAATTGAGTTCGCCACGTTGTGAAGGAGCGAAGACGACTTCAGCTGTCAGGGTGAGCCAGCTTTTATTCCGAATGACCACTAGTTTATTGGTTGCTATTTCAGTTGCATTTTGCTCCCTTCAGGAGGTATCTTTCTTCTTTTGTACTCTTAGATGTCTAGTCTGGATAGTCCTAAACCTAGTATGTGGGTAGTCAGCTGTAATTTCTTTTTTTTTTTTTACGGATTAGAGGTATCATTATGTTTGTACTTTTTTTAAGTCTTGTTATTATTTATAAATTGAATTATATTTATTTTCTTAATGTAATTGATAAGGGTTCGCCCGACGGATCTAGGGAAGGATGTCGGGTGCCCGCACGGCCTAACCGGATTCCGGGTCGTGTCAGTTGGTATCAGAGCCTGATTTAGAATCTATCCAGACTAAGACAGTGTCTAGTAGAGTCTCGCTGATGGGTAGGTAGACGTCCGTACTTATCTACGAGAGGCTATGATGGCATTTAGGAAGTTTCACTTACTTCATTTCTGATCGTGCGTCGGTCTAGGATTCAAAAGTATTTTCGTTAATTCGTTAATTCCTTTGCGGTAATTGTGAACCCTCGTGCGACAAATCAGCAAACAGTATGAGTTCAAGACGAAGCAGTCTAGCATTGGGCTAGCACTGACGAAGCTCCGAGAGTTTTGATCGTGCTGACAATCTAGTTACGGAGGTCCCAACCGTACGAGCTTGCGATGGGCAAGGGAGCAGGGCTTTGTGGTTCCCTTGGCTCTCTACGATGCTTTTACGAGAATCTTGGCGATGCAGATACCGCAAGAACCTATTATTCGCTAGGTAGCTTATCAGGTTGCCGCAGATGTAGATGTTCAGTCTCACGGAGCTCCTATTCCAGTTCTTAATATTACTGCAATAAATTATGTTCCAAAGGCAGCAGGTATTGCGCCACCAAATGTTCTGGCTGGTTAGCCAGCCGAGGTAACAGTTTGGTCCGAGTGCCCAAAGTGGTTGCATTATTTTACGCGGTTGAACCTTTCGATATTCTCAAGCCATGCATCAGATAATTCCTGCGTAATTTTTTTTTTTAAAAATAAAATGATATCAGCGCATCCTTCAGGTTCTTGATTATATCAAGCGGTATTGTTGAACCCCCAAAAAATTAACCCCGAGAGGCTAAATTCAGGAATATCGACAGGATGGACTAACTCTTTTGGAGTTTTTTGGAGTCGCCACCCAATTTAAGGAAAAATAAGGAACCAGATAAGCAAATGTGTGTAAAACTCCATTTTATAAAAAGACGGTCTTTCTCTCAGAGATTCTAAAGGTAAGAGGTTTTGCTAATTTCGAAAGAAGGTTTTTAAGGCACTTTTGAAATTCCGTTAAAAACGGTTAATCCGACAGGTTTCCAAAATATTTGCAAGTGCTATTTATGCGCTTTTCTAAAAATAATTAATTGAACTATTAATTAATTCAACTAATTAAATTTAGTAAGTTTTCTAAAGATTTACAATCTATTTGAAAGCTTTAATTATTTTCAAAATAAAATAAATAAATAAATAAATAAAGCGCACTTTCTTTTGAAAAGGAACGATTTGATCGTCCTAATTTCTTTGCCAACTTTTATGTGATAGCGCATAAATGGCACTTGCTTAATTTCAACTTTAAAATCCGAGTATCTCACCATAAGATGGAACTTAAATTTCAAGTCGCTTTTTGCAAAGTCGTTTCGGGACATTTTAGAAGTTAATTTAAACATCTTTATAAATTTTGACTTTTTAAAGAAACTACTTCATATAAATAAGATAGAAGTCCTTTCTTATAGTCATTATTATTTGTGGTTTTGAAAATATATGAACTTTTGCACGCATTTGCTTAAATGGCCTGATTTACATTAAAGTAAATAACGACTTCAAAATAAAAGATAATGAACATAAAGTGAATCAAATAATTAAAATAAATCATATATATATATTAATAAATAAAATGTTTTACAAATTTATTTACATAAATATCCTAAAGAAAAGGAAGACAAAGTTAAAGATAGAACCCGGGAATGCAACTCATAATTTGAGCCTTGATAGCAATGCATTTTAACTTAAGACCCGAACCCGATCCCAAAATGACTCCAAGCCAATCCAATATAAGCCATCCCCAATTTAGAGTTTTCCAAACTCGATCCCAAAGGATACATCATGCAACAGAGGAGATGATAAGGATTAGTGAATGACTATAATATATAAATTAAAAAAATTAAATGAAACAGAAACTTGTACCAGTAACTTTCGTAACAGGAGGTGATAAAAGTATGAATCTTTTATAAAATAAGCCATTCTTAATAACATACTCTCATCCGTTAACCACAAACAACATAATCATGCAATTTATACTTAAAGATGATATATAATCCTAAAATTCTAAAGGATTTAATTTTGCTAAATCTATGTGTTAAGTCAGCAGGACAACCGAATAGATCAAGACCTATAGCAGATCCTATGATATGAACAAGATCAAACCAATTTAATCCTTTGGCCACACTAATGACTTAACAAAACAGAAATTTCCACCATAACAACTAAGGCAGGACATATCAAACGTGCTAGAAATAAACTTAATCACAAGTTTCACTTTTATAACTACTCTATACCATTAACACAAGCAGGAAGCAACAAGTTTCACTAAATAAGACAGACAAAGACGAGGCTGGAACGAAGAAGATATACGAAAATACTTGGCTAACAGAGAGGACAATGAGTCTTCACAAACTACTCATCTAAACATCCTTTTATACTCAGATCAACCCAGCTCAAAGTTAAACTAGTTTTATATATCCTTAAGAATATATAATGAATACCAAGCAACAGAAACTTATTTGATTATATCAACTGAGAGAGATAACTAAACATGGTTAAAATCCCACATGGCTAACTTAGATGTTCTCAACAGAATGCAACCTTGAGTAGAATCATAAATTGATAACAGGGCACATTCATAGTTATACCTTATATTTTATCCCATTGCAGCAATATATCAAAATTATCCAATCAAACCTTACGCATTCCTAACCTTTAGGGCATTACAACAATCGCATGGATCAAACTGAAACCAAAACAATGGGAGGCTGATACATATGCCAAGATTTGAGCATAACCTAATTCATTTTCTTAAGACCAACAAGACCCTTTGACACCACCTGAAACAGCCTCCAAACTCCTAAAATACCCTGCATATACACACCCACACTTGCCAACCAAAAACTCCCTCTAACTACCTGCAATTACCAAACACAAAACCAGCCCTGAAACAACTCCTGACAGACCCCTATCACACTTCAAATGACCTGCTGCTATTACTTATTTTGACAGAAACCAGACAAAGGCACAAGATCCCTTACATGGACCAGCAACTACTCCTATACTCCTTTACATATGACAACTTGATAACAGACCTTCCTGAACCAGCCAAGAACCCCTAACAACTGAAACCACTCTTGAACAACCAAGAATGAGGCTTCTAATCAGTCTGAGCAGACAACTTCACTTAAACCAGAAGAAGAAAGAAGATAGGCACACCTAGAATACTGTGCTACCAGGCCATAACCTCTCCCTTACCTTTATTCCCTCCTAAATAAAACCTGTTATTCCCTGCCTAAAATATCTAACATCTAACCAGTGCAATACCATCCTGAAACCTCTTTACACCCCTACAAAATAAGAACAAACATGCAACACACATACCAAACCTCTTTAAGCAACCTATAACCTTCCAGAAAGAATTCCCAGAATCCCTCCTAACAACTACACATCTCCTGAACCCTTCTCAACTCCAAAAAACTGACTATACCAGAACTAAATCACACTTGCTTCACTCTCTCAAACTCCCTCTCTACCCCTGCATACATACTATACTTCCCTAAACCTCACTATAACCTACACTAACTATTTAAACTCCTACTCTTCAAACTACCTAAATAAACTGCTATAGCAACCAGACACATTCTAAATACTTGCAGACACTTCTCAAACTAAAACTACAGCATATACATATACTCCCTCACTCACCAGAAACACTACCACCACTAACCTGCATGCCAGGAGACAAACTCCTTGCCACACCTCTGCAAAACCCAAGAGAACACACCCTGGATTCCAACCAAACCGCTTCCTTTTAACAGGACATGAAGCAGCTAACAGGCACTCTACACCACCCTTTAGAATAACATATCAGCACCTGCAACTACTACAACCCTTGAAACCTATCTAGAAAACAGGATGAAACAACTTACTAAATTCCAAGAAATCCTTTACAATCCAGGGACACAACCATGAATCTAATAGAGGCAAAACACAAATCTTTATTATTACCAAGGAACACTAAAAAGCTTAAGCTTCATCCAACAAAAACAACATCTAGATTTGATTCCGGACTAAGCATAGTGCATCTTTTATATGACAAATCAAGCGAGGATTAAAACTTGTCTTAACCAACATTATACATATTAGCGATGAATACTCAAGCGACAAGCTAAGGAAAAGACTAAAACTTAACTCAGTCCATGAATCTTAAACATGATAATCATTTCACAAACAACATTACTTCAAGTTAATCTATCGTATAGCAGATTCTACACTTTATGAAAATATATAAGAAAAACGGAAATATAAAGAGGACAGGTTTATTACCTGTTGTGACGCAGCGAGCCAGGGCGATGGTATGAAGAATGCGCACTCGAACTGAAGCGACTCGAGCAAGGTTGACGACTTGAACATAAAGCGACAAACAAATCCCAGATTAACCGAAACAGGAACTGAGTTTTTTGTAAACTGAAACTTAAAATTTAGGCATGTGTCATGTATATTCTGTTTTTCCCTTTTATATTTCCCCTTCACTGCCGCTGCTCACCATCTGACCCTCTGCTGCTGCTAATCTTCTCCTTATATATGAACGGTTAGGGTTTTAGAATGGAATGAAATCCTTCACGAAATGACAAACTCGCCTCCTACCGGTACCAAAATGGCTGGTACGAACAAGGATGAGCTCGAGATGGGGACCAGGGATTTGAAATTGAGGATCAATTTTGAGAGAAAGCCCGTTGGGGATTAGAAACAGGTTTAGGGAGAATTTGGAAAAAACGGGTAAAAAAGAATTGGGGGGTGTTATAATGCATATATGTATTTTGCGAAGATAGGTCAGTTTTGTGCTTAGGAACAGAATTAGCCTCTATTCTAGAATTTAATGGGTAAGTTGAGGAATTTCAAGGGTAGGCAGAATTTAGGCTATGAGTTATGAATTTAACCTATTTTTTTTCGAAACCAATTAATGATTTTAAATTAAAATAACTTGATTTCATTACAACTTTCGGTACAAAATTGAGTGTCAACAGGTATGGTGTTGATTATTCTTCTTTCCAGATTCAAGATCCAGCCCTGCATTGGTGGACTGCTCTCTTATTAGTTAACTTGGTTTGATTTTTCTTCTAGATTCGTGAAAAAGTTCCTTTCGAGTAGCGAGCGAGATGAAAAGTATTGCCAGTTTGAGTGGATTAGACAGGGTAGCCTGTCGGTTAGCCTGTTGGTGTTTCAGAATATGAGATTGAATTCTATAGAACGGCTGGATATGCATTAGAACTAGTCCATGAGACTTTCGAGAGATTCAAAGATTTGTTGATGACCTTTCTCCTTCCTTGAGATCCCAGATGGCTCGAAAAATTGAGGTTGGGACTTCATTTGATGTCGTTGTTGATATTGCTCAGAGGTATTAGGCATACCATAAGTTAAAGCGGGAAGAGTTAGAGTGGGAGAGCGAGAGATCCAACGGCCCTAGTGGGCATCATACCCCCCTTTGGAGGTAAGAATTCTGATTATTTTCGGAGGTCACCTTCCAGGTTATCTCAGCTTGTGTCATGTGATTCTTAGAGTGCGCCAGTAGCTCGTCAAGACCAGATTCAGTCTTCTCTTCACAGCTATCAACAATCTTTCCAGCTTCCGTTTGCAGCGAAAAGGTGTTATCATTGTCGTGAGTCTGGTTATCTTTTGAGGAGTTTTCCCTTACTCCGGCAAGTAGGCAGTCGTCCTTTTTCCTGTCATCAGGCACCTGCACAGTCGCAGGGAATTCCATTTAGATCTCAATCAGCCAGAGAAATGCCACCATCCAGTAAAGGTCGAGAGCGTGGTGGCAGTGGTTCTTCACAAGGTGATTATCAGGGTAGTGGCTCAGCTCAGCTGCAGAGGCAGTTCTATTAACTACTAGTCTGGCGGGATGCTGAGGTATCCGATGTAGTAGACCCTAGGATTTCTTCTTCTCTTAAATATGAGTAAGATTTGATTCTGTCGATCGATCTGGAAATGGTGTGTCTTATCATGTTTCGATGGTTTCCTTGGATGTCATTTTTATTAAGAATTGGTTGCGGTAGAGGGGTGAGCTTCTAATATGATTTATTCCTGGCATTTGTGATGACCCTACTAGTTTATCTGGTTTAAATGTGAGAGATTTGTGAGTGAGTATCGGTATTGTTTGCTTGACATCTTGTTGTGCCTCATTCTGTTATAATGTCAAGTTAGTCTACAGCTCTTTGGAATTCAGTGTTGGTAGGATAATGGGATCCTAATTCGTCACCATCAGAAAGTGTTATTGTTTCTTCCGGTGTAAAGTGGTTAGTAAGTAATACTCGATCTACGTGTCTCCTCTTGGTTCAAGACGCTAGTAAAGTCATGTTATCCCATGAGCTTATCTGGATTATAAAAGGGTTTTCTGGTAAATTGTCAGAGTTTCCTTCGTATTTGGAAATTAAATTGGCATAGATGTTGTTCCATAAAGCTCATTTAATGTCTATTTCTTCAATTGCAATTTTTGGGTTAGTCTGACTCGGAAGTAGTTTAGGTCTGGTAGCCAAGCAAATAAGAAGATGAGCTTCCTAAAGATCTAATTGTTTCTATCCTCAGTTTATTGCCATCTCTTCTTCTTCCGATACTAGTGAGCTTGGGCGGTTAGTAGCCACTCGTGATGTTCCCTATGTTGAGCCAGAGTGCGTGTCAAGGTAGCCGGATAAGGTGTTTCAAGGCCACTAAGGGTAATGAGAGGCGTCATTTGACCTTTGATTTGATCCATCAGGCGGTGGTGCTTATAGGAAAGGTATGGAGTTATGAACTCGAGAGTTGCAGCTGTTTGGCAACTCGAAAGGGTAATTTGGTAGCTCAGGTCCGAGCCGCATTCTGTTTTAGCTAAGTCTTTCTTAATCCAGCAGATTGTGAGAGGATGATTATTCCTATTCAAATAGCTGTATGAGTTTATGCTCTAAGTAGAGGAGTCTTCCTCCAATTGATGTTGAATCATAATATTAAATCTCTAAGGCGTTGCTGAAGCGTAAGCGAATTCTTTATTTCATCGACCTATTCTATATCGAAAGTATATCGACGAGGTGATCCGTTGTTGGAATCATGTTAGCCCATCAAGAGTTGCATGTATCTTCATTTCAAAAATATAGAACTCTTCTCTCATGATCGAGAAAGGGTCAGCTTAGTCCGAATAAGTTGGGCAATGATGTTATCATAATATCCAGATATGTTTTATTCCAAGAGTTCGGTGTTCGTGTTATAATTCTGATTCTGCAATCATGAGGTAATGTCTGTGGAGTAGCTTATGAAGGTCGTGGAAGTTCTTTTGTTATATGTGCGGAATTTTCTTTAAACTTAGGCTCGTTCGAGGACGAACGAGAGTTTAAATGGAGGAGAATGAAACGACCTCGGTTAGTCATTTCGGAAGTTAGGACTCCGATTGTCGTGCCGATAATTTAAAAAAAAAAAACTTCGTAATGTCCATTAGGACATGTCTGTAAAATTTGAGCTAAATCAGACCTCATTTGGTAGGCATCGGAAGAAGATTTAAGTTTTTATTGTTGATAAATACAAAAAAGAGATTTTCGAGCTCGGTTTTGGTGAACGAGCTCCGATTCAAAATCTGAAACCGCCGTTAGGTTCGTATGATTATTTGTGACTTTTGTGCTTTTTCGAGAGTGAATTTCGAGGTTGTTCGGCTAGCTTCCGCTAAAATGCCGAAATTTAAATAATTTGACCTTTCACATCTCTTCACTACTACAAGTATGTAACAGATCGTTGCTTAATGCTTCTACGTACTTCATTTAACATTCGAGGATGAATGTTTCTAACGGGGGAAGATTGTTACACCCCGTATATCCAAAGTGACTTATATCATTCTAAAGATATGTTAAGAATGATTTAAGTGAGTTTAAAGTCATAATATGACCATATATGATGTTTATCTGTTGAATATAAAGTTTTGGAAAAATCGGATTTAAGTTGCGGAAAAACCGACTAACGAATTGCCTTGGAACGAAGCTTTTTCAGCAATTAATTTCGTGTGTTATATGAGGTCTTTTGGGGACATATCATATACCAAATTGAAGGTATTGGAGTGTATTTTCCAACAGTTTTAACGGTTTGTTCATACAACATATAGATAAAAAGATATGAGCATCAGAAATTAGGTCAGAAAGAGGGACATAAGCATAAAAGAGGACGAAATGTTTCAAGTATAAAAGGAAAATTCCTTTCATATCTCGTCATTTTCCAGAAATATAAAGAGAGAAACAGTTCTCTCATTAAGTTTGAGCAAATTTTATGATTTTGAAGGATGGACGTCAATCTTAACTCGAAATTGAAGACAAATTGCGTCAAAATGCTCTACGTGATTAAGGTAACGTTATGCTACCTTCAATTTCGTCTATAGCTTGAGTTTTAGAATTACTTCATGGCTAAGTAAAGTACCCAAATGCAGAATTATAACTTGTTTAAGCTTTAGAAGGTGTTGAATTCAATGGAAACAAGGTTTAGAAGCAAGAAGCATCAAAGGTATGTAAGACTAAACCTTTCTTTTGACAAAGCATGTATCTTTTAGCTTTTGAAGCTTTTCTTAGTTCTAAACTTAGTGTTTCTTGTAAGGAACTTGTATGGTATCAAGGAAACCTTGTATATACTTAATTTGGTACTGAAATCCAAGGTGAAAGACGTCCGAATCAGCAAGACAAAACGTTTCAAAATCTGAAAAAATTATTTTGATCTTTGAACAGCTGTTAGTATATTGATCATAACTCCTTGTACAAAATTGATATTAAGATGCTTTAAGAATCCCCAGAATCCTAAGACATATATCTGTAACTTTCATGAGACCATGAAGTCTATATCTTTGATCTACACTCTGAAAATTAGGTCGAAAGGCAGGACAGTGGTGTTGTCCAGACATTCTATCAGCGGATTTGTGATGTCATCCAGTCGTCTGATCTTGTTATCCATTTAACATGTTTATATTATCATTTTATCCGGGTATCCATTCCCGTGTATAGTATAGTACTGGTTCTGTTTTTGCGGATCATCCAGTTTCAGGGGAAATTCTGCCGAAAATTTTATGGAAATTCAAAGAGTTGGACAAATTCTGAGTTCTAGGTTGTGTCTATAATTCTATCCGGAGTTTTCTTCTCATTCCTTTGAGTCCATATCTATTTTTGCCACATGTGTTATGTCTCATACATGCTTATGCTTATATTGTGATCATGTTATGTGTGATTTGGAGTCCCCCATAGAGGCTGGACATAGGACACACAGTCCGGTCGCGTGGGTATCAGGTTCCTAACCGGATTGCCCTAAGATGTGAGGAATGAAGCCTTTAGCCTAAATTGATATATTTTTCTGCTTACTGAATAGAGTGGGATCGTTTGGCAAGGAAACCAAAGGATGAAGCGGTTGTTGACTAGCCGTACTAACTTTTGGAAGAGGTAAGTGTTTATATCCATTTCTTTGGAGGCACCTGGCCTCGTGGATTTTCTACCATGTATTCCTTACGTGTGTAGCTGCCGATAGGCGTACTCATTACGTCTTAGCTTTGAATTTACATTGTATATTATATGTTATGCCATGTTGTTAGTATTGGATTGAGCATATGAGCATTGCACTCTGGTTTTGAGCATTGCATATGCTTCCCGGTAATCGATGAGAGTCCCGAGCCGGTGAAGGGTCATTATTGCATATACTTCCCGGTCGGCGATGAGAATCCCGCACCGGTGAAGGGTCATGATTGCATATACTTCCCGATAATCGATGAGAGTCCCGAGCCGGTGAAAGGTCATCATTGTATATACTTCCCGGTAATCGATGAGAGTCCCGAGCCGGTAAAGGGTCATTATTGCATATATCTCCTGGTAGACGATGAGAGTCCCGTGCCGGAGATAGATATCAGGTATATGTGACTGCATTGCATCATACCGCATTCATCCCATCTCATTGCACCGCATACTGACTATTGTGTGTATTGTGTTGTGTTTTATGTATGCGGTATGTATACTATGACGTGGACGTATCTCAGTTTGCCTATATCTTTCTGGCTCGTATTCTACATTGCGGGGATCGGGTTGCACACCGCGACGATATAAATATATGGAACGGGTTGCACGCCGCAATGGTATAAATATATGGATCGGGTTGCACGCCGCAACGGTATAAATATAGGGATCGGGTTGCACGCCACAACGGTGTAAATATATGGATCGGGTTGCACGCCGCAACAGGATGAATATATGGATCGGGTTGCATGCCGCAACAGGATGTATTTCTGATTGTTGATATATTCGGAATACCTATATGTTCTGGCTATCTTACGTTCCTGGTTGTTGATGAGTTTGTGATTCCATACGTGTTTCTAGTTATTATTTGGCTCTGCCTTTTTATAATTTAAATATGAGGAATTTGGTTTATCTGTTTCTTTTCTCCCTGGATAGCTATCCTATTCTTTGAGGTGGGTAGTCTACCCCACTTATTGAGTCCTTTTGACTCACCCTTGTTTGTTGTTTGTTTTTGTCTATCTATTTCGTTTCGGCAGGTTCGCTCCAGGATTGAGTTCGCCACGTTGTGAAGGAGCGAAGACGACTTCAGCTGTCAGGGTGAGCCAGTTTTTATTCCGGATGGCCACCAGTTTATTGGTTGCTATTTAAGTTGCATTTTGCTCCCTTCAGGAGGTATCTGTCTTCTTTTGTACTCTTAGATGTCTAGTCTGGACAGCCCTAAACCTAGTATGTGGGTAGTCAGCTGTAATTACTTTTTTTTACAGATTAGAGGTATCATTATATTTGTACTTTTTCTAAGTCTTGTTAATATTTATAAATTGAATTATATTTATTTTCTTAATTTAATTGATAAGGGTTCGCCCGACGGGTCTAGGGAAGGATGTCGGGTGCCCGCACGGCCTAACCGGATTCCAGGTCGTGTCATGAACTTCATAGCACAAGGGTTGAAGTTCAACTTCAGCCCACAAGGGTTGAAGTTTACGCATCTATGCCTAAAATTTCAGTCCTTGCGGGTTGAAATTGAACTTTATATCTTAGGCATGAAGTTCAGCCCACATGGATTGAACTTCAGCCCACAAGGTTTGAACTTCAACCCACACCCACAAGAATCGATGTTCTAAAAAGTGGCATCTCATGTAAAATCATTAAAAAAAAATGGCCTCAAACCCAAGATTACTGGCAAAAGTAGTTATTTGTGCACTTTGCCCTCCAATTAGTTCTCGTTTTTCAAATCAAAGTTTTTACATAAACATGCTTTTCAAATAAACGACATAGTACACATTGATGTATGTAACGTAATGAATTCACCATAGTATTCAAGCCAACTATGGAATTATAATTCTATTTCCTGCAAAATTAAATTTTCAACTATACTAGGATGCTGATCAATTTTGCAACTTCCTGGAAAATTGTCATTGTACAGAAAGTTATGTTCGCAAGGATGTACCCTTCTAAAAGTCCCAACACATCAAAGCACTAATTAATCAACTAGGAGTATCATATAGAGTAATTAGCCATAGTACATATGAAGGAAAAAGGGGGAATCAATATTTTTATGGGCAATTTAAAAACTATATAATCTAATACTCTTTTTATACTAAAATATTCATATTATCCAATTTCAAAATATAGCAATATTTTTTTTTTCAAAACATAGCAACATACATACAAAGGGTGTTAAAACTCTAGATCCACCCCCAGCCACCACCCACCATCACTGCCACTGCTGCCGCTCATCAACCGCCGGCCGCCAGTTGCCGAAAAATATATATATTTTTAATTTTTTTGTAGATCTTTGTGTATTTTCACTGTATGGACAATGATAAATTGTGCATACAGTGAAAATATAGTAGATACACACACATATAGTTATTGTATATTTGTATATTCTCTGTATGGTTATTGTATGCACAGTGTATGCTTGTTCATTCACCGGACATACACACCAAAAACAAATGATATGTTTTGTCAATTAATTGTATGGCAAGTATATATTCAGTGTATGTAAAGTGTATATTCACTGTATATACAATGCATACACCGCGTATACAATAAAAATACTCATGACATACATTTCATACAGTCCACGAACACCAAACATACACCACAACCACCGTGGTGTCCCACCAAAAATTCAAAAAAAAAAAAAAGAAGGACCAAAGCAGCGGTGCCGCCGGATCCTCACCGGAAAACACCAGATCTGCTCTGTTGTAGCAAATCCAGCACCGCCTAACTCAGGAAACCCACAGCAGCAGCAAAATACCGCCAAACACAACAGCAACAGCGGGAAAAATCATAATGCCGCCAGCAATAATTGCCGGTAACGACGGGGCATGGGGAGAGGATGCTAGCGACGGTGGTGCGTGGGGCGACGAAGGAGGGGGCAGCGACGAGGGAGGGGGTAGCGACGGGATAACAGTGGGGTGTGGGGATGGGGGAGAGAAGAGAGAGGGAAGAGAGAGAAAAAGGTGGAAAAGTAGGGTTTTTTTAAAAAATGACATGTTTGGTAGCATTATAAAAAAATGTTGCTACGTTTCATAAAGTAGTAAAGTATTATTATATTTTTTTAAAAAAATATCCTAAATTGATATAGAGTGTAATTTTCTCTATTTTTAATTAGCATCGAGAATAACTGAATCAGCAAAGAGTTTGATCATCTTGTCCTGCTACTCGTAGAGGAGTCCATCTCTCATTTTGTATGTTAGGTCCTGCTTCTCAAAGTATATAGTTTGCACTGGCCCAGAATAATCTCGATCCCTCGTTATATGGCCAATAAAAGGAAAAGGCTTTCCACATAAAAATTTGGCCCCTTAGCTTGTTTGCATCGGGCTAAATGAAAATCAGCCAGTGGTGCAAAACTCTTTAAAAACTAGCCAGATACGGAAATATTCCAATATTTTATACTGGGATTTTGAATAAAATTTCAAAATTACAGTATTTTATACTTAGATCACTTAAATATGAATTCCAATAAAAAATACTGGGATTTGAATATACTAGTTCAAAAGTTCTAGTTTTTATATTGAGACTTTAAAAATATGGAACTCCGAGATTTTTTTGAAACTTTGAACGAAACTCCAGATTTTTTTACTGGAGTTTAGTTCAAAGTCTCAGATATTTGTACTGTGGCTAGTCTAAGTGTTTTTTAACGCCACGAGGTAAGTATGCGAGGATAATTTAGCTATTTCTCAATTACTTCCACCATAGTATTTTTTTATTTTCAGAACTTGAACTCGAGAATTCTGGTTAAAGATGGTGATCTATCTGTCCTACTCCCACCACATTCCCTTGGTGGTGATTCTCACGGATGTTCTATTCTCATCGAGGTATTTGGCGGAATAGATCGTGGCTTTATAAACTCATGTGTTGTCGACTAAGGCTGTCTACCGGCCCGGTCCGGTCCGGTCCGGTTCCGGTGCGCCTACGCCAGTCCGGTCCGGTGTTTAGTTTAAAAAAAAAGTCGGACCCGATCCGGTCCCGGTCCGGTCAAACAGTGCATTTGCACCAATGCCGGATCGGAACCGGAACCGGCAAACGAAACCGGTCCGGTCCGGTCCGGTTCGGTTTCGTTAATTTTTTTTTATTTTTTAAATTATTGTTTAAAATAGAAGAAAAAAATATTGGTAAACTAAAATCTAAATAAACAACACAAAACACACATGTTATTCAACAATACGATTATACAAAGTACATTAAGTTGGAAAATGGAAATGCATAATTAGAAAATAAAAACTAGAAAATAGACTAGAAATTAGAAAAATACATAAATCTTCAACTTCAGCGACTCAACACTCAATTATCACGTGGTTGCAGATATATGCCACCACCACGAGCTGCCCATTCGTAGGCATGATGGTATTCCAAGTGGGTCTTAAACCTCATTGTCCCTCCAGTATTTGATTCATCATCCCAATTCCAAACTTTCTGACAAAGAGTACATTGAGCTTTGCCGATATCATTATTTTTTGTGATAAATTCCCAAACTTCGGATCTTTTAGGTCTTCTTGGACCACTAGACGGACCTGCTGTAGTAGCACCTTGAACTTGATTAGGATTATTTGCATTTGCAGCCATGTTGATAGAAAATTTATAAAAATAGCCTTTTGTTAGAAATTTTTTAAGAGAAATGAATAGAAAATATTGAATTGTGATTAATTTGATGAAATATGGGAGTATTTATAGAAAAAATAGATAGGGGATGGCTGTAGGGGCGTTTATGGGTGTGGGGGTGGAAAAAATAGCCGTTTATGGCCGTTTCCAACGGCTATTTTTCAAAAGGGAGCGGATTTGGACATTGTTGTAGTGGGCCGGTCCGGCCCGGTTCTGTCGTTTTTTTTTTTTTTTTTTTTTTGTTTTTTGATTATTTGTTTGTTTTTAATACCATTTGTAGTTTTTGTTTTTTGGACATCTATTTTTTATGTAATAACTTATATAATACTAGTAATCTAGTATTAAAGTATTAACTATTAAGTAATGTAGTATTTTAATATTTAGTATTTTAGTATTAAATTGTAAAAGTATAATTGAGAATATATAAAACAATGATTGATAACTTAGTAGCAAGACATAACACTTGTTATTTTTTCAAACTTAATACTAAGTTAGTAGTATAATAGTATTTAGTAATTAGTATTTAGTATTTAGTATTTAGTATTTTAGTATTTAGTATTTAGTATTTAGTATTTACTCTTCAGTATTTAGTATTGAATTGCAAAGAGGTAACTTAATTGGAAAGGATAATTGAGAATATAACAAAGGATTATAATTTACTTAATAGCAAGGCGTAACGCATTTATTGAATAATGGTTGAATTTTTTTTTTTTTTTGCAAAGTACATAGATATTAAATTGCAAAAACTACATATTAATAAAAAAACTTCTCATTTTCTGAATAATTTCTTCTGGTACCTCTGGAGGAACTGGTGGCAAAGAGTCATCTTCTTCATAATCATTTTCATTGTCCACACTTCCATCGCCTGATAAAATTTCTGTTGATGCTTCTACATCGGCTAGTTCATCTTCTGCAAATCCAAAATTTCTTCGCTCCGATCTAATCCAATCTCTGAATAATACGGTCGTCTCCATTGCTTCTTCCTTCAATGAATGTCTATGATCTCCAATTTGTAATCTTCCTTGGCTAAACGTGCTTTCTGAAGCAACCGATGATGCTTGAATAGTTAGAATATCCCGCGCCATTTTTGCTAAAACTGGAAACTGTGCTTGTTGATCCTTCCAAAATGGCAGTAGTTGCTCGCTTCCAAAATAATCAACTTCCTTGCAAGCATGAAGTAAATAAACATCAAGCTCGTTGAACCCTCCGCTGCTACTCGAATGCCTGCTAGAAAGCCTTTGATTAAGGCTGGAAAAGCTTCCCAATCCGGTTGCAGCTCTTTTACTCGCCTGCCTTGAACTTGATCCAGCTCCACTTGGAACACTTGGAACAACATTATCAGCTGCACTCCTATGCCTTTTATAAATCCGTTTGGCAATCTACAATTACCTGCGCACAAACTATTTCTACACTTGGTGTTTCTTCATCAGTAATTCTCAAAGTCCGATAAATTTCTCTAATTAGCATTTCCGTATTAAAACGTTTAAAATATGGATGTAATACAGAAGCAATGCAATAAAGTGGTGGAATTGGAAAAAAATATTTTTTAAATTTTTCAATCATTGCTTCTACCGCAACTTCATAACCAGGCACTACTCTATAATCGTTAAGTAATTCTGCTATTCCAGCTATAAAATACAACATGGTAGTGATCGTAGGATAATATTGACCGGAAAATTCTTTAGTAGCATAAAAAAACTTTGCTAAAAAAAGAAGAAGACGCTCAACATTTAGCCAATCAGATTCTTCTAGATGATACTCTACAGCCACTTTGCGATTAAAATAATTAGTAATAGGCACTCGTAAAGTGTAAGCAACGGTCAAAGAGTCTTATACAGTGTTCCACCTAGTTGAAACTTCCTTAGGAACTCTTCTAGGATTTAAACCTTCATTCACACACTCTACCTGAAAGTCCCTCCATCAATCCGAATTTTTAGATTTAAAAATATAACTAATTGCGAGTCTAACCTTCATAATAGTAGGATCAAATAACTTAAGGCCATCTTTTACAACTAAATTATATATATGACATGCACATCTAACATGAAACAATTCTTCAAAAGGGGGATGCAATGCGGGTCTTAACTTACTAATAGCAAAATCATTGTTTGCAGCATTATCAAGAGTTATACTTAAAATTTTATCACTAAGAAAATATGCCTTACAAATATCAGTAACTTCTCTCTTAATAAATGCTCCCGTGTGTGGTTCATCGACAGTGCAATATGCTAAAATTCTTTTTTGCATTACCCAGTTAAGATCTATCCAATGACAAGTAACTGTTAAATACTCATACCCATTAACACCACGACCCAAGTCAGTAGTAAGACAAACTCTACAATCAAAGTGATAAAATATATATCATAAATATTGTCTATATTCATTTTTAAATTTTATAATATCACTTCTAACCGTTGTTTTTGGAAAACCTTGAAAAGATGGATTATATACGGTTTGAATATAACGAATAAAACCTTGACAAGAAGCAAATGTAAAAGGTAAGCACTCTACCGCAGTCATTTTTGCCATTTGTTCCCTATCTTTCTTCTTATCATAATGCATAAGCCCTTGGAAAACCTTGAAAAGATGGATTATATACGGTTTGAAAATAACGAATAAAACCTTGACAAGAAGCAAATGTAAAAGGTAAGCACTCTACCGGAATTATTTTTGTCATTTGTTCCCTATCTTTCTTCTTATCATAATGCATAAGCCCCCCCCCCCCCTCCCCCCCGTCACTGGGTTAATTTCCTGTTGGACTCCACTATCTTGCGATGGAGCCATTCTATTCCCTGAACGAGTGCCACCCGGCCTCCTTTCCCATTCATCCTCATGATGGTTTTCTAACTGTGTTCTCAACTTTCCCGTCCCACTATTATGCCTGCCGGTTTTAAAATGCCAAACTTTTTTAGAAATATCACATTTAGCGGTCTGAGCCGGAACATTTTTAGTCATAAATTTCCACACATCCGATCTTTTGGGTCGTACCGCTGGTTCTCTACTAGGAGGCATAGGTGGTAATTCAGTTTCTTCATGTTCACCTTGAAATTGACTAGTGAGTGTTTCATCATCTAAATTAGCCCCTTCGGTATTTTCTTCATATTGTGTCTCTAACATGATAAAATTGTGTGTCATCTAGTGGTTGATCAAAATCTATATCATGATAAAATTGTGTGTCATCTTCCTGAGTAAAATCATTTAGATGAGAAGGAGCGCTAGAAGTACCAATTGGTCTTTTACCTATAGCACAACTACGTCTATCATCCCCCCCCCCCCCCTCCCGGTTAGAAGCACGTGATCTACGACCACTACCCGTGCACCCAGTAATTGATCTCCACAGTCCAGACATTTTTATAATTTATAAGTAAATCAAGCAAACAAATTACTAAAATATGCTACAAACAATAATATTGCACAAAAATAAAATAGATAATAAAAAGTAAGAACGAGTTTACTTGATATCGTGAACTTAGGAAGTGAAAGTTGAAACTTGACCGGAACCGCACCGAACAATTTTTCACTTCACTCCAAATATTTTTTTGTAATGCAATTTAGCACTTAGACCCTTTTTGCAAAAGCAACTTTGAATTATTTAGCAAATAGCCTTTATAGAAATAAGAGAGATTGAGAGAGATTTAGAGGGAATATTAGAGAAATTGTGAATAAATGGATGAAAAATGATGGTATTTATAGAAAAAATAGGTTGGGGGGGTATGGGGGCGCCTAGGGGGTGGGGGGAAAAAATAGCCGTTGGGTCAACGGCTGTGCGTGAAATAGCCGTTGCCCAACGGCTATTTTTTGCTAAGAAGCCCATCAGTTTTCCCGGTCCGGACCGGTTCCGGTTCATTTTTTCCCGCTCCGTTCGGTGCATTTTGGGGGTGCCGGGTTGGGGAACGGGCCGTATTTTTTTTTTTTAATTTGGCCCGGCTTGCGCCGGTTCGGTCCGGTGCAAACCGGGCTATTAGACAGCCTTATTGTCGACTTTCAAATTCAATTTTCATAAGTAATGGACAAAGAATACATTTTAAATTAAAATTCACGTAATGGAAAACAAAAGTGTTTGTTGTAAGAGATGATTAGGGAATTACAGATAGACAAAGTACTACTATAGTCTAACCTCAAAGAATAACAACATGTGCGTCTCATCATTCGTAGACGTGTAAAAGTATCCTTGGTGCTACGTCAGCACTAAACAAACGAATATGTTTGGTCTCAAACAATACATGTCAAAGGCAAGGCGTGTGCCTTTACCACTTGACCTATTCCATGCTTGTGCCTTAGCTCAAACTGCCTATTCCATGCTCGTGTCACCTTTCAATGGCACTCATCACACTAGAATGTTTTATTCATAACCCCAGATCCTCAATTCACTAACAAATATCATCCCGGGGAAATAATTCCCCGGTAAGACATAAACTTTTCCTAGAAATCTCATACATACTCTCAAGATGGCATCGTTACGGATTCATTCTAGTGTCCCTCTAGGCGCATTCAATAAAATTGGAACGATACAGAGAAGATTACCATGGTCCGTGCACAAGAATGGTGCACACAGATTTTGCAGTACTCACATTATGCAACGGAAGCCTGTTTGTGTGTCTGCTTCTCTATCTCTATCAAATCCACAGCCCAATGACAGAGTTATCAAAAATGATGATCAAAGAAAGGAAGTGATATTATCAGAAAATGTCGACGAGTGGATGAAGGAATCGATGGTGGACATTGTCAAGAACTTGAAGCAAGCGCCATTACTAGTACAAATATATGCACAGGAATGTGACAAAGGCCAAGAAACAAGACCTCAGATCAAAACAGAAAAAGCCATGTTGGAGAAATGGCCAATATTGAAAAGTGAATGGGAAAGTGGAGAATCAAGAACCCCAGATGGACTAATATTTGTTGAAGAACTTGGAGATGAAGAACATAGAGATTTGATTAATGGAAATGAAGATGGGAATTTAGGTGAAGATTCAGAAGAAGGATTGACAAAATCATGGGGAGTAGTTGTACAAGGGAAAGGAGTTGAATATGGACCAGCTTGTTATTTGTTGAAGACTAGTAGAGTTGGAGCTGGCAGAGGAATGGGATTGTTTTGCACTCATTTTTGTTTAGTAAGAGTTAAGAATTTTAGAGAGAGTGCTTTGAAACAGTTTAATGGTAGTTGGTTGTTATAGACAAATATTGGCAAAAATCATTCGTGGCCTCGTTAGCTGAACAGTTCAGTGGGCAAGAGATCACAATTTGAATCTCAATGCAATGTGTTTCCAACGCATCTTTCTTATGGTTTGTGGTCACGATGTAAAAGAAAAAAAAAAGGAACATTATTGTTGTTCATGTAAGATTATACTAATATTGAAGAAATGAAAATTGAAATGTGGAAGATAGTATTATTGGATTGTTTTCTCAGATGATGATTCTGCTAGTCTTTTCCAACGGAGGAAATGTTGCATTTTCATCGTATGGATTGTTCTCTGGCTTTGATTACCTAGTCCAGAATATCACTGATCTCTGTAATTTATAGGAAGATTGCTACAGAAGTACATCTATGCGTGGATCTTCTTGGGAAGTCTTTATTTAAGAAGCCAAAGTGACTTTCATTCAGAGCGTGTTTACAAGCTCATGGTCTGAGCGGCGGACACAAGATTTTGCCCAAATAGTCTTGGTTTCCTGTTATCACAATTTGAATTGTAAATGGATTTGGGTGCAGTACTTGCGGTTTTAAGGCTTTACTTCTTGATTCAATTACTACATACTTTTATATTATTATTGCCAAGCAGATGTCGACCTATTGCATTATGCCCATTGCTTTTAAATGAAACTTTATTTACATAACATATAAAGAAACTTCTTTTGCGAAGGGGTATAGACTATAGACTACACACACTTTTTTCTTAAGTAAATGAACTTCCATCAATTATAATATCGATGAGAAGCCGTTCAGTTGCACTCAAATCATGTTTGGTTTCTTTTAACATGCACAAAACCGGCATTATGCGCTGCTTCTTATGGAGAGTAAAAAAGTTGCTGATATTTAATAAGTACTCCATCCATTTCATTTTATGTGTCATAGTTTGACTCGGTATAAAGTTTAAGAAATAAAGAAAGACTTTTGAAATATGCGGTCTAAAATAAGACATAAATGTTTGTGCGGTTATAAATCATTTCATTAATGACAAAACTGTAATTTTAAAGTTAAATTGTTACCAAATTTAGAATGTTGTCATTATTTTTTAACAGACTAATAAGGAAATGCTGCCACATAAATTGGAACGGAGGGGGTAATCTTCATATTTCTGAAAAGGAACCAACTCAATAAAGTCCTCTGGAATACGACTCTGTATAATTCATTTATTTAAACAAGTGTGATTCCGTATAATTCATATCACGGATTACATCTCAAGGCTGCAGTACTACAAGACAACCTCTATAATATACAACACCTATGCCTGAGAATCAAGTAAAACAGATACAACATCTATAGATTACAGCTGAAAAACTCGACCCTTGTTCTAGTCAGACTATACGTATCAAACGTGGGATATGTGCAGTAAGTTAGGAAGAGTGCTATGATCATTCTGCTATATAACACTCTACAGCCAATTGGCTACTGTCTTACTTGACATTGGCTGGGTCAATAAGTTATCTGGAACCTTGGCTAGGGAGCGATACTGCAACTTTACACTCTCAGCATTGTCTAATGTCTTGACAACATACCTGCACAAGTTATATATTCAAATAGAGTTACTCTTAATAGGTAAAAGGAGTCATTAGAAGTTGGAATCTTCATAAAGTACTGACGTAGAACATGTTGACAAAGTGTTTATTCAAATTAAGCATGTATTTAAAAATTTCATCATATACTGTTAAGACAAAAGGAAATCAAATGGCGGTTTATACGTCGATGCTAAGTAAGACACCAAAAAAGGAGGACGGAAGAGCTGAATAGGCTGGATTCAGCAGTGCACTAATGACCGCTACATCTATATGAGGATATGCAAGTCTCAGAAACCCAATTTGTCAAAGTTTAACAAAGCTTATGTGTTTAAAGTTCCGAGTCAATTTTTTTTTTTTTAAATGAAGTAATTAGTTTCATTAAAGGCACCAAGAAGATGCAAAAGATACAAAAAGGAGAGAGGACTTCAAAAAGTTATCAGCTCCTATACATGATTCTATATTGCTAATGAGCTGATAAAGTCCAGAAACATAACAATTAACAGTAGACGGATTTTGCCAACCAAATAAAAGTAAAAGACATCTAGCTTTAAGGAAATGATAAGCGGTTGATACTCCGCCAAAGCATCTGCATTCCTTTCGGTCCAAACAACCTAAAATATGCAAGCCGGAATCATGATCCAGATCTGAGTCAAAAAATTCTAAGGGATACGATCTTAAGATTAAGCTTTTCTTCTTTTTCTTTAATAATAGAAGCCCAAGAAACCAAGTGAGCTGAAGAATTTATTTCTATAAACTACTATCACAAAGTAAGCATTGCTAATGACACAGACAGGAATCCAATAGAATGAAATATGTTAAACCTTGCATATTTCATTGGCACTAGAGCATTTTAAAATTCGAAGGGTGTGCACTGAACTGAAGTATGTGCATATATTCAGAAGTCAGAACCATCTCTGATGGACCAGAATCTTTCCCCTCTAGATGAATCATGCACAACCCAAGTAGCCACAAAATTCACATTCTTGGATGAAGTCTCTACCCTCCCAATAAAAAAAATATGCACGGATAGTTTCAATAGAGCTAGCAAAGGCAAAATATACAAAACGAGATTACTAGGTAGAGCTGTAAAATATTTGCAAAGAGCTTCTTCTCGAATATTGACAGAAATTGAGCACCCTTCACTATTTGTAAGGCATGAAGACTTACTCTATAGGACACATACTATGCATCGAACTACTTAATCATTAAAAAGGACCGCATTCAAGTCGCAATACGACAAAAAAGCATTATATTTCACGTGGGATGGCATCTAGATATGCACACACAGAAAAAACTTAAAAAGAAAAGAGGCCTCACAGCCCACCAACTTTTCAGGAGTTCTGCACAATGTTTGGTTAAGTAAGATGATTGGCAAGGCTAGAGGGAATTTTAGTTTAATTCTACTCCTGTTGTTGGCATCTAGAAAGAAAGCAAAGAATTTTAAATTGACAAGTAGCAAACAGCTTTAGTTCCTCCAATTATGGGGTTGCATACACCAGCATTTCCAAACCCCTCTCCCTTATCTTGATAAAGTATCCAATCCCTTCTCTCTTACCTAAACAAACACAAGCAACACATGGATCGGTTTTCCAACTTCAGAGATGGCTATTTCGGCTAGAGAAGTCTAGATTTATTGAAGAGTAAGTCTACTAAACCTTTCAGGATTAACAGATTTAGAAAGAATATTTAAGTTGAGAGCCCAACCATAAAGGATATTTTAGCCGATCTTTTTAAAACTCATGTTCGATAGTCTGGTAAGTCAAACAGGATACTGAAATAGGAAAAACTAAAGAATTAAGAGATAGAGATGTACCATCCATTCAAACACTGCGTGGTAACAACAGCCTCACGACCCACAAAACGCGGAGGTGTCCTTTTGTTGCCCTATTGATTAATAACTTGAATAAGCTAGTCCATCTCATACCGATTAGGAAATATAGTTGAAATTCAGATATTACTACAAAACCTTTATAATAACCCTGTCTGTCACAGCAAATGGAAACTGAACACCTCTTCCTCTTTGAAGATCCGAGAGTGCCAAATCACCAAAGGTCCCTCTATCCTGTATTGAGATATGAGATTAAGACCTTTAGGGTAAAATAAGTCAAGCTTTTGAAGACGAGCATAAATCAGATTCAACAGCCCAGCATTTTTATTTTCACGTTTGATCCAGACTGCACAAGGTTCAACATTATTTCCACCATATTTCAGGTCACTGACATATAATGTAAATATAAAAGCAGCAAAACCTGGTCATATCTCTCCCTTCTTCTTTTCGAACGGTTAAGCTGCGACTCCTCCTCTCGACGGAATGCTTGGACAGCAGCTCGAAGAGCTATACAAATATGGAAAATCCAATAGTAATCATCAAAAGACCAAGGGAAAGGTATACATTCTACCAAAAGTAAAAAACAGTACACTTACAGAGATTTGGCGCCACTGAATCTTCGGACACCGCTTGTGAACAAATATAGCATGCTTTCTGGAAATACACCAGAAATGCATTCATGTGAATTCACACATTCATTAAATGTCAACAGGTGTCCTAACTAGACCAATCAAGGTAAAAAGATGAACTCTTTACAGTTCATTAATTATTGTGAAGCAACAATAATGACAATTCAAAGAGAGGATAACTATAATTATTGGTTGACAGGAGCAACGATACATTTCCCAGAGCAAGCTTTTGGTACAAGTAGATATACAGCTTTTGCAGGTAATATGGTCTCGGAACATTTGGTCCTATCAAGATAAAATCTTAGAAAGAAGGCATTTACATTTGATTGACATTTGCATCTCTCTCCAGAAAATGAGAATATTAGCATTTCATCACACTGTAATCACATGCAGTACGGTTCCCATAAACTGAGTGCAGAGAGAAGCTCTTTGAAAGAAAAAACCACGGCCAAACCTAGATTCGGACTAATTAAATTATGCCAATGAGGTGTCAGCCTCTCTATCTAATGCATCTAGAAACAAAAGTTGTTCATGAGGTGGCATGGAATATCGAAGTCTGTGAATGAAAGGGCTGTAAAGCAGCTTAGATTCAAATGCAATTGATATAAAGAACCAAAGACTGTTGGTAACAAACTGTTTCCAGAAGACATACCATTCTAATTGCATGCTGCACTCCACCAGTACCAAAGGAATGCCCACAAGGCAATATCATCGCGTCATCCATAAGCGCTCCCCTGAAATTGGCAGAGATATGTCAACTGCAGATGCAAGTTACGTAAGGATAAAAGAACCACTATCAACAATCGGAAAAAAGTATAGAAAGAAACTGCAGGAGCACAAGATGATAATTAAGGAAAATTAGATACTTTTAATTAACTTCCCCACTACTGCAGCTCAATGTATTCGCCTAAAAGCAAACTCTAATATATAAACTGCTAATTACGGCATTTACCTAGTTGTTCATTAACCTTGCAAACCTAACAACCGGAGAAATCAACCTAATTTTCTTTGTTCAGATGACAAAACTAGGTGCTTTAGGAAAGCAAACAACTTTCAGTGACCTTATTAACACCAAATCAATCAATCAATTAATCAATTAGCAATGCTACAAAAGTACAAAAGTGAAGCAGCTAACACACAGCAACCATAAAGCAAGGAACTTACGTAATAGGATCGGAGAGTATAACTCTCAAAGACTCTCCTGATTCACTTGAATATGAACCCTCCTTTCTCCCGCTAAATCCACACCCATTCTCAAACCCCATTTCTTTCTGCGCTGCATTTGATCCTTCTATTCCCTGCACATACTGATGACTACAATAATACATGTCCCCATCAACACTAGCAATCGTCACTGCATTCCTCGTATCCACATTACCATCATTCCTTGTCTGCTCGGCATTCCCTTCCTTCGCACCTTAATACAACAGAACAATCAATCAATCAAGCAACTATACCTCAATGTCAAATCAGGAGGAGTCAGTTTGAATGCCGCTAATTTTTTCCGGCGGTTTATGACAACCTTCTAAATTTGGAAACGGGTTAATTTGAACTTCTAAGTTTACCATTAATAAGAAGTTCAAATAGCTACACAAATGTTATACTCCCTATGATCCCAATTTATGCGGCATGGTTCAAATTCCGAAAGTCAAACTTCTTAATTTTGACCATAAACTCGAACATAGAATCATAAAGTTTTATTTTTTAAATAAATTTACTATATTTAGAAACTACATTAAAAGTATTACAAATCACAATAATTAACAATTCAAAATATCCAAACGACATAAAAAAAACCACGGCCGAAGAAAAACTTATATAACTCTTGAAATCCGAACTCTGCCATATAAATTGGGTCAGAAGTAACATGTTTGAGACCACAAGTTTCAAAAGTCTTTATTTCTTACTTAAACAGTGTCGAGTCCAATAAGTTCACATAAATAGAAACAATACGAATAGAAAAACAATTCCTTGTCAAATAATGAATATAAAATCTTCTCACAAAGCTAAAATGGAAAAAATTGAGTTAAATTGTTTCTAAATTTAGATAGCTGACAGTCTTAACATTCTTTTTTTAACTGAAAAAAGAAATGTTGTCTTAAATTCAATGTCGAGTCAAATAAGTTCACATAAATAGATACAACGAGAATAGGAAAAACAATAACTTACCAAATGTAGAAAGGCTTTTTGATTTTTCACTAACAACAATTTTACCACTATTATTAACTTTACTATCACTATTACTATTATCCTTTTTACTATTTTCATCTCTAACAATCCCCTCCACTTCCACGTCATCCTCATCATCATCCACGTCATCATCCTCGTCATCGTCCACGTCATCATCCTCCTCCGATCCATTCCGCCGTTGTCCACCGTCTCCGTCGAACATTTGACGACGGAAATCGGTGGCTTGATTGAAGTAATGGTGGCCGATAAGTTCTCGGGTCGTTTTTGGACCCGGGTCACCCGTTACAACCCGACTGGGAGGTGGTTGTGGTGGTGGTCCCGGGGCACAGGTGAAAGTGTTATGGAAGATGAGCTGAGGGCTTTGATTGAGCCCGGTTTCTAATGTTCGGGCCGAAACAAGGCCCATTTGTTCAGAAGACATAATAGGGTTAATTTTGATGGTTTGGATTGACGAGAAACGACTCCATTTTGGAAGGTAAGTTTTTTTTTTTTTTTTTGGTTAACAGAGAAAAATGGAAAGGGGTTAGGGAGTTTAGGAAACTGAAACGATGTCGTACTGAGTAGTTAGAGTGGAGAAAAGAACATAGGTCAATTTGATGGTCGTAGAAATATGGAAATGGGTAACTATTAAGCTTGAGCATAAAGTCAATGATAAGAACAATTTTTGTGCTCTGTCAGTTTTCCAACGTTCTTTTCCCACACCACCTTCTTTATCCGTTTTGAAGTTCGATTAATTTAAATTTTCAATGAGGTATCTGCATCATGTGATAAAACGTTCATTGCAACACAACCAATATTTAACCTAATATTATGTAAGATTTTGCATTTTTTGCTATCTAACTACATAAAGATGTCTCCTAACCTCTATATATAGTGTTTTTCCAACTAATTTTCACTATTTCTGTTTTTTGTAATCATTATGTTTCATTCCCTATAAATGACTATTTCATCTCCAGAATATACTAATCAATTCAATTCTTCATCTTTTGGCTCTTCACATTCTCTTTTAGATAAATATACCACTAAGCAATGTGCCTAGTAACTAATAAAGAGCAGAAATTTAGAACTTGCAAGTATTATATGTGACATCTTAGGAAAATTTATATACGATAAACAATTAAGAGATGTTGGTTATATAAGGAAGCATATCTGTGATCTTAGTGACACATTTTAAGACCGTGGTGACCTTAGGTCAAAGCGGACAATAAGTGATATACTAAGATGACATTACAATGAGAAATAAGCTCAAGATAACTATCATCAGAATCATGAAGACAACGAGACTGATCAGCATAGTCAATTTGATTACTCATTAGATGATTCTCTCATTTGCTATTTGCACCCAGGTCACAACTTAAATTTACTATGAAGACAATTTATCCATAGTGTGTCTTGAATTGATTTCTATTAGTTCAAAACTATCTATTCATCTTTGTTTGTTAATTGTTTTTTTTTTTCTGGTGCATTGCTTGGTAATTGTTGCATCTCTTCATTTATTAAAAGTTCTTCTAGTTATTATACCTTCATTCTTAATTTTTCCAACATATAATGCTCTCATTCAATACTTGGGTCTGTTTCCTAAGTTTAGGTAAATGTAGAGATAGTTTTCTCAATTATCATTCTTTCTGTTTTACAAACTTGAACTATGAATAAAGTCTTCTATTGTTTCTATCATATTGCGCGAAGTTTAGAAACACATAAGTTCAGGAGGAGGCGCTGTTGAGTCAGCTATGTACATACTAACTTAACTAAAGTTAGTTAGTTAACTACAGTTAGTTAGATATTTTAACTTAAACAGAGTTAGTTAGCTTGTTGTCTAATAACAATGTAATAATTTTCTCGCTCTTAGCTTGTTAATGAAGCTACTTCCTTCTTCCCCAATCTATCTTCTTCCTCTCATTCAGTCTAGAACTCTCTAGAAGATTCACCATAACTGAGCCTTTAACATGGTATCAGAGCTTCAAGATTGAAGATCATTAGCTCAGCTAGTGAAGTTTTTCTTCTTAAACCGAGTTTTCTACAATAATTTTTCATTTTTCATTTCTAAAAAATCAACTCAGTGAAGTTCCCATTCGAGAAGAGAAAAGAGGCATTCGTCAGCGTAGGAAGGCCAAGTGTGAATAGAGGCCAAGAACTAAAAAACTCGAGGGGTTGACCCTTCATAAACGTCACAACTGATGACCTATAGCCTGAACTACTATCGTCGATTTAGAAAGGGGTATTCCACCATTGTTGCACCCATAACCGACTTGTTGAAGAAGTCGTTTCGGTTGTATGCCATGAGGTCCCTATGGACGAAACCTAGGGTTTCAAAACTTCAAATTCTTGTTGAACTTTGATACGTTTCCTCTATATTTCTGTTAACATTGCTCAAATTCGAGGTCTATAATGGTGAACATTTAACTACTGGTACTGCTGCAGAGGGTTCTGATCCTTTTGAAAGGATTCATCATAATCATCCTTTGTATATTCATCCTTCTGATACTCAGGGTTTGATTTTTGTTACTACTCAACTTTAAGGTTCTGAAAATTATGCCTTATGGAGTAAAATTATGATATTTTGTTATACGGGAAGAACAGATTAGGTTTTGTGATAGGAACTTGTAAAAATGAACTGTATCAATCTCGTTTACATGATCTATGGGATAGATGTCATGCAATAGTGTTAGCTTGGATTATGAACACTATCTCCAAAGAGTTAATGAGCAATGTGATATATGTTTGTAGTCCTCACATAGGGTCTGGGAAGATCTAAAAGAGAGACTTAACAAAGTTAATACTTCTAGAGCATTCTTCTTATACAAGGAAATTGCCTCATTAACTCAGGGAATGTCTACTGTGTCTGCATACTACTATAGGCTTAGAGAGTTATGGGATGAATATGAGGCTTTGATGCCTCCTCCTTCATGTGCATGTCCGAAATCTAAGCGGTGTATAGAGTATTTTCAGTTGCAGAAACTATGGCAGTTTTTGATGGGATTAAATGAGTCATATGATCATGCTAAGAGCCAGGTGTTGATGACGAGTCCACTTCCTAATAGTAATCAAACTTATGCTATGATTTTGAATGTGGAAAGTCAAATGATGATTGGTATTGGTTCTAGTAGTAAGAGTGGTATTGAACCAGAATCTGGTGAATCTATAGTATAGCTGAGTAACACTAGGTATAAGCCTAAGAACATCAATTACTCCCAAAAAGTCTCCTGGCTACTCTCAAAGGTCCAAGCCACCAGTAAAATGTGATCACTGTGGCCTCAAAAGTCACGTGCATGATGATTGTTATAAATTACATAGATATCCAAATGACTACAAATCTAAGAAGAATAGGGGTCCACAACAAGAGTATGCTAATAATGTCAGCTCTGAAGGATATTAGACACCTCAATCATCTCTTAGCTCACAATCTTTGAGCTCATAGGGTCAGTGTTCTGAGGTTAGATCCTATGGCACCTCTAGAGGATATTCATCATTAGGTTCAGTTAACTATGCTCCTGCTGTGAACTATGCCCCTACTCCAACATTTCAGGTTCAGTGCCCAATGGCTCACTCTACTCCTACTGTGAATTATGCCCCTACTCTGACTCAGGATCAATACAACCAGATCATTCAGATGCTGAACAAAGGGAAGACTATTGATAACTCAGCCAATGTGGCCACCGCTAGTGCCTCAGGTAGTGTGAATGCCTTTATGTCTAATCTAGTTAATCATAACTGGATTGTAGACATAGGAGCCTCAAATCATATGGTTCACAATTCAGACTTGCTAACTGAATGTAAAAGTATGACAAATAGTAACAAGGTTCACTTACCTACAAGAGGTAAAATAGATATTGATCAGATTGGCCATTCCTCTGTTTTCAAGGATATCACTGTTAAGAATGTTCTATATACACCAGAGTTCAAGTATAACTTACTCTCAGTATCTCAGCTCATTAGAGAACTGAACTGTTTGGTAGCCTTCTACCCTGATTTCTGTGTTTTTTCAGGAACTCTCCAGTGGGAATGTATTGGGGATTGATAAGGAATAACATGGACACTATATTCTCAAAGCTGAAGGAAAGATCACAGCTCTCATCAACCACCATTATCAACTATTAATACCAATCATGTTAGTTCACAAAATAAGGGCAGTAGTTGTTTGTCTAGCAAGACCTCTGATAATGATGTTAGTCTTTGGCATAAAAGACTGGGTCATGCCCCTCTTAAGGTCATGAAACAACTTACTAATTTGAATAATGTACAGTTGTCTGATCATGAATATACTGTCTGCCCAATTGCAAAGCAAATCAGGTTGTCTTTTACTCAGAGCAAGTTTTGTTCTTTGTTTCTTTTGATCTTATACATGCAGATGTTTGGGGCCCCTATAGAGTTTCCACTCATGATGGCAAAAGATTCTTTATGATATTAGTTAATGATTTTTCCAGGTTTACTTGGGTGTTTCTTATGAACACTAAGTCTGAATCAATTGTAATCTTACAGAACTTTCTTCTGCTAGTTAAGACACAATTTAGATATGGAATAAAGTGTCCTAGGACAAACAATGGCAGTGAGTTCTACATTTCTCAAGTTAGTGCACTTCTTAGTAGTCATGGTGTGATTTATCAAAGCTCTTGTATGTATACTCCTCAACAAAATGGGGTTGTTGAAAGAAGACACATATATATCTTAAATATGGCTAGGGCTCTAAGGTTCCAGGCTTATATATCTCTTAGATTTTAGGGTGACTGTGTTCAAGCAGCTGTCTACACCTTAAACAGACTACCTATAGTTCTACTTTAGGGTAAGTCTCCATTTGAGAGGTTGTATCACAAGCAACCTTCTTTGTCTCACTTCAAGGTGTTTGGGAGCCTGTGTTATGCCACTATTCTGAATAAACATGATAAGTTTGGCCCTAGAGCTGTACCTGCAGTGCATCTTGGTTACTCTGTAACTCATAAGGTATCTACTCTATGATATGTGTGATAGGTATTTCTTTGTGAGCAGGGATCCTGTGTTTAAGAAAGATATCTTCCCTTTCCAGCACAAACACACTACTACTACTTCACAGTTTCCTATGCTGGACTTCTCAGATGATTGTCACTTATCTGCATCTCATCCTTCTACATCATCATCCAGTCCTCCAATAATACCAGATCCATCTATATTACCTGATCCAAACCTACCTTCACATGTATTATCTAATCTTGAACCATCTCCACCTATATTTCCTGATTCATCATCTACATCTGTACCCATTGCCTCCAGAAAACCTACAAGACAGTAAAAAACTCCAGGCTCGATGGAAGATTATATTGTCAATTTTCCCAAAACTTCATGTCACTATCATATATCTAACTATGTCAGCTATGATAATTTCTCTCCTCACTATTGGGCGTCTAGCTACTTATTCTGCTATCACAGAACCTAAGACCTTTCTTGAGGCCAGTAAAGATCCTAAGTGGATTGAGGCAATGCTGTCTGAAATCAATGCACTAGAAGAGAACTACACTTGGTCCATTATTGCTCTTCCCAGAGGCAAGATGCCTATAGGTTGTAAGTGGGTGTTTAAAGTAAAATACAAGTCCACATGTGAAGTGGACAGGTACAAGACCAGGCTGGTGGCAAAGGGTTATAGTCAACAAGAGGATCTTGATTACATAGAGACCTTCTCACCAGTGGCCAAAATGGTTACTGTTAGGCCTTTAGTTGCCTTGGCAGCCTCCTCAGGCTGGTATGTGTTTCAAATGGATGTTTACAATGCATTCTTGCAAGCTGATCTTCCGGAGAAAGTCTATATGCAGATTCCATATGGCTTTGCAAACCAGTGGGAGTGTGGTCTGAAAGTATGCAAGTTACACAAATATTTGTATGGTCTTAAACAAGCTCCCAGACAATGGAACTTGAAACTCATAGAAGCCTTAGTTGATATGGGGTTCTCTCGCAGTCACATCATGATTATTCTCTCTTTACAAAAAGAGCCAGAGCTGACATTGTGATAATTTTGGTGTATGTTGAGGATCTCTTAGTCACAGGCTGCTTCTGAAACTAATCAAGCTGGTAAAAGAAGAACTTCAAAGCAGATACAAAATGAAGGACCTTGGTGAACTTAAGTATTTTCTGGGAATTGAGTTCTCTATGTCTCAGAAGGGGATCCTAATGTGTCAAAGAAAAATTGCTCTAAAACTAGGTGCTGAACTAGGATTAGCTGGAGGGAAAACAACTATAACTCCTCTAGAGTTCAATCATAAACTGACTTCAATAGAGTATGATATTGCTGTGAAGACCAATACTGCGTTAAATGATGAGTTGTTGGCTGACAAAGGGAAATATCAAAGATTAGTTGGAAGGCTGTTATATTTGACTATGACCAGACCAGATATTGCATTTGTTGTTCAGGTCCTTACTCAATATATGCACCCCTAAGACTTCACACTAAGCTGCCTTGAGGGTTGTTAGATATGTAAAGAATTCACCTGGTCTGGGCTTGTTCATGCCTGCCATAGGTGATCAGAAACTAAGTGCATACTGTGACTCTGATTGAGGAGCCTATGTGGAAACAAGGAGATCTGTCACAGGGTATACTGTGAAACTTAGAGAAGCCTTAATTTGTTGGAAATCAAGAAGCAAGGAACAATCTCAAGAAGCTCTGCTGAAGATGCTGAAGCAGAACTCAGGAGTATGGCATCTACAGTTGTTGAAATACTTTGGCGGATTAGGTTATTCAAGGAATTAGGTGTTGATCTGGAGTTACCTGTTCAGCTCTTTTATGACAGTAAAGCTACAATACAAATTACAGCACATCCTATATTTCATGAGAGGACTAAACATATTGATATCGATTGTTACTTCATCAGAGAAAGGATTGAAAGAGGGCAAGTTCAAACACTGCATATTGGTACCAAAGAACAACTAGTAGACACCAAGAGATTGTGTAAACCACAACAAGGTTATCTATTAGGCAAGCTGGTGACGAGTTCAAAGTGTATATGGTATTCCTGCTCGTGCTTGTCAAATTATAGTATAGTTTAAGATATCATCCCACAGAGATTGGATATTCTATGCTACAGACTTGGAATATTTTGTTTACTATTTGAGAGAATCAAGCTGATGAAAGTTGAGATTTTTAAGTTTAATTTACTTTAACTAAACAAGACAATTTTCGAAAGATATCAAATTTTAAAAGAGTTGGGAATCATTGAATTCACTTGATAATATTTATAATAAAATCTCAATTTTGTAACACGTATTTCTCTAAAGAATAATTGCTTATTGCTAATTCAATTATGTTTTGCTCACTAAGAAATAATCGATTAATAAAACACTCCGTGAGGTTATGTAAAATCAATTGAGTTAAAACTAGTGACGATTAAACCGAAATAATTTTCTTGCTTGAATTGTGCTAAAAAGTAGTAAAAACTTCGTGAGAATATTTTCACCAAAAATCAATAATCTTTCTTACAACAATTCCTCCGTGAGAATTAATATTGAGGTAATCAAGATTACGGGTTTGGAATGATAAATTACTAAAAATTACTTTTACACTATTATTTTATTCATCGGTTATTTATATATAATTTTGCTCCGTGAGAATTACAAAATTAATATATCAATAACTTAGACATAAAATACATAGATGTGATAATACTTGTTAAGTAAAAAATATCATTCTAGCACAATATGAAATCAAATTGAAAGTTTCAAGCCAAGTATGCTTTAAAATTGAGATAATATTATAAATATATCAAGCTTCATCAACTATCCCAACAAAAGAGATTACTCCATTATGGAGTAACAAAAACTAAAAGGGAATTTAAAAAGACTAAAAATATTTTTACTACAAAGAGAAGAAGAGAGAGACCAAGAATAATTCTTGTCTTGCTAGAGAGAAAAGAAGAAAATAGTTACAATGGATAAAAAAGGTTTGTCCTTCTACACAAGAGAGAGTGGCTATTTATAGCCAAAGATGACTCCTCACTTATGGCAAAGTGAGATATAAATTGCCCAAATAATATCTCTTTCTCTTCAAATTTCATGTGCTAGCTCTCACTTAGACAAATGTAGATGGCAATGTAGTTTTCTACCTTCACATCCCATGTGCTAGCATTCTTCAATTTACTTTGGCAAAAGTGGAGAACAAAGTAGCTTTTCCTTCCTTCAAATCTCATGTACATTCCCAATTTAGTTGCTACTTTGACAAATGTGACTTTTTCTTCATTCTTATCCATGTGCTAGCATTCTTCAATTTACTTTGGCAAAAGTGGAAGACCAAAGTCTTCTATTTCCCACATGCTAATTCCACATTTGCTATTTTGGAGTTTGTTTGCCCAAAGTGACTTTACTTCTTTCCTTGCTAGAAATCTCCCAAACAAAATTACTTTGGCAAAAGTGGCTTCTCTTTTCAAGCTTCTTTATTTTTATTTTTTTTTCTTTTCCAAGTATTTCTTTTTCCTTTAAAGAATTATTAGAAAATATGCGAGGATATGATATAAATATTCATGTATTATTTTAAAATATTTATTTTTCATATTAAAAATACATGAATAATTTATATCCATCAGCTGGGAATGAAAAATGTATTACCCCTCAGTTTGAGGGGAGTGTTGAGTCAACTATGTACGTACTAACTTAACTAGAGTTAGTTAACTGCAGTTAGTTAGATATTTTAGCTTAAATATAGTTAGTTAGCTTATTGCCTAATAAGAGTGTAATAGTTTTCTCTCTCTTAGCTTGTTAATGAAGATACTTTCTTCTTCCCCAATCTATCTTCTTCCCCTCCTTCGATCTAGAACTCTTTAGAAGATTCACCATAACTGAGCCTTTATCAGGCGCTTTGATCACGTGTCATGCTCCTCACAGATCTATCGAAGGTCTCGAATTAGAACCTTACTAATGAAGGATTTCTTTTTAATTAAGAGTCTTAACCTTCCTATAGTGGATCTACAAATGCAAATTCATAGGTCAAGTTAGTAAATTCCGGATACCAAGTAACTAAAAATATCAAAAAAAAAAAAAACATGAAATGTGAGAGGCATGTCAATTCCATTTTTCACTGAGAGGTTACATGTAAAATACGTAGATAAAAGGTTAAAGTGTTAACTTCAAATGAGAGGAGGAGACTTGAGAGGTGAAGCCGAAAAAAAGGAAGGTCATGGCGTAGGGGAAGGGACATGGTGAAATATACTAAAGAGCCTTTCACTTTCCATGTGATGTTGATGCCATGAAGCACGCTAATTTTGACTACATACGCAAAGAAAAGTAGTACTACTACTTCCAAAAACAAACGTATGAAATGTGAGGAAGACGAAAAACAGAGCACCCTGCACCATCCTTCTTCCTTCCTCCACTTTATTTTTTACGTTACAAAATTTACATGTCACGGGTTAAATTAGGGAACGTGGCCAATAAGGATTCATATAGACGAGCACAACTTATGATTGAATTGTTGTACAACTGCTACAAAATCTATCACCATAACTTACATATACAATTTGCCATAAACCTCTGTATTGACTCTTAACAATTTATATCTCATTGACTCAGTCCAAAGAATTTTTGTCTCCATCGTTAACACTTGACGCAGTCATTGTCTTCTTTCTCTTTTTCTCCGTCAACTCTTTTCTTGGCTTTGTCTCTTTCTCTTTGAAACTTCCTGATATCTTTTCCCTTTCATTTCTTAGAATTTATGAGCATTTTTGCTCTTTTCAGAGACCCAAATTCAAAGGGTCGATCATACGCTCTGGGTTTTGTGAATTTAATAGAGTGTTACAGTGTGGAGTAAAAATGGTGTTCTGGAGATTGGTTGTTTCATTGATTATGCTGGTTTTACTTTCTTTAGAGCAATCCAATGCACGTTCTATACACTCTTCCAAAAAATTAGCTCAGCCTCCTGATTCCCAAGCAAAACAAGATAACCAGGTTTGTATACACCACTCCATGTGCATTTCTTTTCAGAAAAGAATGTTTCTTTTGTATAACCGAGAAATCCCCGAGCCCACTAGCCTACGGTTCGAAACTGGTGGATACCAACATTTTGTGTGGCCAGCCATTCTATCCTTCTCCACTTACACGTCAAAATTTATGTCTACGGCAGGTTCTGTGATATGAGCTCGTCCATCTACCCTTCTCCACTCAAATTCAAATTTTTGTGTAAGGCAAGGTTGAACCTGTGACGTGTGTCTAATCCACACATCACAAGATCTAACCACTAGACCAAAGTTCTAAGGGCTTCTTAAATGATTCTTTAGCAAGCCAAGGCCTGCTGACCTTAACATTGTCCATAATTATGATATATGCACTTTTAAATCTGTTGATTGCGGAATTTTAGGGACCATATTTTTTTTTCCAGGTAGCTCCATCACCAAGTTCTGTTGCTGCAGCTAATGCAAATTCAGGTAGTAATCAAGCTCCTGCAGGCCAACCAGAGGCGGCTTTCAGTAGGAGTAAATGTGCTGGAGCGGTTAATGAGTGCCAGGATGATCATATCAATATGATTGCCTGCTATTTTCCTGCCCAAAAAGGTAATTCTTCATTTCTACTTTTACTAGATATGGTAATCACTTGTGCTTGTGATTGGTAGTCTTTGCTTAGTATAAACCTGCTGGTGAATATTTACATTTAGATTGCTAAAGTGCACGCAAAGTTAGTGAGATTTGGCGATTGAATTAGAACTTAGCGCTTCCACCAGAACAGGCAGAGGTCCTGGATTGTATTCTCACAACCACCTACTATCAAAAAAAAATTTGCGTGCTCTTTTAGATGAGATGATCACACAAACATGAACAAAATGACGTAATGTCTAACAAGTTCATGTCAATTGGGCTCAAAAAGCATATCCAAAACTGTAGAGCAAGGTGGGATTTTTAAGAGCAGCATGGATGTTTGATGCGGTTGCAATGAGCTTTAAGTAGCATTTTATTTTAGATGAACTTGACAACATAGATCTTTTGAATATTGAATTATTTTGTTCTATTTGAATGATCATTTTCTTGTCTTAGCACCTGTAATCTGGCTAGACCATGAATCTTACTTCGTTTCCTTGTAGGCCATGAGGAATCATATCTGCTCGTCCTGAACAATGGTGAGAACCCTCTGGCGTTGAAGGTCAATGTTTCATCTGCAAATAAAACGTATGAGAATATTCAGATACCGAGACATGATGTTAAGCAGGTAAAGAACTCTTTCTAAATTGCTGGCCTTCGTTCGAACAAATTCTAAGATTACAAAATAACAAGGCAAAGTTGAACAGCTTTTTATTACTTCATGAATATGATATTAGCTCAATTATGTACTCCTTTAGTCCTTTTTGGTTGACTGGGACAGCGAGAATGTCTAGATGTATTGGTCAATCTTGCAAAGCATTGCATTGAACTTAGTTTTTATGCTTCTGAGTCCTTATTATCAATTTCTCACTTTGTAATCAGATTAATATCTCGTCTAAAGTTGGAGCAAGTTCATCAATTATGCTAAATGCTGGAACTGGAAAATGTACGATTGACATGGGACGTTCAGCATGGCAGGGCTACTTTAACTTCCCATCGTACACCACATATGTAACCCCAACTAACGGGGCATACTTGCTAGGTGTAACAGCTATTCTAATCGGAGGAATATGCATCTGCTGCAAGTTAAATAAGCAAGATCGACAGCTTGATGGCGTTGCATATAAAGAACTTGAAATGGGACAACCAGAACTTCAATCTTCCACGAAACTAGAATCAGCTGATGGGTGGAATGAGAGTTGGGATGATGACTGGGATGAAGAAAAAGAAGTGAAATCGCCTGATGGAAAATCCATAAGCAATAAACTAACAAATGGTGTTTGATGATTTGGATGATAGTTAATATAAAGAGAGACTTTGTTCCATTTTTTGAAGATTCATAGGAAAAAAACTATAGAGTGAGAAGTAGATGTAGTAGATTTTAAACAGGAATAGGAAACTGCTATAGAATTACAAATGTAAAATTTTGGAAATGTGGTCTGACTACTTAAGTTGTGTAAAGTATTGGTTTACTGTAACCTTTTCTCTTTTCATGTAAAACAATTTTAGATATAATATTTCCTTGGTCTGTTATTTTCTTCAAATATCATATATATATATACTGCCAAATGCCAATGTTTAATGCAAAATGATTAGCTAGGTAATTAGTGAATTCTTCTCTGATAAACTTGCCTTAAGAACAGCAGCTTAAATTCGATGCCTTTTTATTAGCTGCCAGCAGTGTCATGGCCACAGATATGAACTTTTTCGAATATCATATAGCAGATGCATGAAGAAGGTGCTCAAATGTTCATGCTAAAGCCTTTGAAACACTCCGATATCAAGCGACTAAGATGTCAAATAATGCAATGCCGAGGGTAACAGATGCATGGGCTGATGAAGTTTACTCATGTACAAACGTTTAAACAAAATATGTTGCATTATCTTTGGAGGGAAACTATTTTCGAGTAGGTTAAATGATCTAGGGATGCATTGGCAACTGACTGCCAAGATCCCAAGTTTGCCTTGACTAATTGACTATACATGTGAGGTTTCCTTGGTTAATTTCACAACTAAACTTTATCAACGTAGCATAGCATCACCTAGTCTTTTATCCTTTCAGTTTAACCAAATTCCGAGGATTGCAGATATAGAATCACCACCAAGGATTTAACGAAAGCCCAGAAGCCCTTGGAGGCTTAAGGGACAACTTGAGTGTATGTAGAGAACAAAACTGGAATGACTTGACGAAGAGGCTTCGCTCTAGTGGTTGACCACCTATGCCATCAACTAGTAGGTTGAAGGTTCAAGTCACGTTAGAGGGTAAATGACACACTATTGATCCTGGGGGGAGGGGGGGGGGGGAGTGCTGGAATGACCTTCAACCACAATTCTAACACCCAAAGGGACAAACTTCTTGTGAGGAAATATAGTGAGGCATGTCTTGACTGTGTTATGCACCTGCCCCAGCCAAATCGATATCTTGTTCACACATTCTAACAATCTCTACTGAACTCCTAGAAAACAACATAAAATTTGTAACCTTGTGATTGATGATTTGTGGCATAAAATGATTGAAAAGATTCTATTCCCTTCCATTTTTTTTTTTTTTTTTGGTATCAGAAGAACACAAACAATAATCAAAACTAGACTTACAAAGTTCCAAATAAAAACTATACAAACCAAGTTGAAACTTGAATTATGACTATGAATTTCACCAGCACCCAAACTTAACTATACAAACCAAGTTGAAACTTGAAATATGACAGATATTACAATAAACTTCACCAGTATTCCGAATTTTCTGTTGTTATGCATTCAAGACTCAAAAAAATTCTCTTAAATTGAGCTAATCGAAATGCCTGTGGTGATGATGATGGTGTCTGTGGTCATCCCATCCAAAACATTGCAAAACAGGGTAACATACCGCGAAAATGCACCTTCCAAAGATAGAAAACACAGAGGAGACTAACAAACAAGGACAGCAACAACATGCCAAAAAAGGATCATCATATGGGCGGCTCCCTTCATGGTGGTGAGGGTGGTGGTGGTGGTGATGATGACCCATATTCTTCCTTGACCTGGATATACAAAACTAATGATTACCTATTATTCTACTAGGCAAAATGAAAAAATGCACACTACCTTATATTTGTCATCACTGAACAAAAAGAAGTTAGATCAAGTACCACAGTCCACAGGTAACCAAACTCAACAGTTTCGACACGAAGTATAGATATATATGTGAAAAAATTACTAAACTTTCAAAAAATATTACCTAAACTTTTAAATATAATGATTTAGTGGAAAAACTGGTTGAAGGGATAAAATTAAAATCTTGAATTCGCCTCTAGAAAGATTAATAAAAGAGCAAATTAAATTCCGGAATCAGCCTAAGGAAAGATCGAGCAAATGTAGCATATAACATACCTTGTAAGATGAACCTTCCTTTCTTTGTCTAATTGTCTATGATACTCTAAAAAGAAAACAAAGATTAGGAATAACACTGATCTAGATGAACAAGAAGAGGGGAAAGAAATACCAAAAGAAAGCTAGATGGTAGGAAGAATCTTTTTAGTTGAACTGGAAAAGAATTATAAATGTTAGGCTTCTTGTTATTTTGCAAGTTGTAGCTATTTTAATACAGTATATCTGCTAGTATTTGCTAGCCTGACATTTTTTATCCTTAGAAACAGTCTAATACAATTGGACTAAGTAATCAGAGGTGGCATCACATGGGTAGTTGAGTTGACATTGGAGATTTTTTTTTTTTTTAAAAAAAAAAAAAAAAAAAACTAAAATGCCACTCCTTTCTCACTGGCCTGGGGCCAGTTGGTGAGAGAATGATTAATTTCTGTAGGCTGTAGCTTTGGGTCGGTGAGCCGTGAGTGTAGATGTGCAACTGAAAGGCAAAGGAATTTGACAGCTAGATGGAAAATAGCACATTAAATTGGTAATGAGTTTGACATAGTTAGTAGAGTGCATTATTCATGGACCTCAAGTTTTTGTAGTAACATACATCTTCTTGTAAAATTATACTAGTAGTTAAATGTTGAACTTTCTTTCTCCTTTCTAATTAATTAAGTGTCAGTCTTGAGAACTGCAAGGCCAGATCTTCTTTATGTATTTAGATTGCCTATCGAAGCTGACTATAACTATTCATGGGTTGGACATGTCTTATTACCGGCTAAAATAGAGAAAATGGTGAAGTGGACGAACCACTTTTGACTTGACAGTGAGTCCTTTCCAATACCGTCGACTCAAGATAGAAAACAAAGTCTAACGGGATGCAAAAGGTAAATACGTGACAGCACTTATCATTAAGCAAATATGCTGATTCAGTTGTCAATGGAGAAGAAAACTACCAAGAATTACATGTAATGACTTCCGTGAACTATAAAGAATTGCATTAATGATTTTGCCTAAACAATACGGCATTTAGACTAGGGGGAAAAATAATACCAACATCCACATAAACCTTGGAGGATACTTGAGTAATAAGTATAACGAGAAACAGAACTTTCAGTTGCATTTCACTTGGAACTTTTAATCATCTGATGAGGGGGGAAATATTACAGGACTCATGACAACTTCGTCAGCATTGAGCCTAGTTTTGATTTTATAATTTACATTCCAGATGAAGTTCGATTTATTCTTTGGGCACCCAATTTAAGAACCGTAGGTTTGTTTCCTCGGTCTCGTCCAATTGATGGTCTGGTTTTAGCAGTCGGGTACAGGAGCTCATTATCATCAAGTGCTTGATAATTTTTTATAGAGTTGTCATTAGATGTGCTTGTTTGCAACAAATTTAAGCAGAAAAGTAAAACTGCAATTACAAACAACATGCACAATATAAGATTTTAGTGATAAATAATGAAGGTACAATTCTGTTTATCCCTTAATTCGAGGGCCTTAGCGGCGTATTTCCCGAACGTATGATGATATAGATCTCCTTGATGTATTTGATTATCAAGGAGAAGCTTGAAAGACATATTTGGTGTCTTGAATATTTGTGGCTATTCCGAATTTATGAAATTTTGAGATGATCTCATGGAGCTTTTGAGATGTCTTCTAAGGGGATATGTGATCCTTTTTATAAGTGTGATCTAGGATTTTAGGTGAAGTAGCCTCCAAGTAACCCTAATGGGCTCACCTTATAGAAGCCCTAATTTTGATAAAATTTTAGTATGCACAAATAAAATGTTGCAACAAGTAAATTCGCATCAAGAAATAAATAAATATCAAGACAAGAAGATATTGTAACAACTGCAATATTTGATTTCAATATATATGATGAGTAGTACAATCTCTATGATTACTCTGATTCGACTTTTCAAATATAAATATTACAAGTAGAGATCCAAAGGTTTTTGAGCTTGATCTTGAATCTTCCTTATAATGAACTTGTAGAGATAAATCCAAGGGTCTTTGAGCTTGATCTTGAATCTTCCTCTTGATGAACTTGCAGAGAAATATATAACTCCTTGAAGATTTATAGCAATTTGCCGCCTTTGATCCACAAGCTCCTTATTGCTTCTTGTTATGAGTTTCTTCCTTTGATTTTTGATCATCACAAATGAGGGATTTGATCCCTTTATATAGATGTGGAGTGGAGTAGCCACCAAGAAACCCTAACGGGCCTTGGCCCGTGAACCGACCAATCAGATTTAAGCAGTGACAAGGCTGCATTTTATTTGCTAGAACATGTTACTTGTCCGCGTACCGGGATTCGCCTGACACGGAGTGACTCTGATACCATTTGTAGCAGCCCACTAGTGATATTGTTCACTTTCGGCCTGGGCCCGCACGACTTTAAAACGCGATATTAGGGTCTTAGATGGGGTGTTACATAACTTTTATGTAACACCCATCTAAGACCCTAATGACGCGTTTTAAAGCCGTGCGGGCCCAGGCCGAAAGTGAACAATATCACTAGTGGGCTAGGCTGTTGCAGATGGTATCAGAGCCACTCCGTGTTAGCCTTGTCGATGTGGGTCAAAGTTCGGGGTTGAGTCTAGGCCAATCCCGGTACGCGGGGCAAACCTCAGCGAGGATGCTGAGTCCATAAGAGGGGGTGTATGTAACACCCCAGGTAAGGGTTAAGTGTCCTACATCGGCATAACACAGGAGAGATGCTGAGTATATAAGTTAAATGGCCTTAGACTCTAGTGACATGTTTTAAAGCCGTGCGGGCCTAGGCCCAAAGCGGACAATATCACTAGCGGACTTGAGCTGTTACAGACATGATCCTATTGGCTCTTTTATTTGACTCCGTGCCACATCACTTGACACGTGTCACTGGCTTGGACCTTTAGGATAACGTGGGCTTATCATTTGTAGCCCAATAAAATTGGACTTTTTAATTCAATTATACTAGCTCATTTAATTTGTTTGGACTAATATATCTTGAATTTAACATATAGTCATTATTTTATGGATTTAAATCCGCTAAAATTTATCTGTCTATAAATGCCCCCTGCTTCAAGACTTGTCGGGTCATAAAAAAATTTTCAATTTCAAAGACAAGACTTGAAGTATTTCCTTCGTTCCTGTGAGTCACTTCCGAGCAAAAACTCTAAATTTGGCTACATGATTGGAAGCTATGCCAAAAACCAGCTATACTTTAGAGGGTGTCTTTGATAGTGGCTATTTAGTTCATATAAGGCGGCAACTAGGATAAGTAGCCCTAGACGTCAGTGCTGCTCCATTGTCTTCTCATATGAGCTGACCCTTTTATCTTATTAGAGAACTATTAGGATACAAACTTTTTAGTTCTCCTTGGACTCTACTTATTACCATTGCTCTGGTCCCTCTATAAATACCAGCATAAATCATATGATCTCACATTGAATCCATTAACGGGGATTGGAGAAAAAGCAGGCACTTGCGAAGTGCTCAGTGAATTTTCTTCTTCTTTCTTCCTTTTTTTTCTTTTCATAAAATCAAGCATCCATTTGTTCCTAAAGCCTATGCCCCGATTGACAGATACAGTAATGCAAGCATTCATGAAGTTTTACTGATCTTTGGTTCTTTGCCAACAGCCAGAATCGAGACAAAGATAACATACAGTATATGTCTTCTCCCTTTAGCAACTTCGATAGGTAATCGCTTCAGACTTCAGTGTCTTTGAATATCTTTTAGTTTGCCTTCCTTTCTCTTTCGCCAGGGTTTGAAAGAGCTGAACTCTAAAGTGATCAAAGGCACAAAGAACTAATCAATCCAGAACTGCGAAACTTTCCGGTCTGAGCCGAAGAACTTTTTTTTTTGTATGCCGCGACGGACAATCATGCTTGTACATGTTCTATGGCGCGGAGACATGATCTTCTATGGCGAAGAAACAATAGCCTTTTATGGCGCATGATCACATATTCTTCAATGGACATATTCTTCAATGGCACAAGGACATACCCTTCAACGGCACATGATGACATATTCTTCTACGATGCAGAGACATAATTCTATGGCGCGAAAATATTTTTCTATAGTGCAGAAACATGCTCTCTATGGCACGCGAGAGACTACTCGGAGCATCTCCTTCTTTGCAAATGTTCCTTTCAATCACCAAGTTTAATCTTCAGATTCGAGCGTATTCACGCAAAAATATATATCCTTGTGGAGGAGTGCCGCAATTACAAGACTCTTGATTCTTAGTAACCACAATGCATAGGGTTATAAAATAACCGAAGACTAGATCTTAATTCGAGTAGGATAAGCCAGAACCGAAATTCAAAGATGATATTCATGTCCAACAATTTATACCTCACAGCTTAGAAGCACCTTCGCTTAAAAATTCATATCTCGATATAGAAGTGTCCAAATTGCAAGCCGATTGATCCAACACACTCTAAACTCAAAGGGTGTTAAAATTTCTAAAATGAAAAATCAAATTCCCTCAGGATAAGGCAGAATTCATTTTTGAAATTGACATATGCGTCAGCCATTCTCGTTTTTCAGCTTTGTGCAATCTCGCCCAAAAAAAATCATATATTGAGATGTAAGTTTCTGAATCACATGTCGTTTATTCCATTGGAAAGAAGACTGCTGTAACTATAACATATTCAAAAATCAAATCAAAATACCATCTGCATCAGTTGGAATTAATTTTTAAAATCGACCAAGATATCTGTCATATTGATTACACAGATCTGCACAAGCTCACGGAAAAATTCATATCTTGAGCTGTGGGTGTCAAAATTATGAGCCGATTGATCCTCCAGAAACTACACTCAGAGTGCTACATTGACGCCAGAGTAAAAACATAATTCACCCTGAATTGATACAGAAAAATCTTAAAAGTCGGTGATTTGCACAAAATGATTTCGGGCAGCTGTTCCATGTGCTCTCCTTTCTTTTGCCTTTTTCAAATTTCTTTTGCAGGCTTGATGCAGGAGCATAAATGGTGTCAATTTCATATGGACATAGTGTATGATACATCACGCACATATTTTGAAATTTTGTGCAACATGAAAAATTTCCACATAAAAGAAAGAACCTTAAAAGTTCGTCATTGTCAATTGTTGAAAAAAATACTTGGAGCATTCCATCCTTCGAGATTTAGCATGTGACCTTCTACTTTGAACATATCAAATAAATTGATGGAGTGTTATCTTCTTGCAACTTTAACGTGGAGCAATCTCTTTTGGCGCCTTAGTGGATAAGTGTATGAAGCATGACTTCCAATTCACCAAGTGTTGTTGAAGATCAGTTAGAGAGCCTCAATATTTTGGCTTGACCGAAGCTTTTAAGGTTGCAAGCTTTGATCACCAACACTTGATCTTTAAGTGGTATCGTGGAGAAAGACAAGAAAAAGAAGAATTATTTTTACGCCTTAATATTCGAATGGATCAAGGTGGCATCATCAACTTTAAGTGGATTTTCACGTCATGCCAAACCCATCTTTTATATCTTATGCAACTGAACTTAGTATGAAACTCTAAGTTGTCTACGTAGCTCGGTACAAGTAAATTTTTTTTTACATCTTCACTTTTGCCTAGGCCGCCTCTTTCAAGGTTTTCACTCTAGCGGTTTTTTCTTTTTTTTCCTAATTTTTGTCTAGGCCGCCCCTTTCGAGGTTTTCAACCTAGCATATATTCTTTTTTTTGTCCTAACTTTTGCCTAGGCCGCCTCTTTCGAGGTTTTCAACCTAGCAGACAACTTTTTTTTTGTATGTCGTGCACAGTTTAAACTCTTGTGGGCCAGAAGTAACTTGCAGTTTATGCTCGTGCGTCAAAGAGCGTATCAACTTGAAGGTTTTGCTTGGATTTGAGGAGCGTTAAAACTTGATGATTTAACTTGAAGAAGCTCACTTAGCGCGAGTTTGAGAAGCTTGGAAACATTGACATCTTGCTCAAATTTGAGGAGTTTCATGATTTTCATCAGCATTTTAGGATTTACTTCAAACTTGATGAGATTTTCAACATGGAGATTTAAGTCGAATTTGGGTAGCTTTACACTTGAAGACTTAGCTCAAATTTGAGGAGCTTTGAAACTTGAAGACTTAGCTCGAATTTGAAGAGCTTTGCAACCTTGACATATTTCTCAACTTTGAGTAGCTTCATGGCATATACTCTAGGCTCGTGCAATAAGAAGCCTAGTAACTTGCATTTTAGGCTCGTGCATCGAGGAGCATAATAAATTTCAGTTTAGGCTCGTGCTTTGAGGAGCGTAGCGACATGCAGTTTTGGCTCGTGCGTCAAGGAGCACAATAACTTGCAGTTTAGGCTCTTGCTTTGAGGAGCGTAGCGAAATGCAGCTTTGGTTCGTGGGTCAAGGAGCATATTAGTTTGCATCCATTCATTTATGCGGAGATTTGGTGAGCTCTTTTGAAGTTGTAAGTCATAAGGATGGTTAGGTTTCATACATCATTTCTCCTCCATCAATATTATTGTATGAAGCCTTGGTATCATCATATGAACATTTCGCATGGAACCATCTTGGCAGAAAGTCTTCTAATGTTATAGAATAACATAGACATTGGTAGTATTTTGCCCCCACTTGTGCCTTTGTTGGCTGCTTTGGAGCTCTTTGGTTCTTTGATTTCATTTGGTTTCCCTTTGTGGATTATCTGCATGAGTCAATTTTGCGATACTTTCGCTGGGTCACAATTATCTAACCTTCATTGCCAGGTTCTTTGATTTATGCTTCATTTACTTTTGATCTATATTTTTCAATTGCATCATTTTTTGTAAGGCCAGGTACGAAGGTGCTAGAAACAACATGTTCAGGAGTTCCCTTGGTAGCGATTATACTTTTTTGCCACATCCTTCAAAAGAATTATGGACGGACGAAGAATCAAATGAGCCAAAGATGATTCATACTTGGTTTGCACTAATTTTTTCTTCTTTTAACAAGATCTTTCCTTTGTGCGCCAAGTCCATGACTTTCTCTTTAAAGACGAAGCACTTCTCGATAGGATGGACAACCAGCCGATGATACTTGCAGTAATTTGGATCTTCAGTCCTTCCAACTTCATTGGGTCGCTTCATTTCAGGTAGCTTGATGAGGTCTAGCTCAAGGAGTTCTTCAAACATAGCTGGAATATCAGAATCATGAAGGGGGTACTCTTTCTCTTGCATTTCTTTCAAAGTCAAATTTCGTTTTGATTTGTCTCGCATGGACTCTTCTATTTCGTTCTCATTTGTAAACTTGCCCCCCTTCGCAGCTTCTTGCGTGTCTTTTATTTTATGACGTTCATAGACAGGCGGTCCTTCATTTTTGTTGGAGGCTATGCTTAACTCTATATCATGAGCACGGGTAGCCAACTCTTCAAAAGTCCTAGGCTTTATACCTTGCAAGATGTAACGGAGCCCCCAATGCATACCCTGAATGCACCTCTCTATCCCTGAAGCTTTGCTGAGTCTGTCATTACAATTGAGACTTGCATGCCTCCAACGATTTATAAAATCAATAACTGATTCTTCCTTTCATTGGTGTGTGTTCGTGAGCTCTATCATGCTTACTGTATGCCTTGTGTTGTAAAAGCGATTGAGAAACTCATACTTCAACTCTTTCCAACTATCAATGGAACCAAACTCGAGGTTCGTATACCAATCAAAAGCAATTCCCTTAAGGGAAACGAACAAACTGCTTAACAAGATAGTCACCATATGTTCCAGCATTGTGCATATTTCAACAAAGTGTGCCATATGTTGCTTTGGATTTCCTGTGCCGTCAAACTGTTGGAATTTTGGGGGGTTGATATTCGCTGGCATTTTTAAGCTATCACTCCTTGCAGTGTACGGCTTCCCAAATGCGAGTGAAGACTTGGAAGAAACCTCGTGCTTATCCTTGATTGTCCCGATAATGATCTCCTTTAGTTGATCAATTGGAATCACCCCATCAGCAGAAATTTGGATTTCTTTAGCAGGTGTTGCTTGCTTCGTTGGAGTCTTAATCTCTTGAACTTCAACACGTTTCCCTAGCGCAAGGCTGGATTCTCCCTCCATCATTCCTTCAATCTTGTTGATGCGAGCTTCTTGATCTTTGGCATAGTTTCTAAAGCCATCAATTGCTTTCATCAAACTTGGAAGTTGTTCTTCAATAGTGGAAGCTTCAATTGTCATTGCTTGTATAACAATCGTGGATGAGGAGGAATATTTTGGATCATCTCTTGGATAGAGCTTGGATGGAGGAGCAACAACATCAACTTTTTGCATGAAATAATTTTTTGACTCACGAAGTCTAGCCAGAGTTCCATCGACCACCTCTGCTATTAGGGGTGGGCACTAAACTGAAAAAACCAAAAAAATCGAAATACTGAACCGAACCGAACTAATTCGGTATTTTGGATTCAGTATTTCGGTTCGGTTCGGTCCAAAAAATTTTGAAACTTCAGTTTTTTGGTTCGGTCTTCAGTTTCGGGCAACCCGGAATTTCGGGACCCGAAAAAACTGTTTTTTTTTTTTTACACATATTCCATATAATTCCTAAATTCCTAAGTTACCCATTGTCAGTAAGTAACATGATTCTACATATTAACTGATTTAACTAAAGGTTCTGCTATTTTTTCTTTTGTAGAATAGAGGAATTTTGTATTATAGTAAGCCATAGCTAGGTTACATAAAGTCTGTTAATGGATTGATTAGAGCCGCACAATCTCTAAGTATGGAAGTTAAATATGCTCAATCTATACCATTGCAAACGAAATTATAGTTTGCAAAAGGTGCGGGACCAAAAGTGCACGACATGCTTGATTTGAGAAAGAGGAATTAATAGAGTTTCTTATTTTTCTTTCAAAATGTCTGTTATTGTCATGATCAACGTTAAGGTCTTAGTTGTCAAACAAGTTGAATTCGCCTAAAATAATTTATATTCTCAAGTTTCGTTTCTGGTGTAATATACTTATACTGGTATATGGAATGTCCTAGTGTAAAAATCATTCATAGAACAATTATCTAAATTGAGACATTACAAAATTACATCAGTGCCAAGTGACGAAACCAATAATTTTGCTAAGAGTGTTTAAGAATTTTTAAAATTTAATAAATATCAAGTAATACTCCTATTTGACTTATATATACAATTATAGTTTTTTAATATCAACTTTCACTGATTGTAGCTCCGCCATGATAATACCAGATTGTACGAAGGGGGTGAATAGTTTCATTTCCTGTAATTAATCATACTTTTAGTACTAATTTCATTTAAGCTAAAAGAAATTGAAAGAAATGAGAAAGTGAGAGGACCAAATTATGGTGTGGTCGAGGGGACCAAATTATCCTAGTTAGTCATAGGCTACAAATTTTCTTGTTCTGGCTTCTTTTTTTTTTTGGCCATAAACTTTGGTTTAAACCGAAATACCGATGTACCGAACCGAAGTACCGAACTAAAAAGCCGAACCGAACCGAAGTATAAAAATTACGGGTTTTTCTACACTTCAAACTGAACCGAAGACTGAAGACTGAAGACCGAAGTACCGAATCGAAGTTTCAAAAAATCGAACCGAAGTACCGAACGCCCACCCCTATCTGCTATGTTGTTTCCCTGTTCTAGCATATATGAAGAGGATCTCACTTATTTTGGAGAAGATGGACCAGAATCTTGTGTTGAATTGGACGGTGCTCGAAGCACTTGTTGTCCCAATATTCCAACTTTGCTCCTTTTGATTTGACTAATAATCTCCATGGCGACTTCCGATCAATTTTTAGAATCAGCACCACCTGATTTGAAGTTGAACTTCTTTTGAGGCGTCATAAAACTCTTTTGATTTGAAAAGAAGATATGAGAGGTAGAGATGGTCCCACCGGGTGTGCCAAATTTTGCAACAAGTAAATTTGCATCAAAAAATAAATAAATATCAAGACAAGAAGATATTGTTACAATCGTTGTATTTGATTTCAATATATATGATGAGTAGTGCAATCTCTATGATTCCTCTGATTCGACTTTTCAAATATAAATATTACAAGTAAAGATCCAAAGGCTTTTGAGCTTGATCTTCCTTATAATGAACTTGTAGAGATAAATTCAAGGGCCTTTGAGCTTGATCTTGAATCTTCCTCTTGATGAACGGGTAGAGAAATATATAACTCCTTGAAGATTTATAGCAGTTTGCAGCCTTTGATACACAAGCTCCTTATTGCTTCTTGTTATGAGTTTCTTCCTTTGATTTCTGATCATCACAAATGAGGAATATGACCCCTTTATATAGATGTGGGGTGGAGTAGCCACCAAGAAACCCGATCCATATAATTATCCTCATGGATCGGGTTGTACGCCGCAACGGTATAAATATATGGATCGGGTTGCACGCCGCGACGGTATAAATATATGGATCGGGTTGCACACCGCGACGGTATAAATATATGGATCGGTTTTCACGCCACGACGGTATTAATATATGGATCGGGTTGCACGCCGCAGTAGGATAATTATATGGATCGGGTTGTCCGCCGCAACGGTATAAATATATGGATCGGGTTGCACGCCGCGACGGTATAAATATATGGATCGGTTTGCACGCCGCGACGGTATTAATATATGGATCGGGTTGCACGCCGCAGCAGGATAATTATATGGATCGGGTTGTGCGCCGCAACAAGATGTATTTCTGATTGTTGATATGTTCAGGATACCTATATGTTCTGGCTATCTTATGTTCCTGGTTGTTAATGAATTTATGATTCCATACGTGTTTCCAGTTATTATCTGGCTCTGTCTTTTCATAATTTAAATAAGAGGAATTTGGTTTATCGTTTCTTTTCTCCCTGGCTAGCTATCATATTCTTTGAGGTGGCTAGTCTGCCCCACTTATTGAGTCCTTTTGACTCACCCTTGTTTGTTGTTTTTTTCTTGTCGATCTGTTTCGTTTCGGCAGGTTCGCTCCAGGATTGAGTTAGCCACGTTGTGAAGGAGCGAAGACGACTTCATCTGTCAGGGTGAGCCAGCTTTTATTCCGGATGGCCACCAGATTTATGTTTATTATTTCAGTTGTATTTTGCTCCCTTCAGAAGGTATCTTTCTTATTTTGTACTCTTATATGTCTAGTCTGGATAGCCCTAAACCTAGTATGTTGGGTAGTCAGCTGTAATTTCTTTTGTACAGCTTAGAGGTATCAGTATGTCTGTGCTTTTTCTAAGTCTTGTTTTTATTTATGAATTGGATTATATTTATTTTCCTAATTTAATTGGTAAGGGTTCGCCCGACGGGTCTAGGGGAGGATGTCGGGTGCCCGCACGGCCTAGCCGGATTCCGGATCGTGTCGTGAACCGACCAATCAGATTTAAGAAGTGACAAGGCTGTATTTTATTTGCTAGAACATGTCACTTGTCCGCGTTGTGCATATTTATTGGCCTTTTGGACTTCACTTGGATTGTCATGTCATTTGGCATATGGCATGATTCTATTGGCTCTTTTATTTGACTTCGCGCTACGTTAGTTGACATGTATCACTGGCTTGGGCCTTTAGGATTTATATTTGGGCTTATAACGAGGGCTTATCATTCGTAGCCCAATAAAATTGGACTTTTTAATCCAATTATACTAGCTCATTTAATTTATTTAGACTAATATATCTTGAATTTAATATATAGTCAAATTATTTTATGGATTTAAATCCGCTAAAATTTATCTGTCTATAGTGCTAGGTTGTATGAGATGGCATATTGGCCGATTAAGAACACTCAATGTCAGAAGATGAAAGATATCCAATATAAGAATGCTTAGATTGATGTGTTTGCACACTAAAATGGACAAAATTGAGAACGAGGTCATACGAGATAAGGTGGGTCTACCCTTAGTGGTGGACAAGATGCGAGAAGCAAGATTGAGATAGTCAAGACATGTGAAAAGGAAGAGCACTGATGCCCCAGCTATGAGGTGTTGGGGGTTGCCGGTGATGGGTCTTCGAAAAGGTAGAGGTAGACCAAGGAAGAACTAGGACAAGGTGATTATAGTGGATATAGAAAACATGCAGATAACCGAGGACATGACCGTAGATTAAAGAGCATGAAGGCCGAGGATCAGGGTAGAATGTTAGGCAGCTGAGCATTTTTTGTCATAGTAGCATTAGAGCCTATTTGGCCAAGCTGGTTATTTCGAGAAGCATTTTTCTTCAAAAGTGCTTTTTGTAAAAGTAGTTTTGACCAACTTATTTCAGAAGTACTTTTTCCAATGATTGAGTAGTAATTTCTGTTTCGCCAAGCTTATAAAAAAGTGCTTTTGTGTGTTAAAATTACGAGTAAAGACATCTAAATATTTATTTTATAATTATTTAATTAGATGAATTATTTTTAATATTTATTATCAAAGACGATACATAATTATTTTTGTTTAATTATAATTTTAAAAAATAGAGATGCACATAATACATAATTGAATATTCTAAATTCATACCTTATGAAAAGATGTAATGTGATTCAAAACATCCAACAATAATGATAAAGGTGTCCATATAAGAAATATGAAGAAAAAAATATTGTACTATTTATACATTATAATCATTATGCTAACTAAATGGCGATAATCATGTATGTAATTGTTTTTGGTAATGATATTTTTGTAATGATAGAAATTAAAATCAGTTTATGCTTCTACTTTTAGGAAAAAAGCTATTTTTCAACTTCTTCTCCACAACTGAAAAATAATTGTTGTTGCCAGTCAAAAGTACCGATTTTTTCTCTAGAAGCTTGGCCAAACAATTCAATTTTTTAAAATAAGCACTTTTTGAGAAAAATAAGTATTTACTTTCCTCTAGCTTGGCCAAACAGGCCCTTAGTATTATTATAGTATTAGTATTGTTTTTTTAATCTAATTATCTTTATTTTTTGATGTCAATACTTTATATCTTGTTTTTTTTTTCATCCGCCTTTTTATTCAAAACTAATTTCAAAAAAATATTTTTCTTGAATCGAGTGTTTATCAGAAATAATCTCTCTATCTAACTCAATGTAGGGATAAGATACATCTCACCCTCCCCTGACACCACTTAAAAAATATCACTGAGTATGTTTTTCTTACTACGATTTAAGATTATTACTGTAAGCAACCTAGGACATGACGATAGCCCATAAAGGTGTATTACCCCAACTAATTTTAGAAAGGTTTCGGGTGCCAACGATATTATCTTTGAATGAGTTATTGTATTGATTGATATAAGAAAAAGGAAAGTAAGTAAGGTAACAAAAATATCTTGCTTTTTTCAATTTTTGTTTTCAGATAGTTAAACACCATTCTGATTCAAAGGAGAAAGGCATGGATCTTCTAACTCATGTGCTTTTAACTATAGAAAATATTGAATGATATGTTGGCCAAAATTGGGATAGGACAATAAATTGAATTTGTGTTGGGTTTAACTGGCAATTTGCTTGTACCGAAGTGAAGTTTGAACTAAATCGGATTTGGACTAAGTGAAAACTTGGAAAAGTAACGAGGCAATAATGAAGCAACAAATAAAAACCAGATTCTCTATTCTCCTTCTTGTCCTGTTGTTTACAAATGAGGCCTTTTTATAATCAGGGAGAAGGGTGACGTTGTAAAACGTCTTAATGGTGCCTTTATGGCCATTATTCTATACATAATTGTATTTGACCCATAATCTGTCCTATTAAATGTAGAAGAAACGGTTGACCGTTACGAAGGTCGGCCTTCGTCTCCCGAGGTGCGTCATCCACTTGGGGTTGTAGGAGGTTTTTCCTGAGCTCAGTGCTTCGAACTCGACTCCCCTCATTTCCTCAGGGGATTTACGGGGTGAATGACCATGCAAACTTTCCTTGGGAAGCTTGTCTGGCGGCGTGGTCTTCGTGTTGTACTCCGAGGTTTTGCTCGAGACCTCGGTGATTTTTCACCCAATATAGATAGTCCCCCCACTCCTCGAGAGGTCGCCAATTCTGTCGAGGAGTGGAGTGAATTTAGGAGGGAGATTGACGTGGCTGTTTTTGCACTGCGAATTTTGAAAACGGCGGTTGTCACTTCGAATTCCCGTCAAACATGCGTGGCAGTCGATGATTGGGCATGTTTTCTGGTTTTGTTTTCCCCATGCTGCTGTAATCATGGCGTTCTAAACCTATATATAGTCGAGCCTTGTCTTCTTTTATTACTTCTTCTTATCTTCAACAATAAAACTTTTACACCTTTCTTTCATCCAGAATTTCGAAATTGATATGTCTCAATAAGATTCACCATGTTCTCCCCCTTTTCTTGTTGGCACCATGGTTGTGGGCGGGGAACTGGTTAATGTTCCTGAGCCGCTGAATGTTGTTGTTCCTCCTGACTTCAATATGGAGGATCTTGTTCGTCCCAGTGGTGTGGATCAAAAGTTTCGCCCATCTATGGCTGGGATCGATGGAGTAGCTATGGTAGAGGAGGAGGAAGTTGCCACGAAAGATGTGGGCGACGAGGAACTTCTTTCTGATGATTTGGAACTTAAACCTTACCTCGTCATTCCTTCAAAGGTTGATTGCTCGAAGGACTTTGTTGTGCAGCCTCAGACCGAATTGGAGGCTAGGAGGAGGAGGAACATCCCCGTGGGGGATACGCCGAGCTTGACTACCCAAGCGAACATTCACCTGGTTCGCTCTAATTTCAATTGGGGCCCCGAGGTGAGGGTTGGTATACCTGCCCCCAAGAGCCGAGTGTGTAATCGAATCGAGGGGCGTTCCTTCGTTTTTACTTATCCTTTCACGATCGGTTTTTCTCTTCCTATCCCTGAGGTATTGGACAATTTTTTTCGAACCTTTCAAATATGCATAGGGCCCGGGGTATGGAGGCACGTCCAATGTCTCGAATTTCTAAGTAAATTAGCGGGGGTGCCTTTCACCCTCGATCACCTTTTGTATCTGTTTTACCCCACCCTTCACAAGGATGGGGTCGTCCAACTCAACAAATGGAGCTCTTACTCACTGATCACAAAAAGCGAGGATCTCGAGGGCCGTGGGTGGAACGAGCGCTTCGTCCTCTCGCCCACTGATCTCATCTCCTTGAAGCTTGATTTTCCCGAGCGGTGGAATCGAGCCCATAAGTGTTTCTTCCTTTGTTTATTTTTTCTCAACATTTTTCCTTTTCTGACTTCTTGCTCTTATTCCTTTAGCTAAAGCGGTCTCAATTGCTTGTCTAAAGAACTTGGTTCAGTGGGTTCAAGCCATTATCGATGCCAAACCTAGGCCAGAGAGGTCGTGGATGGTTTTGGCCGCCTTGGGTGAGAACCAGTGGGCTTGTAAACGGCATGGTGAGTTATCCTTCACTCAGCCTTTTGAGTTTTAATCTAGTTTTCCGAGGCCCTATGCTTCGTGGCCTCACTGTCGTTTCTCCGTTGTAGGGCTCTCCAAGAAGGCGGTCACTGCGCCGAAGGAGAAGAAACGGAAGAAGGATAGGAAAGAGAAGGTTCCCGAGGTTGGAGATGCCTTGAATGCCCTCGAGGATCTGATTGGGAACCTTTCGAAGGAAAAGCGTGGGAAAGGAAAAGAGAAGAGGAAAATGGCTCCCGAAGGGTCACTGGACCTTGGGGCCAAAACAGGTTGAGCATTTTTCTATTACTTTCATCACTTGTTTGTTTCGCTCTTTCATCTTCCTCCTTTCCTCTTTTCAGTTTTGATGAGAAAAGTGTTGTCTTCGGGAGAAGCTCTGAAAGCAAAGCGGCGGGCTCGATTGGATCTTGTCCCCTTTCCTGAGCTTACTCTTGTTGGCGAGGCCGAGCTAAGGCAAGATGGGGTTGCGGTTCCTTCTACTCACGAGCCCGACCTAGTTCAAGTTGCTGATAAAGATATGGGGGATATTCATCCCTTTCTTCGGTGGAGGAGGATGAAGCCGGGCCATCTCGAGTGGGGGATAAGGCTCCTCGAGCTGCCTCCGAGCCTGCGCCCGATGCGTCTTCTTGGAGGCAATTTCGCTACATTGAGATTCCCTCTGAGCTTTGTCTTTTTAATGGCGACATCCAAGTCCCGATTAGCCTCCGTGGACTCTTAGGTCCTAAGGAACACGACCGTCTTAAGGAGTCTCCCATCTCTGATTTGATGGCTAATGCTGCTCAGCATGCCATTCATGTATGCTGTCTCTAACCTTTTTTTTTTTTCAATTTGTCGTTTTACTTCCTCCTCTGATTGTTAGAGTTCCTTTTTGTAGTGCTACATCAACTCTATAAGGGTCGCCGAGATAGAGTACAATCGGGATGAAAAGCTTCGTCAACTAAGGACTGGATGGAGGCGAGAGCGGGTCTCGTGAGAGAACTAGTGAATGCAAGGCTCGAGCTGGAGCGGGCTAAAGATGCTGCCAATAAGTCTGACCTCGAGATGACCTCGAGGCTAAATCTGACATCGAGGGGAAAATGGTTCGTTTGAAGGAACTTTGTAACGTGGAGCTGAAGCGAGTGCGGGACGAGGCTTAGTCACTCATTAATGAGAGGGCCAAGAGGTTTCATGAAGACTTAAAGCGGAAATTTCTTAAAATAAATGACATGGCCGTGGAGAAAGATCAGTTGGCCAAGGAAAAGAGTTAGCTTGAGAACGAGATCAAGTTCCTGAAAAGAAAGGTTGATTCTTTCTCCTCGAGGTGAAAAATAAGGAAGACTCGGGCCAATGTGGATAAGAATTGGGCCGTAATTCAAACGAGGCTGAAGACTTTGAAGGAGTGTCGTGGCGGGATTGATCTTAATGCCGAGATTTCCAAAGCCGAGAGCGATGCTGCCGGGGCTCAAAAGTTGATGGATAGCCTTCCTTCGAGCAGCGAAAGCTCAGACGAGGGAGACGATGACTTCGAAGCGGAGCTTTAGAGTAGTGCCTTTTGTTTTTCCTTTATGGGTTTATCCCATTTTGCTTTGTAAATATTCGGGGATTTCAAGCCTTTTATTAATGAAAATCCTTTCTATGAATTCGCTTACAAGACTTTTCATTATTTCGAGCTAGCTTAGGAAGACGTCTCGCCCTTGAGCCGTAGGCTTAACTCACGACTAGCTATGCACGTTTAAGCGAGGATAAAAGGAAGACGAATCGCAGTTTTATTCCATTGATCAAATTTGCATGCCTTTATTGCAATAAGTGCCTGACTCTAACATGTCTTAGGAGAAAAGAACTTGAATATAATGAATTTATTTGAGCAGGTTCCATGGGTGACCCTTCGTCGAGGCAACCGATCGTGCTTCGAGGGATTTACCTGGCGAAGTCCCCAGTTGTCGATTCTTTGCTCGTTGCTATTTTCTTTGCCCCTTTGGGACGACCGTACTCTTCATTGCGACTGAATAAAACTCTCGTGCTATTCGGTGTTCTCCTTAGATGGCTCTTATTCCCTATGGAGTTGGGAACTTGATTACTTGATGTAAGGTGGATGGCACAGCTTCCATCTCGTGGATCCAGGGCCTTCCAAGAATGACATTATAGGCTATGTCCTCGGCCATAACTTGGAAGGTAGCTTGCTTGTTCACTCCCCCTGCTATAGACGAGAGGGTTATTTCTCCCAAAGTATTCACGGTAGAGTTGTTGAACCCTGTCAGTATGGTCGCCTTTAGGACGACTATGTCCTTTAGCCAAATCTTCTTAATCCCGCCATAGTTGATGATGTTCACCGAGCTGTCTGGATCAACTAAAGCTCGTTTGACATCACAATCGTTGATCCTGAGTGTGATCACTAGTGCGTCGTGATGGGGAAACATCATCCCATCGCAATTCTCTTTGCTGAATACCATCTCCTTGTTCGACTCACCGGCTTTGATCTTTTCTCTGTTGTAATGGACGATTTTGCTACTTTCTTCGCCGCAACAAAACTTACTCTGTTCACATCCGAGCCCCCAGTGATGAAATTCACTACCCTCTTTGACGACTGCGCTCGAGGTGGTTGCTCCTCCCTCCTGTTCTTCGAGTAATTGTGCTTACCTTTGTCGGTTAGGTATTCTGCTAGCACCCCTTCTTGAGCAAACGGGCCATCTCGAGACGCAATGCCTTGCAGTCTTCAGTCACGTGCCCGTAGTCCATGTAAATTCACAGTGTTGGGTTTGGTCTCTTTTGTTCGGTGGAGTTCTCATGTGTTTGAGTAGCCTAACTCCTTGATCAGTCATTCCCTTACTTTCGTTGACCAGCTTGGAAGTGGATATACTGAAGTTATACTCGGAGATTCGAGGCAACTCCTTTTCCTTGGGTACCAAGGATTTTTGGTTGGAGGATGATCCAACTTTTCCCCAGAGTCTCTGACTCACATATTGCTGTCCTCCGAGATGTTGACTCACATGTTGCTTTTAAGTTCCATTGTATGGGTCATATCGATTTTTTGAATTCCCTCATGGTGCATCGGCGCGTCGAGAGGATTCGGACCACCCTCGGTAGGAACGGTCTCGCCCCGTTTTTCTCCACTCTACCTCCTCGAGCCTAATCTTCGGCGTAGCTCAGTCAAGTAACTCGTCCCAGGTTCGGGCCTACCACTGTTGTAGTTCTTTCTTTAATTCCACCGCGGCCTATGAATTGCTCGCATTAAGGTTCTTTTCAAAAGCCATGACTGCTAGGCTGTCATCCATTTTTGGTAGGTCCATCCTCTCGGCCTGAAAGCGCTCGAGGAATTCCTTGATGGGCTCGAGGTATCCTTGTTTACATCAAAGATGTATTCCTTTCTTTTAAGGATCTTTTGGGCCCTAGTGTGGGCCTTATAAACATGTCAGCCAATTCATCGAAGCTGGAAATGGACTCAAAGGGGAGGAGCATGTACCAACGCAATGCTCCTTTTTCCAGGGTGTCGGCTAATTTCTTCAAGAACATGGATTTTTTTTCAATCAGGGTTAGGTCGTTGCTTCTGACCATGGCCATGTATTATGTGATATGGTCAACTGTGTCCGTCGTCCTGTCATAATTCTTCAGAATTTATAATTTGAAATGTTTTGGGACAGGCGCTGGAGCAACTTCAAGTTTGAAGGGTAACTGGCGACATCTTTCCATATCCAGTGCTCGTTGTGGTTTATGGACCCCGGGCACGTTCTCGAGTTGTTTCTCCATACTGGCCTCTAACTCCTTCTTCCATTTTTTGAAGTCAGATGTGACGCTCGTTTGTGATGTCGTGGGAGCCACAGTCCACGAGACCACAGACATGATCCCTTTTGGAAGTCCTCCTGTATTTGTTCCAACAGAGGTTGTGGCATTGTTCCCTTCATTAAACATCACAAAGGGAGCATCCCCAAGGACAGAATGAATTTTCCCGCTTCCAGTAAGGGCTTGTAAAGAGCTCCGGAACTGCTCATTAAATTGAGCTTACGAGGCTGTTTGGGCGGCGGCTTGCTCTCGCATTTGCTGCAGCAAGTTCACCATGAACTGTTGGAAGGGGTCGCCCGAATTTAAGGATGTTGGTTCGGCGGTCAATGCTCCTACGCGAGGTATTTGTCCAATCGGTGGAGTAGACCCATTTGAGGGTGTCAACGCATGTAATAGAGCTGAGGTGTTTGTTGGAATGGGGCTAACAGGGCGGTGTCAAGCCAGTTGGTTGTAATGGGATTCCATCATTTCTCTTAATGATGCCCACTGTCTGATCGGGCACTTGAATAGACATATTGTCATTAATAGTGTCTGACATTTTGTTTTCGTTAGAAAGCAACAATTATGGTCTTCGGAACAAATGTTATTACCAGATCCCCCCATAGACAGCGCCAATTTGTGTTGGCCTAAATCGGAATAGGACAACAAATCGAATTTATGTTGGGTTTAATTGGTAATTTGCTTGTATCGAAGTGAAGTTTGAACTAAATCGGATTTGGACTAAGTGAAAACTTGGAAAAGTAACGAGGCAATAATGAAGCAACAAATTATTTATTCTCCTTCTTGTTATGTTGTTACAAATGAGCCACTTTTATAACCAGGGGAAGGGTGACATTGAACGTCTTAATGGTGCCTTTATAGCCATTATTCAGTACATAATTATATTTGACCCATAATCTGTCCTATTAAATGTCGAAGCAACGGTCGACTGTTACGAAGGCCGGCCCTCGTCTCCCGAGGTGCGTCATCCGCTTGGAGTTGTAGGAGGTTTTCTCCGAGCTCAGTGCTTCGAACTCGCCTCCCCTGGTTTCCTCAGGAGATTTCCGGGGAGAATGACCATGCAAACTTTCCTTGGGAAGCTTGTCTCGCGGCACGGTCTTCATGCTGTACTCCGAGGTTTTGTTCGAGACCTCGGTGATTTTTTATCCAATATAAATGAAGGATTAAAATATTTTTAAAAATATAAAATTGAAAGATTGTGCAGTAGAAAATATAAAGAAGGAAGGCTATTGAAATTACCTTACAGTAATAAATATTTCAGCAAGTATCAATGAGAGGACAGGCCGGTAAAAATGTAACTTATTAACTTCGAGAGGGAACTAACGGGAAGAACTGTAAAAATAAACTTTTAGTATTTGCTTAGTGAAATTGGAGGCCAAGAGTCAATGCCTAATAAAATGCTATAATCTTTTTAATAACATTCATATATTTTTTAATAGTTTACACTTTTAATTTTTTGAGCTGCAAAGCTCCAAACTATCCTTTTAAGAATTAATTTCTTTAAATATTTTTAATGGTTAAATGAACGTGATTGATTCAGATAAACGAGTTAAAATTATATGATGATAATTAGTAATGCGGTAATTAAATCTTCTTTCAAAGATTCAATATATTTTTTTTAAAAAAAGTAAAATTTTCATCGTAGAATTTTGTCCAATATTTTACGAACTTCTAATTAAACTACTCAAGCCTTACTATTTGTGAATACGATTTGTGATAAGTAGAATCAACGTAAAGCATTGAAACAAATGGTTACCATTTGTTAACTTGAAAGAACCATTGACAATATAAATAATAGCAAACTTTTGGAGGCCTTAAATTCTCGTGGGCCTAAAGCGAAAACTTTAATTTCTTTACTTTTGAGCCACATATCGAAACTTTTCTGAAATGGAAATTCAAAGAGTCCTACTCCTACACCAAGTAGGAAACACAAACATAAAAGGTTTCAAAATATTGCTAAAAGGCTTTGTTCCTTGTAAACGGGCAGAGACAACCTATGCTCTTCTTATACTTGTATTCATTCTCTTATTGTTTCCAAAGTATGTAATAGCCCCAGTACTAGGATTTGTGTAGAGTCTTAAACAGAAAAGAAGCAATCAAATGTGGTGAAATTGTTTGTAATGGCAGAAGAAATGGTGTTTTGGAAGAGAGGTAGGACTCTAGACAAGGGTGGGTTGGGCTCTGTATCTATATATTCAGCTTCTAATTGTAATTGCATTTCACTTGATGGTGTTTGTCTTGCATGTAAACAGTGTTTAGTTGTAGGGATATAGTTATAATTACTTAGATAAGGTTTTACTTTATATTATTGGACCAAGCTGATCACCAAGTTAGGTTAGCTTATCTCACTTGTATAAATATCCCCTCATTGAAATAAAAATAGTGAGAAGTTTTCACCAAAATTATGTGTCTTATTCAATTTTACATGTTTTGTGAGTCACCGTGTTTTGATCAGAAAGTGAAGAAAACTTCTCCTTGAAGCTGTGAAATGGTTGCTCCAAAAGTTGATATCATTGTTGGCATCGAACAAATGGCTGTGGTTGATGGCATCGTTGTACGGAAGACGATACCTCCGTACGACATAACGTCCATGGACAACCCAGGACAGATGATTGATAAGCAAGATCTGTGCGCACGGTTTTGCATGCTCGAAAAAATTTAGGTTTGTTGATGGATCTATTGTGAAACCTGATGAGGGTTCAGTATATTTAGATGATTGATGGACGATAAACTCAATACTGGTGTCATGGATTCGGAATTATATTGAACGCACCCTCCCAACCACTATATCACATATGGAGGTGACCAAGAATTTGTGGGATAACATACAGGAATGATTCTCAGTCAGAAACAGACCAAGAATCCAAGAGTTGAAAACTGCACTTGCTGGATATAAGCTAAAAGGCTTGTCCATCGTATGTTATTACGGAAAGTTGACAATGCTGTGGGATGAACTCGGAAACTATGAACAGTTTTCGACATGTTGGTGTGGAACTTGTACTTGTAACCTTTCGGTTGCATTGGAGAAAAAGAAAGAAGAATAAAAGCTATATCTTTTTCATATGGTTTTGGATGAAAATATCTATGGCATGGTTCGTCCAACTTGTTGGCACAGGATCCATTGTCAACTTTGAACAAAGCTTACCAAAAATCGGTACAAAATGAATGTGTGAAAGGAGTGGCTCGAGGATAGAAAGAATGGGGGGAGGAAACGACATTTCCTTCCTAATGAATAGTACCTCCTCGGAAAAAATTTGATTATCGAGAATTTCATATATGTGTATCGTGGTGGACATCTCCAGATCGCTGCTATGAGATATGGTATCTTGTTTGGTGGAATTTCCCACTAAAGCAAGGAAACCAACAGTAAGGGAACACGATTGGTGGTCAAGGTCGAGGTCGAGGTAGAAGAATGAATGAAAATATTATGGGTGGCTGTGGTCACGGAAAACAGCCACCAAAGCAGAATTGGTCGTACACTGGTCGAGGCCGTGGTGGTACTCGAGAAAATATAGAGCAGACAGACTCCGAAGTTGGTATAGAATCCAGCCACTCTAATGTGCCTGGACAATCCAGTGTCTCTGGTCTAAGTCATTAGTACTAGCAGATGCTGATTGGACTGCTGAACAAGGAGAAGCCGAGTTCGAGCAAACCAACTATTGGTAAGCCAATTAGATCTTCGTGGATAATTGACATGGGAGCATCAAATCATATGACCAATATGTTGAATATTTTGGGAGGCCTACAGGAAATTTCACACTGTCCGGTAGGTCTACCAAATAGAAACAACAAAATGGCCACTCAAGAAAGGTTCATCAAACTTAATGAAGACATAACTCTTCGTGGAATTTTATATGATATGCAACTTGTATGATATGCAAATTGATTTCAGTATCTCAATTGATTGACCAATTTGATCGTAATGTGCAGTTCACCAATGATATTTGTGTTATGCAAGACCGGACAACGGGAACGTTGATTAGAGCGGGAACGAAATGATGGACTCTACTGTTTTCGGGTTGTACCTCGAATGAAGGAAATGTAGGTTGATGTGATGGAGTTGTGGCATTAAAGGTTAGGGCAACCTTCGGTTTAAGTAACCAAATCACTTTCCATTCTCAAAGTTAGGAATATGAAGGGTAACTTGTCTGAAAAAGGTTGTGATGTATGCCATCGGGAAAAACAAACGAGAAATGTATTTTTGTTAAGTGATAATAAAGTTGTTGACCTTTTGACTTAATTTATTGTGATTTGTGGGGTCATTATAGAATTGAATCTTCTTATAGTGCTTCGTATTTTCTAACTGTTGATAATTGCTGCTCACGGGCGGTATGAGTATTTTTGTTAGTTGATAAAAAAGAAGTCGGCCGCATATTGAAAATTTGTCAATGCCATGGTAGACCGTCAGTTTAATAAACGAATTAAGTTTGTCCAAAGTGATAATGGGGCGAAATTTATAAGTTTAAAAACGTACTATCTTGAACAAGACATTCTTTCTCTAACATCACGTGTCAGAGCACCGCAATAAAATGTAGGATTGAACGGAAACGTAGACATATATTAAATGTAGAATAAACACTCATATTTCAAGCCAGCCCACCGATTGAATTTTGGGGAAATTGTGTTATAATATCGTGCTATTTAATTAATCAGACACCAACTTCACTTTTGAATGGAAAGACTTTGTATGATGTTCTGATGGGTAAGACACTAAATTATGATCATTTAAGGGTGTTCAAATGCTTGTGTTATGCTCAAAACCAGGCACAGACATGTGATAAGTTTGAAAGCAGAAGTCATAAATGTGTTTTCTTAAGATATCCAAATGGGTAAAAGGCATGGAAGTTGTTTGATTTGGATACTAAGAAGTTTTTTGGTATCACGATATGTCATATTTTATGAGAATGAGTTTTTGTTTGCACCAAAGGACGGAGCACACGACAGTTTGAGTCATATTGATGTATCAATAACCGGAATGGTTGAAGAAGATGAAGTTGAAGTAGAGTCCGGGAGGGGGGTGGATAAAGATTTTACCAACATATGTTGAGAATGAAGCTAAAGTGGATATGGAAATTAATCCAGGGGAATAAGGGGGCAGGTCATGAAGATCGGAAGCTAGATGCCATTCCCGGATAATTGGAAGCTAAAGTATTGGAGGAAATGTTGGGTTGAGGAAAGCGAACAAGGAAGGACAGTGTTTTTTTTTTTTTTTGCGAATTTTGTCACCAGTGCAGTCCGGAAATAAAGTCACTGGGTATCAACATGTATCCGGCAATCTTGTTATTCACTCGAGCCTCAACGTGCTTCCAGTAAGCCTTATCCTCTAACACATTATGTCAATTGTGATAATTTTTCTCCAAACCATGTCAGCTTTCTAGCAGTTATTACGGAGGGGCATGAACCGGCTTCTTTCTCGGAGGCTGTAAAGGATAAGAGATGGAGATTAGCTATGCAATAGGAGTTTCAGGTTTTGGAAACATACAACACTTGGGTTATTGAACACTTTTCCTCTAGATAAGAAGGCGCTCAGATGCAGATGGGTGTACAAGATCAAATATAATTCAGATGGTACCATTAAATGGTGCAAGGCAAAACTTATGATTTTTAGAAATCATCAAGTGGAAGGAATTGATTACACAGAGACTTTTTCACCGGTTGTTAAGATGTTTATTGGTCGAGTCTTCTTAGTCGTGGCTGCGGCAAAATAGTGGGAATTGCATCAGAAGGCCTCCAGGTTATCGGAACCATGGAACGGGGATGTGTGTAGTCTCTGGAAGTCTTTGTACGGATTGAAACAAGTTCCCTGACGTTGGTTTGCGAAGTTATCGGCTGCTTTAAAAACTATGGGTTTCGTCAATCTTACTCCGGTTACTCTCTGTTTACTATGAAAAAGGGAAATGTGCAAATGAGTGTTCGTGTGTATGTGGATGATTCGATTATCTCTGGAAATAATCCAAGAGCTATTCAAATCTTCAAGTTGTATCTCTCCAGTTGTTATCATATGGAGGATCTTGGTGTTTTGAAGTATCTTTTGGATGTTTAAATGGCGAGGGTTCTAAAGGAATTTTCTTATGTTAGAGAAAATATGCATTGGACATTATCTCGGAGACTGGGGTGTGGGTGCGAAACCTATTGCTACTTCGATGGAACTGAATCATCAGTTGGGTTTAGTGAATGGTCGATTTATTGATGATCTTGAATGCTACATGAGACTTATTGGACGTCTCATTTATCTGTCTTTTACGTGAACGGATTTGTCTTACAGTGTTCATGTTTTGTCTCAATTTATGCAGTGTTCTCGTGTTGAGCATTTGGAGGCAGCTCTCCAAGTGGTACATTATTTAAAGGGATGTTCGGGTCAAGGTATCATAATGAGTTCCGTTACGATTTCCATTTGTACAGATGGTGCGATTCCGATTGGGCAGGATGCCCCTTGAAAAGGCGATCTTTAACCGTGTGGCATGTTTCATTCGGGGACTCATTGATTTCGTGGCGAACCAAGAAGCAACAAATTATCTCTTGATCTCTAGCTGAAGCTGAATATTCATCGATGGCAATGATTATGTGCGAGTTCAAGTGGCTCAAAATAATATTGTGGAACCTCGGCATCAGTCATTCGCCTCTGATTCAATTGAACTGTTACAGTCAAGAGTCTTGCATATTACTAGGAATCCGGTGTTTCATGAACGGACCAAATTTATTGAGGTTGATTGTCACTTCATCCGGAACGAAATTATCGGAGGCACAATACGTCCCGAATACGTGTCTACTGACTCTCAACTAGCAGATATCTTTACCAAGGCATTGGGACGGGCACAATTCGATTATTTTCTTGACAAGTTGACATAAGGAATCTTCATACTCCAACTTGAGGGGGGTAATGACACATATGTAATACTTGACATGTAAATAGTGGTAGTTGTAGGAATATACTTGTAATTAGTTAGATTGGGATTTACTTTATGTTATTGGACCAAACTCATTGACTATTTGGTTACCAATATAGGTTAGCTTATCACGCTTGTATAAATACCCTTCAATTAAATGAAAATTTGTGTTGTTACTCAATTTTTACACAGGACGCAAAAGGTAAATGCGTGACAGAACTAATCGTTAAAATAAATATGTTGATTCAGTTGGCACCAGAGAAGAAAACTACCAAGAATTGCATGTAATGACTTCCATAAACTATAAAGAATTGCACTAATGATTTTTCCTACAAAAATATGGCGTTTAGACTAGGGCTAAAAATAATACCAACATCCCCGTGAGCATTGGAGGATATTGACGGAAAAAAAGTACAACTAAGAAACATTACCTTTAATTGTATTTCACTTGGAACTTTTACTCACCTGATGAGGGAAAAAATAATACAGGACTCATGATATCTTCATTCAGCGTCGAGCCTTGTTGATTTTGTAATTTACATTCCAGATGAAGTTCGATTTATTCTTTGGGCATCCTATTTAAGAGCCATAGGTTTGTTTCCTTGGCCTCGTTCAATTGATGGTCTGGTTTTAGCAGTCGCTACAGGAGCTGCAATAGCAGCCCATGGGTCATTATCATCAAGTGATGAACCTTTTTCACATTCAAAGGCTTTGATAAAGGAGCTGGGACAGCTACAGCACCCTAAGGGTCATCATTATCAATTGTTCTACTTGCTCTAGAGCATGGTGGCTGGGAACTAGCTCTTGCAGCAGAGGCCCTCATCCTCATTTCTGCTTACCTTCGGTTTGATGCTTCTCGCAAACTAGTAACTGGAGCAAATGTGTAAGAATCAGGGAACGAAAAACAGTGTGGAAAATTAGAATGATCTAATAGCCAAACAAAAGTAATTTGCTTCCAAACTTTTCCTTGCTTTCTTTCTCTCCAATTCATTCCTTATAATCGATCTGTTGTTTTTCTTAAAAGAGAAAAAGAGAAGTTGCCAGAATAAGTTTAAATGTGAGTTTCTGATGGGCAATATCACTCATAACAATTAAAGAGTTCCAGCATTATAAAAATCTGAGTTAATTTTACCGGTGATCACTCAACTATTGCTTTGGTACTATAAAGTCACTTTTGTTTCTTTTGTTACCCAAAAGTCACTCAACTATTGCTTCATTACCACAAGTTACTTTTATTTCTTTTGTTACCCAAAAGTCACACAACTTTCCTACGATTTACACTAAAATCACTCTAGCCGGATTTTACTTGGAATCCACCAACAAAATGACGTGGCGTTATTAATTAAAAATAATTTTTCTTAATTATATTAACCTAATTCTTTAACCTATTAAATTACTTTTACCCAACCAAAGACCCAAACCTATTTTACTATTTACTATTCCAGCTGATTGTGTAAAGTCATTAAAATATTTCTAGTTTACTGTACTGTTAAACAGAGGGGACTAAGAATTACCGAAGAAAGAATTCTTCTAGATGGTTCACCAGAAAATACACTCGAGTTCATTCACGTTCAGATTGCCAATGTGGAGTCCAAGTTTGCCAACGCTATTATTGGTTCTGGACAGATTAGAGTGGAGGGCAGGGTTAGAGATTGAAATCCTCATTTAACAAAAGTTGAATCTTTTAAAATGGATGTGAGGTTAGAATGTATTACCACTCTCTGTAGACATGTTGATTAGCCAAGAAATATTGGAAAGGTGGGAAGCATCTTGTCTAAGGAGAATGCGAATATAAGCTTCATGAGTGTTCCAAGAAAGCATATTGTGATGGCTATTGGGGTGGATGAGTGATCAAGCAAGGAGACATTGAAGAGAATTCGTGAAATTCCCGCTGGGTAAGATTAGTAGTGAAATCGGTTTGGGTTGGATAAAATTAGTGTAATGGATTAAAGAATTTGGTAATATAATTAAGAAAAATTATTTTTAATTAACGATGCAACGTCATTTTTTCCGGTGAGTTTTAAGTAAAATTCGGCTATAGTGATTTTGGTGTAGATTGGAGGAGAAAGTTGAGTGATTTTTGGGTAACAAAAGTGACTTTGTGGTATTAAAATAATAGTTGAGTGACTTTTGGGTAACAAAAGAAACAAAAGTAACTTTGTGGTAATGAAGCAATAGTTAAGTGACCACGGTAATATTAACTCTTAAAATCTCCTTGTTCATCACCCTAATCTGATTATGAACCTGAGGCCTTTCTCCTGCTGAAATTGCTCGATTGCATCTGGAGACTATGTTATCAGCTTAGTATGCATTAAAGTTGCATGCTCAGCTTATCTAATGTGCAACATGTTTTGCAATTAGGTGTGCACTGAGGAAGGTAGCTGTACATCTAGATATTAAATTGGAGTTTCAAAAATCATGTTGAACAGGAAAGAAGCTTCCTAAAATGTTGATGAACTATATGGTACATCCGCAGAAGTAACTTGTTTTGGATGATGTCCTTGAATAGGATAATCTCATATAATTAGCTCAAACGAGGTAGCAACGAAAGCTTAAATTAGGATGTCCGTGTTACTTCCATGTAAATCTTGACTTCTTTGTCAAAATAACGTACATCTTGACTTCCTTTATGTTGTGCAAATTCTAGCTAATTTTGTTTTGCTTGGATAAGTAAACGTATTTTTGTTATGGTATTTCAATTTTATCACGTCTCTGACCATGTATCCTCCTTTTCATATTTAAGTTTATTGAGAGAAGAATGATCAGTGAATGAAGAAGCTGGTTCCCATCCGATACCATGTTGATAAACAACCTTTAAGCAGGGTCAAGTTCAATAATGTAATTCTGTTCGAGGTTCTTATTAGTAGAATCATGAAAGTTTGAATTAGCTTTTGGTTCAATCAATTTTCGTATACTTTAGCGATCCATGTTCTCTCTTTATACATTAACAGTGATGCTTAATATTGTGTGCTTGGACTTGAAAGGAAAGAATTCTACATCATCAATTAGTCAATGTAGGCAAAAAGTTGAGCGAGTAGTATATGTATAACAAAGTGATACTAGAAAATAATATTGTTGGGGTATTAGTCCACAACAATTAAAATAATCGAATGGTCTGGTGATAATAAGTATTTAAGGCTAAAATAAATGCTTATATGTTATTAGATTACATAGGCTACAACGAGAGGTAGAAGTTGATGCATACGACTAACAATCTTGAGATCCTCTATATTGGGTGTAGAGGGAAACATAAAATACTTCAATTTTTAATTGGAGATATTTGAATCAAGTCTCAGAATGGAGGAACTTGTGGTAGCAAGCATTTCCTCCTTTAATAACTTTATGCAATGATGTTTGGCATTTTATGCCTATATTTCCTTAATATTTCCTCACGTTTTAGTACCTTATTCGCTCGTTTTGTAGCTTGTGAATGTGGTTTTACACTGATTTTATGTCGTGCGTGTGTAGGTTGTTACGCAGTGTAATTGGAGCTTTTAAGAGCTTGATTGAGCAAGAAAAGATTGGATTTTGATTGGGGATTGGATCGAGCATACGAAGGCACGACACGAGCGAGCAAAGGAGCGAGAAAACACGAAGATTGGCCGGGCGCTGTAGGGCATGCCCCGCGCCCAGTGTTCCAGCGCGTTTCCCAGCGCGCCGCAGGCCCAAAGCGGGCTGATTTCGACGTCCTCTGTCCAAGCTCACGCGTTCCGAGGCGCGGGGCGCCCGTTATAGCGCCCCTTGTGCGCGTTTTTATGTCCTATTTCGTCTAGGCTTGGGTCTAACTTATTACTAGGTGTTTGTAACTCTATAAATACTCTTTTACTTAGTTTTTCATAGGAGGGGAGACTTTGGAGCAAATTGGAGAGCTCATAACATCAAGAACAAGGGTTTTTCTTCCTTCCATTAATCTATTACATCATTATTTCATTATTACATCAATTCCTTGTGTTGTTATTATGAGTATGCGTAGCTAAATATATCGTTCTAGGGTTAGAGTATTTCATGAAGGTTGATGTTTGAAGATTGATTTCCATTAATTGAATCTCATAACGGGTTGCTTATTCTTTGTTGATTTCACTTGTGTAATTGTCAGGGCCCGATTATTATGCATTATCTATGGTTTTTAGATTGAACTCGAAAGAGAGAATTTAATTACGTAATAAGAAAGAGTAGGACTAGTTTGTGAACCCGGGCATCGGGGAACCAATTTGTGAGTAGGATAGACATATACTTGCTCGCCTAGTTTAACTCATTACAGAATTCGTTAATACGTGCACGTGATTCAACCCATAGACATATAGGGATTGAAGTAGCCTGCATAGACCGTGAAGAATCGAAAGGTTTTCACGGGTACATTTACTCTGTTAGTTAGTAACCCGGGATTTGAGAAGTGGAATCAATTGGATAACTCAACTGGATTGTTCGTAACTCTGACCCTGGACCGTCTCCTTATTACTGATAACAACCAAGTCTTGCTCCATTGTTTGAATTCACTTCTACCATTTAATTACTGTTCTTTAGTTAATAAACTCATCACTATTGGAAAAGATCCCTGAATAGTTTATATAAATTGTTTGCTAGAAGTCACTCTGAATAGTCCTCGTAGGAACGATACTCGATTTATCACTTTATTACTTGTCGACCACGTATACTTGCGTGTGCGTTTGGGAGCAACATGCAACATGAATTTGAATTAGTTAAGTCAATCAGTTTCAAACACTACATAGTTAAACAACAAGTAAACACTTTGATCCCATGTTCGAATTTCATTTGCAATACTTGTTGTAAGCGTATGACCTAAATTCCGACACTTAGGTCAACAATTGAGTTTGTATTTATGAGGGTACAAACAATCAATTATATCAAGGCAGACGGTTAATTGAAATGAAATGGAATTAATGCCACGTTACAAGCAGACAAAATGAACAAGAACACAACTAAAATACTTTATTGCTTTGAATATTAAGGCAGTTACAAGAATGGAAAATACAATTGGGCAAAGTATTGGGTGGTATATATGTGATACCCTTAAAAGTGGGAAAAAGATGATATTTATAGTAATACGAAAGCCTAAATAACACCCCACCTTACTTTGAAGCGTGTTCCCAATGTTATGCTACTTCTGATGCACGTTACTAATATTTGATGAGGTAGATTCCCCGCTTTGTGACATATGTGTTTGGTAGGTTCTTATAGATTCAAATTATTGGACCTTTCTTGTAAGACATTCAGGATGTAAGACCTCTGATAGTCATCTCATCATTGTGAGTTACCTCTTGAGCACGTTACTAATCTTTGATTTTTTCCCGTGTGTAACGAGTTGAGTTATTGGATTGAGAATCTGGTGAGTTAAGGTGGGTCGTTGAAGATGTAGTTTGAAGAAGTCTTTTATTATTAAGTCCTTAATTTTCATTATTTTCAATTTAGTCCTTTTTATATTTAGTATTTTAGTCACTAAGGCATATTGTTAGATATAGCCACGTTCTATATAAATATATATATTGTGTAGCTCTCTTTGAAGAATTATGTTGAATGAAAAATCAGTAATTTTTATCTTTAATTTACTTTTTCTTTCTTTATGTTGTTTTAGCTTTCTAGTTCATAGCGATTTCAATTGTAGAATCACTACACCATGTTACTAATGTCCGTACGCTACGTGGCCCTGCCAAATTATATCAATACAACGAGCCATGTATGCTATGTAGTGAGCAAAATTGCCTTTACAATCTGTGCTTTAGACAAACTATCAAGATGCACTTGTTGATTCCAAATAGAACATTTATAATATCAAAGATTTTTATCATATTATTAATCTCAACTAATTGGCGATTGTAAATACTACTCCCTCCGGTCCACTTTATATGATTTTTTGATTTTTTTAGGTTCAAAATATTTGATTTTTTCAAAAACTAAGATGATATTTGTTTTGATTTTTCAAAGTTACCCTTGTTAATAAATTAAACACATAAAGCTCTCACAATTTTTTATGAGTAAATTTTCAAAGAGATGAAGGTTAATTTAGTAAATGACATCTTTAATTAATGCTAAAAGATGAATTTTTTGGTCTGTACGAAAACAATCAAAAAATCAAATAATATGGACCGAAGCAGTACTAGTTATAATTATATAGTTGGTCTGAGAAAATTAAAAGAAAATAGCTAGGTAGTTGAAATAAATGGTACTCCTATCCTTTGCTTGCTAAAACTACTTACCAAAGGCACAAAACCAATTCCAAAACAGGTGCCGATTGCTTCTTCCAATTCCCTCACAAATATACAAATATAATAGCAGGTTTACAATAAAATAGCAACATTATGTCACTTTTCAAGAATGATAATACTTTCTTAACATTATATATACAAGTTATTAAAAAAAAGATTTATTCAATAAAATTGAAAATACACCATGCACCAAAATCGCCCATAATTATAGGCATGTCTTTTCATCTGTTCCTACTTTTTTGGGATTACAACTACCCAATTAACAATTTTATTATATGTCTTTTGTATGTCTATCGTATGGTGTATGTGTATAGTATGGCTATTGTGTGGCTATTGTATGTGTATTGTATGGCTATTGTTAGCCTTTTGTATGTCTATCGTATGGCTATTGTATGTGTATTGTATGACTATTGTTTTTTACGTATGCCTATTGTCAATTTTTAATAGATGGTTTTGAGGGGAGAGAGAAAATGGGTCTTAAATGTAAAAAAATTTAAACATATCTAAACATGATTTGGGATGCATAAATATAGGATTAGATTTATCTTTTTTTTAATTATATTTTTTTCTTTTTAAATACATTCTGCTATTTTTTGTAGCAAACAACAAAAATGTTGCTATTTTTTGTAAGTTTTGAAAATATTTATACATTTTGTAAAAAAAGTAGATAAAGTTATAATATGTGTAATTATCCCAAAATAATTCTAATTCCAAGTTTTCTAAAAAGAGATCGTAAACAAAAAATCCCGCATTCATTTAAGAGGCTCAAATTCAATACACACCCATAAATCCACCACCGTCAGATCAAACCTCTTTCCCTTTTCTCCACCGTCGGATCATAAATTATTCACACGTGCCACAACAAAACCCCTCTTTTATCTCTTCCCTCCTAAAATCTCACATTCCCAATCCTTTACCAACCCTTAGGGTTTCATTCCGCCGTCAATTTCACTGTCAATCCATGCTCAAAACATCTCGCATTCACCAATTTTACAGCGGCAGGTAAAATTTCAAATTCCTTCCTCACATTCATACAATTTCATGAATTTCTCATAAATTTACTTCTTTTAGTCAATTTCTGTGTATATAACTCTGAAATTTGTAATTTTTATTAATGAATTTTTACATTAACACAATTTCATTAAATTTATCATAAATTTTACTAATTTTATTCAATTTTGTGTATTTAACTGTGAATTTGATAAGTTTTGTTAATGAATTTTCAGTTTTGGAGTAAAAAGTAATGGAGAAGGAGTTAATTGAGCTGTTCGAAACGGTAAAACGAGCTGCCGATGCAGCTGCCGTTGACGGCGGAGCAGCGGAGGAAAGCCGGTGCCTTGATGTTTTGCAACAGTTGAAAATATTTCCTGTTAATTATCAAGTCCTCGTTTCTACGCAGGTAAACAATCATTCTTTTTAAATTTATTGTTCGCCTTTATTGCTATTGGTGTTTGTTGTTTACCTCAGTATTTTCTTTGCCTTGCTATTTTCATTCGTGATTTTTTCTTTTCAAACATGTTTCCAAAAATGTTTTTCTTTAGCCGATCGTCTATCGGGAACAACCTCTCATTCTGTGGGATTCTGTGGGGTAAGGTCTGCGTACATCGCACCCTCCCCAGACCCTACTTGTGGGATAGCAGTCGACATGTTGTTGATGTTTATTTTTTTTTTTTTTAATTCCTGCATAATTTAGGATACACATGGTGTTACTTATCGTGTATATATGCATAGTTTGAATCTTTCGAAGAATTTTGAAGTGATAAAGATGTATGTGGGGCTTAGTGGTTAATGAAATTAGAATGTTGTCGTGAGAGATTAAGGTTCAAATTTTAGCTAGACCTAAAAAATTAGGTGATTTCTTCTCAATGTCGGTGAAGAAAGTTATAGTAAATATGGCTTTGGTCTAGAGGTAAGAGCTTAGGTTGTGAAATGTGAGTTAGCCGCACTTCAGGGTTCCATGTCATGGGTTCGAACTCTGTCGCAGACAAAAACCCATTCTTTTAAGTGGAGAAGGGTAGACGGGCGGACACATTATCCATGGAATTTTGAACCGTGCGCCACTTGCCCTAGATTGTTTTTCTCTTATAAGAAAAGAAAAGTTATCAGCAGAGTCGGCTGATTTGGGGGGGGGGGGGGGGGGGCGTTCACAGGCTGGTAGGATACCATTTTTATCACCCCCCCCCCCCCCCCCAAAAAAAAAGAAGAGAAAGAAGCAAGATGTCTCTGATTTTGATGTTTGAAGTCCGAAGAGATTGAGTGCCGCTTGGTTGGAAAAATGCTTGTTTCTAAAAGAAGATAATTTTTACTCCAAAATTTGGGACAATGTTACTTTTTCTTCTGAAAAAAGAACTTAAAGAACTTTGCAGACAAAAGAAGTTTTTAAAACTAAGAGAGTCAAACAAATTTCCAAACAAAGACCACCTAAAATAATATTTGGAGCAGAAGAAATCTGGTTAAGGTAATCCCTCAGCTGACCATACGGGGGGAGAGAAGTCTTATTCAGATATGTTAAAAGACTAGGTCTTTTGGCTTAAAAATCTACTGTGAATAGTTCCTTCACCTTTCTACATTACTTTCCACCTAGATATGTTTCTTTTTTGTATGGTTTGGGGGGGGGGGGGGGGGGTGGTTATTTAAGTTGGGATATAAAATCTTTCTTTGTTGGTTAGAACACTGAATCTTGCAGCAGTTCAGTTTCTCGGAAGGGTTATTGCCTTATTGGACAAATTGTTATGAATGTACTGTGATGGTTGCACAATTGCTACTGTTTCTGTGTCATGCTTATTGTTCACTTTTGTGATCCTGTCATGCTACTGAGGTGCATATGATCCTTTTCTGTATTTGACCTTAAGGAAACGTCTTTCAGGTGGGTAAACGTCTTCGACAATTGACAAAACATCCTAGGGAGAAGATCCAGGCTTTGGCATCTGATGTGGTTCTGAACTGGAAGAATATAATTGTAAAAGAAACTCTGAAAAGTAAGAACAGCAATGGAGTGAATGGGGAATCTGTAAAAGATGAATCTGCTCGTGCTACTGCTCTTGAAGCCGCTAAAACTCTGAGTGCTAATTTGGTGAAGGTTGAAAAGGTGTCAAGGATTGATAATGTAAAAGTTGAGAGGATGGCTTCAAAGTCTGAAAAAGTAGTTAAGTCAGAAAGTTCCTTCTCCGAGAAAAAGGTTGAGTGTGTGAATGGCGTAAAGACTGAAAAGAGTACAACTGCTGAAAGTGTAAAAATTGAGAAGATACCAAAAGATAGGAAATTGAGCTCTAATGGCGCAAGTGTTGCTCCACCAAAGTTGGGTGCTCTAGTTTATTGCAAGGATTCTGTGAGGGACAAAGTTCGGGAACTCCTTGCAGAGGGTTTATGCAAAGTCCCAGGTGAAGTTGATGAGGATTTGAGGGATGAGGTAAATGCATGTGATCCATATAGAGTTGCAGTTCAGGTAGAGACTGCAATGTTTGAGAAGTGGGGTAGATCTAATGGTGCCCAGAAGGTCAAGTATAGGTCTATAATGTTCAACATTAAGGATCAAAACAATCCAGATTTCCGGAGAAAAGTCCTTCTAGGACAGTTTCCTCCTCATAGAATTCCTGAACTGAGACCAGAAGAAATGGCAAGTGAAGAGAGGCAAAAGCAGAATGAGAAAATTAAAGAAAAGGCGTTATTCAACAGTGAACGAGGACTTCCTGCCCAGGCTAGTACTGATAAGTTCAAGTGTGGTAGGTGTAGAAAGAGTCAATGCACCTATTATCAGATGCAAACTCGGAGTGCAGATGAACCAATGACCACGTACGTGACATGTGTAAACTGCCAAAATCGCTGGAAGTTCTGTTAAGTTTGAACCAGTATCCATTTATCAATTACTGGCATCACTTAATTAGCTTGATAGGCACCTAGGTCTTAACCTTGATGTAGTTCCTAGTTCATTTTTTCATTTTCTTCTTGAGGCGATCTCGATCATCTGCATGATGATCGCTGAGCTATTGTATTCTTCGAGATGTTGTGACATTTTTATTGTTCTCGTCTTTAGGCAAAAAGTTTGCTCTACAGAAAATGCAGTTGTATTGGAATGAAATAATCTATAAATAGAAGGTGCAGATGTGAGCAACTCTTTCGAGTAGCTAATTAGCAGTTGAATTTCCTGCAAATGTGAGGTATGTTACTGGATTCTCACTCATAGATGTAGGACTTACCTTTCTGTTAAGTCATACTTACATATTAACACGAAGTGGAATTACACACTGTTATCTCATTGTTTGGAACCAAGGCTTACTCGGGCTTAATCCCATTATGTATTTTAGCAGGCAGATAGTTTTCATGGTGACTACTGAATACAGCTGGAAATTATTCCAGGTGTAAACAGTTCAGAATTTATTTGGAAACAAAAAGTGTGATTTCGTCCAATTTAACCTAGTCATAGTGGATTGAGCTATGAACATGCTAGCAAATGTCCAATTAAAATAGTTGAGGTGTGTAAGTTGACCTGAACATTAACGTTGCGCTTTCCTTTAATACAAAGAAAAAGTAAAAAAGAAAAGGAGAGAAAAGAGAGGAAGCATAAGTCATGCAACAGTCGTTGCATATAATGCAAATGCAAACTTAGTACTAGAAGTATCTTACATGAGTTTCCACATTTATTGCCACCTTTTATTCTTTGCTAATTAATCCAACAATGTCACCTTCCAATTCCCACCCCCACTCCCAACTTATCCCAGTGTGTGTAGTATAATCAAGAATCACACACAACTATTGCTACTAGCCATGTTTCTTTCTTTGAGAGCTTGAAAAACGTTTGAACTCTTGTCAAATATCTGAGCCCTCCTATTGTAATCTGTTGGTTCTTTTCCTTGATCCTCACCCATAATTGCTTCTTTTTCCAAACATTCCAACAATTCAACTATCCCACTTACTCCATTACACTTCCCCTTCAATTTTTTCATTCCAACCAACTCTTGTTCCTCTATATTCCATCCTAATTCTGGAATTGAGCTACTTTGTGCACACCTCAACTTGGACAAATTACACAATTTCCGATTATCCAATGACTGAACTGAAGAAATCTTGAAAATGGGTGTCAGAAAAGAAGGTGAACAAAAAGAATGCACTTTAACTTTGGGATTAGCAAAACAAGATTCCATGGCTATCAAATCAAGAAATGGTTATTCTCTTGATAGAAAATATACTCTTAAGATTTTGAAGTATCCAAAAGATGCAATGCACTTGGGATATGCAAGAATTTGGTGATGTTCTCATATATTTATAGAGGCTAGAGGAGGGAAATGGGTTGCTGCCACGTGGAAGGCAATGGGAAATGGTGGACTAGCTGGTTTAAAGAGGAGTTCTTTGCATACACGTTGGTTAAGACTGATAAATATAAGGCGTGTGCAATTATAAGGTTGTTGTTTAAGTGATGTAATCCATGACTAATGCAGAACGTGTGGAAGATGGTCATCAATTTATATGTGGCAACTAGGCCCCACTAGATCTATGTTACATTATTTTGCTCAAATATTCAAGAATTGTCTAGACTAAATCCACTTATTCCCTCGACGATTTGAAAAACAATACCCTTTCACCTATTGAATGAGACAGTAAACTCACTCAATCCTAAATCAACATAAAAAATGAATTGATCTTGCATATATTTTTTAAAGTTATAATTAGCCTCTTCAAATAATAATTTTCTTAAAAATCAATCATATTGAAAAACTGAAAAATATTTAATTATTGTTTATAAATGCGTTAATTAAATTTCATCTAACTACCATAATATTTGATGTAAGGAGTTACAATACCTCATTCATTTTCTGCATGAAATAAAAATTATATTTGAATTAATATTTAAGGTTGTTTTAAAATTATGAAATATCATGTCATCACCTTTAAATTATAAAATAACAAAATTTTTACTTTTTTTAATGATTACTAATAAATTATTTAAATATTAAATCACACAATATGTAACGATAACTTAAAAATAATAAAATATTTTATGCAAAATTATTACTCTAGTTACGTTAATTTTTAGTAGTTACAATAAATATAACTTTGAAGTACTACGAAAAAAACCTCTATAAAATAAAATGTTTCTTAAATCAAAAGAAAAAATTTGAGGAGTAAAATGAGATATAAAATTTTAAATATTTGTATAATATATTTTTTAATATATTTAATCGTGTAAAAAATATATGTTAAAAATTCATTATATCTGTAAATATATCTGAACTAATTCAGACTCTTAGACAGAATTAGAAGACAAAGAAGAAGAACAAGAACATTGATGCTGCATTATAGCCATAAGGAAGAAGATGATGAATCAAGGAGAAGGAGAGAATGATTAACGAGGAGGGAGAGTTTGAGAAAGAGGATCAAATGATCTCATTGATTGAATGAATTAACAATACACAATACATGAGTATTTATAGATTGAATTACTAAGCATAACTAATGTAACTAACTTTCCTAACTACCTAGTCTAGTCAGCATTAGCCTAACTAACTTAACAATAATCTGGAATTGTTAGTTAATGACTAAACTGCCCCTAGACTGTTAATTCTGTTTTATTCGATACTCCCCTCAAGCTAGGAGGTGCAAACAGATCAAGCACTCCTAGCTTGGATAACAGATACATATGATGCAGTTTAGTCAATCCTTTTGTTAACATATCAGCCGGCTGTTCCTTAGTTGAAATGTACTCAGTTCTGACTAAGCCTTGTTGAATTTTCTCTCTTGAGAAATGACAGTCTATTTCTATGTGCTTAGTCCTTTCATGATAGACTGGATTTGCAGCCATTTGAATAGCAGCCTTGCTATCTGTGTGTATTGTGACTGGAAGGTTGATCTTTACACCAATTTCTTTGATCAAACCTACTAGCCATGTTAGCTCAGCAACAACAGAAGCAAGACTCATGTATTCTGCTTCAGCAGAACTTCTAGACACAGTAGTCTGCTTCTTTGACTTCCAAGATACTAGAGAGCTTCCAATTTGAATCAGAAATCCTGCAACTGACCTTCTTGAGAAGCAGCAAGAGGCCCAGTCAGCATCACAGTAGGCTGTAACAGTATCAATGCTCTTACTGGACAGAAGCACACCTTGACCTGGATTGTTCTTTATATATCTGACAATTCTTAAGGCAGCCTCCATATGGGATTTTTTAGGTTGTTGTAGGAACTGACTTAGGGTCTGAACACTGTATGCTATATCAGGTCTAGTGACTGTAAGGTATAGAAGCTTACCTATTAGTCTTTGATAGGATGTAACATTAGGAAGCAATTCATCATTGGCTTTATCTGCACCAAAGACATGAACATCATATTCTCTAGTGGTGAATTTTGTATTGGAGTCAGTAGGTGTTGCAATAGGTTTAGCTGCAGTCCAGTTTCTGAGATTAGTTCTAGTGCATACTTCCTTTGATGCATAAGAATCCCTTTTTGAGATCTGGCAAATTCTATGCCAAGAAAGTATCTCAGTTCACCCAGATCCTTCATTTTGAAGGCCAGTTGTAGAGCTGTTTTTGTTTCCTTGACCAGTTCAAGAGTGTTTCCAGTAATTAACATGTCATCTACATATACCAAGATGATTACTATCCCAGCAGCTGTCTTCTTAGTAAACAGCGAATGATCAAGCTGACTCTGCACAAAACCAAATCTGAGTAGTGCTTCAGACAGCTTTGCATTCCACTGTCTTGGTGCTTGCTTTAGACCATACAAGGATTTAATGAGTCTTAGTTACATTAGTTATGCTTAGTAATTCAATCTATAAATACTCATGCATTGTGTATTGTTAATTCATTCAATCAATGAGATCATTTGATCCTCTTTCTCAAACTCTCTCTCCTCGTTAATCATTCTCTCATTCTCCCTGATTCATCATCTTCTTCCTTATGGCTATAATGCAGCATCAATGTTCTTGTTCTTCTTCTTTGTCTTCTAATTCTGTCTAAGAGTCTGAATTAGTTCATGGTATCAGAGCTACGTCAATTCAGATTACTGAGTTGATTCTTCGATCTTACAAATTTCATTTCTCACAAGTTTCATTTCTGTTCTTGGTTCCTCAAGAAACAATAAAGTTCAATCTGCAATTTTTGTTTGTCTTCCGCTGAGAAAAGATAAGAAAGAATGGCTGAAATTCTGAACAATGTGAATGGAATCCAGCAAATGACTGGAAATGTGATTGATCATAATCACCCACTGTTTCTTAACTCCAATGATGTAAGTGGCATTTCTCTGATTTAAATTCAGTTGACTGGTTCTGAAAATTATTCTTTGTAGAGTCGATCCATGAAAATTGCTTTGCTGGGTAGAAACAAGCTAGGGTTAGTTGATGGCTCGTGTAAGAAAGAAAAGTTCCAAGAAAACCTATGGACTCAATGGGAGAGGTGTAATGCCATAGTCCTTTCTTGGCTAATGAACTCTGTTGCTACAAATCTGCTTGGTGGAATTGTCTATGCCTCTAATGCCCAAAGGGTGTGGGAAGATCTTCAAGAAAGGTTTGACAAGATAAATGACTCAAGAACTTTCAATCTTCACAAAGAGATTGTTACACAGACCTAAGGGACTGATTCTGTGTCTGTGTACTTCACAAAACCGAAGGACCTATGGGATGAGTTTGAAGCTTTGGTTCCCTCACCTGGGTGTGATTGTGAGAAGTCTAAGGACTTTCTAGTATACCTTCAGAGACAAAAAATGTACCAGTTCTTAATGGGACTGAATGAGTCATATCTGCAGGCAATGAGCCAAATTCTGCTGATGAGCCCCTTACCTACAGTGAATCAGGCATACAACATGATTATAAGTGATGAAAGCCAGAAAGGTGTAAGTGGTACCACTGGCATTCTTGGTGCTGCACCAGCTATAGGCAACATGGATCAAGCTGCAATGTACACTAAGTTCAGAGGAAACCAGGGAAATCAAAAGTTCAAGAGACATGCAAAGAACCTGTACTGTGATTTCTGCAAGCTAACCAATCACACAAGAGAAGGCTGCTGGAAACTAAATGGCTACCCTCAAGATTACAAGAAGAGAAAGACTGGTCCGTCTGCGTATAATGTGCAATCAGAAAGTGAAGATATGCCTTCACAGATTGGAAAGATGAGTCAAACTGGAAGCTGCACTTTCACTCAGGAACAGTATGCACAGATCTTGCAAATGCTGGGCAATAATAACTCCATCTCTGAATCAGCAGCTAATGTGGCAGGTATTAGTTCTGCTTTACTAGTTTCAAATAGCCCAAAAGAATGGATCATTGACACTGGGGCTACAAATCATATGGTCTCAGATGTTTCCTTGCTAGATAAAGGTTCAATACAGTCTGTAGTTCCTAAGAAGGTCGTTCTACCTAATGGTGACATTTCCTTTGTGACACATACTGGCACAAGCACAATCTCAAAACAAAACACACTAGGAAATGTGTTTCACCTCCCACAGTTCAAGTATAATCTTATGTCTGTTTCACAAGTAACAAAAGAATTGGGATGTTCAGTTACATTCTATCCTAATTTTTGTGTATTCCAGGATCTCTCCAATGGGAAGGTGAGGCAGATTGGTAAGGAAAAGAATGGACTGTACAAGATGCTGACTGATGGCATTAAAGAAGAAGGAGCAGTCAGTCTCTCTACAGTCAAAGAAGATATAGATGTTGCTCTATGGCACAAGAGACTGGGTCATGTGTCCTCTACTGTCCTGAAGAAGTTGTTTCCTATTAATTCTGAATGTATTAGTACTGTGATGAATAAGTGCATTGTATGTCCATGTGCTAAACAGACAAGGAATCCTTTTCCTGCTAGCAGCATCAAAAGCACAAGTTGTTTTGATTTGATTCATGTGGATGTTTGGGGTCCATATAAACAGCCTACATATGATGGAAATAGATACTTTCTTACTATTGTTGATGCTTTGTCTAGAATGACTTGGTTATTTCTCTTGAAACTGAAATATGATGTTTGTGTTGTGCTGAAACAATTTCTCATCTATGTTAGAACACAATTTGACAAAGTAGTCAGAGTCATTAGAACTGACAATGGAGCAGAATTCTTGAGCACAGTGTGTACATCTATGTTCAAAGAATTAGGTATTGTCCATCAAAGAACCTGTGCCTATACTCCTCAGCAGAATGGAGTAGCTGAAAGGAAGCATAGACACATTTTAGAGGTAACAAGAGCTATCAGGTTTCAGGCCAACATTCCTATCAAATTTTGGGGTCACTGTGTTCTGGCTGCAGTCTACTTGATAAATAGGATGCCATCATCTGTACTAGAAAATCAGTCTCCATATGAAAGACTCTATGGCAAGAAACCAAATCTTAGCCACATCAAGGTGCTTGGCTGTTTGTGCTACTCAAAAATGGTGAATGAGTCTGATAAACTGTATTCAAGAAGTAGAATGACTGTCCACTTGGGTTACTCTGAGACACAGAAGGGATATGTACTTTATGATTTAGCTAACAGAAGTTTCTTAGTTAGTAGGGATGTGTCATTTAGAGAGGATTGCTTCCCCTTTATGACTAAATGCAAATCAAAACCCATCTTTCAAGATAATACCACAGTCACTCCACCCACTGACTTCATCTATACACAGTCTCAGTCAACTATCCTAAATCCAGAACCAAATATCCCAGACATATCACACATAGAACCTGAATACCTTGATGAACCTCATATACCTGCAGAACAGCCAGAACCAATGCAGGAACAACCAGTGCCAGAAATACCTGCATCTGTCCCTCAACTAGACACAGGTGTTAGAAAATCCATCGGGGGAAAACAGCACCAACTTGGCTAAAGGACTTTGTCTCCCTGGGAATTCACAGTGAAGTACCCTATGCACTCAACAAGTATCTCACCTATGACAACTTGTCTGCCAATTATCAGGCTTATATAGCTGCCTTCTCCTCAACTATAGAACCTACAACCTTCAATGAAGCTGCAAAAGATCCCAAGTGGGTAGAAGCAATGAAGTCTGAGATTGATGCACTAGAGAATAACCACACTTGGGACATTGTCACACTGCCAAAAGGAAAGAAAACAATAGGGTGCAAATGGGTGTACAAAATAAAGTATAAGGCTTCTGGTAAAAGTAGAAAGGTATAAGGCAAGGTTGGTAGCCAAGGGAAACAGTCAAAAAGAGGGTATTGACTATCAGGAAACATTCTCACCTGTAGTTAAAATGGTTACAGTCAGAACAGTCCTAGCAATTGCTGCATCTCAAAACTGACCAATCCATCAGATGGATGTGTTCAATGCCTTCCTACAAGGGGATCTGTTTGATGAAATCTACATGGAACCAAATCTACATTATTATGCATTCTTTTGTTTTGGGCATGAGCTTTTATGGTCTCAAAGTTCAATTTTTCTTATTGTAAGTTACTGGTGTTCTTTCTTCTATATTTGTACTATAATGCATTCTTTTGTTTGAGTATGAGCTTCTTGATTTCAAAATTCAAATTTTTTCTGTTTTAAATCAATGATATTTCTTTAATATCTACATTATAATCAGGGCAGAGCCACTAGCAAGGGGTTCAATTTCATTGAAAAAATATGCTCAAGTGGGCAAAAATGAGCTTTTTTGTTATATACATACTATTGAACCCCATGACATGAGAGAATATACTAATACAGTGGTAAAATGAGTTTTAGAATTGCTCTAAGTTACAAGTTCGAATTACATGTGAGGCATTTTTTATTTTTTGGAATCCCCTCCCGTTAATTTCTGGCTTCGCCCATGATTATAATGCTTTCTTTTATTATTTGGATGTGAGCTCTTTGATATTATGATTCAATAGTTCATATTGTACATTCATATTCTCTCTTTAACAACTCCATTGCATTCTTTTGATTAGGATATGAGCTTGGTCTCAAAGTTAAATATTTCCTTATGTGAAGGTAATAGATGCAAAAGGTGAAAAATCAATAGCAGTATTTCCAGCTAAATTTAAGAAGTGCATGTGGATAAAACGAGGTTTGATCATAAAATCTTGTCAAGTTTAGGAGTTTATTCATTTAGCTGTTGATCAGTAATGCTTTGTATTGAGTATGTGAGAATGATGTAAAGTTGTTTCCTTTCTGTTCACTATTTTTCAATTTTAATTGAATGTATAGGAAGGAAACTTTGTTGTGGTTGATGAGAGTGGGAGAGAGGAAGCTGTTGAATCAGGTAGAAAAGTGGGATGTGTTGTTACACAAGTACTTTATTATGAACAAGTTCGTCTGCTTCAGAAGTCTCCAGAATGGTGAGAGCCTAACATTCATAGAACTGTTCCTTCATTCTTCATTATTAGTTTAATATTTGTACTTTATTATATTGGAAAGAAGCGGTCCGCCCCAGGCTTTAGTCTAGTGGTAAGAGTGAGTGCATGATGTATGGATTAAGCACACACTATGAATTTGAATCCTGTCACAGACAAAAACGTAGTATTTAAGTGGAGAAGGTTAGAGGGGCGGGCTTATTAAGGATCTGAATTTTGAACTCTTCGCCTATTGGCCATCAAAGATTTCTTGTTATCGGAAAAGTGAAATAGTCTTGAGCAGACCAGTCCAGATGGGGGACTCATAGCTGACCCAAACTAAATTGATTGAGATCTAGCTGGTTAATTTGTTCGGTAAATCAGTTCCAAGAGAAAAAGAAGAGGGTTCTTTGGCGAAACAGCCCAACTTGGTGTCTTTTAATGCTCTGCAAAACTTTCTATGCAGGCCAGAGATCTTCAAATCCACAGCAGTAGATAGTTCAAAGCAAGATTTACTGTCTCAGAGTTACCAAATTGAAGAGAAAGAAGACTCAAGTGATGATGATGGACTTCCTCCATTAGAAGCCAATACTAACAGATTAAAGCCTTTTCAACTGGAGTCAGAGACAGAATCTGATTCAGATACTAATACATGATCCATGCTTTGGGTTATGGCACCATAACTGGTACCTTATTTTTGTGGATGAAGCTATTAGGTGTAAAACATTGATGTATTAGCCTGCTTTCTACTTTGAGAATTTGTTTGGCACGACAAGATTGGTGACTTTGATATAGTTGATTGTCTAAGCAAATTTTTATATCCCTCCAAAAGAGCACCTTGTCTGTAGCTGCAGCATTGTTAGGTTATCTTAATTTATAATCACTTAAAATTATTTTTGAGTGAAGACTACTCCGACCTTTTCCCTATATTATTGCTCAAATTTTCCAACTCAGCTAGAGAAGAATGACAATCAAGAGTTTGCAACACAACAGAGTGAAAAGAATGACTTCAGGGTCCACAAGAACGTGCATTATATATTCATCAAAGCTTGTACTGCAATTACAGTAATACTCTATAGTCCATCTAAGAATAGAGACTTTACTGCACACCATATATTACAACATCTGAAAACTAAAACATCTAAAATGGTTTATCCATATCCAATAGGCAATAAGCATCAGGTTTAGCATCTTCATTTTTCTTCTGTCCATCTTTGTCTTGGACCTCCTGGGTAGGATAATACAATCTTCACATTTTCCTTCACAGTATGATGTTTTTCTTTAGAAACGTGAAATGATAAAATCCTAACAGTAACACAGGAGAGGGAGGACAAGGATGCTCTTCAAATGAAACTTCATATACACTCCAGCGGTAATTACAATTCAGCTCCCTTGGGCATTACTTCTTCATGAACATGGAGATTATGTGTTAAGGTTCCCTCTTAGTGACGGAACTAGTAACAGCTTTCTACCTGCATATTTTACCATCGGCTCACCCTCTGAGTGAGTAGAAGCGGACCTAGTATACATCATTGTAGTGGATGCCAGTACATCATCTCCAAATCCGCATGCTTTGAAAAACGGCCTGAGGAAATATATGGCCAAAAATTACAAGCATAGAAGTGTGTCTTTCAAAATAGCAGCAAGAAAACATTCTTGACTATACATGAACATATAACGCAATTTATCACATGAAAAGATCTGACATGGAAGAAGATGAAGACAGTTACAAATTTTAATCCATTTACTTTCTCAAAAAAAAAAAAATTAGTTTAAAGGTTAAAGCATCAGTTTGGCGGATGTTTGGCGGTATATGACAGAGTTGTTACCTTACACCTATTCGTGCAACAATGAACATAAAGCGCCAAAAAAAAAAAAAAAAAAAAAAAAAGAAGAAGAAAGTATCTACACAAATATCTCCAAGTCAATTATCCTGGTTGCTTGGATGAGTCAAAACCAAAGCCTCTTAGTTTAGCATAATAAGTTTAAGGAAAGAAACAAAACAAAAACTGCCAAACAAATATAATTAATAATTTTGTTGCCTGGAAATTAATGAACTCACTTCTCTTTATCAGAGCACAGGGCTGCTATGTCATAAATGTCTCTGTTTGCAAGAATCCTACGAAAAAATTGAGCTCCATGAAACATCAAGTAAAAGGGTCAAAAAGAGAACTTGTTCAAGCAATATACATCTACAAAGACTAGCTCGGGGATAGACAAAATGAAACAGTAGCTTCGATCATTGTAGTATATGAGGAAGAAGCAAAGAGAATGGGATTTTTCTATTTGGTGGTGGGAAATGGCAGAGAAAGTTAATGTCCTATATAGAGAGGCAGATCAAGAATTTAAAGAAGTATATGTAGAGACAGTGGATGCAAGTGCATTCACAACTTATAGGTTGTATCAGCCTCTGCCTATGTATGCTAATCAGAATATAATGGAAAAAAGAAGGTCATAATGGCAACCTTATTATCCTTTGAACTATCTTCCTGCCAATGCCTTTTCTTCGTAGTGAAGGGATGACCTGCAAATCACTGAAGCACAATCACATGAATACCCCATGGATTACAAATATTCCATGATATTGGATTATTATGTTGTTGTATTTTTAATAACTTTTTTAAACTTGAATATATTAATTTTCTTTGTTTTTATTTCTAATCATCGCACGAGAGTGTGTAAGTAATTACTGTTTCTTGTTATTGAGTTTAGTTTTACTTGTTCTATATGTATCTTTATATATGTTTATTGATGATTAATTTGATACTACAAAGTATTTATCTTCTTTTATTTGTTCATTTGAAGTTTAATGAATAAATTTAACAAAAGCATGTATGAAACTGCACCACAAAATTGCTAAGTGTCAATGGTATACTGATCTTGAGCCTAACTTTGACAGCAATGAGGATTTAATGAACTTTTATATCAACTGTGCAAGAAGGATTAGTTTAATTCTTGTAAAAACCGTGAACATAAATAAGAGATTAGCATATGCGACGTCAATAAAGATTACATGTTTCAAAGAAGGCTTATGTAGATAACAAAAAACTCAAGTTAAAAATCCATGAAAAGAAGCTAAAATTGGATGCTAATCTCACACTACTGGTACATATCAGTTATTTGAAAAGTATCATAATACTAAAGTTGACTAGAACATAATCATCCACTTATTCCAACTTCCACCATCCATAGTTCATGTGGTGCCATTGCGTAGAAAGATAAATGAAGTACAAACTCATGAAATTGAGTTTGCAGAGAATGTTGGATAATTGTCTAAAGCTAATTTTGATTTATTAAGTCTTTAAGCGAGTGGTCGAGGAAATTGAGTTATAGTAACATTAAAGAAATCCAACTCAACTTTGTTCGACCGCCAACATAAAAACTCATAAATGAAAAATGTCTTTAAACAATAACTTAATATCTTATGTCAATTCAATTTCATGAGATTGTACATCATTTATCCTTCTATGCAACGGCACCATGCGAATCATTGATAGTGAAGTAAAAATAAGATTGTTCTATATCAACCATAGTACCCAGCAAGTAAGAAGCGTAATAGTGCAAAACCCATAAAATTAATATCTTGGATCCATCTCTGTCGCGCGCACACAAACATATAGACAAACATTACGTAATTGTACAATAAAGAAGGCATTTCTCACAAAATAACCAAAAAATGTATACCAATTTTTAAAATCTAACCATAACATCATAAATCGCAGCAGTCAATCCAGAATCAGAAACAGCACGTCCAAAACCAATCAATTCACCATTCCTCGGTGTCACAGGCACTACTTTCCCAATCCAATCTGCACCAATACCCGATACCCGACCCGGTTCCAAATCGGGTCGGGTAAACACCGAAACAACAATGTAGCTATGAATTAAAGCTTTTTTCAGCTTAATAATATCTACTGGCTCAACAATACCTTGTGAACTAAGTTTTGGAAAACGGTGACAAGAGTGGTTACAGTTTAAATAGAGGTTTTGAAGGTGGCTAGTGTTTATGTCATTAGGGTTTGTTGAGATGAAAAGTGGGGGCGGTGATTTGAGTAGGGAAATTGGGGTTTGAGAAAAGTGGCGGAATTTGGAGGGAATGTAACTGCTGTTTATGGTGGCTGCAACTGCCATTTTTAGTTTACTGTTTTTTTTTTTTTTTTTTTGGTGGTGTTGATTATATCTTTTTATTACTATGTGTTTTTGGGATTTTGGATAAGTATGAATGGTTCTTTGAAAGTTTGGTAATTATAGTTTTCCTCCCCTGTGGTATCGGAACGTTATCCCCACTCTCATTTTTAATGGTTTCAATTCCGAATCTATTTTTGAAAATACTTTTCTTGAACTGAGCTTCTATTAGAAACAAGAGGGGAAAGGTCCTATAAGTCTCAATAGAAGTATAGGGGACAAGACCAAGTCAAAGGTTAATTAGTTTAAGTGAGGTTGAAGTGTATTATTTAAAAACTTGTGGGTATAATTATAAGTTTTTATATTTACGAAAACACCCCACTTTTACACTCTCTTTCATTATTCAAATCATTTCAAATTTTATTTCTCTCTCTCTCTTCTCTTCTTTTTTCCTCTTTTTTCTTCTTCCTTTTCATTCTTTCTTCTAAATTTTTTTTCAAATTTCATTTTATCACCATCTATGTTATTTTTCTTTCTTCTTTTTCGTATCCATTTTGTTTCTTCTTCATCCCCATTTTATCCTTTTTCATTTTTTAAATCTAGTCATTTTATAAATCTTTTCAGATGTGTAAACATATTTTCTATATATTTATACACTTTTGAAGATGTTTTCACGGCTGAAAAAAGTGTGTACACATCTCGTCAGATGTGTATACATATAATAATATGTATACACACATATTATTACATGTGTACACATATGACGAAATGTGTAACACTTTTATCATATATATGTGTACACATATTATTATATGTGTACACATATAATAATATTAGTGCACTTGTAATATATGTGTACACATATAATAATATGTGTACACATCTCGACTGATGTGTACACATCTTTTTATTAGAGTGGTGTAGGGTGGTGGGTAGTGGTGGAGGGGTGGTAGAAGGTGATGGTTGATGGTGGAAGGTAATAGAAGGTGGTGGTGGGTAGTGGAGGGTGGTAGAAGGTGGCGGTGAGTGGTGGAGGGTCGTGGTGGGATGGTGGATGGGCGGGGTGGGAGAGGGGGTGGGGGGCCGGATGGGGTGGGTGATGAGAGGTGGGGGCTTTCTGTAAATAAAAAAACTTGAGGGGCTTTTAAAATGTTAGTCATTAGTACTAAATTTGAAAGTGTCCCTCTTACCCATTTTTCAAGACTTGAGTCCCTTATAACTAATAAAAGACTTGGGAGTCCTTCTCACCCAAAAATCCCTAGAAACAATATCTCTATCTTACTTAATGTAGGTGAAAGATTTGCATATACTTCAACATTCACAAATTTGTGAAATATCACTGAATTTTTTATTGTTATTGTTGGTAGCTTGTATCTGTTATCCGCTTTAAGCAGTAATTTAGTTTCAGTGGAAAATGACACTAGTTATGTCACGGCCCATTTTCTAAACGAGCTATGACCGGCACCCGGTACCTAACCTTGACCGAGCGAACCATCTACACCTGTCAATTACGTTCTAATGCTGAAAATACATGTAACTCAACAATTCTCTTGAACTCATACTCGGAAAATAGTACCAAAACAATATGGGAATAATAATAATTAATGGTAGAAACTCATCTTTAGTCTGCTTTTATGCAAAATAATGTAAAGTAAGAACCACAACTCAAAAATACTAGACTGTTTATGAAGCCTCTACTGATAAACTGACGTACTGCTCAGGACATGAACTTCCTGGCTAGTTCCCAAGGTAACAACTAACTAAATAATGCTGACTCGAATGAAAATACTCCATGAGAAAACCAGAGCTCACCAACAACGGAGGATGTGAGGGAGAATCCTAGCCTGTAGTCTGATCGCCTCTGTGACCTGCGTCTACGTTGACAAAGCCAACGTAGGTTCCAAGAAAAAGAAACGTGAGTAACGAATCACTCGTCACCCAGTGAGTATCACTGACTCCCTCACTAAGGCCGGAACGAGAGTTAATAAAACATGAATGCATAAACTTTACTTTAAGACAGCTGAAACATTAGATCAAAATAAACTCTTAAATATTAGTACCTCCGTCCTAATTTATGTGGCGGTGTTTGACTTGGCACGGAGTTTAAGAAATAGAAGTTGACTTTGTAAATGTTCAAATTTACCCTTGAAAAAGTAAGAGAGAGAAGATTGTAATAATCAAAAAGTTTGTTTGTGGCTTTTAAAGTAAGTAGGGCCCTATAAGGGTAAAATAGAGATAGTGCATTAAATAGTTGACAAATAAGGAAATGTGACATTCTTTTTGGGACAGACCAAAAAGGAAAGTGTGACACATAAATTGGGACAGAGGGAGTACAAAATAGCTTATACTTTCTTTTTTTAGGGAGTACCGCTCAAGTCTGACATCTTTTCTTTCTTTCTCTTTCCTATCCCCGTGGCGTCCCACAGTTCAAAGTCTGACATGCTAGCATTCATTGCCCGACTATGGCAATATAACATAGTGCCCGACTATGGCACATACCTACCCTGTCAGTGTAGTTTCGGGGTAAAACGCAACCCGACTATGGTCACGCTCCGCAGCCCGACTATGGCTACGAACATGTTTACCCTTCTTAAAATTTAAGGTAGCTCCCAAAAATATTTCAAAAATATTGCTTGGCACCAAAGGCCTCAATTTGAACTTAACTTTTCATGTAAAATCTCATCATAGCTTCATTAGCTTTCAAACACAAATAAATCTTGAAATTATTTAATAATAACTATAAAATAACATGAATAATCTCATGAAATCATACTCAAGTAAAGGTATGTTATCGGGATGTAAGAAAGCTATGAAACATAATTCTAGGTACTTGATACTAAAGAACAACTTGGAAACATTAATGGATAATGAACGTTTGCCCGCGCCAATCAAACGTACATTAACTTCTCTAAAGCAATTTATCAAACACCTTAAATACATGCACTTTGTGAGAAAAGCACCTTAGAAAGGGTATATCTCAACTCACCTCGATTATTTCTCGAATCCAAACGTAACTCCAAACGACGTACTTCATGTCACCAACCAACTACAACAACCATCAATTTATACAATCAATCCCAAAGTTTTAATCTTTTCCCCAATTCAAGTACTTAAGTTCAACCATTAATTTTCTAGGTTTTGGGGAACTTTCCTAAAAATATAATCTATTATGACTTGATATTCTTGTGTCTACTAACGTTGTCACTATTTAATTTTATAGAAAAAAAAATTACCTTGATCAGACCAAAGGGACAGCTCCCTGAAACGTCAATTTTCCGTTAGTCTTTAGCTCTCAACGTTTGATGCTCTGCTGCTACTTTACACGTTGTTCCTCAAGGTAATTTTGATTCCGTAGGCTGTTTTAAGAGGTCCCATGTGGGCTGATATGTTTTTATTTCGTAAATAGATATTTCTTTATGTTGCACTTGAGAATTGACATCCTAATGCCATTTAGTTTGTCCTTGGATATATCTTTAGTTTTTAGCCCTTTCTAATTTCTCTTTATACTTTAAATATAATTAAATATTTATAATTCATCCAAGGTAGATTCTTTAACTTATTTTCACCATCTTCATCATACTCGGACCTCGCCATAATATATGAAACGGTTTTACGTAAATATTTTCTATGACGGTAAGTGTCTTAAAATTTAGAAATTTGAGGAACATCACAAGTTAGCCACTCTAAGAGCTATGTTTTACATTTTTCGAAACTCTGTCTTGAAGTTTAGTTCTTCAGTTTAAATATTTCGTGATACCATATTTTGAAGTTAAGTTTTGTAGTTCAAAATTTCGACATATAACCACCGACTAAAACCTAAATACTTGCTCTAAGGAGAGGTGAATCTCATTTCCGCCCTCAAGTTTTGCGTTCGGGAGGCTGCTTTGCACGTGAATTTTTTCCTATAAAAAGCGATTCTATTTGATGATGGTGAACAGCTGCCCAAAAGAAAAAATAACTGGAAGTCCGAGGACTTTTAGTATTGTATTCTACCCTCGAATAAGCAAATCTTCGCGCCAAGCATATCTAAAGTTCTTACAAACAGGTTGCAAAATGTCATGGACTATCTAGTGGATTGGAGCTAGGCAACATTTGTTCTAGGAAGACATATAGCTGACAACATCTTGCTGAGTCATGAGCTAGTGAAGAACTATAATAAGAAGAACATCTCACCAAAATGCATGATGAATATTGACATGAGGAAGGCTTATGATTCTATAGAATGACCATACTTACAACAGGTGTTGCAGTATCTGAATTTCCCTGAAATGCATTACTACTGTATCTTATTCTATCATTTATAAATGGCAAGCCCTCTGAACCTTTCCTAGCAAAGAAAGGCCTTAGACAGGGTGACCCTATCTCTCCTTACTTATTTGTTTTGGCTATGGAGTGCCTCACTAGAATACTGAGCAGCTTAAGAGGAACCCAAAACTATCATCCTAAATGTGAAAAGATGAACATAGTTCAACTCAGCTTTGCAGATGATCTCTTATTATTCTGTAGGGGTGATCTAATATCAGCTGAGTTACTGTATGAGGCATTCATGGACTTCTCAAAAGCATCAGGACTGCAAGCCAACAATGACAAGAGCTCTATGTATTTTAGGGGTATTAGTAGGGAGGTTCAAGATGATATACTACAGAGGCTAAGTTTTGTCAAAGCAGACATGCCTTTTAGGTACATGGGAGTACCACTTAGTACAAAGAAATTGATAATTGCCCATGTCAACCACTTCTAGATAGGATGCTGCAGAAAGTAAGCTCCTGGACCACTAAATTTCTTTCTTATGGAGGAAGAATCCAGTTGATAAGAAGTGTTCTTATTGCTATTCAAGCATATTGGTCGCAAATATTCATCCTTCCTAAAAAGATTATGAAGCACATTGAAATCATTTGTAGGAAGTTTCTCTAGACAGGGAGTGCTAATCCATCAAAGAAAGCATTGATAGCATGGAAGGAATTATGCAAGCCTAAATCAGCTGGTGGTATTAACTTGCTTGATATTCAGGTTTGGAACAAAGCAGCTGTGGGGAAACTGTTATGGAATATTTGTCAAAAGAATGACAAGTTATGGGTGCAATGGGTACGCATGTACTATATAAAGGGTAGGTCTGTGTGGGACACTGAAATAAAACAAGGATCCTGGATTCTCAGGAAAATCATAGCTGTACAGCAACTCTTGCACCAGATAGGACATGATGAAACAAGTTGCAGGGATGAAGTCCTACTCTGTTAGGGAAGTCTATAACAAAGCAAGAGGGCAGTTTCAGAAGGTAAGCTGGAGAAAATTAACTTGTAACAACATGAGCCCAAGTAAGATGCTCTTTATACTGATCTTAGCTTTACATCAAAGGCTGAGCACTAAAGATAGGTTGCTCAGATGGAAAGTAGTAGATAATGCAATATCCCCATTATGCAATGCACAAGATGAAAGCCACTCTCACCTATTATTTGTATATCCTGTTTCAAGAGCTATTTGGGGAAAGATGTTGCGATGGATGGGGATCACAAAATCAACTCTGCAGTGGCAGGATGAAGTATTATGGGCAGAACATCACATGAAGGGAAACAGTGCACTGAATTAGGTGTACAAGCTAGCTTTAACAGCCACTGTGTACCAGGTATGGAGGGAAAGAAATTGTAGAGTGTTCCAGGATGTAAAGAAAGAGCATATCTTCATAGTTAGGTAGATCATTCAGGATACTCACCAAATAGGCTCAATGCATAGTGGACTGAAGAATCAATTCCTGAAGCTCAACTTCTACCCTGACTGAGAGATGAGTTCTTAAGCTGAGCAAGATTGTATTAGATTAGTAGGTACACTGATGTAATAGGTGCTTCATGTTATAGTGATGAAATTGTTACATAGTGTAGAAGTACTGAAGTGTAGCAAGATGGGCCTGACCATGCTTGCTTAATTGTTGCGCTTAAATGTTTACTTGGTAATAAAATTATTTAATTATAATAAAAAAGTCTTCGCGCCAAGCAAGACCGCCCTTGTCCCTTTCCTTTCTCCATTCTGTCTCCTTCTTTGCTTTGTCTAAAAGATGTAACTAAGAAAAGAATTGAATTGAATTTATTATTTATTATTTCACCACAATTCTTGATGGTAAATGCATTCTCTTTATTGACACTTTCTTTCATGTAGTTCTTTGATTTATCAACATGGTGGTTATGATAGTAATTGCAGACGTTATTTTGAATTGATTAAGATGTAAAATTAAACTCGTAGAAGTGTAGCCACTATTTTAAGTAATTTAACATTACTTAATTATAACAATTTTAAGCGTATAGACTTGAAATATCAAATTTAATAATTTAAAAAATTGGACAAATAATGAATGGAGTTTGGATACTTGTAATTGCATACAAATCGTATAATTTATACGTGGGGAATCCAAAGCCTTTCATCTGGTGTCAAATTTGACTGGTTCTGATTTCTGAGAGCTTGTTCTCATTTTTTATGATTTTAGGAAAATTCCCTTCTTTTTCGTTCCTTACTTTTTTTAAAATGTTGTCTAGGCAAGACTCCAAGGCAATTAGCTGCCCAGAAAAAAAGTGGAAAGAGGTTGAGGACAAGTGTTGTTTAGGTTAGACTTCAATTATCTGGGAGATTTAGTGAAGGGGTGAGGACAAGTGCTGCATAGCCAAGACTTCAAGTCAATTAGTTGGAAGATGTAAGTAGGGGTCGAGGACAAGTATTGCATAGACTAGACTTCAAGGAAATTAGCTGGGAGATTGGAAGAAGGGGTTAAGGGCAAGTGTCGTAGCAACTCTTGCACTTTTTTTTGGTAATTAAGTCAATTTTATTAACTACTAACTGTCAATGCATAGCTCAGGTAGGCTAACACTGCCTGCCTATCCTTACATTTCCTCTATCTACTAAAGATACTTTAAACTCAAACTAACATAATACTTCTACTACAAAGTTAAGAAATAAACTGTCTTAAGGTTCAGAATATGTATCTCTGCAACTCTTCTAGCTGTTTCCCGGTAGCTCTGGCATTGCAAGTGTAAGCTATATCTCTGGCAAGGATTTCATGGCTCCTGCATACTCCTCCAAATAATCACTTTTTCCTTTCATTCCATACAACAAAGATGAATTCTGCATAAGTCATTTTGAGGATTTGTGCTCATGCCGACTTTCCTTTTGATTTCTTTACTATCCAATCTAGTTGGTTGCTCCAGTCACTGTTTTGCAGTCCTTGAAAGCATAGCCATTGTGCAATTTCTTCTCCATAGTTGTTGTACATAGTCATATTCCCAGAAAAGGTGGTTCCTGGTTTCTAGGTAGTTTTGACACATGACACATGTCAGGTTCACATTCATGCCCCACTTAACTAATCTATCCACTGTGAGAAGTTTACCATGACATTGTAGCCACATGGTAAATATGGTTTTTGACCTTGTAGCATTGTGGCACATTAGCCCTCTCCATGTGATCTTTGCGAAATCCCCAAGCAGTTGCAGGTATATTTTTGTAATCACTCCTTTGGCTCCTTCTAGTTGCCCGAGTGCTTGATTCACATGGTCTCTAGTCCCTATGACTTTTCTAACCATCTAACTAGCTTGCTGAGATACCTTCATTAACATCATATCATGTCCCTTTATGTAATAGGCATGGATCCACCCCATCAATAATTTGTCAGCCTTCTTAGCTAGTTCCATGCAGTCTAAGCTATTACAACTTTGTTCCATATCTTCAGGTTAATGATATTCAGTCCTCCAAATGTCTTGGGTAAGCAAACTTTACTCCATTCCACCAAAGCTTTCTTTGTTATTGTATTGACCCCATACCATAGGTAACTCCTGCAATATGCTTCAATCATCTTCATTACCCTAGCAGGTAAGATAAATAACTGGGGCTAGTATGATTTGATCCCAAATATCACTGTTTGAATCAGCTACTTTCTACCTGCATAAGATAATTTCCTTGTTGTTCATGATGATATCTTTGCAACTATCTTGTTAATGAGTGGCTGCTATTGAATTGCTTTCAACTTCTCGGTGTCCAGTGGGATACCTAAGTACTTAAAAGGCAGTTTCCCTTGAGTATATCCCAGAGTATGTAATATTTCTGCTCTAGTTTGGTCCTGGGCTCCTCCAAAGTATACAGAGCTTTTGTTCAGGTTAGCTTTAAGGCCTAAAGCTGCAGCAAAGTTGAGATGGCCTTCATGCATCTTTGTAATAAATTCTGAATCCCCTATTGAGAAAAGCAATAGATCATCAACAAAGCTCAAGTGAGTAATGCCCAACCTACTATACTTTGGGTGGAAGTGGAACTCTTTATGTACTTTTAGTCCATTCAAATTTCTGCTTAAATATTCCATTGCAATGGCAAATAGAAATGGTGATATAAGGTCACCTTGCCTTAGCTCTTTAGCTGCTTGAAAGGGTTCTGTTAGTTCTCCATTGATCACAATTGAGTAGCTGACTGTAGTAATACACTTCATCACCCAACTTATGAACTTATGTGGAAAACCCAAGCACTCCATAACCTGTTCTATATACACCCATTCCACTGAGTCATATGTATTTTGTAAATCAACCTTGATCATGCATCTTGGAGAGGTATGTTTCCTGGTGTGTGCTTTAACTAACTCATGTGCCAATATGATGTTATCTGCTATCCTCTTAACTGGTTGAATCCAGCTTGTGCCTCAGAAATGATGTCTGCCATGACCTTTTGCATTATGTTTGATATTATCTTGGCTATGAGCTTATATAGGACAGTGCAGCAAGCTATTGATATGTAGTCTCTAATAGTGGCAGGGTTGGGTATCCATTAGATAGTCGTTGCGCGTGATTTATAAGATCCATATAAATATTTCGTTCAAAATATATTCATTAAATTACATAGAGGTCATTTTTTGCTGAACCCATATAATAAAGGTCAAAATAGTCAAATCATGTATGGTAGTCCTGTAATTCTCCTTGGGAAATCGATACGCTAATGATATCAATTGAAAATTAAAGAAATGTTATAAGCATGACAAAGTGATGCAACATAATACACCATAAGCGACTCAATAATTGACTAAAGTGTTAGCAACTTGATATTTGAAATAAGACATAAAATCATGATAAATAGTCATCAAAACATAGTCATTACCTACTAAATTAGCATTTAATTTAAGATGTTAATATTTTTAACTTGTTCATTATCGTTAAGTAGCTTATAATCTTGTGACATAGAGTTTGAATTCTCCTAGATGATCATAACTTATTTGATACTCCTTCCAACAACAATATACTCAGTGTAAGTTCATATGTATTCAGGCCTTACTGACACTAAGATGGAGAGGGTGTTTGATAGACTAGCTAAAAAAATATATTTTGGAAATATGTTTGAGAAAACAATATGAAAATACCGTGCTAAAGAGAACATAGACATAAAAATTGACATGAACTAATGAAACAGAAAACACCATAATAGTAAAGATACATAATACAATAGAGATAATATATATAGAATACAAATGATAACAAGACCAAAATTGCTAGACTACTATATAACAATGTATCCTAATTCCCGACCTCCACACTTCCCTATCTAGGGTTATATCCTCGATGATCTGAAGTGATCCATGACCTCGGTTATTTGGTACTCTTTCCTTCATAATTTATATGGTGCATTTAACTTGGTACGACGTTTAAATAAGAATGAACTTTTTAAAAATTTGTGAACTAAAACAAATCATAAAAAAAATGTATGGCTTGAAAGTTGAAATCATTTCTTAAATAAAATTAAATTGTCTGCACTTATGGAAAAAAATATTGTCTGCACTTATGGAAAAAAATATTTTTTCAGACGGATAAAAAATTAAATGTTGTTATGTGTAGTATTTTATTGAGGCCTAATTTTTATTGGGAAAAAGTGTCAAATTTACCCTTGTACTTTGGGCTATACTATAAGTTCATCCTTCGTTATACTTTCCTAACAAATTTACTCCTACCGTTATGAAAGTTTCGCATTTGCCCTCATTTTACACGGCACACCACTCTGGCCCGTCCACTTGGCTTATTTTTTCCACGTTGGATGCCAAATCAGCTCCAACTAAGCCAAAACCTTAATAAAACTAACCCGCTAACCCGATTTGCTAACTCCGAATTATCAGAATATAAAACTCCCTACCCATTTTTATTTTTCCTATTTCTCTTCTTTTAATTTGGGTGCGAAGACAAACAATCGCCGGTGTCTGAATCGTCAATATCCCGTAAGTTTGTCATCTTTTCATGAAAATAGTTTAACCCCTAATCTTGTTCACTTGATTTTAGTTACTGCGACTGGTATTGCGTAGTTAGTAGTTAATTTTTGTTTAATCCGATCGATTTAGGGTTTCATTTTAGGGTTTCAAATTGTTTAATCTATTTAGGGTTTTGTTTTAATACATATTTTTACATTGTTTGTTAGTAGACCCTGTTTTGTTTGCATGTGTTAATCTTGTTTCTTTTTAGGGTTTTGAATTATTTAATCGATTTGGGATTTTGTAGTGGGTTCTTCCAAGATGGTTTAGGGTTTGATGGGTTCATCCTAGACTGTTTTAGGGCTACGTATACAACTTCCAAGATGGAGTTGTGGTTTAGGGTTTTGGTAGATGGTGGACCCGGTTTGTATAGTAATGGAACTTTTAGTTTTTTATGGGTATTTAAGGCTGGTGGTGTTGGTTGCTGGTCCCATTTGTTAACATTTCATCCAGCAAGTGGGACATTAGTATATGTTCTTCTGTATGTGAAATTAATGTGGGGGACATAATGTGCTAATATAATTTGTGGTCCCCCATTATAATATTGTCTTGTAGTTAATTTAGTAGTTAAATTTATGGGACCACTATGCATTGTTTAACTGTTCTGAATCTTTGTTCTTATTGTGCTAACAGGTTGTGATCCATGAAGGTGGACCTATTATTCCACCATGGTGGTGACTGGATAAGAAGTCCACAAGTTGTATATGCAAGGAAGGAAATGCATACTTGGAGAGGGTATGATCCTGATCACTTATCTTTTATAGATTTGGTTAATGAATTTACTGGACAGATAGGGTGCATAGGAGTTCAGCAATTAATAGTAACTGTCCCATCTGGTAAATATTATGAAATAGATGGGGATGCTGGTATTAGAACCTTAATAGACATGATTAGTGAATCCTTCAATGTTATCAACTTGTATGTTGTGGAAGATCATGAACCACCTGTTTATGTCCCTAATATTACCCACCACTCTGAGTCTTATACAAATATAGATCATGTAGCTGGTACTGACTGTAGCTCTAATGATGAGGGTCCTAGTGATGATGAATCTGAATCTTCAGATTATGATTCTGAAGAACTAGAGAGACTTGCATCTCTAAGAAAAAGGCAAATCGCTAGAAAACTAGCTGACTACAAGCATATAGATGCTGCTATGTGTTTCAGTAGTATTGCTGAAGCTAGGATGGTGATGAATCTGTATTCCCTATCCAATGGGTATGCTTTAGACATTATTAAAAATGATAAGACAAGGCTTAGGTATAAATATGATGTTGGATGCCCATTTAAGTGTTTAATATCAAAGGAAGGAAACATTCATGGGGTTAGGATCAAAACATTGGTGAATGAGCACACTTGTGAAACTGCATATGACAATCCAAGGGCTGACAGCAATACCATAGCTGAATACTTCAAGGAAAAATTGCAAGAAAGCCCTAAGTTTAAGGTGAAAGAAATGAGAGCAGAACTGAAAGCTGAATTTGACCTAAATGCTAGTAATTCAAAGTGTAGAAAGGCCAAACACTTGATTTTTGAGAAGCTTAAAGGCAGTTTTAGGGATGAGTATAACAGTTTAGAGGGTTATGCCAATGAGTTGAGAATTAGCAATCCAGGATCATATATCATTATAAATATCTCAAAAGATGCTATGGCTGAAGGAAAAATGAGGTTTTTAAGGATGTATGTTTGTTTCCATGCCTTGAAGATGGGGTTCAAGGATGGGTTAAGACCCTTTATTGGCTTGGATGGCACCTTCTTGAGAGGTAAAGCCAGGGGTCAAGTGTTAGTTGTTGTGGTTGTAGATGTCATGAATCAGTTCTATCTTATTGCTTGGGCTATTGTGGACAAGGAAAGAAAGATTACATGGAAGTGGTTCTTGGCCTTGCTGCAACATTCCTTACATCTGGAAATGGGTGAAGGCTTCACCTTCATATCTGACATGCAAAAGGTACTTGTTACCTGTTTACTATTAATTTTTTGTTAACATATATGTCATTATTAATTTTGTTAATTCTATTTTACATTGTTTTAATTTTCTGCACTTGGTTTATTTAATCAGGGCTTGGTTGAAGTAATGAAAGAAGTTTTGCCTGAAGCTAAACATAGATTTTGTGTTAAGCATGTTGAATCAAACTGGATGAAGAGATGGAAGAATGGGATTTTCAAGATGTATCTGTGGTGGGATTCTGCTTGGAGTAGCTATCATGAGGAGTTTGAAGACCAACTAAACAAGATTGGGAATATATCTAAGGAGGCTGCAGATGACTTGGTTGCATATCCACCAAGTCAATGGTGTAGGGCCTATTTTGATACAGTTTGCAAGAACCAGGCAGTGGACAACAACTTCACAGAGTCCTTCAAGTCATGGATCCTAGAGGCTAGACATAAGCCAATCATTAGGATGTTGGAGAACATCAGAGTTAAGGTGATGAAATTGCTGGCTGATCATGAGTCTTATTTGATCAAGTGGGACACAAACTTCAGTCCTTATGCTATAAAATTGTACAATTCATACATGAAGATTGCTCAAAGATGTTTTGTAGTCTCCAATAGTGATGATGGGTTTGAATTGACTCATGGAAATGAGAAACACACAGTAGATATTGGTGAGAAAAAATGTACATGTAGGACCTGGGACCTTACTGGAATCCCATGTGGGCATGCCATAAAAGCCCTCTTGTATAAGAAGATAGACCATGTGTCACAAATTCACTGGCGGTATAGCAAGGAAGCATATGCCTTTACCTACAAACATAAGTTGCAGCCAGTCAGAGGAGACAAGTTCTGAAAGATTCTGCCAGAACATGCTATGGATCCACCTGAGTTTCTCAATATGGCTGGTCGGCCAAGGACAAAAAGAAAAAAAAAACAAAGATGAAGCAATCAAGAGGCAATGAGAGTATTCTGCTTCAAGGAAAGGGAGGGTGATGACTTGTACCACATGTGGACAGCCTGGTCACAATTCAAGAGGATGTAACAAGGTATCACTTTGTCTAATTTCATTTGATTTCTTTTAAGTTATTTATATTGACATTTAATTACTTTTGCAGCACTCCAAAGGAAAGAAAGCAGCTAGGGGAAAGGGTAAAAGAAAGAGAGGGTTGGAAAGAAAGAGAGGGTTGGTTGATGAGGCAAGTGATGATGAACCACCTAGACCTCCACAAGCTGCCCCTCCACCTGGATTTGATGTTACTGAAGAAGACCTGCACCTATCAGCCCCACAACCTAGCCAACCAACTCAGGGAGATGGATGGGTATTCATGCCCACACCTTTTTTGAGGCCAATGCAGCAGCCAACATTGTTCCAACATCAATCTAGCAGTAGTTCAGACCCAGACTTTGAATATCCAGACCATGAAAGTGATCTAGAACCACCAGTAACGCCAATGACTATTTCTGAGCAAAGGACAAGACTGAAAGAGCTGCAGGAGAAATCCAGAACCTATGCTACCAGAACCATCAAGTTTGTGGGGGATCCCACTGGTGTGAGTCAACCAAGAAAGCTAAAATACTCACCAAAAAAGCTCTCATGGATGGGGAAAGCTGCTGTAACAGGCCAATAACTTCAGAAGGAGAAAATGGCTAAGCTGAAGGCAAGGAAAGGCAATGGCAAGACTCAAGATGATTTGATTTGAATGGACATAGTAGTGTCTATGTTGTTTTTGCAAAAACTGATGTTTATTTAGCTTTGTCTCTATGAAACTTGTGTATTTAGTTGTTGTGACAGTTTTTATAGGGTTGGTATTTGGTTATTGATTGCTAGGGGATGTCATATTATCACTATGGTGGTGTATGTTTTTGGGGTAATAATATGACATCCCCTCTGCCCAATTAATGTACAACTCAAACATTATTCACCTTTAATGTTATGATGTTAGTTTACCCTTTATCTTCATATTATGATGTTATGTTTTAGCTTATCTATTCATGTTATGGTGCTATGTTTTGAAGAATAAAAGGGCATCACACAAACTTGAACAAATAAGATAGAACAATTACAATAGTAGGCAAGGAAATGCAATGACAAACTATTACATTAAGATAGAACAATTCATTACATTATATTAGGATTGAACACTACAATTTGCAATGAAAGCACAACAACAAAACTAAACATAACCTAAATTACTCAACAAGAAATAAAAGGATTACATTATATTAGGATTGAACACTAAACAAATTGCAATGCAAAAACAACAATAAAACTAAATATAATCTAAATTAGCCAACAAGAAATAGTTCACTTCATGATCATTGCGGCCAAATAGCCGACAATTACAGCCCATGAAATCAAGGCACACATCTTCATCTTCAACAATTTCTCTTGCAAAAATCGGCCCTTTTCCACCTCAGATTTGTTGACAGCTTCCAAAACCTCAACTTTTTCCTTCAACTTGTCAAATTCAACAGAAAGATTGAGGGTATTGTGACCCTCAAAATTAGTAGAACATTCAAACATATTCACCTTTTTCTTCAAACTATTCCTTTCCATCTTAAGGGCCTCCAACGACGACTTCAAATTTCTAATTACAACCAAAGCTCTTTCTGGGAACACATCATCGTCCCATTCAAAATAACCACACAGACACTTCTAAAACCTCATTTCGGCATTATCATGGGTCCAGGCAGTAAGATTCTTTAAAGAATCACCACACCTACACCTTCTTTGAGAAGAAGACCAACTTTTTTGTAACATTTTAATATGAGAGAGAGAAAGAGAAATCTGATTGAAACCCTAGCTTTTCTTTGTGGAAGCTACACTAATGGGACGAGGAAAGAACAAAATTTGGTTTAAATGGGTGGGGTAAAGCTTTAAATAAAATCAAAATGAAATTAATGGCTTAATTGGAGCTGATTTGGCGTCCAACGTGGAAAAAATAAGCCAAGTGGACGGGCTAGAGTGGTGTGCCGTGTAAAATAAGGGCAAATACGAAACTTTCATAATGGTAGGAGTAAATTTGTTAGGAAAGTATAACGAAGGATGAACTTATAGTATAGCCCAAAGTACAGGGGTAAATTTGACACTTTTCCGTTTTTATTGTTGTACATAACACCAAAAAGAGCCTCAGTTAAACCCTTTTATCTCTGAAGAACACCCATTCACCCCACCACCAACTTCACCAATTATCTCTATCTCTTTGCATAATTCATCCAAACAAAGAGCTTTTTCCCCCAATTCATCTGGTGAGTCTTCTTTTAAAGCTTTCGTATTTCCCAATTTCTCATATTTTTGTTCTTTTTTTATTTCACAACATTTTGCTTAATTACCTTTTCTTCTTTAACTTTTCATGTTATAGGGTGAGTTAAAACCGACTAATTAGGTAATTTTGCTTAAAGGGGTCCTATTTTCTATATTTTTTGCTTTATTGTTCATACTTTTGCAGCTTTACTTGTTTTCTTGGTATCTACTAGACTAGGACTAGGGTTTATAAATGTTAGGATTTCTCCGAGTGCTGGTGAGTCCGCCCGTCTACCATTCTCCACTTAAATACCAAATGTTTGTCTGCGTCAGGATTTGAACCCGTTGTGCGGACCTAATCGACACATCACAAGTTGCTCTCAGGGCGGAGCTAGCATATAAGCTACCAGTTCGGCCATAGCCAGTAGCTTTTGGTGCAGACATTGTGTATGTATCAAAAAGTTACTAAATGTACAAATATCAAAATTTCGAACCCAGTAACTCAAATAGTAGTGAGTTCAGTGGCATGATGAACCCATAAAGCTCAAGTCCTCGTTCCGCCCCTAGGTGCTCTCATACCACTAGACCAAAGCCCCGAGGCAAGAGTGAGAATCGTAATTTGTGTTGTAATAGAGAAATTCAATAGCATTGGAATGAATGTCTAGATAGAGTGGAATGGAAGTAGAGGATTCGTATATTGACTCCAACTAGTTTGGAATTGAGGTGCAACTGATTGGTTTTATTTCTGATTGGAGTTATTTCCCTAAATTTGTTTTTCTTCATTCAATCAAAATGTCTACTTACTATGACTTCCCTAATTTTTTGACATTTTAGTTTAACCTGGATTTTTTTCGCGTGCTAGCTATCAATGGCGTCTCCGGTGATAAGAGAATGGGTTGGACTTCATGAGTTTCCTGCTGTCACTATGTCCAAGTTGGTTGAATTGCTAGGAAAATTCAAGCAGGAGGTTTGAGTTTCTCATTACATGATATGCTGATTTCTTATCTGTTTTTCTGCTTTGAACAGTCAAAACCATTGTTATATATATTTTTCCTTAGCCCGAACAAGTCCTTTGCATACTTTTTTGACTGACATTTTGATTATCCTCTAGTAAAATATGCATTGTTCTCTCTGTAGTTGAAATTTAACATGGTGCGATTACTTTTAATTCAATGTCTGTAGGATGCAAGTACTGTGACAGTCCTCGTAATGGGGAAAGGAGGTGTTGGAAAATCTTCAACAGTTAACTCACTATTAGGAGAAAGAGCAGTTGCTGTCAGTGCATTTCAGGTGCTTATTGCTGCAGAATTTAGTTGAAAATGAAAGCTTAGAGGTTTTTCTTGTGGTTTAGGGCATTTATGTAGTGTTTCTTGATTTTCAGTCAGAAACTCCAAGACCAGTGATGGTTTCGCGTTCATGGGCAGGATTTACATTGAACATTATTGACACCCCAGGGCTGGTTGAAGGAGGATATGTCAATGACCAGGTTCTTGATCTCATAAAGAGGTAAATATTCACGTACTGAAACATTTTGTTACTTTTCTTGCTCCCGCTGTGGGGTAGAACATGTTATGCTTTGTTGGACTCGCCACATTCTCTCTCACTAATGATATTTAATTGGATCAAACAGGTTCCTCTTGAACAAGAAAATTGATGTTTTGCTCTATGTTGATCGTCTGGATACATATAGAGTAGATAATTTGGACAGGCAGGTTGTGAAGGCCATAACTGATAGTTTTGGCAAGGAAATATGGAATAGAGGACTTGTGGTCCTCACACATGCTCAGCTCTCCCCTCCTGATGGATTGAGTTATGACGAGTTTACTTTGCGAAGATCAGAGGCGCTTTTGAAAATAGTCCGCCTTGGAGCTCGAATTAGGAAACAAGAAATTAAGGTATGTCACAATCACTACTTTCTACAACCTTTAGCTTTCTAGGAGGCTCACAATCTTGTTCAACTTTGAGAATTTCTTTGGCACAATTTACATTAGATATCAACTTCCCTTCTCTCAAAGATGTCCTCTCCTGGCACCCATTTGAGGATAACCTCAGTTCATTCCGGTCTACTTTCTACCTATTCGTGTCAATCGAGATTGCATACTCAAGCGAGGCACGATTAGGATAAAAAAAAAGAGGAGATGTTTATTGATTTCCTAACTGAAATATAATAGATCTGTTGCGGGTTCTTAGTGAAAAAAGATCTGTCATTGACTGGCTAAAATGTTTACCTATCAGTTAATGATTCTGCAGTTGAGTAACTATGATAATATCTAACTCTTTTCCCATCTTTCTTTCGTGTTTCTTTCAATTTTGCTACATGATATCGCCTGATTTCATTCACAACCTTTGCACAATGCTTCCCTATGGTATGTTTGTGACATCCTCCTCCTGATCCTTAAAGTAGCTTAACTATCTAAATCGTACCCATTTGTGTATATGTATTGGTTTTTTGTCCAACATCAACACTTGGGTCTCTATATTGGGATTGTTAGACAGTCTGGAAAATTGTACTACAAGTTTAAATCTTTACTTTCAATCCTAGTTCTTTCTGTTAGATGTATATTGTATACTTGCACTTGCAAAGATAACTTGAACTTCAGTTTCAGAATCCATGAGAAAAACCATGGTACTGGTCAAAACTATCTTTCCTCTTTCTATTTTGCTACTGCAAGGAGCGAGTGAGAGGATGTAATAGAGCAGTCAGCTGGCAAACATGCCATCTTGCTTAGCACCCTACTTTAATAGTGATTGCAAGTTTTTTTGCTTTTATGTAATCTTACTGTTGTTGGTGTTAGGCTTCTTCAATTCCTGTTGTTTTGGTTGAGAACAGTGGGAGATGTAACAAGAATGAAACTGACGAAAAGGTTAGAACATGTGCCATTGTTTTGTTAAGTATTCTAGTGGTATGTTTGTTAACATGGTCTGCATGGTTCAATAGATTCTTCCAAATGGAACGGCTTGGATACCCAATTTATTCGATACTATTAGGGCGGTTGTCTCAAGTGGAAGCAACGGTATTTTGGTTGATCAAAAATTGATCGAAGGACCAAATCCTAACAATAAGGGCAAAGTGCTAATTCCTTTTATCGCAGCATTCCAGGTGAGCTTTCAGTCTGAAGTTGTCTCTGTTATCTATTCTTGTATTGACCACGGCTAACATTCCCCCCTCCCAACTTTGTCTCTCTCGCAGTATTTCTTTGTTGTGAAAAGGATCCAGAAGTGGATCAAGAATGATATTGCAAGAGAGAGCAGACCTTCATGGGCATGAGCGATCATTGGCTTTGGTCCTCGTTTATCCAACTGACTTAATTTCCCCTCTGGTTCTTTGTAGTGCTAAGTTTTCCTTGCCAGCAATTCTGCTAGTCACTTTTGGTAATATTGTAGCATTTGGTTTAGTCAGTGATATGAGTTGTATGCGGCAAATTAATTTGAGTTTTTTCAGAGCCTGGCTTTATCCTTTCAATACATTTAAGTTAAAAAGTTATTGCAATGTCCAGTTTTATCCTTCTTGTTCCTTGGGCATCTGCCATTCTCACTTTTGTTCTTTTTTTGGTAATACTATGTACTAAGCATTTTTTGACCATTTTCCAGTGAATTGCAATTTCATAGAAGACCCCAAGAGCATGTGATCCTCTTTATTTTTCCATTTCTTGATAATTGAAAATTTTCTTAGTGTTAGTGGCGCATGGTTCAAAGCTTGAGATAATGGGGTCGGCCTTTTACCCTTCTCTACTTAAATATCAAATTTTTGTCTGGCGACAGAGTCGAACCTATAACGTAACCCACACATCACAAGTTAGAACTCTTATTAGACCAAAGTTGTGGGACAAGAATAGAGTACTCTTTTTATCCAAGACAACTCAATACATAAAATCGACAACGAATATTTGATAATAGCGTTCTAATATCTATTTCTCCTCTCCCTCCTTATCGAAGTGGCTAGGAAATGGTAAAAGGAGATCCTTTTTTTTTCGTTTGTTTCTTTTCTGGAATTATTTGTGCTGTATGACCACTCTTTAAATTCTGTTTCCACTAGCTTAGTGGGTTTAAGTTTCACTTTTTTTTTTTCTCGATAACGGTCATATATAGGCCCAGTTTATGCACACCTCGACTAATTCTTACTCTACCCACCAAGGTTTGGATAGATGAGAAGAAATACCAACTATTTTTTGTCTCCCGAGATTTGAACCTGAGACATTGATTTAACGAGGATACAATTTAAATAGTTGCCACAAAAAGTTCATATGTGCAAATTTCTCCAACCGTAACTCCTCTTTTCTAGGCAATGTTGATGGAAAGATAGACTTTTAATTAAGGAAAAATCACACCACATAACCATTGAAAAAGAATAATTACTGTTTTTGTCCACCTTTTGTTGTTTCTTTTTTTTCATAACCATAAATATGTTTTAAATGTTTCGAATATATATTTAATATCATGTACTTTGGATATATATTTAATATATATTTCGGATATATATTTATGTACTAAGTTTTTGGATAGAAAAAGTTATGTACAGCTAAAAGTAAATATTTGTTGATGGACAGATATTTATGTAAACTTCCCTTTAATTAAAGGGCTTTTTACGTAAAAATTTCGTGTAGGGGCCTGTTTGGCGCGTGCTAATTGATTTGTAGCCGTCAAAAATAAATTCGCTGAGAAATAGCCACCTCCGGACAAATCCCAGTATTTAAACTGGGAAGCTTCAGTAAACTAACCCCAGTATAAAATACTGGGGCTTTGAACAAATTTTGTTCAAGGCCCCAGCATTTTGTTATGAGACTTTGTATAAAGTTTCAGTCCCAGTTTTGTTCACAGCCCCAGCATTTTGTTATGAGACTAAAGCTTTATATATAAAGTCCCATAACAAAATAATGGGATTTATCCCTTTGATGAGACCTTTTTTATGAGAATAAATCCCATTATTTTGTTATGGAATAAAGTCTCATAACAAAATAATGGGACCTTTGAACATGTTAGTCCAAGGTCCCATTATTTTGTTATGGGATTATTTTGTTATGGGATTATTTTGTTATGGGACTTTTTCAGTCCCATAACAAAATACTGGGGCTTTGAACATGTTTGTTTTGTTCAAAGCCCCAGTATTTTGTTATGAGACTAGTCTGGGGTATTTTTCCAACGCTAATGGAGCTTAAGTGTGCGCGCGAATTTTTGGCTATTCTTCAATGAATTTTGAAACGGTGGATAGTCCCCAAGGAGCGCGTCCAAAAATGGCCATTGATCAAAATTACACGCTTTTTACACTACATGCCCACATTTTAGAAAATATTATATATTTTTACCCATTTTAAATTTCATTTCACTCCATACCCATTTAAGCATAAATATTTACACGGACTACCCACACTACAAAAGTTTGGCTTTTAGCCACGGTCAAACCGTAGCTAATTAACCGAGGCTATCTACAACATTTAGCCATACTGTTAACGACTTATTTTAGCCACGGTCAAGAATCGTGGCTAACAAGTTGTAGATTTAAAGATCCAATAAACATTCGGCACGTAAGACCCATGGCTAGTTAGATTTTTATATTTTACTACTTTTATATTAATCAGTGTTCAACCGTGGCTAAGTAATTTCAATTTTTTTTAAAAAAAATTAATATTTAAATGAGAGACATTTACTAAATTCTATAACACAATGAGACCCAAACATATAAAAGTATATGCTATTAATTATCATTGTCTCTTAAAGATGCAACTATAAGCTATTTGTACATATTAAATAGGATTTAATCATACTTAAAGAGCTTATTACATTCTACTTAGCTTCCAAATGAGTTACCTATTAAAAGATTTTTCTTTTCACATTTTTTAATGTATACTTTTGTTGTACACAGTATACCTTACTATTACACTAAGTCTCAATACAAATATATACCTTTTCGGTATACCACACAAATGGATATTTTAAATTTTATGTTATTTTAAACACGGTATACCTTTTTGATAAATCATATACTCTTTTTGTATACCTTTTTTGTGTTTGCGTCGAAATATGAGATGCTATATAATAAATAATTATTTTATTTTTTAAACAAGTTTATTTTGTTTCTATCCAAGTGTGCGGTACTACCGAGCGAATAAATATTTAAGTTTTTGTTGTTTTGAACAAAGTATACATTTTTGATATACTGTATACTCTTCTGGTATACCCTTTTTGTATTTGGATCCAAGTGTGCAATGCTACCGAGCGAATACATATTTCAGTTTTTTCTGTTTTGAACAAAGTATACCCTTTTGTTATACTGTATACTCTTCTGGTATATCCTTTTTGTGTTTGGATCCAAGTGTGCAATGCTACCGAGCGAATAAATATTTCAGTTTTTTCTGTTTTGAACAAAGTATACCCTTTTGTTATACTGTATACTCTTCTGGTATACCCTTTTGTGTTTGGCTCCAAGGGTGTGATGCTACCTAGCGAATAAATATTTCAGTTTTTGTTGTTTTGAACAAAGTATACCCTTTTGATATACTGTATACTCTTCTGGTATACCCTTTGTGTTTGGATCCAAATGTGCGATGCTACTGAGCGAATAAATATTTCAGTTTTTGTTATTTTGAACAAAGTATACCTTTTTGGTATACTGTATACTCTTTCAATATACCTTGATATTGTAGACAAGTAAATTTTATTGGATTTAAATCCATGAAATAATATGGCTATTTATTAAATTGAAGACATATTGGTCCAAATAAATGTTATGGGCTAATATAATTGGGCTAATTATTTAAATATAATAAAAGTCCAATCTTGAAAGGCTAGCCCAAATTAGCCTAAGGCCCAATGGATATAAGTTTTGAGTATTTTTCATATATAGCCAAAAATAAGCCTGGCCTTACTTTCAAATAGACACTAAGACGGTTGCACAAAGGCTAGCCAATATCTACCTTATGCAAATATGGTTAGGCAGATTTTGCTCCATAAAACTAACGTGAATAGCATTAAACAATTAATAGAATCAGCTTATATTTAGGAATCCTAATCATAATAAAAATCCTTATTTTCCTATTATATATCCACTCCACCCTAAAAATTAGGCAAAAATTTCACTGACCTATTATAATCACACATAAACGCGTGTCTTCATTTGGCACTTGCCTCTATTTATGGCATTGTATAAACGTTTTGCAAATAATAATTATAATATTATAATATTCAACGAGTATGCATTTGGTATGCATACATTATTCACTATGCATATGGTCTGTATTCAATAAGTAGGTATTTGATATGCTTACATTATTCACTGTGATAATATTTAACAAGTACGTACATGGTATGCATGTATTATTCATTATGCATAAAATCTGTATTCAATAAATATGTACGCGTTATGCATCTAAAACTTTGTAAATATGGATACATATACAGTTACCGTACGTGAAATGCATTTACTTAGTAAAAATTGAAGGCAAATTTAGCTGTATACAAGATAATATGTCATGAGAACACAATTCTCTTCTATATCTTCATATTGGATATTATTTTATTTAGGCTTCATGAAGCAGATGGGCTACCATTAAAATGGCAAAGGATTTGTCCAGTCTTAGTTGGAGAGGACTTGGGATTTACTTTTGATTTTCGGGATGATGTACTCATTCATTTACTGTTGTTTATCCACAATAAAGTATTAATTTAGTTTGGGGAATTAAATCCCACAATCCCTTAATTTGTGGCTTTGGGGAATTAAATCCCACAATCCCTTAATTTGTGGCTTAAAAGATGGACAGCTATTATATTTAGAAAACGGCTAGGAAAAGAAGTATACAAATAGTAAATGTTTAGAATGGGTAAAAAACCTAAAATATGTTTATTTTCTGTTAAGAGTTGTTTAGAATGTTTAACTGGCGTAATTTTCTCATAAGTTTTCCTAGAGGCCCAAAATGTGCCACGTGGCAAGTGACGTGGCACCAAGTCAAATAAACTAGCCAATTGGATGATGCCACACGTCAAATGATGTGGCAATCCAAGTCAAACCTCAAGACCAATGAAAATACGCCATGTGGACATGTGACATGTTATGGCCAATCAAATACGGCCTAGTCACTGCTTAAATCTGATTGGCCGGTCCACGGGCCAAGGCCCGTCAGGGTTTCTTGGTGGCTACTCCACCCATATCTATATAAAGGGGTCAAATCTCTCATTTGCAAAAAGAAGAAATCAGAAGCAAGAATCCATAACAAGAAGCAAGAAAGAGCTCGTGGATCAAAGCAAGAGATTTCTACAAAAGCTGCAAGCACTCGAATATTTCTCTACAAGTTCTAGAGATCAGGACGAAGATTCAAGATCAAGCTTCAAGCCCTTGAATCCAAGTACAAGTTCAAGATCAAGACCAAGTTCAAGATAAAGCTCCAAGCTCTTGAACTCATCAAGTCAAGATCAAGATCAAATCCAAAGCCAAATCCAAATCCAAATCCAAACTTCAAGATCAAGCTCAAAAGCCCTTGAAGTTATAGTTTGAAAAGACGAATCAGAGGAATCATAGAGATTGTAACACTCATATTTTGATAAATAAAATATATTGTTGCAATATTTTCCTGTCTCGATATTTATTTTCTTGACGCGAATTTAGTTGTTACAAATTCTGGCACGCCCAGTGGGACAATCTCTACCTCTCATCTCAACTTTTCAACTCACAAAGTTCAGCAACACTGAGATGGCTTTCAAGAACACCAACTCAAAATCTGTCGTTGCAAAATCTGTCTGGCCTCATGACCTTGATGCCAATTCCAAGTTCTCTTCTGAGGTTCAAAGCTGCATGAATGCTACTAAGGGAAGCTTTGGACCAGTTACAAGAAACAAAGCAAACTTGATGGGACAACAAGCACATCAGGTGCCGCCCGCATCAACTCCAATTTTCGGTTCTTCATCTTCCAAAGGAGCAGGATCATCTACTGAGCCATTGGAAAAAGGGGAAAATATCGCTGAGATTGTTGAAAACACTTTGGCTCGACTTAGGCTCTGCAGATCCAGAAGTCCAGCAACGAAGAAAGACGATGAAGTTTCAAGCATTCGATCCTCTCCAACCACGCCGCGTGAGTCATTCTAGTCAAAGATCAATCTATGGGAGAATCCATGTTATTCTCCATCATCTCCAACAGCAGTGCATGCCATGGCGACTAAGACTTTAACAGTGGAGGACAACTTGCAAACTTGACAAAGGCGATTGATAGCTTATCAAACTATGTCAAGGATCAAGACGCTCGCATCAACAAGATGGAAAGCATGATGGAGGGAGAATCTAGCCATGCACCAGGAAAACGTCCAGAAGTTCAGGAGGTGATTAATACTCCAGCTAAGCAAGTAACACTTGCTAAGGAAATCCAAGTTTCTGCTGATGGGGTGATTCAAATTGACCAACTGAAGGAGTTCATTATGGGAACAATCAAGGATAAGTACGAGGTTTCTTCCAAGTCTTCGCTTGCATATGAGAAGCCATACACTGCAAGAATCGATAGCTTGAAGATGCCAATCGGTTATCAACCCCCAAAATTTCAGCAGTTCGATGGCAAAGGAAACCCAAAGCAGCATGTGGCGCACTTCGTTGAGATATGCAACAATGCTGGAACCTACGGCGATTATCTCGTCAAGCAGTTCGTCCGTTCCCTCAAAGGGAATGTTTTCGATTGGTATACAGACCTTGAGTCTGGTTCAATTGATAGCTGGGAGCAGCTGGAACATGAGTTCCTCAATCGCTTTTACAGTACAAGGCGTACCGTAAGCATGATAGAGCTTACAAACACGCAGCAGCAAAATGAAGAACCAGTCATTGACTTCATCAACCGATGGAGGAATGCAAGTCTCAACTGCAAAGATAGACCCAGTGAAGCTTCAGGAATTGAGATGTGCATTCAAGGTATGCATTGGGGGCTTCGCTACATCTTGCAAGGCATAACGCCAAGGACTTTTGAAGAGTTGGCAACACGTGCTCATGATATGGAGCTAAGCATGGCATCCACTGGAAAAGAAGGGCCACCACTCACCGAACCTCGCAAGGGAAAAGACAAGCAAGAAGTCAAGAGATGGAGCAAAGTCGTACCCAAGGTTGAAAGCAAAGAGTCCATGAATGTTGATGCCAAACCTGTGAAGTTCACCACAAAGTTTAGCAAGAAACAAAGTGTGAAGACGACTTCTTTCAAGGATAAGACAGGTCGGAAATCAACTTTGAGAGAGATGCAAGATAGGGAATACCCATTCCTTGATTCTGATGTTCCTGCAATCTTCGATGAACTTCTGGAACTAAAGCTCATTGAGCTACCAGAGATGAAGCGTCCTAATGAAGCTGGAAGAACGAATGATCCAAACTACTGCAAGTACCATCGGCTTTTAGGTCACTCTCTTGAAAAATGTTTTGTCTTTAAGGACAAAGTCATGGAGTTGGCCGACAAAGGGGAGATCATACTCGAAGATGAAAAGGAAAATGCAAACCAAGTTTCCATCATCTTTGGCTCACAAGATCCCATTGCGATCTGCAACTTCACTGAAGGATTCGAAGAGCAAGATGTCATGATCAAGTTTGGCGACTTCGAACCCGTTCCAGCAAAATGATCATTTTCTCCCCCAAAGCTGTGTGAACAAAGTATGAAGAAATCATCGCTCGAGGAAGATGATGATGGTTGGATATTGGTGACTCGACGGAGGCGTCGTAAGGCAAGCCCACGAGATGAACCAGCTGAGAAACCAACAAGGAAGAAGATGGTAAGGAAGCCGAGGAAGCAAAAGGCGATCGGACGTCCACGAGAGGCAAAGGTGGAGGTTTACCATCACCAAAAGTCGCGTCAGCCAGTAACCTTAGAGGAGTTTCTACCAAGTTGGTTCCGTATGAAGATCCCTAAAGATGATACGAAGGCCTCATGTTGTAATGCTGATAAAGTAGAGGAGAACAATGAAAGTCCAAAGCCATCTTCACCTGCGAAGTCAGAAAAACTCACTGAATCTACAGCCGGAGAAGCAAATACTTGTGAAGCAAAGATCACATTCACAAGTGATGATATCCTACTTGGGGAAGTTCCTCACAATCGTCCATTGTTCATGGTTGGATATGTGAATGAACAAAGAGTGAATATAATCTTGATTGACGGAGGATCCGGAATCAACATTCTGCCTATTCACACAATGAACGAACTTGGCATTTCAAGAGAGGATTTGATTGAAAGCCGTTTGATGATTCATGGATTCAACCAAGGGGGGCAAAGGGCCATAGGTGCTACAAAAATAGACCTCACTATTGGAGAAATGACTTCAAGCGCATGGTTGCATGTGATCGATGCAAAAACTTCCTATAACATCTTACTGGGAAGGCCGTGGATACATGAGAATAAAGTCGTCCCATCCACTTATCACCAATGCCTTAAGTATCACGAAGATGGTATTGAGAAGAAAATCGTTGCTGATGACAAGCCATTCACTGAATCTGAAGTGTACTGTGCTGACGCTAAATTTTACTTGAAGAATATCGTGAATGAAGTCAGGGTTGATAACATCGCCAAGACATTGGATCCTAAGATTGCAATAAAGAAGGCTGAGATTGCAGCTGGGAAAGCAAAAGTTGTAGAGGATGAAGATAGAAGCCACTCTATTCAAAGGAAACCACATAAGCAATACTTTGCACCTTCAGGCAAGAAGACGGGACCTACGCTCCGCTACGTCCCAAAACTGAAGGAGAAGAAAGACCAATCATCTGACCTGCAAAGTGACGTGCTGAATGGATTAACCCTTCCTATCAAGCGGCTTGATGCTTTAAAGTTATCCTCGAATTTGCTTGGAAAGTTTGTGGCCCGAAATCTGCCGGAGAATAGTGCACTCCCCACAAAGCGCACAAACGAGGGTTTTGATCCAAATGCTTATAAACTATTTGCAAAGGCTGGGTACGATCCCAACGAACCATCTAAGTTAGGGAAGCTCCTACCAGAAGGATCAATGAAGAAATCACCTGAAGACTTGGGTTTCGAAAAACCTCCACCAGTTCGCATCTCTATAAGGAGGGCAAGCATCAATTATGTCGGTGCTGAGGATGAGTCTGTTCCTTCGAATAAAAGAAAGTCTGTCTTTGATCGGCTCGGAGAACCAACTGCAAGAATTTCTGTCTTTGATAGATTGGGACCATTGAAGAAGAGGAACAAGCTCCAAAAGGGTGATGTAAAGGCGAAAATAACCATTTCTCCTAACGACCCAAAACTTTCGAGAGATTGCCAAAGTCTGATCCCTTCAAGGATGAAGCATCAAGCAAAACTAGTAGTTTCATGTGGAGAAGTGTTAAAGGCAAAGACTCACACTATAGTCCACACAAGGGAGCGTGAGGAAGATGAAGAAAGTGTAGGATCTTCATATTACGTCGTTGCAGAAGAAGAGCATAATGCTTCATATCCAAATAATGTCAAGAATGAGTCGGAGGATATTTCTTGGTGTCACCACATATCTTTCAATGACGGAGATCTGCAGGAAGATGAAGATGCTAAAGATGCTCCACCTGAGCTTGAAGAAGGAGTGAAGGTGACAGTTGACGCATTGAAAGAAATCAATCTCGGCACAGATGAAGAACCAAGACCCACATATATAAGTGCTTTGCTGATGAAGGATGAAGAAAGTGCTTATGTAGAGCTGCTGAAAATGTATAGAGATGTCTTTGCTTGGAGCTACAAAGAGATGCCTGGTTTAGACCCCAAAGTAGCGGTTCATCATCTGGCGGTTAGAAATGGTGCTCGTCCTGTTAAGCAAAGCCAACGCCGCTTCAGGTCAGAGCTGGTACCCTTTATCGAGAATGAAGTCAACAAGCTTATTGAGGCTGGTTTTATTCGGGAAGTCAAGTATCCTACTTGGATTTCAAGTATAGTCCCTGTAAGGAAGAAAAATGGCCAAATTCGAGTTTGTGTTGATTTTAGAGATCTCAACAATGCATGTCCTAAGGATGAATTTCCACTCCCCATCCCAGAACTCATGATTGACGCCACTACTGGATATGAGGCAATGTCTTTTATGGATGGCTCATCTGGCTATAACCAGATTCGCATGTCTCCTAAGGATGAAGAACTCACAGCGTTTCGAACTCCTAAGGGAATTTACTGCTACAAGGTGATGCCATTTGGCCTGAAGAATGCTGGAGCTACCTATCAAAGAGCGATGCAAAATATCTTTGACAGCATGCTTCACAAAAGTGTCGAGTGCTATGTTGATGACTTGGTGGTGAAATCGAGAAACAAGAAGGATCACCTACAGGACTTGAGAACGGTGTTTGAATTGCTGCGAAGATACCAACTTCGGATGAATCCTTTAAAGTGCGCATTCGGAGTTACTTCTGGTAAATTCCTTGGTTTCATTGTTCGACACCGAGGGATTGAAATTGATCAAGCTAAAGTCGATGCGATTTTAAAGATGCCTGAGCCTAGAAATATTCATGAACTAAAGAGTCTACAAGGAAAGTTGGCGTATCTTAGGAGATTTATTTCAAATCTGGCCGGAAGATGTCAACCATTCAGCCGTCTTATGAAGAAGGGTGTCCCTTTCGAATGGGATCAAGCTTGCAGCAACGCATTCGAGAGCATCAAGTCGTACCTGATGAAACCTCCAATTTTAGCTGCACCTATACCTGGAAAGCCGCTGATATTGTATATTGCAGCGCAAGAAACGTCTGTTGGGGCGCTTTTGGCTCAAGAGAATAGTTAAGGGAAAGAAAATTCCCTTTACTACTTAAGTAGGATGATGACACCAAATGAATTGAAGTACTTGCCAATCGAAAAGTTGTGTTTGGCGCTAGTCTTCTCTATTCAAAAGTTGAAGCACTACTTTCAAGCTCACGTCGTCCGACTCATTTCCAAAGCAAATCCTATAAAATTTGTGATGTCAAAACCCGTCCTTAGTGATCGTTTGGCGAGATGGTACCTCCAGTTTCAACAATTTGAGATTTTGTACGTCCCTCAAAAAGCGGTGAAAGGACAAGCGTTAGCTGACTTCTTGGCAGACCATCTGATACCTGATGATTGGGAGCTCACTGATGAATTACCTGATGAAGATGCAATGGTCGTCGAAGTTCAACCATCGTGGAAGATGTACTTCGACGGTGCTGCACGTCATGATGGAGCTGGGGCTGGTGTGGTTTTTGTAACTTCGGAAGGAGAGGTTTTCCCATATTCTTTCACGCTGACACAACATTGCTCTAATAACGTCGCAGAGTACCAAGCACTCATACTTGGCCTCGAAATGGCAGTCAACATGAAGCAATTACAGCTGCAAGTATATGGAGACTCTAAATTGGTAATTAATCAGCTTTTGGGTAGCTATGAGGTAAGGAAACCAGAGTTACAACCCTAGCATAATTATGCACAGAAGTTAATAGGATGGCTTGGGGATGTAACCCTCCAACATATGCCGAGGAAGGAAAAATAAGAAAGCTGATGCCTTAGCGGCTTTGGCGTCAACACTTACCTTGCCTGAACAGACACAAGTTACTATCTGCCAAAAATGGGTAGTACCACCATTTGATGAAGGCGTGGATGGTGAAAATGAACTTCAGCGTCTTGTTGCTGTTTCCAAGGCTGAGAAGGAAGACTGGCGGAAACCTATAATTGATTACCTCAGTCACGGAACCCTTCCAGAAAATACGAGAAGGAGAGCCGAAATCCGTCGTAGAGCACCCCGTTTCCTTTACTACAAGGACACTCTATATAGAAGATCATTTGAGGGAGTACTTTTGCGATGTTTAGGAGATGATGATACACTTCAAGCTCTGGAAGAAGCACACTCTGGGGTATGTGGATCACACCAGTCTGGGCCGAAGCTTCACTTCCATATAAAAAGGATGGGGTACTACTGGCCAACAATGGTGAAGGATTGCTTGGACCATGCTTCGGAGATGCAAAGCTTGTCAGCTCCATGCAAACTTCATACATCAACCACCTGAAGTATTGCACCCAACAGTCGCGTCTTGGCCATTTGATGCTTGGGGACTAGACATTGTTGGACCGTTGCCGAAGTCTTCTGAAGGACACGTGTTCATATTAGCTGCAACTGATTACTTCTCAAAATGGGCAGAAGCTGTCGCTCTCAAGGAAGTAAAGAAGGAAAAGGTTGCAAACTTCATTCGAGTAAACATTATTTACCGCTTTGGTATCCCTCGTTATATAATAACGGATAATGGCAAGCCATTCGATAATAGACCGATGAATAAAATATGTGATCTCTTTGGCTTCAAGCAGCGCAAATCTTCCATGTACAATGCTGCCGCCAATGGCCTAGCCGAAGCATTCAACAAGACCTTGTGCAATTTGCTTAATAAGGTTGTTTCCAAATCCAAGCGAGATTGGCATGAAAGGATGGAAGAAGCTTTATGGGCGTATAGGACAACTCACCGCACACCAACGCGAGCAACTCCTTACTCGCTTGTTTATGGAGTTGAAGCTGTGTTGCCGCTGGAGCGTCAAATACCATCCTTGAGACTTGCTCTCCAAGAAGGGCTCACTGATGAAGAAAATGCTCGCTTACGCCTTGAAGAGTTGGAGGCTCTCGATGAGAAAAGACTCGAAGCTCAGCAAAGTCTTGAATGTTATCAAGCTCGTCTATCTCGTGCTTTCAATAAAAAGGTCCGCTCGAGATCTTTCCAGGTTGGTGATCAAGTTCTTGCAGTAAGAAGACCCATCATCACTTCCCATAAATCTGGGGGCAAGTTCACTGCAAAATGGGACGGACCGTATGTTGTGCAAGAAGTCTATTCAAGTGGTGCTTATAAGCTTATTGATGTTGAAGGAAAAGGACTCGGTCCCATTAACGGGAAATTCTTGAAGAAGTACTATCCTTGAAGTTGAAATGCTCATCAACGCACGAGCCTAAACTGCAAGTTGACATGCTCCTCGACGCACGAGCCTAAAACTGCAAGTTGACACGCTCCTCAATGCACGAGCCTAAACTGCAAGTTGAAATGCTCCTCAACGCACGAGCCTAAACTGCAAGTTGACACGCTCCTAGAAGCACGAGCTTAAAATGCAAATCGCTGCGCTCCTTTGATGCACGAGCATAAACTGCATAAAACTCCTGACCCGCAAGAGTCTAAACTGTGCACGGTCTAAAAAAAAAAAAAAGTCCGCTAGGTTGAAAACCTCGAAAGAGGCGGCCTAGGCAAAAGTTAGGACCAAAAAAAAGAACACACCTCTTCTACTATGAACTACGTAATGACTTGATCCTCTTCGTCGAGGTACGTAGGCAGCTTAGAGCTCAAATTCTAAGTCTGTCGCCCAAAAAGAAGAAAAGTTCTTTTCCTTGTCAAGTTTCACATTGTTATTTATAGATCAAGTTTAAATTGTTAAAGCTTGCAACGTAGAGAGAAAGCGTGATTACCTACTAGGGTGTTTCAAATTCTGAGTATTACTCTTCTTGGAAAACTTGAAAGACTCAACTTGAGCCTTCAAATTTGCCAAAGTCTTCAGGCTACCAAGTCTTCATCTTGGAGTCTCCGAATTCGTCAAGTCTTTAAGTGTGAGCCTTCAAATTCGCCAAAGTCTTCAGGCTGGGATCTTCAAATTTTGAGTTGGAGTTTTTAGTCTTCAAGTTTGAGCCTTCAAATTCGCAAGTCTTCCAAGCCTTTAAGCTGGAATCTTCATATTCGCCAAGTTTTCAAGTTGGAGTTGGTCAAGTCTTCAAGTAGAATCTTCCTCGGAGCTGGAGTCTCTAAATCTGCCGAGTCTTCAAGTTAGAATCTTCAAATTTGCGAGTCTTTAAATTTGCAAGTCTTCTAGTTAGAGTCTTCAAATTTATCAAGTGTTCAAGTTAGAGTCTCCAAGTTTGCCAAGTCTTCGAGTGGGAGTCTACAAACTTCAAATTTTCCAAGTCTTCAAGTGGGATCTTCAAATTTGACAATCTTTCAAGTTAAGCTTTTCGACTCTTCCAAGTTTGACAAGTCTACAGGTCGAAGTCTTCAAGTCCATCGGTCTTCAAGTCGATGTCATTCAGGTACGGAAAGTCTTCAAAGCTGAAGTACTTAATTTAAAGAGCCTTCGAGTTTATCGAGTCTTGGGATGGGGTTCTCATATTTGCCAATCTTCAAGTTGCTCTTCCAAATGGCTTCTTCCATGGGATTGTCGTTGTTAAAGTGGGAGTGCGTTGCCACTCCAATCACCTTAAACTTGACTTTCCCATGAGTATCGCTCCAAATAAGTCTTCCATGGGATTGTCGTCGTTAAAGTGGGAGTATGTTGTCACTCCAATCACCTTAAAATTGACTTTCCCATGAGTATCGCTCCAAATAAGTCTTCCATGGGATTGTCGTCGTTAAAGTGGGAGTGCGTTGCCACTCCAATCACCTTAAGCTTGACTTTCCCACGAGTATCGCTTCAAATAAGTCTTCCATGGGATTGTCATCGTTAGAGTGGGAGTGCGTTGCCACTCCAATCACCTTAAACTTGACTTTCCCACGAGTATCGCTCCAAATAAGTCTTCCATGGGATTTTCGTCGTTAAAGTGGGAGTGCGTTGCCACTCCAATCACCTTAAAACTTGACTTTCCCACGAGTATCGCTCCCTTCTATGGGATTGTCGTTGTTAAAGTGGGAGTGTGTTACCACCCCAATCACTTTAAACTTGACGTTCCCATGAGTATCGCTCCCAAATAAGTCTTCAATGGGTTGTCCTCGTTAAAGTAAGGGCTGACTTTTTTAGAATCATCTTTTGGCCTACATAAAAGAAAAAGAAGAGCAAAGAAGAAAAAAAATACAAAAGGAGAAAGTATTTTTTACCTGACAAGAGAAGAAAAAAATTCAAGCTGCAGAAGTCTTCTTTTACTTGTTGGAAACAAAAAGGAAGAATGAATAAATAAAGTTACAAAAAAAAGGGGGTGCAAGTTACGGAAAATAGGCACGAAGAAAAAAAAAAAAGAAAAAAAAAAGAAGAAGGAAAAAAAGGGGTTTTCAAGAAAGTGTTAATTTGAATAGAATATTTCTCATACAACAAAAAGGAGCATAAAAGAATAAAAAAAATACTTGCCTCTGCAAAAGATATACCCAGGTGCTGCCTCAAGCGAATTAAACAAATAAGGATCTCAGGCCTCTATTTATAGAGGACTAATGATGAGAAAAAGTTCTAATTTGATACAAATTTGAAGGTCGTTGTTGGAGTCCAAAAAGAAGTAGGAACTGTAACCAAATTGGATTAGGAAAACCACATGCAAGGAAAAGAAAAAAAGAAAAAGAAAATAGAAAAGAAAGAAGCTTCAGCGGGGAACTTTGGGTAAATTTGGACCAACAGTCACTTTTACTACTGTTAACTGAATGGTAGCCACCTTTTGATACTTTATTGTTTGATAGCCTTTTTGTTTGCTAATAACTGGAAGGTAGCCACTTTTGGCATAATGAAAAAGTAGCGAATTTTATGGGCTGTTAACCGGATGATACCCACTTTAATCATGACTCGCTTATGATATATTCACTTTCTAAGCTACTAAATTGGGAATGATCATATGACCAAAAAAAAAAAAAAAAATTTACTTCAAGTCTAGTCTTCGGGTGCAAACAAATTAAACCCCGACAAGCCTTGAAGTAGGGGGCCTTTGTAGACAAGTAAATTTTATTGGATTTAAATCCATGAAATAATATGGCTATTTATTAAATTGAAGACATATTGGTCCAAATAAATGTTATGGGCTAATATAATTGGGCTAATTATTTAAATATAATAAAAGTCCAATCTTGAAAGGCTAGCCCAAATTAGCCTAAGGCCCAATGTATATAAGTTTTCCTAGAGGCCCAAAATGTGCCACGTGGCAAGTGACGTGGCACCAAGTCAAATAAAATAGCCAATTGGATGATGCCACACGTCAAATGATGTGGCAATCCAAGTCAAACCTCAAGACCAATGAAAATACGCCATGTGGACATGTGACATGTTATGGCCAATCAAATACGGCCTAGTCACTGCTTAAATCTGATTGGCCGGTCCACGGGCCAAGGGCCGTCAGGGTTTCTTGGTGGCTACTCCACCCATATCTATATAAAGGGGTCAAATCTCTCATTTGCAAAAAGAAGAAATCAGAAGCAAGAATCCATAACAAGAAGCAAGAAAGAGCTCGTGGATCAAAGCAAGAGATTTCTACAAAAGCTGCAAGCACTCGAATATTTCTCTACAAGTTCTAGAGATCAAGACGAAGATTCAAGATCAAGCTTCAAGCCCTTGAATCCAAGTACAAGTTCAAGATCAAGACCAAGTTCAAGATAAAGCTCCAAGCTCTTGAACTCATCAAGTCAAGATCAAGATCAAATCCAAAGCCAAATCCAAATCCAAATCCAAACTTCAAGATCAAGCTCAAAAGCCCTTGAAGTTATAGTTTGAAAAGACGAATTAGAGGAATCATAGAGATTGTAACACTCATATTTTGATAAATAAAATATATTGTTGCAATATTTTCCTATCTCGATATTTATTTTCTTGACGCGAATTTAGTTGTTACAGATATGTTCGGATCGAAGTGCGTGATGTGTCAGAGCACTTAAATATTTTAATTTTTATTATTTTTAAATAAGTATACCTTTTTTGTATATCATATACTCTTTTTGTATACCGTTTTATGTTTGGATAAAAGTGTAAGATAATATAGAGAAAATAAAATATTTCAATTTTTGTGAACAAAGTATGCCTCTTTGGAGAAAGAAAAAAATTAAAAAAAATGAGTATAATAAGATTACGGAGAAAGAAAATAAATAAAAATATAAAAAATGGGGAGACATGAATAGTGTTAGAAAGAGGAGAAAGAAAAAAAAAGAAAGAAAATAGAAAGAAAAAAAGAATAAAAAATGGAAAAAGGAAAAAAAAATAAGAATAGTGAAAGCGGGGAAGGAGAAAAGATTAATAAAAGAATGACAAAAAAAAAGGAGAAAAAAATAATACAAGATATGAGGAGAGAGAGGAACTTGAGTTCCTTGTTTTATGCCTCAAAATAAGAAGGTAATTAGTTAATGGGTATAAAGTGTAAATAAGTCATGTGTATAAATATAATGGGTAGATCCATGTGAATAAAATAGGATGTATGTGTATTTTTGTAAATCCCCTTAATTAAAATGAGGTCCTAGTAATAATAAATTAAATTTTAGAAAAAGAAATTAATTTCCTTAGAATTATATTGGATTCAATGCCTCCCCATCTTTGTGGGGGTAAGGTTGGCATGCATCTCAACCATCCCAAACTCCACTTGGTTGGATAAAAATGAGTGAGTTGTTGTGGTAAATGAGATTCAATGTAAAGTATTATTAATAAAAAAGAAATAAATTTATTTCTCAAAAAAATAAAAAATAAAAAAATAAATTAGCATTGACTATATATAGAAGAAAACAAATAAAAGTACTCTTTCCTTTACAATTAATTATTTATATGATACTTTTTCATTTTGAGTCATTTTCTAATAGTGTCTTCTCACTTTGTACAAAAATTTTACAAAGTTTCAAGTAGATAAGTCCATTAAACTACTAGATTTTGATGTGATATTTTCTTTATCAGCTAATTCTAGTTTTGGGGTCGCCAAAGCATTGAGAGATGGAAAGAATGCTCTATCTAACCGGGAGTCTTATATCCGAGCGAGAGGTCAGACCAATCCCATTCATCAAGTATTTTTTCATAAATTAATTCAATATTTTTCCTTTCACCTTACATTAAACTCCTTAGTTCTTAAAAAAAGTGAAACAATTTCTTAATTAATATATCTAAAATACTAAAATAAATCAAATTCTAAAAATATTTTAACTTCAAAATTTTTACTTTAATCTTAATGAGGTGATATGTATAATCATATAAATTATTATTTTTTTTAAAATTATTTTAGCCTGCAAATTTCAAATATTTTTATTTTTATTAAAGTTTGTGCCAAGTTAAATTCTAACTTATAAATTGGGACGGAAGGAGTAGAAAAATAAAATTAATAATGTAAATTATCATATAGATGTATACAACAACAATAAACATACGGAGATGTACACAAAAATTACTCTACCGAGTTGGAGAGACTGTTTCCGATAGATACTTGGCTATTACTGTATTTATTAATGCATATAAAATGAAATGAAACCTTTTCATTTGGGCCTTATCTAAGATCAACCGGGTCACTCACTCCATCAAAACCCTCATATTTTCCCCTAAAACTCCGATCACATTTCTCCAATCACCGCCGTCAAATCTCCTCCTCCGCAGCTACAAACAAAATGCTCCGCCACAGTTCTCGTTTCCTCACCAGAGCCACCACCGCAACAATGAGGTGGAGCCGCCCATTTTCAACGGATCTACAAGCGGATTACTCAGCAGATTCAAATTTCGTAGAAGCATGGAAGAAAAAAATTCCAAATGTTGATCCACCTAAAACTCCATCTGCTTACATGGCTACACGCCCCGCTACTCCTTCGTCTATTCCGTCGAAACTTACCGTCAATTTTGTGCTTCCTTATTCCTCTGAGCTCTCTGGTAAAGAGGTAATATTGATTAAACAAGCTCTTCTTTTATTGAATTTACTCATTTTTATGAAATGTGCTACGGTTTGTTAATGTAGGAGTTGTTAATTACTAGTAGTCGAGCATCTAATTGTTGATTTAAGTCGGATTTTGATTGATAGATTGTGATTCCAATATTTAGTCAAGACGAAGGCCACTTAGGTGACTTTTTCCATATGTCTGAGCCTTGGTGGATAGAGTTATCCGGTAATTGTGCCAGTGGGAGGTAGTAGGTATCTTGTGGAATTAGCTGAGCTATGCACAAACATTCCCAACTTTGTCATTTCTTCATTTATGACATGTTATGCTCTTTCTTCATTTATGACATGTTATGGCGAGCACGTGCCCGGTAGCTTTGGCTTAGACTCTGTATATATTAGATTGCGAACTCAGTAAGTCAAATGGTTTGTGGGCTTAGTAGTATCCAGAAACTCATAAAGTTCAAATTCTGGATCCGCCTTCTGTTACGAGCTAGCTTAGTGTCGTAATTGTTTTCCCTAAGGAATGCTGGTGTTTAGAGTTCGAGGCTCAAAACATCTAATCAAAACATCTAATTTTGCGATTTGAATTTTGATATTGATTGATAGAATTTGCTGATTTGAAAAATATGTCGTAATATACGGTGATGCTATGACGTAGTTTCACAATATTTCATAATATATTGTGATTTCAATAGTAGTGGAGATAAAGTCACTTAATAACATAAAATCCCGTGTAATCCCACCGTGGAGATAAAGTCACTAGGTGATTTATTCTCATCTCTATAAGCCTGGGAGATTGTAGGTACCTGGTGGAATTAGTTGAGGTGTGCACAAGTTGGGATGAGTAGTATTTTTATAAAAGAAATTTGTGATTTCAAATATGTGGAAAATGTTTGGAAAGATTGTAGTTAAATAAAGTGTTTGACTATCGAAATGTGATAGTGTAGTATTAAATGGGAGTATTGGACTCAATTTTGATTCAAGTGATTTGAAGTTTATAAATTAACGCAAGTTTTTTTTTTTTTTTTTGCTTATAAGTTATACGCATTCCAACTTTTATGGTTGATGTTAAAGCAAGAGAGGTTGGAAAAGAGCTTCAATGTAACCCTTGGCCTTAATTCCCTGAGAATAGAGTTGTTAAGTTAAAAGGGACTTTAAGACAAAAGGAAAACACACTAGGAGCGTCGGTTAGAGTTTGAGAAGGTCTATGATTATGTTAATTGTAGTTTCCTTAGCAAGATGCTTAAGGAAATGAATTCAACAGTAACTGGATTAGCCGGATAATTTTTTATGTGAGCACTGTTAAGTACTCCGTGATCATAACTGGAGTTCCTGAAGGGTTCTTTTCAGCTTAAAGAGGCTTGAGCTAGGAAGATCCCATCTTCATCTTCCTATTTATTTTAGTGACATTTCTGTGGAATGTTGAGAGTGGTGAATATAAATATAGTTATGGGGATTCAGTTATATCAAACACAAACCAATATCAGAATGGAAGTGTCTCACCTATTGTATGCAGATGATACCCTCATCCTTTTCAATGATGTTAGAAGATTAATTAAGACATTTGAATTTGATTTTAGTGGTACTGAAGTAAGCTTTGGTCTTCATATAAAATGGAGGAAAAGCTTGCTGCTCCCAGCCAATGAGGTGCCAAACGGTGCTAGTTTGGCTGGAAGTTTGGGCTCCCAGACAGGGACTTTGCTGGCTATCTTCCTTTGGGTGCTACCCAAAGTTGAAGGGATATGGCTGGCAGTGTTGGAAAGATGTGAACAGAGGCTTGCACGTTGGAAGAAGTAATGCATTCCTTTTTGGGCAGATTAGGGGGTAATGGTGTGCTATTATTATTATTTGTCGACTTATGTGATGTCTTTGTTTCCTCTGCTAGCCGAGATTGAGAAGAGAACTGATAAAGTGAGAAGCGATCGGTTAGGCTTAGGTAATAATGAAAGGAAGTCCTTTATCCTGGTCAACTGGAGTACACTATCAAGAATAAGAATGATGGAGAATTGGAAATCAAAGATCTAAGGGTTTATTAATGTAGTGATTATGAAGATTAAGTCATGAGATAGAGGCCTGATTGAGAAATGTTATAGAGAACAAGTACGGGATAGGAGGTCTCGGGTGTTCCAAGGAAACAATCTGGCAGAGTATCTTGTTGCTTGAATTTTTGGATAAAGTTGGTTTCAAAGCAGGTGAAGATCTTATTTGGCATGGGTCTTTGAAGGATACAATTTCATGATCCTTCAGATTAGTACAGTTAATTGAAGTTTCTTTGGCAGATTGTAGAACAAATGAGGCTTGAGACACGACATTTAGAAGACACGGCAGCTGAATTCTATGGTTCATGACGGAGTCCGTTGAAGATATAAAACTAAATTAAAGAAAGTGTGCCTCTCTTGCCGTTAGATTTTTAGATGAGGTGGTCACAAACCTCAAATATTAGATCAGGGTAAGTGGTGATAGGTTCCTTTATCAAAAAATATCTACACGTGCTTGGCTCATGTAAAAGATTCAGATCCACACATGGAAGTGGGTTGAAGATATCAGTAAGTAAATAAAAGTGCACCCTTTCAAACAGTATAAGCTTTAGATGAGGCGGTTACACACTTTAACTTTGGACAAGTATGTTTTTTAAGGGATCAGTTGGATCAAAGGAAGTCTTTTATGATAGTGCTAGTGAATCAATTTTAAGCTTCATGAAGGTTTTGTAAAGTGAAGCCTTTTGGATGTTATTCTTGCTAAAAATGAATGACATGCAGAAATCCTTGTGAGATCTCTTTTTGAGAAATGAATCAGTTAGCAGTAATTGGTGTGGGGAAAACAACTAACAATTTGTTCTTCTAATACTATAATCTAAACTTGGTTCTACTGAGAACTAAGAAGTTATACTTTTTGCAAGTGCCCTTTCTAAAGAACATTTTTTGCTTAGTTTAATCGATCAATTAATGCCACAAGGAAATAATGCAATAAAATACTTAGTCTGCAAGTGACACACTAATTAGAAATTTGAAGTGAAGCGATATCAGTTGAATCTTCTAGATAACAGCAGCAGTATAGCCATTCTGAGTCGTATTAAACTTCACAAGAATCTGATCTGCGTGGAGTTTTGCTGCCTTTGACAAACTTCATTGGTTATTAAAATTTGGGCTAGTTATCCAAGGATCTTCAAAATTTATTAGTCGATATATTCCAGGTTCTGACTGTAGTCCCATTAAGTTCAGCATTGTATACTGTATATTAATGACCGGATAATTTTTTTTGAGTTCGATGTTTCAACAGTTGTGAAGTGATGTGGGCAGACTTGAGTTAGGTTTAATCCTATGCTTATGACAAACATGCATGATTGGCTCTGACAAATCTGATACAAACTTTCATCCCTTCTTTTTGCAAATATCCAGGTTGACATGGTTATAATCCCTGCAACTACCGGACAGATGGGTGTTTTACCTGGTCATGTAGCGACAATTGCTGAGCTGAAGCCTGGTGTATTATCAGTCCACGAAGGCAATGAAACAACCAAGTACTTTGTGAGTGGTGGTTTTGCATTTGTTCATGCAAATTCTTTTGCGGATATAATTGCTGTTGAAGCTGTACCACTTGACCGCGTTGATCCCAATTTGGTCCAAAAGGGCCTCGCTGAGTTTACTCAGAAGCTAGGTACTGCATCAACCGATGTCGAAAAAGCTGAAGCCCAGATTGGAGTTGATGTACACAGTGCCCTTAATGCTGCTCTCACTGGTTAAACAAGCAGTGATACAATCTTTTTCATTGTTCAACTTTATTTTTCCCTTTTTGTCTGGCTGATTGACTTCTTCGGCCTTTTGCATAAGCTGATTTTCAGACATATTATCTTGTTCAAGTATATGCTGATACCGATTTTAAGTTGTCGAATAAATGTTGCATTAAGCTTTCCTTACATATCTTGTATGCTGCGATATCAGCTGTATGCTTAACTGCAGTAATGAAACAGATAATTCGAAATTTTTTCTGTCATGCTATAATTTTCAGATTGGGATGTATTCTGTGTTTTGCTTTTTAGTTTTTACTCTGGGAAACACATTGTACTCTGATCTCGAAAATAAAACAAATGGGTATACGATGCCCTACATCCACTGTGAGAACTTGAAGGTAAAAAAGAGTCCTTCATTTGCCATTTATCTTTTCTTTTCCTATTAATTCTAGCACCAATTTTCAATTATAATCGAGCTCCTATTGCTAAGGAGTGAAGCATCAAGATCCAATAAATCACACTGTTCATAATCCTTAACTCAACGTTGCTCTTACATTATCCCTGCTATGCTATCTGCTAAAAGAAAGAAACAATGTCATCCTCTAAATGAAGAAAATCATTTTCCTTTTCCCGTCTGTAAAAGTTGATTTCTTAAGACAATCAAAACTCTCAAAGTTTGAGGAAAAAGAAGGATATTGGGGCATCCCTCTAACAAAAATCATTCTGCATATGCATGTGTACTTTAAACATACATCTCCCTAGCTTCAGTTCCTAGATTAAGGCTATCCATTTCCTGAGAGGTCAATATAACTTTGAATGCCTTAATGGAAACAATATCTGTTCCCCCAGGTGGTTATGCGAAGAGAAGTTGTATTTGTTCTTCGAGTAGGGAACATGACAAAGAAACAGGAAGGGAACAAGATCAAACAAACTTTAGCAACACAGGTTAAAAAACTGAAAATACAAAGATACACTATTTTACACTCCAATCAGAATCTGAGCGCCCAAATTACATGAAAGTCAGAAGTTACTATTTGGTTAAGATGTTATAATGAAAATGGTTTGGTGTACACATCAAATGGCTCAGTAGCTGTCAACTGAGGCTCCTGCAACCGAAAGGTAAGTATCAGTTATTTCCTAGCAATCAATTAAGTCATGATTTTTTTACACTTGAACAATTTAATTCTAACAAATGTGATGTTAAGCTAAAGCTACCTGTCTCAATCCAATGCCAACACTTCCTCCAGCAACTAGCATTGTAAGAAGAGATGTGACAATTTTGCCTCCTAGATCGCCATCAGTGCCACGGATTGAAGCTCTAATTGCATTTAGAATACTCCCATAAGTACTTCCTTGTCCAAGTTCAATCGCTTGGATGAAAGAAAAAGTCATTGCACCAGTTGTTGTAACCTTAGACAAAGTCTGTTCATCAATAACTAGGTCTGTCAATTGGCTTGGTTAGGTTGTTTTACTCTATTTACTTCAAAGAAGATCAAAACTTGAAATAGAAAGAAGAATTTTTACGTTTGTATCTGCAGATTTTTGATGATCATCACAACCACTGATTGATATGACCTCTCCCCCATTCGTTCCTTTCCATGCACCCGATGGAGGACGATGATCTTCCCAGGAATATCCTCCAGTTCTGTATCCATAAAACACTCTTATATGAGCTAACCAGAAGGAGAGTGGAATTGGTTATATCATAGTGTTAGCACCTGGACTACTAGACATTTGCACTTGGTTAATTTCGTGTATGGTCGCTGAACTTTGAGCATAACTAAACTTTACCAATATATTAGCAAAGTCACGGTAAAGTAAGTGAATTAATTTCCTGAGCAAAACAGAGTTCATTTCCATTAAGTTGAAAGAAAAATATTTTGACTTTTTTCATTATAGTTGGTAAAATTCAGATCATTTAATGTGATGGAAAACAGTTCTGTGATTCACTAGGATACTTGTATGAGTTAAATTCAGTGACCATAAGTAAAGTTAGCACTTGCTCATTGAGCCACAAAACCACAAAGGTATTCATTATATCGTAGTATTAGCAATCTAAGCTGTTCGGATCCTCCAAAAATGCCGCCACACTTGTGTCGGATGCTCCAAAACAAATTACTTTCAGAGGATCTAACACACACCAAGCAGCATTTTTGGAGTGGCCGAGCAACATAAATAGCAACTATCTTACTAGAAAATTGAGGATTAGCAGAAACATATGTAGTTTCACAGACCTGTCCATCCTACAAAGATATGGTAAATCAAGCATAGTACCACTGTGACAAGAATCTATAATAGCATGAAGTTTAGCACCATGAGGAAGAGGCCTGACAAGTATTGCATTTATTTCATCATCAACAATCATTCCTTGTGTTTCAAAATCCAAAGGGCAAAGTGTTTCATCATAACCATCAATTTCATCTCCAGTGTAGTTCTTTTTCTGTAAACCATGACCAGAATAATGAAACACCAGTGAATCCCCTGCTTGACAACCTAGCATAAGCCAGTACATTCCCATTCTTATATTATGTTTAGTTGGTATCCTGTATGGATCTTTTTCTTCTTCTGCAAGTAAGTAAAAATGTAGATTTGAAGTTAGGACTTGGTTAATATGAGTTTTATGCACTACATAGAGCCCAATATAATTGTACAAAAAACAAAATGAAGAAAAAGGCCTTCATAGTGGCAAACTATACTAACATTAGTTAAAACTCTATGTATAGTAAGCGCTGATAACGGGTGATTCAGAGTCTAGAATAAATAGTAAGTAGCTTGGTACAAAAAATTAAATTACACCAGTGTCATGTCAAAGTGTTTTATAGTGTTAGGGGTCGTTCGGTTGAAAGTATTGTTTACGCGGGTATTAACTATTAATGCCGGTATTAGTAATGTGGGTATTAGTAATGTGTGTATTAATAATGTGGGGTATTAATAATGCGGGTATTAGTTAACGCGGGATTTAGTAATGTGGGTATTATCCATGCATATATTATAACGTAGGTATTATTTTTTGAATCACTGATATATTACAAATTAATAAACAATATTATTATTTAAAATATTTATTTACTCCTTAAATAAAATTTTAAAATATCCTCCTAATGAGGGTCATTTTTGTCATTTTAAATTTTAATACCTGCGTTATTAATACCCACATTATTAATACCACCTTCTACCCCGCATAAAATAATACATAGATTCCCGCATTAATAATAAATGCGGAATATACAAAAATGCAACCAAACGTTGTACTAATTTTATGCGGGTATTAAAATTTCACAGAAAACCAACCGAACGCTGCGCTAAATTAGTGCGGAGTTTTGCGCGGGTATTAAGTTGCTTATACAGCAACCGAACGACCCCTTAGTGTATATTAGTACTTAAATCCTCATAGATATGATTTAGCAACTCTTTCTAAAACAATTCACTTTCTTGGATAAAGCTGTGGTATTCACACAGAGGCTTTGAAGAATAACAAAGTAATGAAATTCTAAAGTAGCTTACACATTTGAAGTGGTTCACTTCCTTTAGGAAAGCTGTGATTGTCACATAAAGATTTTGAAGAAAGCTTCAAGGCATCATAAATTGATTCTTCAGGAAATTATTTTAAAATGTGTTAATGGGACAATGTAAAATTCCAAAGTAGATTACTCATATCATCATACCCTCTATGCATCAGATGCCTAGTTCAAACCAGATAGTGGACAGGCGCACTAGAATCCATTAGGTTGCGTAAAGCCTGAAAAGCTTAAAGTCTATTTTGCGTGAAGCTTAAGTTCTCTGTACTGACAGTATATAAATATTTTACAGAAAAATAGAACAACATGTTAATTATATCTAGCTAGCTTGTGGTCATAGTTTAAATAATTATTTACACTATGAATATATATAACTTAAATCTGCTGGATTTACCATCATCAATCATGAAAATAAGAGATGACATTAATCACTTCAAAACATCATATCTCAAACTAATAATACTAACGTCTGCTGATAGTGACAACTAAGTTCAGGCCAAAATTCTAGCACATAAGTAGCTAGTAGTACTAGTAATATACATCTAGTGATAACTGATAAGCCAAGGGAATATCGAGTAAGAAAGCAATATCTGCAACAGTCACTCACATGAGAAGAGTCGAGAAAAGCTTAGACAATTAACAGTTGTCCGTATTAGCATCATTTCCTCATAGTTTTCCTAAAGTTCCAAATTCTCATTCAAGGATATAGATCAAGAATGTGAAAGAATTTTATTATATATATATCTAACTGGGTAATGCAAATTACCACAAATTATCATATACACAAATGGTTGTGTGTGACGATAAAAGAAGACAGATACTCATATGTAAGGCTGTTCATTTTTCGGTTTAAACTGATAAACCGAACCGATAAAAAGTTAATGGTTTATAAATATTGAGTTATCGGGTTATCGGTTATTTAACGGTTTGCAAAAAAAATTTATTGGGTTATCAACCGGTTGTCGGTTTTGTACATTTTCTTCTTGGTTAAACCGATAACCCAATAAGGTTTTCAAATTTACTATATTGCGCTTATGTGCATAAAAGTAGTATATTTAATTACTATTAGTAGGAATTTGGAAACCTCAAACTCTAGTCTTCTTTTACTTGTGTAACTTTCAAGTCTCCCAATCCATTTCAACCACCGATTTACTATTTCACTCCTTGCCTCCTCCATTAGTTTATAAAATAATGAAGTATATTTGAATCTATTGTTGGTTGTTTTTTTTGAATATGGCGAATGCTAGAAGAGACATTTGAATTCGCTGTGAAAATAAAGCCGATTTCGTATTGGATGCAATCGTTTAAGAGGTTTTTTTTACACTTGTTAGGCCTAAGTTTCTTAATGGTTAAACCGAAAACCAAACCGATAAGAACCTAAAACCAATAACCCGAAAGCCGAAAACCGATAGCTTATTGGTTCGGTTATTGGTTTAGCACTTTTAAAAACCGAAAATCGATAGTCAAAACCGATAATGTGCAAAACCGAACCGAACCGACCGATAAACACCCCTACTCATATGGGAGTATATATTTAGCCCTTAAGAAATACTCTCTTCATTTTATTTTTCATAACGTGTTTGACTTGATACGAGATTTAAGAAAGAAAGATGGATTTTCGGTGCATACCAAAAGTAATTTCAAAACTTCTAGTATTATTAAATATGCCATGACATATTTATGGTTACAAGAACATGTCATTTCATATGAAATTAAAAGATCAAAATTAAAGAGTTTCCAAATAAAAAATAAATCATTTTTTTTGGAGCAGATTAAAAATGAAATGAGTACTTATAAAATGACTAAAAGTATAAATAAGAAGAGAAAAAGAATTACCAGTGAGCATGAGAATGGAGTCTTGAGGGAACTTAAATCTATTGACAAGCAAGTACTTCATACATTTGGCATCATTAATGCAGCCCTTGAGCTCATTCTTGGTATGTTTATACGTAATACCAACAATCAAGGCTCTCTTCCGGCCAGAAGGCGAAGGGGGTTGACTGAAAGGTGCATGGCGTAAGAAAGACGAGTGCAGAGAGTGGCAGCGGTTCTTAAAGGCTAGTATCCGGCCCTGAGGGCCGGGCATACGAGTAACTGCGCGGCAAACCGCGCAGCGAATGGAATGAGCACCATTTGGGAGTTGTAAAGTTGTATGGCAATTGCTACATTCCAAAAACATCACCATTTTTAGCTAAAATCAAAAAAAGAATGACGCTGGAGAGAACGTATATATAGTCTGTGGATTAAGAAGATTGTGATTAAAGAGTACAATTTCAACTATTTAGGGGTGAGAGTTGGTAGGAAGGAGAATGGGGATTAGAGAGAAGTCTCGAAGCAGTTGAGTTTATTCATGTAGAGATCGATTACTCTGGTCTCTGGTTTAATCAGCAAGTGTGTACTAGCTAGCTTCTATTTATATTTTCTAAAACCAACACCTTAAACACAAGTGCATGCAACTTTATATTTTTGAGTTTGAGTTGACAACTGCACTCAAAATGGACAAAAGCGAATGATTCACTTGTCCCCTTGTCTATAAATTAACCTTGTGATATGCATGTAATCGAAGTGATTCCCACTAAAATGGAAGTTACAGAATGAGGAAATGAAGCTCAAGAAATGGACAGCAAGTTAAAAACAAAGTAAATGTGGAAAAGATTCTCCACAAAGTTTATCATGAGAATAAGAGATAAAATACAAATAAGAGATAAAATACAAATACAAATCCAAACGAAAGCTTAACAATGAGCATAAACATCATGAATGGTTAGTGCCAACTCGTTATCTTTTCGAGTCTTTTCGAATAAGTCATTTTCCAATTGGACAAAGTAAAGTTCCTTTCATTTCCCCACTATGTGTTGTTGCTCTCAAACACAAATATATGTAGTCGACAAATAATAAAGTATTGAGTTGAGTATCATTTCCACGAGGACTATTGTGAATGACTGTATTCTAGCAAACAATTTCCTATAACTATCCAGGGATCTTTTTTAATGCATAATAATTGTGATGTTTACTAACTAAAGGGAACAATAATTAATAAAAAAAGTAAATGAAATTAAGTATTCGAGAGCAAATTGTGAGTTGTTATCGATGAGAGAGAAACGGTCCAGAGTCAGAGCGACAAACAATCTAGTTGGGTTTTCTAGTTGATTCTACTTCTTGATTTCCTCGATTGCATGCTAACTAACAAGTTTAATATATTCGTAAAAACTTGTCGATTCTTCATGACTCTATGGAAGTTACCCTATCGTCTATATTTCTATGGAATTAGATTTAACAGGCATGTATTAAAGAGCTATGTATTTTGCTAGGAAAGCGAATATGTAAATGTTTATCCATATCCAAGCCTTGTTTTCAATGTATTTGGCTCCAGTTTGTTTGTTCTTACCTCAAATTTCACCCAAACTATTCCTAAAATTACAAACACGATAAGTCAGCGCCATAATCATAGATATTACATATAATGAACGAACAAAGTACCAAAATACGAGGAAATAGTAAGGTAAACTAGGCGAATGTCGATGAATATCACCAACCCACACTTAGGCCTTTGCTCGCCCTCAAGCAATCACCAAGAATAACTTCCCAATTCAATCCCAACACTTGATAGAACAGATCTACCTATGGTTATGGTTGAAACCGATCATTAGAAAAGAATATAAATATATACCATGTGACCCCAACATGCCAAAATTCACCACATTTAATTTTAAAATACTAGAACGACCAACTCAAGACATCCCAATTTAAAAAACTGACTCAATAATACTAAATTTTTACAAAATCACACTCATTCGCTCAACCAAAAGTCTAATAACTTCACCTATCTCTCGCAAACCATGTACCCTCACCGAAAAATAATGAATCAAGATAGAGTCCCAAAAATCACACAGAGAATAAATTTCAAGAATAGATTCCAGACATAATAAAGAAAGAATTCACTCTCTCTAAAAAAGACGTTCATGTACCACATACGACGTACCATAGTCTTGCCCGTAGTGTAGGACTCCACTAATGTAGGCTCACTGCAAATCAGGATTAACAAGAAATTTAAGGGTTGTAATGTAGGCTAAAGAACATGTAGGATATACATGGATAAAATAGTTACTACATCCCTAAGCACTTTAATATATCACTTGTAAGTTTTTGTTTTTTCTCAATTCTTCTCAAAACCAACCAAGCATCCGCCCAAACATACGCCCAAGAACTCTCTTTTCTTTTAAGCATTTTTTTTTTAAAATTTTTTGCACATACTAGCAAGAATTGAAGTTTATTTCTTCTGTTTTCTTTTTTTTTCCTCTCTTTTTCTCTTTTGCTTTCATTTTAATTTTTTTTTCAACCATTGCCAATGAATTTTTTCTCAAATTGCACCATATTTTTTCCTGTTGGTTCCACTCAATTTACCCAGCTTTTTCCTACCACAACTCGATAAACTCAAATATTTTGCAATTAAAGTGCTTTAGGAGTAAGGGTTCAAAAAGATGGTAATTAAGAACAAAATGGACATGGCTTGTAATGTGGGTGGTCAATAGACTCACAAGGGCTAACTAGGGATAAATATATAAGGGTAAGTTAATCAAGACTGAAAAATCTTATCAAAGAAATACTTGTATCATCTACCAAATAGAACAAACCTAGGATTTTACTTTAAACATACACGAGGCAAGTTCTAGACATCAATATGAAAGCACAAACTACAATAAAATACCTCACATGACACATGACACATAATACACTCAAGACATTGCATTCCAACTTTTGGTACAAGCAAATAGGGTGCAATTTTAAAATCAAGCAATAAATCACAATGGTTCACAAAAGAGTCAAGCAGTTGAACTCAAGCGTATCAAGAAGGTAATTCCAATTTTTTTAGGCATGTATCAATATTTTAATATCAAAAGATATTCACAAACAGTACATGAGCAAGTCTAAATTCACCGGTATCAAACAAACCCAAGGTACCTAGCATTATATCATTTTTCCTAACATATTCTACTAACTAATACTAACCTAGTCCTAAAAATAAAAATTATCTGGTTCAAAGATCTACCCATGAAAAAGAACAGAAGCCATAGAAAAACTATGGGGTGGATGACATCTACCACTACATAAACTAAAAAGAAAATCTTTTTGAAAATTTTCATTTCTTTTCTAATTTATATATATATATATATATATATATATATATATATATATATATATATATATATATATATATATATAAAAGCAAGAAACAAACAAAAATAAAGTCAAGTGACCAAAACAAAATATGCTAAAAATAAATTTCTAACGATACAATCATCCATGACCTCAAAAATTTGGGAATTCACTCACCCCATACTTAAACAGAGCAATGTCCTCAATGCGATAAAAATAAAGTGCAAGAGTTAAAGGAACTTCCCTGAAGGATAAAAGGCCTAGCACTTGGGTACTCAGAGTTCCTCAAATAGGTTATCAACATTAGGCATTAGGGTTGCGGGCACACCAACTTAAGCTCCACGGTACATGAGCCTACAATTAAAAAAAAAAACCAAAGTAATATAATTATAAAATAAATAATAAAAAAATTAAATAAAAGCAAAAAAAAAGAAGGATTCTCTCCCATAAACGCTTGATTTAACGTCGCGGCACGGCGATACCGATTTCACCATTGCCTCCACTTTGAACTAACAAGTTGTCTCCCCAATTTGAATTCAAGCTTACAATTATGCTTATGAGGGGGTGGTACAAATCCACAGGAACCAAGTGACCATTGTCTAACTTGCACTTCTTGGCCTTTAAATAAGGAATATCGTTTTGTCTCTTTAGCACGACAAATTGCAGTATATAATCACCTTGTTCCTTATTCCTACACTTCTTAACAAGTTCAGATGGTTTGATTCTCATGCCACCATCCAAATACAATGTAGAAAAGTGATTATAATGGGGGTCTTAAGCGCTTCAACTTCAAAATTTTATCACTTTTGCACATACTAGAGTCTTCAATATTGATATTGTCCTCTCTTCACTTGACTCTAATGCTATTTTGGATCGAATGGTTGGACTTTCACTTTTTGCTTCTCAACTAGGACCCGAAGCTCTTCTTCTATCTCAAACCCACTATCCATGATAACTGACAACTGGGCCTTAGACGCCTCAATCATATCACTCAAGTTCTCCTCCAAGTCATGAATAACCAAGCCAAATTGATTGATCTCTTGTCTGAGCATAACTCTTTCTTCTATAAACTGTGTCATCATATTTGTAATTTCATTATGGAAACCTCCATGTTTCTAGGAGTTTGGCTTGCTCCAGTAGCCAAGTTTGGCTCACAACTTGCACTTTATCGCTCTTAACAAACTCAAAAATATTATTAAAATCATCATAAAATTATTAGGGGAAGGAGTATGACACTTTGAACAATCATTCCACCAACCACCACACAATTTGCAAAAGTTCCAATTAAAGATTGTAGAAAATTTACATATCCAGTCTCGTAGGTTAAAAGACTTGTGTTAGCTTGGATAAGCTTGGAGTTTTGAATGATGACTAAGGAACAAATTCAAGGACATGTTCTTTTGGATCACTGCAGCTGAATAAATAATTATGCAAAATTATTTGAGCGAGAAAATTAATTGTTATCCTAAAATCTAATGTTGATTTTGATAATTATGCAGCGATGTACGAGATAGAATTGCATAAGACTGGGATAAGGCTAAAGGATTTTGGCTATCCAAGTGAGGAGTTCAATTATGACTCAAACACTGGAAGGTATTTGGAGTTCTAATTGCTCAAGACTTCTTAAGATGTCAAGTCTATAAATTGAGAAGCATTTCAGCTGTTGAATACACACACAAATACAGAGAGTTTAGACCTATAGCCTTGAAGTAATTCTAAATTGTATTTGAGCAGTTGTTAAGCTACAGGAAACTAAGTGAAGAACCCGTTCCTTAGGTTGAGTCTTGTTGTTCTCAGTCTTAGTTCATCTATAGTAGGATCTATTGAGTTGTACTATTTAGAAGTTTTGTAAGAGTACACGTTATTCAAGTCTTGTACTTGGAGAAACTTCACTGATTGTGAAAAAGCTCGCTTTAGGATTAGAGTTAGTCCTAGATTAGTAAGAGCGAAGTCTTGTAACCAAGTGAATCTTTCAAATAGTGAAGTTGAAATCCTACTTGAGAAAGTAGGTCGTGGTATTTTGATCCCAAGTCATAGGGATTTTTCCACGCTAAAATTCAGTGTTCATTTACTTACTTTTTATCTATTCCACACTTTCCAAAGTAAAGGAACACATATAAGAAATTGGTCCTTCAATAGTAGTGTGTATTGGGAAATAACAATTGATATCAAAGCGGGTTATTCTTGAAGAGGCTAACACCTTAGGATTAGAATGAGTGCACCACTGCGAAATGCTGAAGTTCAGTCACTGTTAGGCCACCATTGTTTAATGGTAAGTACTATTCTTGGTGGAAAGAAAGGATGAGAGATCATCTTCAAGCTGAAGATTATGAACTATGAGATATATATCACTGAAGGTCCCATAATTCCTATGAAGAAGGATGTTGCAGGCAAAGAGGTTTCCAAAACTAGAAAGGAATGTAATGGTTGTGATCTAAGGCAATGAGAAAAGAATGCAAGAGCTAAAAAATGGCTCATCTGTGGACTTGGTCCTGATAAGTATACTAGAGTTCAAGACTGTTCCACTGGCAAGAAAATTTGGGATGCATTGCAGGTTGCTCATTAAGGAACCAACCAGGTTAAAATATCTAGATGTACGCTTCTCTTTGCTGAATATGAAAATTTCAAAGTGAGAGAAGGAGAAACAATTTTTGAAATGTACACTTGGTTTAATGCTATTGCAACTGAACTTATTTCTATAGGAAGGATTTTAACTGTAGAAGATAGGGTTGAAAAGATCTTGACTAGGGTGCTCCCAAACTCTTGGGAAATTAAGGCATGTGCTATCATTGAAAGTAAGGATTTTAGTACTGTTTCCTTAGATGAACTGATAGGGAATCTAAGAACTTATGAACTAAGGAAGAAGGTAAAGAATATAGGAGAACCGGTTAAAAATGAACCAAATCTAGCTTTAACTGCTGATGATAAATATGTTAATGATGAGAATGAACTGGTCCTGATCGCTAGAAGTATTCAAAAGTTCTTAAATAAGAAAAGGGGATCTAGTGGATAGGGTATGTCTTTTAACATGAAACAGGGTGGAGAATGCTTTAAATATGGAAGCATGTAACACTACATCAACAAATGCCCAGTTATGGAAGAAGAATGGAGAAAGAAGTATGTTGAAAAAAGAAGAAAGGCCAAGGAACAGGTCCTTAAGAAACATAGATCTCCCAAAACTATGGTTGGTGGTTAGGAAGATAGCGAAGATAAGCAGTTTGATGATGATGTAGATGATGAGCTTGCTCTAATGGCTCTTGAAGACTCAGATAATAAAGAAGATGTTGAGGTATTTGTTTCTAAACTTAAAAATGATTTAAAAAGCATGTCTAGAGATAAACTTGTCAAGGTAATTCATACTGTGTTGGATGAGCTTAAGTTCTTAAGCAGTATTAAAGAACAGTTGCATAATGAAATTAAAAGGTTGAGTTCTGAACACAAGAAAATTGTAGTAAAAAAATGACATCTTGAAAAGGAAAAATAGCACGCTAAAGGAACATGTCCTTACACTTGAACTAACTGCTCAGGAATCACATAATGAAAAATCAGAAACCAGAGCAGTTGGGGATAGTACTAATTCTCATCAGCTTGTTGAAGAAAAACTGAAAGTGATAGTTGATGAACTGTTGAAGAAAAATGAAAAGATAAGATCTTTGGAAAAGGACTTGATCATAACAAAAGAAGAATTGAACAAAACTGTCAAATGGAACAAGTCTTCTGAATCATTAGAATGGTTATAGAAAAACCATAGTAACAACATGAAAGGTATTGGGTTTATGAATCTCAATCATTGCCCAAATGAGATGTAAAGAGTAAATATCTAACTCTTCCTAAAAATTGGTTATGCACACGCTGTGGGAACACTGGTCACTTGAAAAAATTGTCAATCTCTTGCAAAAGCTACATAAAGGAACAAGTCCTATAAACCTATTAAAAAATATGTGGCATAGAAAATTGTTCACAGAAAGAAAGCATTATCCGTATGGGTTAAGAAGAATGTGATTCATCTTTTTTCTCAAAGAAAGAAACCCAAACTAGTTTGGGTGCTTAAAGTTAACCCTTAGTTTTCTTTTGCAGGACAAATTGTACATGGACAGTGGTTGCTCAAGGCTTATGGCAGGACACAAAGAATTATTTCTTTCTCTCTCAACTTTTCAAGGAGAAAGTATTTCCTTCGAAAATGGTAAGAAAGGGGAAAATATTGGAATTGAAAAGGTAGGTAGGTCTGACTCACATAGCATTGATAATATTTTTCTGGTAGATGGACTCAATTGTGCGACAAAAGTAACAATGTGAATTTTTCATCTACTGGTTGTTTTGTGACTAACCAAGCATCTGGAGAGATCATTTTGCAGGGAGATAGATATGAAAATATTTATAAAGTGGATCTCTTGTCATTAGCTGATGGGAGTATGAGCTGTTAAGTGTAATGCAAAATAATCTCCTCCAATGGCACATAAGACTTGGTCATGCTAGTCTTTCTCAGTTAAACAAACTAGTTTCTAAGGACTTGATGATAGGTCTCCCTAACATCAAGTTCAAGGAAGAAAGAGTTTGTGATGCTTGTGCTAGGGGGAAGTAGGTAAAGTCCTCTTTTAAACCAAAGAAACAGGTCAGTACTATCAAACCTTTGGAACTGGTCCATATGGATCTTTGTGGACCAATGAGAACAATGAGACGTGGGGGTAAGAAATACGTTATGGTGCTAGTTGATGATTACTCTAGATTTACTTCGATAATTTTTCTTGCACCTAAGGAAGAAACATATAATGTATTTTCAATATTTGCTAAGAAAGCTCAAAGAACTCTAGATAGTCATATTGTTGCTATAGGATCAGATCATACGTACTAAATTTGAAAATAAGATGTTCTTTAATTTTTGTAATGAAAATGGTATTTGATCATAATTTCTCTTCACCTAGAACTCCACAGCAAAATGGAGTAGCTGAAAAGAAGAATAGAACCTTAGAAGAAATGGCTAGGACCATGTTGTTATCTGAAAACCTTCCACAAAGTTTTTGGGCTGAAGCTATTAATACTGCTTGCTATATAATCAATAGATGCATGACAAGACCATTGTTAGAAAATACCCTCTATGAGTTGCTTAAAGGAAGAAAACCTAATATTGCACATCTTAGGGCTCTTGGCTGCAAATATTTCATTCACAATAATGAAAAGGATGCCTTAGGAAAAGTTGATCGTAGAGATGAGGGAGTCTTTATGGGTTATTCATTAAATAGCAAGTCTTATAGAGTATTTAACAAGAAAATTATGAAAATAGAAGAAAGCATGCATGTTAAGTTTGATGAATCTGACAATCTATCTAAAAAACAAGTACATGAGGATGAAGAAATTGGAATGTTAGGGCATAGTGAAGCTGTTCCTCAACAAATGAAATCTATTTCTGGTGAACCTATGAGAATGGAATCACAAGGAACAGTTCCTCTAACTGAAACTTAAAAGGGTAGCACTGCGATAGGAGGAACAAGTGTTACATCCACCCCTCAAACTGGAAATGCTACCACATCAGAGACTGTTCCTCAGCATGAACATCCACTGGATGGACTAGTATTGAAGCCTTACAAATATCAAAGTTCACATCTCGTGGATCAAATAATTTCAGACAAAGCTGCTGGCATTCAAAAAAGATATGCAGTCAAGAATCACAATTTATGTGCCTTTAGTGCCTTCTTATCTCTTGTTGATCCCAAAAATGTAAAAGAGGCACTGAAGGATGCATATTGGATCAATGCTATGCAGGAGAAGTTGAATCAATTTCAAAAAAGTCAAGTTTGGCATCTGGAACCAAAGCCAAGGAACAGGTCCATTATAGGAACAAAATAGGTTTTCAGGAACAAACTTGATGAGGATGGTATGGTAACCAAAAATAATGCCAAACTTGTTGTTCAGGGATATAACCAAGAGGAGGGCATTGACTATGAAGTAGACTTTCGCTCCAAATGCAAGATTGGAAGCAATAAGACTTCTTATAATCTTTGCTACTTACATGGATTTTACTCTACATCAGATGGATGTGAAGAGTGCATTTCTGAATGGCTATTTGAATGAAGAAGTATATGTCAAGCAAACACCATGTTTTGAGAATGAACAGTTCCCTGAACATGTTTACAAGTTAGACAAGGCTTTATATGGACTCAAGCAGGCACCAAGAGCTTGGTATGAACGATTATCTAAGTTTTTACTTTAGCATGGCTACAAAAGAGGAAAAATTGATAGCATATTATTTTTGAAAGAAAAAGGTAAACATCTCCTAATTGTTCAAATTTATGTAGAGGACATAATCTTTGGTGATACTTGTGAAAATCTAAGGAATTCGCAAGCTTGATGGGAGTGACTTTGAGATGAGCATGACTGGTGAACTCAATTTCTTTTTGGATTTACAAATCAAGCAAACCTCAAATGAAACTATGATCCACTAACAAAAACATGTTAAGAAACTACTTAAAAGGTTTGACATGGACAATGCTAAGGAAATTGATACACCAATTTCCACTTTCACTAAGTTAGAACTTGATGAACGTGGTAATTCAGTTGATTAAAAATTGTATAGAGGTATGATTGGTTTTTTTTCTCTACCTAACTGCTAGTAGACCTGATATTGTATGATTGGTTTTTTGTTCTACCTAACTGCTAGTAGACCTGATATTGTGTTTAGTGTTGTTCTATATGCTAGATTTCAATAAGATCCTAAGGAATCACACTTGAAAGTTGTTAAAATAATTTTAAGGTATCTGAAAGGAACAGGTTCCTTGGGACTCTGGTATCCAAAAGGTTGAAACTTTAATCTTGTTGGGTATACTGATGCTGACTATGCAGGTTTTCTTGTGGATATGAAAAGTACTTCAGGTATGACACATTTTCTTGGAGAATGTTTGGTTTCATGGGAAACCAAGAAACAAGATTCAATGGCACTTTCCACTGCAGAAGCTGAGTATCTGGCAGCTGCCTCATGTTGTTCTCAATTGTTGTGAATAAAACAATAATTACAAAATTTTGGTGTTGATGTAGGAAAGGTTCCTATCTATTGTGATAACACTAGTAAAATTAACATGACTAAGAATCCAGTGCATCACAAAAGGACTAAACACATTGACATAACACACCATTTCTTGAGGGACAATTATAAGAAAGGTTTGATCACTAATGCCTTTTGTCCCATTGATAAACAAATTGATGATATTTTTACAAAAGCATTAAGTAGAGATCATTTTGAAAGGAGCATGTTAGAATTATGGATGATTAAATTCACCTAACATTACTTCAAAAATTGGCTAGAAAATTTGGCTTAAAAAGGAATTTAATTGAGTCAATTTGAAGTTTCAGCTCAGTTCTATACTTAATTGTATACTTTATGCTATGATTTCTACTTAATTTTGATATATTTTAATGATGTTACCTTTATATTCTTAGAATTTCAGATTGTGCAATTTGATTGAAATTGGGTGTGGAAACTGTTGCTCCTTTATTATTCAAAAAATATTAGAGTTTGAAGGTTGTAGGTAATTAGACTAATTTAAGTCCTACTTACACACTATCTCTCTGAAATCAGTCCTATCAAGGAATCGTTCCATACTCCATCTTCCACTTGAACTCTTAATCATAATAGCTTTTTTTGAAATGTTCAAGAAGCCTAAACCGACTGGAACTCTATTTAGTCAAGGAAGCTGAAGGGTAAATCGTTTTACGATCCATCTCTATCACTATCTTTCACTCGTATATAAACTCAAGCTCTCATCTCATATTTTCATTCAAGCTTTAACAAAATTTCAGAAAGAGTAGTAAATTATCTCCTAAAGCGTATAACTGCCATATCTCTTTCACCTGAAAATACTACTCCTACTACTGAACAACCACCAGTCACAAACCCAACTTTACCCATGGACACCACCTCACCACACCCAAAAAATCAAAACCTTCAACAACCTGAACCTTAAACTCAAGGGGAAGGATCAGTTCCATCTGTTGCTGAGACACTGGAACAAGTGGAGGACTTGTCTAGGGCTATGATCTTGTATCAATTTCATGTAAACTATGTTGAACCTCTTAATGTTTTTGATGATCAGGGAGAAAAAGTAGAAGGGTTAGGATTGCCTGTTCCTGAGGGTGGGGGAGAAAAGGAGGATGTGAGGGGGTATAGAGGCTCCCATGCATGAGTCTCCAGGGTCTCCTGAGGTTTCTTTTAGAGCACCCATATAAGATGAAGATATGGTGGGTGTTTTGGATACTGATGAGGCTATTAGTGACAGTGATAGGCCTATAATTTATTTGATCAATGTGAGAGGCATGAAAAGAAAATTAGAAAAACAGGGTCTTGTTGATGCTAAAGAACTTGCTGCAATTAATGCTAGGCTTAAGAAGATTAGTGATAGATATTAACCGGGGCTTAAGAAGAAAAACCAAGGGAAAAGTTCTGCAAAGGGTAAAGGAACTATTCCTTCTGCTCAAACTCCTACTAGTGGTTGTAGGAGAACCAAGAGTACTGTGAGGGCTGCTGATGAGAGAATGTCTGAAGCTCTTGAGAGAAGCAGGAAAGGTAAGAAGAAACAGGTGCCTGAGCCTGTGGTGGCAGTTGAGGATTCAGAAGAGGAATTAGAAGAAATTGTTTCTTTGACCAGACAAAGAAGATCATCTCAAAGGATTTCTGCAAAGACTGTTGAGAAATCTTCTAGTGCTGGTCCTGTTTCAAAGAGAACAAGGTCTTCTTGGAGAACTTTGATAGATGAAAGCAGTGATTTAGAGAATGATGCTAAATATGATGAAGCTTAAAGTGAGAGTGAGGGTGATGAGGCTGGAAAGACTGTGCATGATGATTTTGACAAAAAAAAGTTGTTGAAAGGCAGGGTACTTACCGATGTGGAAGAAGAGGGGATGGTCTGATTGTTACAAAAACTAGACAAACAAGGCTGGAAGGACATGATCCTTAAAATCAGAGGGAAAGTGGCCAGAGATGAGGTGGTTGAGTTCTTTTTCAACTGCTCCATTGATGAAGGCAGAATCAACAGTTCTGTGAATGGTAAGGAAATTTCCTTAGATGCACAAGAGCAGGGAGAACTGTTTGATATTTTTTCTGTGGGCTATGATGATTACATTAAAAGAGAATGGCCTGACCTAACCAATTTGCCTACTGCTTTTGAGATTACATGAAAAATTTGCTGAAAATCCTAATGAGGAGGAACCAAGGGCAGTAGAGAAATGTGAGATGCAACCAAATCACAAGCTTTTGTTTGAATTTGTTAACAAAATCATGTTCCCCAGGCAGGAGAAAAGAGGACTACCCAGCTTCTTGGACCCGGTCCTTATGGAGTTTTTAGACACTGAGTAGCAGATAAAATGGCCCATGTTCATGGTGCATTTGATCACAAGGATTGTGACCGGAAAGAAGAAGCATGCTCTTCCTTTTGGCTTCATTCTTACAACTTTTTTTGACAAGTTGGGGATTCCTTTGAAGGAATTAAAAAATGCTACCAAGAAAGAAAGGTTTGGGGCTACTGCACTGATAAGTTGTGACATGACTGTCAATGTTGAGCCTACCGTGGTTGGAACTTCTAAAGGGCCATTGAACAATAAGGTTAGGACTTTGAGGCAGCAGATTGGTATGCAGGCTGCTTAAATCAAGAGGTTGGAGGAAGAAAGGGACTTCTGGAGAACTGAGGCTGCTAAGGCCAAAGAAACAAATGAAGAGATGCTCAAAAAGATGTTTGAGTTGCTGCAGGAAAAATCTCAAGGACCTGATCCTTCCACCACCTGATAACCAAAACCAAAAATCTATCTTTTGTTCTGTGGGATTTAGATTAGTTCTAGTTTCCTAGTATTCTTGTCTTTAGTTTTTGACTAGTTTTGTAGTACTTGCTTTTAGTTTGTTCCCCTGGTTGAAATATTTTTTCTTATGATGTCATATGTTCGATGGCTAATATCATTTTAATGCAGTTGCTTTTTGTTGAAATATGCTTGCATTATGAGTTGCCTAAATGGCTATGAGTTGCTTGTTCTATTTCTTAATATAATTTTTACTTATGCAACCTTTTCAATGATGCCAAAAGAGGGAAGAGTAAGTATGATTTTGCTTGTGATATTTATAACCTGTTTAAGAACCTGATTCTTAATGATGAAATTAGTTTTTACTAATGTTGCTTTTAAGTTGCAAGTCGTTATTCAGGACATTAAGGACATGAAGCAAAGTCTATGAGTTTGTCATCATCAAAAATGAGGAAAATATTAGCTTGAATAAGCTTGGAGTTTTTACTGATGACTAAGGAACAGATCCACGGACATATTCCTTTAGATCACTGCAGCTGAATAAATAATTATACAAAATCCTTTGAGCTGGAAAATTAATTGTTGTCCTAAAATCTAATATTTTTCTTGATAATTATGCAGGGATGTACGAGATAGAAAATATTGCATAAGATTGGGATAAGGCTAAAGGATTTCAGCTATCCAAGTGAGGAGTTCAACTAAGACTCAAACACCGGAAGGCATTTGGAGTTCTAATTGCTCAAAACTTCTCAAGATATGAAGTCTATAAATTGAGAAGCATTTCAGCTGTTGAATACACACACAAATACAGAGAGTTTAGAGCTATAGTATTGAAGTAATTCTAAATTGAATTTGAGTGGTCGTTAAGCTACATGGAACTAAGTGAAGAACCTGTTCCTTAGGTTGGGTCTTGTTGTTCTCAGTCTTAGTTCATCTGTAGTAGGATATATTGAGTTGTACTATTTACTTTCATAGAAGTTCTGTAAGAGTCGTTATTCAAGTCTTGAACTTGGAGAAAGTTCACTGATTGTGAAAGGGGTCGCTATAGGATTAGAGTTAGTCCTAGGTTAGTAAGAAGGAAGTCTTGTAACCAAGTGAGTCTTTCAAATAGCGAAGTTGAAATCCTACTTGAGAAAGTAGGACGTGGGTTTTTTATTTCAAGTCATAGGGATTTTTTCACGCTAAACTTCAGTGTTCATTTACTTACTTTTTATATATTCCGCACTTAGCAAAGTAAAGGAATACATATAAGAAACTGGTCCTTCAATAATGGTGTGTCTTGAGAAATAACAACTTGGATAATTTTTCCACAAGTGGTTCCTCCACAAAGTAGACAGAGATCATTAAAATATGAGCAACCATCATTCCACTAATTTTCATTAAGAGATGCCATGTTAACAAGTAACACAATAATAAACTAAATAAAAATTAAACTTGAATAAAAATAAGTAAACATTCAAAAAGAAAGAAATTAATTATTTAGTCCCCGGCAACGACGCCAAAATCTTGTTGCTCCCAAACGCTCACACAAGTATACATGGTCGACAAGTAATAAAGAAGTGAGTTGAGTATCATTTCCACAAGGACTATTGTGAATGACTGTGAGTTGTTATCTATAAGAGAGAAATGGCCCAGAGGCAGTGCGACAAATAATTTAGTTGAGTTTTACAGTTGATTCTACTTCTTGATTTCCTAGATTGCTAACTAATAGGTTTAATATATTCGTAAAAATCTGTCGATTCCTCACGACTCTTTGCAAGTTACCCTAACACCTATGTTTATATGGAATTAGCTAGAGCTAACAGTCATGCATTAAAAAACTTTGTATTTAGCTAAGCAAGACGAATATGTATGTCTATCCATATCTGCAAATCGATTCTCTGATTCCCAAGTTCACAATCAACCCATATTCCTTCTTACATGTGTTTCATAAATTCCCTCTGTCGAGTTCATATTATGAACCATAGATAGCGTTCAATTATCGGCCCCTAATAACTAAACAATTAAGCGCAAGAAAGGATAAACAATGTATAGCAATAAATCAATAAGTAGACATTAATTTTCAAACGTCAACCTTCATGTAATTATCCTAAATCTAGAGCGATATATTTAGCTGCACATATTCATGATAATAAAATAAGAATTCATGAAAGAAAGATGAAATATTGTAATAGATGAAGGTAAACCCTTGGTTCAAGTGTTAGGAACCTAATATTTGCTCCCGAAATATGACTTCCTCTCTAAATAACTTAATATAATTTATTTATAGTGTTTACAAATTGCTAGGCTAAATCAAACTAACTCCTAGACTAAGTTGGCAAAGTTTGAGTTGTCAGGTTCAAGGCCTTCTTGGAAGTCCCGCTCTCAAAACAGTCTCCACTCTTTAGAAATATCTCAGATGCTTTGCCTTCAAAGCAACTTCCAATCTTCAAAGCTATCTTGAATGCTTAGCCTTCAAAACAACTTCTAGCATATCAGTTCGGTCCAAGCCTTGCTTTCAACGTATTTGGGTCCATTTTGTTTGTTCTTGCCTCGAATTCACCCAAACTATTCTTAAAAATATAAATATGAAAAGTGAGCACAAGGTTCACAAATATCACATATAATGAAAGAATGAAATATCAAAATGTGAGAAAATATTAAAATAAATTAGGCGAATCTCGCCGAATATAATGCAAATATTTGGCGAATATAATGAAATAAATTTATGAATAAACTACATGGTCTCTGGTTTAGCCAATTGTGTACTAGTTAATTAAGCTTCTATTTATATTTTCTAAAACCAACACCTTAAAGACAAGTGCATGCAGTTTTGTACTTTTGAGTTTGATCAGTTGACAACTGCACTCAAAATGGACAAAAGCAAATGATTCACTTGCCCCCTTGTCTATAAGAATTAACCTTGTGATATGCACGTAATCGAAATGATTCTCACTAGGGCTGTCTTTTTTAACAGCCTTCTTAGACGGATGAAAAAAAAAAGAGAAGGAAATTACAGAATGAGGAAATGAAGCTCAAGAAACAGACAGCAAATACAAACAAAGTAATGGAAAATAATCTCAACAAAGTGTATCATGAGAATAAATGATAAAATTACAAATCTAAAGGAAAGCTTAACAATGAGCATGAACATCAAGATCATGGTTAGTGCCAACTCGTCATCTTCACGAGTCTTTCCGAATAAGTTTTTCCAATTGGATAAAGTAAAGTTCCTTTCATTTCCCTACTATGCACGCGTTAACATTTAAATATTAAGTTCCTATAGAACAAAATATCTTGACTAGATAAGAATATAAAAACTTGTATGTTCTGAAATGCGCATTCTCTAGTCTTTTGCCTTAAATTCTCCCTAGCACCCACCATGACATATAGGCTTTACATAACTAAAACAACTCTCGCGCTTTACTTTTTAATAGCCCTTACTTTTTATAGTCAGTATATATCGAACTATTCCACAATATGTACAAACACTACTAAAAAAAGCTGAATCTGAGACCACCATCATGCGACCGATTTTCGGTCTCCACAGTTGTGCGACCGATTTTCGGTCGCACATTCAACGAAAAAAAGTGGCGACCGAAAATCGGTCGCACATCGGTCTTTGAAAAATTAGTCACAGCTATGCGACCGAAAATCGGTCGCATGTCGGTCGCATAACTGTAACTAAAAACGGGGCAGAACCCCTTTCTTCCCCATTTCAAAATTCCCAAAACCCACCCAATCCCTAAAAACCGAACCCCCCACCCCATAATCAACTTCCCACCATTATAAACCCCATATAACTTTAAATTACTACTCGATTACCTCCAACATAACATTTAACACAATCTAAACCTACAAATTCAAGGTAAATTTCATTTTTTAGTAATTTGTGTTATTTTTTTAAAAACTCATATAATGACTTTTTAATTCACTTTTTTTGTAGTTATTGGGTGGATAGCACATTGGTAACTCATACTTTCTTGCCATTGGATCCAATACAAAGTAGAGGTAATTTTTTTTTTTTTTGGTTTAATAATCCGAATTTAATTATATATATATTTATAAATAATGGAGAGCCTATATATATTGTTTACATGTTAGTTGTTAGTTATAATTAGTTTATTCTATATAATGTGATGTATAATAAGTTGTTTTGGGTTGATGAACTTTAAATATAGGGTTGTAATGTTTGTGATTAATTATGGTGATTGTTGGGATATGTTGGGAATTGTTTGGTAGAGTTGTTAGCAATGTGTTGATGTCTTGTCATGGGTTGTGGTGTTTGGAATACTTGTTATGCATTTAAAGTTAGGGTTTAGGTATTGTTGTTTTGATTGTTCATGTTTGCAACATCTTATGACTAAACCGGATAAATTGTATGCGTTTTGTATTGCATTGAACTTACTAGATGTGCTTACTTATTTGATAAATTTATTCAATCTCAGCACTTTACATTTATGTATTCTCATAATTAATGAAGCAGAACTAATTTGAATGTTTCAACAGGTATGGACAAGTTATGCCCTAAAGTTTTTAGCAGAAGGCCTGGCAAGAGACCTGTGGGCGAGAGTTCAGCTTCTGCGGGTGGTGACAGTCAACAATCACAGGTCCCGCATTCGCTGCCTACTGATGCCCCACCTGGCTATGATCCAGCTTTTTTCAGGCCCCCTGGCCCATATCAGGTACCACTTATTACCCCGTCTCAGTTGCCTCCTGATTGGCAATGGACATTCCCTACCGTTGCTTGTACTGAGACACAGGTCCCTCCCACACAGGGCGATCCCTCCCAGGCTGATGACAGTGAGACTCAGCCCCCTGAATTCCCCCTAGATAGTTGTGACGACCCACCGAATCAGCAGGAGCTCATGCTGTATGATCCCCATTCGCCTTATTACATTGGTGAGCCTGGCGCTCGGCTAGATGGCAGGATGATTATTTACCCCGAGGCGGATAAATGGTAAGCTACCTAATTTCTTATGTTCTTGTCGATTAAATAATTAGTTCCTACTTTAATTGCTAGTATTATGAATAACTCTTATTAATTTTTTTTGTAGCTTTTGCCCAAGCGATGAGTCCACTAAAGTACTGACTGCGTGCATGAGAGCGCACTGGAACCAGCCTTGGCGAACATGGGGCGAAGTGCCCCAGCAAGTAAAGAAGCAGATATTGGTAGATTTTGAGGTGATACATATACAGTTGGTTTACAACTAATTGTAGTTTTTTAAACCATGAACATGTTTAAAGAAATTATTTTGATACTCTTTCAGGGCAAATGTATCTGGCATCAGGGGCTGGATTATAACATTCGCAGCATCTTCCCAAAGAAATGTGCTGCGCTATTCAAGCAAACCCTTTACAATGCGCGGCATAGAGGTATAAGGCCCGGCTTCCTCCAAGCCCCTCAGTGGGCGGTGCTGGATGAATATTGGCACACGCCCGAGTTCAAGGCGAAGAGCGAGCAAGGAAAGGCTGCGCGAGCGTCGGAAAAGGGTAGATCGCTCCATACCGGTGGCTCAATTAGCGCGGCTACGCAAAAGATGCGCTTGGTACAGTATATTTAATTGATTGATTATTTACTTGAACAGTTGTTTTTTTTGTCTAACATATTATGTTTTTTAATTTGTAGGAAAAGAAAGAAAAGCGCACTGTTCCCGTGCTCGAGCTGCACAAGATCAGGCATACAAAGGGTGCCAAGAAGGGCGGTGGAGAGTGGGTCGAGCCCCGCGCAAAAGAGGCATGGGTAAGTTTGTAAAATTCGATCTTTAGTCGCCTCAATCCTTCAACGTTTAGTCTTTCTATTAACATCATTACTATATTTATGTTATTCAGGAAAAGGCTACAAAGGCCGTGGAAGACTGGACATCGACCCAAGCATCAGACGCAGGAAGCAGCACCCCGGCTCCCTTGACGTTCGAGAAAGAAAAGCAAATATGGGTCGATACTGTTGGAGGGGTTAAGAAGGGGTATGCTTATGGTCTTGGATCGTTATATGCTCCGGATAAGCATAATTCTCGCTTTTTGGGCTCTTCAGCTACTTCTTCTCCGGCGAACTCCGTTGATCCTGCTGAGATGGCTCAAATGAGAGAGCAGATCGCACAGCTGTCGAGGGTAAACCAAGAAACGCATGACATGATCAGAAAGCTCCTTGCCAAAAAGGAGAAGAAGAAAGCGAGAAGAAAGCATAAGAGCAAGCATCGCCGCAGCTCCTCTTCCTCTTTCGAGTCCGGGTCTAGCTCATCCTCGCCCGAGCCCCAGTAGTCTTTTGAATGTTTGTGAAGTTGTAGTGTTAACAATTTTAGGATATAACTATTGGTCTCCGGATGTTTTTGAAATGATTGGATGTTTTTGAAATGTTGCTGTTTTATTGTTGTGTTTTGCTGTCCAGGTTCCATTGTTGCTGGTTTTTGCTGTTGCTACTGCCTGATTGCAGGATTTTTATTGCAGGTTTTTACAGGTTTGGCGACCGATTTTCGGTCGCACAGCGGTCGCAACTGAGACCAAGTATGCGACCGATTTTCGGTCGCATACTTGGTCACCATTAATTCCCACAAATGAGACCAAGTATGCGACCGAAAATCGGTCGCAATAGGATGTGCGACCGATTTACTTGGTCACTGTATGTGAGCTATTGTGCGACCGAAATTCGGTCGCACAGTGGTCGAAATATCGACCGAAAATCGGTCGCATGGCTATTTGCTACCATTAATATTCCGACTACCTGTATCATAGTATATACAAACGGCCTTCTCACTAGACATATTATGTACACCATATTTTACAGTAATATATATATATATATATATATATATATATATATATATATATATATATATACAGTCAAATTTATCAATTAAACACAATATATATACTCTCTTTTTCAATTAAATTCAGTGTATACACATTATTTATATTGTATATAAATTTTTATATAATGAATTGCGTATAGATTTACAACAAAACAATCTACCAAATAAAAATGAAGATGAAGGAGTGGTCTGAGCAGTCGCGGAGCCGCGGTGTCGTCTCTAGATCTCGGCTGCTCCGAATCAGTAACAACAGTTTTGCCGGAACAGCAACAGATCATGGACAATGGAAGCAATGGTGGAGCAACAACTGGAAGCAGCGGCAAAGGGAAGTAGTGGTGGCCGAAGCAGCTAGAGACAGCTTCGCCGGCGGTGAGAGGGGCGACGTCGGTGGTAAAAGAGAAGGGAAGAAGAAGAAGGGAAAACCACAAAACCTTATAAAGCGAGTGATTACAAAAAGTTAGGGGTGTGGTTGGGTCTTTATTTTGAGATATTTTAGAAAAAAGTGGCTAAAACAGATATTTGATGGTTATTCAGAGTAATTTTCCCTAACTAAAACAAGGTTCATTTTTTGAACGACCAACAAATATGCTCCCCCTAATACTAATATGAAGAATCCGGCTATAAATATATATCAAGGCTAATAAATGATTAGCTAGAGATGACGACACAAGGTCCTGGTATCCGCATCCTACTGGCACGCAACATAGGGCACAGTAAATGGGAAACACCTTTCTCATAGGTTTCTTCATTATCAAAGCTTAAATTTGAGGCTTTGATTAAATGTAACAAAAGTGTCTTGGACCTTTCTGATATGAACATCGAGGCAAGATTGTTATATCTTACCTCCAATATTTATGTGAGTTAAAAAGAATTTACTCTAGGGCCTAAATATCATTTGTTGAAATCTAAACTGAGATAGCTAGCGTCAAATTTCAAAGATTCCCATTTAAGCGTTTGTGATAGAAGTATCAAGGAAATATTTTATATTAAAAAGAAAAAAGAACAAAGAGAAAGACAGGAAAATCAAACATGTGTATATAATACATGACAAAACTATTTAATCCAAATTCCCAAAATCATACCTCATAATCAGCCAAATTTATGATTTTGGATAATTAATATTGTTAATGACTAATGATGAAGCATGTGGTCAGACTGTTGCAAAAAGACATTATGCTAATGTTAAAAAGGTTTATACCTTGCAAATTTTATTTTATTTGAACGAGTAGAAGAATAAGAATTTTCTTTTCTTTATAGGCAAGACTACACTATTATTAAGGTATATGCTTATGGAAACTTTATTCCCTTAAACCCTCATATGACACTTGTTATTCCACTAGCAGCTTTCCGTGATTCTTGTTATAATGAATTAGCAATTTAACACGAGACAGCATTAAAATGCAACTTGGTAGAAGCTTCTATTTGAGAGAGAATCGACTTTCATTTGTTTGATCGGAACAAATGAAGATTGCTATTGCCATAACTTTTTGCACACAAATTGTACGTATATAATTTTCTAAGACAAAGTTACTTTCGATTTTAATCAAATGCCAACGAGGTTTGAACTTAGGGGCAAATTCCACATTCCTTGCAGTTGAATTCGAAATTCTGACTCTGTTGTGAATCTTGCTTTATATGAGTGGCTTCAAGATACGTCTTTAGAGACAAAACTGTGTGCCCCAAAGCCTTGAGGTAGCTCAGAAGAGTCAGACGGAAACAGACAACAATACCTTAGCCGCAGCTATATATAAGAGGAGGCTGAAATGTGAATCATCTAATATACTTTATCATTATTTCTCAACCTTGACTGTGCATAAGACAGTCAAAATGAATTTACATTAAGAAAATAGGACTTAACACCTATGTTTCGATCTCAAACTAATTGATACAAAATTTAGGAAATGATAACTCCGCCTCAACCCCACATTGATTGGGATGGGCTACATCTAAAAATGAGAAAATTTTTGACAACTATCTACAGTGCCACAGGAGGAAGCAGCCACTTGGAACCTTCAATATACCCAAGAGTGATAAAGGGCTTTGCCTCTGGATCAGTTAGATTCCTCACAAATCCTGCACGATGATTCATAACTGATCCAGCTCCTTTACACTTGAATTCTCCAAAAAATACTGACCTGAAAAATATTAAAGCCCACCACTTAATTACATATTGAAAATGAAAAGAGGAAAAAAAAAAGCTACTCTAGAAATTAAACACCTCATGAGGGCTTAGGTTTAATGGTAAAATCGCAGTTTGTAATATGATTAGATGCATTTCATGAAAAGTTAGAATCTTGCTACAGACAAAAATCTTAGTGACCTTCTATTTTTTCCGACGAATTTGGAACTGTCCAATGATTAATTGATTGTAGTATTTATTTTTGGACCAGCTCTGGTCGTTCATGGTCTAATAACAAAAAAGTAGTTGTATAAAACCGATCACATGATAAAAGCGACTAAGAGAGTTAAATTTAGTACCCTTTTTTTAAGGGACCAACCACATGTAATTGAATACTTTTCGTTAAAAAAGTTTTACTGTGTATATCAATAAAATTTTGAACACCCATAAATGCTTTGAGATGCTCTTTGAAAAATGCAAGCAAATTAGTAATATGAAAAGGCGAGTCACCTGTCATTATCACTTATGCCATTATCAGACCATCCTTGAGGGTTAACCACATCACTCATATCAGTGTAGGAGAAAACAACCTTAGAGAATGCCCTCCATGCCCTTCCCAAAAATGCTATATTTCCTGTTCCAGTTATCATGCAATGGACAAATGAATAACCACTGTCTACGTTGCCTGAACCCCTTGCATGAGCTGTGATCATTGCCATTTGATCTCCTGGAATCACATGCAGCTCTGTGTTCTACAACATTTCCCAAGAAAAAAAATAGTGTTTCATTAACTATCACGATGAGAGAAGATTATTAGCACCCGAACTTAACTTAATGGTCAATAAAGTGAATTAAAATCACTCAATGACTATGCCAGCGTTTAAATTTAAATAAATATAAGAAGACTGTAAGCAATTCCGTTTCATCTGACTAAATCTTAATGTACATAATTATTCGCTACATGTGCTAGTGGTAGGAAGCAAACTAAAAAAAAAAAAAGAAGGAAAGAAATAGGAATTAGCAACAAATTACGAATCCTAACTAGTTTGCAACGGATTAGCTACAGACTATAAAAAAGTTCTACGTATAAGCGACAATCTCCTTTCCAATTCCTACTATATATTTTTCTCTATAGTACCAATTGCGTTAATATTGACAACTGATTGTTAGCTTAGATATTTGGAGTTAGCTGGTCAGTTTAGTGTAGTAGTTAGCTGGTAGTTTAGTGTAGATAATTGCTGTAACTAACTTATCCTATGTGGCATAGGTGAGGTGTGAGTTAGTTAGGAAAGTAGTTAGTGGGATATTAATACCCAATCAATGTAATAGTTTGGCATACAATACATAGAAATCATTCTTCACTTTCTCTCTCCACGTTTGCTCTTAGCTCACTGAACTTTCCATTTCTGTAACAATCCTTCGATCCACATCCATGGCTAAGATGATGAAGCTGTACAAAACTTGATATGGTATTAGAGCCCTCGACGCCTGTATTTTCCTTATTTCCGCGCATCTTTCTGATTTGATTTCAGCTTCAATTTTAGCCCTAATTTTCCATTTCTGGAAGTTACACTCATGGCGGTTGTAGACGAAGTTCTAGTGAATGTGACGACGACACACGGCAGTGCAGCGACGGGGAATCGTGATGTTAGTGTTGTTGATCACACTCATCCTCTGTTTCTTTCTCCGGCAGATACCTCAGGTGTTGCTCTAATTGCAATTCAACTAACAGGTACTGAAAATTATGCCCTGTGGAGTCGATCTATGAAAATTGCTTTGTTAGGTCATAGCAAATTAGGTTTTGTTAATGGTTCATGTCTCAAAGAACACCATGAAGGTGCATTGGTGGCACAATGGGAAAGGGGTAATGCTGTGGTTTTATCCTGGATCATGAATGTTGTTTCTAAAGAATTGTTAACTGGCACTGTCTATGCCTCAAATGCTCGTAAGGTCTGGGATACACTTAAGGAGAAATTCGATAAAGTTAATACTGCTAGAACATTCCAATTGCATCGTGAGATCAATCTCATTTCACAAGGAACATCTTTAGTCTCTAATTACTTCTCCAGATTGAGTGATCTGTGGGATGAATTTAATGCCCTAGTTCCTCCTCTAGAGTGTGAATGTGACAAATTCAAATTATTTGTTGAACATCTTTCAAATCAGAGGTTATTCCAGTTCCTTATAGGTCTGAATGACTCTTATTCACGAGTTCGTAGTCAGATCTTAATGATGCAACCAGTTCCATCTGTTAACCAGGCTTATGCCTTGATCATACAAGAGGAAAGTCAGAGAGTGTTGACTAATGCAATGCAAGCCTTAGATGTTGGAGAACCTACTGCTTTGCTTGGGAATAAGGGAGGAAATTCCTACAGACCTTATGACTCCTTTGGAAATAGGTCTAGTAACTCCTTTGAATTCCTTGGAAATAACAGCTCTAGTGACTCAATCAACACAAGATCTGGTACATCTTATAAACCTAAGAATCAGTATTATTGTGATTTCTGCCAAAGAAAAGGGCACACTAGAGGGTACTGCAACAAGTTTAAAGCATATCAAAAGAAGAATGGATCAGGTGGATCATCTCAACACAACAATAGCTATAACACTATGCCTGCTGCCAACTATGTTGCAGACACTACCGCAGGTCCTCCTATACCTATGCAGATGCATCCTCACTACTACCATGGAGACCCTTTCCATGGACAAGTTCCTATGAACCCCTCTCCTGGTCTATTTTTCAGTCCTACCTCACTACCTTGGTCATACAGCACTTATGCTCCTGCAGCTGCCCCAACTTTCACGCCTGAGCAATATCAGCAGATAATGAGAATGATAGGCAAGGGTCAAGATATGGATGCTGCACCTCAGCACAATGCTGCATACACTGCTACATCAGGTATATCTATTTCACTCTTATCCAGAATGGAATGTAGAGGCTGGATTGTGGACACAGGGGCTTCAAACCACATGGTCTCTAGGTTAGAGTTCTTGCATACATCTCACCCTTTAGCAAACAAAGGAACAGTTCAACTACCAACTGGAGAAAGTTCACTCATCACTCACACTGGTTCTGCTGTGATCTTTAATAACATTAAGATAGATGGAGTTCTCTATGTTCCAGGATTCAAATACAATCTGTTATCTGTATCTCAACTTGTCAAGCAGTTGCATTGCTAAGTGGTTTTCACTCCAACTGGTTGTGTTTTTCAGGACCTCTGTAGTGGGAGGGTCCTGGGGACTGGTAAATTGAAAGATGGCTTGTTCTTCTTAGCTGAAGAAGGAATAACAGAGGAAGAGCACCAATTGAGAGCAACTCCTGTGGCAGCAACTACTTCAGTCAAGTTAGATGTCTGGCATCAGAGGCTGGGACATATACCCATGGAGGTAATGAAGAGAATAGATAGTTTTAGACACATGAAAATGCATGCTGATTGTTTTTGTCCAGTGTGTCCTTTAGCTAGACAGAGTAGGACTTCTTTTCCTACCAGTACTACAAGATCTGTAGCTGTATTTGACCTTGTGCATGCTGATGTTTGGGGGCCTTATAGGGTCCTTACTTACAATGGCAAAAGATTCTTCTTAATAATAGTTGATGATTGTTCTAGACTCACATGGGTTTTTCTGATGAATACAAAAGATGAGACTTTCCCAGTTATTAAGAATTTTCTTCTTATGATCAAGACTCGGTATCATTCTTCCATCAAAGTCCTCAGAACAGACAATCGATCTGAATTTTTTAACTCTGATGTGAACATGCTTTGCTGGAGCATGACATAACACACCAGAGCTCTTGTGTTTATACTCCTCAATAAAATGGAGTTGTTGAGAGAAGGCATAGGTACATTCTGGAAATAGCTAGGGCCTTAAGGTTTCAAGCAGGGATCCCACTCATATTTTGGGGTGAGTGTGTATTAGGAGCTGTTCATATCATTAACAGACTTCCTTCCACAGTGTTAGCTGGCAAATCCCCATATGAAATCTTCTATAAAACTGCACCTTCACTAGAACATCTCAGAGTTTTTGGTTGTCTAGGATATGCTGTTGATGTGAGACAACATGATAAAGTTTTCAGCAAGAGGAATTCCTGGAGTGTTCCTAGGCTATTCTCCTACCCAAAAGGGTTACAAGCTGTATGACTTACACTCCAAACAGATCTTTGTGAGCAGGGATGTGATCTTTAAGGAGCATATTTTTCCCTTTAAACAGATGAAAGAGAGTTCTGATCCATTGTTCCCAGTGCTGGAATTGGCACCAAATGATATTGTGCCTATAGATGCTCCTCTTCCAGCTCCATCTGTTCCTACTGCAGCACAGCCCTTATCTCCCACTCCTGCTAGTGTTCCTGCAGATGTAGGACATCCTCCTCATGATCCTACTGCAGAACAACCTCAGTTTGATCCATCTGTCAATACTCTGGCAGATAACAGTCCCACCTCTTTGCCCAGTACTAGCACTAGACCTCAGAGACATGCTGGTCCTCCTAAGTGGCTGCAAGACTACATTAGCATTCCTAAGGCCAAGAGTGCCTGTGCTTACCCTATTGCTGATTACTGCTCCTATGACAGCATTTCTTCTTCTTATGCTACTTGTCTTCAAGCTCAGTCTGTAGTCACTAAGCCTAAGACCTTTCATGAGGCTGCTCAGGACCCTAAATGGGTTGAGGCTATGCAGCAAGAGATCCAAGCTTTGCAAGATAATCAGACCTGGGATTTGGTTGACCTTCCCAGAGGTAAACATGTCATAGGCTGCAAGTGGGTGTTTAAGATCAAGTATAAGTCCAATGGGGAGATAGAAAGGTACAAAGCCAGATTAGTGGCTAAGGGCTATAGTTAACAGGAAGGTTTGGATTACAGGGAAACCTTTTCCCATGTTGCCAAGATGGTGACAGTTAGGTCTGTTATAGCTGTGGCTGCCTCTAAGCATTGGAACATCTATCAAATGGATGTTTACAATACTTTCTTACAGGGTGACCTCTATGAGGAAGTATACATGCAGCTACCTCAGGGTTTTGGTTCCAAGGGGGAGTATTGTCCTAAAGTCTGCAAGCTGAGGAAGTCTTTATATGGACTTAAGCAGGCCTCTAGGCAATGGAACCTAAAGCTAGTTATAGCACTTTTTGAGCTTGGTTTTACTCAGTCTCACTTTGATTATTCCCTGTTCACCTATAGGAGGGGTTCAGACCTGGTAATCATTCTGGTTTATGTTGATGATTTACTGGTCACTGGTTCTAATGAACTGTTGGTCCAAAAGGCCAGAAATAATTTGCAAAGGAAGTTTAAGATGAAAGATTTTGGTGAGTTGAAGTTTTTCATAGGCATAGAATTTGCAAGGAGCCAGGAGAGAATTCTGATGAATCAAAGGAAGTATGCCCTTGAGCTTATTTCAGACTCAGGGCTAGGGGGAGCTAAGCCAGCATCCACACCTTTGGATTTTAATCAGAAATTGACTTCAGTAGTTTATGATGAATTCATAAGGAAGCTGAATGTGAAGGAAGAGACTGATGGCAAGACTTCACAGTGTATTGACAAGCCTTTGGAGAATGCTGAACCTTATCAAAGACTAGTGGGAAGACTGCTCTATTTGACTATGACTAGACCTGACATAGCCTACACTGTACAAGTGCTCAGCCAGTTCATGCACAACCCAAAACAGTCACACATGGATGCTGCTTTAAGAGTGGTGAGATATGTGAAAGGAGCACCAGGCCTGGGGCTATTAATGAAGGCAGGAGAAGCAAATGCACTGAGGGTCTACTGTGACTCTGACTGGCAGCATGTCTTGAAACCAGGAGATCTGTGACTGGGTACTTAGTCAAATTTGGTCAATCTTTGATTTCCTGGAAATCCAAGAAGCAGGACACAGTGTCAAGGAGCTCAGCAGAAGCTGAGTATAGAAGCATGACCTTAGCTGTAGCTGAGATATATTGGCTGACTGGGTTGTTTAGAGAGTTGGGAATTCTGGTGAAGCAACCTAGTGCCATGTTCTGTGACAGCAAGGCAGCTATACAAATAGCGGCAAATCCAATTTTCCATGAAAGAACCAAGCATATAGACATTGATTGTCATTTTGTGAGGGAAAAGCTACAAAAGGGACTAATCTGCACTTATCACATTGGCACTAAAGAACAGCTGGCTGATCTGTTGACAAAGGGCTTAGGGAAAGCTCAACACCATTATCTGATGAACAAGATGGGAGTAAAGAATGTGTTTTTACCCTCCAGCTTGAGGGGGAGTATTGACAACTGATTGTTAGCTTAGATATTTGTAGTCAGCTGGTCAGTTTAGTGTAGTAGTTAGCTGGTAGTTTAGTGCAGATAATTGCTGTAACTAACTTATCCTATGTGGCATAGGTGAGGTGTGAGTTAGTTAGGAAAGTAGTTAGTGGGATATTAATACCCAATCAATGTAATAGTTTGGCATACAATACACAGAAATCATTCTTCACTTTCTCTCTCCATGTTTGCTCTTAGCTCACTGAACTTTCCATTTCTGTAACAATCCTTCGATCCACATCCATGGCTAAGATGATGAAGCTGTACAAAACTTGACAGTTAATGCGTGGGAACACCATTGTTGTACTTTAAAAAAAAAAAAGAGGAGCGTGGGGGGGGGGGGGGTGGGGGGGACTATGGAGAAAATTAAAAAGATTTAAACCTTTTACCAGATATAAGGATTTGGCGTTGCCAAAGATGAAATCAACAGTGCCTTCAACGTAGCAATCTTTAAAGAAATGTTTGCCGTTATCATCACAAAAGGTGTCTTGAAATCCATACATTTTACAGTTATATAAAGAAGCTTTATCTCCTCCTGTTCTCAATGCTGCTGCTTGAGCTAACTCCGCTTTCCCATCTGGTCTTGGTGCAGAATTCTAACCATAATTATATATAACAACCACCAAATTATATTAGGTAAAATAGTAAGAAATAAAGAAAGATAATATAAACACATACGTAATTTTTGAGGTAATAATAGCAGAGGCTATTCGAGAATCTAGCATCAAGTGGATTCATAAATAAGTAGTAGTAAATTTTATTAACGTGTACATTTCAAAAAAAAAATTCTATGATATATAGTAGAGCTAAAAGCAACGAGTTCAATTAAATTCACACAACCCGTCCTATATATCCACCATAACATGTACTTTGATAAATATATGGTAACGCAATTCCAAGAAAGTGGGAATATTAGCAAGAATTAATACGTACCACAAAGTTGATATTAACAGCGCTGAAGTATTCAGATTCAACGATCACTGTGGCACTGTCAACAGTACCATATTTTTTTGCTGTTCCATTGAAAATTATATTTGGCACATCCTTAGGGTCTCCATATAAAGTAATGAAAGGCTTAGTCCTTTCAATTTTGATTTTCTCTGTGTAATTTCCACCTCCAATTGAAATAATTACTCGTCTTTTATTTCCTTCTGGAATGCTGTTAATTGCATCCGTCAAAGTCTTGAAATCACCACTTCCATCTGCCTTTATCTACCATGGTGAATCCAAAATTTAGATTTAGTGATTCTGAACAGTAATATTCTCAAACGAAAAATATTACTACAACGATAGACTTTCATCAAATATAAATACATTATTTATCTGTTTTATTTTAATTACGTGACATTATTACCAGTTTGTTCAAAAAAAGATTGCACCTTTTTATGTTTTATATTTGAAAATATTTAAATTTATTGCTCCTAGTCGCACTACGTCACATACAGAAATAATCATATTTAAAATAATTACCTTAATGATAGTTTTATTAGCCTCAGCAGCTACAAGGGCAGGGTCCAAAGTATCTTTTCTCGTCTCTAAAGGCTTAATATTTGCTTGAAACCAACTATTCAATTGTGACTTGTCAGCTGGTATAGGGACTGAATCATCTGAAAAGACTCGAGGGATGAAAACGTGAATGGTTATAACAATGGCTTCCACAACAAAGATGGTGTTTTTTCCAGCCATATTCTTGGTTTTCTTGAATGTAAACTTAATGAATTTTGTTTTTTCTAAACAAACTTAGTAACTTGTGGATATTTATTTATAAAGATAAAGGAAAAAGAGAGAAGGCAACTACTCTAACGGTGAATCTTGTCTTAAATTTTAATGGTAAATAAAAAGGGGCATGGATGATGGGACATTGAAGTCTCACTACGTGGGTCTATTGTTTATTGCATGGTTTCTGTTAATAGGTAATTCTAGGGCAGTACGAGTCCTTCGTCAACAGATGGCTTTTATTGAGGTTATTTATATAGTAAGTAGTAGTATTTAACAATTTGACAACCCATATAACAGATGATTTTGAGTTAGTATATAACAGAGTAAATATATTTTACATAACTTATACGACAAGTTTTATTTATAAAATGATACAAAATTGCAACATAAGTCGCGCTTATAGAAATTCTAGCATAGCCTAAATACGCTTGAGACATGAGAATTATTACAACTCTCATGAATGCGAAATAGACTTCTAAGTTGCGTAGGACAGTGCGACTTCTAAGTTGCGTAGGACGGTTTGATTTGTATGTAATAAGTTGCATACATACCTTGTATATTATCGGATGTTTACACAAAATCATGTTAATTTACTGTAGTTAAGCAATCTTATAGTGTAAAAATATGTATTAATTAATTATACTTAGATGATGCAATTATATTTTCATACATATGGCTTGAATATATAGGTTTGGTGTGGTGTGAGTAAGTTTTTACCCTGTAAATTGTGTATATCGAATGCGACTTTTAAATTATGTATATGTAAACTGCATATTTGAATGCAACTATTAATGTAATAGCGTATATTGAAATCCCAACGGTGAATGCGACTTGAAATTCTTGTACTGCCACTACTAAAAATAGGCATTTTTTTGAGGCTCAAAACCGATGGAACACCGTCGATTTTCTTGAAGTTCTGATAAAAAATTGATGAATAATGTGCTGATGAAAAATGGTAGATCGATAATAATTGTCAACTGATACTTTGAAAATTACCGATTGTCAGTATTCGTACCTTGTATACCAATTTCAGTATAAAGTGCTGACATCCGATGGGTTGCGACATTGGTGGGGCTGCCTTGTGATGGATCTGGTTGATGGTGGGGCTGGGCTGATTGTGGGGCTAGATGGTTGTTAGGGGTTAGGGCTTGGAGAGAAAGGAAAGAAAAAAAAAAAAGTGAGGAGAAAAGAAAGATGCATTTTGAAAAATAGAAAAAATTATGTGAAAGATGCAATTTAAAAAATGAGAAAAATTATGTGATTCTAAATCCAAGAGAGGTCTTAGATTTAGGGATATAAAAGCATTTAATAAGGCGATATTGACAACACAAGCTTGGAGAATTCTTATGCAACCTGACTCTTTGCTTGCAAGAGTGCTTAAAAGTAAATATTTTCCTAATATCTCTTTTCTTGGTGTATCGGTATCTTCTTCCGTGTCTTGGATATGGCGAAGTTTTCTATAGGGTCATGAATTGCTAGCTAAAGGGTTGAGATAGAGATCTTCACAAGGAACAAATATAAATGTCTGGAACGACCCTAGGATTCCAAATAATAATGTTTTTATTCCAAAGATAATTCATGCTAATAGAAATAGTGATTTGAAGGTTTCTGATTTAATTGATGAAGTAGGATATATATGGAAGATTCAAGATTTATTTGCTAATTTTTCCATAGATAATGTTTATGCAACTTTGTCTATTCCTATTTCCTCCACAGGGTTCGTGGATAGATTGATACAACATTATATGAAAACTGGAAATTACGAAAATAAATCAGGTTATATCATTTAGCTAAGCATGTTCTTGGAACTCAATCTAATAATATTTTAAATGCTCAATCTAGTTGTCATTCCTTTCCTAAATCCTTTTGGGTGTCACTGTGGAAATTAGGAATAAAAAATAAGCTTAAACAGTTTATAAGGAAGTGCATGCTTAATTCTTTGCCTGTGAATGCTAGTTCAGCTAAAAGATTACCAAGTGTAGACAACAACTATAGCAACAAAAAACCCAGTGTAATCCCACAAGTGGAGTCTGGGAAGGATGAGATGTACGCAGACCTTACCCTCACCAAGGTGGAGAGGCTGTTCAAACAGACCCTCGGCTAGGAACCAAGTGTAGACAATATTTGTAAAATTTGTGGCAATGAAAGTGAGGATGAACATATGATTCTAAATGTCAACGTTCTCAACTTGTATGAAAACAAAGCCCTATAAGACTTGGATTAGATTAATGATTTTTTTCTATGGTGGTTTTAATTGGTATCAAAAGCTAGGAAATATCCTGAATCAATGGAGTTAATTAACTTAAGTGCTAATATTATATCACAAATCTGAAAAGCTAAGGATGCTTGGATTTTTAACCAAAATATGTTTGATCCAACTAATATTATTTCTAAGGCTCTATTTGATTATTATGAATTTAAAGATGTATTAAATACTTGCGCCATCTATGCTCACATAATGATTGTTACACCCCTACGTCTAAATTGACGTATATCATTATAATATCATGTTAAGAATGATTTAAGTGAGTTTAAAGTAATAATATGACCATATATGATGTTTATATGTTGAATATAAAGTTTGGGAAAAATCGGATTTAAGTTGCGGAAAAACCGACTAAGGAATTGCCTTGTAACTGAGCTTTTTCAGCAATTAATTTCATGTGTTATATGAGGTCTTTTGGGGACATATCATATATCAAATTGAAGGTCTTGGAGTTTATTTTCCAATACTTTTAACGTTTTGTTCATACAACATATGAATAAAAAGATATGAGCATCAGAAGTCAGACCAGAAGAAGGGACATAAGCGCAAAAGAGGGCTGGAACTGAAATATTTCGAGTATAAAAGGAAAAACATGTATTATTTTCGTCATTTCCAGAACATAAACCATAGAAACAGTTCTCTCTTGAGTTTGAAGCTAATTTTTATGATTTTGAAGAAACAACATCGATCTTAACTCGAAATTGAAGACAGATTGCGTCAAAACGCTCTACGCGATTAGGGTAATATTATGCTACCTTCAATTTCTTCTATAGTTTGAGTTTTAGAATTACTTCATGGCTAAGTAAAGTACATAAATTATATTTTATAGCCTGTTTAAGCTTTAGAAGGTGTGGAATTCAAAGGAGACAAGGTTTAGAAGCGAGAAACATCAAAGGTATGTAAGGCTAAACCTTTCTTTTAGCAAGGCATGTATCTTTTAGCTTTTGAAGTTTTTCTTAGTTCTAAACTTAGTATTTCTTATGAGAAACTTGTATGGTACCAAGGAAACCTTGTATATACTTAATTTGGTACTAAAATCCAAGGTAAAAGATGTCCAAATCAGCAAGACAAAACGTTTCAAAATCTGGAAAATCATTTTGATCTTTGGACAGTTGTTAGTATATTGATCATAACTCCTTGTACAAAATTGATATTTAGATTCTTTAAAAATCCCTAGAACCCTAAGACATATATCTACAATTTTCATGCAGACTATGAAGTCTATATCCTTGATCTACACTCTGAAAATTAGGTTGAAAATCAGGACAGTGGTGCTGTCCAAACACTCTATCTGCGGATTTGTTATGTCATCCAGTTATCTCATCCTGTTATCCGTTTAACATGTTTATGTTATCAAATTATCCGGGTATCCATTCCCGTGTGTAGTATAGTTTTTGCAGATCATCCAGTTTCAGGGGAAACTCTGCCGAAATTTTTATAGAAATTCAAAGAGTTGGACAAATTCTAGGTTTCAGGTTGTGTCCATAATTCCATCCAGAGTTTTCTTATCATTCCTTTGAGTCCATATATATTGTGTTGCCACATGTGTTATGCCTCATACATGCTTATGCTTATATTGTGATCATGTTATGTGTGATTTAGAGTCCCCCATAGAGGCTGGACATTGGACACACAGTCCGATCGCGTGTGATACTACCCATCTGTGGGATACAACCCCTCTGGTTCAGGCGGGAGTTGAAACACCTAGTGTGACCGGGTGTCATTCACACACTCTGACCAGAGAGACTAGATATTACTGGCTGGGGGGGAGGGATATAGCCCATAACACCCACCAGGTTTGTTATATATGCGTATATAGCCACAGTATGCACTGCATGATTATATATGAGGCTAGTTCCAATTTTCAGTTACCTGATTTGGGGGGATACAGCCCATAACACCAGACAGGTACTAGTTCCGATTTTCAGTTACCTGATTTGGGGGGATACATCCCATAACACCAGACATGTACTAGTTCAGGTTTTCAGCTACCTGATTTGGGGGGATACAGCCCATAACATCAGACAGGTACCAGTTCAAATAACAGTTCAGTTTTAGCTCAGTACCAGTTATCAGTTCTCAGTTATCAGTCACCAGTTCTTAGCGTCAGTATCAGCTGACAGCTATTAGTTCAAGTTTCTAGTTACCAGTTATCAGTCATATTACAGTTATTTATCAGTATAGTTCATTTCAGCTCAGTCTTCAGTTTCAGATTCAGCTAGACTTCAGTTTATATTCAGATCATGTTTAGTACGTTCTTCAGATTTCCAGCTATACTGCTATGCTCTAGCTGATATTTACATATTTATATTCCAGCTTTACAGTTTCATTCAGCTACGATATATTATATGCTCATGCCTTACATAGTTGGTACATATCGTACTCACGCCCTTTTTCTGGGGCGCTGCGTTTCATGCCGCGCAGGTGCAGATAGATCAATGGCTGGACCACGTTAGTAGGCCATCTATCAGCTACTGGAGTCACTCCGCTTACTCCCTGAGTTACTTATCTTTTGGTATGTGTACAGTCAGCCAGCTTGGGTATGGCGGGGCCTTATCTCGTCCTTTGTATATTCAGTTCATCACTCTTAGAGGCCTGTAGATATGTCCCTGTGTGGTGCAGTCAATATGTTATGTATGTCAGCTTATGTTAGCCTTGTCAGCTTTTTGCATTGCATACTTCTTATCAGCTAGGTTTATGCTTATTCTGTTTATCAGTTATAATGGTTAGCAGATTATCAGTAGGATTAGTGATGATCGACACTTAGTGTTGGTCATCCGTCGCGGCCCTAAGTTGGGTCGTAACAATGATAATCATTTTGTACCCATTCTGACAAACCATCTAGATGGTGTATTATTATTGTTTGCTGATGCAGGTCTAAGGTTGATGCTAGACGTGCAAGTATTGGCGGTGCGGCTATGGATAGCCTTGGAAAATTGCTTTAAGCCTACGTGATATGGTCCTAAACTAGGATTAGGAAGATAACACGAAATTAAAGAGATAAAAACAAGACCCGATTTGATTAATTGAGAAATAAGGAAACAAATTAGGGATACGCCTAATCACCCCCTTAAACACATAATAAAAAAGAACCAATACTAATTAATCCCCAATTGAATCAACATTCAATTTCAAAACAAGGAAATAAAGTGCTCAAGCAACATGCTTAGCCAATGTTTACTCACATCATTCATCATCAAAAGTCTAACTAATGAATAAACACTACATTAGGCTATTTATAGTAGCTAGGTAATGGCAATGATAAATGAACTAAAGAGCCCCTAGTGTTTATTCTGAGAATCTGCCAGGACATCTTTCATCGCGATCGCGCAGTAGTCTCGCGACGCGCTATGTATGCTGAGATCTCCTTGCGACCGCGTTATGTCTTTCGCGATCACGGACTCTGATTGAGTCTTTCTGTGCGAATGCGCTCATGGCATCGCGATCGTGAAGCATATCCAGAAAATCCAGAATCCTGCAGCCTTGCATTTTGCTCATCTTGCTTTTCATTCCCTCTTAAAACACTCCAAGCTCTGGATGTCGAGCATGAACTCTCCACGGCTCAAAGTACCAATCCGGATCGCATCATTCCCTCCTTCTTTAAAGGAATTCGTCCTCGAATTTGTACCTTGCAAAACCATGACGCGAATAAGTACCAACTCAATAACTTTCCAAGCACTATTCAATAACGAGAATGGAACAACACTCACATACTCATGCTCAAAGTGCACACTCTTATGATATAGCCAAGTATCAAAATCAATCATAAAGAATATTTTTCCAATTCCAACATAAAAAACTTGGCTATAAAAGCAACAACAAGCAAGCTTATTCACTAAACAATCTTCATTTTTAGGCTCATTCAACTCATACCAAGCCTCCGTTGATAATTTATCACTCTTAACATTGGAGGCTCTAGCAAAATCCACTTTAAATGTATGCTCGAAACTAGGAATAGAGTAAGTAAAGAAATTGACACTAAGGCTAGCATCTATTAATTTACCACCACTATCACTAGTGCCTCCCTCATTCTTTAAGGAGCAATCTTCACCTTTGAAGGACTTCCAAACATTGGACAAGCTTTCAACAAACATCTTAGGAGTTAGCTTGCTAACATCCACACAATTATCACTCTTAAGCAAGTCACAAGAATCATTTTGAGCAAATAATGGATTGTTAATACTAAAAGCACATTTCAACACTTCATCTTGCTCATTTTCAACAAACAATGAATTTTCAAATAGTTTAAAACCTTGACACAAACCACCACCACAATCAAGAGTGTTATCAAATGCTATCACATCAAGATCAAGCAACTCATTGGAAAATTTTTCAAACAAAGGTGGAGTGTCGAAACTCAATTCATCATGTTCAAGCTCATCCATTTGTACATCACTAGTGTGGGACAATTCATACACACAAAATCCATCAATTTTTTTTTTTCACAAGTGTGTCCATTTAGTTTATGCTAACAACCACTATCATAAATACAAGATAAAGAATCATTAATTCCACAAAAAGTAAAGCTATCCACCATACTCAAGTCTCGATCAAACTCACCCAAAGGAATACAAGAGTTAGGATTAGCTTTTTTACATTGTAGCATATTTAAAGATTCTTCTTTACCTTGGCTTTTCAAAAGGAAGCTCACTTGTTCATTTGGAGACTTTACATTGGTCTCTTCTTTTTCTTCCAAGCATGGAACCACTTCCAAAGAAGGATTCCCAATTTTAGCTTCTTTAAGAGTACCTTCAAGAGACACAAAACAACTAGAGAAACAAGAAATGTTAGAATTGTTAGAATAAGGAAAATCCTCACCTTCACCCTTTTGTTTTCCCTCTTTCTTTTCTCTCATTTTATTTTCAAACTCCTCTCTTTTCTTGTGACAACTCACTCACTTCACTCAACTCAAGCTCTCCTTTTTCCTCTCTTGAGTTGTCACTCCCTTACTCCTCTCAATCTTTTCTTTCTCAAGTTCATTTGAATTAGGATATGTGCCAAGAATCCCTTTGGAAGGAGTAGGGGTACTCTTGACCTCATCTTTCAATTTTTCTCCTTGATAATCTTCATCCAACCTTTGCTTCACCCCTTTTGCCTTTGTCTTTCTTCCTTTTTCTAGCATTCCAAAATAAAATTCTTTGACTTTTATTGGAGGGGTGGCGCCAAGAATAAACTTTTGGTCCCGTAAAGTGAGAGCATGCTTTCAAAACTTCTCACTATACTTGGCATTTCTAGCAAGCTTCCATGGTTTTCCCAACAACAAGTGACAACCTTTTATGGGTATCACATCACATAGTACTTCATCATGATAATCACCAATTTTGAACTTTACCCACACTTGTTGTGTAATGTCCACAAACCCATCTCCATTCAACCAAGGCCACCTATAGGGTGAAGGATGATTACAAGTTTCCAACTTCAATTGCTCAACCAAAGAAACACTTGCAACATTAGTATGAATCTTATAATCAATGATCATAGTACAAGCAAGCCCTCTAACCTTACAAATTGCGTGGAATAAGTTATTTCTTTCTTCCAAAAATTGCTCCATACAAACTTCATCACAATCATGGTTGTCTACAAAATGATTCTGTTTAAACATAGTTCTCAAAGTATTGTTAGTCCAAGACAAATCGCTTGTACTACATGTAGCACCTTTTCCCACTCTAGGCCTGGAGTTGTCTTTCACATAAGAATTAGAGACATTAATCCTTGTAGCACAATTAGTAGACGCTCTTTTTCTCATGGAGTAATTACCACTTCTCCTCAAACCAATAGAAAGACCACTACTACTCTCTTGTTTATTTTTAGGAACACAAAGAGGCGATGCAAATGAACAATTTCTATAATAAGTTTCATCATCAATTCTCTCTATGTCACTATCTACATATTCAAGTTCATCACAAGAAGAGTAAGTAGGAACATTGTACCTTGAAGCGTCAGTTTCATCATCTCCAAGACTAAAAGCATAAGAGTTTTCATGGCCACATTCATCCTCATAAGCCTCATAGTCTCCACGAGCTTCATGATCAGCATAGTGACTCGCTTCATCTTCATAAGAGCCATAGTTCCCCGAATCATCTCCCACCATCATCATAGGAACCATAGTCTCCACAATCATCGTAGCAATCTCCATTATCTCCATAGGAGTCATAACCTCAACAATCATCATCCGAGGACATATTTGCAACAATAATAATAAAAGGACCTCACAAATTCACTCCCTCACGTGTATCACTCGATATATGTTCACTCCATTTTCTTTCCACTCGTGTATATACTCAAGGTCAATGACTTTTGTGACCACACTCTAATATTCTCACCGCTCTTGCCTTTTTCATCTCGTTGGCCAAGTCAAGTTGCTTTTCGTACTCAATTCCAATTTGACAACCGAAATCAATCTAATTCGGGATGGAAAGGAATTATTGTAGGAAAGATCGGACAATGAAAGCTAATCGGATGGAATTAGAAAAAGTCAAAGAAAGGAAAGAAAGAAAGGCTCGAATCGAATTGGCACGAAACGAATTTGAATTTGGATGAAATTTTGTGTGTGATCTAGAAACTTATTGTATTTGATGATATGAAAGGGGTTTGGGTGATCTGAAACTGTTTAGGGGCTATTCCGAGCAATCTGTGAAGTGACTGATTTTTTGTTCAGCGCTATCGCGACAGTCTGCGTGCGATCGCGAAAAGTAAAAATAACTCTGCGCTGTCGCTTCACGATCGCGAAGAGCAATAATTAATAAGCCTTCGCAATCGCGACACTTCTCGCGCGATCGCGAAGAGCAAATTCTGGGTCTGATGCAGAACTTGAAACCCGAATTTCTTGAAATTTTCTTCACTTGAATCTTCACAAATCAACTTGTTTTTGCTCCAAATTTGAGATATAAGCGCCTTATATGTCCGTGACCAAGCCCCAATGATCAATTCTTCAAGAACAACACCCAAAATGCAAAATCTCCAAATCTTTGTTGAAGAACCCTAGATTTTGATTCTTCAAATTAACACCCCAAATGTTGTTTGTTGTTCAATTCCTTCGAGAATCAGCTTCTAGAATCACCAAGCAACAATTGGTAACAAAGATTTCATCCAAAGGAAACCTAAACCTACGACTCAATTTTTTTTTTTTTTTTTTTGGATTTTTAAATTTTTGATTTTTTTTTTGTGATTTTTCAGATTTGATAAACAAATTTGGGTTAGTGATTGTAAGAATAAATAATAATCCAACTCTGATACCAAATGATATGATCCTAAACTAGGATTAGGAAGATAACAAGAAATTAAAGAGATAAAAGCAAGACCCGATTTGATTAATTGAGAAATAAGGAAATAAATTAGGAATAAGCCTAATCACCCCCTTAAACACATAATAAAAAAGAACCACTACTAATTAGTCCTCAATTGAATCAACATTCAATCGCAAACCAAGAAAATAAAGTGCTCAAGCAACATACTTAGCCAATGTTTACTCACATCATTCATCATCAAAAGTCTAACTAATGAATAAACACTACATTAGGCTATTTATAGTAGCTAGGCAATTGACACGACCCGAAATCCGGCTAGGCCGTGCGGGCACCCGACATTCTCCCCTAGACCCGTCGGGCGAACCCTTACCAATTAAATTAGGAAAATAAATATAATAGTTCATAAATAAGGACAAGACTAAAAAAAAAAAATTTACAGACATACTGATACCTCTAAGCTGTACAAAAGAAATTACAGCTGACTACCCAACATGCTAGGTTTAGGGCTATCCAGACTAGACATCTAAGAGTACAAAAGAAGACTGATACCTCCTGAAGGGAGCAAAATGCAGCTGAAATAATAAACAATAAACTGGTGGCCATCCGGAATAAAAGCTGGCTCACCCTAACAGCTGAAGTCGTCTTCGCTCCTGAACAACGCGGCGAACTCAATCCTGGAGCGAACCTGCCGAAACGAAATAGATAGACAAGAAACAAACAACAAACAAGGGTGAGTCAAAAGGACTCAATAAGTGGGGCAGACTAGCCACCTCAAAGAATAGGATAGCTAGCCAGGGAGAAGAAACAGATAAACAAGATTCCTCTTATTTAAATTATAACAACGCAGAGCCAGATAATATCTAGAAACACGTATGGGATGACAAACTCATTAACAACCAGGAACGTAAGATAACCAAAACATATAGGTATCCCGAACACATCTACAATCAGAAATATATCCTGTTGCGGCGTACAACCCGATCCATATATTCATCCTGTTGCGGCGTGCAACCCGATCCATAGATTTATACCATTGCGGCGTGCAACCCGATCCATATATTTGTACCGTTACGGCGTGCAACTCGATTCTCGCAACCCGGGATACGAGCCAGAAATATATAGGTAAACTGAGATATGTCCACGTCATAGTATATATACCGCATACATAAAACACAACACAGTACACACAATAGTCAGTATGCGGTGCAATGAGATGGGATGAATGTTGTACGATGCAATGCAGTCACATGTGCCAAATAGATGGAGCGGAATCCTCCTGCTCCGGGGGCGGAATCCTCCTACCCTCAATATGATGCAATGGAGCGGAATCCTCCTGCTCCGAGGGCGGAATCCTCCTACCCTCAATATGATGCAATGGAGCGGAATCCTCCTGCTCCGAGGGCGGAATCCTCCTACCCTCAATATGATGCAATGGAGCGGAATCCTCCTGCTCCGAGGGCGGAATCCTCCTACCCTCAATATGATGCAATGGTAACCCTTCACCGGCGCGGGACTCTCATCGACTGCCGGGAAGTATATGTCAACTCACAACCAAAGTACAATACTCAGATTCTCAATGCAATACCAATAACAGGACATAACATATAATATAAAATATAAGTTCAAAGCTAAGGCGTAATGAGTAGGCCTATCGGCAGCTACACACGTAAGGAACACGTGGTAAAAAATCCACGAGGCCAGGTGCCTCCAAAGAAATGGATATAAACACTTACCTTGTTACTAAGTTAGCACAACAACTCAATAACCGCTTTGTCCTTTGGTTTCATTGCCAAACGATCCCACTCTATTCAATAAATAGAAAAATATATCAAATTAGGCTAAAGGCTTTATTCCTTATATCTTAGGGCAATCCAGGTAGGAACCTGATACCCTATTCACATACGCAATACGCAGGTCAGGCCTATATACAGGGTTTAAGGCCACATAACCAAATCCCAAATAAATTATATTTATAAGTTGCCCATAACTCACTGAGCACGAATATATAATCAATTTCATTATCGGGGTCCAATTGACCTTTTAAACCATTAGTTGAACTTGTTAAAACGATGTCTAATAATCCAAGTTTTACCGTTAAAATGTATTTAAACACACGTAATAAACTCAAATAATATATTAGGATCATTACCTGAATGTTTCAGGGTGAAAATTCTACTTTTTCCCGGCCTCTTTTCTCATTTTCTGGAATTTTATTCGCCTGCGTTTCGCGTTATCTTTTCTGTTAAGTTTTTTGAGCGATATAATTGTTTCTGCTCGTCCTTAGCACATTGCTAAGGACCACCGCCATTAAATTTTGTATTTTTGTCCTTTTCCTCTTTTTTTTTTTTTTTTTTTTTTTTCCTTTAAAATTTGCTGTTACGGTAAAAATTAAAACGGTACCCTACGATATTTGGAATAATCCCAACTTTTGCATACAAGTTATACAAAATATATGTAACATACTCGCGAAGACGGATCTCAAATTGGACTCCCGAAACTCAAGATGCGAATTTAAATGAAAAGAAGTCAAATTATTTAACTTTCGGCATTTTAGCGGAAACTAGCCGAACAACATCGAAATTCACTTTCGAAAGCTTACAAAAATCACAAATAATCATACGAACCTAACGGCGCTTTCGGATTTCGAATCGGAGCTCATTCGGCAAAAACCGAGCTCGAAAATCTCTTTTTAATATTTATCGCCAATAAAAACTGAAACCTTCTTCCGATGCCTGCCAAACGAGGTCTGATTTAGCTCAAATTTTACAGACAGGTACTAATGGACATTACGAATATTTTAAAATTATCGGCACGCCAATCGGAGTCGTAACTTCCGAAACGACTGACCGAGGTCGTTTCAGCAATGGCTATGATAAATGGACTAAAGAGCCCCTACTGTTTATTCTGAGAATCTGCCAGGACGCCTTTCATCGCGATCACGCACGTAGTCTCGCGATCGCGCACATAGTCTCGCGATCGCGCTATGTATGCTGAGATCTCCTCGCGACCGCGTTAAGTCTTTCGCGATCGCGGACTCTGATTGAGTCTTTCTGCTCGAAAGCGCTCATGGCATCGCGATCGCGAAGCATATCCAGAAAATCCAGAATCCAGAATCCTGCAGGCTTGCATTTTGCTCATTTGGTCATCCTTCTGAATTGGCTCTTGCTTTCCATGCCCTCTTAAAACACTCCAAGCTCCGGATGTCGAGCATGAACCCTCCACGGCTTAAAGTACCAATTCGAATCGCCTCACTACGGGTCCCCAATTCAATTTGTTGGGAAGGTCATGACTGCTGAAGCGCTTGCTATAAGAATTGCTCTTGATTGTGCAATCAAGGATGGATGGAAGAATGTGAAGATATTTTCGGACACTAAGAATGTTATTGATATGATTCATAAAAAGTTTCTATGGCATGGGAAATAGAGGTAACTTGTGAAGATATTTGGAAGTTAGCGTCTCTGCTTGAGCATGTTGATATTGTTCATATTCCAAGAAGAATGAACAACTTAGCGCATAATATACCTAGCTTTTCTATTTTTTTTTATTGAAAGAAGCATCTTGGGAGAAATTTTTCCCGAGTTGGATTGTAAAGGATGCTAGGAGCACCTTTGATCAGTTTGTTTCTATGATGCAGTAATATAATATATGTTATTTGGCTGATAAAAAAAAGAGGGACAGGTGGGTCTGCTCTAATTTTAATTATCTAGACCGATGGAGAAACAAATAACGGTCGTCGGTTATCATTTATTTCGTTGACAATTTGACCAATGACAAATATCGATGGACACTTTTATAAAATATTTATTTTCAATTATTTTAATTAATCGATTGGCATCACTCGATTTTTAATAAAATCACTGACGGTCTGACAAAGTAACATTACCAGTAGATACTATAATTATTTTTTTCCTCTAAAAAATCGAGAGTTGCCCATCAGTTTATTGCTTTAGTAAGTTGCGGCAACTTATTTTTCAATTGGTTTAGAGGCGAAGGCTCTCGCATTTAAATTCGCTCGAATTATGTCACGAGTATTATCAAGAGGCGTTTGTCGCTTTGTATTAAAAAATTACCATTTGTTTTCTAACTTTATTTATAGGATACGCTCTCGGAAATTATGCTCCAACGGACATTATCAATACATCGAAAAACATGTGTTTTTAGTAATGTGCATATGCAACTTGTGTATTACCATGTTTGACCAATGACCAAAGACATGTATAATTACAATAATAACCACCTGCACAGGCGAGTCAGGTGACATCCACGGGCCACTACAATAAGTAGGGATAAATTTAGGTTGGTTTGGTTAGATTTTTTCATTTATCAATCAAACTAATTGTATCGATTTTCTAAATTCGTAAATCAAATCAACTCAAATAAATTAGTTTTTCATCTCAGATTTTTTTATTTTTTATTTTGGGGTTATTCATATTTTTTTACTTGCTAAGCAATAATTATATGGTGCTTTCTCACGAAAATAACATAATAAAACTATGTAACTATAAGAAATAAATATAATCTATATCTATATCTATATTATTAGAAAAGCACGAAGACCTTAATGAAATGTCATTCGCATTTTTTACCTTTAAAAAAAAATCGCATCAGATTTCTTCTTGTTTTATTAAAGGCAAGAAAGACTACACTATTATTAAGGTATATGCTTATGGAAACTTTATTCCCTTAAACCCTCAATATGACACTTGTCATTCCACTAGCAGCTTTCCGTGATTCTTGTTATAATGAATTAGCAATTTAACACGAGACATGCATTAAAATGCAACTTGGTAGAAGCTTCTATTTGAGAGAGAATTGACTTTAATTTGTTTGACGGGAACAAAAGAAGATTGCTATTGCCATAACTTTTTGCACACAAATTGTACGTAATATAATTTTCTAAGACAAAGTTACTTTCGATTTTAATCAAATGCCAACGAGGTTTGAACTTAGGGGCAAATTCCACATCCCTTGCAGTTGAATTCGAAGGAGGTTAGTCACTCCATTGATAGAATCCAAAAAATTTTTGTTTGGGGATCTACTGATGAAAAATTCAAAATTCATCTTTTAAACTGAAATATGGAAGAGTAGATGTGCATGCAGATATGGAGAGCAAAAATATTTTCAGCTAGGTAAGATGAAATTCAGCATTGAAAGAAACATCCAGGCTGCTATAAGTTTTAAATTCCCAAAGCTGGAGAAGGAACAAATATGGACAAGAATGGCAAACAAGGTTCAGGGGATGAGACATGTGAAGATATGCAGAATGATCAAGTGGGAGCTACCAGTGCAGAGGTACAAAATAAATACAGATGGGAGTTTCATGGAGAGGAAGAAGCTAGCTGGAATAGGAGGAATCATAAGAGACAACCAAGGTCAGTTGGTCTTTGCCTTTGCAAGACCTGAAGCATGTGTAAGCAACAATTTCTTAGAGATCAGACGACTCAGCAAGGGTTAATAGCATGTGAGAATGAGCTGGAATTGGATTCACTGGTAATTGTTAACATGATTACTAAGGAAAGGTCAGGAAACTTAAAGCTGAAAATGATAGTGGAAGATGTTGCTAGAAGGATCAGCAGGTCTGGAGCTCAAGTAAATCATTACTTCAGAGAAGGAAACATGGTGGCAGACAGTTTGGCAAAGTATGCGACCTCAATTCAAGAGCCTAAACAATTTAGTAATGTTCAAGAGCTTCCAGCGGTTTGTAAGAGCATGTTCTTCTTGGACAAATGGCAACTTCCTAATTTTAGATGTAGATTTGAGAAGTCCAATTTCTTTGTTAGTTAAGTTAGTTAGACGGAGGCTTTGTTTCCTCCTATTTTTTTTTCTGCTGTTAATGTAAAAGTCAAGAGAGGCCAGGCATAGCCCTCCTCATGTTTTCAACTCAATACATTAAGGCAGTTATGATTAAAAAAAAAAAAAAAACTGAAACACCCTAGCCTTAAATAAATCAAAAGGAGGTTTGGGTATGATCAAGACTGAATCAAAGAACTTAGCTTTCCTAACTGGCCTTGCATGGTATTTATTATCTAACCCTAACTCTCTATGGGCCAAACTTCTCATTAGTAAATATACTACTATCAACATTCAATCAAACTCTATATCTACGAAATCTTCCTATAGAGGTACTTGGAAAAATATCATGATAGGTCTTAACTTTTGCATATCAGCCACTTATTGGCTAATTGGTAATGGTAAATTCATAAATTTCTGGTATACCGAATGGATCAAGAACAACCCTATTCGATCTATGATCCATGGTCCTTTAACAAAAGATGGGGAGAATTTTTCAATTCATGACTTAAACTTCAATGGAAAGTGGAATTTCTCTAAACTATCTTTCTCCCTCCCTGATGATATTCTTAAAATTATTTCAAGCTCCCATCTCGCTACTCTCACTACTACGAAAGATAATCCATGTTGGAAACTCACTAGCAACGGCCTGTTTTCTACAAAATCCACAAGGAATATGATTGATAGCATCCCTATTGGCCCCTACAAAGACTTTTCTTGGATCTGGAACCTTAGAACCCTCAATAAAATAAAATTCTTTCTTTAGTTGAGCTACCATGATCGACTTCCTTCAAGAGCCTACCTTCATCGCATTGGTATAAATATAAATCCAAAATGTCCTTCTTGCCCTACTGAAGATGAAAGTCTTACCCATATCTTTTCTTTTCTTTTTTTTTTTTTTTTGTAAAACTGTGAAGAATTTATGGCTACGTCTTCAAATCAACCCTAACGACTATAACAATCAAACTAGTCATTGGCTTGACTGGATTTATAATTCTCATGCTCTTTTTTCTCATCATTACTATGATTGGAGCACCTTTTTTCCTTTCCTCTTTTGGAACAGATGGATCAATCGCAACAATAATCATCATAACAATCTTACAAATGAAGTATCTCTCTCCTTAATCCACAATCGCACTACTGAATATAATCTCATAGCTCATCATCAACCCATTCTCTCCTCTCCCGTCACTTTGAATATAAGATGGCATCCCCCCAGGGGCGGATCTATGTGTGTGGGAGGGGGTGCCACAGCACCCGCTAGCTTCGGCCGAGGCTTTGTGTATATATGTGTATTTATTTAAAAAATAGTACAATTTTTAGAAGTGGCACCCGTTGATAACAAAGGTCATGTGGTGTCAGTGGTTAAAGCACTGTGTCTACTCCCAGAGTACCGGGGTTCGAATCCTCTTAGCTAAACAATTTTAGGAAGCTTTTTCCCTTGCATTGCAACAAACAAAGACCGTACATGGATCCCTCCTGCCCTAGTCCATAGGTATTTTCTTTTTCCCCTTCTTCAATCTTCTTTTATTTTTTTGATCTATCCCATCTCTTTTTTTACTTCTTCTAGTTATTTTCTTATTTTTCTAGTACCATATCTTTTTTTATGAGCAACTTATTTTGATAAATAAAATTTATTGATTCATTTAATAAATGGATTCTCCTTTACAATTTAGAGAATAATTATAGAAATATCTTCTATTATATTTGAAAAATTAAGTGGCTTAATTAATAAATTTTTTTTTGAGTTGATTCTAATAAATTAAAATTTTAAAGCTTTTATTGTGCACAAAATTGTCATTAAACTTGACAGTTAAGACAAAAGTTAATTCTATATATTATTAAAGGTAATTAATTCAATAAAATAAAAAAAAATACATAATTAAGCCACCTTTAAGAAATTTTTTTAATTTAGCGCTCTTTCAGACTTTTTATCAATGACCTTGCATAGTATAGAACTAAAAAAAAGCGTGAAAAAATAACTTAACTTACGTGTCTATTGTGAATAAAAAGCTAACATACTCAAAGTAACAAAAATTTGATCGATCCGACCCGCCATTCCTACTTGGTCTATATGACTAAGGATGATATTAGAAATGACACCCGCAACCTTCGAATCCTGGATCCGCCCCTGCCCCCCTCCCCCCCTCCCTCCTCTGGGAGTTTTTAAATTTAATATTGATGGTGCTTGTAAATTAGACAAAGGAGGGACTGGTGGAGTAATTCATAACTATAAAGGCGATTGGGTTTTAGGTTTTTATAATCATGTTCACTCCACTCAAACCATCCACATTGAATCTTTAGCTTTATGGTATGGTCTTAATATTATAAAAGATCAAAAGCTCTTTCCTATCATAATAAAGTCAGACTCTTCTGAGACTATAGCTTCATTAAGTGAACCTAACACAAATCATGGTGCATTACTATCTGAATGCAGAAAATTGTTGGAGACAATAGACAGGGTGGAGCTTAGACATTGCTTCAGAGAAGGAAACAAGGTAGCTGACTTGCTGGCAAAGATGTGACTCGATCGTAGCTGCTCTACTTTTATTTTTATGTGTGCTGAACCTATTACTATTAAGTTAATGTCTTTATGTTTAAATGACTCAAAAGGGTGCTTGTACCCTAGACAAATCTCTCTAGATGCATGTAATATTTTGGTCAATTTTGGTAACTATAATGCTCAACAGGTAGTTATGCCTGTTGCTAGCTCGCTTTAGTTATATATAATATTTCGTATTTTCACCCAAAAAAAATAATTTAGGACACTGTTGTGAATCTTGCTTTATATGAGTGGCTTCAAGATACGTCTTTAGAGACAAAACTGTGTGCCCAAAAGCCTTGAGGTAGCTCAGAAGAGTCAGACGGAAGCAGACAACAATACCTTAACCGCATCTATATATAAGAAGAGGCTGAAATGTGAATCATCTAATATACTTTATCATTATTTCTAAACTTTGACTGTGAATAAGACAGGCAGAATGAATTTACATTAAGAAAATAGGACTTAACACCTACGTCTCGATCTCAAACTAATTGATATCGGCTAACCGGGCAAAATTTAGGAAATGATAACTCTGCCTCAACCCCACATTGGTTGGGATGGGCTACATCTATAAGTGAGGAAAAAAAAGAAGTCAAAATTGCTACTATCTACAGTGCCACAGGAGGAAGCAGCCACTTGGAACCTTCAATATACCCAAGAGTGATAAAGGGCTTTGCCTCTGGATCAGTTAGTTTCCTCACAAATCCTGCACGACGATTCATAACTGATCCAGCTCCTTTACAGTTGAATTCTCCATAAAACACTGACCTGAAAAATATTAAAGCTTGAAAATGAAAGAGAGAAAAAAAAAGCTACTCTAGAAATTAAACACCTCATGAGGGCTTAGGTTTAATGGTAAAATCGCAGTTTGTAATATGGTTAGATGCATGTCATGACAAGTTGGAATCTCGCCACAGACAAAAAGCTTAGTGACCTATTTTTTTCGATGACTTTGGAACTGTCCAATGATTAATTGATTGTAGTATTTATTTTTGGACCAGCTCTGGTCGTTCATGTGCTAATAACAAAAAAGTAGTTGTATAAAACCGATCACATGATAAAAGCGACTAAGAGAGTCAAATTTAGTACCCCTTTTTTTACATGTAATTGAATACTTTTCGTCAAAAAAGTTTTACTATGTATATCAATAAAATTTTGTTATTATTTATAGTATTAAATTTTGAACACCCTTAAATACTTTGAAATGCTCTTTAAAAAATGCAAGCAAATTAGTAATATGAAAAGGTGAGTCACCTGTCATTATCACTTATGCCATTATCAGACCATCCTTGAGGGTTAACCACATCACTCATATCAGTGTAGGAGAAAACAACCTTAGAGAATGCCTTCCACGCCCTTCCCAAGAATGCTGTATTTCCTGTTCCAGTTATCATGCAATGAACAAATGAATAACCACTGTCTACGTTGCCTGAACCCCTTGCATGAGCTGTGATCATTGCCATTTGATCTCCTGGAATCACATGCAGCTCTGTGTTCTACAACATTTCCCAAGAAAAAAAATAGCGTTTCATTAACTATCACGATGGGAGAGGATTATTAGCACCGGAACTTAACTTAATGGTCAATAAAGTAAGTTAAAATTACTGAATGACTAGCCAGCATTTAAATTTAAATAAATATAAGAAGACGGTAGGCAATTTCGTTTCATCTGACTAAATCTTGATGTATATAATTATTCGTTACATGTGCTTGTGGTAGGAAGCAAACTAAAAAAAGAAAAAAAGAATGAAAGAAATAGGAATTAGCAACAAAATTACGAATCCTAACTAGTTTGCAACGGATTAGCTACAGACTATAAAAAAGTTCTACGTATAAGCGACAAACTCCTTTAATTAAAAAAAAAAAAAAAAAAAAAAAAAAAAAAAAAAAGAGGAGGGTGGGGACCATGGAGAAAATTAAAAAGAGTTAAACCTTTTACCAGATATAAGGATTTGGCGTTGCCGAAGATGAAATCAACAGTGCCTTCAACGTAGCAATCTTTAAAGAAATGTTTGCCGTTATCATCACAAAAGGTGTCTTGAAATCCATACATTTTACAGTTATATAAAGAAGCTTTATCTCCTCCTGTTCTCAATGCTGCTGCTTGAGCTAACTCCGCTTTCCCATCTGGTCTTGGTGCAGAATTCTAACCATAATTATTATAACAACCAAATTATATTAGGGTAAAAAAGTAAGAAATAAAGAAAGATAATATAAACACATACGTAATTTTTGAGGTAATAATAGCAGAGGCTATTCGAGAATCTAGCATCAAGTAGATTCATAAATAAGTAGTAAATCTTATTAACGTGTACATTTCAAAAGAAAAATTCTATGATATATAGTAGAGCTAAAAGCAACGAGTTCAATTAAATTCACACAACTCGTCCTATATATCCACCAAAATATGTACCTTGATAAATATATGGTAACGCAATTCCAAGAAAGTGGGAATATTAGCAAGAATTAATACGTACCACAAAGTTGATATTAACAGCGCTGAAGTATTCAGATTCAACGATCACTGTGGCACTGTCAACAGTACCATATTTTTTTGCTGTTCCATTGAAAATTATATTTGGCACATCCTTAGGGTCTCCATATAAAGTAATGAAAGGCTTAGTCCTTTCAATCTTGATTTTCTCTGTGTAATTTCCACCTCCAATTGAAATAATGACTCGTCTTTTATTTCCTTCTGGAATGCTGTTGATGGCATCCGTCAAAGTCTTGAAATCACCACTTCCATCTGCCTTTATCTACCATGGTGAATCCAAAATTTAGATTTAGTGATTCTGAACAGTAATATTCTCAAACGAAAAATATTACAACGATATATAGACTTTCATCAAATATAAATACATTATTTATCTGTTTTATTTTAATTACGTGAGATTACCGGTTTGTTCAAAAAAAGATTGCACCTTTTTGTATTTTATATTTGAAAATGTTTAAATTTATTGCTTCTAGTCGCGCTACGTCACATAAAGAAATAATTATATTCAAAAAATTACCTTAATGATAGTTTTATTAGCCTCAGCAGCTACAAGGGCAGGGTCCAAAGTATCTTTTCTTGTCTCTAAAGGCTTAACGTTTGCTTGAAACCAGCTATTTAATTGTGCCTTGGCAGCTGGTATAGGGACTGAATCATCTGAAAAGACAAGAGGGATGAAAAGGAGAATGGTTATTACAATGGCTTCCACAACAAAGATAGTGTTTTTTCCAGCCATATTCTTGGTTTTCTTGAATGTAAAAGCAATGGATTGTTTTTTTTCTATACAAACCTAGTAACTTGTGGGTACTTATAAATATAAAGGAAAAAAAGAGAAGGCAACTACTCCGACGGTGAATCTTGTCTTAAAGTTTAATGGTAACAATAAAAAGGGGGTATGAATGATGGGACATTGAAGTCTCACTACGTGGGTCTATTGTTTATTGCATGGTTTCTGTTAATAGGTAATTATAGGGCAGTACGAGTACTTCGTCAACATATGGCTTTTATTGAGGTTGTTTATATAGTATTAACAATTTGACAACCCAAATAACAGATGAATTTGAGTTAGTATATAACAGTGTAAATATATTTTACATAACTTATACGACAAGTTTTATTTATAAAATGATACAAAATTGCAACATAAGTCGCGCTTATAGAAATTCTAGCATAGCCTAAATACGCTTGAGACATGAGAATTATTACAACTCTCATGAATGCGAAATAGACTTCTAAGTTGCGTAGGACAGCGCGACTTCTAAGTTGCGTAGGACGGTGTGATTTGTATGTAATAAGTTGCATATGTACCTTGTATATCATGCAAGTCAAATGTGGTTTAAATAGTGTTAAATGCCTACGCGACCTGTGAGTAGAATGCGACTCTATTTACCCTTATCAGATGTTTGCGTTAAGTGATTTATAGTGAAAAGATATACATTAAACTATGATTATATGATGTAATTTTATTTTTATATATTTGACATGAATATATTGATTTGGTGTTGTTAAAGCATACAAGCTCTCAATGTTCTGTATAATATTCATAGCCGTAAATATAGGAACAAGTAGCAACAATTATAAGGACAAATAGTACGATTTTGAAGATTTATGTACTTTTTTTTCTTCCATAGGTAGGATTTCTTGACATGTATATATGTACTTGTTATTCATGAAGATAAACACAACTTATTTCCATACCTGGTCTATTACATGGTATCAGAGCCTATTTATGGCTTCGCTGGATTTAGGATCGTCTTCCCAGAGTTAAACTCTGACTCGCCAGAATCTCTGTCAAACCATGAAGGTTTCATCACTAACTATAATTTTCCGGCAAACACTTCTGACCAAACTTTTCTGGAAAACACTTTTGTTAAACTCTAAAGCGTCCTCCTCTGGCATTACCCCACTTTTTTCCAACCTGGTGAGATCATCACTACAAGAAAAATATGGCCTTCAGCGAGGGGAAATGTGGTCGTTAAAAGGCTAAATCCGGTCGTTATATGGCAATAACGACGGGAAAAAATCCCGTTGTCACCGGTCGTTATAGGTCTGGACGTTAAAAGTTAACGACCGGATTTAGATCCCGTCGTTAATGACTCTTTTATGACGACCTAAAAGCCTGTCGTTGATCTAACTTTAGCGACCGGTATTTCCCTTCGCTAATCACAAATCCAGTCGTTAATCCTCTTTAAATAAAAACAATAAATTTGGTCGTTAAGTGATTATAACGACCGTAGTTCCTTTTGTTAATTGGGTCACTTATAAACAATAAAATACCTTTAACGAACGAATCTGCCCTCGCTACTTCAAAACTTTAAGGACACGTATATCAAAAAGTCAATTAATTTTATTAATACATTCACACACATAATCACAAATCTGAAAATATATTAAATAATCAAAAGTCATAGAATTTAATGTAAATAACAAAGAAATAAAATGATCACACTACTAAAAAAATATATCCATCCAAACAATATGACATTATGGCTCCTAAAAAGAGAAAATATTCTAGCTTATGTACAAACAAGACTTGCTAACAGCCCAAAGACACTTTTGCTTCAACTTTCTCTGCACTTTCTTCAAACACACGTTCTTCGGACTTTAAGTCTTCATCTGTGAAAAGAACAAGTTCATACTAGTTTAATAACAAAACTTCTACCACCTACTCTATTTAGAAAGCAAATGAACTCATTGAAAATATTTTGAGTAAGCTAGTCAAGTGTACTTTATCCTAGAAACATAAGAATTTCTAATTTTTTATTTTATTTAATAAGCATTGATTGATGAGTTAGAATAGATAGAGCATAACATGTTAAATTACAGAGTAATAGGACAATTCAATATAACTTAATTTAACAGAAATGTACAATTTTGATTTCCTAACAGAAATGTTCAATCACGTTCAATGACCTGGAATTGCGGCTTGACATATTACAAATATTGGCAAAAGCAATACCCAAACAGCCCGATGTGCAGCTCATGACAATCACTATTGGATTGCTATGCATACCCGCTACTAGCAGATATGTCCACTGCCTTTTAACCAAATGGACTCCCAAGATTGGATTGAGATATCTGAATTAGATTAGAAGGATCTAAGGCCATAAAGCAGGGATAGGTGAGTCGATCATGGGCCTGAATTAAGCCGGCCGACGAGTTGTGGGTGGCCAGGTAGTAAGATTTTATAGCGGATCTGGCTTGCTTTATAAAAATCTAATAATGCAATTGAGAAAATATAATTCAACAGAGGCATGCAATTTAAAACCTTATGAGAGATCTACTCAACTAGTTCTGCTACTTTTAATCAAATCGTGCATGAGTTTCAAGATACTTCAGTGACCAATGTATGTACCCTATGTATAGTGGATAGTTTCCTAATATGAATCAAACAACACCAGCAGTTTGAATCATCCCAGGTAAACGTATATTTCAGAACCGTCTCTCACCATCCAATATTGAAAGGAGATTTAATCTTTCTAAGCATGTAATAAGGACATAGTTCAAAAGTAAACATGACAAATTTCATAATTCAAGATCTGAACCCCGCGGGCGAGCAACAAAATGATAATAGGAAAATAGAAAAATAGCCAGCAACTATTATCTCGGAACAACGAAAAGGAGATCAATAGTACACAGTGTAAATCATCTCAGATAAAATAATGGTTAATAGGCACCTTTTTTAAAAAAGGTTAATAGGTGTTTGGCCGTCAGAAACAATGAATGTGGTTTGCCTCCATTGTCCATACACAATATTGCACCATTATGATTAAACGAGAAGATATACATGTGCTACTAGTAGCACTTATATCAATTTAAAATGACTTCAAATACTGCACAATAAGATAGAATAGCAGGATTTATATGAATCGCTTCATGTACAATACAATGTAAAGAGGGTATTTATAGTAGATATTTACCCAGTCCTAATTATATTAAAATACAAAGACTAATAAGGTCATGGGTTTTTAAATTCAAGGAGGTGGTATATACGAAACCCTAACTAGGAGAGTGTTAACCCTAAGGCGGCGGGACATATACCTTACGTCCTATGCCTACACCGGCTGAGCGGTCGTGGCATGAGGAGCAAGTGTGTATCCTCTATGCCAGGTGACTTGTATGCTAAGTCTAGTCTCACCAGCTAGACTTGTATCCCCGTAATCATATGTGGCGTATTTTTGCCCACACAGTCAGTCCCCCCACCTACCGAGTGCTAACGTAAGCAGTCAGGAGGTTAAAGAGGCGTGATAAGAAACGTAGAGGTATGCCTGCACCCGATATTCATCCTCTGTCTCTTCGCATGGATTGCATTAAATGCAAGTACTCAAGTAGGACGACGTGTAACCTTGTGATTGCGAGGGTCTTATTCGCATCTTTCTAATGCTGCAACCATTCTATCATATCCCGTAATTATTGGGATATATCACGTAAACAGTAATGATCATGATCTTACGTCTTCAGAACGATTAGATTTTCTTCCGACACTCATTTTTAGGCGTGTATAAGTACAATGTAATTATAGAGTCCTTCAGTCGTCTTCAAACTCCTTTCGAAAAAGCTTTCTTTCAAAAGAAATCTCTTCCTCACATTTTTCTAAGTACTCCTTTCAATATGGCTCAAGAAGTAAACTTCCTCCCCAGAAACTTTAGAGTTCTTGATTATCTGCCTCTAGTCTTGAACTTTGAAGGTGATGGCTGAATGTTGGGCCAAACAACTAAACAAGAAGTTGAAAAAAGGCAACTTCTCTATTGAGTTCTAAACATTTGTCATCGTGGAGGACAATATAACTCGCATTAGGCTTGATTGTAAATGGTCTGACGTCATAGACGTTATTGTTCCACTACTGAAGAAAGAATTTCCTCCCATCATGCTGGTTATTTGGGTTCATACATACTCTTTCACTCTGCATCTCAATGAACGTGTTCGTTCGATTGTTGAAGAAATATGTCGTCAGTACAATATATACTTAGGTCAGGTCGGCCCGCCGACTAGCACTTGATAGCCGTATTGGATCATCTGGCCAACCATGCTAAGGTAAAATTTTCCTTTTGGCACCTCCATGCTTTCTACTCTCCTCGCCTACAGAAAGCGGGCATGCTAATCCTTATCAAGCGAGGAAAAAAAAGCATAGTCTCAAATAAGGGTGGCTATCGGTCCGGCTGCGACCGGGCCGGATTTGGGCCGAAAATCGGCTCGTACCGGTTGCAACTGGACCAAAACCCCCTATCGAACCCCTGACCTCGGTTCCGATACGGTTTAATATTTTTCGACCGGATTGACCGGTACAAAATTGGACCGGAACCGGCCGGACCGAGTCGGATCGGACCGGTCCAAAAAAATAGAAAATCAGATTTTTCAGCCGTTAACTAGCCGTTGGCAATGGCTCTTTTGACCTCGTAGCCGTTGTCCAACGGCCAAAAACAGTCATTTTCACCCCTCTACCACCCCATAACCACCCCTAACTATTTTTTTCCTATAAATACCCCATTATTTCATCATATTTTTCACACAAATCTTCCAATTCTCTCTAATTCTTTCAAATTTTCTACAATATTGCTATTTTGCTACTTTAGCTATTATTTAAATATTCATAATTTGGCTACTTTATCAATTTTTAATTGGAGTTACTTTTAAAGTTATATTTGGCTATTTGGTGAAGTTTTCAAATATCAAGTATTAAGTCAATTGGAGGCGCTACTTGGTTGAAATATCAATTTGGTTATTTGTACAATTTTTCGATTATCAAGTATTCAACTAATTAATTGAAGTGAAGGCTCAAGTTTCAACTTCACCTCAATTATACAGTTATATTTGGTTGGTCGTTCCTATTTTCTACTCTTTTATATTTTTTTTGTGATATATTATTTTATTTTCTATTATTATATCTCAAAGAGGTTCAATTGAAAGTAGTAGTGGGGGATGGGCACGTGGTCGTAGGGGAAATAGGGGTAAAGGAATTTTTGGTAGTTCTAGTCAGTTCACCCACATAGATGATTCTCAATATTATCGTGATGTTACCGTTAATAATATACTTGATCATGAAATGTTAGAAGCACAATATGGGAATCAAAGCGGGGTTTATTTAGAAGAAACACCTGAATTTCAAGCTAGTCCACCTGAAGTACAGTCTGACTTGCCTCCTGTACCTCATACTAGAATACCGGTTAAATATAAGGATAGATCTGTGGTGTGGGAATTTGCATTAAAGAAAGTTGAAGCGAAGACGGCCCATATGTGGGATTTGTGAAAAGGAGTAGGTTTTTAAAACTTGGGGTAATGATGGTGGGACGGGTAAAATTAGGACCCACTTACAAAAGAAACATCCTAAAGAATGGTCAATGCGGGCATTTAGGTACCGAACATGGGGGAGTAGCGCATGATGAATCTTCGGGTACCCAAACAAAAATTAACCAAACAACAGGAGGGCTTCTTACTTATGATAAACAAAAGGATAGGGAAGCTATTGCTAAACTAGTTGCTGTCGAGGGTTTCTTATAGTTTTTCTTCTTCTACTTGTTTTGTTCGTTATGTTCAGTCTATATATAATCCCTCTTTTTATGGTTTTCCAAGAACTACTGTTAAAAATGATATTATTAAATATAAGAACGAATATCAAGATTATTTGCGATATTTATTTGACAACTTTGACACTAGAGTATGTCTTACTACGGATATGGGGTCGTTCTACCAATGGATGTGATTATATTACTGTTACTGTTCATTGGATAGATCCTGATTGGGTATTTAAAAAACGTATTATTGCTTATAAAGTTATTGATGAACCACACACGAGAAATTATATTTGTATTAAAGTTTCATCAATTTATCGTACGTACTGTTTAACTAACAAAGTTTTTAGTATTACGGTAGATAATGCTACAAACAACACAGATGCACTTAGGAACTTGAAACCTAATTTGAACCCCCCTTTTGAGGAATTTTTTCATGTTAGGTGTGCATGTCATATTTACAACTTAGTAGTAAAAGATGGTCTTGATTTGTTTAACGAAATTATCAAAAAGGTGAAAATAGCTATTACTTATATTTTTAGAAATAAAAACAAAGAAAGAAGAAGAGAATGGGAAAAAAATGTACAGAATTAGGAATGCCAATTAAGAGAGTCCCAAAGGAAGTTTGTATTAGGTGGAACACTTTAAATGAAGCATTGAATGTCGCTTATGATTATAGAGTGCCTATTTCTCAAATGTATAATAAATATTTTATGGAAATCTATCACCTTAAAGAGGACGATTGGCAACTTGTTCAACATCTCCTTCAGTTTTTACAAAAATTTTATCAAGCTACTTTAGAAATTTCCTGACAATATTATCCAACTACTCCTACCATGTTATATTATATAGCTGGAATATCGAAATTATTGAAAGTATATAAGCAATATGAAGTTTACAAAGCGGCTGTAGAGGTTATGATTGAAAAATTTAGAAAATATATTTTTCCAATTTCTCCTCTTTTTACATTGCTTCTGTGTTGCATCCTGCTTTTAAAATTAAGTTAATTGAATGAATTGTTAAAGAAATATATGCAAATTTAGAAATTACTCCTACTGAAATTGCTACTAACGGGTATCCAAGTGTAGAAGATGCTATTGCTAAAGTTTATGTAGATACTGTGGCTGTTTTTGCAAATTATAGAGCTTGGGCAGACACTGCTACACCAACAGAACCAATACAATCCACTGGGCAAAGTTCTTCTCAAATGGGAAGAAGACATACAGGGATGAGCACTTTTGGGGGACTTGATGAAAAGTTGCTTTCAGAACAAGACGAGTACGGGGAAAAATACAGCGAGTTCCAAGTGTATTTAATTCAATATCCAAAGAAACTTACAAACTTTGGAACTCATCATTTGTTGGGTTATTGGAAGAATAAAAAATCGCAATTTCCAATTCTTTCAAAAATGGTCCGGGATATATTAACAATTCAAGCTTCATCAGTTGCATTGGAAAGCGCTTTTAACCAAGGAAGATTTCAGATTGGAGATCACATATATTCGTTGAAGGAGGAGGCAATGGAGACAGGATTTTTATTCAGAGATTGGATCAGACCATAGCGAAGAAACTTTGGTCTACCAGAACTTACTAAGGAAAAAGGCAGAGCATATCTCGATCAAATTTTAAGCGACGGAACAAGTGAAGAAGGGAGTCAAACCGGCAAAGAAGAAGAAGAAGAAGAAGAAGAAGAAGAAGAAGAAGAAGAAGAAGAAGAAGAAGAAGAAGAAGATGATGATGAACAAGAACAAAAACTGCCAGTTCCTAAAGAAAAGCCTACGACTATCTTCAAGAAATTAGCTAATATGTTTAAAAGAATGTAACTTTCTAAATCAGAATTTTCAAATTAAACAATTCAATAAAATTGCTCCAAGTCTTGGAATTCCATCACAACTATTGTCTTCATATTTTTTATTTTTAATTTATAGTTTGCGAAAAAATACTACAATTAATTACTAGTTTGTAAATTAGTTCAAATTTGATTTTTATAAAATTAATTCAAAGTTTGAACTTTGAACTTAAAAAATTAATTCAAAAGTTTGAACTTTGAATCATCACTTCAAAAATTTCATTAATTCAAAGTTTAAAAAAATACTATAAGTTTTTTAATTCTAAGTTTAAACTTTAAACATTGAAATAAACTAAACATTCCAAACATATGTGTAAACTTGATAATATTTTGTTGTTATTTTTCAAATTATCCATCACTTTAAATAAAACACAAAGAAAAAATAAAAAAAATACATTGGGCCGACTGCCGGACCGGGCCGGGCCGGCAGTTTGAATTGGACAACGGCTCTCTTTCAAATATAGCCATTGGCCAATGGCCAGAAATGGCTATTTTTGCCTACCACCCCCTCCCCTAAACGCCCCCATACTCCCAACCTATTTTTATCTATATATACCCTATTATTTCATCATTATATCACACAATTCATCACTTTCTATCAATTTATCTCTCAAATTACTCTCAAAGGCTATATTCTAAATTTTTTCCAATGTCCAAAGTCCAAACAATTATAAATTATAATGGCTGAAAATCAAGCTCCCGCTGATCCCGCTGCTCCACAACGTCCTGAACGAAGATGTCGCTCTGAAATTTGGAAATTTATGGAGTATAATAGAGAAGCTAACAAAGCTAAATTTAGAATATGTGGAAGAGAGTGGAGCTTAGTGGGTGGAACCCATAAACTTATACAGGACTTAGAATAACAACATAATTTCGAATGGAATCGTCGAGTGGGGGGGGGGGGGCATATATCTGCGTAATAATTGAACAAATGGTTAAGGAATTTTCTATGTCATTTCAATTATGTATTTTCGAATTTTTAGTTTATTTAGTATCTTTGTAATTTTCAATTTCTAGTTTGTTTTAGTCATTTCAATTATGTATTTCCCGTATTTTCAATAAATTGTGTGTATTTCTTTTCCAATCAACATTTGTTTAGTGTTTAGTTGTTTATTTTACATTAATAAATTAAAAAATATAATTCACATAATTGTTTTGTTTCATTAAAAAATATAATTTACATAATTATTACAAATGGCGTTTACTTTCATTAATAAATTGTTAAGTTTTTCAATTTTCAACTTTAATTTACATTGTATTTGCCTAAAGAAAAAAAAATTAAAAAAAAAATCTAAAACCGTCAAACTGGACCGGTCCGGACCGGACCGACCGGCTAAATGGTCACCGGTTCCGGTCACAACCCAGCTCCAAAATTTTTAACCAGATGAGACCGGACTGATAAATTCGGTTTTTGACGGTTTTTATATTTTTTTTGCCCGAAACCGGTTGCCGGTGCCGGTGCCGGACCGGGCCGGTAGCCACCCTCCAATGGTGAGGATTCTAGAGACTGTGGCTGGGTCTATCGATATGTGGCGGGGCGAACCCCCATATATAGTGTGATTAATTCCCTTTCCATAGATTTTCAACAGGAAGTGTATGTTATTGCATTTTCATCTTTTGTGCTTTTTTTTACGCATGTTATCTTTCTGAACTGATGATGGATGAATTAACTAGGAGTAATCAAGGGGAGATACCATGGCGTATGTTATTTGACGACGACATAGTGTTGGTTGATGAGACCCATGGCGGAGTCAATGATAAATTAGAGGTGTGGAGGCAGACTCTAAAGTCAAAAAGGTTCAAGCAGAGCAGAACAAAGATGGAGTACAAGGAGTGCAGGTTCGATGATGTTCCCCAGGAGTCGGATGTCGAAGTGACGCTTGATACACAAGTCATCCCCAAAAAAGGGAGCTTCAAGTATCTTGGGTCAATTATACAGGGCAATAGAGAAATTGACGAGGATGTCACTCATCGGATGTCACTCATCGGATAGGGGTTGGTTGGATGAAGTGGAGGCTAGCTTCTGGTGTCCTATGCGATAAGAAAGTACCTCATAGGCTTAAAGGTAAGTTCTATAAAGTAGTTGTTAGACCAGCTTTACTGTATGGGGCGGAGTGTTGGCTAGTAAAGGTCACCCACGTCCAGAGGATGAATGTAGCAGAGATGTGAATGTTTAGATGGATGTGTGACCATAATAAGATGGATAAGATCAAGAATGAAGTCATGCGCGACAAGGTGGGAGTTGCTGCAGTGGTGGAAAAGATGCGAGAAATGAGGTTGAGGTGGTTTGGACATGTGAAGAGGAGGAGTACAAATGCGCCGGTGAGGAGGTGTGAGGGGTTGGCAGTGCTAACCCTGCGGAGAGGTAGAGGTAGACCAAAGAAAATTGGGGTGAGGTGATTAGGCGGGACATGGTCCCTCTCCAAATTACCGAGGACATGACCCTAGATAGGAAAAAGTGGAGGTCAAAGATTAGGGTAAAGGGATAAATAGTAATCAAGTGATTTCGGGCGTATTATGCTTTCTGTTTACTCTGAATTTTATGTGTTATTACTGTTTTCTGTGTATCTTGAGTATGTTTGAGTGCTTCCTAGCAGTATTTCATTTCATTATTTTGATATTGTCATATTGCTTCTCTCGAATGTGTTTCACACTGATGTTAGCCTCTCCACCTTGGTGGAGGTAAGGTCTGCATACATCCCACTCTCCCCAAACTCCACCTTGGTGGGATACCACTGGGTATGTTGTTGTTGTTGTTGTTTATCTTTCTGAACTGACTTTCCGCTCTTCTTAGTGAAACTTGTGACTGCCATTCCATTGAACCATGATGACTTAAACATGTGGGTCATTACGATCTTTGTGAGAAACCCTGCTAGTATAATGACTTTAACGACCTTGAATATTTCCCAAATTTCATACCTCAAGGACTACGATTAACGCCCCATTCTACTTCAGGTGTCTCCCGTCGCACAATGCCTAATTTGAAGAAGATTCGGATTGTTGTTTCATATGTTGTCCCTCTTTCTGATGTACAGGCATCTGGTGGTAGGATCGCCGAGAGAGCTAGCAGTTTCCGTTCTTCGAAGAGAAAGAGGTCTACCAAGTTCGACAATTTGATGGTCGTTGATGAAACACTGGTGTTCTCTGATGGTGAGGGAGAAGTCCCTCGAGTGCCTGAGCCTGAAGCTGTTGTAACTTTTTCTTCTGTTTCCACTACTTCTGAGTCCAGTCCCTCTACGCGAAAGCACAGACACCTGATCGACGAAACTCCCGAGGTTTAAGAAGAGGTTGGCGAGGGAGACGAAGTCGTGTTGGCATCTGTTCCCGTCGAGCCTCAGCCATCGTGTTGGTTCTTTTCTCCATGGCTTTTACTAGTGTAATTCCTTCATACATCACACGAATGATTTTCTCTTACGCACTTGCAGGACCTGCTACATTGCCTTCTATCCCTGAGCCACCTAATTCTCTTTAGCATCGCCCCGGTAAAGAAGTGGCCATAGATACTGCACCCGTCATCGAGCCTTTGAGCAAGCATCGTGAGGTTGTTATCCCTATTGCTGCGGGAGTGAACCTGTTTGAGAACCTGGGTATTGTAAGTGATCATATTGCTGAGCTGATTGGCCCCTGCGAGCAAAGATATCTTGCCGACTACGGCCTCAAGAAGTTGCTTGAGGTTGCCGCATAATGCTCTCTCCGGGTAAGCTTCCCTCATTCACATACAATGTTGTGAATTGAATTCTTGCCTTTATTCTTTTGATCGACTCCTCTGATGTCAATCCAGGGGTTGATGGTTTATCATGAGATCCTTCGCCGAGGGAGTACAAAAGAAACACTGAAAGAGGAAAATTATACTTTGCAGGGACAGGTCGCCAGTCTACAGCCCTTTGTAGAAAAGGTGGAATAGCTGAAAGGGAAACTCATAACCACGCGCAAAGCCTATCACTTGGAGGCAATGAAGAATAAGAACCTTAATGCAGCAGTGAGAAATGAGGCTCATAAGTGAAGATAGGTTATAGATACTCTTTATTTGTCCCTGGAGGAAGCCAAACTTGTCGGGCAGGTATATTATGCCAATTTGACCCGCTTGGAGGCGATCAAGGAAAACCTATGGAAAAGTTTATCTGCAAGGGAAGAAAAGGTTAAAGCTGCTGAGAAAGAGACTTCTGATTCCAAGGGCCTTTCTGCCTTTCTCCAAGATGAGAATAAGAATGACAAGTTGAAAAAGCAAAGTAGTATCCTTGGAGAAGTATTGCGATAAACTTTGTAACGAGGCCCATCGTAGGGAGGAAAAGATAAATGCTCTGAACGCTCGACGTGTTGCTGAGATGGATCGTGCAAACTTGGCGGCTACTCTTGTGAACTTACACCGTGTTTATGACAACCTTAGCTTGGACCTAGCTGCTGAGATTGCTTCGTTGATCGAGCTTGTGGCCCAAGTAGATGCTCAGCTAGGCTCTGATCTTGAAGAAGGTTCTAAAGAAGCTAGTGAGGAAGAAGACGATAACATTCCGGTCGGGGGAACTGCAGATGGTGAAGCAAGGCCTTCACAGAGTGTTGCCATTGAAAAAAGTCCCCCGAGAAAGAATTAGAATTCCTCCCCTCAATGCAATTTTTTTGATTATGTTTTCAACACTTGCCCGTATTTTGGGCGTGATTGCTATATTGTGGCCCATTTTGAGGCTTTTTGACTTAAATTATCCATCACTTTGTTTGTGACGAATTTTAATTCCGCCATAAACAGTTTTTAGATAACAGTTTTGTAAAGTCATGTATGTGTACGCGTGTGCGCCAAGAGGGTAGGCAGCTTTTGATTGAGTACCGGATGCCCTGTTAATTATAATGTCTAGAATGATAATCAGTGAACCTGCTTGGGCAAGTATGTTCGTTGTGTGTGCGTCAATGGCGAACGACTTAAGTTGCGCATGTGATAGACGACTTTTTGCACCCACAAAGGGACGTTTTCGGCCCATTGTATGTAACAGGGCACTTTTTCGCTCAAACTAGAACATCTGCACTCGTTCACTTGAGTGTTTTAAGACTTTCTGGCACTATGCGGGTAAGAGTCCCTACCGACATGTAGGTGCAATTTGTTGAATTGACAATTTCAACTTACAAATAATGTCTGATGGCTGATCTAGAAGTGATTTAGCTTTAAGCGAGTAGTTTACCCTACTTTTGTCATGAAAAGTGAGTATATTACTTCAACTTAAGTTGTGTTGGGGCTATGAAATTTGGATCGAAGATGGATTTGATTGCAAAATCTGACTAAATAGAATAATATTTTTATCGATAAAGGAGGTGCCGGGCTCGAACTATTATGGGTGAAAACCGGTAACATAGTTGATAAGCATGAAAAAAACTAGAGACTTAATTAAAGTAAATACTGAAAAGAAATTGTACTTCCGAGTACCCTACTCCTTAACCCCATGCCCAACCTTTTAATCAACCAAATAGTCAGAGTTGTCATATTGGTTGATTAGAGTTTCGAGGTCTTCGCCAGTATCAAGGGAGTTTACCTCTACCACTATGTCGAGGATAGACGCTCCTAGGACAGCTGCCGTATAACATTCCTATGCCATTACCTGATCTCTTGTAATCTCCTTTATCCCATATTCTGAGTATTATGACCAGGGCGTCGTGGTGAGGAGTGTTGCAACTAGTGCTATCATCATCATTGAACAGGATCATTTCATCTCGGGTGTGGCCTCTTTCGGGCGCTACCTCGCCCTGATTTGAATTATTAAATAGAGTTTGGCTGCCGACTATCACATTAATGGACCTCTTAGGTTCCGGCAGATCTGGAGTGATGTGATCCGGACGAGTACTCGGAGCCATGAAGGATTCACGCTCGACATCCGAAGCTTGGAATGCTTCAAAAGGGTTTGGAAGCCAAGAATCAAGCCAAGGGACTGGCCAAACAAGCAGATGAGAGCTCACTGGAATCTGTGTCTACGTGATCGCGAAGCAACAAACGCGATCGCGCAGAAGAAATCCGCTCGACTGTGCGATCGCGAAGAAGCTTCAGCTCACAAGGCGCGATCGCAAGACACCCCCACACGATCGCGATGAAGGACGTCTGGGCAGTTTGGCAGAATCAGCAATTAAGGGCTTTTTAGTCCATTCCTACATTATATTTAGTATCTACTATAAATAGGCTAATAGAGGGGTTTATTCATTAGTTAGACTTTTGATGATGAATGATGTGAGTAAACAATGGCTAAGCATGTTGCTTGAGCACTTTATTTCCTTGGTTTGCAATTGAATGTTGATTTAATTGAAGACTAATTAGTATTGGTTCTTTTTTATTATGTGTTTAAGGGGGGTGATTAGGCTTATCCCTAATTTGTTTTCTTATTTCTCAATTAATCAAATCGGGTCTTGCTTTTATCTCTTTAATTTCTTGTTATCTTCCTAATCCTAGTTTAGGATCATATCATTTGCTATCAGAGCTGGATTAGTGTTTGTTCTTACAATCACTAACCCAAATTTATTTATCAAATCTGAAAAAACACAAAAAAGAAAAATCAAAAATCCAAAAATTGGGTCATAGGTTTAGGTTTCCTTTAGATAAAATATTTGTTACCAATTGTTGCTTGGTGATTCTAGAAGCTGATTCTCGAAGGAATTGAACAACAAACAATATTTGGGGTGATAATTTGAAGAATCAAAATCTAGGGTTCTTCAATAAAGATTTTGGGCTTTTACATTTTGGGTGTTGTTCTTGAAGAGTTGATCATTGGAGTTTGTTCACGGACATATAAGGAGCTTATATCTCAAATTTGGAGCAAAAATAAGTTGATTTGTGAAGATTCAAGTGAAGAAAATTTTCAGTAATTCGGGCTTCAAGTTCTGCATCAGACACAGAATTTGCTCTTCGCGATCGCGCAAGCTTATTAAATATTTCTCTTCGCGATCGCGAAGCGACAGCGCAGAGTTATTTTTTTCTCTTCGCGATCGCGCGCCTACTGTCGCGATAGCGCTGAACAAAAAAATCAGCCACTTTACAGATTGCTCGGAACAGCTCCGAAACAGTTTCAGATCACCCAAACCCCTTTTATATCATCTAACACAATAAGTTTCTAGATCACATACAAAATTTCATCCAAATCCAAATTCGTTTCGTGCCAATTGGATTCCGTCTGTTAGCTTTAATTGTCCGTTTCTTGCTACAACAATTCCTTTCCGTCCTGAATTGGATTGAATTCGATTGTCAAATCGGAATTGAATGCGAAAAGCAACTTGATTTAGCCAACGAGAGGTAAAAGGCTTGAATGGTGAGAACATTAGAGTGTGGTCACAAAAGCCATTGACCTTGAGTGTATACACGAGTGGAAAGAAAATTGAGTGATCATATATCGAGTGATACACGTGAGGGAGCGAATTTGTGAGGTCCTTTTGTTATTATTGTTGCAAACATGTCCTCGGATGATGATGGTGGAGGTTATGATTCATGTGGAGATGATGGGGATTGCTACGGTGATTGTAGAGACTATGGTTCCTATGATGATGGTGGGAGTTACTATGATGAGTCGGGGAACTATGGCTCTTATGAAGATGAAGCGAGTCACTATGGTGATCAAGAAGCTCGTGGAGACTATGAGGCTTATGAGGATGAACGTGGCCATGAAAACTCCTATGCTTCTAGTCTTGGAGATTATGATAGTGACGCTTCAAGGTACAATATTCCTACTTACTCTTCTTGTGATGAACTTGAAAATGTAGATAGTGACATAGAGAGAATTGATGATGAAGCTTATTATAGAAATTGTTCATTTGCATCGCCTCTTTGTGTTCCTAAAAATAAACAAGAGAGTAGTAGTGGTCTTTCTATCGGTTTGAGGAGAAGCGGTAATTACTCCATGAGAAAAGGAGAGTCTACATCTTTTAATTGTGCTAAAAGGTCAACTGTCTCTAATTCTTATGTGAAAGGCAACTTGAGGCCTAGAGTGAGAAAAGGTGTTACGTGTACTACAAGTGATTTGTCTTGGACTAACAATGCTTTGAGAACTATGTTTAAACGGAATCATTTTGTATACAACCATGAGTGTGATGAAGTTTGTGTGGAGCAATTTTTGGAAGAAAGAAAGAACTTCTTCCACGCAATTTGTAAGGTTGGAGGGCTTACTTGTGCTATGATCATTGATTATAAGAGTCATACTAATGTTGCAAGTGCTTCTTTGGTTGAGCAATTAAAGTTGGAAACTTGTAGTCATCCCTTCCTCTATAGGTGACCTTGGTTGAATGGAGATGGGTTTGTGGTCATTACACAACAAGTGTGGGTAAAGTTTAAAATTGGCGATTATCATGATGAAGTACTATGTGATGTGATACCCATAAAAGGTTGTCACTTGTTGTTGGGAAAACCATGGAAGATAACTAGAAATGCCAAGTATACTAAGAAGTTTGGAAAGCATGCTCTCACTTTAGGGGACCAAAAGTTTATTCTTGGCGCCACCCCTCCAATGAAAGTCAGAGAATTTTATTTGGGAATGCTAAAAATGAAAAGAAAGAAAAAGGCAAAAGGGGTGAGGCAAAGGTTGGATGAAGGTTCTCAAGGAGAAAAATTGAAAGATGAGGTCAAGAGTACCCCTACTCCTTCCAAAGGGATTCTTGGCACATGTCCTAATCCAAATGAACTTGAGAGAGAAAAAATTGAGGAGTAAGAGAGTGACAAGTGACAACTCAACAAAGGAAAAAGGAGAGCTTGAGTTGAGTGAAGTGAGTGAGTTGTCACAAGAAAAGAGAGAGGAGTTTGAAAATAAAATGAGAGAAAAGAAAGAGGGAAAACAAAAGAGTGAGGGTGAGTATTTTCCTTATTCTAACAATTCTAACCTTTCTTGTTTCTCTAGTTGTTTTGTGTCTTTTGAAGGTACTCTTGAAGAAGCTAAAATTGAGAATCCTTCTTTGGAAGTGGTTCCACGCTTGGAAGAAAAAGAAGAGACCAATGTGAAGTCTCCAAATGAACAAGTGAGCTTCCTTTTGAAAAGCCAAGGTAAAGAAGAATCTTTAGATGTGCTACAAGGTAACAAAGCTAATCCTAACTCTTGTATTCCTTTGGGTGAGTTTGATCGAGACTTGAGTATGGATGGTAGCTTTACTTTTTGTGGAATTAATGATTCTTTATCTTGCATTGAACATTAGTTGTGAGCATACACTAGTTGGGCATACTTATGAAAAGAAAATTGATGGACTTTGTGTGTGTGAATTGCCCCACACTAGTGATGTGCAAATGGATGAGCTTGAACATAATAAATTGAGTTTTGACATTCCACCTTTGTTTGAAAAATGTGCCAATGAGTTGTTTGATCTTGAGATGATAGCATTTGATAGCACTCTTGATTGTGGTGATGGTTTGTGTCAAGGCTTTAAACAATTTGAAAATCCATTGTTTGTTGAAAATGAGCAAGATGAAGTGTTGGAAGGTGACTTTAGTTTTAACAATCCATTATTTTCTCAAAATGATTCTTGTGACTTACTTGAGAGTGATAATTGTGTAGGTGTTAGCAAGCTAACTCTCAAGATGTTTGTCGAAAGCTTGTCCAATGTTTGGAAGCCCTCCAAAGGTGAAGGTTTCTCCTTAAAGAATGAGGGAGGCACTAGTGATAGTGGTGGTAAATTGATAGATGCTAGCCTTAGTGTCAATTTCTTTACTTACTCTATTACTAGTTTCGAGCATACATTTAAAGTGGATTTTGCTAGAGCCTCCAATGTTAAGAGTGATAAATTGTCAATGGAGGTTTGGTATCAGTTGAATGAGCCTAAAAATGAAGATTATTTTGTAAATGAGCTTGCTTCTGGTTGGTTGCTTTTATAGCCAAGTTTTTTATCTTGGAATTGGAAAAATGTTCTTTATGGTTGATCTTGATACTTGGTTATATCATAAGAGTGTGCACTTTGAGCAAGAGTATGTGAGTCTTGTTCCACTCTCTTTATTGTGTAGTGCTTGGAAAGTTATTGAGTTGGTACTCATTCGCGTCATGGTTTTGCAAGGTACAAATTCGAGGACGAATTCCTTTAAAGAAGGAGGGAATAATGCGATCCGGATGAGTACTCGGAGCCATGAAGGATTCACGCTCGACATCCGGAGCTTGGAATGCTTCAAAAGGACTTGGAAGCCAAGAATCAAGCCAAGGGACTGGCCAAACAAGCAGATGAGAGCTCACTAGAATCTGTGTCAACGTGATCGCGAAGCAACAGATGCGATCGCGCAGAAGAAATCTGCTCCACTGCACGATCACGATACACCATACGCGATCGCGAAGAAGCTTCAGTTCACAAGGCGCGATCGCAAGACACCCCCCACACGATCGCGATGAAGGACGTCTGGGCAGTTTGGCAGAATCAGCAATTAAGGGCTTTTTAGTCCATTCCTACATTGTATTTAGTATCTACTATAAATAGGCTAATAGAGGGGTTTATTCATTAGTTAGACTTTTGATGATGAATGATGTGAGTAAACAATGGCTAAGCATGTTGCTTGAGCACTTTATTTCCTTGGTTTGCAATTGAATAGTACTAAAAGTAGCTACTTGGGGTCGGCAAGGAGGACGACCCAAGCTCCTCCCAACTCTCGCTTATATAAAGTACTAATGTCGCTCGAATTATGCAACTTGTGTGTTTCCGTGTTTTACCAATGACGAAAGACATGTATAATTACAATGATAACCACATGTATAGGCGAGTCAGGTGATACCCACTATGATAAGTAGGTGCAAACGTAGGTTTATTTTGTTCGATTTTTTTATTTACCTTATTTATCAAACTAAATCAATTATGTCGATTTTCTAAATTCGTAAATCAAATCAAACCAAATAAATCAGTTTTTCTCTCAATCTTTTTTTGACTTTTTCGGGTTATTATTATTTTTTACTTGGTAAGTAATAATTATATGGTATTTTCTCATGAAAATAACATAATAAAATTATGTAACTATAAAAAAGAATTAATACAATAAAATAAAGGTAGCATAAGTGACATATTCTGGTTGTGCAAATTTATTATACTAAACATATAACACTAATATACTATCTAAACAATAGTACATATTAATTATACTAAATATATACGTAATTTCAAATTGTTAATAATGAGTTTGGGTACATGATAGAATAAACTACCGTAGAAATTGTGTTTGTGTTAATTGATAAAAATAACATACATAATAATGTCGATTTTGTTTGGTTCAATTTGATTTTCTCCTTGTAACACCGAACCAAATTTAATGTCGCCTTATATTTCTAACACCAAACCACTAATCAACCTTTTTTTAAATATGACTAGAATTGTCAGTTTGGTCTGATTTGCCAGTTCAGTTTGTCCACCCAACGACAAATAGGGTCTGAAAAATTATTGGATTTTTACACTATATACCCATGAATTTCAAAGTATTTACAAGCCCTACCCATTAAAAATTACACTATCCATGAAATAAAAAGTATTTACACAACCTACCAATTTATTACTGTATACCTTTATTATACCTTATGGGTGTACCTTTAAGGTATAATGAATAAATAATAGTATACAAGTCTAGATATGAGTGTATATCATTTAAGGTATACTGCATAAATAATAGTATACAAGTCTAAATGGGTAGGATATGTAAATAATATATGGGTAGGAGTTGTAAATATAAAATTTATGGGTAGAAATGGATAAATATTTTGATTTTGATGGGTATTTTCGTAAACCTCCCAAAATTATTTAACTTTCAAAGCACATGAACTACAAATTTTAACTTGACAGCTAGTTATTATATTACTCCACCCATTTTGTTTTATATGGTTCTGATTTCAAAGTAATGCGTCTTAAAAAAAATATTATCATTCTAAATTTGAAAAAAGAAAACTTGACTTACATTTGCCTTTTATCCTTGATGACAAGTTTGTATCGACACATAAATATTATGGTATATTATGATATGTTTAAAAGTACAAGTAAAATTATTAGAATTTAACTAATATATATCGACGGTATAAACCTTTTTTAACACTGTCAACTAATTTAAAGCTTACAACAAGTAAATTTTCAAGTATAGTTATTCGTTTTAATATTCTCATGTGTAATACAACTTTTAAATAGGTAATCTAGCTTAGAAAATTGATCAATGATTGAGTCACTATTGAAGAATTGACCTTCAAGAATTATAATGGCAAAAACTAGCTTGTAGTTGGTATCTTGGGCTATGAAAAAAGGACGCCGACTTGGTCAAATCATTAACATAATTAAATTTTCAATATTAGTAAAACAAGTAAATATACCTAAAAATTTATTTGTGGTAGGCTTTAAATTAGATGGTGTAAAAGAAAAAGGTTTAGACTGTCGGTGTATATTAGTTAAACTCAAATTATTATGAGTTTAACTAATATTAATTCACCGATGGTGTAACTTTTTCTTTACACTGTCAGATAATTACATACTTATTACAAGTAAATTTTTAAGTGTTATTATTTGTTTTAACATTTAAACTTTAACTTTGACTATGATTTGGTCAAGTCTGTGTCTCACCTTTATTATATTGCGCAAGATACCAACTATAAGCTTAGTTTTTACATTGAAGGTTAATTCCTCAATAGTGATTCGACCATTGATCAATTTTCTAAACTAGATTAGCTATTTAAAAGCAAAAAAAAAAAATTCACCGCATGCTCTCCATAAAGAGTGATTTTACAAAATTGCCTGTGCTAAGGAATGTTTTAGCAAAATGACCTTATTTAATCCGTAGACATGACTTCAAGGCAAAAAATTTGTAAGTCTTGGCAATTGGCTATACTTCAAGGGCAAGTGTTGTTTGCCAATACTTCAAGTTATATGGCGAGAATGCAGGGAAAACTAGAAGGGGCAAGACTTACGACGAAGTGCCGCAAGTGAAGCTTGTTGCCAACACTTGCCGTTCAAGTGTTGGAAAATCGAGCAGGGGTCAATGGCAAGTCTTGCCTTTTTGCCAACACTTACGGCCAAGTGCGGTAAGTCAATCTATTGCCAATACTTGAAGGGATAAGTGTTGAAAAGCGGAAAAATATAAAGGCAAGTTTTGGTCCCGGATTTTTTTCGTTAAATCTTAACGGAGGCATTTTCGCAAACCATCTGTTAGCGCCGGGAAAAAAGGCAAACCATTGCTTCCTGTGTCATATTTTTGCAAATCAATCATTTAAAGAAGTATTAGACTTGAGAATATTAAAATAAGAAATACTTGAAAAACTACTTTGTCATATGCTTTAAATTACCTCATGAATTAAAAAAAAGTTTACACCCTCAATGTATATTTGAAAAATTACTTGTCATATGCCTTAAATTACCTGATGGAGTTTTAAAAAAAAAAAAAAAGTTTATGCTGTTAGTATATATTAGTTAAATTTATTATTATTACCATATAAATAATATAACATGTTTAAAATCACAAACTTATATTTATATATATGGTCAAATTATGCATTATAAATTCAAAGGAACTAGTAAAAGATAGAAAAAAGTGGAGAGGATAGCGGTGTAAAGTATGGAGCTCGTGATACTCACTATCTTCATAACAGAAATATATCTGTTTGCTATATTAAAGGGGTACTGATTTTAACCTCTATATATCCTCACTTAAAGATCATACTTAATTTGCCATATAATATTTCCATATTCCTTTTAAGTTTTTTGATCATTTCAACACCTAAGTTCCCAAATTTTCGTTGACTGATCATTGCTTAGTCATATTTCCTTCTTATCTCATATCATCACATACTTACCTATATGACTATATAAGAGTAGTAGTATTATTTCAAGAATCAATAACAAGCATTTCCCTTCATATTTATCATTTTTTACAATATTGGTTTTCAGTAATATTATAGAATTACGTAACCATGAATGCACTAGCAGCTACAAACCGTAACTTTCGTCAAGCTGCACGTATTCTTGGTTTAGACTCTAAACTTGAAAAGAGTCTTTTGATTCCTTTTAGAGAGATTAAGGTAACGTATAAGTAATTGAAATTATGTATTTTGTTGTAAAGTTGGCTATCTTATGCAATATTTTCATGTTCTCAGTTGAAATTTTTATTGTGGAGAAGAAAATCAACAAGGGTGTTCTGAAGTATTTTGAGTACTTGAAATGTTTCAAATTTTTCCTTTTTTTACCTCAGAATTTTGATGATAGAGTTGAAATTTTTTGATCATCTTCCTAAAACAATATTAAAGAATAGAGAGTCTTATTTAATTTTATACTGAAAAAGACTCAAGTTTTCCTTTCTTTTTCTAAGAATTTTGATGACCGAGTTGAAATGTGCGACCATCTCCTTGAAATAATATTAAGAATAGATAGTTTTATTTATTTATTGAGGTGTCCAGATCAAGTTGAAATGTGCAATTGTTTGGTCTATTTTCCCCTTATATATTTTGCTTAATAATTCTATTTTACCTTTTACTTTACCCCATATCATACTTTTTTTCTTATGCAATATCTTAAGCTCATTTTTAACATTTCTAATTGCGATATTATGAAATGAGAGAAACAATGCAATCTATCCAAACATTGTATTCACAAAAACAATATAATACAGTACAATACGAAACTATAGTACACATTATGAAATGATATGTAACGACCATCTATTACAGGGTGGTAATTTTGATTATTTATTTAGTTCTGGAGCAGATTGATGAATTTAGTATTTGATCAGGTGGAATGCACACTTCCAAAAGATGATGGGACGTTAGTTTCCTATGTTGGATTCAGAGTACAACATGATAATGCTCGTGGTCCGATGAAAGGAGGAATCAGATACCATCCTGAGGTTTATTTTTTCCTATCTTCTGTGTTTTTTGTCCCTTTACTCTATTGTCATTTATTTCGTGTCTTCAGGTTGATTGAACTGTCATACTAATAAGATTGTGCACTATCTGGAAACTTTCTGCAAACAAAATATGCCAGTCATCTGTATAGAAAAAGAAAAAAAATTGAGGTATTGAGATCTTCTATAACTAAGGTTCTGTCACAAGCTCGACTGAAACCAGCATGTCTATGCAATAGCTAGATCCTGCTAGCTACCTTGCATTCACCTAATTTACTGTGCAACCCCTTAGTGTACTGTCCGAAAAGATTTCTTCTTCTGGTATGATAAGTGTCGGATATGACATTTTAAGATAGTTATATGTAAGAGAGAAACAGAGATTGTAACTGAAAAGAAATGAGAATTAGGATAAAGAAATAGGGGGACTGTAAGTGATGAGAAATGGAAGAGATTTAGGAGGTACTATACCTAAAGGAGAAGAGTAAACCATAGAAGGAATCCTAATGCCAAAGGCACAGAATATGAATGGATTACAAGATAGTCTTCCATTATTTACAATTAGAGCTCCATTGATATGTTAGCTTTTTCAGTTCTTGAATTGAAGTGTAAAACTTCAGTTCATGGCATTATTTATTCAATTTTCCTGATTATGCTAGTTATCTACCTCTTTACAATATACTTCTACTGTTTTCTGTTTCAAGAAATAGACTTTGCACTGAGATGGTTTAGATTTCTTTTACAAGGTTGATCTTGATGAGGTGAACGCCCTCGCTCAACTAATGACATGGAAGACTGCTGTAGCAGATATTCCATATGGGGGAGCTAAGGGTGGAATTGGCTGCATACCTAAAGAGTTAAGTCAGAGTGAGCTGGAGCGCCTTACTCGTGTTTTCACGCAGAAAATTCATGACCTCATAGGAGTTAATACTGATGTCCCTGCACCTGATATGGGCACTAATGCCCAGGTTAGTAATACATTTCTGTTATGTAACTTTGCCAACATATTCCTCTCTGTGGTGCTTCAGAATATGAAGGAAACAGATGTACTTATGTGATGTTTCACTTATAACAGACTATGGCCTGGATTTTGGATGAGTACTCAAAATTTCATGGTCACTCTCCTGCGGTTGTGACCGGGAAACCAGTTGTAAGCTTTTGCTTTAAATTATTAAATTGCTAATGTGCTACTATTACATTTTGGAGTTATCCTATTGGAATTAAATTGTTATTTGAGCCATTTTATGTTACTTCTCTTAGGATCTTGGAGGTTCATTGGGTAGGGAAGCTGCAACTGGCCGTGGTTGCGTTTATGCTGCAGAAGCTTTACTTGCTGAACATGGGAAGAATATCAAGGATTTGACATTTGCAATTCAGGTAAAGTCTCTGATTAGTTCAATTCCAGCACACTATGCTATGTTCCATAGCATGACATAGCTCTAAAGTCAGTTGATATAATGTCTTAAATATACTTTTTTTGCATTCCAAAGGGGTTTGGAAATGTAGGATCATGGGCAGCACGGCTTATTCATGAGAGAGGTGGCAAGGTAGTTGCAGTTAGTGATATAACTGGAGCAGTCAAGAATCAGAATGGTCTAGATATACCTGCTTTGATTAAACATAAAGAAGCAACAGGGAAGCTAACCGAATTCACTGGTGGCGATGCAATGAGTTCAGATGAAGTGCTTATACATGATTGTGATGTTCTTATACCCTGTGCCTTGGGAGGAGTTTTGAACAAGTACAATCCCTTATTTTCCATCTCCGATCGCTGTTATCTGCAGTATTGTCAGATGCATATCTGAACTTATTGTACTAATTGCTTTCTAATGTGTCCTTGTGACATTTTCTATTCTGATTTTTCTCTGAAGAGAAAATGCTGATAGTGTCAAGGCCAAGTTCATCGTAGAAGCAGCAAATCATCCAACCGATCCAGATGCTGATGAGGTACCACTTTTTTTTTGCAGATTTTCAGATCTATTAGATTAGCATGATAATTATTATCTAATACATGACTGTCTTCTGCAGATTTTGTCTAAGAAAGGAGTTCTAATACTTCCCGACATATATGCCAATGCTGGTGGGGTGACTGTTAGTTATTTTGAGTGGGTTCAGGTAATATCATCTATATGTGACTCTCCAAATCTTTCTGCTATATATTATTCCATAAAGCACATGCAGGTTTTCTTGATCAGTACTTAAGAAAATAATCATTAATTTAAGATCATCAGTTTCATAATTGACAACAATGCTGCATTGTCACACTCACCAACCACGGTGTTTAGCTGACTTGAACTAATAGACCCCTATTGAATTGGAATTAAGTGTTCATCTTTTAACTGTTGTCAATTAAAAGCTTCTATGACTATTTTTATATATGTTCTCTTCATAATTAAGAACTCTGCGTTGTGTCACACTCATCAACCACGGTGTGTAGCTGACTTGCACTAATAGACTATTGAATTGGAATTAGGCGCCCATCTTTGCATTGTCGTCTAAAAATAGCCTCCATCATTGTTTTTAGATATGTTCTCTTCATGATTGACAACAACTCAGCATTGTGTCACACTCCATCTATCACAGTGCTCGACTGACTCGCACTAATAGACCCCAATAGCATTTGAGTTAGGCGCCCGTCTTTTCATTGTTGTCAATGAATAACTTCCATGTTTGTTTTTAGATCTGTTATGTGACAACTCTGCAATGTGTAACATCCTGAGATGCTAAGATCAAACTTTGTCGTGCAGAATATTCAAGGTTTTATGTGGGATGAAGAGAAGGTTAATAAGGAGCTCAAGAAATATATGACAAGAGCCTTTCATAATCTCAAGAACATGTGTCAAACACATAATTGCAATCTTCGAATGGGTGCATTCACACTGGGGGTGAACCGAGTTGCTCGTGCCACACAATTGAGAGGTTGGGAGGCATAGTTCTATTTGCCTCTTTTGCAGCCAAATTTTCTTTCCTTTATTGCACCTGAACATTTACATGATCTTTCTTTTCCTGTAAGAATGGTCCAATTTTTATAAGCTGGAATGGCTGTATATTCCCTGAAGTTGCACCGCGCATTCTTTCATACATCATTCGTCCTATTTTATATGAAACTCTTTTCGTCTTAGTTATTTTTGAAATGATCGACACCTTTCTTAAACTTCGCATTCCTCAAACACTGCCATATAATATGAAACGGAGGCAGTTATAAATAACTAAGGACAATTTCTCTTTGATTCCTACAAAGTTTGGTTTGGAAAGAAACATTAAGGATTACCTAATATCCATTGACTTGAACAGTTTATCATACTACTATAAAAGTGTGGACTCAAAAAGGGCAAAAGTCATTTTACCAAATTAACCTTTACAAATCTGAAAATTCCTAATTTACCTCAAAAGATACCTACTCTCAAATAGAAGTCCCACCGGTTGCTTAAAGGCCAAACAATTGTGATCCATAAGCTATATAATCATCATATCATATCTAACTATACTAAAAGAGCCAATCTCAAAAGCAAAATGTAAAAGACCATTTTGTCCCTATAGCATAAAAATAGTATGTAGCATAAAATTAATATAAAAGTGAGAATCCTAAATGTAAAGTCATAATACTAAAATACCTCTACTAAAATATTAAATACTCATTTTTCCCTCACCTTAAAATACCTGATTTTAATGATTTTAATTTTAATATAAAATACTAAATGACCGTCATTGTGGTTTTCATTTGTTCAATTTTCATTTTGTTGCTGTTACAGATTAGGGAACTTAAAGGTCAGTTGCATTGGACAATGCAATATAGACTAGATTCATTCCTTTAAATTAATATAAATTGGCATAATGTATAAAATGCTAAAATTATAAAAAAATGTGAAACTCCAAGACAATGTGATGAACATCAAGAGTCGCCAAGCTCAGCACATACATCTCCTATATATGGGATATCTTCAATATTATGCTTCTTTGTTTCTCCATCAAATATAATATCAACACAATTTTCAAAATTCTCTTCCAAAACTAATTGAAGACATAGTAAGTAAGAAGCCTCGAGTAAAGAGAAAATTTGGAGGTTCTATCGCTAGATAACGGGAAGTGCAACAATGTGATTTTCAATTTTAATTGTAACTGGTTAGAAAATCAAACAATTTGAGTTTCTAACTTTACATTCTTTTTGTTTTCTCCTTGAATTTTTTATAGAGTATTAATACTCAGATTATTCTAGGTGAATGTTTGCGTTCTTGATAACTGTTTGAAAAATGTCACTTATGGAGACAAATTCTTTATTATTCCAATGTTTATATCTTTGTACTCCTATATCTTATTCCATGCGTAGTATTTTTCATTATCTTGATTTATGTATTTACTTTGTCGTGTACTTATTGATATGGGGTTCACGCGCAAAGCGCGTGTCGAAGACTAGTATCTGTAAAAAGACAAAAGTTAGAACTAGTACCTGTTAAAGTTATTTGAGAATGCATTTTGATTATGACAAAAAGAATGTGATACCTAAAACTGTCTATGTGCTTCTCGCAGGTTTCGGACTCTGTGAATCACAAATTGATTCTCCTTCGAAGTCAGCTATGGAAAGATTAATTGACAGCGCCTCTTTCGCAAGATGGGTTTGCCCTTGCCTTATTCTCTGGAGATATTTATATCTCTAAGAGAATCAAATCTCTTGGGTCAAATCTCTCTATCATCAGATCCCGTCAATCTCTCCTGTCGCATCTCATTCGATATTCTGCCCTGATCTTCCGCAACGGTCTCCTTGCTTTGTTACTATTTAGTCGAGAGTTTCTGAAGGATCTCCTTACGCTTCTATTCTACTGTCTACTTTTCTCCACACTTTTACTTTGCAAAAATACTGTAACAAGCTAGTGATCAGTGTTAGAAAAGAAAAGAAGGAGAGGTTCTTGTAGAGGTAATAGTTGTGTCGAACAGAAGTTGGTTTGGTGAGCTATAAACCAAACAGTACGTTGGTGGTTATCGAGTGGTGAAAAACCATCTGTGTGAAGACGTTCGTGGTTAACGATAAACCACACTTGTATTTCTGTTTACTAAAGAGCTTAAAGAGAGATCACTCCCTTGTGACCCAAGGGGACTGGATTAGGAACCAATTGGTTCTGAACCAGTATAAAAACTCTGTGTCGTTCCCTGTTTACAGCTTTACTTCCTGCATTACTTATTATCTATAACTTACAGTCAACTCACGAATTGATTAGTCGACTAAAATTAATAGTTTTTACAATTCACCCCCCCTCTTGTATTCATCAATTGGTATCAGAGCTTGGACTCACACTTTGTTTGTTTTGCCTTACAGCAAGTGAGTAAAGATCATGTCTACACACATTGTCAACGGTGCTCTATTACAAGAGGGAACTTCCTCCACCCGGCCTCCCTACTTCAACGGGAAACATTACAGCCACTGGAAAATCCGCATGGAAACCTATGTCAAGTCAGTCGACTTGAAAGTCTGGCGAGTAATCAAGAAAGGTCCCTATACCATTCCAACTGGTGTCACTACCAAGAAGGAAGATGACACTGACAAAACTTCCGATTCCCTTGATTTGGATGACTATACTGATGACCAAAGGGAAGTAATTCAATTGAATTACAAAGCAGTGAATATTCTCTACAATGCCATAAGCGGTGAAGAATGGGAAAAGATCTCCAGCTGTGATACTGCAAAAGAAATTTGGGACAAGTTGGAAGTAACATATGAAGGTACCAGTAAAGTGAAAGAAACCAGAATCAATCTTCTAGTATATGAGTATGAACTATTTCAAATGAAAGATGGAGAATCTGCTGAAGACATGTTCGCTAGATTCAGCAAAATCATTGGGGAACTCAAAGCACTTGGAAAAATCTACTCCAGTGGTGAGCAGATAAGGAAGATTCTGAGAAGTCTGCCTACTACCTGGCAACCCAAAGTAATTAACATCGAAAGCGGAGATCTCAACAAAATATCTTATGACGAACTCAGAGGAGATCTGATTGCGTTCGAGAAAACACACTTGAAACGAAATGTGATGGAAGAGAAAAAGAAAACAGTTGCATTCAACACTACTGTGGAAGAAGTCGACTATGATCAGGATGTTGAAGAAGACGATATCCAAGAACAACTTGCTATGATGTCCAGGAATCTGAATGGTTTAATAAATCGCAGACGTCAGTTCAGGAAAGGAAAGGTTCCTTTCAAGAAAGATCAAACCAACTACAGGAATGAAGGTCGATGCTTTGAATGCGGCAACAAGGACACATTGCAACAAACTGTCCTGATGCCAAAAGAAAGGGAAAGAATAGATCTTATGCTGCATGGAGTGATGAAGATACAGCCGATGCTGAGCAAGATGAAGCAGCCAACCTTTGCTTCATGGCCTCAGACAATTCTACCAGCAGTGGGATCAAGTCAAACGACTCGAGTGAGGTACGTTGTGAATTCTGTATTGAAAATTCCAGAAACCTTGATGAAGTTCTAGACGAGCTAGAAAATGCACTTAGGAAAATAAAGAAACTAAGTAAAGAAAAGGAAGAATGGGAGATGAAACTAGAAGTAGTCGAGACAGAAAACGAATTTCTGAAAGAAGAAATAAATCAGCTCAAAATTAAGCTTAACAGTTATAGGAAATCCGCCAGTCAAAGCTCGGTAGGATCAAACAGTTTCTATAGGTCTGCTAGATCCTCTATGTCTTCAAAAGAAATTAAAACTATGCCCACATGTTATCACTGTGGTGAAGTTGGTCATGTATTTAGAAGATGTCAGAAAAGAAATCCTGGAAAGTGGATTTGGAGACCAAAAGTCAAAACTGAAGCTAGCACCTCTAAGACTAACCCCCAAGGACCCAAGCAAGCTTGGGTACCTAAGCATACTTAAAAACTTTGTTTTGCAGGGACACCACAACAGACCAACAATGATGAGAAAATGGTTTCTTGATAGTGGTTGCTCCCGACACATGACTGGAGACAAACAATTGTTCAAATCTATAACCAAGATCGATGGAGGTTCTGTTAAGTTTGGAGGGGATGCCAAAGGAAAGATTATTGGCATTGGGATTATCTCTTTAAGTCCAACCTGTGACATCAAGGAAGCTTTTCTTGTTGATGGACTTAAACACAATCTCCTTAGTATCAGCCAACTTTGTGATGGAGGGTACAAGGTAAAGTTTGAATCCAGCAGATGCATTATTCATGACACAAAAGGTAAGGTAGTTCTCTCTGGATCCAGAGAAAACAACATCTATGTTCTCAACAATGGTAAGCCTTCTACAGGTAAACACTTATGTCTTGCTTCTATCACCAACGATCCCTGGACATGGCATAGGAAATTAGGTCATGCCAGTATGTCCTTAATTGAAAAACTGTCTAAACAGGAACTAGTAATTGGGCTACCAAAGCTTAACTTCTCAAAAGATCATATTTGTGATGCATGTCAACTTGGTAAGCAAACTAGAACCTCTTTTAAAGGAAAAGATATTGTCTCTACCTCTAATCCTTTAGAACTATTGCATATGGACCTGTTTGGCCCAACTAGAACTGCCAGTATCGGAGGAAAAAGATATGCTCTTGTAATTGTTGATGATTACTCTCGTTTTACTTGGGTTATGTTCTTATCTAATAAAGATGATGCATTTAAAAGTTTTGAAGTTTACTGCAAGAAAGTTCAAAGAGAGAAAGGCTACTACATTTCCACTATCAGAAGCGATCATGGAGGGGAATTCGAAAGCAAAGTCTTTGAAGAATTCTGCAATTCTCATGGATTTACTCACAACTTCTCCTCTCCTCGAACTCCTCAACAGAATGGCGTAGTAGAAAGAAAGAATCGCACTCTTCAAGACATGGCCAGAACTATGTTAGTTGAACACTCTCTTCCAAATCATTTTTGGGCTGAAGCTGTAAGTACTGCATGTCACATTTTGAATAGATGCCTCATTCGTCCTATCCTTCATAAAACTCCCTATGAACTTTGGAAAGGCAAGAGACCAAATATTAGTTACTTTCATCCTTTCGGCTGTAAATGTTTTATTCATAATAATGGTAAAGATAATCTCGGTAAGTTTGATCCACGTAGTGATGAAGGGATCTTCCTAGGGTATTCTAACACTAGCAGATCATACAGAGTATTTAATAAGAGAACCCTAACAGTTGAAGAATCCATGCATGTTGTTTTTGATGACTCCTTGATCCATGTCGAGAAAGGTAATAACGCAGATGATGATGAAGTTGAACCAGCTCCTTTCAGTCCATCAGAAACGAATACATCAAACCTTGAGTCTCATAATCCTCAAGTCCAGGAGGATAAGGATTCAGACCCTGCTCCTGAACAGACTATGTCAACCTCACAGCTCAAAGAACTGGAAGTAGTCGTGCCAAATGAATGGAGAAGTGATCCTGACTATCCACAGAAGTATATCATTGGGGATCCACGAGAAGGTATGAAAACGAGAAACTCACTTAAATCTAACCTGGCTTTCATCTCACAGATAGAACCAAAAAAGATAGATGAAGCTCTTCAAGATGACTCTTGGGTTCTTGCCATGAGAGAAGAGCTCGATCAATTTGAGAAAAACCAAGTATGGGAGCTCGTTCCGAGACCCAAAGGCAAGTCTGTGATCGGTACAAAATGGGTGTTCAGAAACAAACTCAATGAAGAAGGTAAGGTGGTAAGAAACAAGGCTCATCTAGTGGCTCAAGGCTACTCTCAGACAGAGGGAGCCGACTATGACGAGACATTCGCTCCTGTTGCTAGACTTGAATCAATTCGCATGCTTCTAGCTTTTGCCTCTTTCAAACAATTTAAACTTTTTCAAATGGATGTGAAAAGTGCTTTTCTAAATGGGTTTATTAAAGAAGAAGTTTTCGTTAAACAACCTCCAGGTTTTGAGAATCCTAAATTTCCTCATCATGTGTTCAAACTTTCCAAAGCCCTTTATGGTCTTAAACAAGCACCTCGTGCTTGGTATGAAAGACTTAGCTCATTTCTACTAGCACACGGATTTTTCAGAGGAAAAAGTGATAAAACCCTTTTTATACAAAAGACTTCCTCTGACATTCTTATTATTCAAATTTACGTTGATGATATTATTTTTGGAAGCACTAATCCCAAATTATGCAAGGAGTTTGAAGTACTTATGCAGGGGGAGTTTGAAATGAGTTTGATGGGAGAACTCACGTTCTTCCTTGGACTCCAGATCAAGCAATATGAAACCGACATCTTTATTTGTCAATCTAAATATACCAAAGAACTTATTGTTAAGTTCGGAATGAATGATGCAAATCCTGCTAAAACTCCCATGAGCCCAGCTACACATCTGGTAAATGACTCAAAAGGTACTAGTATCAATGCTTCACTTTATCGAGGTATGATCGGATCACTACTCTATTTAACTGCCAGTCGACCAGATATAATGCTTTCTGTATGTAAATGTGCTCGCTTTCAGTCAGCTCCTAAAGTATCTCATCTCACTGCAGTTAAAAGAATCCTTCGTTATCTTGTTGGCACAGTTAACTATGGCTTATGGTATCCTCTAACACAATTCTTTGATCTTATTGGCTTCTCAGATGCTGACTATGCAGGTGACAGGGTTGACAGAAAAAGCACCAGTGGTGCAAGCTTTTTCCTTGGAAAGTCTCTTGTTTCTTGGCATAGCAAGAAACAGGACTGTACTGCTCTTTCTACAGCTGAATCTGAATATGTTGCTTTAGGACATTGTTGCACTCAACTACTTTGGATGGGGAAACAGCTCTCTGATTATAACCTATTTTTTAAACCTATTCCCATGCTATGTGACAATACTAGTGCAATTGAACTTTCCTACAATCCAGTTGATCATCCTAGAACTAAGCATATTGATGTTCGTTATCATTTTATTAGAGATCATGTTCAGGATGGTGACGTTGATATTGCCTTTGTTAGCACTGATTTTCAATTAGCTGATATCTTCACAAAACCTCTTTTAGAGGAACGATTTTGTGCTCTACGTGACTTACTTGGAATATTGCCTGATCCCTCTTAATGTTCCTCAGTTTATTACCTTAAGTTTTTTTCAGACCTTCTTAATTATTAATGTTTATTTTACTATGTAATTATTACCTTTTGTTCTTTTACTTGTCATTATTACTTTCTTCAGTTGAAAAGCTGTCCGGCGGCGTGGAAAGCAGTTCCCAAGGGTCTGCACCTTGTCCCTTCATCTCCATCAGTCATCCGTCTCTTCAGTTCATCTACCACTCACACGACACTTCCTTTCCCTTTCCCATTCCTTTTAACCCTTCTTCTCCCAAAAATTCACTCCATCTCTTTTCCTCTCCCCAAAGCACCTCCATTAAAATGGTTCGCAAAACATCCTTCTCTGCACGCCGAAGCCAGCGCACTAAATCAAAACCACCCACCACCTCTACCACTCCAGTTCCGATAGAATCAGACCACTCTGAAAACACCATATCTACCTATCAAAGCCCAAACCGAAACCCTATGTCTTCTAAAAAGGCCGGTAAAAGACCCATGCAAAGTCCTGATGATGAATGTGTTAAAAGGCCCAAGAAGGAATTCTCCCTTGCCGACCTGGATGAAACCCTAGATTTCTGGGATGCCTCTGCCTGTGAAAAGCTTATCTCTCTTAAGGACAAACCCTTGGCTCATGGTAGACTTGTGGACCTGGAGACCATGGACTCTCTCAATTGCTCTCTGACTCCATGGTTTGCTGCTCAGGACTGGTCCAGTTTCTTCTCTACCGAACCTGTTGAAATTCCTGAGGATCTGGTAAGGCTCTTTTATGCCAATCTCCGTCCCTGTTCTTCTGGTGGGTTTGAAACAATGGTGTTGAACACTCGCATCGTCATCACTAAAGCTATTCTTTGTCGCATTCTGGGCTGTAAGTCTTCTGGTTACTCTGACTTTTTTAAAATCTCCTGGCCTGCTGATTTTGAGGTCTCGTTTGACCAAGCCAAAACCTTTCTCTCTGATAAGACTGATGTTCCTGAAGGGCAACTTGGCCCCCTTGACTTATCTTTTGAAATGCGTGTTCTTGCTCATATTGTTGGTACTACTTTGCTTCCTCGAACTGGGTCTCTTAGCTCTCTGTCTCAGCGTGACACCCTGATTGTTTACTGTCTGGTCACTAAAAAGAAATTTGATTTAGCTACCTGGATCATTGAATACATGCTTGAAAGTACTGCTGAATGTGCATCCCTTCCATATGGCATCCTTATAACTCGTATCCTGCATTTTTATAAAGTAAATGTCTCTGAGTGGAAAACCTTCTCTTTAACTGCCTGTTACAATTCCCGTACGTTTGCCTCTATGGGATATGTTCATATTAATGACTCCTGGGTTCGTAAAGAACCAAAATCCCCCAAGCCTGTTGATGATGTTGCTGGTCCCTCTAAGGTCTCTGCTCAAGTTGAAACTGAGCCTGCAGGTAAGTTAAAAACTGCTCTGGCTGATGTCAATGACCTGGTGCTAAGCTTGCACTACAAATGTGACAAGGCCTTTGAGGATATTGCTGAGCTTAAGTTGGATGTCGGCAGATTCTCTCTTAAGCTTGATACTGCTGTTACAGACTCTGCTGCTGCCCTAAGGCGGGTTCATGAACGTATTGATGTTGTCTCCACAGTCGTTCAAGCCAGAATCACTGCCATGTCCACTGATGTTCAAACTAAGCTGGATCGTATGACTGACAATGTTGTGAACACTCTTACTTATTTTCTTGCTCCTCGCTAAATTTGACTACTTGGGTCTGTAATATTCAGGATAACCTAGCAACTGCTGTGCTTATTTTTGCTTGCTCCTTTTTGGTTGATGCCAAGGGGGAGAACAGACTAGCTTAATTATGCCTACTTATGTGAATATTGAATTATCTGTGTTATGCTTTATGTCTTCTGTCTTAAGGGTAACTCACTCAGGGGGAGTCAACTAACCTCCCTACCCGCTTTAAAGATAACTCACTCAAGGGGAGCTATCACCCTCAGGGGGAGTCAACTATCAGCTTCAAACAGTCGACTTCAGAAACAAAGGGAAGTATACTAGCACATTCTCTCTCTCACTTTTTGTCATCACCAAAAAGGGGGAGATTGTTAAAGTTATTTGAGAATGCATTTTGATTATGACAAAAAGAATGTGATACCTAAAACTGTCTATGTGCTTCTCGCAGGTTTCGGACTCTGTGAATCACAAATTGATTCTCCTTCGAAGTCAGCTATGGAAAGATTAATTGACAGCGCCTCTTTCGCAAGATGGGTTTGCCCTTGCCTTATTCTCTGGAGATATTTATATCTCTAAGAGAATCAAATCTCTTGGGTCAAATCTCTCTATCATCAGATCCCGTCAATCTCTCCTGTCGCATCTCATTCGATATTCTGCCCTGATCTTCCGCAACGGTCTCCTTGCTTTGTTACTATTTAGTCGAGAGTTTCTGAAGGATCTCCTTACGCTTCTATTCTACTGTCTACTTTTCTCCACACTTTTACTTTGCAAAAATACTGTAACAAGCTAGTGATCAGTGTTAGAAAAGAAAAGAAGGAGAGGTTCTTGTAGAGGTAATAGTTGTGTCGAACAGAAGTTGGTTTGGTGAGCTATAAACCAAACAGTACGTTGGTGGTTATCGAGTGGTGAAAAACCATCTGTGTGAAGACGTTCGTGGTTAACGATAAACCACACTTGTATTTCTGTTTACTAAAGAGCTTAAAGAGAGATCACTCCCTTGTGACCCAAGGGGACTGGATTAGGAACCAATTGGTTCTGAACCAGTATAAAAACTCTGTGTCGTTCCCTGTTTACAGCTTTGCTTCCTGCATTACTTATTATCTATAACTTACAGTCAACTCACGAATTGATTAGTCGACTAAAATTAATAGTTTTTACAATTCACCCCCCCCTCTTGTATTCATCAGTACCACCAATACAGGTATACTGCACAAAGCCTGCAAAGAGGGCCTTCGATCCAATTAAGTGCTATGATTGCACCACAGAAAGCGATGTGCTTATTTGTGTGTTATTACAAAGAAAACAGTGAATTTGCAATCGCAATCTGTTAGCCTGGACAGATTGAATTCTACATGGTGCAAAATGTGTTAATTGAATTCTGTTCATCAAAAAGTATATAACTATATAAATAACGTTAAAGAAATTGTTTGTTTATATATACTAACTTGTTAGAACTCCTTGACGGGATTGACAGAGCTTTTCTTTGTATTATTAGTACCTTATTTTATTTGATCACTCTACTATTGCAACAGACGTATATATGCTTTTACAACACCTCTTAAATGTTGTGCCCAACTAAAGGGTGATGAGATAGAATGCAGAATGTAATAGAAACAAAGACGCGGCTTATTTTTTAGATTCAAAACGAAGAAGCGTGCAAAATAACTTACCATGATCATACATGACATGTTTCGTAACAAACTGGACGATGGAGTAATTTTTATTTGGATTTAAGAAGAAGAAGCCTTTACAATTAACTTACCATTATCATACACGACAAGTTCCAACATACGTTGGTTAGACGAAGTGATTCTTATTCTGATTTCAGAATCAGAGTGGTAACAATAACTTAACTTAATCATACATGTATGACAAGTTCATATATTGGATATATAAATGAGGCATTCTTATTTGGATTAAGAAGAAGTGTTTACAAATAACATGCCACAATCATACACGACAAGTTCTTAATAAATTGGATAGATATATAGATTCATTCTTTCTTACTTTTTTCATAAAATATTATGGTTAGCTCATTTAGGGAATGTTGGAATGAAGAAAATTGGGCCAGAAAAGAAAAAAAATGGCCTTCTTACTTATTTCGGAAGTAATGATGTTTTCCTTTATATGGCATAAGGCATGTTGATGTTTGCGGTGAAGTTTCAAGAGTCTTAAGTTGTATAATATATTAACAGTCCATGGACCTTTCATATTATAGCGCGATTTACACAATTAAAATATGCTATTATCCTTTTTTCAAGTTATCATATCGACATTGATATGAAAAAATTCATGTGTTTATACTGTTAGTACACATAACATGCTTCCGATTTTAAATTGCCAGAGTTATGAAGGGACAGTGGTGCAAATTATGGGTGGAAGGTACACATAATATCTCCTACCTACAAGTGCATCTAAAAGGACCACGGACTTCTCCAGTGTCACGGGTACATAAATAAGCCACTATCCCCATGCATATTATAAAAACTCAGCAGTTTGCACCAACTCAAAAAGGCCATTAATATAGCTACCATAATAATGCAACCAAAGAGTACTTTCCCTTTCATTCTTTTGATCATTTTTTTAAACTCTACTCATTCTCTGGCCTTCAACAATGGTGGTAATGGTGGCAAAAGGGAGATGACCTCGCCGCAAACATCTCCGTCACCTAGTGGAGGAACTGGTGCAGCTCATGGACCTAACTGGGATTACAACTGGGGTTGGGGTTCTAGCCCTGATGGAGGATGGGGTTATGGCTCGGGCTCAGGTAGGTCACCTGATGGATTTGGTGCGGGGTGGGGGTTTGGTTTTGGGTCCGGGAGTGGGTCTGGTACTGGCTATGGCTATGGTTCTGGTGGTGGAAGTGGTTCTGATGGCAGTGGTGGCTCAGGTAGTTATGGTAGTGGGAGTGCGCCACCGATGTCAGGGTAGAGAGATCATCCTGGGTGAACAACTTGGAGGAGTACTTTGTTCTTGTTTACAAATATTATGACAAACTATGTATTATAGGGTTTGATGTGTAGAAGAGCAGTATAGGAAATTAGTATATATCCCATATATCAATATGATGAATGTGTGCAGAACATTTTTAGTAAAAGAACGAGTTTCTCTTCTATGATCAGTACAAGGCCATAATACAACTCCCCACATCTGAATTTATATGCAAAGGCGGTATGCTATTGTTACTACATATTTTAAGATAAATAAGGTACATACATGCTGTTCTACCTGCTTCATGTCTTTTTTTTTTTTAGAATGGTAACAATGTATTCATCAACACAAAAAGGTAACAGTATGTACAGAGGTTGAAGCTGAAACCATGGCTAACTATCATCTATTATAGTGCTTCTAAAAACTGAAGTAATGTTTCAGCCCCATCTACAAAATGTTGTTTACACCAAAAATGAAAAGACACAATACAATTCAATTTCACTTTCTGGATAGGGCTGCTCTTGTCTTCGAAACATCTAGCATTCCTTTCTTTCCAAACAGTCCACCATATGCATTGAGGAATTGCTCTCCACCACTTTTTGTGTCTGATGTTCCCCCCCCCCCCCCCCCATATGAGACCAAGCTTTTAACAGATCTTCAGTGTGTCTTGGCATGCACCATTTGAGGTCAGCCAAGGTTAAGAAAAGATGCCATAGGTGTGAGGTTACTTGACAATGAAGAAATAGGTGACTGTTATCCTCATTGTGACTATTACACAGGAAACATCTTGATGAAAGCTGGACACATCTTCTTTGCAAGTTTTCATGTGTCAGGCACGCCCTTTTGTCACGAGGCAAGAAAAGCATGTTACTTTGTATGGAACTTGTGTCTTCCAAATCTACTTCCAGGGCCACTCTATCCCATGTTGCCCTTGGTTGCCATAAGAAGTATAGGCAGACCTCACCGTGAAAGGAATTCCCCCATCTGTTTTCCATACCATTGTGTCTTCACTCTCATTAAAACTTCCAACATCATCAAGTGTCTTAAGGAATTCTATCATTCTGCCGAGTTCCCAATCATTGAGCCTCTTCTGAAAGAGAAATCCCATCCATTTTGTACTCTTACCTCCATAATTTTGGCTTCAGGGTGTGAGGTGAGGCTGTAAATTTCAGGATAAGCATCTCTTAAGGGGCCATGACCTAGCCAATTGTCATTCCAAAATGAAATCCTTCTACCATTTCCATGCTTGAATCTGATGTGCGTGGAGAACTCCTCCCATCGTCTTCTTATTGTCCTCCAATTACTGACTCCATAGGCCGTGTTAACAGGTTTTGTGCACCATTCATTTTGTTTTCCATACTTCTGAATAATGACATTCCTCCATAATCCTTCCTCTTCTATGAAATATCTCCACAACCATTTAGATAGCAAACTCTTATTTTGAACCCTCAGATTCTTTATGCCTAAACCCCCCTCCTTTTTTGACCTGGTCACTATGTCCCAATTCACAAGATTGAAGCCCTTTTTCTCTAAGTTACCTTGCCAAAGAAAATTTCTCCTCAATGCATTCAATTTCTTTTCCACTCTCACTGGTAATGGAAAAAGGGACATCACATAAGTTGGAAGTGAATCCAACACACTGTTGATTAGAACTACCCTACCCCCATTGATAAGTATTGAGCCTTCCAGGTTGCTAGCCTCTTCTCACATTTTTCTAGAACTCCATTCCATATATCTAATGCTTTATTGTTTGCTCCTAATGCTATACCCAAGTAAATAGTAGGTAACGAGCCCACTTGGCATCCCAATATCCCGGCCAAAACCTGAACATCTGCTACTTCATTAACCGGATGAACAGTACTTTTTTCCCAATTCACATGAAGTCCTGAAAAGCCTTCAAAAACAGTAAGAATCATTCTGAGATGCATGACATTTTTCATGCTGGCCTCGCAAAAGATTAAAGTATCATATGCATATAGAAGATGGGATATGCTCAAAGAATCTTGCATTCTGTTGTTCACTTGGAATCGCCTGATCCACTCATTTTGTACTGCATTCTTCATCATGTTGTTGAAACCCTCCATGGCCAAGATGAACAAAAAGGGGGAGAGAGGATCCCCTTGTCTAAGGCCCCTTTGAGATGAGAAAAACCCTTCCCGGAAACCATTAACCAAAACGGAAAATTTAACTGTTGATATACAGAATTTCACCCATCCTAACCATTTGCTGCCAAAACCCATGTCTCCCATAATATTAATGAGAAAATTCCAATTTACATGGTCATATGCTTTTTGGATATCCAGTTTGCGTAAAAGACCAGGTACCTTGGACTTCAACCTAGAATCAACACACTCATTGGCGATCAAGACTGCATCCATGATCTGTCTACCCCTGATGGAAGCCATCTGTTGCTTGCCCACCAACTTGTCCACACCTTCTTCAACCTTTCAGTCAGAACTTTAGAGATGATCTTGTATATGCTTCCAATCAAACTAATAGGCCTATAGTCTTTCAGCTCCCTTGCACCATTCTTCTTTGGTATCAACACCACATAGGTAGCGTTGAAACTTTTTTCAAAATATTCTTGTGTGTGGAAATTTCCCATAGTTCCCATGATATCTCCTTTTACCACATCCCAACATGCAATCAAAAATCCCATTGTAAACCCATCTGGTCCCGACGCTTTTTCTGTTGCACACAGTTTCAACCCATTCAGTACTTCTTCTTCACCAAACTCCTCTTGCATTTCTTCCTTCTCAGCTTCAGAGATGCTTTGACTATTCATAAGAGTGAAACGAGGTCTCCATGTTCCAGATTCTGAGTATAATTTTTGATAAAATTCTACAACTTCACCTTTAATTGCTTGTGGATCATTAACCTCATTATCGTTTACAACCAACATATCAATGTGGTTAAACCTTCTATGAGCATTTTCCATTCTGTGGAAGTACTTAGTATTTTTATCTCCCTGCTTTAGCCACTGAATTCTAGATCTTTGTCTCCAAGCTATTTCTTCATGCGTAGCAATTTCTTCAATCTCCATAGCCATATTTGCCTTCAATAGTAGCTCATCATTTGTCAAACTCCTTTGTTCTTGTAGCTTGTCTAATACTTTCCAAGATTTTGGTCTTCTTCCTCCCCAAATTACCATAGTTCGCTAAGTTCCACTCTACCTGCTTCATGTCTTTCATGTTAGAACTTAGAATTGTCAATACTTAAAACTGAGCTCCCTGACATTACATGAAAATATTGCACCAAAAACCAGAAACACACCAGATGAATCCAAAATGATAGCAAAAAGAGCCTTGATCACAATACAAGAGTCTAGAGAAGATTTGTATCCTCAAAACAACTACACAAAATGGCACCACACTAATCTACTTTTCCTACTCGGCAGACAAGTAGACTTGATCTCAACACCTAACAACCATCAGATGCCCAAGTAATGATGCCACGTCTTCGTGTATGGCCAATTCTAGCAGAGGAAACCAACTTTGGTTTTCCTTTTGGCAGGGTTAGGTCATGAAATCAGCTGTATTTTTTGTAAGCAAATTTCCAAAGGAGAAACTTTTCTTTTTCGTGTTGAGGGTAGGGGAGGGGGGACAAGAGTGGAGCGAGGTATAAGTAAGAGGGGGTTCAACTGAATTCCAATCATCGAAAAATTATATTGTGCAAATAGGAAAAATGAAACTTTTTTTGTTATATATAAGTTGTTGAATCACTTTTTTTTGAAAAAAAAAATGGATAAGCTGTTGAATCACCTTGACATAAGAGAAGATTCTAATATACTGGTAAAGGAGGTTTGAAAGTTGCTTTAGATCACAGATTCAAACCCCTTTGCGCCATTCTACTATTTTCTTGAATCTCCTTGTAAAGCCACTGGAGGGGGAGGAGAAGTATCCCTCTTTATTTACTGCTTTAAAGACTGAAACATAGAAGTTGATACTTAAAAAGATCTGCTGCAAGCCAAATTCTTGTGACACACCTAATCCAGCCTCTTTAAATACAGAGCTGGATGAGATCCTGCCTCAGATGTACTCTTTTGAGGGCTGATGAATCCCCTTTTTTGAGGAACTGAGCAACATAAGGGGCCATGAGAACTACATTTTGGTCTGATACCAAAACTATTTCCATCATTATCATACCCAAAGTTGAAGCTGTAGTTACAGATTAACTTGACACTGCAGTAGTTACGGATCTGGCTAGGCACCTATTTCTGTACCGGTTCTGGAAGAGCGAAGAAAAAGGGGATGTTTTGTTAATACGAACAAAATAGTGTTTATAGCTGTAATAGATTATTTCTTTCTCCCTCTTCCTTCTTAGTAATTCCAGTCTCTTTCTAATATAGCCATAACTTCATCTAACATCGCCAAACCTAAAATGAAAGTGGTTGCCAAAATAGTGACTAGAGGAAAAATAATGGAGGAGAACTAGTTTACCAATTTATCGAAGGAAAAACTAGTCTACGCAATTGTAGGAGCACAAGGCAACAATACCACAACACACGAGATCAAGCTGAAAAGGAAGCGTATATTCACAAATACCAACTTTGCTGCTTGACCAAGGGAAATATAAAATCTTGGTACATGAACCGGTGAAAGAAAATTCCTGAAGAAGACTTGTAACACCAAGTTCTCATTGCGATCTGAATATGAAGTTCTCCGGAATAGTACTATTCATATAGAATTCAGTTGAAGGGAATTCAATTTAGTGCAGGAACTTTGTCATGCACTATACGTTTTGGTAATCGTGTAGTGCTTACGCTCAAACTCATCTTTCACACAAGGGGACAGTTATTGCTAGCTGGGTAGTTTAGCTTGACACTGCTTCAAGCTAGTTTTAGTTTGACACTGCTTCTCCCAGAACGAATAAGCCGGACACTGCGTCACTGGTTTATAATGCAGAGGAGCAGTTTCGAACAGGTCAATGGCAAGATTGTGGTCAGCTTCAATTTAAAGTCCTGCATAGAAGCTAGTTTAACTCTGGCAATGAGTTTCTTTATAGAGCTCTAGCTAAGCTAGAAGGGAAGATATACAAGAAATCGATCCTCGATTGCATAAATGTAGAGCATTTGAGAGGAAAGTTTGATTCTTGAAGATAGAGTCGATCTGTTGGATGAAGTAGACATGCATTTTCGTTTAGCTTCTCCCTTTACTTTTTTTTTTAAAAAATGCTTTTCTTTTCTTTTGGTGTTGAATGTATGTGAGTAAGGAAGAGCATGCACATGCGGACATGGCCAGGATACACTTTTGCAATTCATCTCCTCCACTGAGCTGCTACCTTCTTCTTTTTTTCGTAAATCAATATGTACCTACTTGTTCTAAAAATACTTAATGAGTTAAAATTTATTTTTACATCTAAACAAGTAAAAAACATAAAGGATAGTAAAGCATTACCTGAACGAGATAATAAAAGATGTGAAGTCCCTTGGGATCTTTGCTACTCTGACATCCATCAGTGATCCAATCTTTGATGTAGTGAAGGGTATGTGCTCATTGCCCATCACAATCTCAAGCTCCAGCCTTCCCACTCGATCAGGTTCAGGCTATTGCTATAATCTTCGGACTTCCTTCATGATCTGGAACAAATACAAACCCACAATCCATTTTGTAAATCCGAATAGATATCATATAAAGAAAATTATGAGGAAAATAGCCAAGGAAGGGGGAACGACACAACACAACAACATATATTTTCTATTCAGATAAATACAAAAGCACCATCCACGCTCTCCAAATCAAAACCACCACCACACTGGGAAAATATTCATAGGAAAGCAAGACAGACTACACTATTCACTCATTCATAACAAGCGAATTAATGCTCAGCTAAGTTTAAATATTTCTTGGACGAGTTCGCTGCTTTGAACCAGAAGTGGAGGGATGAGGAGGAACCAGTAACCAAATCTAGTAAAGGTCAACTTTCGATAGAAGCAAACATCTCAAATTACACACTTAAGTAAAGAGAAAGCCCACAACCCTAGACCTGCACAATGAGGAAATCTGGTGCACCAAACCAGTGAGACTACCTCTTGGTGTCAGCTTATGGAAAAGCATCAGACAACAATGGCCAATCGTTTTGGCAAATAGTGACTTCAGCGTCGGTAATGGAAGGAGAATTTCTTTTTGGAGTGATAATTGGTTGGGGCATGCCCCCCTCAAAGATCTTTTCTCTGATTAATTTAGTTTGACCTCTAATCCAGCAGTCACAATAGAGGGAGCATGAGGCCAACAAGGATGGAACTTAAATTTTAGAAGACTTCTAAATTATTGAGAAATAGAAAGAGTAGCTGATATTTTGAAGTGTTTGGAAACGTTTCAAGGAACAAACAATAATCAGACTCTCTGTTTTGGAAAGGCAGCAGTAGCAGAATTTTGTCTGGCAACAGCAATCATTCCACTTCATGGCCGTGGAAGCAAATCTGAAAAACAAAAATCCCTTTCAAAGTTGCTTGTTTTACTTGGTTGGTCACAAAGAAAGCTTGCCTTACTCAGGAGAATTTGAAGAGAAGAGGCATCAAATTGTGCTCTAGGTGTCACCTGTGTAAAGCTGCCATAGAGAGCATTAAACATTTATTTTTGCATTGTGTGGTCGCAGATCAACTATGGCAGCTCTTTCTTAACATGATTGGTCTCAAGTGGTGTATGCCTGAAAGCACAAAAGAACTATTGGAATGCTGGAACAACACAAATGGCATTGTGAAACAAAAGAGTTGGTGGAGAGTTATTCCAGCATGCATCTGGTGGACGTTATGGAAAGAACAGAATGCAAGATGCTTTGGAGACGGGCAATTCCATACAAAAGATCAAGATGAACTGTATTTTGTTATTTCACTTTTGGTGTAAAGAAAAATATGTAAATGAATCAGAATCTATACTAGAAGTCACAGAATCATTGTAGATGCTCAGGTGATATTTTGTTTTTTTTTTGTAACTTGTAAATAGTACCCAGCACTACCTTTGTGCTGTCATTTATAAAATATGTCACCATTCTCAAAAAAAAAGTTATACCATTTCAGGAAGATCGCATTTCTTCGTATTCATATGAACCCAGAAAACACCCTTAATTTCTCTGTTTTAAGAGTTGGAACAAAATAGGCCAACAGAATGGCGTACATCATTCACATAGTCGAGCTAACTAATTTGTGATTGAGGCTCAAAGTTGTTGTCATCCTTGTTCTTCATCCGGAAAACATTCTAGAAAAAGGGCAGCCTGGTGCACAAAACATCCTTGCCTTCACACATGATCCCGGGAAGGGCCCCTCCCCAAGTGGTGTGATGTACAAAAACTTTCCAATTTATGTTAAGAGACCAATTTTTGAGTAGTAGAAAGTAATTAGCCTGACTGGAGGAAAACGGATATAGAGAATTCATACATCTAAATTCTAAACCAAACTAGTGTGAGGGATTGAGGCATAACAATAGTTGTTTAAAGAACATAACTTCACATAGAGGAGAAAACAAAAATTGCAGCTACCAAGAAATAGCATAAGAAGAGAAAAAGCAAACCTCTATGCTTAATTGAGCTTGAGCAAAATTTCATCACAGAAAAATATTAAAAAAATGCAGTGATCATAAAATATCAGAAAAGAGAAAAACCAAACTTTTGTGCTAGATATTGAGCTTGAGCTAACCCCTTCTTAGCAAAATTGCACACAAAGGATTAAACACAAATTGCAGCTATAATGAAACAGCATAAAATAGAAAAAGCAAAACCTTTATGCTTGACATTTAGCTTGAGCTAACCCCTTTTGAGCAAAAATAACAGATTTAAGAATAGAAGCGCAACGTTCTTGAATGCTACTTGTTGTGCGTCTTAGTTAAATCCCGGAGACATAGCTCTAAGCCAAGCAAGTCTTATTTTGAGTTCTAACGAGATGTAATTATTTTGATCAATCCCCCTTCTTTTTGAGCAAAATTACAGATAGAGAGTACTACAACAACAACAACTTACCCAGAATACCCCACACAGAGAAGACAAAATACAAAACTGCAGCGACAATAAATAGCAGAAAAGAGAAAAAACAACACTTTATACTCTATATTGAATTTGAACCAACCCCTTTTAAACAAAATTGCAAACAGTGACATAAATTAACAATAATTGCAGCTTTCAACTGTTAAAATCCCAGCGGAGAGGCAAAACAACACAAGGTGATCTCTTTCTATAATGATGCACAGAGTTACTCAGTAAGGGTGACTAACGGTCCGATTTTGACCAGACCGGGCCGGAAACCGGCTCGGACCGGCCCGGACCGGTTGAGACCGGACCGTTGGTCCCTAACAGCCTCCGGTAGCCGGTTCCGAAACGGCTTCGCGAAAAAAAATCGGATGAACCGGTATAAAATTGGACCGGAACCGGCCGGACCGGACCGGTCCATAAATTTTAAAAAAAAAAAAAGAAAAGGAAAAATCTGTTTTTTCTAGCCGTTGGCAACGGCTCTTTTGACCCCCTAGCCGTTGTCCAACGGCCAAAAACTGTCATTTTGACCCCTCTACCACCCCTAACTATTTTTTTCTATAAATACCCCATTATTTCATCATATTTTTCACACAAATCTTCCAATTCTCTCAAATTTTCTCAATATTGCTATTATTCTACTTTGGCTATTTGTTAAAAATTTATAATTTGGCTACTTTATCAAGTTCTATTTGGAGTTTCTATCAAAGTTATATTTGGCTATTTGGTGAAGTTTACAAATATCAAGTATTGGGTCAATTGGATGCGCTACTTGGTTGAAATATCAATTTGGCTATTTTTGTAATTTTTCGATTATCAAGTATTCAACTAATTAATTGAAGTAGAGGCTCAAGTTTCAACTTCACCTCAAATATACGGTTATATTTAGTTGGTCGTTCCTACTTCTACTCTTTTATAATATTTTTTGTCATATATATTTATTTTATTTGCTATTATTATGTCTCAAAGAGGTTCAATTGGAACTAGTAGTGGGGGGCGGGCACGTGGTCGTAGGGGAAATAGGGGTAAAGAAATTGCTGGTAGTTCTAGTCAGTTCACCCACATAGATGATTCTCAATATTATCATAATGTTAGCGCTGATAATATACTTGATCAAGAAATGTTAGAAACACGATATGGGAATCAAAGCGGGGTTAATTTAGAAGAAACACCTGAATTTCAAGCTAGTCCACCCGAAGTTCAGTCTGACTTGCCTCCTGAACCTCCTACTAGAATACCGGCTAAACGTAAGGATAGATCTGAGGTGTGGGAATTTGCATCAAAGAATGTTGTAGCGCAGACGGCCACATGTGGGATTTGTGATAAGGTGTGGGTTTTCAGAACTGGGGGTAATGAGGGTGGGACGGGTAAACTTAGGGTCCACATGCAAAAGAAACATCCTAAAGAATGGTCAACGGGGGCGGGTGGTATATATTTAGGGACCGAACATGGGGGAGTAGCGCATGATGAATCTTCGGGTACCCAAACAAGAATTAACCAAACAACATGAGGGCTTCTTACTTATGATAAACAAAAGGATAGGGAAGCTATTGCTAAACTAGTTGCCCTCGAGGGTTTACCTTATAGTTTTCCTTCTTCTACTGGTTTTGTTCATTATGTTCAGCCTATATATAATCCCTTTTTTCATGGTTTTCCAAGAACTACTGTTAAAAATGATAATATTAAATTTAAGAACGAATATCGGGATTATTTGCGATATATGTTTGATAACTTTGACACTAGAGTATGTCTTACTACGGATATGGGTCGTTCTACTAATGGATGTGATTATATTACTGTTACTGTTCATTGGATAGATCCTAATTGGGTATTTCAAAAACGTATTATTGCTTATAAAGTTGTTGATGAACCACACATGGGAAATTATATTTGTAATAAAGTTTCATCAATTTGTCGTACGTACTTTTTATCTAACAAAGTTTTTAGTATTACGGTAGATAATGCTACAAACAACACAGATGCACTTAGGAACTTGATACCTATTTTGAACCCCCCCTTTTGCTGAATTTTTTCATGTTAGGTGTGCATGTCATATTTACAACTTAGTAGTAAGAGATGGTCTTGACTTGTTTAACGAAATTATCAAAAAGGTGCAGATAGCTATTACTTATATTGTTAGAAATAAAAACCAAGAAAGAAGACGAGAATGGGAAAGAAAGTGTGTAGAATTAGGAATGCCAATTAGGAGAGTCCCAAAGGAAAAAAATGTCGTGAACGAAGATGTCGCTCTGAAATTTGGAAATTTATGGAGTATAATAGAGAAGATCACAAAGCTAAATGTAGAATTTGTGCAAGAGAGTGGAGCTTAGTGGGTGGAAACTATAATCAACTTATACAACACTTAGAAAGACAACATAATTACGAATGGAGTCGTCGTGTGGGGGGCATATATCTGCGTAATAATTGAAGAAATGGTTAAGAAATTTTCTATGTCATTTCAATTATGTACTTTCGAATTTCTAGTTTATTTAGTATCTTTGTAATTTTATATTTCTAGTTTGTTTTTGTCATTTGAATTATGTATTTCCCGAATTTTCAATAAATTGTATGTATTTCTTTTCCAATTAACGTTTGTTTAGTGTTTATTTATTTACTTTACATTAATAAATTTAAAAATATAATTTACATAATTATTTTGTTTCATTAAAATATATAATTTACCTAATTATTACAAATGGTATTTACATAAATTGTTAAGTTTTTCAATTTTCAACTTTATTTGCCTAAAAAAACTAAAAAAAAAAATTAAAAATAACCATTAAACCGGCCGGACCGGACCGGTACCGACCGGCTTAACGGTCGCCGGAACCGGTCCCGATCCGGCACCAATTTTTTAAACCGGATAGGACCGGACCCGTAGGCCTGTAAAAGCCCGGTTTTCAAATTTTTTTGTCTCGGTTCCGGCCGGAACCGGAATCCGATATCGGTCCCGGACCGGACCGGGCCGTTAGCCACCCTTATTACTCAGGTATTTGTGCTAGTAGTAGGTAACAGACACCGTAAAATTAGTCGAGGCGCCACAAGCTAACTCCGATACCAAAGCTATAAAAACGACTGCAACTTTTAAAAAAAGGAAGGAAAATATGAAAGTGGAATTGAAAAGGTGAAAGACCTCACTATCGGCAACAATATAGGTGATTTCTTTATTTCAATTCAAGCTTTTACGGACACAGTTACTCCATATTTGTATTGTGTTGGTGGAAAGTAACATATACTTTTGAAATTAGTTGAAGTGCGCCTAATTATAAAAATAATTGTAACTTTAAATAAAAAGAAGTAAAACAAATAAATTTTTGAATTGAAAAAGGGAAAAGGGTCAAACATACTCCTAATCTATTGGAAAAGGTTTAAAAATGCTCTTCATTAATCTTTTGGACCAGATATATCCCTATCATTTACCTTTAGGTTTAGAAATGCCCTTAAGATTTTTCTTAGGCTTAATATTACCCTAAAAACTAACGTACTTTTAAAAAAGAAAAAATTATTAAAAAAATAATAAGGGAACGTTTTTGCCCATAATATTAACGAAAGGCATTTTAAAATCATTACCAATAGTTTAGGAGAAGTTTTGGCCCTTTTCCGTATAAAAATTATTGATATTTTTTAAAAAATTAACTCTCGACTTATTATCAGTTTAAAATAAACTTTTGATAAAACATATTTACAGTTCACAAATGTATATACATGATATAGAATAAAACAGAGAGTACAACAACAACAACAACAACAACAACAACAACAACAACAACAACAACAACAACAACAACATACCCAATAGAATCCCACAAGTGAGGTGTAGCGTGAGATGTACGCAGACCTTACTCCTACTAAAGTGGAGAGGTTGTTTTTGACAGACCCTCGACTAAAGAAAAATAATTTAAAACATGTTTGAAAGGACAAATTACAACTTAAACACATATATAATTAATGTATAATATCTATCAATCATAAAAAAATATTAACTGTATATACTCTTAAAAAATTATCAATTAGTTTTTATGATCGATAGACATTGCATACATTTTATATATATATATATATATATATTACACACTTAGTTGTACTCTCTATTTTATTTTATATTGGGTATATACATTTGTGAGCTGTAAATACCTTTTATCAAAAGATTATTTTAAACAAATAAGTCAAGAGCTAATTTTAAAAATCTACCAATAATTTTTAAACGGAAAAAGGCCAAAACTTCTTCTAAACTATTGGTAATGGTTTTGAAATGTCCTTCTACTGTTTTATCTTTTAATTTTTTTTTTCTAATGTCAGTTAGTTTTTAGGGTAATTTTGAACCTAAGTAAAATGTTGAGGGTATTTTTGGCCTTAAAGATTAACGGTAGGGGTATATCTGGCCCAAAAGGTAAACAAAGGGTATCTTAAACCTTTTTTAGTAAGTTAGGGGTATTTTTGATAGGGGTACTTTTAACCCTTTTTCGATTGGGAAAAAATAACCACTAGGTGATTTCTAGTAACTTTTTCTCGAATGTTCAAGTCTTGGTGGACAGAGTTACTCCATAACTATGTTGGTGGGAGGTAGCAGGTACCTCACGAAATTAGTCGAGGTGCGTACAAGCTTGCTCGTACACTACGATCATAAAAGAATATTGCAACTTTAAACCAGCAGAAGGAAAAACATATGAAATTTGGATAGGAAAAGTAAAGAACCTCAATATCAGCAACAACACTAGGTGATTTCTTTCTATGTATTCAAGTATTCGTAGACAGAGTTATTCGATATCTGTGTTGTGTTGGTGGAAGTGAAAAGGTATTTGTGGAATTACTAGAGGTGAGCGAAAGCTTGCCAGTACACTATTGTTATAAATAACAAATTGCAACTTTAAACAAAAATAAGGAAATATTCTGCATTTTCTTCTATTTCTGCCATTTTATTAGGAAAAATTGAGTCAAATGTTGGTTTCAATTATAATAAAGGGAACCAAATAAAGCATAAAATAAGCCTAAGCCGGAGGTTTCTAGAAAAACTATATTCGCCGTCTCAATTTATGTGTTCATTTTTATTTTTTTTATAGAATAAACGCTTACTAATTTTGAAGATAATTTAACTTGAATTTCTTATTTACAATAAACTTTTTTTAACATACAAAACATTATAGCATATTTAAAATCACAAATTTCAAAATAAATATAGCCACATAGTTATTATGGCTCGTTTACGACCACAAATTTCAAATATTTTTATTTTTTCTAAACTTCATGCCCAATCAGAGAGTATTGTAAATAATTTTCAAATTGATATGCAGTAAGTACGTAGTAAGTTTATGTGAAGGTTTCATGATTTCTGAGAGTCAAAAGTTTTAGTTTGACAATAAATTTGGACGTAGAATCCTTAAGTATTTTAAAGTATAGTTAGATACTATATAAAAAATATTATAAAATATAATAATTAACATATCACAATTTTTAAAAATATATAAAAATATTGTGGTCAAAGAAAAATTCGCTTAACATTAAAAAGTAAAAAGTGTAACATAAATTGGACGAATGGAATAGTATCTATAGAAGTGAAATCTTGTTTTCAATATGAAATATTTTTCTTATATGAGAAGTGAAATTATAATAGCAATTCTTTTGATAAATTGCATAATAGCAATTCTATTATAAGTCATACTCCATGTCAATGATCTTAGATAACCAAAAAATACAGTAAAGTACTTAATTTGTAATTGTTTAATCATATTGTTGCAAAAAAATTAATTTCATATATTTGCTAAAATTCACTTATAATTTTGAATATGAAGAAGTGAAGTATCACGCCTATGATGGATGTAATACAGTCAAATCTCATCATAACAGTCTCTCGTTATAACATCATTTCAGTATAATGGCCTAATTTCCTCCAAAATCAATTTTTCATATTATATTTTACCTCTCTATAACACCATTCTACCTATAACGGCAATGGCGTTCACTATAGCGGAACGCTCTTTGTAAAATTACCTCTCTATAACAGCCATACTTAAATATTACGTGATTATATTTTGTAAGAGATATATTATGTATAAAATAAATAAAAAATATTTATGATAATCAGTCGTACAATAAATATATTTCATTTTTCACATTCATACCATAAAAATAATTATATAAAAATTGTATCAAGTATGTATAGTTTGTCGGTATGGTACAACTAGTTATGGATTTATTAATAGTTATATTTTTTATTAATGAAATATGAAAATTTATTGAGCTTTTAAAATTAACATGTATTTTTTTCGTACTTTTCAGTTATAACAGCTAAATGAGATGTAAACGTCAAACGCCAGTATACATATATGTACCAGCACCTCATTATAGAGGCCATGAAAGTTCTAGACAAATGCTGCCACTATAGCAAGGTTTGACTGTATTTGTAGAAATAATAGTTTCCTTTAATTGATCTGTGACATATAACACATTATCGCTAATGAGGTTTTAGATGTGATATCATAACTCGATTCATATGTTATAACCAAAATGTTATGAATTCAATTTTTACTGGAAGTTTTCACTTGCGGCCCTCAATTTTATTTTAAAAATCGAATTTTATTATCAAATATGAACAATAGTCATTTTCCCCCTACATTATATATGGTATTGTATCTTTTTTGCCCTGACATTTTCATTCACCATCTATGTTATACATATTTATGATATTTTATACTATTTTAACCAAGATGACTAACCTATAATTTAAATAATATTAGATTTTATTATATTAATTTAAATTCATTAACATCATATATAATATGAGTTTAAGTTCGATGCACTGTCGGTATATGTCATTTTTACCTGCTACAACAGGTTATCAACTTTTCCTTCAATTTTTTTTCATTTCCCAAAATCACCCCCCCCCCCCCCCACCAACAAGCCCTCCCCCTTCCAACTCTCTGTCTTCCTCAAATCTCAACCAAAAGATTCTCTTAATTTCTACTTCAAATCTCATAAAGTTTTGAGCATAGAGTTCATTCAACTTTCCATTTTTAAATATTCAACAGTGATAGTATATGTTTACTAGAGTACCTTTGGAACCTAAAAAGTAAGAGGTAATCCTTTGAAAATCATACATAGAACACCCACACTGGTGGAACTACACGGCCAAAAGATTGTTGAAGTCACACATGAAGACATATTGTTTGTTACATCACATCAAAAGAAGTTTCAAGATTTAAAATATTTGGAGGATAGAGGAATTATATTACTTCTTATATCAATACGAGAGCTACCAAAAATTTAAACATGGGTAATTTTATCATGAAATTAAGAAAAACCCAGGAAATATTTCATGAAGAATGTTAGAATTTACTTAGCAAACAATGATGAAAAAGGACCATTATTTTATTACCAGTCAAGTTGGCGATAATTTTGGTTAGAGACTTCAATTAGGATTTTTTTAATGTAAATTAGATATATTTAAAAAAAAGAAATAATATTTAAGAAAGTTAATAAATTTACCTTTAAAATGACCTGATGGTGTAAAAGTTTTTGTAAACCGACGGTGCATAGAACTTACCCTTTTTTTATAAAATTTCTAACTCTGACGCCAGTTATTATGACTATTATTTTAGTATTAAGTGTTTTAAGTATGTATGCATGCACATAATGTAAACCCCCCCCCCCCAGAGGGAGGAGGGAAGAGTGAGTGCGAGTGTTTTTTTACATGAGTGTGAGTGTGTGTTATTAATTTCACTTTCTCTCTTATTCTCTACTCTATTTTGTATATAGATTTTTTAATTTTGATTATCATAAATAAAGTTATAGTTTGAAACTCATTTATATATATTCTTTGGTTTTCTTAAAATTTACCGACTCTATCAATATTTATTTTTGTATTGAATGCATTAAATATATGCTTTTGAAGTTCATTATATTTTCAATTATTAAAAGACTGGATTTGAGTTTTAATTCATATGACTAATCAAATTGCTGATACAAGCAATTATTTATAATTTATCTTTTTAATATATCCAATTATTATTCCTTACTCTTTTTTCATTTTGAAAATATCATTTTATAGGTTAGTCCATGTCATAGAATAAAAGATATCATGATATTAAAAAAATACAAAAAAATAATGTTTTAATAATTTAAAGGGTAGAGTGAGTATTGCAAAAAAAAAAAACATATGAAATATGGGGAGGAAAATGACTAATGTTTATAGTCGAGGGAAAGTTCGATTTTTAAAGCAAAGATGTGGTGCAAATGATTTTCGCTCATTTTCCTCTAGTGCACTACAATTTTAGTTGTTATGTAGTTACCATATAAATTTTGATTGTTATTTGTTACTTCAAATATTTTTACAATTTTGAAAGAATTAGTCCAAAGTCTCAAGATCCGATTGCGTTGATTTCGGCTTCTTTTCCTCGCTCTCATGACGTTCTCCTTCTTTCACATTAACTCAATCAAAACATAATCAAGATTCACTTTCAGTAGTGAAAACAAAACTTATAAGCATTGGTTCATCAAAAAAGGAAAACTATAGCTTATTACTAAAAAAAGATGTATAGATCATCAAGCACGACTCGAGTCTCAGACGATTACTTCAACACCTATAACTATTATACTAATTCCAATTTATCACCTTCACAAAAGGTATCTCCAGCACTAAGAGCTTTGTCTTTGGAAACCAATGATCAATTACCAATACATGAGCCACTCTCTGATATTGCTAAGAAAGAAAAATCCCGTGCCAAGTTTGCAGAGAATGCTGTTCATGTCATTCCTTTTGTTTTACTCTTGTGTGGATTCATCCTTTGGTTTTTGTCTAATCCAGGTAACTTTACATCATTATTACTCTTTTGTTTTGAGCTTCATCAACAAAATGGATGTTGAATAAGATTAACGCATATTATATCCACATATTATATCCACATATTATATATTTAGGTCCAGTGTTAAAGATTCATATGCTCGTAGAAAATAAAGAACTTCTAATGCATGGCTTGAGAAAATATTTTGATAATATTAGATAGAGACGGATTTAAATGGATCTAAATGGATATTGAAATAACTTAACTGACCTCAATTGGATTGAGGCTTAGTATTGTTGTTACATTATTGTTGCTACTATTGTATAAATAAATATTCAACAGTTAAAGAGTTCATTAATTTAATATGCTACTGTATGACAATATTTCTTCAATTCTATCAAATTGTCTGCGCGAAAATCATATGCATCCCCAACTCTGCTTTAAAAATCAAACTTCTACTCCAACTATGAACAATATAAATGCTTTTTTATTGGTTGGTCGTGGTATTTCTTAATCAACTAAATAGCCTAGCTTCTTATTTGTTATAAAACAGACATTGATGCACCAATGAAAGGTGAAGCAATTTCTACAAGAATAGAAGGATTGACACTTGATGGAGATCTTGACCCCGATGGCATGCATATTGCAAATTTATCTCTAGACTTGAACGATGACGACTTGATAAAGCAAGATGAAGGTCGTCGAACATCTTATTTGGAAAACAAGGTCCTATGAAATCCTTTTTTTTTTAATGCTAAAATACTCATTTGGTTTCTGAAGATTAGTGTTCTAGCACAAAAGTTTCATTTCAAGAAAGGGCGATGTATTATGATACTTTTTTCATATATTGCCTTTGAAAGAGATCCATTTATTTATCCAAATATAGAGATACACATCTTCGTGACGAGCAATATAATGATAAAGCGAGGTTGAAATATAGGAATTTTCAATTCTAGATTGTTGGTACATGAAACATAACATATATAATAAAATCCTATTAAGAAATCAAGATAGTGAAATTATGTAATTTTCACAATATTCTCAAGTTGAATACAGTTAACTCGGCTAAGACGGAGCATGTTTGTTGATTATGTTTTAAGTAGCTCGATTATAATAGTGATGGATTACCTATTTTAATTTCTCGAAAATAAAATCGCCCGTCTCTATGATCTTAATAAGTTTTGAAGTTATTTAGATTACTGATTCAATTTAGTCTCGTGTAGGACAAAGAGTTAATGTTATAATTAAAAGATAGCATAAGTATACTGTTTAACTAAAGATGTCATATTAACCTCCCACTACAACTTATATACTACTTCAATATACATTATTAATCAAAGAATGTCATATTGTCACCGCAATTTTATCGATCTGGTCTGAACTTTAGAATTCAGTTTAGAATTTAATTGTTTGGTGGATCTTACTATTGAAGTAAGTTGTACTCATAGTTCAAAAATTAGTTACGGCAATTAGTTAGAATCTGCCTAATCAACCTATTAGTTTTAATCAATTCAGCCATGTATCTAGCTTTTCTAGGTATTATTCAATCAATACATTCAGTTACCATTCACATGAATCTTTCTCTCTTCCTCTCCTTCTCACATCTTGTTCTGTGTTCATCTTCTTCATTTACTTGTAACCTGCTTCTATGGCTATGAAGGCTTGAATCAGTTCATGGTATTAGAGCTTCTCGAGCTAAGATCTTGAGGTTGATTCTGGTTATTGTTTCTTCCTTCTGTCTCTAGTGATTCACTTCTTGATTCTTAAATTCTTCTTCGACTTCTGCTAGAGTAAAATGGCTAAGACTGGTGAAGCCCAAGTAATATACCACTATCATCCTCTATATCTGCACTCTAATGATGATAGTGGTATCTCTTTAATTTCTATTCAATTAATGGGTAGTAATAATTACTCTCTCTGGAGTAGATCTATGAGGATTGCTCTATTAAAAAGAAATAAGTTTGGGTTAGTTGATGGTTCTTGCAAGAAAGAACAATACATCGAAGGGCTTCGAACACAATGAAAAAGGTGTAATGCAATCGTGTTGTCATGGCTAATGGATTCTGTGTCTAGTAGCTTACTGGGAGGAGTCATTTATACTTCTAATGCACAGTTAGTCTGGGAAGATCTGAAAGAAATATTTGATAAGACAAATGACTCAAGAACTTTAAACTGCATAAAGAAATCAGTATCTTGATCCAAGGAACCAATTTTGTGTCTGTGTATTTCACCAAACTGAAGGATTAGTGGGATGAGTTTGAGGCATTAGTGCCCAATCCTGGGCGCTTTTTCGCCTACTCTTCGCTCTGGACTGTTGTGATTGTGACTAGTCTAATGATTTCAAAATGAATCTCCAAAGGCAAAAATTGTATCAATAATGAGTCTAATCTTCAAGCTAGGAGTCAGATATTGTTTATGAGTCCTACTCCAACAGTAAATCAGGCCTATGCTATGAACATTGGTGATGAAAGTTAGAAATGAGTTAATAATCACACTGGGGTTCTTGGAGTTGCACTAGCTATTGGTGGATTGGATCAGGTTGCTATGTATTCTAAGACAAAGAGTGTGCAGAATTTCAAGAAACAGTCAAAAGATCTGTACTGTGAATTTTGCAAACTGACAAATCACAACAAAGAGGATTGCTGGAAACTACGCCCTGAAAAGAAAATGAGAAGACCTCGAACTCTGTTTATTGTGTTCAGAATGAGAATGGCTCTAGTCAAGGAAATGGACAGTTATTTCAGCAAATTGGCTTCACTCCAGAACAATATGCACAGATATTGCAGCTTCTGGGAAATCAGCACAATAATGCTCTATCTACAGCTGCCAATATAGCAGGTACTAGCACTTCTTTTCTAGTATCAAGTAATAGTCAAGATTGGATCGTTGATACTGGAGCTACTAATCACATGATCTCATATGTCAATTAATTGCTTGATAAAGGTTCAAAACAGCTAACTAGTACTAAGTCAATATTTTTGCCTATGGAGATATAGCATATGTGGCTCACACTGGGACTAGCACTATTGCAGAAAATAGTACATTGAATAATGTATTTCATTTGCCTCAATTCAAATACAACTTGATGTCAGTCTCTCAAATAACCAAAGAACTTGTGTGCTCAGTCACTTTCTTTCCACATTTCTGTATGTTCCAGGGTCTTTGCATCTTTGCAGTGAGAAAGAGAAGATGATTGGTAAGGAGAAGAATGGTCTCTACTTGATGTATGGTAAAGGAGAATATACAGTAGAGGCAACCAGCTTAACAACAGACATCAATGACAGTGAAATAAACTTGTGGCATAGAAGACTTCAGACACATCTCAACTACTGTTCTGAAGAAAATTATACCAGCTGATAATGGTAAAATTAGTAAAATGTTAGATACTTGTTCAGTTTGTCCATGTGCAAAAAATACTAGATCTCCATTTCTTAATAGTTCTGTAAATAGTAAAAATGCATTTGATTTGATACATGTTGATATATGGGGTCCTTATAAAACTCTTATTTTTTATGGCAATAAATACTTCTTGACTATAGTGGATGATCTGACAAGAATGACTTCAGTATTTCTGCTGAAATTAAAGTCTGATGTATGTGTGGTTTTATAAAATTTCTTTAATTTAGTGATAAATCAGTTCAACTCTTCTGTCAAAGTTATAAGAACGATAATGAAACTGAATTTCCGAACTCAGATTGTGATGAAAAGTTCAAGAGACATGATTCATCAGAGATCATATGCCTATATACCACAACAAAATGGTGTTGCTGAAAGGAAGCATAGACATATCCTTGAAGTAACTAGAGCCATATGATTTCAAGCAAATATCCCTCTAAAATTTTGGGGTCATTGTGTACAAGCTGTTGTTTATCCAATAAACATGATACCTTCTTCAATAACTGGAAACATGTCTCCTTTCCAGAAGTTGTTTAATAAGAAACCTTCTATGAGTCACCTAAGGATAGTAGGGTGCCTTTGCTATGCTAAGGTTGTGCAAGAGCAGGACAAGCTGGCATCTAGAATTAGAGCTACCGTACATATGGGGTATTCTGAGGTACATAAGGGATACATACTATATGATCTAACTCAGAAAACATTCTTTATGAATAGAGATTTCACATTTAAAGAAGATGTATTTCCTTTCAAGCAAAATAAGGATACACCTTTTTTATTTCTGGACAGTTGGTGTGAAAGTCACAATGAGGGTTTCAACCTATCACTCAGTTGAATCCAAAGGGAGCTGAGAATGTTAATCAAGAAGAGGAAGAAGTTGAGCATCATTATCAACAACCATCACCAGAAAATGAGGTGCAAGTTGAAGCAATTGAAGCTACATAACAAGTAGCTATTCCACCACAGGAAATAGTGGAACAATTACCAGCTCAACCACCACAGCAGCCAGTTATTAGCAGGCCTCCTAGAACCAAGAACCCACCAATATGGATGAAGGATTTTGTATCACTAGGGGTGCATGAAGGTATTCAATATCCTATGAAAAGATATCTTTCATATGATCATATCCCAAGTTGTAAAGGACCCTAGGTGTATTGAAGCACTGAAAATAGAACTTGAAGCACTAGAGAACAACAAGACTTGGACAGTAGTAACTCTACCTCTAGGAAAAAGGCCAATAGGCTGCAATTGGATTTATAAGATCAAAAACAAAGCATCAGGAGAAGCAGAAAGATTTAAGGCAAGATTGGTTGCAAAGAGGTCAGTCAAAAGGAATGTATTGACTACCATAAAACATTTTCACCAGTAGTGAATATGGTCAAAGTCAGGACCATTTTAGCCATAGCAGCTTCTAAAAATTAGAGTATATATCAAATGGATGTATCCAATACAGTTTTACAAGGTGATTTATATGATGAAATATATATGATATTACATTAAGGATTTAAGATCCAGGGGAGAATCAAGTGTATAGGCTCACTAAATCCTTGTATGGACTTAAGCAAGCATCAAGGCAATGAAATGCAAAGTTATCAGAAGCTTTGTTGAAGATGCAGTCTCATCAGAGTCAATTGGATCACTATTTTTTCATTAGGAAAACCAACCTTGGTATTGTAGTGGTGTTAGTCTATGTGGATGACATATTTATCACTGGAGATAGACTAGAACTTATAGAAAAAATCAAGGGCAATCCACAACATGCATTTAAAATGAAGGATCTAGGGGAACTCAAGTATTTTGTGGGCATAGAGTTTGCTAGATAAGGGAAAAGAATCCTAATGCATCAGAGAAAATATGCACTAGAACTGATTTCTGAAGTTGGACTTACTGCTGCTAAACCTACAGACACTCCTATTGATCCTAATATCAAGTTCACTACTAGAGAATATGATGAACACTTGAAGCTGAACTTGACAAATGATAGGCTGTTATCAAATCCTAGTGTGTATCAAAGACTCATTGAAAAACTGTTATATCTGACTGTCACTAGACCAGACATTGCCTATAGTGTACAAACTCTTTCTCAATTCATTCATCAACCAAAGTTATCTCATCAAAATACAGCTATGAGAGAGATCAGATACATGATAGGCCAGCCAGGACAAGGAATCTTGATGTCAAGCAACCATATTGATAAGATAGCAGCCTACTGTGATGCAGATTGGGCAGCATGTGTTGTCATAAGGAAATCTGTAACTGGATACATTGTGAAGCATGTGTTGTCATAAGGAAATCTGTAACTAGATACATTGTGAAACTGGAAGACTCTTTAGTTTCATGAAAATGTAAGAAGAAGACTACAGTCTCCAGAAGTTCAGTTGAAGCTGAATACAGAAGCATGGCATCTTTGTCTGCAGAATTGACTTGCTTTTTCTGGTTAATTACTAAAATAAGAGTCAAATATGAACTGCCAATCAAGATTTACTCTGATAGCAAAGCAGTTATGCAAATTGCTACACACACAGTGTTCCATGAAAGAACAAAGCACATAGAAATAGATTGTCACTTTGTGAGGCAAAAGATTCTGCAAGGTTTAATCACTACTCGATATATTTCTATAAAAAGACCAGTCGGCTGATGTATTAACAAAAGGTTTAAATCGAGTGCAGCATTCCTATTTGTGTTCCAAGCTATGAGTGCTTAATCTGTTTGCATCCTCTAGCATGAGGGGTAAGTGTTGAAGTAAGCTACACTTAGTAATTGTAAGCAGGGGCAAATTAGTAATTTCTCATAGTTGAAAAATTAATTACGGCAGTTAGTTAGAATCTGCCTAGTCAGCGTATTAGTTTTGATCAATTCAGCCATGTATATAACTAGCCTTTCTAGGTATTGTTCAATCAATACATTCATTTACAACTCACATGAATCCTTCTCTCATCCTCTCCTTCTCACATCTTGTTCTATGTTCATCTTCGTCGTTTACTTGTAACCTGTTTCTGTGGCCATGAAGGCTTGAATCAGTTCACTTACATACCAGCTCACAATTCAAATTACAAATTCGTGAATACGATGTAACTTTGATATGAGAAAATTCAAAAATATCACGTAAATTAGTTCAAGTCCTTTATATACACATTTAGATAGTACTTCTTACTTAATATGAAACATTAGACATCCCTAAATTAAAAGTGAGGACAATAATCAACTTTTTCATCATAGAGAAAAGCACTGGAGTTAGACTTCAACAAACCGTAGAAGTTTTACGGTGCTCATAGAATCAAATCATGCAAGTTTGCTAAACAATGGCCAAGTGTTAGAATCAGTGGAAGCAGATTCTGAGATGCTCCTACTTTTCATGGTTGAATGTTGCAGAAAGCAAGTTAAAACCATTTTCGTAGAAAATATTTGAACTATGAAGCTGCAAAGTTAACTAATCGTATTCTCTGGTGTACCTTAATTATTTGATTTTCTCACCCTTCATGAATATTTCTTATAGGCACGGCTACTGTTTGACTATTAAAATGCACAAAATTATAGTGATATTAAACATAATGAGGTGAAATTCTCTTGGTACTTTCATGTACATATATAGTCAAATTTATAATAAGACTCGTTAAGGAATGCCACCTCTTTGTTTTTAATAATCTTCCTTTCAGTAGGCAGTAGCTCTCATGTCGTTGTTGCTAGCTCTGCTTCCATAACTGGAACCACTGCTTCGTCATTGATGTGCTGCTTAACCTCCGAGCACTAATGTATCCCCCATGCAATTAACGTTACCACCGTCAGTATCCCGATAACTCCGACCGTCGTCAAGAATGTTGGACTTTCTATCAAACCTCCAGCATGTTGGTCTGTTGTTACCGGATTGACGATAACAGCAACAATAACCTGAAAAAGGAAAAAAATCAGTTATTTAAGTTCACAAAACTGGCAGTAAAATACTAGAAATTAGGTAAGGAAACTAATTTACGGTGTAAATAAATGACATAAATCCCACCATTAGAAAGTAGTTGCAACCGAGCAAAAATTCAGAGAAACAGGAAAATTTGTGAGAGATGAAGATTCGGATAGCTATTGGATGGAAGTATTTATTTTCTGCATATGCATCTATATTTACACAAGAAATGGTGAAAAACTTGTTCATAAAGCTAGACAAATAGGTTCAATGTAGGAGAAGCACTATCTTCTTAAAACTTGTCGTTAGAACATTGATTTGTTTCAAATGAAGTAGTTCTGATTTCCAATGAGAAACTAAAGTTCCCTTGACATTTATCTTCAATTTAGAACTCTATGTAACATAATTTCAGCAATTAAGAGTTGGTAACTTGCATATTGATATTTTGTGCATGCCTTCTTGTTAATCTCCACTAATTGTACAAAGTATTTTTATTACTGCTAGAAAGTCATGTATCGGCGTAGGATAAGCAACTTGAAAGTTCTATTGCTAAGTTGAATATAAAACAAGAGCAACTTAGATTTGTAATAGCAAAACAAGACTTCTATTACAAGGAAGATCTATTAGGGGTTCAGATGATTCCTCTGCTGAGAGAGAAGGGTTAATTCTTCGTTTTCTTCCGTTCTTCAATAATTTTCTTTCCAATGGTCAAAGGCTCTCATGTTGTTGTTCCTGACTCTGCTTGGAACCACGTGTTTACTATTGATGCACTGCCTAAGCCCCAGGCACCAGTGTTACCCCTATGTTATTAAGGTTACCACAGCCAGAATCACGATGACTTCCCCCGTCGTCAGGAAATCTGGACTTCTGATCAAAGTTCCAGCATGTTCGTCCGTCGCTACCGGATTGACGATAACAGCAACAATAATCTAAAAAAGAAAAAAAAACAAGTAAGTTTATTCAGTTCACAAAACTAAGCATAAAATACTAGAGTTGTTAGGAAATCAACTTACAACATAAATAATCGACATAATTCCAGCCACTAGAAAGAAATGAAAAAATAGAGCAAAATTAAAGGCTAATGATTGCAAGTAATGCTATTGCTGCAAGAAACTGAGAGAAAAAAATATTTTTAAAAAATTATGTGCATTGACAGTGCACAAAATTAAGCTCTTATATGTAAGAATTTAAGTTTTGTGCACTGACAATGTATATAATTTTTACAATCGGGTCATATATTTGTTATAGCAGGTTACCTACATTAATTTTCTAGATGCAAATTTCGCTTTTTATGAATGACTACTTATAAATATTTTTTATTGACGTGATGGTGAAATAAATGCAATGAGTGTGCACTGTCAGTATACAAAACTTAAATCTGAATATATAAGATTTTATGTTTTGTGCACAGTTGATGCACACAAGATAAAGGTAAGCTTGTTGGCTTAGGAAGCTCAAACAAAAACTCATAAAATACTACAATTATCAAATATAATTGAAGTTTTGCCTCATGGTCTAAGAAGCTATCGTGCTACTGGTCTGCTTCCAAAACTGGCACCACTCTTTCGCCATTAATCTGATGCCTAACTTTCAGGCACTAATATAACCCTCACGCAATTAGGGTTAGTATAGCCAGAATCTCGATGACTCCAGCGATCGTCAGGAATGCTGGACTTCAGATGAAACTTCCAGCATGATCCTCTACCGCTACCGCTACCGAATTGACGATAACAACAACAACAATAACCTGGAAAAAAAAACAAATATGGTAGTTATGTTAACGAAACTGAAAATGAAATACTAGAGAGTAGTTAGGATAACTAACTTACATTGTAAATAAGTGACATAAATCTCGTCATTAGATAAAGTGCAAAAATAAAGCAAGATGACAGAGATAGGGGAAATTGTGGGAAGAGGAGAATACGGATAACTATTGGATGGAATAATTTGTATGTTGGATATGCATCTATATATACACAAAAAACTTGTTCATAGAGCTAGACAAATAGAATCAATGTAGGAGAAGCATTATCTTCTTGAAACTTATTGTCTTAGATTGATTTGTTTTCAAAAGTAATTCTGATTTCGAGTGACAAACTAAAGTTCCCTTAATTTATCTTGAACCTATAAGTACTCTATATAACAGAATTCCAGCAATTAAGGGTGTATATGGTACAATGAAAAATATTTTCTGGAAAAATAAGTGCTTTCCTACCTATTTTCTAGTGTTTGGTTAGTAGAAAAATAATTTCCTCTATTAAACCTATCTTACCCCCAATTCACCTCCTACCCCAGTTCCCATCAACTACCCAACCTCCTCACCCCCACTCCACCCCCCTTTCCACCCCAAAAACCCATTACCCATCCCCTCCCTTCACCCTAAAACATCACCCACCCCCTCCTCCCTTCACCCCAAAACAGTCACCTGCCCATCGACCCCCTCACGGCCACCACCCTACTCGATCCGTATGTCAAGATAAATCGTCGGAGTAATCGACGGTTACCTACACTACTCCAAATTCTGGCGAGGAGAAGGCGATGTTCACGATGTTACCAGATTGTCAGTCAAGTCATGGAATTGGCAGAAGTTCTCTCTTAACCAACTCGTCACGTAGAAAGAGGCTTGGAGAAGCAGCGCGAGATTAGCTCAAGCAAAGGAAGACACTTGACGACGAGGCCGAAAATGAGGTTATGGCTTGCTGGCGAGGCTGAAATCAGATATTAGACTGGCGCCAATTGATCCTAACAATGAGGTGGATTTAGTGGGTGGAGCGAGGTGTTGGGTGTATAGTGGAGGTTTAGGGGCGGCAAGGAGGTTTGGTGGGGTTGAGAGAAGACGGGGTGTGGGTTAGGGTTTGTGGTGTTTCAAGGAAAATATTTTCCTAACAATTTTTAGGAAATATTTTTTCCTAATTGGAGGAAATAAGTTGGAGAGAAAAATATTTTTCAAATTATTAAAGTCAACTAAATAAAGAAAATGAAAAATTTTCAAATTTTGCCTATAGCAGACACACTCTAAGAGTTGATAACTTGCACATTGATCTTTTTAGCATGCATTCCACTCCATTTGTGTTTAAATTCTTCATCTAATTTGAGCGAAAATTGCTGGATCTTTGCTTCTTTTGAATACCACCATTCTCTCACGCACTATTTTTTCCCAAGTTATTGATGGAACAAAACTATAAAGGGAGACTTACAAAAATACCCACACAAGCTAAAATAATTACAGCCCCTACCTAGAACTTTCAAATATTACCTCAGCTACCCACTAAACTAATTACCTAAATACCCATTTATCATACTCGCTTCTCCCAGGTCCAAAACATCCTATACTTTCAGGATTCTACACGATAATCTCTCCCAATTTCACACTTCCAAAACCCTAATTCTTACATAAATACAAGCTCACACCGTATACTTTCTTCACCATACAGAGATCGGTATACTCTCTTCACCAATGGAAGTCGAAATTTTAGTTCAGTTTAATGGTCATTGGGATTCTGCTAACAGGTACTGTGATTTCCAAGTCGCTGGTTTTATGATTGAAAATAGCTGTAGTTTTAAACAATTCCAGACAGCTATTGCAGAGCTCCTAAATATGTTTTTGTCGAAACAACAATTTGAGATCAAATTTGTGGTAAAAGATGCATATCCTCCCATGTCGATCAATAATGACATGAGAGTGAAGCTGTATATGCAGCAAAAGAGGAAAAAACCTGACATGATCGATTTTCCAATCTTAGTAACCTTAATCCGCAACCTAACAAGCGCGGGGAGTTACACGGCATTGAATTATATGGAAGTGATTGAAATTTCGTCGAACGAGTTTGGGATGATCGATATGGACATTGAAGAAGGCGATCACATTGTTCAAATTGATGAAGGCAACATCATTACGGATGAATATCATCAGAACATTATAACTGGGCAAGTTTTCAGGGACAAGGATGTCCTCAGTAGTGTTATGAAGCACTATGCGATTTACAGAAAATTTCAATTTAAGGTTGATTGATCGTGTTCGAGAAGGTAATATAACTATAATTTTCTATTGTATACTATTTTAGAATATACTTCTATTGTAATAGTATACTAGTCTAATGTACTCCAAATATAACAGAACTGTATGCACTAACAAATATTGTGGAAATAACAGTATACCAAGCAGGTATACAGTACAATTATACCCCCTAGAAGAAGTAATTTGTCACTTTACTGTTTCTGAGTAGTTGTATAACATACTGCATGCACTATGTTTCCTATTTTTTGCGTAAATCTATGCCATAAGAAATACGTTGCAAATACTAAATGCGTATACAGTGCAAATGCACTTGCTACTTTTGTTGTTTTTAGTGTAAACGTCGAGGCAGTAGCAACAGAGTAAAACTCTTCAGTGTATACCTTGGTAATGTACATTATACCCTGGAGGTATACTAGTTTTATGCCCCTGTATTTCCGCTGCGCGTGATACCTTGGTACTGTACAGTATACCGTTGGGGTATAGTGGTTTTATGCGGTTCAATATCGATTATTCAGTATACCCTGTATTTTGTTGCATGTTCTACCTTGGTACTGTACAATATACCATCGTGGTATACTGGTTGTATGCGGTTCAATATCAATTGTACAGTATACCCTTGTATTTCCATTGTGTGTACAGAGCAATTGTAGCCGTAGAAGAAGTAATTATGAGGTTCAATATCAATTATATAGTATACCATGTATTTCCATTGCGTGTTATACCTTAGTAGTGTACAATATGCCCTGGGGGTATACTGGTTTTATGTGGATCAATAGCAATTGTACAGTATATCTTGTATTTCCGTTGCGTCTTATACCTTCGTAGTGTATAATATACCCTGGGGGTATATGGTTTTATGCAGTTCAATATCAATTATACAGTATTCCCGGTATTTCCATTATCTGTACAGATGAATTGTAGCCATAGAAGAACTAATTTATGGGATAATTGATTTTCAATACTAGTATAGCATTGTTGCCATACGTGCACTACACTGCATGGTATACATTGGACAACTGTTACTGAACTCTTACGTAAACAGGTACTGTCTTATATGCATTGATGAGCAATGTGAGTGGGTTCTGAAATCATCAAGTGTGGTAAATTCAAACCTATTTAAAGTAACATCTTTCAAGGATGATCACACGTGCTCACATAAACAGAGGTTTAATGCACAAAGACAAGCTACTGCTTCAGTTATTGGAGGAATGATAAAAGACAATTATGAGGATCCGAGGACAGTGTACACACCGGCAGATATAATCAGGTATATGAAAAAAGAGCACAGCGTCGACATAAACTACATGCAAGCATGGAGATCAAAGGAAAAGGCGTTACAAATAGTAAGAGGGAAACCTCGTGACTCTTATAAGAAGTTACCGAGTTATTTGTATGTCCTGCACCATGCAAATCCTGGATCAATAATACGACTACACACTGCGGCAAATGGGCGCTTCCTTTATGCTTTTGTTGCCCTTGTAACAACGATTGAAGGATGGAAATACTGTAGGCCAACAGTTGTAGTCGATGCCAGCTTCTTCAGAGGTTCATATGGAGGGACATACATTATTGCATGTGCACAGGATGCAGGAGGTAAACTACAACTTTTTAAAGACGGAACATTGTCGATTTCAGCATCTTAGTGAAAGTTGTCAAAAAATAAAGTACACTCATGTTGTTACTAAATAATAACTCTTCTTTTTACAGGACATATCTTACCCCTAGCATATGCTGTTGTCGATTCTGAGAATGATGCATCATACCATTGGTTCTTTCAATGCTTCAAAGAAGCATACGCTCAGAGGAATGGCATGTGCTTTGTATCCGATAGAAATGAGAGCATTCACACTGCACTAGCCATAGTGTATCCGCAGGTGCCGCACTGTATCTGTATATTCCACCTATGGAATAATATAAAAGTTAAGTTCAATAGGACGCAAAAGAAAATTTCAAAGATGTACTATAAGTTAGCAAGAGCTTACACAGTTACAGAGTTCAACATACACATGGGTGCTATTGGGAAGATTGATAGCAATGTCAAACAGTACTTGATTGACGCTCGATATAAAAGATGGTCGAGGGCATATTCTATTGCAAATAGAACAAATACTATGACCTCCAACAATGCAAAATCGGTGAACTCTAGAACGAGGAACATATTTTACCTCCCCGTAATTAATTTTCTAGACTATATGATGCATCTGGTTAGGGAATGGAACTTTAAAAACATGATGGAAGCTTTGGGTACTTGTAAGGAGCTAACACTGTCTAAAAAGTATGATGATGTCTTGACAGCAGAAATCATCGCATCAAAAACAATGAGGGTATGATGTACTTCAATGTATACTTTCTGAAAGTACTGTATATTGTATGTTTCAATGTCACTAATACAATTTGTTTCACAAAAAATGTAGGTCCTGCCATCAAATGACTTCTTGCATTCAGTAGTGGATGGTTCAGTAACGTATCAAGTGTCCTTGGCTGAAAAGAGATGCACTTATCGATGGTTTGATCTGGAAGAAATGCCATGTCGACATGCCTTGGCAGTGCTGGACAAATTCAAATTGTCTCCATACCAATACTGCTCTGAATACTACACTAGGAAGAGTTTTATTCATACGTATGCAATACCAGGTTATCCTATACCAGATGAAACTACATGGCAGATACCAGAAGAGGTTTTATCACAAGAGGTTCTACCACCTGGAAGGCCAAAGACTGGAAGAATCAAATCAAATTGGGAAATGTCCCATGAGAAAGTGCAACTTACATGTCAACGGTATGGAAAGAAATGCCACAATCGTAGGACATGCAAAAATGTCCGTATAGAGTCTTGATATACCAACAAATTATGTTGGTTTCTTTTATTTTAGTGTGTGTCTGAAATAGCTGATGCTTTCATTGTTGGTGCAATTTGTGCATAACTTCTAGTTGTATACATTGCTATTGTGTGGTATACCCTGTTGGTATACTGGATTTATTGTGTTGGCTATGAAATGTTGTGGTGTTCAATATCAATTGTTCTTTACCGTATAGTAAAATTTGTTCAATATGGGTATTTTATTGTATATCTTCCTAGAATACACTGTACATTTACTCATTAATTCGTTTACAGGAGAAAATATATTACCACTTTTTCTTTAATGTAGTGGTGTTGATTCTGTATAATTGGTTTGTATATACTTCTGTAGTATTATTCTATTTGACCACTTTGTCTCGCCATTTGATACCTTTTTAATATATGATATTATGCCAATGATATACGACTTTCCCGAAGGTACAAAGCTTTGCTTTCATTAACATATTTGTCCTTACTAACAAAAAGAATACCATTTTCAATTATATACTTTTCTAGTAAACAGTATACCACAATGGTATAAAGATTTGATATGTCACAATATACTTTTTATTAATAGAAAATCATGGTACAGTTGTATACCTTTGTAGTATACACGATAGTCTGAATGGTATACACATTTGTTTTGTCACAACATACTTCCCTATTAATTATAAGGAATTATGTTGCCAGTTTGTACCTTTCTACTCAACAGTATACCTAAAAAGGTATACCTTTTTACTTTGTTTTGCACCTGACTTGCTTTTGGGTAATACAAAATTTCTTTCTATTGTATAGCATGTTGGTATAGTTATATCCCAGGTGAAAGGTATATAACAGTATACCACAATGGTATATAGATTTGATTTGTCACAGTATACTTTTTATTAATAGAAAATCATGGTACAGTTGTATACCTTTGTAGTATACAGGATAGCCCGAATGGTATACACATTTGTTTTGTCAGAACATACTTTCCTATTAATGATAAGGAATTATGTTGCAAGTGTATACCTTTCTACTCAACAGTATACCTAAAAAAGTGAGCCCTTAAATTTTTCTTTCTATTATATACCTTAATAGTATACGGTATACCCCAATGGTATACAAATTTGATTTTGCCACATTATATTTTCCTATTAACAAAAAGAAAAGTGTCTTTCTATTGTATATACCTTTATAGTATATAGTATACCCCAATGGTAAGTTTGATTTTGCCACATTATATTTGTCTATTAACAAAAAGAAAATAGTCTTTCTATTGTATACCTTTATAGTATACGATATACCCAAATGGTATACAAGTTTGATTTTGTTACATTATATTTTCCTATTACCTAAAAGAAAATCATGCTTCTATTGTATAACTTTCAAGTGTACAGTATACCCCAATGGTATACAACTTTGATTTATCACAATATATTTGTCTGTTAACTAAAAGGAAACCATCTTACTATTGATACCTTTCTAATATATGATATATCCCAATGGTATACGATTTTTCCAAAGGTACAACACTTTGCTTTTTTCCAACATTGTCTATTAAGTAAAAAGAAAATTATTTTCTATTGTATATCTTTCTAGTAAAAAGAATTTTTTTACCTACAATAGTGCTAAACTAACATATATCATATACATTTTCTTTTCTTTTTTTTTTTTGTTGTTTTTTATCATATAAGTCATAAAAAATAACTGATATATTTATAACATTTCTTATTTTCTTTTATAGAAAAAATAATTGATAGAAGAATATACGATATGCCAAAAAAGTATATTGTATTCAAAATAACAATATTCAAACACAAAAAAGTGTATACCAGAAAAGTTTATCGTACTTAAAATAATTAAATTTGAAGCATTCATTTTCTATAGTAAATCACACATCCAACCACGAAGAGTTATACTAAAAGAGTATACAATAATAAAATTTAAAATATTTATTTGTTTGATTGCAGCTCACACTTCGATTCAAATATAAAAGGGTATACTAAATAAGTATAATCTAATTAAAGTATACCATTGTAGTAAACTATATACTACAGTAGTATACTAGTACAATATACAGTTGAAATATACAAGCAGTAAACTCTATACTATAGCAGTATACTACTATGACATACTACAATTTAAGTAATCTCTATACATAGCAGTATACTCATTTTCCTCTTAAGGCTGCCAGTGTCAAGGTTGGGATCGCCAATCTCAGGGGAATCGTCAACTACAGAGGCTTCATGCAAAATTTGGCCATAGTTCCTTGACAATTTCTTGATCCGAATAATATGTGGTGTTGGTTGAGAATCATCTATTGGAACTGGCTCAGCTTCAGTTGTGCCTTGATTTACCGATATGTCCCTGGTTGGCATCAACTCTTCACATTCTGATATTGCATTCTTCATCAGCTGTATGCACATGTCATTTGGTGATAAAGTCAATTCGAGAAACGGAAGCACAACGTGATATACTGTGATAAATTCAAGGGTTGGTCGTGTAACAAAGAAATCAATCTGGAATATTGTAAATACATGTAAAAGAATGGCTAGGAACCTATTTGTTACGTGCCTAATATGGACACAGAATTATGATATAGCTATAGAAATTACGTACCTCCCAATCAACAAAATTCAATCTGAAGACAAAGTGGTTGTACTTAACTTCTCCAGACTTAACAACATTGGCATCAGGACCATTCCTAGGAGCTGAAAAGGAAAGAACATTAGAAAGGAAAAAGGAAATAACATAGCCTAGAGGAATCAAGATAGAGGGACAAACATAAAATAAGTTTCAACAAAAGATTTAGAAAGGTATCGCATAGACAAAGTGAGATACATTTTCATCCACGTCTATGACAACCCGTCCATCTTTCACTAGAAATAATAGTGAAAATAAGTTCTCAACACTTTGCGTAGAGGATTTTCGGTTCATTAAGAGATTTCCAAGCTTAACTCTCTTCTTCTTCCTTAGGATCTGTAACATGGTGGATATGTTCTTGTCTGTATCTTTTTCCTCCTCAGTGCTAACATCAAGCTATGACAGAAGCAGATTAAACAATTGCGTCATTTTAGAATGTTATGAAATAAAGCAGCTAAATAAAATGCAAAACCAAGCAGTATCTGTCTTATTTCAGATCTGCTTTATGTCTAATAATATTACCAAATTACAGTACATGTGAGCTTTAGAAAATCCTCATAATATTCTGAGGCCTACATGTACAAGGGAATCAGTTAATTAATACGTGATGCAATTCCTTTGGATGGAAAATAGTTAGTCCAATAGCAGAATTTATCAAGTTCAGTTTTCAAAGAGAAAAAGAGAAGGTGGTTGCTTTTTCTATATTAAATGGATTTTAGAAAATTTCATGTTTACATAAAGGGAACTTTTAAGTTCACATTTTTTTTCATGGGCTTCAGAATTTACATGCAGGAAGTGTTCAAAGAACATGAAAACAAAAACTCAGGGATAAGCCAACACTAAAAGTTACTCCTATTTACTTCTAGAAACACAACGAAAGTGATACCTTTCATAACCAAATGAAGTAAGAAAATTTTCTAAATGCACTCTGGTGTGTCAATAACTTAAAACCAAACTAACTCTTGCCTGGTGTGTCAATAACTTAAAACCAAACTAACTCTTGCCTGTAAAGGTCTAAATTGATAGACTGCTTTAGCACATAAATCATGAGAAATTTACACGCACACCTCCTTCGGATGAGCACGTGAGTGCACCTTCGTGCGTGTTTTACGTGTAACCTTCTGAATTTTAACTTCACAATTTATGGGTCCAATCTTTTAGGACAGTATACCGCCGAAGTATAAAAGTAGTAAATTATATACTATATGTAGCAGTATACTATTGTAGTATACAATTGAAGTATACTGTTGCAGTATACCTTTGTTGCAAGTAATTCTTCTTTAATTTTCAACTCAAAAATATACAGTTGTAGTAAACTATATACTATAGCAGTATACTATTGTACAATATACCTTGTACATTTACTGGTTAATTCGTTTGCCTATATACCTTAAAATTAAAGCAGTACACCATCAGGGTATACTGAATACCTGAAAGGTATACAGAAGAAAACATACGCCTAGTGATATGCAACTTGTTCAGTGACTTATTTTTTCTTCTGTTTTACTTTATTATATATAATATACCCCATGGCAGAGCACCTACAAATACTACGCACAACAGTATACCACAGGGGTATATATTGCATATGACAAAGCAACAAAAGACAAAGATCACAATACTACAGATATGCATTTATATATCACAAGCAAACAACAAAAATACCTTAGGCTCCGTTATCTTATCCAGCTCTATAACAGCTGTGCACCCAGTGAGGTATAGAAGCATCACTCGTATGTGCAGGTCGTCCCACCTCATTCGTACCAACAGTTGCACCCAGGATATTTATAACCACATCATTTTTAACCTAATTCGCACCAGCAATACCCGCACCAGTAGTGTCCCCAAAAGTAACAATTGTCAGAAAGGAGATAGTTTAAAGTGCAAGTACACTTATCAGGTTCAACCATGCAAAACAATCATTGATTCTTACAACTTACCTCGGTGAGGCCCTTCTTTGAACCCTGCGTGAATGCGCGATACACTGTGTATTGGACTTTCCTTTTTTTGTAATTTAACATCAATCACTTAAATAATATAAAATAATTTCTAGTTGAAGAAAGATGAAAGTAACAATCAAGTAGACATTAATTCTTTACACACAAGAACAAGTAAAAAATCACATATTAACAATAACAACAACAACAACGACTACACCTCAATCTTGAATAAGTTGGGGTCGACATCAAGTATTAACATTATAAATTCATAATCACAATAAATTTTTTCTATTGGATATTAAAGTAAGAATCTATACATAAAAAATTAAAATGAAACAACCAAAAAAGATCTCTACTAATAAGTTTCACTTTAATCAAATATTGGGAAACAAAAGAACAAGAATTAGAAAAGTAAGAGCAAACCTGTAAGAAACATCTCTTCGAAAAGAACCAAAAGAGGGATTTTGATGATGATTTAGATACCCACTTGCGCTTGTTGTTTCCATCTAATTATTTGCAATGGTAGGGAAACTCAGTTATTATTAGAATAAATGGACAAAACTCAATGGTGTGGGTTTTGAGTTAGCTGAAATATTAGTTGACGGATATTGTTGACAGCCTGCGGAGTATAGTCGGAGAAAGAAAAAGGGCGGAGAAGGTGATTTTGGGGGAAATGGGGAAATAGGTACATATAAAAGAAACAGAAATGGTGATTTTGGAGAAAAATGGGTAGATGATGTAATTATTATCAGATCTATGGGTAGAGTAGAGAAATATGACATGAGTAGGTTGGGTAATTACTATCAAATATATGGGTATAGAGTGTAAATTTCCCAACTATAAATCACACATTTTTTTACCCCTATAAGAAAAACTCTTTGATTTTTAGCCCAAGTCGGGAGTTATTTTTAGCCCAAGTCACCAGAAGTTTAAAACAACTCCTGATGATCGCCATGCCATATTAGTAGCCGGACACGGCGATCACCAGGAGTTTTTCTTGCAGCTTCTAACATTGAGGCTAAAATTAAAATAATTTCCTATAGGGGACAGAAATGTTATAACAGCGCCAGAAATATCCACTGAGCATAAAAGCTCGTATGTTTGTTTACTGCTTACTTGTTGCGATCATGAATATTTTAACAAATATTGAATTTCAATGCTCAACTCCAAGTTGAATACTGGTTTAAACGTATAGTTAAAGTGAAATACAGGTTTACTCCCACAAAATCTTCAACCTTTTTTCCAAGTGAAGCTCATGTCCAAACATAAATTTCAAAAACTTTTTGGTGAACTTCGAGGACTCTTTTTGTCCTCTACTCAGATATTGAATAATCGTCCTAGTTCCCAAACATCGATTTTTAAAATACAAGAATAGAAAACACAACTATTTATATGCCGTCCTAGTATAATACAGAGATAATGGACCATTTACAGTCCCCAAGGAAAAAGAAGGGGAGAGAAGGTAAAGAGCATGCAAGCCCCATTTAATCTGGTCAAACTTTCTCCTCTTACCTTTCTTCCCTTCTGCTTTTCTTCCTTTTTAATACACATGATAAAGCTGACCCACAGACAACAAAATACTCTTCATTATAAACAAGTCAGTCATCATCAGATAGACAAACAACATCACTTACACTAACAGCTATGGCTGGAGAGGTAGAACCTCCCTGTACACTATCCAGTGTTTGAAAGTCAGATAGGTCCAATGTATCAAAGTTAGAGGCTGTATCTGGTAAAGGTGGGAGAATACTAGGCCTATTTGCACGAGGTGGATTATCCACATCCAAAAGCAGTTCCTGTGCAGAGAGCGGCGGGTTCTGTGCAGCAGGCAATTCACAAATGTCATTCTGCGAAGTCATGTTCCGAGAACTAGAAATATCTACAGGACTTGAAAGATTTACTGCTACCACCGGAATGGATGGTGGAGGTATTTGATGTTGCGAAGGTTGGGATGGCGTTGATGTTGATTGTAGATAAGCAAGCTGTGGAAGTGAGGTAGATGATGCAGCCATGTTAGTGGATAGCAATTGATTTTGCATACCATGAGCAAGGGTTGAGGGGCTGCTAGCAGACACGGACGTAGAAGGCCTAAAAGGCTGAAGATGGGGGGCTGGAGCACGAATCTCACAAGCTACCCGAAGATTACCAGTGGAAGGGCTAACTTCATTGATGAGTGGTGGCCTCCCAGGAAGTGCTGTTGAGCGACTAACAGGAGCTGTCGGCAGAGTTGGTGCAGGTTGGCCAGCTGAAGAGAACCCAGGAACAGGTGCACATCTAAAGGTAGGTTGAGAAATTCCACCAGAGCGAACTGAACGATTAACAACTGGTAAAGAGGGCACAGAGGTCTCCTGGCCAACCTGTGCTCGGCCAGCTGAGGACAATCCAGTGACAGGGGAAGCTCTCAAACAAGCTGGGGCTGACCTTTGCTGGCTAGCTGAAGAAGCAGTCACAGGAGAAGACCTCAAATTGGCCTGCTGTGATACCTGATGTGGATGCTGCATATGGCTAGAAGGCACAACTGCAAAAATCAAAACTTCAGGACACAAGTGAAAGTAAATTTTACTATCTTTCTATCACCACCCTGATAATATATGTAATCGAAGACAAGGGACAAAAAATGTACTCTATATATATCTGGACACTAATGTCAGTTCCAAATTGTGACAGGAAAAGTCAATAACTCTTTGGAAATGCATAACCAACAGTAATTGCATACCATGATGCATGCCTGCAAGCCCAGAAGGTTTGAGATTCATGCACTTGCATCTGAAAGCATCTGCCAAAATTCTATTCATGTGAACTTTGTTTTGATTCACATCAAGTTCATTCTTCTTCCGAAGAAATGCTGCCTCAGCCTCTTGAAGCTTAAGATCATATTTCTTACGGATCTGTGCAATTATTTCCTCTATCTCCTTCTCACAATTAGATCTCAGATGACATTTCTGTTCAAAAAGAGGAAAAGAACTTGTAGAAAACAGAAAACAACTAGGAGCAAACAATCACAAAGAAAAGAAGGAAGCTGGAAACTAACCATGTCCTCGTGAGTCTTTGCGGTCTGTTCTTTTTCTTGACGTATCCTTTCCAATTCTTTATGCAGAGGATCAGCATTGAAAGGAAGAGTTGAATTCCCAGTGGCCATCTGGTGGGCAGGAAGAACTGCCATATTCCTAGGTCCTTGAGCGAAGGCAACATTAGTGTTGGCTTGCAAGACTGCTTGACTAGGAAGCTCAGTGGAACCTGGAACCTGTGCTGGAGTTTCAGTATTCTGGGAAGATGCAACATGTCCTGCAATAGGTTGAGCATCCACTCTACTGGCTTCTGTCAAATTAGGCCGATCACTGCTCAGTGGTGATGTCTCAGTATCGACAGATGGAAACTCTTCCAAATTCCCACCTGCCCGGAAAGGTTCCATGGTCTCCCCATCCAAATGACAAGAAGACCCAACGTTTGGGATAAAGTTCCTTTTATCATTATGGATTTGATGTGCAATGTCCCTCTGCGGATCGTGAGCAGCAAGACCATCAGGCGCTGGCTGCTGTTGCTCAGGACTATTAGTTAACACTGCTCCAAAATTGTTGGGTCCAAACCGCGCAGCATCAACTTCCGCCTGTCTTCCATTCTGATGTTCTGAGAGTGGCATCTCATGAGTGAGCGTTTCGTTATATCCTGAAGACTGAAAGCAATCATAATGATTTAGCTGACCAAGTTTAAGTGCAAAGCCATCCATAACAGAACTGCCTACAATTTCTTCCACAATATATTGAAAAAAGAACGCAGGCATATAAATTTTTGGAGCATAGAACTGCACGTCACTAGAAAAAGTGGCTAACTTTACCGGTTTAACAGCTTGGAATGAAACTAGAAGGTAACTTGCCAACTGCTAGCTCAAAACAATCTAAAAAGGGCATATCTTTGCAATAATTTCAGACACCTCCCTTCAGGTTTGGCTTTATCACACTAACCCCGCCCATTGTTTGCAACATTACCCTTCCCTCCCTTAATTTTAGTTTTATTTGTAACAATTGTCTTAATGTATTTACCATAAATACTAAATAATTTTAATTTCGCACCAATTTATCTTTTTTCATGTCATGATAGAGATGGAGATGGTTGTTTCAATGCAAGAAGAAACTTTAGGCTCACTAAAGCGCACTCAGCACTGTCTATCTACTTTTTATTATTATTTATGTACTTATAAAAATGGACCGAGAACTGCCGTTTTGTTGTTCACCTACTTCATTAGGCTGCTTGGATCTAGCAATTTCCACTGAACTGCCACCTGAATCACCTACTTTAATAGGCTGCTTGGATGTATCAACAAATGCTCCAGCCGTGGACTCAATCTCAGCTTGCTCCTCTGTTACTTGAATTGTTAAATTGTTGGTGGTTTCAGATGGAAGAATATTTGACTCATCGGAGGTAGGTGCAGGCACATCTGGATCACCTACTTCGTAAGGCTGCTCAGATCTAGCAACCAATATTCCATCATCAGACGTGATCCCAACTAGCTCCTCTGTTGCTGGAGTTGCTAAAACATCTGTCGATTCAATAGGAAGAATATTCGACTCCTTGGAAGTAGATGCAGGTACATCAGATGCTACCACATTGCACCGTGTGCTATCCACAATATTACCTGCATTCAGTTCCTCAACATGCTTTTCAGATACAGGGTGAACAGTCTTGGGAGAATTTTGAGAGATATTTGCATTTTCCTGAGAGCACTGTATGTCATCTATAGAATGAGATCCAAGACCTGTGTAGGAGTTTGCTACAGCCAACCAAGAAGCAGCTTTTTGCATTTCCTTGTTCTTCATAGCAGAATGTTTTCCCTCAAGCTCTTTCAGGTGCTGGTCCTTGCGGCATTTGAGCTCTTCCATTTTGCTTGAAAATTCAGTTTCTAATGTTTTTTGCCTATCCTTTATTGATGCAGTCTGACCAAATAGAGACCGAAGAACAGCTAACTGCAGTTTGTAATCCTCCTCAAGCTCTTCTTTCTTCTTCTCCCACACTTTTTGGAACTCTTCAAGTTCCTCCTTATGCTTTTGTACCAGCTTTGACATTCGCTTTTCACATCTATATTGGACCTCCTTAATGAAATTTTCCCTGGTTAAACAAACTTCTTTCATTTCATTTTCCACATTCGGCTGGGAAGATTCTACAGCTTGTGACATGCTTCCCTCTGTTGGCTCTTCTGCAACAGATCCATCCACCAATAAAGAACACTTTGAAGAATTTGAAGCAGTATCGTTTTGATCCAACTGCTGCAAAAACGTCTTTCTCAAGGACCGGATCTTCTTATAGACTTTGTTTGCCTCTTCCTTGGTGCATCCGAACTGTAAGTGCTGCTTTGCTAGCAAGAACGTCTCCTCTTTGTCAATCTTCTGCTCTAAGATGGAAGCTGCAACCCAACACTGAGAATTCATAGTAAACATCAAATAAGAAGAATTAAAACTACAGTAAAGATACATTCTATTAAAGCAAGAAGCACAATTTTTTTGATAAAGTAATAAGTTTATTGCTCAAGCTTTCGTTTTTCAGTGTTTGCCTTCTATTGTCTGCTGATGAAAACATAGGTGCACAGCAAAGTTTACAACAACATACCCAACATAACCCCAAAAGTGGGGTCTGGGAGGGTGGAGTGTACACAGACCTTACCCCAATCCTGCGTGAGGTAAAGAGGTTGTTTCCTACAGACCATCGGCTCAAGATTAAGTGTTTTGAAAACAGGTTTGGAAAATTCAAAGAGTAAAAAGCAATGATGAAAATACATTTGAGCTTAGAGTTAATTTGACAGTCAATTTTGCTCCATCAAGACATTGAGCAGGAGTTAATTGGAGCAGCACACGGGCTGAAATTTGTAGGAGAATCAAAGGTATAAAACCTCTACTAAGTATCATTAGCTTCAAATGGAGCCATCCACTCCCCGAAAAGTTGAAGCTAAATACTGATGGAAGTAGTTATGCTTCCTTGAATATTGGCACTGGGGGAAGTTGTTAGAGATAGAAATGGAGAGCTAGTCACGGCTTTTGCCAAGTCACTCCATTTCTGCACTAACAACAAAGCTGAGTCACATGCTGCTCCATTTTGGTATATCATGGTGTGCCTTTCAAGGCTTGACTGAGAATACCATTGAGATGAACATGCTGAATTGTACTTCTTCACCTACATAGGCTCTGTACGATATTATGAAAATGAGGAAGATTGTCCAGGAACAAAGATTACAAATTCAACACTGTTATAGAGAAGCCATCAGTGTGGCTAAAAGCATTGGCCAAGTATGGAGGAGCTATGCAATGGTCACTGATTGCAGAAATGTTTATTGTGTCATCACAAATGCAACAGGAAGCAAGAGCTTCTCTGGTTATTGATTAGGCCAACGAAATTGAGAAATTTTCAAAGTGCCAGCTCTTCTTATAGGAGGAGGAAGAAGAAGAAGAAGAATTACTCTTCTTATCATGTTGTATATCTTTTGCTGCTAGTTTTAGCATATGTACCATGTCGTCCAAAGATGAATTATTCATTTTTTTTGTATCACAAGGAGGATTGGACAGAAGCCGCCTCATGTCCATACACTGACATAATAAAATAACTTAAAAAGGATACAACAAGATAAGATGGGTAGAGGCGGAAATAAGAAACTAACCAGAGATATCTGGAAAGCCTGTAGGATTGTTGAAGGTTCCCTGCTAACACGATGATTCTCCATGACATATTCCAGAAATTTTCCGACTGTGTGTTTGACATCCTCCTGTATTTAAATTTTGATAATATCGTCAACAAGTAAAACATTACACCTTGGCTTAACTTTTTGGTATATTAAAGGGATTACTTGCAAGCAGGAAAAGACACAAGTATGGCCACCTTTCCAGAAAAAACTTTTTATCTTTAACATAGAGAGTACCAAGTAGTTTTAGGTTGAAGCGTGGTTATACTGGTTGCCCAACAAGAACTTAGCAGTCAGAAGTTCCGTAAGGTATCAGAACCTGGTTCTTCTTATTTTAAGATTTGTGTTTACCAATACAAGGCGCAATAAACCATCGTCATAAGGAATGAATTATAGGATGGGACAAACAAGATGGTACGCTATAAAAAACAGGTTAAGTAACCAATTAGAAATCAAAAGCATAAAGTAAGCAACAAAGCAAGTGGAAAGGCCTTCAACATAACAATAAGAAATCGATGATACATGTAGAATTAACAGCAAAGCTATTCCTCAGTAGAAGAATGCAAAAATAAAACCTCAATATCGCTAAGGTATTGTTGTTTTGTAAAAGCCACAACTTTGAGGAATATAACACAAATATTAAAGTAGTTGTCCCCCTTTATCAAAATGAAAGTAATGCAAGTTCCAAACTGCGAATTGGCTAAATACATAAGTGGCTCCTTCAACTTGCCAATTTTAGACACCTGAACTAAGATCTGTACCTATTGAACACCTGAACCCAAGCCAAATTGTGGCTAATAGACACTAATGCCCTGTTCTTTATCCAAACTGGGAGGCTCAAATGTGGAGTTTAGGGTTCTGGAGTAGTAAAATTGTGAAATTGCTGTTAAGTCTGGAAAAGATAAAAGAGTAAATAGAAGAGAAGTGAGATATATAAGATTCATCAGAGAAAACTGATGATTAAAAGGCTGGAGCAAGGAAGAAATATTGCTGCTGCCAGAATAGTTGACATCCGGTGGCGATGGCAGAATAGTTTTGCTGCTGCCAGTTGTTGAACAACACCAACTTGAGACTTGAGTCCAACTATCTTTCTATTTTTTTTTTTGAAGGTCAACTGACATGTCCATCACAAGTTACATTCACATAGTGTAGTTGGCTTAGAATTGTGAAATTTGCATTCAATAGGCACAGTTCGGCTTGGCTTCAGGTGTTCAATAGGTACATACCTTAGGTAAGGTATCTGAGTGAAAAATTTAAAGGGCCAGTTATCTATTTAGCCTTGTGAAGTTAGTGTCCTCCATTAATTTTGTAGAAACAATTTTACCCCTTTAGAAGGATGATTTCAGAAAAAGTGGGTGTTGCAGGTCTTAGAAGAAAGAGCTATTGCAGCACACTGTCCTGTCCTATATGTGTAGAATCCCAAGTTGAAAATGCGGGATAATACCACTAAGATTCTTTGTTATTTGACTTAAAGCTACTAAAACAGGGGTCCAAAAAAACCATTTAACAGCAAGGATATATGTCTATATGACAGATGGCACAAGCAAAGAAGTGAACGACGCCCTTTTCTAGGCACACACATTCTATACTATTTGCCAAAATGAATGTAGATCTCTCTGCTTTTTGACGAATTAACTAGGGCAGTTCACCCCCCTCCCCCCAAAGAGACAGAGGGATGGAGGTCTCAACAACCATACTATGTTTTCAAACTTAAAGACAGGTTTGGATGTGCGAGTACTGCAAATGCAGAAAGGATGTTGCAGCACTTACATTGTGCCTAAAACTGCAGAACTATATATCTACTTGGAGAGCGAATTTAGATGAGAATTAATAAAAAAATTCCAACTCAGAAGAAATCACAAGACCTGGAACTGATAAAAACATTTAAACTTTGACAGGCCAATAGCATTTTAAAATATTTTTCTTTAGCCGAGGGTCTATCGGAAAGAGCCTCTCCACCTTGGTGGGGGTAAGGACCGCATACATCTCACCATCTCCAGACCCCACTTGAGACCCCACTTGTGCGATAGCACTGGGCATGTTGCTGTACAGGCCAATAGCATACCTACTCACTAGAAGCTATCAACAAAAGCATACAAGTTTTTGCCTATTAATATGAAAGGTAAACTTTCCTAAAATGAAGAGCTTATTTTAAACATAACAAATGTTCTTACGTTCAGAATATCCCCCCCCCCCCCCCCCCCGAATCTGCTGCTTATAATCAATCTGGACAACCGAGGATTGCTAATTGACCTTTACTGTTCATCAAAGCAACTGATAATGCTCCAAGGACAACATATAAGTAAAAGATCTGAACTTTATAAGAAAGGGAAGGCAGGAAATGGATACCGCAAGTTTTAGCACTTCAAAAAGCTTTGAAAACTCAGCTTTCAGATGCATTTGAAGGCTTTTCTGCTCACAATATGGTATTTTTCCTTCTTCAGGCTCAACAAGATCTACCCCATGCAACAGATGAGACGGAGACCTAGAAAAACGTTCCTGGCCAATATCATCATTTTCATGAGCACCTGGACCCAACCAAGAATTAGCAGCTGATATTTCTTCACATGTTTATACATATGGACAACAAGGAAGCACTAACAGGAAAGATAATGAAAATAACTTATTGAAGAGATACCTTCTTTGGAGGCTGAAACTTCACCTTTTTCAGGTGAGGGATGAGTGGCGATTGCATCCACACTATGGTTTACCACCTTCCTGCGTTTCTTTCCTACTTCATCATTTCCATTAGGTGGATCTGGGGGTCCATCAATGTATTGAACTCTCTTTCTGTTCCTCGGGTTTGCTATACGTAATTGTCTCCACTGTGGATTTCTTCCCTCCAACAGCTGTTTCCAAAAAACATGAGGTTCTTCTCCGACTTTCAACTCCATTTTTTTCTCACCAAGCAGCGGGATATTAGCACTATAAGTTCCCATGCTTAGTTGAACTTTGGAAATAATGGGATTGCATATGTTCTTGTAGTCGCAGCTTTGAGAAATTATTGCAGAGAACTCGCTAATAACATCATTTAAAAGCAACTGCGCTGATGAGTTATTTGAAATTGAGGTCGGACTGCCTACAGAGTGGTACTCATCCAATCTACTGAACAAATTTGAGGCACCCCACATAAGGGTGTTATTGGGGCTCCGACTTATGCTATGCAAGTTATTATCAGGATTCAGGTCCTGTTTAGCAAGGACGAGGGCTCTTTCTTCTATAGTAAAACATGAATACATGCGGAAAACGTTGATATGTTTAGACTGTGAATCTATTGATATCCTCTGGAGGAGTCTCAAATCATGTGTCGGATTTGTCTCACTATCATATATAATAACACTATCAACTGACGACAGTTTAATGCTAGGATTGCAAGCACGATTCTCTAATAAAAGAACAAAGCGCCCACTTTCCATGTTAAACCTGTTAATAGAAGCTTGTCTCTTGGACAGAATAACACACATCTCAACTCTTTCATAAGAATTTTCACCAAATCTTTGACGCAGAAAATCATCCAAAATATCACCAATTGATGCCGCGGAGCCAACAATAGACTGCATTTAGAAAGGACGCTTCAACAATCAGGCAAAGCATTGAAGATGAAGCGACAAAATACTTCCATATAACTTCAAACATCAGGATACTTATGTATCTCTTTGATAAAGTAAATAATTTTATCAATGAAAGGGCCGCAAGAAGCCCGTATACAAGGAGCAAAAAGTAGAAAACCTACAAAATGACATGGTTTTCTTCGAATGACACCCAATACTCTATACAACAAGGAACTACATGGGTGTACCAAGATGAAATAACGGATAAGAGGCTTCTCCTCAAAAGAACAAATTCCTCTCTACTACTTCAAAAGCTCTCATATTTTTTTCTCTCCAAATGACCCATACAAGTACTAAAGGAAAAGTCATGCGCCTTTTTCCTCCCTCTATCATAATTCCAACTGAATAGAACCGCCCTTTTTTTATCAAGTAATAAATTTATAAAAGAAGGGAAATAAAAGCTAGTACACCTCCAATTAGTGCCCAGTGCCCAGATTTTCTGTCCCTGCCAGCGAAGCTGACCAGAAAAAAAGATAACTTTTTTAATTCTGATGCCTAGCGTAAACTTAACAGTACCTATCCCATGATGAAGAAGTATTTGAAGGATATTCTGATTTCACTTGGAGTGATATTGATGAGGCAAGTGGAATTAATGATAGCTTAGTATGGTTTAAGGGGAAGTTCAAGCTTACATGGCAAGGGTAAACAACTAGCTACAACATAATCCTAAGGGGTCGTTCCGTCGCATAGTGTATGGTTGATAATACCTGCATTAAAAGAAGCATAAGCAATGCAGCGTTTGTTGGTATTTTGCACTTTGCAAAAAGATTCAGCATTAGCTATACAATGTTTGGTTGCCCTTTTTGACGCTGCATAGCTAGTACACGCATAAGTTATGCGGGAATCTATGTATTATTTTATGCGGTATAGAAGATGGAAAAAGATTGTGGGTATTCGCAATACATGTATTAAAATTTTAAAATGACAAAACTAAACCCTCATAATAGTGAGAATATGTTTTAATTTATTTAAATAATAACATTTTTTAATTATAAGATTGTATATTAATTTGTGATATATTCAACGATTCAAGAAATAATCCTTACATTAGAATACCTACATAGCTAATACCCTCATTACTAATTTACACATTACTAATACCCGCATTATTAATATCCGCATTCCTAATACCTGCATTACTAATACTAGCATAAAATGACCATCAATCAAATGACCCTAAGTGATCAAATTGAGGAGGAAGGAGAAGATGCACAATATAGGATGAGAAGTATATAATCTTGACAATCTTGATGAAGAATATGATTATGATCCTGGCATAATTTGGCATTCATTTTGCTCGACACCTTGTCCTATGGATGATCATTGACTCTTTACTTTTTAGTTTCTAAATTAAAGGTTTTGCTTATATTTATTGTTTTAATTTCTTTCTAGTTTATTACTTTATTAGATTTATTTGTGCAATTGGTTTACTAATCCAAAAAATATCTATTTATTTGTCCAAGATTCATTTGATTTTTTGTAATTTCATTTCTTGTTACTTTTTCTGCTTCTCTCTCTCAAACACAATGTGTTAACAGGATTGGAGTTCAATAAATAAATAAATAGGCCAGGTTGGCCCATTTGTCATGATTTCTGTTTTTTTTTTTTAAAAAAAAAAAAAACCTGAGGGCTTACACGGTTTGAAACTCGGTGGATAATGGGACCGCCTATCTACCCTTCTCCTCTTAAATACTAGGTTTTAGACTGCGGCAACATTCAAACTCGTAACGTGCGTCTAACCGACACATCACGTGTCGACCTCTTACCACTAAACCCTTGCCCTGGGGCATTTCTCAATGCTTTTCTAATTCACATTAGTTGAGCATATTTTGTTCTCTTTCAAATTGAACTGTCTCCTCTCCCTTCAATTTAGTCTCATTACATTCAAGCAGCATTTTAGCTTCCTCATAATCATCTCCAAAGTTCTGCTCTTGAAATCTCTAAAGCTTTAGATGGTTGTGCAGCGCTACAGACTAGATGACTCTATCTTACTTGATCCATTCAATATAGGAACTCAAATATATTCCAAGAATAAACAATACTGGAAATACATACCTGAAAAAGTACCACCACTCTGTGTTGTCGCAATTTCATATCTGATAGCATCTTGTCAAGGAGTTGTAGTTTTCCACTTGCTTTTATTCCGACTTCCAGAATTTCAACATGGGAAAGCCCCTTATTGAAGGGCTGCAGGGACGGATCCAGAATATATGGATGATCACAGCACTACAAGAAAAGAAAAAAAAAAAAATACCTAAAGTTCAGAGAATTGCCAATGTAGGAATGGCCTTTATTCACTTTTGACCAGGAGGACGGACAGTAAGAGTTAACATTGTCTATAGCAATGGAAAAGCAACAGTTCAACATAACTCCTAATTTCACAAAAATGTTGTCATTTTATTGTGCCACAAAGCTAGTTAATTAACTATCCTCAAGATAAATGTTTTTGTTAGAAACTCCCTTTTTCTCAACGCTCAATGCCAGCAAGAAAAATCACCTTCATCCAGCTCAAAAAGAAAACAGAACAAAGAAAACAGGAAGAACTCAAGATTACATCATCTAAAAATGCAATAGTGTCAACTGAAATGACACACCTAACCTTTCGCAAAGTGAGGTGAATAGCGTGGAGAGCCCCAACAGGATCACTTTTACAGAAAGAGCGAAGAGCATCACAATTTGTAAGCAATGTAGCACAATACTGCTCAAGCTGCAAGTCAGAAATCTGGACAGGAACCCAATATTCCACAAACTTGGAAGATTCAGGTTTGCTGCAAGGTGCAGTGACCTTTGAGAGTCCTTTCAATTTTCCAAGATGATCATTTAAGTCAGACTCCAAGCCGCCAGTCTTGTCCAAACCAACTTTACAATCGAGCAATGAGAGTAGATTAAGGGACTCAGATGAAATGATCTGTTAAAATTAGAGGGTCTAGTAAATATATTGTAAAAATGAAAGCAGTTCTACTAAGGAAAATGGCAAGATATGAAAGATACCTTCATTGAACCATTAAAGAGAAGCACCCTTACACCAGTAGCAAGCATCTTAATTTGCTCCGCATGAGCAGAAATTCCAGAGTTTTGGCAGTCATCAATAATAATCGCTTCCCAACTCAAGCCGCTCAATATTTCTACATCCTGCAGAAGTAAGAGACGGATTTAAAAACAACACAGCTACAGAACTTTGAAGCAGTCTTTCCAATTCTTAAGGAAACAGAAAATTAAAGAACTTCACATTTTTGGGGAAACAAATGAAGAAAATACACAATAAAAAGAAATACAATGAGAATACAACAAAAGGGAACTCCAGGGAAGAACTTGAAACGCCACGTGAGAGTGACTTCTGCAAGTTTAATCTTCTGACCCAAGACGTACATTAGCCGCCAGGAGATATAGTATTTGTGATCAACCCACCAGAAATACAGTTCCAACCTAATACTTGAATGAAACTCAAAACACTTAAAATGTTGTGACGCGACTGGGAAACTTATACCTCCTCTCCTAGCACAATATTTAACCAACTCTTCATTCCGTCCTTATGATGCATATCAAGGTCAGAATCTCCAATCCTAACTTGTCGGTTATATATATATATATATATCCCTGATGAAACATCATCGCAGTTTACCTAGCAATCTTGTCCCTGATTATCTGTCAAAGTCCTCACAACAACAACAACAAACCTAGTACATCTGCCAAAGTCCTGATGTAAAAATTAAATCTAAAATAAACTATGACATACCTCAGTGACAGCTTCCAGAGATGATAAAAGCACTTGAAGCATCACGAGACCACCTTCGTCATAGAACTCCAATGACTTGATTCTCCTTCTAGAATCTTTGCTTCCACGGTAAACTACAACATCAATACTTGGTGCCCATCTTGTAAATTCAGCTTCCCACTGGGAAAGCAAACTTGAAGTTGTGACAATAAGGAAAGGCCAGCACACATCAGACAAAGATAAAATAAACAAAACCATCTTCAATATACGATCCTGCAAAAGCAATTGTCGTATTAGCCCAGAATCTTTCTTATACAACCACAAAGATTATATTTCAGGTTTGTTGTCTTAAACTCAAGATCTTGTAGTCGACCAATGCAAGTTAGCTGTACTATCAGAAAAAATCAATGCACTAAAGACTACAATTATATGTTTACAGACATAATCTTAAAGCCATTTGAGTTGATGTTGATGGTAGGACAGATTAACATTTGAAAAGCAATGGAGAGGAGAATGCCTAGCTGCTCTTTTGGAAAATAGGAAGAATCGGCTAGCTACACTCTCTCATGTTTAACCTGAGATAAAGGACTTAAGAAATCAGAAGTCTTAACACGGTGAGGTTTAAATCTTTTCAGTACACCTTTGCTATAGATGTCCTAAGTAAAATGATTTGTCGGAGATGAGTTCAACTTGGTAAAGATTTCTTAAGCAGGGGAAGCGAGCAGCTGCTTTGTTGTCAAAGGCACGGTCGAGGCGCAGTCAAGCACTGATATTAGATGCATGAGAGGATGATGATAGCATAAAAGAGAGAATCAATTACCATTAATATAGTTTATAGAGCTAACATTAATCTTTTCTTGATGAAGGATTATCATTAAACGGCATCAAGAAGATACAAAAAGTATAAAATATTACAGAAAATTTTAAAAGCAAAAGAGATAGAGCTAACATTAATTTTATCCAGAACATGAAATGAGATATAATTTTTAGTTTTTGTGGCCTCTCCTCTATATTGAATGGTGGTTCTCCAAATATATCTTTACACTGTTTGATACTGATTCATGGTATATGGATGCATCCTCCTTGGATGTTCATTTACGGTCAACTATTCACTTATTAACTGAGAAACACAAACTGTCAAGTGTCTCCAGAGAATCTTAATGAATATTTTGATCCAATCTTCAAACTAAACGGCGTTCTGGTAATCAGTTTTAGGCCAACAGGACAGGTATTCAGTTTTGATGAAGAAAGGGATTTATTTCATGTTACATTTGTAATTTAGAACTTTTAGTGACCACATCTTCTATCATTTATTAACAGATAACTCTTCCATTTAAAGTGACTACAAAACCATCTGACAAAGTAAAAAAGAAGCAATGATTGCCACTAATTTTCATGATTGCAAAACATTGAGTGGGTGTAGGCAATTCTCGAGATGACATATGGCAGTGGAGAACCCCATGATCCTTCCAAAGGTATCATTTATTTCTCTGAAACAAGATATTAAACTCATCTTCCCTTGATAGAGGATAACATTTCTTGTAACTTAAGTTTATTAGTCTTCAAGTACATAGCTCAAAAAAAAAAACTTCTAGGGCCAAAAAGAGACAACTCTGTGGATGTGAATTAGGTAAATAAACAGCAATGCACAAACATCCATGAAGGATAATGCTGGCTCATCTCCTAGTTTTAGAGCTTTAGCAGGGGTTCACTACATCAAGTATCCTTTCAGAATGGATTCAGAATCCAAGCAAGAAAGAACAGTTCAAGATAAGGTTGTGAAATCATCAAAAGAGAACTTAAATAATATCAACCAAACTCAAAAATCAAATCTTTTTCTATTGGCGTTGACGTGTAATTATAGCCAACCATTAATTTTTATTTTTTTTTATAGGTAAGTCATCCATTATTTTTTTGAGATGGTAACATATGTATATTAATAGACAGTACATAGGTTGTACTGAACACCATATTTTAAAGTGGGCAAAAGAAAAGAGGGGAAAAGGAAAGAAAAAACTATTCTGCAGTCCTAGCAAGGGTAAGCCATCCATTTCATTATTCACATTACATAGTATGTTTGGTAACATGTCATATCCCACCTACAATAGCGTAAAAGGAACTCACCTGGTCATCAAACACAGCAGTGTTCATGCATTTCAACCAACACTCACGCAGCTTGTTCACATTGTTTAGAAGATTAGAATCTGTTACAAGTGAACCTCCTGCAGAAAGTTCTGATAGTTTGACAAATGCTCCCTTATGATTCTGCAGCAGCAGAAGAGACATCCAATTAATATTACAAAGTTGACGACGACTACAAACACTTGACTAGAAGCACAGAACAAAAGTCAATCTGATTGTATTATTTTGCTTGCTTTTTGGTGTGAAGTGGAGTGGGTAAATGATGTTGAGCCCAATGATGTTGAGCCCCTGCTACAGTTTATATTTTGTATAGCCTAGTCTTGGGCCTTTACTTTCTTTTTTCTTTTATTGATTCATTTTTCTGTTCTCTCTTTTGGATGAAACCAGCACTTTCTTAGTGCTGGATTTGGCATCAATAATACTTACAAGTTCAAAAAACACATAACAAATTTCTTCCGGGATAACTAATCATTCAAATAACCTCAAATAGCAGCCAAAAGTTTTATGTTTAGTGCAGGGATATCCAATACCTTTATGTCCAAATGCAGTGGAAGACTGAGGTAGCATAAAAAGTAGGGCACAATTTCGGGATTTTAAGTTACAAAAAACAACTAGTACATGGGATTTTAAAGTACATTAGAAACATCAGGAAAAATTATCAGACTAAAGAAGTGAAATCACAACATAATTTTCAAGCAATATCGCGAAAATCATAAACACCTCGTCAATTCTTTGTTTTTCCTTTTTGCGACGAATGTTGAAATCCTCGATAAGGCTTTCACCAAGCTGTGAGTTTAGAAAATCAGCATTCGCCAATTCCCATGTAGCATACTCATAATCAAGGCCCCGCCATTTCACAAGCCATTCTAACAGGCATATTTTATTATCACCTGCATCTTGACCATGCAGCTTGGAGAAACACAGTAATCTTTTCTTCAAGAGACGATGTGGCACTGTCCACTCTGAGTTCCACCTCACATCCTAAAATGGTAGAAAAATGGAGATAAGTCTTTGCATGTGTTTGTGCAAATAATGATCATTTACGTAAGTTGGCAGATATTATGACCAGAAGAAAAAAGTGAAACAACGAAATAATTCTGACCTGATTCTTATGATTATAGTCCGCAATAAGCAATGGCGCGTCAAGAAGCAATTGCTTCTCTGCAACCCAATGATTGTGTGCATGAGCAAGACCCTGGTATTTAACAAGATACTGCTTCTGCCTATGCATTCCTAACATAAAAGCAAAGAAGAAAAAAAACAAAATAATCAAGAACAAGAATCATCAGGAGCCAAGCAAAATTAAGAGATATGACACACATCAATCACAGGTCATATCTCATATTGGTCCAGTTCCAGCACAAATGTTTTATGCATGTAGAATACATGTCCTTCAAACCTTTGGCACCTGCTGCTTCCACTTCTCTAACATCCACAATTGATTCTACTCCTTCCGTCACTGAATGCACACCTGATTCAAACTTTTTCTGGGCACACCAGGTACAATGCCAAGCTCCTGGTGGAAAATCATCTAATGGAGGATCTAAGCAAGAGAGATGGTAGCATCTCTTGCAACCTCTTCCATCGCACATCCTGAAAAGTATGTATCAAGTACAAATTATAAAAATCAAGAGATGCACATGTCCATTCTACATCAGGCTATAGTACTGCTAAACAACTATTAATGCAGTACTCAAATCGCTAAATCATTACTGGTGCATCCAGAATCCAATAATTAGAAAAGGTCCAGGGAACAAAGTAAAAAAAGAAAAAGCAAATTAATTCAGGTAGAGCAGATTTTGTTCTCAATTTTGGCAAGAAAGATCTTTATTGACCATCATATTAATTAAGCATAATTGCAAATGGTACCCACAGGATCTTTCCACCTTGCTTGCATATGGCACACATTTTTTTATCACCATCCTTTTGAGAAACTGAAGGTGCCTCGTTCAATTGTGTAATGCGTCCTTCTCCAGAACCCAAAAGAGTTGCAGCTTCAGAACCAACTTTATCCTGAAATGGAATGCATTTGAACACCACAAAATTGTTAAATATTGAGAAAGCAAATTAACAAACATAAAATAATACTATGAAATTATTGACACAAAGGATATGCACAACTGCTAACAACATAATACAATTTCTTCAATTCTGACATGTAAATCCACTGCGCAAAATGAAGTGGAGCATAAACAGCAAGAAAACCAATGACAACTACTAAGCTCATTACCTATTTGTACAAAGTGGCAAAGAGATGATGATGTTCATGCTACATAGAAGAAAGAATACTAGCCATAAACTAAGAGGAAACTGAATATTATGGACTTTCCAGTTCTTTTGCAATTGAAAGTTTCTTGTATTAACTACCGTACAGAGTGTGTTGTATTAAGCTGCTTCTGAGTATGTGTCATCTGTTGTATAGCCTAGGGTACGTGTGCAGTGGTATTAATATTATAATCTCCAATCTTATAACCATTAGCTGCTTTCTTTCGCAATCACCGAAAAACTGCTGCGGATATTGTATATGGACCCCATAGTAATTTTAAATGACCTATTGGAAATGAGGCACAGTTGATGTTTTTGTTGTGTAGGGTCTTTACGACCACTATGTCTACTATGAATATAAGCTGCTTCTACTACCCCACGTCTTAAGGAACGAACCTTGAGACCAGAGAGGCTGTAATCCTTGCCTGACACTCCAGCACATGAGCACAGCTCCTCTTCTAGCGAGTCATGTTCTGCCCTGCAAGTCATGAATGGAAAATAGTAAACAACTGCAGAAACAAAAAAATTAGAGTGTTAACCTAATCAATCTATCAAGACCCAAACCAATAAATAATATATCAGATTATCAATAAAAGGCCACATGATGATTTAGAAGTGCCTAGAAATTCAAGAACAACACTGCAAAAAAACAAGAAGCAGATTACCTTGCAAGGAGGTATTCAGCCTTATCAGACTAAAGAAGGTTAACGCACTAGGCTAACTTGACATTCAGGTAAAATTAGACCAGATTACAATTTCCAAATGATATAATTCAGATATCTAGGCTTTTTTTTTTAGATTATTAATTCAGATATCTAGGCTAAGTCACATGATACGCGATGATAATATCTAGAGTCAAAAAGGAATGACTAAATTGACAGAGTGCAATGTAAGTGTTATGGTAGTGACTCAACAACCAAAGATATCCACAAATGTGTCGTAATAATAGCGTTAAGATGGATGGGCGGTTATACAATATTAGACATTAGAAATGATAATATGTAACAAGGTTCAAATGGTACACAAAGGATAAAATAAGATAAAGTCACTTAAATGCATTTACCATGTCCTACATAGACATTCAACTGCACAGGTCCTTAGGCGCCACACCATAATGATTGAAGTGTTAATCAAAATTCATGTTGACAGATTGTCTTAAAAGACCTACAATCTTGGAACCCATTGCAAATTTAATTCCTTAATGTTTTGTGAATCAAACGGTCTATGCTTAGAACACTAAGGATTTCCTCCTTGGCATAAAATGGATATACATAAAACTTCAAGGAGCATTTGGAAGTCCATCCCTGCAACGGTATGGTGGGTCGCATAGAGAGAAGAAATGCCTGAGTTTTAGAAAAAAAGAACAATGTAGACAATCTTAAGCACAAATGTTTATTTGTGCTTATCCTATGGAGCAACATGTCCTGAAAGTAAATATTTTAGAGCAGGAGTTTTTGTTGACTTTCTTAACTCTTTACTCTCACTGAAAATTACTTTTTTGATGTTCCCATAACCAGCATTAAGGTAATGTTGGCTCTTTTCATCAATAATATTCCTACATTACCTATGAGATAAAAGTGTGTAATACTTTTGCTTAGATTTTGGTGCAACAGGCCACGGAAAATGTGCAGGAAGCCTTGTTTGACATTCTGAGTTCTTTACACACTGTATAAGTCTTTTAGCTTGTACTCTTCTCCTAATGCTGGTTTACATCAATAAAATTCTTGCATTATTATCAAAAAAGCACTAACAAAAGAGAAATTTTGGCTATCTCTGGAGTATTTTATAAGTGAAGTGCAGTATCAGCCACTTTGTATAAGTTGAGTCTTTAACATGCGACTCCTAAAATGCCTGAAACGATGCCTATGCTTTTAAGTTTTAAATGTAATGATTCACTGCAGTAAAGTCAGGTTAGTATAGCAATGCCCTATCAAATAAGGTAAGTTTGGAAATGCAATATTGGTAGAAACAAAATGTACATACTAAGAGCGGAAAAGTCACCTTATCCGTCTAGAGCACGAAGCACAAGTCCCACCAAAACCAAGCTTCTCATGGTCAGCTAGTGGTGGAAGAGGAGACTCATCAGCCAAGTCACAGGTACTTTTATGCGTGTCAGAACTTTTACCGGTCCATTGTTCACCAGCTTTCAATACAATATCACCACTCGTAGAAGTGGAACATCCAAACTCAGGGATTTGCAAATGATCCTTTGCCACAGAGCAACCCTCTAGTACCCTGTCGGAATCTCCAGAAAGTTCTCTATCTGTCCAACTACTTTTTGCTACTTCTGAACCATTTTCTGCGGGAAGAGCAGCAGATTTTTCTGTAGAGCAGCATCTGTGGCTTGAACATGGCAATTCTTCAACATCATTTCCAGAAGCATCTGCATCAGAAGCTTCTAAGCTAGATATGGACCTCGCAGAAGCAACCCCATCAAGATGATCTTCTTTTAGCTCTATCACAACTCTTCCATGAGATTCGTTATCCCCATCGATTCGCTTGCAGTCTGTGTCATCACTGGCAGTGTTATCAACTCTTGGTGACTTCTTTGGTCTTTCCAACACCTCATTAATTTCTATTCAGGGGGAACAAATTCTATATTAGTACGTACCATTTCAGCAAGTCCAGAACAGCAAGGTAAGACAATAGCAATTCAGTTAGCTTTAAAACTTCAGTCTTAGCATTGAATTTAAGTCTTAAGATATATATGGTTCTTCCCATGAAAAAATTATAGGAAATTTACAATCTTTTTACTCTTCCAGCATTCCTAGACATGGTGTACTTCATGCTGTGTCGCTTTGTTGTACAAAGAAGAAAAAGAAATAAGGAAAACAGTAACAAGGAAGGGTAGCCGTTGTTACAGCAGTATGAGAACTACAAGAGAGAAATTAGTCTACCTGACACAGTAAATCTCTTTCTTTGCGTTTCAAACAATGCCTTATAACTCCGGGCATCCATTCTCTTCCGTTTCAAGCAAACAGAAGTTGAACCATTTTCCCTGCTAGTGCCAGCACTTTCAGGTTCCATTATCAGCTCCTTCACACTTTTCTCTTTTGTTACCTTCTTGACATTAGACGAATTGGATTTTCTTCCTATGTAACTTGATCTTGAAGAGCTAGAAGGTGGGGTATGTTTATTACCCCTTTCAGACCTTCTTAAAGGGCTCGGGGTATTCTGTTTCTCGACTACTCCAGATTTCTTGTTAACAGTCGGCGTGGATGTGGATGGTGATTGCTTCTCAAGACGCTCGGACTTCCTTGTACTTGGTGGGCTTGAAGCCACTTGCTTCATTTCTCGAACTGACCTGGATTTATCTGTCTTTCCAGAGCCAGAACTTAATGATCCTTTATCTGACTTTGATTTATTGCTCTGGTTATCCTTATTCTTCCTTCCAGACCGAGTATCACTAGCCATCCGCTCAGCTGTGAACCATAAACCTTGAATTATTTCAGATTATTCTTATAGCATCCACACACACATATTACCGACAGGCATGAAGAACTAATGATCTTCTGATAACAATGAAAAATAAGAAATGACGAGTGTGATAGCAATAGCACTCCCTTATGTTATCAGAAATAGGTCATATTTAACAGTTATCGAGTGAAACATTTCATAGAGCTGGAGCAGTTAATCACCCCAGTTTAGCTACAAGCTTATTCATCGAAAAAAATGACAAACTACTCCAAATACATTTTTGAACAGAAAATACAAATGCCTGAGTATTCATAAGTCTGCCCAAAAAGACAATGTGGGTAGGTAGGCACGAAATCTGTTTCAATTTTTAACATTAAAAAAGAAAAGTAGTGCCTTTTTTTTGCATCCGGAAAACACCCTTGTTCGTTTTAAGAATTGGAACGAAATAAACACCAACACAACAACATACATCATTCATACAGCCAACCTAACTAATTTGTGATTGTTGCTAGTTCACATTCCAATTTGTGTAAGAAGATTTTTTAGTATAAAACATACCCAGTATAATCCCACAATTGGGTGGGGGTGAGGTGTAGGCAGACCTTACCCTAGCTCAAGTGAGTTGGAGAGGAAAAAAACAATTTTTTTAGTACAACAAGAACATACTCATTATAATCCCAGAAGTGGGGTCGGGGAAAGGTGAGGTGTACACAAACGCTTGCGTCAAGTGAGGTAGAGAGGCAAGGTAGAGAGGCAAAACACACATTTTTAAGTACAAAAACAACAACATACCCAATCACCCATTGTAACCCCACAAGTGGGTCTGGAGAGTATGAAGTGTAGGCAAACCTTACCCGGCCTCGAGTGAGGTAGAGTGTCAAAGGGCACATCTTTTAGTACAACAACATACCCATTATAATCTCACAAGTGGGGTCTGAGGAGGGTGAGGTGTACACAAACCTTACCCCTACCTCGAGGAGGCAAAAGACACATTTTTAAGTATTACAAAGAAAATTGGCCCCACTGGAGCGAAACAGATATTGACAAATCATACATAACAGTTCATCAAAGAGCAAAAATTGCACAGAGAGGAGAAAACCAAAAAAAAAAAAAAAAAAAAAAAAACTTTTGTTGTAAATATTGAGTTAGAGCTAACCCCAAAATTGTAGACATGCAGAGGAGACAAGAGAAAAGGCAAAACCTTTATGAGTTTCAGAAAACCTGTTTTCAGCAAAATTCCCCTCAAGAGGACAACACACAAATTGCACCTATACCCAGAGAAATCTCTATACTTCTATACCCTTTGAAAGTGCGAGAATAGCCTATTTTAGGACAAGTGCACACGAAGAGCCTATTTTAGGTGCATCGTTTAAGTTTTTATTAAATTTTTTAAAAACTCTTTTATTTTGAGCCGCTTGTTAAACTTCAGACCTTTGGATCTTAACTTCAAATATGAATATTTAAAATTTCAATTCAATCCTAAAAGTTTGAAGTTAGGTATCGTCTGAAGGTTTGAAGTTGGGCATAGCAACTTGAAATCTCAAATCTGGGCATAGCAAGGTTTGAAGTATGCATTAACAGCTTCAGCTTCGAATCTTCGAAGTTTACTGGCTAAAATATAAATGGGCTTGTTCGTGAGCGGTCAACTACAAGAGGAAGGCGGAGGAAAAAAGACGAGCGGATCAGATAAAAACTCAAAATAGGCTATTTCTACACATAGTAAAAAAATATTACTGGCTAAAACATAAATGGAGGAGGTAAATTAGGCTGCCAGGCTAAATTTTAGGGAAGTGCCCGAATAGCCTATTTTAAAGGGAAGTGCATAAATAGCCTATTAGAGTCAAATTTGTAGCTGCAACATCATATGTGTCTATTCGGCACAAAAACTTCTCAAATTTTCTACACGAAATAGACCAAAAAGTTTGGGAAAATTACGCCACATAACCGTTGAAAAAGAATAATTTCTATTTTTGTCCATCTTTTTTTGTTTCTTTCTTTCCATAACCATAAATATATATTAAGTATTTTGGATATATATTTAATATAATATATTTCGGATATATATATTTAATAGATATTTAATATATATTTAGTATTTTGGATATATATTTAATATAATTTAAATATTTTGGATATATATTTATGCATTAAATTTTTGGATAGAAAAAGTTATGGACAACTAAAAGTAAATATTTGTTGATGGGCGGATATTTATGTAAACTTCCCAAAAAATTTCACCCCGCTTGCCCTCCATAAGGAGTGGTTGTGTAAAAAAGCATGCGCTAAGTAATGTTTTAGCAAAATATCTTTTTTAGCCCGAAGCCAAGACTTCAAGGCAAAAATCTTGGTAATTGCCAATACTTCAAGGGTAAGTACTGTTTTGCCAATATTTCAAGTTATATGGCGAGAATGCAGGGAAAGACTGGAAGGGGCAATTGTCAAGACTTACGACCAAGTGTGACAAGTGTTGCCTTTTGCCAACATTTTAAGGGTAAGTGTTGGAAAATAGAGAGAGGTCAAAGGCAAGTCTTGGCCTTTGCCAAGACTTACGACCAAGTACGGCAAGTATTGCCTTTTGTCAACGCTTGAAGGATTAAGTGTTGAAAAGCAGAGAAGTATAAAGGCAAGTCTTGACCACGACCTAAAAACTTGATAGGGGTGTTTCCGTTTGGATTTTTTTCATTAAACCTTAATGGGACAATTTTTGCAAAACCTCTGTTAGCGCGGGCAAAAAGGCAAACCATTATTTATGGTGTCATATTTTTGCAAATAGGCCAAATAGACAGATTTGGCGTCATTGTTATAGTTTTGACCCCCGTAACAGAAGTCTTACGAAAATGGCCCTTGTTAGGAAAATTTGATGGTGAATGCTAGAGAGGAAACTCATGGTGATCAGCAGGTCTTTCCTAATAGAAAGATTTGGCCAGTGACTATCTTACGGAGGCCAAATTTGTGAGACTTTCCTAATGGAGGCTAAATTAGTGACAATGCATCAAAGAGTCCTATTTCTATAAATCGTATTCGGGATAGATATTCCAATCAGATTCGGAACATCTCTCAGATATTTCGACCATCTCTCAAGTGTTCCAGTCGGATTTGGAGCATCATCAAGAGATGTTTTAAACATCTTTTTTATGTTCGAACATCTCTCCGGCCATGTTATATGAACATCTGCATAAGTGGTCGGAAGAGAGGCATTTTCAAAGAGATGTTCCAAGTATTTGGATAAATATTCGAAACATCATATGAGATGCTCGGAACATCCTAAGAGATGGTCAAAATATCTCGCCGAAAGTTCAAAACTCTCGAAAAACTTATTATTATTAGGATGAGGATGATAAGGGTTGAGGAGGAAAGAGGGATGAGGAGAAGGACAGAGGAGGCGTAGAAGGGAGAGGGAAGGATTAGGGAGGTTTTGTGTAAATAAAAAAAATTGGGACTACTAAAAGCCAGTCATTAGTATTAATCCTAATTACAGCCCTTCTATCAATTTTTTAGAACTTACGACGACTTGAGGGGATCGTTTGATTTTTTTTTCCTAATATGCACCTAACACACATCACAAGTTGACAACTTACCACTAAACCAAAGATCTGGGTCGCAAATACATCTATATTAAAATGGCAGAAAAGAGAAAAAGCAAAGCATTGTGCTAGATGAGTTTGGGCAAATCGTTTTGAGATAACCCCTTTTAAGAAAAAATACACGCACAAAAAAAATCAGCAATTGTGAAATAGAAAAAAAAAAACCATTACTTTTATACTCTATATAGAATTTAATAGGGTATAAAAATTTAGATTTTTATATTTTAAACAAATTTTACATTGATCATAGTAGTCTTTACCGTCAAGCAACATAAAAATAAGAGTAATAACAGTTGTACATCACCTAATTCGTCATAATCTCTTTCATGTAGTATAACAATAGTCAAGAACTCATCAAAATCTATAATTAAGGATACATTAATTATTTGTCCACTAATATTATCTTATAATATCATTATCTATAAAAAACAATCATCGCCATACTCAATTATCGTTATTTAGAAGATGATTGTAGCAGATATGAGAATGTTTAGATGGATCTGTGAGCTAACTAGTATAAATAAGATTAGGAACAAAGTCATTAGTGACAAGGTAGAAGTAGCCTCATCGGTGGACAATGCAAGAAATAAGGTTGCGATGGTTTGGATATGTGAAGAGATGAGCACATGTGCGCCAATGAGGATGTGCGAGGGGTTGGCGGTTCTGGGTCTACGGAGATGTAGAGGTAGATCGAAGAAAAATTGGGACGATGTGATTAGATATGACATGACTCATCTTCAGATCACTGAGGACATGACTCTAAATAAGAAAGTGTGGAGGTCGAGGATTAGGGTCGATGGTTAGATAGCGGCCAATCAATGTATATCTTATTAGTGTGAGTTTATTTGAGTTTATACTATTTTTATCTTATTCTTCGTCGTTATTATTATTGGTGTTTGATGTTTGTTGTTTACCAAGTATATATAGTTTTTCTGTTAGTACTTTCTTTATAATAGTATTTTCATATTGTTTTTTCCTTACGAACTTGTTTTCAAAACTGTCCTTCTTTAGCTAAGTGTCTATCAGAAACAACCTCTCTATTTTGGTGGGGGTAAGTTCCGCGTACATCTCTTCTTTTCCAGACCCCACTTCTGAGATAATATTAGGTATGTTGTTGTTATCATTCTGAATTATCATGTATACAATAGAAAATATGAAACAACAGAGACCTATTACATAATAAGCTTAAAGTGCCACATGAAATACAAAATAAAATTTTCCACGATCAAATCACTATTGCACTCAATAATACCAATTGTTTACACGTTCAACGATTGTTTTGGATCGTAATTATTTCCTCAAGTGATCAATAATTATAAGGTTGGTGCAAGTATGTTCAGTTGATTTCTAAACTTAATAATTCTCTGACAACAAATTATTTAAATTTCATATGTTTAGCACTCTCCATATCTTTGTCATTCTTAGAGAATAAAACTGCTACAAAATTATCATAATTCAGCAATATAAAGATATTGTCGCTAGTATGGGTCCTGAAATAAAGTTCGGAATCGATTAGCTTAAACTATGATCTCAGATCATGTTACGAACTTATGTTTAGTGGCTGATGCAATAAACAAACTGCTTCACACTCTTCCATTATATTGCTCATATTACTAACAAGAACAAATGACTGATTTGAATCCTTTATTTGTTGTATCTACAAAACCAACATAATTTAAAATATAAATATCCTATCACACTAAGATGGTCAAAATTCGAAACATGAGCATATATGTTTTAGTCGGTTGTGGGTATCTTAACACTTAGCTTGCATCCTGATAATCTTAAAGTAAACGAGTATATAATATAACGAAATTACTCTTTGAATTTTGTGTCTCGAACATTTCATGTCAATTTATTAATGGAGTATTACTACCTTCGTCTCCAAATAAGCAGTCATTTTTCACTTTTTCTTTTGTCCTAAAATAAGTGTAAATTTTAAAATATCAATGCAACATTATCTATTTTTATCAATATTATCCTTAATGTTGAAGAGGTACAAGTGACGCAAACATGATAAATAAAAATGGAAAATATGTGAAATAAATTTTTTGATTCTCATATTTTTTTAGAAACCTAATCAAACTGACCACAAAAAAATAATAAAATAACTATTTCGTTCGAAATCGAACACTTTTTGGTTAGATGCCGATTTAATCAAATATTCCTCCAGTCTAACTTTAGTTGTCATACTTTTTTTATTAGTACGTCAATAAATTGTTATATTTCTAAATTTGAAAATTGTTTTACTCCAATCTTTTTATTTTACTGAACCAGACAAATCTCTATAACTTATTTTAGGCTACAAATTTTGAAGAACTTAATACTTTCATTAAACTTTACCAAATTAAACTATGACAAACAAAGTGTGACAGGTGGAGTATAAACACCCCCTAACCAATGAAGTGGAATCGTCACCGGCAATCATCCATGATCCATCATATATTTTTCAGAGGTAAATTCAGAAATTTAAATATTGTAGGAGTATCACTACATTCACTATTTTTTTTTTTTTTTTGGAATTGGATGTGAATTTAATATAAATTATATTTACATTTATAAATTATTTTCTACTTTAATTTATTTCTGCACTATTTGACTTCTTCTGAATAAGCTGATTTTATTGCAGAATGCTGCTACTTTGAAAACTAGTGGCTTCAATTAATTGTGAAAATTTACATTTTTTTTTGCTCAACGTATGGAACTGTAGCAAGAGGGGCTAATTTTTGCTTCACATTTATCAATGAAATATTTTGTTGTGTTTTCCTTGTTTGTTATGTGATTGTAGAGCATATAGTTTGTTTAAGTAAAGGGTATTTTTGTGTAAATATAGCATGCCAAATGACATGTGCAATATTGATAGTATTAGACTGGAAAAACAACGTCGAGAAATTGGACCCTCTTCGAATCGATGTAGGAATAATGTATAGGTATAACAGGTCCTGGAGCTTTGATCTAGTGGTGAAAGTGCAAAATGTGCGAGTCAGATGCACTTCAAGGGTTTGAACATTGTGGCAGACAAAAAATTGGTATTTAAGTAGAGAGGAGTAAAGGAGCAGATCCATTATCCCCGAGATACAAACAATGACCCACTAACCCTCGGGTATTTTTCAGTTATCAACATAAAAAAGTTATTACACGTATTTTTTAGACATAGATATGAAGACAGTTTTCCTTCTGTGGTAAAAAATAGAGAATTTATAATAAATTCACACTTGGGCACGTTTGTGTTGTAGACCAGCCTCAAGAGGTCCAGCAGAATGAGGTCCAACATGTAGAAGCTCAAGTGAGCAGAAGACAAGGCAATGGGCCAAAGGGAATCAGACGTGGAACAAGGAGCAGGCAGCCTAATAAGTTGCTTGAAGGTTTCTTGTGAAACAAGCCCGAGTGAGTACCAGGAAGTGGGGACCAAAGGAACATTGCAGAGTTAGTTATATAGGGGTCAGTGTTAGTGGAGAAGCGCAGGTTTGAAGATGATAATTCTAGTCTTATTCTCATCCCCTTTCTTCTAATTCCCACCTCCTTCTTCTGTATCTCCTCATCCCCCTTCTCTTTATCCTATCAATTTTTAATTCTTGTATTTCATATTGTAATTCTTCTAGTTTCAGTTGAATCTAATATATCCTAGTTACTGTTTTATTAAAAAAAAACTTGTTCATTCCATTTGGTGTTTTCATTGATTCGAGCTCCATGGATGATTAAAAAAAAGGGTAAACGAGGGGTCCAGTTCTTTTAATGAATATGCAAAACTTTCTGATCGAATGGATGCCTTAACAGAGTTGGTTCATCAATTTATCTCTTCGGTGGCTGATCAATCTGCTGCCGCTGAGCCACCACCCCAGCGTTATATGGAGATTTGTTTATCACAAGGGGATTCTACTCCTACTCCAGTCGCCATACGTGATGGATATAATTTATTCATATATTTTCATAATTAAATATTACTTAAGTATTTTAAATAAAACTTGAAAATAAATATATCCATCTCTCGCATATTTTCTAACATATTTTGCATGAAGAAGAAGATATTCAAAGTGAAGAAAAGTAAGAAAAAAACCATTGATGATTTCACTATTCATAGTGCAACTATAATACTGATAGTCATGTCCGTGATTTTTATACGCTGAAGAATAAAGAGCAAATGGAAGAAGTCTCCTCACTTCAACTCACCTTTGCATCTATGAAGAACTCATTAATTTCACCTTACCTAGGCATCTTTGGAAGTCTTAAGCTTATGGTTTCATCTATAAATAGGTGCCAAAGTTGTATGAAAAATCACCAATTCACTTGAAAGATTTCTCTTGCTTTCTCTTTCTTTCTCTCTTTTAAGTTTTTGTAGTTTTCATCTTTTTAGAAGAAATGCTACTTTCTTTATATTTTTAAAGTTATTCTTACTCCATAATGGAGTAATCTCTTTTGTTGGGATAGTTGATGAAACTTGGTAATATTTATAATACTTATCTCAATTTTAATACATGCTTGGCCTGAAGTTTTTTAATCAAATTTTAATACTGTGCTGGAATTATAGTTTTTACTTAATCAATATTTTCACAACCATCTATTTTATCTCTAGGTTATTGTTATATTGATTTTATAATTCTCACGCAGCAAAATTAATGTATAATAACTGATGAATAAAGTAGTAGAGTAAAAACTATTTTCCAAGTTTGTAATCTTGTTTACTACTTTTTAGCACAATTCAGGCTAGAAAAATATTTCGCTTTAATCGTCACTAGTTATAATTTAATTAATATGCATAACCTCACAGAGTGTTATTAATTTATCAATTTCTTAGTGAGCAAAATATAATTGAATTAGCAATAAACAATTATTCTTAAGAGAAATACATGTCAAAACTGAGATATTTATTATAAGTATTACCAAGTGAATTCAACGATTCCCAACTCTTTTAAGTTTGAAATCTTCCAGAAGTTCTTTGTTTTAGTTTAAGTAAAGTAAAATTAAAAACTTATTTTTCATCAATTTGATTCTCTCAAATAGTAATTAAAATGCTACAAGTATGTAGCATAGAATGCCCAATCCCTATGGGACGATATCTTAAATTATATTAAAATTTGACAAGAACGAGCAGACAATTCTTATGCACATTGGACCTCGTCAATACGTCATAAACCAGCAACAGTGGAACTTGGCCGTTTTAATGGCCAAAATCCGAAATCATGGATATTTCAGGCGGAGCGCTATTTTGAGTTATATTCCATTAGTCCTACACATCAATTATCATTAGCTTCCTTTTACTTGGATGGTGAGGCCGTTGAATGGTACCGATGGTTATATCGCAACAAACAGTTGAGCGATTGGACCCATTTTGCGGAAAAGCTGCGTATTCGATTTCGTGACAAGTCGTTAAAATCACCGGAGGGCCGTCTGTCCAAGCTTCAGCAGATGTCAACAGTTACAGATTATCGGGCTAAATTTGAGTCTATATCCAACGAAACGGTATGGTTACCAGATATCCTTCTCCTTGAATGCTTTATTTCAGTTCTTAGAAAAGATATTCATGATAAAGTGGCTATTCGCGAGCCCAATACCTTAGAGGAGGCGATCTGTTTGGCTTATACGTATGAAGAAAAACTGGACCCAGCCCAAAAACCCACCCGACCCGCTTTTGCTACGACCCAACCACTTCTCCCAAACCCTAACACCAATTTCACCACTCGGTACACCAAGCCATCCTTCTCTTTCACTCCCACCTAAAAATTAGCGCCGCCACAACTTCCAACTTATCCAAAATTCCTTTCCGCCGCTTGTCAGCGTCGGTTTTCCAAAGTCGTCGTGAAAAAGGATTATGTTATAATTGTGATGAACCATTTTCTACCACCTACAAATGCAAAGCCTTACCTCAACTGCTTCTTCTTGAAGATTCATTTGACCCTTCGATCGATCTACCCGACTCTTTTCCCAGAGGATTTTATTGCCGAAGAACTTCAGTGTCTCGAAGTTCAAAATCATTCAGCCATCTCATATCACGCTCTAGCTGGTGGGCATTCAACTACTACACTTCGTTTTATGGGCCATGTTAGGGGTTCTCCGGTGCGAGTATTGGTTGATGGTGGGAGTACACATAGTTTCATTCAGGCACGAGTTGCTAAATATTTTAATTTGGAAGTTGATAAATCCCCATCCTTCTCTGTGGTGGTGGGGAGTGGCAAGCGTCTGCGATGTGAAGGTGTGGCTTCAAAGGTACCACTCACAATTCAAGGATGTGACCTTCTGTTAGATCTTCATGTTTTACCAATGCACGGAGCTGATGTCATTTTGGGTGTGTCATGGCTGAGTACTCTGGGACCAATTATCACTCATTATTCCAAGCGCCTTTGAATTCGTCCTCAATGGTATCAAATTCCAATGGGTTGTGAACCACCTTTGGAAGCTCAACCAGTTCAATTGCAAACATTAAGGTGCCTAACTGATACAGAGGCGGTCTCTTCTTATTTTTACCTCTTCCTCATGACTGAAGATAGTCCTGAAACGCCACCTCAACCACCAGATTTGCTTGCATTGTTGGAATCTTTTGAGGATGTTTTCAAAAAATCCAAGGGGCTGCCACCGCACAAAGGGAACAAGAACATTCTATTCATCCAGCCCAAGGAGCAGGACCAGTGAATGTCAAGCCTTATCGATACCCATACTTTCAAAAACAATTTATGGAACAACTGGTTAACGACATGTTAGCTGAAGGAGTCATTCAGCCAAATACCAGCCATTTTTCTTCACCTGTTTTGTTAGTAAGGAAGAAGGATGGAACTTGGCATTTTTGTGTCGATTAGCGGGCTCTTAATGCCATCACTGTCCGCGATCGCTTTCCCATTCCTACAATAGATAGCTCTTTGACGAGCTTCATGGGGCACAATATTTTTCAAAGTTAGATCTTTTGTCGGGTTACCATCAGATTAGTGTGTGCCCCGAGGATGTGGCTAAAACAACGTTTAGAACGCATGAGGGACACTATGAATTCTTGGTTATGCAGTTCGGTTTATCCAATGCCCCATCGACATTTCAAGCTACCATGAATTCGATTTTCCGTCCTCATTTGCGACGTTTTGTCTGGGTGTTTTTCGACGATATTCTCGTCTATAGTCGCTCTTGAGAACTTCATCTGGAGCATTTGGCAAAGGTGTTACAGCTGCTACGCTCTCATCAGCTGGTAGCTCAGAAATCTAAATGTCTCTTTGGCTAGTCCCAAATTGATTACTTAGGCCATGTTTTTTCAAACCAAGGATTTGCTGTGGATCCCTCTAAGATTCAGGCCATTCAACAATGGCCTCCTCCTGTCAACGTCAAGGCTGTCCGAAGCTTTCTTGGTCTTGCGAGCTATTATAGACGCTTCATCAAGAATTATGCAACCATTGCAAGCCCTTTAATTGATCTCCTTAAAAAGGAACCTTTTAATTGGAACCCCGCTGCCTAGGCGTCGTTTGAAACCTTGAAGGAGAAACTAAGCAACACCCCAGTCTTGGCTTTACCAGATTTTTCCCAACCCTTCCAAGTTGAAACTGATGCTTCCGGTTTAGGAATTGGGGGAGTCCTCTCACAAAATGGACACCCAATTGCCTTTTACAATAAAAAATTATGTGCACGGATGCAGCGTGCCTCCACCTATCACCGTGAAATGTTTACCATCACACAAGCTGTAAGCAAATGGCGACAATATCTATTGGGTCGTCGGTTTACTATATACACGGATCAACAGTCCTTGAAGAACCTCACTGCCCAACTTATTCAAACTCCGGAACAATAATAATGGCTGGAGAAATTATTGGGCTTTGATTTTGACATTGTTTATCGCCCTGGTAAGACCTTCAAGGTGGAAGATGCTCTTTCACGCCCTCCTGAAGGTACTTTTGCTGCCTTCTCTTCTAGAGTGTTTGAGTGGGTGGATGAAGTCAAGCTGGCTGTGTAAACTCACCCTGAGTTGCTGGAAATTTGTAGAGGCCTCGAGGAGGATCCTTTGAACTATACTGACTTTGTCTTTCGTGAGGGATTGTTAATTTTCAAAGGCAGACTAGTTCTGCCATCTGATTCAAGCTTGAGGCTACGCCTACTAGAAGAATTCCATTCGTCCTCGCTGGGGGGTCATGCAGGGGTGACTCGCACTTTTCATAGACTGTCCTCCAACTTTTATTGGCATCATATGAGGAAAGATGTCAAAGCTTATGTCGCTACTTTCCAAGTTTGTCAACAGATGAAGGACATTACACGAGCTCTAACAGGTCTTTTAGAGCCTATTCCAATTCCTGAGATGGTTTTTGAAGAAATCTCTATGGATTTCATTACTTGGCTCCCCATCTCCAAAGGCAAAACCACCATCATGACAGTGGTTGATCGTTTGTCTAAGTACGGTGGTGCAAGCCAAATCCGAAGATAAGCTTTGCAACCGAAGATAAGCTTTGCAACTGGGGTTTTGCTCACATCGGAGACAAGGAAATGCTCTCGGCAATTTCATTCATTCATCAATATCCAAAAACTAGCTGCTCACAATGAAATGTAAAGAAGTATTTATAGACTACGCTAAGGATAAAATAGTAAATGATCACATATGACCAATAACAGTAAGCCACGCAGGGCTGAACTAAAGTGTGTTAGGCAGCCTTGACTTCGGGGTCCGTTGCTTCTCGATCACACTAGAGTGAGTGTTCGACAGCTTTTGAATTTGATGCTCGGTTGCTTGCTCGAACACATTTGTCATTGGGCGCACACTTGACTTCGAACACAAGTCATTGTGTTCGTCTCTGTGGTGCTCAGTGCCAAGAGTTGGTGTTCGATCACTTTGTCCTCGGACTCAAATTTGAAGATGTGGCCTTTCGCTCTAGCACTTTGCAATTCTTCTTCTGAACACATGCTTCCTCCCGGCCAAGCCAACTGAATGTGCATGTCATGGAGAAATTTGGCTTGGCTTCGTGTCATTGACCTCGGTTGATCAGTCATTGACTTCGGTGGATTGTCGAGTACTTGATCAGCACTTTGGGCTGCATCATCCTCCCCTTCTTGAGAAGATTTCGTCCTCGAAATTGCTTCATCATCTGTTCCCGGTACTTGGCCTACAACACAAGGAGTTAAGTCAGCAACATTGAAAGTGTCGGACAAATTATACTCACCTGGGAGGTCGATCACATAAGCATTGTTGTTAATTTTGCTCAGTACTTAAAATGGACCATCCCTTCGAGGAGCCAACTTTCCTTTCCTTTGGTTCGGGAATCGCTCTCTTTGGAAGTGAACCCAAACCCAATCTCCTTTCTTCAACTCCAACTTATTTCGCCCCTTGTTCTTTTTCAACGCCACTTTGGCATAAGCTTCCTCGAGATTCTTCTTTGCCTTGGCATGCAAATCGAGCAAAGCTTTGGGTCAATGAGTACCTTCAAAATCAATAACAATATCTCGAGGCAATGGGGTTAGATCAAGTGGAATCAAAGGATTAAAACCATACACACACTCGAATGGGGTCATATTTATCATTCGATACACCGTTCGATTGCATGCAAACTCCATCATGGGCAAACAATCAGCTCAGTATCCGACCTTGCCTTTGGTCATTGCACGAAGCAAAGACCCCAAGGTTCGGTTAACTACCTCAGTCTGTCCATCAGTCTGAGGATGGTGAGACGTCGAGTATAGTAGTTTGGTGCCGAGGGCACCCCACAAACATTTCCAAAAATGACTCAAAAATTTTGAGTCTCGATCACTCGCAATTGTACGTGGCACACCATGCAATTTTAACACATGACCAATAAACAAGGAAGCAACATGTTGTGCACAATCGCATTTCTTGCAAGGAATAAAGTGAGCCATTTTGGAAAATCGATCCACGACAACGAAGATGCTATTATGTCCTCCCCCCGATCTCGGTAACCCCAAGACAAAGTCCATGGATATATCAACCCAAGGTCGATCAGGCACAGGCAACGGGGTATACAATCCATGAGGGTGGGACTTCGATTTAGCTTTCATGCAAATGAGACAAGCGTTGCAAAGCTTTTCCACATAGCGTCGCATTTTTGGCCAATGGAATTGCTCGGTTAAGATACCAAGAGTTTTATCGACACCGAAGTGTCCCATCAAGCCTCCGGGGTGAGCTTTTCGAACTAAGAGCTCTCTCCACGATGACACTGGCACACAAACCCTCCCATTCTTTAAGAGGTAGCCATCGTGCCACTGATATTTCTCGATCCTTCGGCCACTCAATATTGCGTCTCGAACGCATTTAAGCTTAGGATCATCTTCGTACATCAACTTGATACTTTCAAATACCATGAGCCTCGAGGCGAGAGTGGTCTCTAATGCAAATTTTCTTGATAGCGCATCGGCCACGACATTGTCTTATCCCTTTTGTAATGAATTACATAGGGAAAGCTTTCAATGAATTCAACCCATTCAACATGCCTTTGGTTTAATTTCTCCTGACTTTGGAGATGCTTCAAAGATTCATGATCACTTCTAATTACAAACTCTCGAGGCCACAAATAATGTTGTCAATGGGCGAGTGCTCGAACGAGGGCATACAAATCCTTGTCATACGTAGAGTAATTCAAGGTTGCACCCTTAAGCTTTTCGCTAAACTAAGCGATCGGCTTCGATTCTTGCATCAGCACTCCTCCGATCCCAACTCCGGATGCATCACACTCGACTTCGAATGCTTTGCCGAAGTCAGGGAGTTGCAACAATGGGGAAGAGCAAAGCCTCCATTTCAACTCTTAGAAAGCCCTCTCTTGGGACTCTCCCCACGTAAATGGATGGTCTTTCTTTATCAGCTCAATCAAAGGAGCTGCCACGGTGCTAAAGTCACGAACAAACCTTCAGTAAAAGCTAGCTAAGACATGGAAGCTTCGAACTTATGTTACCGAGGTTGGAGTTGGCCAATCTTTGATGGCTTCGACTTTTGATTCGTCGACTTCAACACCATTAGCACTGACAACGAATCATAGAAAGACTACACGTTCGACACAAAAGGCACATTTCTTGAAGTTAGCATATAACTTCTCTTTTCTAAGCTTATCAAGCACTAGCCTTAGGTGTTCGACATGTTCATCCACAGATTTACTATAAATAAGGATGTCATCGAATTAAACGACAACAAACTTATTTATGAACGGTTTGAGCACATGGTTCATCAGTCGCATGAATGTGCTCGGTGCGTTGGATAAGCCAAAAGACATTACCAACCATTCATAAAGACCGAACTTAGTCTTGAATGCGGTTTTCCACTCGTCTCCGGGTTTTATTCGGATCAGGTGGTAACCGGACCTGAGGTCTATCTTCGTAAAGCATGAAGAACCAATTAACTCGTCTAGCATGTCATCTAATCGAAGGATCGGATGACGATACTTTACCGTTATTTTGTTGACTGATCAACGCACATGCGCCATGTTCCATCTTTCTTCGGGACAAGGATAACAGGAACGGCGCAAGGACTCAAGCTCTCTCGAACAAGGCCATTGTTCAGCAACTCATCAACCTGCCTTTGGAGCTCTTTGGTGTCTTTGGGATTATACCGGTAGGCAGGCTTGTTGGGGATTTGTGACCCCGGTATAAAATCTATTTGGTGCTCGATCCCTCGCAATGGAGGCAATCCACCTGGCATTTACTCGGGAAACATGTCCTCAAAGTCCTGCAAAACTTTACGAACAGCCAAAGGCAAAGGGTTACCATTAGTTAAATCATCATTTGGAGTTAAAAGGATACCTTTATGCACGAAGCAAATCATCATTCGACCGGTGTCGCTGCCTCGTATAATTTTACCCGGTTGTATGACTGCACAAATATTTTTGACTTCGGGTGATGGAGCTCTTTCTTCGGCCACAATTGTTCCACCGATGGGGTTCTTAGCCTTAGCCGCTTCCTTCAGCTCCTTCATTCTTTTATAGTCCTCACTGACTTGCTTCGCTGTCAACGGTTTAAGCACGAACTTTCTTCCTTCGTGAGTGGCAGTATAAGTGTTAGCTTTGCCATTATGCACAACATGCCGATCAAATTGCCATGGTCTCCCAAATAGAAGGTGGCAAGCTTGCATTGGCAACACATCAAACATGATCTCGTCAATGTAGTTGCCAATTTTGAACTTCACTAACACTTGTTTCACAACCTTTAGTTCACCATATTCATTAAGCCATTGCAACCGATATGGTTTCGGGTGCTTCAAGGTGGGTAACTTCAATTGTGAAACCAATGTTTGGCTCACAACGTTAGCACAACTACCGGAGTCAATGATCATTGAGCAGACCACACCCATGACTCGGCATCTAGCATGAAAAAGATTCTCACATTGTACATTCTCATTGTCTTCGGCTAACATCACACTCAAGCTTGTTCTCACAACAAGAAATGCTCGAGGGTCATCGTCCTCGATTGCATCTTCCCCTTCGGATTTCACTTCCCCTTCATCACTATTTTCCTCTTCGGGTTCACTATCCTGCTCTTGGGGTCTTCCATCGATAAGAATTATGGCCTTCCGAGTAGGACAATCTCTAGCAAAATGACCATATCCACTACACTTGTGGCATTGGGTGGAAGAAGATGATGGCGTATTCAACTGAGTCTTAGAGTTACCTCCCACATTTGGCATTGGTTTTTCATAAGTCTTCTTCACTTCGGGTTTTGCACCAGTGCCACTAGTGTTCGAACTCTTCCACTCCTTCAGTTTATTTACCAGGGTAGTAGTTATACTCCGGTAACGGTTGGACTTATCCTCCTTAAGCCATTTCTCAGCTTCAACTGCAGCTTCATATACTCCAAATGGACATTGGAACTTGTGAAACCTCAATTGGAAGGCTATATCTCGACTCAACCCATTCTTGAATCGAACAATAGCCTGCTCTTCATCCTCCTCTTCCATACTCAAGGCCATTTGAATTTGTAAGAACTCATGGTAGTATTGGTCCACTGTTTGTGAACCCTGCTTCAACTCGTAAAGCCGTTTGAGTTGATCATGTCGGTATGAAGCATTGACATATTTCTCCCTCATTACTCGATTCAATTCTTCCCATGTAAGATTTATGGGCAATGCTGATCTTCTCCTCGATCTCTTTACTATTTCCCACCACACAGATGCATAAGATTCAAACGATGATATCGCATAGGTGGCTTTTTTTAGTTCGGTCATCTCATTGGTGTCAAAAATACGATCCATTGTCACTTCCCACTCGATGTACTTGGAAGTATCACTACACCCTTTGAATGGGGGCATATTGATTTTCACACTGTTGAGGTTGAAGTGATCTCGACCTCCTTGGTAGGGCTCCGGTTGAGCTCCCACGTTTTCACCAAAAGCACCATATTCTCTCCTCGCATTCCCTCCTTCGTAACCGAAGTGCGGCCCTCGGCCTCGGTCTCTTCCTCTATTTGCATTCCGACCTCCAATCATCGGTCTCTTATTCGGATGGGGAAGACCATACCCATAGTCATCATTCCCATCTTCAGCACCTTCTCCAACTTGAGCTTCATCAGCTTGCTCGATTGGTGGAACATTCCGAATGGGTTTCGGAAGTGGATCATATCTTTGGGGAATTCCCAAATAGTGGGGAATGACCACTTGTTGGGGAATGCCCACTTGTTGGGGAATGCCCAACTCATGCTCCTGTGGAGCTACATCGGTTCTCAGCTCATATTTCTTTACTACCTCCTTAAAAGGTGTAGGAGTTAGAGTAGAACCTCGGCTTGTTCCTTCTCCAGATTCAATTTGGACGCTCGGGGGTCCTTCTCTCAACATTCTAAAGCCTAAAGGATATATCGTCCAACTTGGACATGATGATATCCAAGGTCGCCTTCATCGGATTATCTCCTTCGTTAGCCATTATACCTGCAAAACAACAAACGTTAGTGAAAACAAACCTCACACACTCCCTCACTTTTTAGTAGCACTCGGTAGCACTAAATTTGGGGGTAAGTGTCCTTGGTCACTCAAAGACTTGTTAGCAGTGGCTCGTATGATTGATCAATGTCCTCTAAGATCCTTCAAGTTCGACAATAGTCACTGTCTCTTCGGGAAGAGTGAAGTGATGTTCGACTCGATGGAACGAACGCTTTTTAACTGAGCACGGGGAGTCAAAAGAAATTTTCTACGAAAGTTTGAACTTCGGTCACCCCTCGCACGATTTCCTAAAAGCTCATATGCGATAGTAAGACCTCGAGTAGAAGCGTTTACTCTAGAGATCCACTACCGTGAATTTTCGAACACAAAGAAGTGAAATCCTACGATAATCTACCCTTCGGTTCCACTTTGAATATTTCTTTCAGAACACGCCAACTTGTTCGTACAAAGTGGTCCCTCCTTGGTACGGTTAGGATTTTACCTATCCGTTTTCCTTTTTCAAGCCGACAAAATTTCACCTGGGGTTTTAGAATTTTGAAACTTTACCCCTTCTTCTTCAATGGAATAGTGAATCTTTGCTCCGGTGTACAGATAAATTTTCAATTCGTCAACTGTCATAGATTTAAACAGAATTTCGGGTTGTTTTCAATTCCGGTACAACAACAATCGGAGGAAATCAGTTCAAAGTCCTTCGAGTTAAGATTCAGCTCCTCGTGTCCATACACTGTTACAAATGTAACAATTTTCCGGCGTACGGACGACGGTTCAATTCATAGACTTTGAAATTTTACACACAAAGCAACCACAAAATACTCAAGAACTACCAGTCTTCATCGGCATCATCCAAGACATGCTGGGGTTCGAGTTCAGTCACTACTAAGCTCAAAACAGTCCAAAATTTTGTCAAGAAGCCCTAGTCACAAACGTTGTACGTCGGGTCCTCAAAACAATCCTTGGACATTGGTGAACAAGATTCAGTGGTCGTTTGATTCAAACAACCAACAATCAACAAAAAATTTTGAATTTTCTTTTCTACTTTTTTTTTTTTTTTTGTAAAATAACAACACCAACAATACAAGAACAATAACAAGAACACGAAACTGAAAACAAAGACACAAACGCATGAAATTTAAAGATAACTTCAAACAGGATTTGGGGTTGTAGAAAACAAACTCAAATCGTGCTCTGATACCAAGAGGGTGCAAGCCAAATCCGAAGATAAGGTTTGCAACCGATTCAACAGCGGAAAAACTAGATAAAAGTTTGACACAACTTTACTTGCTTGAACGGCACCAAGGAACTGGTCGTGGTACGATTCAAGTAGAAGGAAAGAGCACCTAAACTATGCAACAATCCTCAAGAGAACATTGCCTCTTTTAAACTGAATGATCAAAGAGGAAATTTTCAATCGGAGTTACCGAAAGCCACAAGTCCAAAAAGCCCACACTGGGGTTTTGCTCACATCGGAGACAAAGAACTGCTCTCGGCAGTTTCATTCATTCATCAATATCAAAAAACTAGCTGCTCACAATGAAATGTAAATAAGTATTTATAGACTACGCTAAGGATAAAATAGTAAATGGTCACAGATGACCAATAATAGCAAGCCACGCAGGGCTGAACTAAAGTGTGTTCGGCAGCCTTGACTTCGGGGTCCGTTGCTTGCTCGATCACACTTGAGTGAGTTTTCGGCAGCTTTTAAATTTGATGCTTGGTTGCTTGCTCGAACACATTTGTCATTGGGCGCACACTTGACTTCGAACACAAGTCGTTGTGTTCGGCTCTGTGCTGCTCAGCGCCAAGAGTTGGTGTTCGGTCACTTTGTCCTCGGGCTCAAATTTGAAGATGTGGCCTTCCGCTCTAGGACTTTGCAATTCTTTTTCCGAACACATGCTTCCTCCCGGCCAAGTCAACTGAATGTGTATATCATGGATCAATTTGGCTTGGTTTCGTGTCATTGGCCTCGGTTGATCAGTCAATGACTTCGGTGGATTGTCGAGCACTTGATCAGCACTTTGGGCTGCATCATACAGTCACTTTGTTCCATGACCAGCATCATTTACTGCCCAATCTATGGATTTGGCTTTTATTTCTGAAATTATTCGTCTTCATGGTCCTCCGTGAGTTATTATCACAGATTGTGACCCACGATTCCTTCATTCATTTTGGCAAGAAATTAATAGGTTCCAGGGTACTTCTTTGGCCATGAGCACAGCCCTACCATCCTCAATCCGATAGACAAACAGAGGCTTTAAACAAGTGTGTAGAAAAATATTTGCGTTGCTTTGTAGCAGAGAGTCCTCATGAGTGGGTATCGGTGTTGCCTTGCGCAGAGTTTTGGTATAACACTGCTTTTCAAAACTCGGCAGGACTCACTCCCTTTCAAGTTTTATACGGTCGTGAACCCCCTACTGTGACCAGCTATCTATTGGGCAGTGCCTCTGATGAGTTGGTCGAGAAGTATATGTCAAAAAAGGATGAAGTCTTGGACTTATTGAAACATAATTTACTTAAAGCCCAAAGTAAGATGAAGTGCCTAGCTGACGCAAAAGAACTGATGTGCAATTGGATATTAGAGATTGGGTTTACATTAAGTTGAAGCCCTATAGACAACATTCACTCAGGATGCGTAAACATAGTAAATTGGGCAGAAAGTTCTTTGGGCCATATCGCATTATCAAAAAAATTGGACCAGTTGCATACAAGGTAGATTTGCCGCTGGATGCACGCATCCACCCTGTTTTTCACGTCTCGTTGCTTAAGAAATGTGTTGGTACTCCAGCTGAACAAGTCACTCCAATTTTAATAATCCAGATATTCCACCTGCGCCAAACCTTGAGGACAAGGTTGTCGATTGTGAGGGGAGTAATGTTGTGGACCAGCCTCAAGAGGTCCAGCAGAATGAGGTCCAACATGTAGAAGCCCAAGTGAGCAGAAGACAAGGCGATGGGCCAAAGGGAATCAAACGTGGAACAAGGAGCAGGCAGCCCAATAAGTTGCTTGAAGGTTTCTGGTGAAACAAGCCCTAGTGAGTACCAGTGTTAGTGGAGAAGGGCAAGCTTGAAGATGATAATTCTAGTCTTATTCTCATCCCCTTTCTTCTAATTCCCACATCCTTCTGTATCCCCTCACCCCCTTCCCTTTATCCTATCAACTTTTAATTCCAAGATTTCATATTGTAATCCTTCTAGTTTTAGTTGAATCTAATATATCCTAGTTACTGTTTTATTAAAGAAAAACTTGTTCATTCTATTTTGTATTTGGGCCTAATTCTACTCCAAACACTAGCTCAATTGGTGGAGGATTGTCCAAGCTTATATTAGGCAATTGCCCCCTTTTCCATCAGTATGTGGACTCTTTTCCCAACACCTACATTCATTCAACAATTTGGGATAGTATCACTACAGAAATATTGGACTTCATGTCCCTGACTGATATTATATAGTTGCATATTGTGTGTGAGAGTAATGCACACTGAAGTACCCTTATGGAAGCAAAGGCACTGTTCGTTGAGTTCCTCTATTGAATATCTTTGCACCTTTGTAGCTTGGCAATTTATTACTATATAATACCAACCAAGCTATTGGTAATAAGCATGTCTGGTGAAAGGTTATTGGCACCAAGTGTTTGAATACATAAATGAATGCAAGATATGTACATTTTATAGATATATTTTATCATTTACTCGTGAGTGATATGCATCATCACCTGAGTTTTAGCCGATAAAATTATATTGTTTGGTCAGTAGTAAAAGCCCAATGCGGGACAATATTTACCATCACCTCATGTGGTTCCATCTCAAGCATTTTCTTCTCTTTACGTAATAAAGCTTCCCACTAACCACGAGATCTTGTCTGGACTAATTTTGGTCATACGATCCGCTTCCTAGTACTAGAATAAAACAACATGAAACAGCAACATACAATGACAACATTAGGAAAAACTCACTAGAAAAAGTAACATCACATGATTTGGATTTGAGAAGTTAAACATTTGACAATAACATTTTGACAGAACATTTTGTTTGAAACACATCATAGTCAAGTACAACACCATTACAACTCTATTACTATTCCCATCTAATAAAACCAACTTCTAACAAATATTGCCCGCAGAAGCAAACATTACATTATTTACCAGGAACCTAGTGAAGTGAAAATATCAAAGGGGGAAAATAGTACTACTTAAAAGCAATTTGTACAAGCCACTTGAAGACTAATAGATTTAAAGAATGGAATTGGAAAGGTGAACTCTCAAGGCAAATCTAGTAAGTGGATGGATTTGAACAAGTAATCACTGCAGAAGGCATAAAGCGTGACAACATTAAGTTCCATTTAAGCTAAAAATAACAATAAACTTGTATGCTGAGGCGGATTTAGGAATTTAACAGGACGGATTCACTATTATTAGGGGCGGGGTTACTGTTAGCTCCATGGATTGAATCATGGAACTTTTGAGTGGAGTTGCTTAGAGAGGAAGCAATGTTAGAGAGAGATATATCTTCTTTGTTAACTGAATCATCTAACTAATACAATGCATGTGTATGTATATATAGACTATACTAACTCCTAGCTAACTAACTAACTACCTCTAATTAACTAACCTCCTAACTAACTGCTTAACTTACTATACACCCACAGCTGGACCAGCATTAGCCATTACTCAACACGCCTCCTCTAGCTGATGGTTCAAATATGTTCAAGATTCCAAGCTTGTTCAACAGAAACTCATGTTGAGCCTTTCCCAACCCCTTAGTTAGTAGATCAGCCAGCTGAGTTGTGGTTGAGATATAGTTTGTCCTCATCAGTCCCTGCCAAATTCTTTCCCTCACAAAATGACAGTCTATATCTATGTGTATAGTCCTTTTATGGAAGATTGGATTTGCAGCAATTGGATTGCAGCTTTGCTGTCACACATTAGATCCACTGGAAGCTGTACTGGCACACCTAGTTCTCTGAACAACCCCACAAGCCAGGTTATCTCTGCTGCACATGAAGCCATACTTCTGAACTCAGCTTCAGCTGAACTTCTGGACATAGTGTCTTGCCTTTTTGACTTCCAAGAAACTAGTGCTCCGCCAAACTTTACAAGATATCCAGTGACAGACCTCCTGGTTTGTAAGCATGCTCTCCAGTCAGAATCACAGTATGCAAATAGTTGGTTAGTGTTAGCTGCAGACATTAGCAACCCAAGCCCAGGTGCCCCTTTTATGTACCTCACTACTCTGAGTGCAGCTTCAAGATGAGATTGTTTAGGGCAATGCATAAACTGGCTTAGGACATGTACAACAAATGATATGCCAGGTCTTGTCATGGTTAGATACAGAAGTCTCCCCACTAACCTTTGATACATTCCTATGTCTTTTAACACAGAACCAGTCTTTGCATTCTTATCCTTGATGAACTTGTCATACTCTACTGAAGTAAGTTTCTGATTTAATTCTAGTGGAGTCCCTGCTGGCTTAGATCCACCAAGTCCTAATTCTGCAATGAGCTCTATAGCATATTTTTTCTGACTTAGAACAATGCCCTTTTCTGACCTTGCTACCTCAATCCCTAGGAAGAATTTCAGCTCCCCTAAGTCCTTCATTTTGAACCTTGTTTGCAGACCTGCTCTTGTCTAATCTATCAGCTCCTGAAATTTCCCAGTGATGATCAAGTTATCCACATACACTAGGAAGATTACTATGTCACTGGCTGACCTTTTAGTGAAAAGTGAGTAATCATAGTGACTCTGCTTAAACCTCATTGCTAGCAGAGCTTGTGTGAGCTTCATATTCCACTGTCTAGGGGCCTGCTTGAGCCCATACAGTGACTTGTAAAGTTTGCAGACCTTCCTATGCTCCCCCTGTCTTGCAAACCCATCAGGTATTGTCATAAACACCTCTTCTACCAGATCACCATGCAAAAAAGCATTGTGAACATCCATTTGGAAAATAGGCCAATTCTTGGCAACAGCAACTGCAATGACAGATCTCACAGTGACCATCTTGGCCACAGGAGAAAAGGTCTCCTGGTAGTCAAGGCCTTCTTGTTGGCTGTAGCCCTTAGCAAGCAGCCGGGCTTTGAACCTCTCCACTTTCCCTGTAGCTTTGTACTTTACTTTGAATATCCACTTGTACCCTATAGGCTTTTTACCAGTAGGGAGATCAACAATTGTCCAGGTGTTGTTATCCTCCAAGGCAACAATCTCAAGTTGCATTGCCTCTACCCATCTAGGATCAGCTGCTGCTTCCTTGAAGGTCTTGGGTTCAACAATTGCTTAGTATGCAGTCATGGCCAGCAGATAGGCTGGAGAGACATTGTCATAGCTAACATAGGAGGAAATAGGATAGGGACAGGATTTTGGAGTGGTGGTTGTGATGTAGTCTTGGAGCCAAGCAGGAGTCTTGGCAATTCTAGTAGTTTTTCTCTGAGCTATTGGAGGTGAGAGTGGAGGAGGCACTTCAGTGTTATCTTGGAGATGATCTGAGTCTGCAGTGTCAGGGGATGCAGGAGCAGTAACATCAATGACAGGGTCTCCTTCATCTATAGGAGTAGGTACCATCACTTCTGGTAATGGAGGATGAACTTCAGGTATGAGGGTGTCAGGAGGCAAATTGAGAATATGAAACATTGTGGTGCCTAGAGCAGCTAGGTGCTTAAAGGGAAATGTGTCTTCTTGAAAGACGACACTTCTGCTGACAAATAGCTGTCTGGAATGAATATCATACATCTTGTACCCCTTCTGTGTGGAGGAATATCCTAAGAAAACAGCAGGAACTGCTCTTGGAAAGAATTTGTCCATTACTCTAAGACTAGCAGCATAGCCTAGGCAGCCAAATACCCTGAGATGAGTTAATGATGGTGGATGCTGATACAGTTTCTCAAATGGAGACTTGTATTGGATAACCCTGGAGGGTAATATGTTTAGAAGGTATACAACAGTTAGAACACACTCTCCCCAGAATCTGAGAGGCACTGCAGCTTGAAACCTGAGTGATCTGCCCATTCTGTGCCTTCTTTCTGCTACCCCATTCTGCTGGGGTGTATAAGTGCAGGTTGTCTGGCGAAGGATGCCAAGTTCAGAGACCAGACTCTTAAAGTCTGTACCGAAGAATTCACTTCCATTGTCTGTTCTCAGAGTTTTTACAGTAGCAGAAAATGTGTTTTGTATTCTGAACAAAAATCCTTCAACACAACTAGACTGTCAGATTTTTTAGGCATGAGAAACAACCAGGTATACCTGGTGAAATCATCTACCAGAGTTAAAAAATACTTGTTCCCATCATGAGTAGGAACTCTATAGGGTCCCCAGATAACACAATGCAGCAAATCAAAAGGAGAGTGAGTAACAGTTGAACTTAATGGAAAAGGCAACTTTGTTTGTTTAGCTACAGGACAAATTGTACAATGATGTGGCATGGCACTTTCTAGGCTTCTGAGTGACTCGTGCCTTCTTATTATATCAAGAGGTGCATGACCTAACCTCTTATGCCACAAACTATTGTTACCTAGTTCACCTGTCTTGTTTACTGAGTTTACCCTTTTTTGTGATTCTGAGCACTTAGCTGATGCTGCAGGTTTTCCTTTCAGCACATAGAGTCCTTGTTCTGCCTTACCAATCCCCCGGACTTGTCCACTGTAGAGGTCCTGAAATATACAAAAATCAGGAAATAACACAACTGAGCACTTCAACTCCTTGGTAAGTTGAGAGACTGCCAGTAGATTATACTGAAAGTTTGGAACATGAAGCATATTAGTGATTTCCTGATCTTTAAAAATGCATGCACTTCCTGCATGAGTTACTGACACTACACTTCCTGTAGGTAACTGAACTCTACTTCTTTTATCATCAGGTATAGAATGATAGTTGCTTAGCATCTGGAGACTAGATGACATATGATTGGAGGCTCCAGTGTCCACTATCCAATTTTCTGTTTCAAATTGTGACATTAAGGCAGTCAGAGTACCTGCAGCTGCAACAGTACCCACAGAAGCCTCATCATTTCCCTTTGACAGCATCTGGATGATCTGCTGATACTGCTCCTGAGAGAAGAAGGGAGCTGGCTATGGCATTGCTTGATGACCAGCTTGATTAACATACACTTGTGATCTAGCCTGACTTCCACTCTGAAACTGATTGTTGTTGTTGGAGAACTCAGCATTAGGGTACATGTTGGCACAAATGGTAGGATAGTTGAAGTAGCCTGGGTTATTTGTCTGAACATACCCTTGTCCAGCCTGATTTGCATAGTTTCCAGCTTGACAATTAGTGCCTGCTCTACCAATGTTCTCACCTTTAAACTTGGACCTATGATCACCAACATTCTTGCCCTTGTAGTCATTCGGATAGCCAATTAATTTGTAGCACCCATCTCTAGTGTGACCTTTCCATCCACAGTGTTCACACACAAGGGTATTTCTCCTTCTTTTAGAGTTCCTGTTCGAGTGACTGTTATTTCCACCCCCTCTCTGACTGTACAGAGCTGTGGCTTCCAAAGCCTCAGTCACCTGAGCTAACTGAGTGAAATTTGCTAGGCCTCTCTGACTTTCTACTGCAACTATGAGTGAGTAAGCCTTGTTCACAGAAGGTATGAGGTTCATCATCATAATTTGGCTTCTAGATTGGGAATATGTGTCATTTAGCCCCATTAGGAACTGCAGAAGCCTCTGATAATCAAAGTGCTCAGTGTACTTCTTAGACTCAGGGCAAGGACAACCAGGAAGTGGCATTAGAGCATCAAACTCATCCCACAGATCTCTCAACCTAGAGAAGCAATTTGCTACAGTCATTGTGCCTTGAGACAGAGTGACTATCTCCTTGTGCAATTGCAGAATTCTAGATCCATCAACTTTATCAAATCTCTCTTTCAAATCTACCCAAACTTTGTGAGCATTTGAGGCATAAACAATACTACTCAGTAGGTCTTTGGTAAAAGTGTTCATTATCCAGGAAAGTACTACAACATTGCATTTCTCCCATTGATCACGGAGTGATTCATCAAATTTATCCTTAGTATGCTTCCCATCTACAAACCCTAGTTTACTCTTCCCTAATAGGCCAATACGCATGGATCTACTCCACAAGGCATGGTTTTCTGAACCAGTTAACTGTATAGAGACAAGTGAGATACCTGAGTGTCTGTAGATTGAAGGAATAGCGGGTGATTGTAGTCAATTGTACTCGTGCTGTGGCTAGATGATCCTGTTTCATTTAGAATCGCCATTGATACTGAAGGAGAAGCTTCAAGCAGTGGAAATTTGGTGAAAAAACTAGGTAAAAAAACACAGAAACTCAGTCCTGATCTTAGCTGAAAAACAGAGCAGCTACTCAGAGATCAAGGAATTATCTGCCAGAGATCAGTGTTTCTAGCTCTGATACCATGTTAGCTCCATGGATTGAATCATGGAACTTCTGAGTGGAGTTGCTTAGAGAGGAAGCAATGTTAGAGAGAGAAATATCTTCTTTGTTAACTGAATCATCTAACTGATACAATGCATATGTATGTATATATAGACTATACTAACTCCTAGCTTACTAACTAACTACCTCTAATTAACTAACCTCCTAACTAACTGCTTAACTTACTATACACCCACAGCTGGACCAGCATTAGCCATTACTCAACAGTTACAGCATGCAAAAGTGGTCGGTAAACAACTTTCGTCCAAAAATTAAGTTGTGTTGATAGGTCAAAATATCATGTTATATGATAATATATTAAACAAAAATATTAAATGGTATTTAAATATGCTCGATCTCTATTCCTGAGTGTAAGTGAACCATTTAAACTTTTAAATCATGGGTTTTCAAACATCATATTAGATATATTTTGAAAATATATACATGATATACGTAATCTCGTGAGAAGACCATGGGTTCACATGAACCGCAATTTCGAAAGTGCATCCCCCTGCTTGTACACATAAAGATTGATAATAAGGAAGTTGTAAAAGAAAAAATTTCCTTCCACTAAAACCTTATGTCACATTTTAAGGTCGAGGTGCAAATTACTAATCAAGAATCAAGTGAAACACTGATAAAATCCAGGCCTAATCCTAATAAATCAAATTAAGGCGAAGTGCTCTACGAGCACCTTAAGTAAGTCAACAAAGTGATCAAACCAATTTCTTTTCTTTTTTTATAATTAAGTTAGTATTGCCCAACTCGTGTGTACCTAGACTGATCCATTAGGCATTCTTCTACAATCAACAAGCACAATTGCTAGATAACCCATACATAGAGAGAGCTTATATTCTTCCACTTTTTCCAAATAATTTTAGATATTAGAAATAATCAAGAATCAAGAATGTACAATCTCTTGAATCATCAAATTAGAAAGAATCAAACTACTTCCTCCATCCCATGTGATGCACTTTCTGACACACTTTCCTTATTAGTTTGTCTAAAAAAATATTTTTCTACGTTTAGAAATAAGTTAGCTTAAATTTATCATTTTATCCGTAATAAAATGATTTATAGTCAGATAAATATTTATAACATATTTTAGCCACAAATTTCAAAATTATTTTCTATTTATATCTTTCTTAAAACTCTGCGACTAGCCAATATTGTCACATAAAATTGTGTGGAGGGATTATAAACAAAAGCAAATAACATGGATCTGAAGGACACAACATGCATAAGTAAATTCAGCAATAAATCAAACTCATGAAACATTTAATTCAAAGGAAAAAAAGAATAAGATAACAACACAATTACTTTTTGGGATTCATGGTTCTTGCGAAATTAAAGAATATGATCGATCCAAATGGTAATATATATGGGTACTATCGACCAATATGAATGGTTTTGGTGAAACTAAACTACTCATTTCCTTCAACAATTTGGATTTCGTGATTAAAAAGAGTTTTTATTTGACGGTAATATCTTCATATATCCTTTAAATATTTTGAATAACTATTGTGACTTAACAATTTTTGTGTAATTTTCAAATATACAAATGTTGTTTTAAAAAAATTAAAGATTCTACTTTTTGGATTAAAGTTCACCATCATGTTCAATTATTCTTCTGAAGTTTGTTGGCAAAATGACGTGTTAAATGTGTAGATTTTCGTTTTCTAATTACTCGTTTTCCTTTTCTATTTTGGTTTGAGCTTCCATTTAGGAATGGAATTAGCAAACACTAGTAGATTTGTAATTGCTAAACCTATTTTCAGTAGGAATTGGCCACTACACCATCAATATATACCCGTAGAGTCAAGTCATTCATCACAAGAAAGTAAAATTTCATAGACATACTACTGTACAATCCTAAATTCCATCTAATCTCTCAAATTGTGTGTAGTAATGGAGGAATTAGCCACCAACGATACTAAAACAACAGATTCAGCTAAACATGCCAATTACTACTATTTGGCTCTAGGTATCTTGATTGGATTAACGGTAGCTTTCTGTGTTATTCTAGCTTCTAGTTTGTTCTTCCCCAGGGTAACTAAGGAATTGCAAGATCCTAATTTCCGTCTACTGTCAACCTCGTCGTCTCCCTTTTCGATTTCAAGTGGTTCCTTTCCATTTTCAGTCACAAATAATCCTGATAGCTGGAACTTAACTTTTTTGATCAAGAACCCTAATAACAATTATATTTTCTTTTATGATGATCTCGAGGCCGAGATTACCTATAATGGCGCTGTTTTTTGGCAAGCAAATATTTCCGGTAATTCATACCAAGAAAAAACGGCTAAATCCTTTATCAATGCAACTTTTAGTGCTTTGTCCGAGACTAATAGTGATTGGATTGTTTACTCATTTGCTCACGATGTTGCTACTGGTTGTTCCACAAAATTTTCTGTAAAATTAAATGGAAAAGTTCAAATAAATCACCATAAGGCACATTGTGGTGTCAGATGTGAAAAGCTAAGAGTTTCTTGTGAAGGTTTGGGAGTTCAATTATCAGAAGATGCCAAAACTGGAATGTTAGGAGTTATTTCAAATGTATGTGAGGTTCATTTCGAAAAATCAACATGCTGATTAACGTAATTGGAGGTGTCGGAGGGCCGGAGACTATGAAGACAAAGAGTGATTATAAAGCTAGTGTTTTAGATATATTTTTTTAATTAGTTTAATTAGTTGTATCTTTGTTTAGAATACATTAATATACGGAAATCTTGTTTTGTTTTCATTTTGTTGCAATATCTGTCTGGTTATGTTTAACACAACAATAGCAATTTTTCGGTGAGATGCAGCTTCGTTGTTTTAGCAAAGCCGCTTAGTCTAAAGATTCTCTTAAGAGTCTTGGAGAGTTGTTCAATGCCCAAACGTAATAAGCAGTCCCAACATTAATTTTAAAAAAAAAGGAAAAAGACTTTGCGCTTAGTCACCTCTGATGAGCTAACTGCTAAGAGTCGTTTAATTTTTCATATAAGGATACAAACCTTCTGCGCACTGAGTGCTAGACATTTAAAGCTGTGATATAACCTTAGGTAATGTACAGTGGTTTCAACTCAAACCCAAATGTTTAGTTCATGAAATGAGTATAAGAAACTAACAACTCGATTCCTCAACTAATTTGGATAGTCTGACAAAAATTCAAGGAAACTCCTACCTGCTTACACGAGAACAAGTACAGTAATGAGAGCAGTCATTTTTTCTCTTTATTCAATTTTTATTTGACAGCCTGAAAATGAGTAAGGTCGACCTCACTAGACACTAGTCCAGCTTATGTCATATAGAATAAGGTTCTGCCTGAATATCATCTTCGTAAACTTTCACATTCTTTTGTCTATTTGTAGGACAAAAACAGTTATTGTAACATACGTTACATGTCAATAAGAAATGTACTTTGGTTTTTGCTGATGTAGATAGGACAACTTGTCGGTTTGTAAGCTTTAGTTATTCATAGTATGTTGAGGAAAAAGTTATCTTTTCGACAAAAATGAATAACAAACTGAAGGAATCCAAACCGACAAATTTGGCTCAAGTTCATAGGGACAACCGAACCCGCAATTTCTCCAAATCTTTACCAGATTTGACCTATTATCGGCTAAGTTGTACAAAAAAATAAAATTTTCAACTAGCAGATCCATCATATAAAAAAAAGTGACACTTACAAAAATACCCCCATTACTCTTAAATATTCTCCGACCTACCCACTAAACTATTTACCCACTCTATCCATCCAGACTTGTATGCCATAGTTTATGCAGTATACCATAAAGGTATATCCATATAAAGTATAACAAAGGTATACAGTAATAAATGGCCCTCCCGACTTTTATACTATAATTTATGCAGTATACCTTAAAGATATACACTATAAGGCATAAAAAATGTATACAATAATAAATGGGTAGATTGGGTAAATACTTTTAGTTTTATGAGTAGTGTAATTTTTAATGAGTATGACTTGTAAATACTTTAAATTTCATGGGTATAGAGTGTAAAAATAAAAAATAAAAAAAAAATCAGATCCATTAACATCGAGGTTAATAATTACTAATCCGTTCCAGTTTATGCGACAATATTTTCTTATTGATCCGTTTAAAAAATGACACTTCTCGAAATTTGTAAAACAATATAATTTCACAATTTCTATTTTATCATTAAAAAAATAATTTATGATCATACAAATCTATATAATTTATTTTAAATTACAAGTCATAAAGGTATTCATGTTTTTCGTGAACTTCTTACTGATTCAATCATTAACACATAAAGTGAAATAAAGAGACTAAAATATAATTTGACACTATAATCATTGAGTTATTAGTTTGCCATGCCACAATACTCATTATGCAATAATACCTAGACCAACATTCAAGATTGAAATCAGTTATATTAGTGTCTATTTAATATGCCAGTACCTTGGCATTTTAATTCCTAAGTTATAATTTTAATGACAATTTAAATTCTGTGACAATTTTAATCACAACTTAAATTCTGGTCACACGACCCATGATTTTTTTATTTTTACGAAACTTCTACACTAAGAGCCATTCGGCTCAAGTTTACAACCAATATTGGCCCATATTGCCAGAATTTACCCGTTGTGGCCATATTGGTTATATTTCGAAAAAGAAAGTTGAGCACATTAATATGGTATTAGGAAAGTCAGTCCCTCATCCATTACCTATTTTCTCTTCAATTTGGCTTAACTAGACACTTGTTTCGTCCAATTCATCCACAATTGTTCTTCGATGTTGCATATAGTTTCGGATTATGAGGAGAAAATTCGGATTCTCCATTGTTGAAACCTTTTAGATCATATCATTAAATTTGAATAATAAAAAAAAATGGGGAGTCATACTGATTGTTAGTTGACAAACTCGATTTGTTGTGTTTGGAGCTTAATTGTGGTTACAATATTAAGTTATCAGATTTGGGTGGTGAAAATTTTATTAAATTAGAAAAGAAATCCACCATTATTGTAAAGCTTGAAGTAGTGAGTGTGAATTTCGAATGTGATTTTTTGAGAAGGTTTAGAGCGAGTGTTGTTAAGGCTTGTTGAATAGTCTAAGGAGACTTTCTACAAAATTTGGATTCATTTGGTGGAGATTTAGATTGATTTTGAACCAGAATTAAAACTGCAAATCACATTTAAAAAAAAAAAATAACAATCATATTTTGTAGCTAGCTATGCATTATATACTTTTATACAAGGTTATACACTTTATACAATGTTATACACTTTTTGTACAAGGCAGATATATTATGTAGATAGATGTATAAAAGTCTATAAGCATTGTAGTGGATTTTTTTTTTTTTTTTTGAAACACTATATATATATTAGTTTAGTACTTATATATAAATGTGGTAGAGAGCTACCTCCGGTAAAAAATTAAGCTGCATCCGAATGCATTCGGATCCGCAGGGCTCTTTCGGTAAATGAACAATAACAAAGAAATCTTATTGGCTGACAAGTGCGGCTACTGTTACAATGTTATACACTTTTTGCACAAGGCAGATATATTATGTAGATAGATGTATAAAAGTCTATAAGCATTGTAGTGGATTTTTTTTTTTTTTTTTTTGTGAAACACTATATATATATTAGTTTAGTACTTATATATAAATGTGGTAGAGAGCTACCTCCGGTAAAAAATTAAGCTGCATCCGAATGCATTCGGATCCGCAGGGCTCTTTCGGTAAATGAACAATAACAAAGAAATCTTATTGGCTGACAAGTGCGGCTACTGTTACTCTAGCATAAACATTGCGCAAAGTTGACTAAATAATCCATCTGCCAGCGATGTTAAAAGTCACGTGGAATGTAGTGGGCCCACATCTAGGCAATGCAGTAACACATTGCAATTTACACATCCTTCCACACACTAAGGTGACCTCACCAAAAGAAGTCTACTTACCTCTACATTTTTTCTTTAATCAGTAATTAAATAATAAAGGATGAATTATATATAAAATAAAGTAAGGTAAGAAGTTTAATATAATCACATACAAAACGTATATATTCCAACAAAAATGACTTGTAAATCTGATGGTAATAATAAGAGTAATATATTGAAGCAATTGTAGAAATTTTGTATACATTGAAGCTATTACCAGATTAAAATTGTCAAATTTACAAGTGTTCATCCAAAAATTCAATAATTAGTTCAAACAGAGAGACTTGTTCTGCTACAGTATTCTGAAAGTAAGACACCAAATCAAATAAAACGGGTTAACCTAGACACATTCGTGCAAGATGAAATAAGCACCTTTATAGTGACAAAATATACTTTATTCATGTTCTCATTTATATAACATAATTTGACTTTGCACGTAATTAAAAAAAAAAAAGACATTTAAAATCTTTTGAAATTCCTGATCTAAAACATGGTAATAACATTAGTATATTTACAGAGCTTTTTATTAAAAACAAATATGAAATTTAAAATAAATTATTGTTAAATATAAGTATGTATCAATGCTTTTTTAATGAGATAATTAAAGAAAATGTTATAAACTATAACAGAGTGATATCCATTGGGCATCTGACATATAATCATAAGAAAATTATATTTTTCTGTAAATGACACAAAATGACTATTACATTACTGATGACACATAATGAATTTAGACCAGCTTAAGTTTTTTTTGATAATAAAAGATTTGTTAGTCACATATACGAGAAAAGGAAGAAAATTACGAAATATTTAGAGAGAACTATTGGATTACGACCTCTTATTTTTATTTTTATTTTAAATTCATAAGCGCATCATCAATCTTTTAAAAGATTGCAAATGCTCTTTCTATTGTTTCTTTTGTATAAGAAAGGTGATTAATCTATGAAGAGAGAAATAGAGATGGTTAATTGAGTTTAATTTAATCGACTATCTTGGGAGTTCAGGTTTTTCTGTGAGTTATGTTAATTATGCGTCATTCATTAACGTAATAATTTATAAAGTAACCCTCATATTCAGTAAGGTTTCACTTTGATGTTAAATTACTATTTTGTGACGTAACAAATGAGTATAACTTATATAACAGACAATATATGATCATAAAAGAAAAGATAATAACATATAAACTAAAGATAATCAAGCTAATGAAATAACATTAGCAATAAAGACGGAGAATAAATTTAAAATGTTATTGGAGTATATAACAATAAAACTAATGCTAATTTAACAGAAAACGCTTGACTATCTTTTCTAATCTTTTACCCTAATTTTCGACATACAGATTCCTATCCAGGGTCATACAGAAATAATTATCACCTAGAAAAATATGTATCGCCGCATGTTGGGCCCGTACTTGCACGGGCACCACCCCACCTAGTAGGTGTATATATGATGTGTAAAGTTACAATATCGAAAAAAATTAGCCATGCGAGTAAAAGCTGAAAAAATAGCGGCTATGTAAATGCAATACAATTGGAAAACTAAGAGCTCCTATAGCCTATAGGTATGTGATTTCTTGCAAAAAGTATTAATCTTCACGTCATCAATTGTTGAAAAACAAAGTAAAATTTCTGCTAAGCGTGACAAATAAAAACATGGTAAATGAGTCATTTTATTGGGAAGATGAGCTTATTATTTGATGGCAACATCTCACTAAAATATAGTTAAACTCCTAAAACTTTCCCTATTATCTCGTTTGAGGAAAAGATGATAAATCTATTTGAAACGATATCGGTCAGTCGTTTTGGAAGTTAGGAATCCGATTGGCGTGCCGATAATTTTAAAATATTCATAAGGTTCATTAGGACCTGTCTGTTGTTGACACCCAATTTCGTCCCAAGATATAATTAACGGCTAAATTATTTTAAATGAGAATCGATTATCAAAATAAAGTTAAATTAGAATTAGGTAATTAAAATTATTTGGATTAAAGTTAATTAATTAAATTTAATTAAAGTAAATTAATCAATTTCAAAAGAAGGTTAAAATTACAAAGCATATCTTAATTTCTATCCTACCCGCGCAACATCTTTATTTTAATTAATTAGCTTAAAATAGGCTAAATTCGTTCCCATGTGCCAAAATCCAGCCTATACGTGCAAGCCAATATATACAATACACACGCACACAACACTCCTCTGTTCTTCTTACCCGTTTCCAGAAAATCCCTTACCCACGACCCGAACTCCTCTTTCGACCCGCGACCCGTTGCTTTTCCCTTGGATTCTCTCCAAAACAGTCCAAATTTGTACGATTTGGTTTCGTTTTCTCTCCCCAGTACAAGAACTCAACCAATCCTGTCCATTCGTTTCAATTTGAGCTGCAATCTGAGCCGTGCATGATCTTAACGGGAATATCCTTGATGACAAGGATGAATTCGGTACAATCCCTAAGGGATTTGACCAAATTCACCCTTGTTCTACAAGGGATACACGAAAATAGGCAAGGATTCTTTGGGGTATTCAAGGGGATCCGAAACCCTAGCCTAGAGGTATTTAATCTCTCATTCTTTCATTTTTTAGGGGTTCGGATTTTAACACAAAAAAAAAAAAAAACGGCAGCATTTATATATTTTCAGATTTTCTCAGTTAAAAAATATACTGATAGTGTTTTCAGTTTTTGTTTCCGAGTCGAACATCGCTTTCGATTTCGTGTCGTCGCTTTCATTGTTTCTAGTCGTCGACCTTCTTGAAGTCGCTTAGTCGAGTCGTGTTCATCCTTCGAATCCTCTCCTCAGTTCACTACCTCGTAAAAGGTGATTTCTTTTAGTTCTTTACAACATTCTGCTTTCTTGAGTTGTTTATGGAATTCTAATGCGAATTGTGTTTGTGTGTATCACCTGAGTCGTATTTAAAACAGAAAATGTTTATGTTCTTGTTTAAAGCCTAAAATGTGAAGTTATCTTTGCTTACCTAAATGGTCTCTGTGTAACTTGCCATCAATTTAGCATCTAACTGTAAAAAGGGCTAAGTTTTAAGCTTGTACGTTTGAAATTTTGCTTGCTTAGAATCTGTTGTAGTATCAGGAAATAGAGCTTCATTCTTTGGTCTTCGTTCTGGTGATTTCTGTTTGTGTTTCCTATTTCTAAGCTGTTTTTTTTTCTGCTTCTGTCCAGTATGTTTTCTTAAGGGCAGTTTCTTGTCCATTTTTTTTAGTTTTTCCGGTCAGGTGTTGAGTGTATGCTTGTGAGAGTGTGTGCTGTGTGTGAATAGAAAGGGGCTTCAGGTGGTTCAGTTACTTTCAGGTTTACGGGGCTGTTTGGAGTGTAGTCTGGCTGAGACAGTAGCTTAGGTTTGTTGTGAGGTGCTATGAGAGTGAGGGAGTTCTGGAGGTCAGGAGAGTGGCTGATGTGGTCTGAGATGCTCAGGGAAGTTGGTTCCTATCTGTTTGTTCTGGAAGCCAATGTGTTAGGTGTTCAGCAGTGTGTGTGTGTGGATGTGCAGAAGGTAGTGTTCAGGTTTAGGAGTATAGTTTGGTTCTGGAATGTGTCCATGGTGATGAGGTTTTGTCCAGGCTCTTGTTTGGGTATGGGATGGTGATAGAGGTCAATTAGGTTGAATAGAGATGTGCTGATGTTCTGGAAAGTTAGGGTAGCTTGAGGGGCTGCTTTAGGTCCTGGTGGTAGTCGTAAGCTTCAGGTGGGTTAGTAGTTAGTAGGGTGGTGGTCTGATGGTTTGTAGGAGGAGGCAGATATGTTTGTTAATTTGTTTCATGTTGTCTTGTGTCATAAGTTTGTGAGGGTAGTGCAGGGCAGTGAGAGAGTTGATTGGGCAGTAGCAGTAGGGAATCTTCTTTGAGGTAAAAACTTGCTTCTTTCGTCAAATGGATGTTTTCTTAGTTAAAATTATATTGTAGGTTCTCAAGTGTCTTAATCTGCCCTGTTTCTTTTTTTTAGAAAAAAGAGTTTTCAATGTTTCTTGGATAAATAGAAGTGGTAGCTCAATGTTTCGATCCTTAAAACAGTTCTTTTATTATTTATAAAGTCAGTTTTCTATCTATGTGTTTCTTAAAATAAATATCTGATCCTGACAGTATATGGGAAAATGGAATAGTTTTTTAGTTCAAGTGTTGTCTTTTGTCAAAGTGTTTGTTCTAGTGAAAAGGTAACCATATATGACTGTTCAGTTTGATATGATGCTTATAGCTTAGTCATTGCTAGTGTCGAGCATGTTTAAATCTGTATGGATGCAGTTTAAAAGTAAAGAGGTATCCTTCATAGGAAGGCTCAACCTTTAGTGATTGATATGTTTTGGATAACTCCAGTTTAAAGATTTTAACTCATGCCTGCTAAAATAATTCATTAGATTGTGTCTCAACCTAGGAAAATAATATCTTCTAGCCGGTGTTCCTCTTTGTTAAGGGATAAGGTCTCAATAGAAAACCTGTTCTAGAGCGCTGTTTCAGTCAGGTTTGAAGAGTCTTTAACATCAGGTGGACTTTATTTATGTTCCATTTTGTTTTGCGTGTGTCTCTATGAAATAATGCCTGAAGTCATGGGTCAAGATTATGGAGGGTTGTTTTGTTAGAACCAATGCAAGATTTTTATAACTTAGTCATGAAATAACAGAACTATTTACTTGAAACTTCTGTTTGACTTGTTTCCGCAGTAAGTGTTAATTTGTATGAATACTTTCTTCAAGGCACATATTGGGAGTTTGAACCTTTTTAATTAAGATAGCATGAAAGATTAGCATAGCTTGGATATTTGGGTTGTCATTCTATATTTAATCGAGTTGTAGAACTTCTATTTAAGTTTGCTTGCATTTTCCAAATGGTGTGTTATATGATGGTTTTGTCCTTGCATATGAAAGTTTTGCTTTGGTGGCTGAAAGGCAATTGTGATTTGTTTCCTGACTATGTACGAAAGTTCGTAAGCTGATTCGTCTTCTTTGTGAATGACTTAAGCGTTTTATTTTTAAAAAAGGGGGCTTAGTTCATGTCTTCACTTAATGAGCAATATTATCTATATGAATTATTTGTGAGAACTTGCTAATTCCTTCTCTCTTCATTTTTTTTTTTTTTTGGCATGAACCACTTGGGATCGAGTTGAAATAAAACTCACAAACGGGATGGCTTGCATTTGGAAGTTACTTGAATTGCTCCGCATTTTCGGGACTTGATATTCCCGAAAATGTAAAACAAAAAGAAATGAATAAATGAAAAGCCTTGTGAAATACAGGGCTCGCATCGAGTTCGCTATCCCGGGTTCTACCTTCTCAACTCCCGCCTTCCCATTCCCTTTAGAAAGCATGTTTTAGGAAGCCCTGAAACCGGACTAGGATTTGCATGTTAGAAACTTGGTAGGATAGTCGCTCTATTAAGTTGTTAACTTATTGCATGTTTAAAATGATTATATAATTGATTATCCCGTTCCTTTGGGACTCGCCAATTAGTTTAGGTTAATAGTAATCTATGGTTAATTATCGAGTGCAAAGAAATTAAAATTTAATTAAATTATACATTCCCATCTGTTATTTATATTCATCCATTTATTAAACGTTTATTTAACCATCTACTCATTTCTTCATTAATCCGATCAATTGTGCGATATTTATTTATTAAATTGTTTATTTAGTTAATTTTATTTATTTATTTAATTTAATTAGTCATTTATTTATTTATTTATTTTAGTTAATCATTTATTTATTTAATTAATTAATAATAATTATTTATTTACTCATTTAGTTATTTCATTAATTATTATCAATTTATTCTTTTATTTAATTAAATTAATATAAATTTTACTTTATTTAATTAATTTATCTATCTATTTATTTATCCATTTACCTAAGTGATCAATTAATTAATTATTATTATTATTTATCTAATTATTTATTAAGTGTATTTTATTTTATCTATTTTATTTATTTATTTAATGTATTTATCCTTTATTTATCCAATTAACTAATCCATCGAACCAGGTTATAATTCATCCATTTATTTAACCTTAAGATATCATCATTTATTTATCTAAGTAACGGCATAACTCAAACCCTTATCTTATCTATATTATCCATAGTTAAAATTAATTCTATTATCTTTAACAAATTCGTGAAAACCAGCGGATTAACCGCATTTTAGCGGATTTTCGAAAGTGCTCCTGCAAGGGACCTTCTTTCGAATTTAATAGAACCACTTACTCAGAATCTCCGAATTTAATTTAATTTTCTTTAAATGAAGGTTAAATTGCACTCATTAGTTAACCTTAGGTTCCTAATAATCCTTAAATTAGGTGGCGACTCCAAAGAAACCCTTTGGAATCCCATTTTGTTGAACATTATACCCGAAACCTATCTTTTCCTAAAGAAAAGGGGGTAATTTTTGGGGTTCAACATCTGTAAAATTTGAGTTAAATCATACCTCGTTTGATAGGCATCAGAATAAGGTTTCAGTTTTTAGTGTCGATAAATATTAAAAAGAGATTTTCGAGCTCGGTTTTAGCGAATGAGCTTCGATTCGAATTCCAAAAGTGCCATTGGGTTCGTATGATTATTTATAACTTTTGTGAACTTTCGAAAGTGAATTTCGAGGTTGTTCGGCTAGTTTCCGCTAAAATGCCGAAAGTTAAATAATTTGACCTTTTTTCATTTAAATTCGCATCTTGAGTTTCGCGAATCCTATTTGAGATCCGCCTTAGCAAGTTTGCTACATATACTTTGTATAACTTGTATGCAAAAGTTGGAATTATTTTGAATATCGTAGGGTACCGTTTTAATTTTTGTCACGAAAAGAAAAGAAAATGAAAAAGGAAAAAGAAAAAAGAAAAAGACAAAAGAGAAAGGAAATGGAAATGAAATGATGGCGGTGGCTAAGGGGAACTTACCCTTTAGCCTAAGATACGATACAGAAACGGAAAACAAAAAAATGAGAACGACGCAGAGAAATGAAACAGAAAAGTGAGAAAAGAGCCGGAGAAAAGATAGAAATTTTACCCTGAAACATTCAGGTAATGATCTTAATACATTAATTTAGTTTATTACGTGTGTTTGAATGATCTTGGTTCGATCTTTCTTCTAGATTCGTGGAAAAGTTCTTTTCGAGTAGCGAGCGAGATAAAGAGTGTCACCAGTTTGAGTAGATTAGACAGGGTAGCCTGTCGGTTAGCCTGCTGGTTTCAGAATATGAGATTGAATTCTATAGAATGGTTGAATATGCATTAGAACTAGTCTATGAGCCTTTCGAGATATTCAAAGATTTATTGATGACCTTTCTCCTTCCTTGAGATCCCGGATGGCTCGAAAAATTGAGATTGGGACTTCATTTGATGTCGTTGTTGATATTGCTCAAAGGTATTAGGCATACCATAAGTTAGAGGGGGAAGAGTTAGAACGTGAGAGTAAGAGATCTCCTGGCTCTAGTGGGTAACCATGGTACCTCATTTGGAGGTGAGAGTTCTGATTATTTTGGGAGGTCACCTGCCAGGTTATCTCAGCTTGTAGAGCTTAATTCTCAAAGTGCGCTAGTAGTTCATCAAGATAGACCCAGTTTTCTCTTTCTAGCTTTCATCAATCTATTCAGCTTCTATTTTCAGCAGAAGGGTGTTATCACTGTCATGAGTCTGGTTATTCTTTGAGGAGTTTTTCCTTACTCCGGCAAGTAGGCAGTCGTCCTTTCTCTCGTTATCAGGCACCTGCACAGTCGCATGAGATTTTATCTAGATCTTAATCAGCCAGAGAAATGCCACCATCCAGTAAAGGTCGAGAGCGTGGTGGCAATGGTTTTTCAGAAGGTGATTATCAGGGTAGTGGCTCAGCTCAGCTGCAGAGGCAGTTCTATGAACTGCCAGTCTAGCAAGATGTTGAGGTATCCAATGTAGTACACCCATGGATTTCTTCTTCTCTTAAATATGAGTAAGATTTGATTCTTTTGATCGATATGGAAATAGTGTGTCTTATCATGTTTCGATGGTTTCCCTGGATGTCGTTTCTATTAAGAATCGGTTGCGGTAGAGGGGTGAGCTTCTTGTATGATTTATTCCTGGCATTTTTGAGATCCTCCTAGTTGATCTGGTTTAAATGTGAGAAATTTGAGAGCGAGTGTCAGTATTGTCTTCTTGGCATCCAATTGTATCACTTTCTCTTATTATGTCAAGTTAGTCTACCGCTCTTTGGAATTCAGCGTTGGTAGGATGATAGGATTCTTATCCATCACCTTCAGAAAGTGTCATTATTTCTTCCGATGTAAAGTTATTAGTAAGTAATACTCGATCTATGTGTCTCCCTTTGGTTCAAGATGCTTGTAGAGTCATGTTATTCCATGAGCTTGTCTCGGTTATAAAAGGGTTTTCTGGAAAATTGTCAGAGTTTCCTTCTTATTGAGAGGTTAAATTGGCATAGATGTTATTCCATAAAGCTTATTTAATGTCTATCTCCTTAATTGCGATTCTTTGGTTAGCCTGACTCGGAAGTAGTGTAACTCTGGGAGCCAAGCAAATAAGAAGATGAGCTTCTTAAAGATCTAATTATTTCTATCCTCAATTTATTGTCATATCTTCTTCTTCCGACACTAGTGAGCTTGGGCGATTAGTGGCCACTTGTGATGTTTCCTCTCTTGAGCCGAAATGTGTATCAAGATAGCCGGGTAAGCAATTTGCTGTGGTATAAGGCTACTACAGGTAATAGAGAGTGTCGTCCGACCTGTGAATTGAGATATCGAGCGGTGGTGCTTGAGGAAAAAGGTCGGGAGTTGTGAACTTGAGAGTTGCAGCTCTTTGGTAACTCGAGAGGGTAATTTGGTAGCTCAGGTCTGAGCCGTGTTATGTTTTAGCTAAGTCTTCCTTAATCCAACAGGCTGTACTAAGATGGCTATTCTTATTCAAATTAGTTTTATGAGTTTATGCTCTAAGTGGAGGAGCTGCCTCCAATACAGAATACTAATATTAAATCTCTAAGGCGTTGCTGAAGCGTAAGCTAACTCTTAGTTCCATCAAATTGTTCTATATCGAAAAGTATATCGAGGAGGCGATTCATCGTCGAAATCATATTAATCCATCCAGAGTTTCGTGTATCTTTGTTTCGAAAATGTGGACTCGTGATCAAGGAAGGATCAACTTAGTCAGAGTAAGCTGGGCAATGGCGTTATGATATTATCCAGCTATGTTTTTATCAAAGAGTTTGATGTGTGTGTTATAATTCTGATTCTGTAATCATGATATAATGCTCGTGGCGTAGTTTATGAAGGTTGTGCAAGTTCTCTTGTTATCTGCGTGAATCTCGCTTTAGACTTAGGCTCGTTCGAGGACGAACGAGAGTATAAGTGGAGGAGAATGAAAAGACCTCAGTCAGTCGTTTTGGAAGTTAGGAATCCGATTGGCGTGCCGATAATTTTAAAATATTCGTAAGGTCCATTAAGACATGTCTGTAAAATTTGAGTTAAATCAGACCTCGTTTGGTAGGCATCGGAAGAAGGTTTCAGCTTTTATTGTCGATAAATATTAAAAAGAAATTTTCGAGCTCGATTTTGGCGAATGAACTCCGATTCAAAATCTGAAAGTGCCGTTGGGTTCGTATAATTATTTATAATTTTTGTGAACTTTCGAAAGTGAATTTCAAGGTTGTTCGGCTAGTTTCCGCCTCAAAAATGCCGAAAGTTAAATAATTTGACCTTTTTCCATTTAAATTCGCATTTTGAGTTTCGGGAACCCGATTTGAGATCCGCCTTAGCAAGTATGCTACATATACTTTGTATAACTTGTATGCAAAAGTTGGAATTATTTCAAATATCGTAGGGCACCGTTTTAATTTTTGTCACGAAAAAAAAGAAAATGAAAAAGGAAAAAGAAAAAAGAAAAAGACAAAAGAGAAAGGAAATGGAAATGAAATGATTGCGGTGGCTAAGGGGACCTTACCCTTTAGCCTAAGATACGATACAGAAATGGAAAACAAAAAAATGAGAACGACGCAGAGAAATGAAACAGAAAAGTGAGAAAAGAGCCGGAGAAAAGATAGAATTTTTACCCTGAAACATTCAGGTAATGATCTTAATACATTATTTTAGTTTATTACGTGTGTTTGAATATATTTTGACGGTAAAAATTTGGATATCAGACATCATTTTAATAAGTTCAACTGATAGTTTAAAGGGTCAATTGGACCCCGATAATGGAATTGATTATATATTCATACTCAGTGAGTTATGGGCAACATATAAATGTAATTTATTTAGGGTTTGGTGATGTGACCTGAAACCCTGTACATAGGCCTGGCCTGCGTATTGCGTATGCAAATAGGGTATCAGGTTCCTAACCGGATTGCCCTAAGATGTGAGGAATGAAGCCTTTAGCCTAAATTAATATATTTTCTGCTTATTGAATAAGCAAGATCATTTGGCAGTGAATCCAAAGGATAAAGCGGTTGTTGAGTAGCAAACTGAAATAAGGTAAGTGTTAATATCCATTTCTTCGGAGGCCCTTGGCCTTGTGGATATTCTATCACGTGTTCCTTACGTGTGTAGCTGCCGATAGGCGTACTCATTACGCCTTAGCTTTGAATTTACATTGTATATTATATGTTATGCTCTGTTGTTGGTATTGCATTGAACATATGAGCATTGCACTCTGGTTTTGAGCATTGCATATACTTTCCAGTTGGCGATGAGAGTTCCGCACCGGCGAAGGGTCATTATTGCATATACTTCCCGGTTGGCGATGAGAGTCCCGCACCGGCGAAGGGACATTATTGCATATACTTCCCGGTTGGCGATGAGAGTATCGCACCGGCGAAGGGTCGTTATTGCATATACTTCCTGATTAGCGATGAGAGTCCCGCACCGGTGAAGGGTCATTATTGCATATATTTCCGGTAATCGATGAGAGTCCCGAGCCGGTGAAGGGTCATCATTGCATATATTTTCCGGTAATCGATGAGAGTCCCGAGCCGGTGAAGGGTCATCATTGCATATACTTTCCAGTAATCGATGAGAGTCCCGAACCGGTGAAGTATCATTATTGCATATATCTCCTGGTAGACGATGAGAGTCCCGCGCCGGAGATAGGTATCAGGCATATGTGACTGCATTGCATCATACCACATTCATCCCATTTCATTTCACCGCATTTTGACTATTTTGTGTATTTTGTTGTTTTTATATATGCGGTATATATACCATGTTGTGAACATATTTCAATTTGCCTATATATTTCTGGCCGTATTCTGGGTCGCACGCCGCGTTATATAAACATATGGGTCGGGTCGCACGCCGCGGCAGTATAAACATATGGATCGGGTCGCACGCCGCGATAATATAAATATATGGATCGGGTCGCACGCCGCGACAGTATAAATATATGGATCGGATTACACGCCGCAACAGTATTTACATATAATGAGATGTATTTCTTATTGTTGATATGTTCGGGATACCTATGTGTTCGCTCTATCTTATGTTCTTGGTTGTTTATGAGTTTTTTTTGGTTCCATACGTATTTTCAGTTATTATCTGGCTCTGCCTTTTTATAATTTAAATAAAAGGAATTTGGTTATCTGCTTTTCTTCTCCCTGGCTAGCTATCCTACTCTTTGAGGTGGCTCGTCAGCCCCACTTATTGAGTCCTTTTGACTCACCCTTGTTTGTTGTTTGTTTCTTGTCTATTTATTTCGTTTCGGCAGGTTCACTCCAGGATTGAGTTCGTCACGTTGTTCAGGAGCGAAGACGACTTCAGCTGTCAGGGTGAGCCAGCTTTTATTCCGGATGTCCACCAGTTTTATGTTTATTATTTCAATTGCATCTTGCTCCCTTCAGGAGGTATTTGTCTTCTTCTGTACTCTTAGATGTCTAGTCTAGATAGCCCTAAACCTAATATGCTGGGTAGTCAGTTGTAATTTCTTTTGTACAGCTTAGAGGTATCAGTAGGTTTGTGTTTTTTTAAGCCTTGTTCTTACTTATGAGTTGGATTTATATTTATTTTCCTAATTCAGTTGTTAAGGGTTCGCTCGACGAGTCTAGATGAGGATGTCGGGTGCCCGCACGACCTAACCAAAATTTGGGTCGTGTCACTATTGTACTGAAAGATGAGTATATGTATCAATACTCCATCTATGGTTAGGGCACGCCAATGTATTACGTGTAGAATATAAACGTCGATGACATTTTGAGGACATTGTAGGATCACCTGAATTGATGAATGAGCAAATGTTCATATAGTTGCGTGAATTTACAGAGTAAAAGCACTGACGCTCAATGGAAGAAGTAAGTATTGAGTTGAAACATGTATTCTCGTTTTGTGGAGGGACATGTACCATTATTCGGAAGTTTTATGGCACATTTTAATAAGTACTGTCCTTATTATCGTATACAATCCACAACTTGGATGAAATCTTCATATATGGACTTATTATTACTAAGTAAAATTTTACTCGTAAAACAAAAACAAAAGTTCTAAAAAAGTGCCCATATAGGAAGAGCTGTTATTTTATTTTCTAAGATACAATTATCCTTTAATTAAGATACGCGATCACTTAAAAAAGAGAATGGCGAGTGAAAGGGAGGAAACGCATAATTATATTTTGGATTTTTTACATAAAAGTACAAATTTTAGAGCTTAATTACCAAACATAGCAACATTTTAGTAAAATTACCCTACATAGAGGAAAACACAAGATAATTACAAATATAGTAAAAACATAGTAATATTTTCTCATAACATACCAAAACCTTACATTCTTCCTCCTATTTTCCCCACTATCACTTTTGCTCCTCCCATTTTCCCCTATTTCACTTTTACTCCCATTATTTCTCCAATTTCACTTATACTCCTCCCATTTACCCCAACTTCACTTTCCCCCATCCCACCCTCAATGTATCTCGTTGTATCTCACCGTATCTCGTAGTATGTAATCGTTTCAGCACCGTTTCAGTTCATTGCAGCACCGTATCAAACTGTTTCTGCACCGTATCAAACTGTTTCTGCACTGTTTCAACTGTTTCTGCAGCACCGTATCTAACTGTTTCTGCACCGTATCAACTGTTTCTGCACCGTATCTAACTGTTTCTGCACCGTTTCAACTGTTTCTGTATCGTTTCAGCACTGTATCTGTGCTGTTTCAGCATCGTTTCAGCACTGTATCTGCATTGTTTCAAACTGTTTCTGCATCGTTTCAGCACTGTATTTGCACTATTTCTGCATCGTTTCAGCACTGTATCTGCTTTGTTTCAAACTGTTTCTGTATCGTTTCAGCACTGTTTCAAACTGTTTCTGTATCGTTTCAGCACTGTTTCAAACTGTTTCTGCATTGTTTCACTACTGTATCTGCGTAATTAAATTAATCAAGACAATAAGTAACATATCAAGCTAGATAGCTTAAAGATGCATCTCCAACTCCAAACACATATATGTGTCTTTTTGTTGTCTGAAATTGAAAGAGGCTGGCTGACTGGCTCATTGAACGAGGAAAGTTGAGGTTCTTCCCTTTTCGGAGCTGCTTTCACATCCTAATGTCCATTTCTTGCTCACATCTCCATCGCCCATACCTTTCCCATTATCTACATTTTCCTTTTATTTCTATCAAATCTATCTTTTTTTCATAAAATTCCAAACATCCCCTAAACTCCTGAACATAACACGTCCATATATATAAACATCACAAGTAGATAAATTAACTTTCCAACTTTATCATTTGAAATTAGAAATGGGGTTGACTCAGAATTTCACATGTCACAAAACAACTCACTTTCTTACAATTTTGCTTCTCATTCTTATGATTTCAAACTTATCTCATCTAATATTCATGGCTGAAGGTATAAACAGAGCCCTCTGTCTCCCATAGAATAATTCGTTGATTAATGATGGGGGTGAGGGTGTTGTAATTTGGGGGTGTTTAAGAATCTGATTCTTTGATTAACAGTCGGAGCCATTTAAATCGGTGCTTAATCCAGCCATTTGGGACTATTGTAAATGCCACCGTCGTGGGTGGAGCTTCGCGGTTTCCGATCTGCGACGATTGTGTACGGATTGTCTGTTATTGTTTTCTTTAAGGTGAAAAGATTGTAGGGGTAATGGGGCTGAGGTGGTGGGGGGGGGGGTGCTGAAGAATTGAAAATGGGGGGATTTTGAATAGGAATTGGAAATGGAGAAATGTGCTAAAAAAATATTGATATGTATTGTAATTTATAAAATATTGTTATTTTTGTGTAATTAGGGGTGTATATTTGTATATATATGTAAAAAACCCTTATATTTTATCGGGTTGTAGGGATGATTTAGAAAGTTTCGCTTATTTGACTCATGACACTCACTTTTTGGCCTTTTGTTTTTTGTTTTTTTAAAAGGTTGTTGAGGCTTTCATTTTTTGCAAAGTATAAGCATAGTCAGGACTTTAGGTAGTAAAGCCATCTCCAACTGGAAAATACTTACCCATACCGATTGTATTTCCAATCAATAAATACACGTCATTTGTTTACAAATATATTATTATCACTCAACCATGGTTAATTACTAAACATTCTCTCTTCATTAAATTACTTTATCATGGTTAATTGCTATGGTTAGGTATCTACACCCAGTATGGATAAGTTTTTTTCTCTCCAACCCTTGTTCTTATTTTCTCCTCTAAAATGAGGAAATCTCCAAAATGGGGTAAACTTACTCCAACCATTATCCCATTTATCCCCCAAAAAAGAATATTATTTTTTATATGCTTCTATCTCTTCTATATTATATTACTATATTTTGTTTCAATTTTATTTTCTTATTTTTATTATAAAAATTATATCTTTTATTTTTTTACATATTCATCACGTATAATTTTTTTCAATATAAAATTATTTTACGCTATAAAATTTTAAATAATATAATTTATAAGCAAATATTATAGATTATATATGTTAATGGATAATTCAAATAAAAGTGAAATCACTGAGATACAAGATAATTAAATACATATTACATTACGGTAAAATTCATTCGAATTAAATCATTGGATTCTGTTTTGGATCCGACTCGTCGTGAATATTTGCGACAAGAACAACAACGAATAATGTATAAAAAAGAAGTCAACAACCATCACAGTCACAACCACAACAGTCCTCTGCCGCATTCACTCAGTACTATAATAATTTTGGTGTACCTAGAAACGACATGCCTCACTACTAAATTATTTTGTTATTTATTGTATTTTAATTTAATGTATTTTAAATTGTAATGTATTTTTATTTAATGTATTTTCAATTTTAATGTATTTTTATTTAACGTCTTTTCAATTTTAGCAAAATCAAATATTTTATATTTACACCTTTCATTCTTGTGATGGTTATATCTTTTTTATACAATTATAACTCATATTACAATTAACTACCTATTTCACATAAAAAATGGATGCACAATAATTAATTTGAAAACTATACACCAAAGTTAAGCTAGAAAATTAATTATATAAAGATATTATATAAATATAATTAAGTATATATAAAGAGATAAATTAAAAGGTTAAATAAAAAAAATATTATTTTAATAGTAGAATAGTAATAAAGAGATGAATAGTGTGTTCCCAAATTTGGAGAGACACTATTCACCCCCCTCCCTTCCCTCCGGAAACGAATTTAGGTTGTCGTTTCGGGAGTTAGGACTCCGATTAGCGTGTCGATATTTATAAAATATTCGTAAGGTATATTAGGACCTGTCTGTAAAATTTGAGCTAAACCGGACTTCGTTTGGTGGGTATCGGGAGAAGATTTTAGTTTTTATTGTCGATAAATATTAAAAAAGAGATTTTTGAGCTCAATTTTTGCGAATGACCTCCGACTCAAAATTTGAAAGTGCCGTTAGGTTCTTATGATTATTTGTGACTTTTGTGAACTTTCGAAAGTGAATTTCGAGGTTGTTCGGCTAGTTTCCGCTAAAATGCCGAAAGTTAAATAATTAGACCTTTTTCCATTTAATTTGCATATTGAATTTTGGGAGTCCGATTTGAGATTCGCCTTAGCAAGTGTGTGTTATATTTTTTATATAACTTACTTGATAAATTCGGGATCATTTCGAATTTCGTAGAGTTCCATTTTAATTTTCGCCGCGAAAAGAAAAGAAAATAAAATAAAAGAAAAGAGAAAAGAAAATAAAATAAAAGAAAAGAGAAAAGAAAAAAGGAAAGGAAATGAAAAAGAAAGAAATGAGGCGGTGGGGGATCCTTAGCATAAAGCTAAAGACAAACAGAAACAGAAACAAGCAAAAGCAGAAACAAGAATGGAACAAAACGAGAAGGAAAGAGATTACGCCGGGAAAGGAAAAAAAATACCAGAAAATGAGAAAGAGCCAGAAAAAGATAGAATTTTCACTCTAAAACATTCAGGTAATGTTCTTAATGCATTATTTGAGTTTTTTTACGTGTATTTCAATATATTTTAACAGTAAAACTTGGAAGATTAGACATCATTTTAATAAGTTTAATTAATAGTTTAAAGGGTTAATTGGACCCTGATAATAGAATTGAGTATATATTTGTACTCAGCGAGTTATGGGCAATATATAAATGTAATTTATTTAGGGTTTGGTTATGTGACCTTAAACCCTGTACATAGGCCTGGCCTGCGTATTGCGTATGCGAATAGGGTATCAGGTTTCTAATTGGATTGCCCTAAGACAGAAGGAATTAAGCCTTTAGCCTTATATCATATATTTTTCTGCTGATTGAACACAATGGGATCGCTTGGCAATAAATCAAAAGGACAAAGCGGTTGTTGAGTAGCTGTGCTAACCCTGTAACAAGGAAAGTGATTATATCCATTTCTTTGGAGGCATTTGGCCTCGTGGATTTTGTACCACGTGTTCTTTATGTATGTAGCTGCAGAGAGGCGTACTCATTACGCCTTAGCTTTGAATTTACGTTGTATATTATATGTTATGTCCTATTGCTGGTTTTGCATTGAGTATCTGAGCATTGTACTCTCGCTGTCGTTATTGCATATACTTCCCGGTAATCAATGAGAGTTCCGAGCCGGTGAAGGGTCATTATTGTATATACTTCCCGGTAATCGATGAGAGTCCCGAGCCGATGAAGAGTCATTATTGCATATACTTCCTGGTTGGCGCTGAGAGTTCCGCACCGGTAAAAGATCATTATTGCATTTACTTCCCGTAATCGATGAGAGTCCCGAGCCGGTGAAAGGATCATTATTGCATATACTTCCCGATATTCGATGAGGGTCCCGAGCCGATGAAGGGTCATTATTTCATATACTTCATGGTAATCGATGAGAGTCCCGAGCCGGTGAAGGCATCAGGCACATGTGACTGCATTGTATCATACCGTATTCATCCCATCTCATTGTACCGCATACTGACTAGTGTGTGACTATTGTGTTGTGTTTTGTGTATGCGGTATTTATACCATGTTGTGGACATATTTCAGTTTGCCTATACGTTTCTGGCTATTTAGTGTCCTTAATTGGTTTATATGCTTTAGCTATATGGATCGGGTTGCACGCCGCAACAGTATAAATATATGGATTGGGTTGCACGCCGCGACAGTATGAATATATGGATCGGGTTGCACGCCGCAACAATATGAATATATGGATCGGGTTGCACGCCGCAACAGTATGAATATATGAATCGGGTTGCACGCCGCGACAGTATGAACATGTGGAACGGGTTGCACGCGGTGACAGTATTACGTTAAGGATACTTAAAAACCTATACGTTCTGTCTATCTTATGTCCCTGGTTGTTTATGAGTTTATGATCCCATACGTGTTTCCAGTTATTATCTGGCTCTGCCTTTTTATAATTTAAATAAGAGGAATTTGGTTTATTTGTTTTTCTTCTCCCTGGCAAGCTATCCTATTCTTTGGGGTGGCTAGTCTGCCCCACTTATTGAGTCCTTTTGACTCACCCTTGTTTGTTGTTTGTTCTTGTCTATTTATTTCGTTTCGGCAGGTTCGATTCAGGATTGAGTTCGCCACGTTGTTCAGGAGCGAAGACGACTTTCGCTGTCAGGGTGAGCCAGCTTGTATTCCGGATGGCTACCATTTTATTGTTTATTATTTCAGCTGCATTTTGCTCCCTTCAGGAGGTATCTGTCTTCTTTTGTACTCTTAGATGTCTAGTCTGGATAGCCTAAACCTAGTACGTTAGGTAGTCAGCTGTAATTTCTTTTGTACAGCTTAAAGGTATCGATATATCTGCGCTTTTTCTAAGTCTTGTTCTTATTTATGAATTGAATTATATTTATTTTCCGAATTTAATTAGTAAGGGTTCGCCCGACGGGTCTAGGGAGTATGTCGGGTGCCCGCACAGCCTAGCCAAAAATTCGGGTCGTGTCAGTTGATATCAAAGCCCGATTTAGAGTCTATCCAAACTAAGACAGTGTCTAGTAGTGTCTTACAGATGGGTATGTAGACGTCCGTACTTATCTACGAGAGGCTATGATGACATTTAGGAAGTTTCACTTCCTTATTTTCTGATCGTGTGTCGGTCTAGGATGCAAAAGTATTTTTGTTAATTCCTCCATGGTAATTGTGAACCCTCGTGCGACAAATCAGCAAATGGTATGAGTTCAAGACGAAGAAGTCTAGCATGGGGCTAGCACTGACGAAGCCCCGAGAGTTGTGGATCGTGCTGACGATCCAGTTGCACAGGCCCCAGCTGTACGAGCTCGCGATGGGCAAGGGAGTAGGGCCTTGTGGTTCCCTTGGCTCTCTACGATGCTTTTACGAGAATCTTGGCGAGGGACATACCGTAAGAACCTATTATCACTAGGCAGCTTATCAGGTTGTCGCAGATGCAGACGTTCGGACTCAGGGAGCTCCTATTCCAGTTCTTAATATTGCTGTAGTAAATGATGTTTCGGATGCAACATGTGTTGTGCCTCTAGTTATTCTGGCTGGTTAGCTAGCCCGGGTAATAGCTCGGTCCGAGTGCTCGAAGAGGTTGTATTATTTCACCCGGTTGAACCCGCAAATATTTTCAGGCCATGCATCAGATTGTCCGTGTGAATTCTAAAATAATGTCAGTATATCCTTCAGGTTCTTGGTTATGTCGAGTAGTATGGTATTGATTATACTGCTTTCCAGTTCCAGGGTTCAGTATTGGATTGGTGGACCGCTCTTTTATCAGCTACGCGGTGCTTTTCTAAGCTGACTCGGTACAAATTTTCTCGTAGATTCATGGAAATTTCCTTTCGCGCATCGAGCGAGATGAAAATTGTCGCCAGTTTGAGTGGATTGGACAGGGTAGCCTGTCTGTTTTATAATATGAGATCGAATTCTCTAGGATGGCTGGATATACATTAGAACTAGTCCATGAGCATTTCGAGAATGTTCAAAGATTTCTTGGTAACCTTTCTCCTTCCTTGAGATCGCAGATGGCTCGAGAAATTGAGGTTGAGACTTCATTTGATGTCGTTGTTGATATTGCTCATAGGTATTAGGCATACCATAAGTTAGAGCGGGAAGAGTTAGAGTAGAAGAGCAAGAGATCCCACGGCCCTGGTTGGCACCATACCTCCTTTGGAGGTAAGAGTTCTGATTATTTTGGAAGGTTACTTGCTAGGTTATCTCAGCTTGTAGAGCGTAATTCTCAGAGTGCGCGAGTAGTTCATCAAGATTAGATTCAAATTTCTCTTTGCAGCTATCAATAATCTGTCCAGTTTCCATTTTTAGCAAAAAGGGCGTTATCACTGTCGTGAGTCTGGTTATCCTTTGAGGAGTTTTTCCGTACTCCGGTAAGTAGGCAGTCGTCCTTTCTCTCATCATCAGGCACCTGTACAGTCTCAGGGGATTTCATTTAGATCTTAATCAGCAAAGAGAAATGCCACCATCCAGTAGAGGTTGAGAGCGTAGTGGCAGTGGTTCTTCAGAAGTTGATTATCAGGGTGGTGGCTCAGCTCAGCCGCAGAGGCAGTTCTATGAACTGCCAGTCTGGTAGGATGCTGAGGCATCCGATGTAGTAGACCCATGTATTTCTTCTTCCCTTATATGTGAGTAAGATTTGATTCTTCCGATCGATCTGGAAATGGTTTGTCATATCATGTTTCCATGGTTTCCTTGTATATTATTTCTATTAAGAATCGGTTGTGGTAGAGGGGCGAGCTTCTGGTATGATTTAGTCCTGGCATTTGTGAGACCCTACTAATTTATCTGGTCTAAATATGAGAGATTTGATAGTGAGTGTCGGTATTGTCTGCTTGGTATCTTATCGTGCCACCTTCTATTATTATGTCAAATTAGTTTACATCTCTTCTCGGAATTCAGTGTTGGTAGGATGATAAATTCTTATTCATCATCATCAGAAAATTTCATTATTTCTTCCAGTGTAAAGTGATTAGTAAGTAATACTCGATCTACGTGTCTCCTCTTGGTTCGAAATGTTAGTAAAGTCATGTTATTCTATGAGCTTCTCTCAGTTATAAAAGAGTTTACGGATAAATTGTTGGAGTTGTCTTCTTATGAGAAGGTTAAATTGGCATGGATGTTGTTCCGTAAAGCTCATTTAATGTCTATTTCTTCAATTGCGATTCTTTGGTTAGCATGACTCGAAAGTAGTCTAGCTCTAGTAGCCAAACAAATAAGAAGATCAGTTTTCCGAAGCTCTAACTATTTCTATCCTCAGTTCATTGCCATCTATTCTTCTTTCGGCTCTAGTGAGTTTGGGCGGTTAGTAGCCGCTTGTTATGTTCCCTGTGTTGAGCCAGAGTATGCATTAAGGTAGCCGGGTAAGCACATAGTTGTGTTTCAAGGCTACTAAATGTAATGGAGAGTGTCGTCCGACTCATGAATTGAGCTATCGAGCGGTGGTGCTTGTGGTAAAGGTTTGAGAGTAGTGAACTCGAGAGTTGCAGTTGTTTGGCAACTCAAGAGGGTAATTTGGTAGCTCAGAGCCGCATTCTGTTTTAACTAAGTTTTTCTTAATCCAGTAGACCCTGCGAGGATGCCTATTTTTATTCAACTTAGTGTATTAGTTGAAGCTCTAAGTGGATGAGTCTTCCTTCAATACTGAATATAAATATAAAATCTCAAAGGCGTTGCGGGAGCGTGAGCTAATTCTTAGTTTCATTGACCTATTCTATATCGGAAAAACATATCGACGAGGTGATTCGTCGGCGGAATCATGTTAACCCATCAAAGTTCCGTGAATCTTTGCTTCGAAAATGTAGAACTCTCTTCTCGTGATCGAGGAAGGGTCAGCTTAGTCAGAATACGTTGTGTAATGGTATTATCATATTATCCAGATATATTTTATTCCAAAAATACGATGGGTGTAATATAATTCTGATCCTGAAATAAGGTGATAATGCCCGTGGAGTAGCTTATGAAGGTCGTGCAAGTTCTCTTGTTATCTGTGCGAATTTTTCTTTAGACTTAGGTTCGTTCGAGGACGAACGAGAGTCTAAGTGGAGGAGAATAAAACGACCTTAGGTAGTCTTTTCGAGAGTTAGGACTCCGATTGGCGTACTGATAATTATAAAACATTTGTAAGGTCCATTAGGACCTGTCTGTAAAATTTGAGCTAAACCGAAATTCGTTTGGTAGGTATCGGGAGAAGATTTCAATTTTTATTGTCGATAAATATTAAAAAGAGATTTTTGAACTCAATTTTGGCGAATGAGCTCCGATTCGAAATTCGAAAATGCCGTTAGGTTCTTATGATTATTTGTGACTTTTGTGAATTTTTCAAAGTGAATTTCGAGGTTGTTTGACTAGTTTCCGCTAAAATGCCGAAAGTTAAATAATTTGACCTTTTTTCCATTTAATTTGCATAATGAATTTCGGGAGTCCGATTTGAGATCCACCTTAGCAATTATGTTACATATATAATTGTATAACTTACTTGAGAAATTCGGGATCATTTCGAATTTCGTAGAGTTCCGTTTTAGTTTTCGTCGCGAAAAGAAAAGAAAATAAAATAAAAGAAAAAGAGAAAAGAAAAAAAGGAAAGGAAAGGAAATGAAAAAGAAAGAAATGAGGCGGTGAGGGGGTCTTATGCTAAGGACAAACAGAAACAGAAACAAGCAAAAGCAGAAACGAGAATGGAACAAAACGAGAAGGAAAAAGATTACACCGGGAAAGGAAAAAAATACCAGAAAATGAGAAAAGAGCCAGAAAAAGATAGAATCTTCACTCTGAAACATTCAGGTAATGATCTAATGCATTATTTAAGTTTATTATGTGTGTTTCAATATATTTTAACGGTAAAGCTTGGAATATTAGACATCATTTTAATAAATTCAATTAATAGTTTAAAGGGTTAATTAGACCCTGATAATGAAATTGAGTATATATTCGTACTCAACGAGTTATGGGCAACATATAAATGTAATTTATTTAGGATTTGGTTATGTGACCTTAAACCCTGTACATAGTCCTGTCCTGCATATTGCGTATGCCAATATGGTATCAGGTTCCTAACTGGATTGCCCTAAGACAGAAGGAATTAAGACTTTAGCCTTATGTCATATATTTTTCTGCTGAGTGAACACAAGGGGATCGCTTGGCAATAAATCCAAAGACAAAGCGGTTGTTGAGTAGCTGTGCTAACTCTGTAGCAAAGTAAGTGATTATATCCATTTCTTTGGAGGTATTTGGCCTCGTGGATTTTCTACCACGTGTTCTTTACGTGTGTAGCTGCCGATAAGCGTACTCATTACACCTTAGTTTTGAATTTACATTATATATTATATGTTATGTCCTGTTGCAGGTATTGCATTGAGTATCTGAGCATTGTACAGTTGCTGTCATTATTTCATATACTTCCCGATAATCGATGAGAGTCCCGAGCCGGTGAAGGGTCATTATTGCATATACTTCCCGGTTGGCGATGAGAGTCCTGCACCGGTGAAGGGTCATTATTGCATATACTTCTCGGTAATCGATGAGAGTCCCAAGCCGGTGAAAGGATCATTATTGCATATAATTCCCGGTTATCGATGAGAGTCCCGAGCCGGTGAAGGGTCATCATTGCATATACTTCCCGGTAATCGATGAGAGTCCCGAGCCGGTGAAGGGTCATTATTGCATATACTTCCCGGTAATCGATGAGAGTCCCGAGCCGGTGAAGGTATCAGGCACATGTGACTGCATTGCATCATACCGCATTCATCCTATCTCATTGCACCGCATACTGACTAGTGTATGACTATTATGCTGTGTTTTGTGTATGCGGTATGTATACCATGTTGTGGGCATATTTCAGTTTGCTATACGTTTCTGGCTATTTAGTGTCCTTAATTGGTTTATATGCTTTAGTTATATGGATCGTTTTGCACGCCGCAACAGTATAAATATATGGATCGGGTTGCACGCCGCGACCATATGAATATATAGATCAGGTTGCACGCCACAACAATATGAATATATAGATTGGGTTGCACGCCGCAACAGTGTGAATATATGAATCGGGTTGCACGCCGCGACAGTATGAACATGTGGAACGGGTTGCACGCCGTGACAGTATTACGTTCGGGATACTTAAAAACCTATACGTTCTGTCTATCTTATGTCCGTGGTTGTTGATGAGTTTATGATCCCATACGTGTTTCCAGTTATTATCTGGCTCTGCCTTTTTATAATTTAAATAAGAAGAATTTGGTTTATTTGTTTTTCTTCCCCCTGGCTAGCTATCCTATTCTTTGAGGTGACTAGTTTTTCCCACTTATTGAGTCCTTTTGACTCACCCTTGTTTGATGTTTGTTCTTGTCAATTTATTTCGTTTCGGCAGGTTCGCTCCAGGATTGAGTTGGCCATGTTGTTCAGGAGCGAAGACGACTTCAGCTGTCAGGGTGAGCCAGCTTGTATTCCGGATGGCCACCATTTTATTGTTTATTATTTCAGCTGCATTTTGCTCCCTTCAGGAGGTATCTATCTTCTTTTGTACTCTTAGATGTCTAGTCTGGATAGCCCTAAACCTAGTATGTTGGGTAGTCAGCTGTAATTTCTTTTGTACAGCTTAAAGGTATTGGTTTGTCTGTACTTTTTCTATGTCTTGTTCTTATTTATGAATTGAATTATATTTATTTTACTAATTTAATTAGTAAGGGTTCACTCGACGGGTCTAGAGGAGGACGTCGGGTGCCCGCACGGCCTAGCCAAAAATTCGGGTCGTGTCACCTCCCCCCATTTTGGGGGCATAAATAGGGAACCATTGTAGAGCAATTTCTTATAATTTCACCCTCAAAATAGGATAATCTCCAAAATGAGGACTGAGCTGGATTTGCTCTAATAGTTTGCTCAGAAAATTTAGTGTTACTAGGTTATAGTTAATTATCCGTAATTTTGACTCCTTCGTTTTGTGGATACTTCTATGTTATACGACCTAGTTTATCCAAATTATGACATTCTAAAGGAATCGAGATTTCATAAAAGAAAAGAACAATTGAGATATTAGAGCGAGAACTTGGATAAATCTGACCGTTAAAATAAATCTTCAACGCTTGGCACGAATCCGATAAGTCGTGACAACGTGGTAGTAGTATAAAAGAGGGGATTTGGAAACCAAGCTTCTATTCTCAAACTTTTAAAGAACAATTCACTAGCAATATTTGCAAAGTCACTAAATGAATGAGCATTCATTGTGGTTTAGATTTTTTAATGAATTTTAATCATTCAAGATCTATCATTCTCCTCTTTCTTTTTTTTTTTTCTTCCTTTTTTCCTTTTAATTTTTTTAAAAAACTAAAATTGCTGTTGAAGCTAAATTAGAATCAAAATTTATGAAGTTTACCTAACTGCAAGATATTCCATGAGATTGATTGTTTTCTTCGATTTGATCAATTAGTCAAAATATCCTTTTTGTTAATTGTATTTTTAGGGTTCTGAAGCTGTACAGTGCTTGAAGGCGAGAATAGTTAATCGACGGCGAGAATAGTTAATCAACATCAAGGTCTGTTTATTTCCATTTACATGTTGAAAAATACTAAAAATGTTGTCGAAGCTAAATCAGAATCAAAACTTATGAGGTTTACCTAGCTGCAAGGTATTCTATGAAATTGATTGTTTTTTTCGATTTGGTCATTTAGTCGAGATGTCAGTTTTGGTAATTGTGCTTTTTAGGGTTTTGAAAATGTACGGTGCTTGAAGGCGAGAATAGTTAATCAACGGCAAAGTTTGTTTATTTGCATCTACATGAGTTAATTTTGAATGCGAACATGATATTAATAATTGGAAGACGGATGAACAAATTTACCTCTAAATTTGATGAATTCAAACTTCAAACAAAACCGCAAGTGTTGGTGGATGGAGATAAGGCAAGAATCAACAATTAGTGCTCTATGTGGGTCTCCAGTATGGCCAAAGATGGTTATTTCTAAAAGTCCATTAATCGAAGGTATGATTCTATCTTCAATTTTCTCTTGCTAATTTGCTAATTAAGGTATATTAATATATATGCTACTTATAGATAAATAGAACTATTTTTTCTCTTGCTAACTTGAGACTTTGACTAATTATTGTTAAAACTTAATCCTTTTTCCGTTAGCTTTAAAATATATTCCCAATTTAGCACTAACACGATACCAAATTACATAGATTCTTTTCGTTTGATGATCTAGTCCGTTTTGAATTTTCTTTATGCATTGAGTTGTTAACCACGCAAATTGACGTTAAGTTTTTCAAGAGTTGCAACCAAACTATAAAAGGTATTTTAAAGATCTAATCAGCATTCTAAATAAGATTTTACTTCCATTATAAACTATGTTCTGAAATTTTATTTAATTTACGAGAAATATTAGAGAGTCAAAATATCCGACGAATCAGAATCGATGAGTACCTTAAGAAATGGTATATGTAGAATTATTCCTTATATTTAAGAAAAGTTGTTTTAACTTAATTTTGTCCTTGTTTTGTACAATTTTATATTTATAATAAGATACGCCATATGAAACAAAATAGTACAAATGTTACAACTTTGCCTCTCTCAGATGGTCTAATAGTAACGATAAAAATTATTTATTTATTATATGTTAATTAATACAATCTGATACAAACATTCGTCCACATAAATTTTTCTATTAGTTTTGGTCTTTTCTTTTATTATTATAATATAATCGATCACTCTTTTCTTTCTTTTCTATTTCGTTGCCGACGACAACAAATATGACTTTGACTACAAATGTGTATACGTCAAATACCGTCAAACAAATTGAAACTAATAAAGAAAATAATGACTAGATCAATCTTGACATATTCGCTTCATTTTCTTTCTCCTTTTTCCTTTAATCAATGAAAATATTTGTTTTGTCCACTAAAGTATATTATACCAGGTTAATAAGCATATTACATACATAAAGTTTCTTATAAGAAATGATACTTGCTGGATATAAAATAAAACTATTAACTGATCTTTCACGGAATAAAACAAATAGGTCTTTCCTCTTCGAGGGAGATGCACAATCAAAATACTACTAGTCGAATGAACACTTATGCAGTAAGATGGAGTATTTATTTTGTTAATTTACATATAGATAAGGAAAACTTACAAATATTTTTCCACCACCATTTCAATGTGTAACTTAGTTTAAATAAAATTTTACTTGAAACAGGAAATGTCGTAGCCAAAAGATTATTTACGAATAAATACTTTCACTATTTGTGAAAATTGAATTAATTTATCATGTGCAAATATGCCTAAAAGGTTTATGTGTTAATTCTTTTTTTCCCTTTTTCTTCAGGTATTCAAATTCTGAAACTTGTGGGCCTTTTGCATCGAGTAGGCTCACTATGTGGGAGAAAATGCTCTCACACAAGAATATTTTTACTTTTCAAAATTCGAATCCGAGACCTCTGGTTAAATGTGGTGGGATCCCCACCCTTCTACTGCACCTTTCGGTGGTAAGTTTTTACTTCTTGATTCTGTTGTGTGTCATTGATTTTGTACCGCCTTCACATTTTTTTCTCTTAGTTACTTGTCTTGTCTTATAGTAATTGATTTACTTTTTGTGATATTCCTTTTTCAATTTCAATTATATGGAAAAACAATTGTAGGCATTAGTCCTCTGAATTATGTGAAAAATCTTAATTTACTTTCCTTTTAGTAAATTAAATGGAAATTTCTTTAAAAATAGCTAAGTGAAAATAGAAATTACAATAATAGCACCTAAGTTTAATTATTAGATCTTTATAGCACATCGCCTTTAAAATTCTCTCTTTCACATACAAAATCTAGCCACCATTGGCCTTTCCTTAGCCACTGCTCACTGAGCTGCCGCACTCCCCTCGTGGCAGCAAGTGGACATTGCTGGGCGGCCACTGGTGTGTGGTGGCAGAAAAATCATTAGATTTTCACATCACTTGATTATATTTTTATAGTCGGAGTTAATTTTTTCCTTCATTTGGGAAAAAAGAGAAGTAGCGGAATGAATAGTGCCGACCAGACTTTCCTAGGAGAAGTAGCGACAGCGAGAAGTAGAAAAGAAGTAGCAATGGTGAAAAAGGAGAAGAGGAGCATCAGTTTCAACGATGGAGGTTGGGAGGCGACACTAGGAGCTTTTGGCAGGAAGCAGGAGGTTGGGAAGGAAGCGACTACACTAGGGTTTTTCTCTTTGAACGGGAAGAGAGAGAAGGAAAGGTCGAAAGCTAGGTTTTATTGGAAGAGGAAAAAATGAGACTGCCATGTTTGTTATTTTCTTTTCAATATAGCAAATATGGGCCAAACCTAGTAAGAATAAGTAAGGAAAAATTACGCCACATAATCATTGAAAAAGAATAATTACTGTTTTTGTCCACCTTTTGTTGTTTCTTTCCATAACCATAAATATATTTTAAATATTTCGAATATATATTTAATATTATGTACTTCGAATATATATATTTAATATATTCAATATATATTTAATATTTCGGATATATATTTAATATATTTTAAATATATATTTATGTATTAAGTTTTTGGGTAAAAAAAATTATGGACAACTAAAAGTAAATATTTGTTGATGGGCGGATATTTATGTAAACTTTCCAATAAGTAATATGGGTTCATAGTGGGCCAAACGCCTACTAGTGTAATTTTTCAAAATTAAATTGACTTATGATCGGACCCCCTTAATAAGTATATTCAGTCAGGTTGAATTACATTTCAGAGAAATTTTTAAAACTAGCCAGCTCACACAAAAATATTACCAATCATGACCCAAGTTTTGTTTAAATATTCTGTAGCCACACATTCACAACATTGGAGTATACCATTGGGTTATCAAACTTGTATACTATTAGGGTATACCGTATACTAGAAAGGTATATAGTAGAAGCATGGTCATATTGTGACAAATAAAACTTCTATACTATTAGGATATACTGTGGCTATGGGGTATACTAAGATTATGGAATAAAACATTTTTAGTCAAATGATCAGGTCAGATAAATATTTTTCAATATGACTATTTTTAGTTTAAAATAAAAGTCGTTGGACATACAGGATAAAATTCCTATATTTTAACAGTTGGGATTGGGGGAGGGGGGGGGGGGGGGGACTGCCGGTGTAGCCCATTTTAGTAGCATTGTTATAGTCACATTCACTTTTAGGTGTGCCTTTGCAACATTTGGCTGTTTTGGACCAAATTGTCTATCTTCAAATCATCGGGTCTAAATTCAGGCCAATTTAAGCTAACGTCTGCTCTTTTGGTCTAAAGTTGAAATTTGATGGTTTTTTCAACTTCAAATCATAAGGTTTAAAGTTGAGTCCAACTCACACTTTTGCTTTGAATTTGACTCATTTTCAGATTAAAAAATCTAATTTGAGTGAACTTTCAAACCATGATCTGAAGTTTAGTATACATCTTAAAGTGAGTGGCTACACTAACAAATAATTTTTTCAAAAATAGCTACAAGCTAAATGGCATGGCAAAACGGGCTGCCTACTGAAAGTTTTATGGATTGGCCCTAACCAACATGGGCCTCGATCATTTAATCCTGGCCCATTAACAGGTTATACCGGCCCAATTTTAGATTTACCTCGTATAATTGTTCGTTATAATTTTAGCCTTAGCAAGCTAAAATTCTGCTATCAAGTTCTGCTGAAAATCATACATAGATTTAACCTAACCTGTTATAGCAAGTATTGTCTGTCTTATTTTTATATTCGTTGATGATTCCAGTTATTATGAAGGTACTTAGAGTTATCTTCAACTTAAATTGACAATATAGAAATTAAACTCTTCAATGATTTCTTTTGTTAATTTTTTTGAAAATCCACCCGGTGCTGGTATTCACTTTAGAGTAGGACTAATCCGGATGTGTACCTCGTATATATGACCCATCAATAAAAAGCACTTTCTACGAGAAAACTGATATTGCAAAAACTCAAACCTGAAGCTCTAATTAAAAGTGGAGGGATACCATATCATGTATCCCACCATACATTCTCAATGATAGCTCTTTTCCTAAACATATGGAGAGCTCTTGCTGCTCTCGTCCAATCAATCCTGTTTTTTTGCTTGTCCTCGGATACTTGCAAATCTAGTTCCCGTAGTTCTCTTAACTAAGAGTCTAAGAACCATATTATTTTTACTTATCTTTTTCTTCTCTTCATTTCCAAAAATAAAATGTATAAAGCTAACAAATGGCCAATTAGGTTGTTGGGGATGCCTTTAAATTCTCTCATTGTCCCTCAACACGTGCCTACTCTCATGCAATATATGACAGAATTTTTATGCACTGTAAAACATTGTCATTTTATGACCTAATTTCTTATCCCTATTTAAAGCTCTATGATGACTTTCTTGTCATATAAACCCAAACTTAACCGATAAAAGAAAATAGTTCCAACCAGTAGCAAATTGTTTTTAATACCTTTTGTCGGTGTGGAGAAGAAACTATTCATTGTTTTTCTTTTCCTCTTCTTTTTCGGTTTTTTCTGATATCATACAAACACCTGCACACATGCATGCATGTAGGTAGTAGTTAATTGTACATTACCTGAAGCAGTTAATGGAGCTTATTTTCTTTTAACTTAGATTATAGAGTTAGTTTGTTTTACCTTTGGCAACGGAGTCCTTTGAATTACAAAATAATGTGAAAATTAAAATCGGACACAGTCTTACCAAACCAAGAATGGCTTATAGTCATCATGACACTTTTATACGACTGATACTATACTACGTTTATTCCTTGCAATTATGTTTAAGATTCAATTTAAAATTAATACGGTATAGCATGTTAGTTAATTATAATATTAATTTTATCAGGTAGATATTTAAAATTCATCATATAAATTTCTTTTTTAAGTATCTTAATTAAGACTCTTGTTGTTATAAATATGCCAATCGTGCACTAAAAGAATTAAACTTAGCAAGATAATTTAGCCTGGTCGGGTACTAGATTTTTTATTTTCTTTAATTGAAGTTTGAAAAGGGTAAAAGAAATTTAGAAAAATAAACGCAAGAATTAATATGGGAGGAGACCCTTTTTCAGGCAAAAAATTAAAAAAAACATGTAAGTATACTAATATAATGAAACTTGTTGTGCTACTGAAAGCAGCAAATCGAACAACCTATACTCATCAACATTCAAACTTTTACATCATTAGTAACAAAAAGCATTCGTAATTTTATCATCATTTCTTAAAATATTTATTTCACCTCTTCAGAAAATTCAAATTAAGTATATAACTAGAGAGAGGAGATCTTGTTTGATTATGTTTTAAATGTGGATAATCAAGGTGCCATTGAAGAATCACTAATCCATTTATCAGACAGGTACGGAGAAGTACAACTTTTTTCATGCATTAACTCACTAAAAGAAAGTTAAAGCTCAGGACAAATCATTGCCTAGATTACACAAATCTAATTTTATTTGCTTTTGAGGAATAATCTATTACTCACATCCGTTACATTAATGAAGGGTCAATCTATAGATATGAAGTAGTAAATATTACTAGTAAATATATATACACTTGAGTAATTAAGACTTGGTTCTTCAAGCTATAAATACCCCATTGCTCATAGACCATTTTCACAAGCAAAGTCTATCCTAGTACTCCTCTTAGAGAAAAAAATTCAAGAACTTCTATTTCCCTTATTCTATAGTTCTTTTTCTTGTTACAAGCAATTGAATTTCTCGTTGTGTTTTCTTTTTAATCATTGTGTTCTATTTTACAAGCACAGCATTTCTAGCATTTTCTATTTATTCCTATATATATTTTCTTCGCTTGTATCATCAATATTATTCACTAACAATGGCTTACAAAAATGATCGTCATTTCAGCTACTATCCGTCATCTTCCTTCCGTCAACAAATTGGCCTAGAGACGAGGGATTTCCATGAACTTATCGATCAAGCATTATACGAATCGGATGATTTTCGTATGTATGCTTACAAGATCAAAGTTTGTCCAAAGGTACGTAGCCATGATTGGACTTCTTGTCCATATACCCATCGAGGGGAAAAAGCTCGTCGTCGTGACCCTCGTAGGTACAACTATTTACCAATCCCTTGTCCTAGCTACAAATTTGGAGAATGTATAAAGGAAGATGACTGTGAACTTTCTCATGGGGTATTTGAGTACTGGCTACATCCTGCCAAATACAGGACACATCCATGCAATGCTGGTACGTTATGTAATAGAAGGGTATGTTTTTTTGCTCATACGTTGAGAGAGATGCGTCCAGAGACTAAGTACAATTGGTGCTATGTCTATCAATATCCATTACATGTCCAACCATATCCTGATGTTTTATTTGAAGATGGACAAAATGGATGGATACTTATTCCTAGTAATCCACAACAAGCACAGTACTATGGTACTGTCCCTGGACATGTCAACTCATCAACTTATAATAATCATGAGTTGTTAAACATCCCTTCTACTACTACTACTCAGCCTCAACAGACTCCACTTCCTGAGGAAATGCTTGGTGTTTCATCTACTTATTATGACTTGTCAAACATCCCTTCTACTTCTCACTCTCAGCAAACTGAGGGAACTTGTTATGGTGCTTCTGGACCTCAAGTTCAGAACCAGAGTGATTTTTCATTCTTTTCAGCTAGCCATGCAAGGTTAACTGAGGAGTTGAAGAATCTTGAGATTGGGAGTTCTCTTGGTAGGGTGAATAACATGCAAGCTGAGAGTTCAAGTCATGATGATAGGGGAAAAAGACCTGTGGAGCACTGGGAATTTCAGGATCCAGAATTTCCTCATATTAATTGGGTTTCTGATTTGCTAGTGGACGAAAGTTGAGGCTGCAGCTTGTACATATTATATATACCCCATGAAAGATTGTACTAATTGATAAATGTAAAGAAATAAATGAAAATTTTATTTGGTATCGTTTCTGATTTTTCTTTTCATATTCTTTGCTCATGTTCTTCCTTTGACATCTATGCTATATAGATAGATCATGATTCTATCTTTTGAATTTTCTCGGATTGATAGCTTTACTCAGGAAGTAAAATTAAAATTTGCAAATCGATAAATAAGTGTGTAACCAATTTTTTATGACCCACCTTGCTAATTGACAATAATAGGTGATATCTTATATGAATATTTTTTTCCCGTAGTTTAATGCTTAAAAGCACGTTTTTAAAATATTGGCTAAACACAAACTACTAATAATAATACTTCTCAAATGATTTGCATAAACACATACTACTAACTATAGTATTTCTAAAATAATTTGGCCAAAGTAACTTTTTTTTTTATAGGACATCTGATAAGAAGCTTTTCTCAAACAAACCAGATTCCGCTAACTTGACCAAACATAATTTAAATCTTTTGTTCAGCTCTTTTGTTTTTCTACCTTGAAGGACTAGTCATAACAATTACTAATAAAGAATTTACTATTAATGTTTTTTAAACTGATTATGACATACTAGTATTTAATCTATTTTCTTGAGAGTAACCATAACAATTGTTATAATCAACTAGCGACATGTTCATGCAAAAACTTAACCAACGAATTCTACGATGTCAAAGTATACACGTTAGATAATTAAACTCTAAAATAAAGCTGAAGATATTGCATGAAATCTACTATTAGCGGTCATGTAACAAGAATTTAATATGAAAATATTATCCTTCAAACCCGGCGTATACTTGGATTTTATTTATTTTTATTTAGCTCAAAGTAACATACTGTTGGGTAGCGCTAAAATTAAAATTTAGGGGTTCAGAATTCTAATTTTTTTAAATTAAGGTTCTAAAATAATGAAGTAACTTTCATAATGACTAATACCAAGTTTTGCAGCCTAGCTATTATTAGGGACTAACAATGACTAGTCATATTGGAATTACAAAAAATGTTTGAATATCCCTTATAATTGATAAAAGTCACAACTCACAACATATTAAACTTTTTTTTTACTTTGTTTATGCTCCTATACCTATTAGTTAAAACTCCTTAAAATATTAATTAAGACAAAACAATCATCAACATATATGATTCTTTCATTTCATTTATGGTTTTTCAAGCTTCTTTTATAAATCACTACCCAATGGTACGATGTAACTTGAAGATTAATATTATGGGATTTTTACCCCACATAACTATTCCCAACTCTTATCCACTTTTTGTAACCATATTTTGTCCTTTCTTTCTTTTTCTAACATATTTATTAAATATAATTTGATGATATAAATATTTAAAAAATATAAGACAAATATATATGTGTATAGAAGGTATATATACAAAATATCAATCTATTATATTTGATATTTTAATTAAAAATTAAATTTTAAATATAAATATTGTGGCTATATTATGTTAGTGTTAAATAACTTGTTAATATGAAATATTGTGGGCTATTTATGTGGAAATCCCTAATATTATTTCTTCCTTGTAATTGTATGTTAAGTAATGGATTGTTTTCGCCATCTTAAAAGTGAGCGACTCAGCTACCAGAAAATTTCACTGGATGTTCCCTTTGTGGCTTGATTTAAGTTTTGCCCTATTTTTTAGTTTGTGCTACAATAGCCTTATTTTTCAAGGTTTAATAGGCACAGCCGAGTAGGGGTGAACATAGGCCGGGTTGGGTTGGTTTTTTCATTTATCAAACCAAGACAATAACATCAGATTTTTAAATCTTTAAACCAAATCAAACCAATCAAAGGTGAGTTTTTCAGTATCGGTTTTATTCGGTTCATTCGAGTTATTCGGTTTATTCGGATTGTATTTAGGTAACGACAATTACACGACCAAAAGTACTTAGAAACCAATTACAATTGTTTATACTGACGATGAGGAATATTGTATTAATGGATAAAATATGCAGTTACACACAACTTATTAACTTTTGATACAATCTTTGTTAACAAGATAATTATGAACCGTGATGTGGTAAAGCATCAAAGTTGCAGCTGTAATAACTTATTCATTATCTTAAAATTAGCTCATGTTGTATGCAGTAATTAGTAACATAACTAAGAAAAGCTATTAAAATATTTATAAATAGTTTCAATATATAAATTTTATATATAAAAAATTTAAAATAACATATATGTAATATTCGGTTCGGTTCGGTTCGGTCTCGGTTCGGTTATTTTTTCATAACACCAAACAAAACTTAATGTGTCAGGTTTTTTTTGGCCAACACCAAACCAAGTGAAACCAAACTTTTAGTCGGTTTATTTTTTGGTTTGGTTCGGTTAATTGGTTTGATTCGATTTTCCGGTTTGGTTTGTACAACCTTGCGTCCGAATTTCACACAAGTTTTGACTGATACGTCGAATTCAAAACTTTTAATAGTCCATCAAAATAATTGTAAGTTTTTAACGGTGACCCCAAATTTTAGTGATTCGTCAAAACATGTGAACAAGTGTACTTTCGATGGAGCCATCAAACTTGTGATAATATTGCTCAAAATTTTTGAGCACCCATCAAAACTAGATAATTGGGGTTATGTTTGTAAACTTTTAAAGAACAAAGACAAAACTTAAGGAGCAACGACGTCTTGAAATCCTTCAGCCTAGAGCTGTCAATTTGGGTTGGCCCGATCCAGCACAGCCCAAGCCTCGCGAGCCTTGAAGTTGGACGGGTTGGGGCGGGCCGGCCCGACTTTTAGTTGGGCCACCAAATAATGAGTCCGACCCAGCCCTACTAGGGCAACGGGCTGGGTTGGGCCGGCCCGACCTTTGAAATTATTTTTTTTATTGTTCTTTTTTTACTCTAAGATTTTAACTAAAAATACAAAAAAATATAGAGTTGTATAAATATTATATAGTAATTAAGTTTTGATTCCCAATTAAAGTATTCAACAATACATTTGCTAGACTATTTGATGTATTATCGCGGGCTGGGACGCGATACTCTATTACAGTTTCTATTTGTATGATTCTTTGATTTATTATCTTAACTTTTGAGTTGTAGAGTTGTGTCTTGTAGAGTAGTTGTGCAGCTTAAGGAATATTTGTGTATAAAAATTTAAATGTAGTGAGTTTGACTTCTCTTCTGTTTTGTAATTTCTTTAAATATGTATAATTATGAATTAAGTAATTTATTTTAATTCTAGGAAAATTTACACCACATGACTACCCTAATAGCTTAATTACAAAACATAACGATACTTTTCCCTAATTACCCCACATAATAATTTTATCATTTCCCCTCTCCCAAACATTAAACCCTAATTTCCTCTCTTCTCTCTCCTTTTCTCCCTCCTCCACCATCCCCCACCCACCCTCCCCCTTCCCCTCTCTCCCTGTTCCTCGCCGGATCTGCTGCTCCCCCGTCTCTGTTGCGGCGGCGCTGCTGCACTGTGGTGGCAAGCAACCCTGATACGTGTGGCTTTGGTGTTTTCCGGTGAGTTTTTTCCGATCTGCTCCCTTTCTTCTTTTTTTTTTTTTTTTTTCCTTTTTGTATGTGTATATATGTATGTTTATGTATATATTTATATTTTGTATATAAATTCGTATTTATCTTTGTATATTTGTATTTTGTATATAAATGTCTATATCCACCCCTTTTTGTATGTGTATGTGTTTGTATATATGTGTATCTTGTTGTATGTTTGTGTAGAATGGATAGTTATTTGTATTTGTGTTTTTTGTATTTTTGTGTATGTGCAGTGTATATCTTTTGTATGTTTGTGTATATTTGGTTGTGTATAGTTTCAAAACAGAAAATTTTTAAAGTTTTGCAATGTATATATTTGTATTTTTGTATGTTACATCTTGTAGATCCAAAAAAAAAAAAAAAAAAAATTCCGGTGGTGGCAGCGGCGGCCGGCGGCGGCTTTCCGGTGGTCAAGGGTGTTTGGCCGGCGCTGGTGAGTGGTGGCAGCAGCCTCCAGGCAGTGATGGGTGGGAGAAAGTAAGGAAGAAGGAGATGAAACCCTAAATTGTAGGGTTTTGTTGAAATTTGTATATGGAATGTGAAAAAACTATTGTTATATTTTGTAAAGTTATAAAGCATTGTTATTTTTTGTAAATATGGTGTTAGAGTTGTATATTTGTGTAAATCTCCCTTAATTCTAATCATAAAGCCCGCAGGCCGGCCCAGCCCAGCCTCGGTCAAGCCTCATGGGCTAACGAGCCTATTTGGGTCGGGCTAAAAAGCCTCTGTCTATATTGTAAAAATTTAGTCACGCAGCCTGTTTTGACCGCGTTGAACTAGCCAGCGATGCAAAACTGTTTGAAGACTAGCCACCCCCGGACAAATCACAGTATAAATACTGGGGCTCTGAACAAGTTTTGTTCAAAGCCCCAGTACTTATACTGGGAAGCTGAAGTAAACTAATCCCAGTATAAAATACTAGGGCTTTGAACAAGTTTTGTTCAAGGCCCCAGCATTTTGTTATGGGACTTTATATAAAGCTTCAGTCCCATAACAAAATGCTGGGGCTGTGAACAAAACTTGTTCAAAGCCCCAGTATTTTGTTATGGGACTAGTCTGGGGTGTTTTTCCAACGTTAATGGAGCTTAAGTGTGCGCGCGAATTTTTGGCTATTCTTCAGTGAATTTCGAAACGGTGGATAGTCTCCAATGAGCGCGTCCAAAAATGGCTACTGATCAGAATTTCCCAAGATGGGCTCGAAAAATTATAGTCCAGCTTTACGAAATCTAGGGCTAGGTCGGACCGACCCGCGGGCCACAGCCCAAATTGACGGCTCTACTTTAGCCCAAGAAATTAAAGGTCAGAAGCCGTACTAGGCAGGCCATTGGTCATAATACATTTTGAGATGACCTTTTTATTTCATTTTATTTAATCTTTTACTAACATTTTTCATTGGTTAAAAGTAGATATCATATACCAATACTTAAGGTGGCATTACAGCGCGGGAGTTATTAGCAGCGTCTAGGATGCTTGTAAATCATTTCAGATATTACTACTTAAATAAATTAATTTAAGCATAAAATTTTATTAAAATATTTCTGTATTAGAGTAACTCTTTTTACCAACATAGAGTATGATAACCAAAATACCAACTTTTAAAACAATGTAAGAAGTGACGAAGCTATTAGAGATATGAAACTTATTCACCTACTACCACTAACCACATCATTCAGGTTTCTTCACTTTGGTCGTTTATGTCCATTTTCAAGAAGCTAAAAAAGGTAGTACATTTTCATGTCCCAACTCCCAACCAAGTGGTCAGGACATTATGTTGAATCACATATTTCCAAATCCATTTTAGGGTACAAATGGAAAACTTAAACATTCTGATTTGGAAGAACGTAAAGTCCCTGGATTTGAAAATGTGATTTTGTTTTGTACAAACTACAAAGTAGCTTTTGGTCGCACTTTACACGCAAGATGCACTTAACCCAAATGCTCTCCTTGGCCCACTACAAGCAAGTGCAAAGACTTTGCAGTCTGATTTCATTTTATCTACACTAGTGACTAGTGCTAACCACAAAATTGACATTTTTATACTTAAACCAATTGAATTTGATTTTTTATTTATGGTTAATAAGATAATTATAGTTACAAAAATGTCATATCATATTATGCTCAAAATTGCAAACCGGAAAGTATTTCTTTCTACTTTAAACTATGTTACTCAAACACCAAAATATACACGCTCTTATAAGGAAATAGAGGGCATTGTCCCGTTTGTCATATACTGATGAACAAATAATTTTTGGTAGAAAGAGCTTTGATCTAACTGTACAATAGTGGACAGAAGGCTATGAAAATCTAACTAACCAATAGTTGCTCACCAACTGTCAATAGAACATTTGATACACTCTCCACTTGATCAACTTCCAATTTCTCAGCTCCAACAACTTTTCTTCTACGCTTAGGCGAACCAATTTCCGACGAACTAACCGGTTCAGGTGACGTTCTTTTTTTGGTCGTAACTCGAACCGGTTCCGGTTCATTTAACCCAATCCTATGTGGAAAATTTAAATGAGCCTTTGAACCGCGCATTCTATAAGCTGCTTTATCATAAGCAATAGCAGCTTGTTCCGCTGTTTCATAAGTTCCTAACCAAACTCTAGCTCCATTTTTAGAAGGATCTCTTATCTCGGCCGCGAATTTACCCCATGGTCTCTGTCTTACACCTCGGTAATGTCTTCCCATTGATGGCACCACTGTAGCAGGAGTAGTCATAATTTCCTCTATTGGTTCGGGTTTTACTTTCTTGTGGGATAATACTGAGTATGTTGTCGGTTCAGGTTTTACTTCACTTGCGGTGAAAGTAAATGGTGACCATCCTACATTTAAAGCGTCTTTTAAAAGACTGTAAATTACCATATCTTCAGAATCATCAACTTTTAAAGGTAATGCACCCCATGTTTCAGTTAAACATGGGATTAAACGACTGAAACTTGAGTTTCGGCAAAATAGTTGATTCATTTTGTTTATAGGAAAGGGTTTTTGAGTTTCTTGAAAATGAAGAATGAAGATGGAATATGTATATATAGACAAGAAGATTCATTGAACTTGAGAAGAGGGGCCTTTGATGTTCGAGTTAATTAATATATTTATTAGTAATGGGGATAAGGGGCTTCTTTGAAGTTTCATAATGTGGGCAAGTGGACAAGTTGTTTAGCAATGTTTTTATCACGTGGAAAAAAAGGATACAACTTGAAGAATGGGCAAAAGTGACGTCATTGCTTGACGAAAGTCTGACCCTATAATTTTATTTGTCAATAGTTTTTCCTCTCATTACATTTTATTAGATTTTTTTTAGGAAGAAAGAAGATAGTGATGCTTTCTATATATTTAAGTTTAAAATTTCTCAAGATTCTTGTTGTATGTCTAAACAGGGTTTTCGTTGTAAAAAAGTGTACGATTTAAAACGCATTAGTAAAGTTTATTCCATTCTATATAAATTAATTGATTGTCAATATTTAAGTGAGCTCATTTATGCTTTGCGTGCAATTGCTTTAATCACTTGTAATTTGTTAATCTTCCGGTAAGAATCACATAGTAGTGTAATTTGTTCATTTTCAAGATACAATATTACTGCGGACTCTCTTCAATTTTTTTTTTTTTTAACAAAGGTATGAGGGATTAAATTCCTAAAATTCGTGGTTCATTTGTTTGTACTAAGGGTGACTAACGGCCCGGTCCGGATCGGTATCGGGCAAAAAAAAATTCAAAACCGGCCTACCAGTCCGGTCTCATATGGTTAAAAAATTGGTGCCGGATCGGGACCGGTACCGGCGACCGTTAAGCCGGTTGGTCCGGTTTAACGGTTTTTTTTAATTTTTTTAAAGTTTTTTTAGGCTAATAAAGTTGAAAATTGAAAAACTTAACAATTTATGTAAATACCATTTTGTAATAATTATGTAAATTATATTTTTTAATGAAACAAAATAATTATGTAAATTATATTTTTAAATTTATTAATGTAAAGTAAATAAATAAACACTAAACAAACGTTGATTGAAAAAGAAATACATACAATTTATTGAAAATTCGGAAAATACATAATTCAAATGACAAAAACAAACTAGAAATATAAAATTACAAAGATACTAAATAAACTAGAAATTCGAAAGTACACAATTGAAATGAAATAGAAAATTTCTTAACCATTTCTTCAATTATTACGCAGATATATGCCCCCACACGACGACTCAATTCGTAATTATGTTGTTTTTCTAAGTGTTGTATAAGTTTATGGGTTCCACCCACTAAGCTCCACTCTCTTGCACAAATTCTACATTTAGCTTTGTGATCTTCTCTATTATACTCCATAAATTCCCAAATTTCAGAGCGACATCTTCGTTCAGGACGTTGTGGGGCAGCAGAAACAGCAGGAGCAGCGGGAGCTTGATTTCCAGCCATTATAATTAATAATTGTTTGGACTTTGGAAGAAATTTAGAAAATAGCCTTTGAGAGTAATTTGAGAGATAAATTGATAGAAAGTGCTAAATTGTGTGATATAATGACGAAATAATAGGGTATATATAGATAAAAAAAAGGTTGGGAGGTATGGAGGGAGTTTAGGGGGGGGGGGTGATAGACAAATATAGCTGTTTTTGGCCGACTATATTTGAAAGAGAGCCGTTGGCCCAAACTTGTAGTATTTTTTTAAACTTTGAACTTTGAAGTAATGAAATCTTTGAAGTGATGATTCAAAGTTCAAGCTTTTGAATTAATTTGTTAAGTTCAAAATTCAAACTTTGAATTAATTTTAGAAAAATCAAATTTGAACTAATTTACAAACTAGTAATTAATTGTAGTATTTTTGCGCAAACTATAAATTAAAATTAAAAAGTATGAAGACAATAGTTGTGATTGAATTCCAAGACTTGGAGCAATTTTATTGAATTGTTTAAGACATAAGTAGTGTAACACATACTACAATAGCTAAACTTCAAACTTGTAATTTCAAAATTCTTATTTAGAAAATTACATTCTTTTAAACATATTAGCTAGTTTCTTGAGGATAGTTGTAGGCTTTTCTTTATGAACTGGCCGTTGTTGTTCTTGTTCATCATCTCCTTCTGGTTCTTCTTCTTCTTTTTCTTCTTCTTCATTGCCGGTTTGACTCCCTTCACTTGTTCCCTCGCTCAAAATTTGATCGAGATATGCTTTGCCTTTTTCCTTAGTAAGTTCTGGTAGACCAAAGTTTCTTCACTCTGCTCTGATCCAATCCCTGAATAAAACTCCTGTCTCCATTGCCTCATCCTTTAAAAGAGGGATTATATATAGACTGAACATAACGAACAAAACCAGTAGAAGAAGGAAAACTATAAGGTAAACCCTCGAGGGCAACTAGTTTAGCAATAGCTTCCCTATCCTTTTGTTTATCATAAGTAAGAAGCCCTCCTGTTGTTTGGTTAATTCTTGTTTGGGTACCCGAAGATTCATCATGCGCTATTCCCCCTTGTTCGGTCCCTAAATATATACCACCCGCCCGCATTGACCATTCTTTAGGATGTTTCTTTTGTAAGTGGGTCCTAAGTTTACCCGTCCCACCCTCATTACCCACAGTTTTAAAAACCCACACTTTTTCACAAATACCACACATGGCTGTCTGCGATTCAACATTCTTTTTTGCAAATTCCCACACCTCAGATCTTTCCTTACGTTTAACCGGTATTATAGTAGGAGGTACAGGAGGCACGACAGACTGAACTTTGGGTGGACTAGCTTGAAATTTAGGTGTTTCTTCTAAATTAACCCCGCTTTGATTCCCATATCGTGTTTCTAACATTTCAGGATCAAGTATATTATCAGCGCCAACATTATGATAATATTGAGAATCATCTATGTGGGTGAACTGACTAGAACTACCAGCAATTTTTTTACCCTTATTTCCCCTACGACCACGTGCCCGCCCTCCACCACTAGTTCCAATTGAACCTCTTTGAGACATAATAATAGCAAATAAAATAAATATATGACAAAAAAATTATAAAAGAGTAGAAGTAGGAACGACCAACCAAATATAACCGTATAATTGAGGTGAAGTTGAAACTTGAGCCTCCACTTCAATTAATTAGTTGAATACTTGATAATCAAAAAATTGTAAAAATAGCCAAATTGATATTTCAACCAAGTAGCGCCTCCAATTGACCCAATACTTGATATTTGTAAACTTCACTAAATAGCCAAATATAACTTTGATAGCAACTCCAATTAGAACTTGATAAAGTAGAATAATAGCAATATTGTAGAAAATTTGAGAGAATTAGAGAGAATTGGAAGATTTCTGTGAAAAATATGATGAAATAATGGGGTATTTATAGGAAAAAAATAGTTAGGGAGTGGTTATGGGGTGGTAGAGGGGTTAAAGTAGCCGTTTTTGGCCGTTGGACAACGGCTAGGGGGTCAAAAGAGCCATTGCCGATGGCTAGAAACGGCTAGAAAAATTTGACCTTTTTTTTTTTTTTTGGACCGGTCCGGTCCGGCCGGTTGCGTTCCATTTTTATACCAATCCATTCCGTTTTTTCGGTCCAAATCATGTCGGAACCAGGCTCGGAGCCCGTTAAGGAGTTAATGGTCCGGTCTCAACCGGTCCGAGCCGGTTTTCGGCCCGAAACCGGACCGTTAGCCGCCCTTAGTTTGTACTAGTATTACGTAAGATATTACCTACTGGTTATGTAACACAATAAATTTGTTTACCTTTGATTAGTACTGGTTAACGTTAATAAGGAGCTAAGTTGCCTTATGCAATGATCACTTGTTAAGAACGCAAGGTTCATGTATATCTTGTCGGTGACATAATTAACTTAGGAAATCTTTTATCCAATTCTTTATGTTAGCAACTTAGAGTGAATGCGACTTGTTCTACTTGTTTGTTTAAGACAATGCTAATGACGATGTTTAATAAAGTATTTAATTAGTGTGTTATCTCTTATCCATATATGATCAATGTATATTAGTCTAATGGTGCCTTTATTTTCTGATTAAAAAATTACTCTTGAAAGCAACAATATGATAATTGGATGCGTGTAAATCACGATTAGCACATTACATCTGCCTGTTCGTCATTTCTTTTTCTCTTCCACTTTTATTTTACTTCGAAAGATATACGTCATGCTTAAGTCTAGGGCTTATTGATGTTTATCTCAAGGAAAAAGATTTGGGCATAGAAATAATAATAATAATAATAATAATAATAATAAAATAATAATATTTATTATTATTTATATTATTTATGATTATATATCTATCTCGGTTACCTTGTCTGATACTTCTTTTTTCATGATCAATATCACTAAAAAAAAAGTGCAGCAATTTTGTACTATTCGCGTTACATCAATTTCCAATTCTATCTAGGCTAACTGAGTCACATTTGCATCCAACATTATTTTTTTTATTTTTTTTTTTTTTTTTGACAAAACAGCAAAATCCTTTCTTCAAATCAAACCAATCATTCATTTTCTAGCAAGGAGTTTCTTTGGAAGCTACATCTGATAACATAGATAGATTAGTTCATTTAGACATGCAAATGAAAATTTCCCAACACTTAATACTCATGATTGTTTGACAATGTAACCGCTCAAAAGAAATCAGAATGAACTTCATCTTGCGATACAATTGCATCCAAGTTATAGTTGCGATAGTACTCTCTTGACCACTAAAATGTTCCAAAAGACATTTTGATACCTTAATTTAAGTCATCAGTCGACGTGTTGCTTCTGAATTTCCTGTTTCAGAGTCTATTGCTTTTGAGAATGGTTATTGTTATAATCTATGCACCTCCTAAAGACACTAGAAGGGGGAAGGGGGAGGGGGGTTGAATAGTGTCTACCGATTTTTGTTTCAAGAACCTGGTTCTTCTAAATATAGAACCCAGTTCTTACCTTCGCAATTATACTGTTTCAACCACTGCAACACACCACAACTACACACACAGAAAACACAAGGATTTTACGTGGAAAACTCCTTGCTCAAGGGAGAAAAAACCACGACCCACACTCTGGGATTTGAGAACTGAATCCACTAACACAATGAGCAAGTTTCTGATTACAAACTTTGTAACCAAGGGGCTACACTCTAGACCCTAATCACTACTCAAAGCTAAACTCTAGCTTTCCAAGTAATTACACACAAGTTCACCTAATACATATGCTTCTTCAATGAGCCAATAGGTAAAAACCATGAACGCTCAAACTAAGACAACTTATAACTCAATGAACCTAGACAGAATATCTAGACTCAATACACTACAAGCACGCCAGTTGTCTTCTTCAGCTTACTCACGTAGAAAGATGCTAGATTGCCTTTGTATGCTCTCAACTCTCTGTTTGTGAATAACTACTTTACGGCTGTATCAACTACTTGTATTTATACGGGTCTTGTAACCCTAGTTGAGTCCTACAAGGAATCTTTGTAATTATGGTAAGACATGATTCCTAGTAACTCTTTTCCTTGTTGAAGTTCAACTCATTTTCACACTTCGAAGACACAGCCTGTGCACCGTCTCTTTTAGTCTGACTGGGACACATATTTATTCATGTGCCACTATTCCTAGTTCCGCAGGGATTTGCAACCCGCAACTCTTTTCGATCGATCGTGCCCTTCATTACAAGGACTAGGTTCTTCGTGAAGACCTCTGAGTCCTTTACGTTTGTCACTCTTCAAAACCAGCACTCAACAAATTCTCCCTTTTTGATGATGACAAATAAATGTTGGCCAAGAACCTGAACAGACAAAATCCCAAAAGCACAGAAACAAAAGTAGCAAGTTCAAGAAAAAATGAAACAGATGAATTAGATCACAAACACCCCAACATTTCCTTCTTCCCCCTTTTGGCATCATCGAAAATATTCAAATACTTGCATGAACCTGTTAGTACTATCTAAGGGTGGCCAGCGGTCCGGTCCGGTCCGGAACCGGGCCAAAAAAATTTCAAAACCGGCGTGGTCCGGTCTACCGGTCCGGTCCGTGCCGGTTTCAACCATTGGTGCCGGATCGGAACCGGTTCCGACGACCGTTAGGCCGGTCGGTTCCGGTCCGGTCCGGCCGGTAAACAGTTTTTTTTTAAATTTTTTTGTTTTTTTTTAGACAAATAAAATTAAAATTTGAAAAACTTAACAATTTATTTAAACATCATTTGTGATAATTATGTAAATTATATTTTTTAATGAAACAAAATAATTATGTAAATTATATTTTAAAATTTATTAATGTAAAGTTTATTGAATGATCAATAAATAATTGAACGACGTCTTCTAGTTTGTTACTTTATTAATGTAAAGTTTATGAAACAAAACAAACGTTTATTGAATGAGAAAGAAATAATTGAAATGACAAAACAAAGTAGAAATCGAAAAATTACAAAGATACTAAATAAACTAGAAATTCGAAAAATACATAATTGAAATAGATATTCCCTTAGCCATCTCCTCAAATTTTCAATCACGCGGAATAAAACCATTTATTCTATCCCATTCGGTTCTGTGTTTTTTTTTTATGTGTTGCCTAAACTTTCCCGTCCCTCCATTGTTGGGTCCACTGTAACATTGCCACTCTTTGTTACAGAGTATACATTTAGCTTTCTGAGTTTCAGTATCTTTCATAATAAGTTCCCACACTATAGAACGACGTCTTCGTTCAGTAGGACTAGGACCGGGAGCAGCGGGAGCTTGATTTTCAGCCATTATAATTGTTTGGATTTTGGAAGAAATTTAGAAAATAGCCTTTGAAAGTAATTTGAGAGATAAATTGATAGAAAGTGCTAAATTGTGTGATATAATGATGAAATATTATAGTATATATAGATAAAAATAGGTTGGGGGGGTATGGGGGGCATTTAGGGGGGGGGGGGTGATAGGCAAATATAGCCGTTTTTGGCCGTTGGCCAACGGCTATATTTGAAAGAGAGCCGTTGGCCCAATCTGCCGGTCCGGTCCGGTCCGGCAGTTCGGCCCAAATAATTTTTTTTTTCCATTGAGTTATATTTAAAGTGGTGGAAACTTTGAAAAATATTACAACAAAATATTATTTAGTTTTTACTTGTACATATTAAAGTTTAAACTTAGAATTAAAAAACTTGTAGTATTTTTTATAATTTGAACTTTGAAGTAATGAAATTGTTGAAGTGATGATTCAAATTTCAAACTTTTGAATTAATTTGTTAAGTTCAATATTCAAATTTTGAATTATTCTTTAAGTTCAAAATTCAATATTTGAACTAATTTACAAACTAGTAAGTAATTGTAGTATTTTTTGCGCAAACTATAAATTAAAAATAAAAAGTATGAAGACAATAGTTGTGATTGAATTCCAAGACTTGGAGCAATTTTATTGAATTGTTTAAGACATAAGTAGTGTAACACATACTACAATAGCTAAACTTCAAACTTGTAATTTCAAAATTCTTATTTAGAAAATTACATTCTTTTAAACATATAAGCTAGTTTCTTGAGGATAGTTGTAGGCTTTTCTTTTGGAACTGGCCGTTGTTGATCTTCTTCATCATCTCCTTCTGGTTCTTCGTCTTCTTCTTCTTCTTCTTCATTGCCGGTTTGACTCCCTTCACTTGTTCCGTCGCTCAAAATTTGATCGATATATGCTCTGCCCCTTTCCTTAGTAAGTTCTGGTAGACCAAAGTTTCTTCGCTCTGCTCTGATCCAATCCCTGAATAAAACTCCTGTCTCCATTGCCTCCTCTCTCAACGAATATCTGTGATCTCCAATTTGAAATCCTCCTTGGCTAAAAGCGCTTTCCGATGCAACTGATGAAGCTTGAATTGTTAATATATCCCGGGCCATTTTTGCAAGAATTGGAAATTGCGATTCTTGATTCTTCCAATAATCCAACAAATTCGCAGTTCCAAAGTTGTTAAGTTTCTTTGGATATTGAATTAAATACACTTGGAACTCGCTGTATTCCTCTCCGTACTTGTCCTGTTCTGAAAGCAACTTTTCGTCAAGTCCCTCAAAAGTGCGCATTCCTGCTCCTGCCTGTGAAGAACTTTGCCCGGTGGATGGTATTGGTTCCGTTGGCTCTGCAGTATCTGCCCAAGCTCTATACTTTGCAAAAACAGCCACGGTATCTGCATAAACTTTAGCAACAACCTCTTCTACACTTGGATACCCATTAGTAGCAATTTCCTCTGGAGTAATTTCTAAATTTGCATATACTTCTCTAACAAGTCGTTCAGTTAACTTAATTTTAAAAGCAGGATGCAACACAGAAGCAATGTAAAAAAGAGGAGGAATTGGAAAAAAATATTTTCTAAACTTTTCAATCATTAACTGTACAGCCGGTAAGTAAACTGCATATTGTATATACATTTTCAATAATTCCGATATTCCAGCTATATAATATAACATGGTAGGAGTAGTTGGATAATATTGACCGGAAAATTCTAAAGTAGCTTGATAAAATTTATGTAAAAACTGAAGAAGATGTTGAACATTTTGCCAATCCTCATCTTTAAGGTGATAGATTTGCATAAATGCCTATTATACATTTGAGAAATAGGCAGTCTATATTCATAAGCAACTTTCAATGCCTCATATAAAGTGTTCCACCTAGTACTTCCTTTGGGACTCTCCTAACTGGCATTCCTAATTCTACACATTTTCTTTCCCATTCTCGTCTTCTTTCTTGGTTTTTATTTCTAAAAATATAAGTAATAGCTATCTGCACCTTTGCAATAATTTCGTTAAACAAGACAAGACCATCTCTTACTACTAAGTTGTAAATATGACATGCACACCTAACATGAAAAAATTCAGGAAAAGGAGGGTTCAAAATAGGTATCAAGCTCCTAAGTGCATCTGTGTTGTTTGTAGCATTATCTACCGTAATACTAAAAACTTTGTTAGTTAAACAGTACGTACGACAAATTGATGAAACTTTGTTACAAATATAATTTCCCGTGTGTGGTTCATCAACAATTTTATAAGCAATAATACGTTTTTGAAAAACCCAATCAGGATCTATCCAATGAATAGTCACAGTAATATAATCACATCCATTAGTAGAACGACCCATATCCGTAGTAAGACATACTCTAGTGTCAAAGTTATCAAACATATATCGCAAATAATCCTGATATTCGTTCTTAAATTTAATAATATCATTTTTAACAGTAGTTCTTGGAAAACCTCTAAAAGAGGGATTATATACAGCCTGAACATAACGAACAAAACCAGTACAAGAAGGAAAACTATAAGGTAAACCCTCGAGGGCAACAAGTTTAGCAATTTCTTCCCTATCCTTTTGTTTATCATAAGTAAGAAGCCCTCCTGTTAAATGGTTAATTCTTGCTTGGATACCAGAAGAAGAATCATGCGCTACTCCCCCATGTTCGGTCCCTAAATATATACCACCCGCCCGCGTTGCCCATTCATTAGGATGTTTCTTTTGTAAGTGCTGCCTAAGTTTACCCGTCCCACCCTCATTACCCCCAGTTCTAAAAACCCACACCTTATCACAAAGCCCGCAGGAGGCCGTCTGCGCTTCAACATTCTTTGATGCAAAATCCCACACATCAGATCTATCCTTACGTTTAGCCGGTATTCTAGTAGGAGGTTAAGGAGGCAAGTCTGACTGAACTTCGGGTGGACTAGCTTGAAATTCAGGTGTTTCTTCTAAATTACCCCCGCTTTGATTCCCATATCGTGTTTCTAACATTTCGTGATCAAGTATATTATCAGCGCTAATATTATGATAATGTTGAGAATCATCTATGTGGGTGAACTGACTAGAACTACCAGCAATTTCTTTACCCCTATTTCCCCTACGACCACGTGCCCGCCCCCCACTACTAGTTCCAATTGAACCTCGTTGAGACATAATAATAGCAAATAAAATAAATATATATGACGAAAAAATAATGAAAGAGTAGAAGTAGGAACGACCAACCAAATATAACCGTATAATTGAGGTGAAGTTGAAACTTGAGCCTCCACTTCAATTAATTAGTTGAATACTTGATAATCGAAAAATTGCAAAAATAGCCAAATTGATATTTTCAACCACGTAGCGCCTCCAATTAACCCAATACTTGATATTTATAAACTTCACCAAGTAGCCAAAAATTACTTTGATAGAAACTCCAAATAGAACTTGATAAAGTAGCCAAATTATAAATTTTTAACAAATAGCCAAAGTAGAACAATAGCAATATTGTAGAAAATTTGAGAGAATTAGAGAGAATTGGAAGATTTGTGTGAAAAATATGATGAAATAATGGGGGTATTTATAGAAAAAAATAGTTAGGGGTGGTTATGGGGTGGTAGAGGGGTGTATTTGGCCATTTTTGGCCGTTGGACAACGGCTAGGGGGTCAAAAGAGCCGTTGCCCAACGGCTAGAAACGGCTAGAAAATCCAGATTTTTTTTTTTTGATCGGTCCGGTCCGGCCGGTTCCGGTCCAAAAAAATACCGGTCCGTCCGGTTTTGTTTCGTGGCACCGGTTCGTTACCGGAACCGGCGCCCGTTAGTGGCCAACGGTCCGGTTTCAACCGGTCCGGACCGGTCCGAGCCGGTTTCCGGCCCGATTCCGGTCCGGTCCGGTCAAAACCGGACCGTTAGCCACCCTTAGTACTATCCAGTCTAAAGCACAAGGCAATAAGTCAGTAATAAGAACACACAGAAGCAGAATAAGGGCCCAATCAAGAACCAAATACTTAAAAAGGAACCCGTCACAGACATAAGAAGAATTAAAACCATTATCCAGGGTGTGATATCAACACGACCCCATCAATTAGTACACAACTGAAAAATAAATTGTTTGAAACAACCAACACATGTGCAGGGGAGAATTGGAAGGGATTGACAACATGCAGAAAGAGGGATATGAGGATGGGACTGGAGGACTCAAAGCTGAAGGTTGAAGTGTTTGACAAGTGCCTCAAGTTGCTTCGTATTCTTGGCCCTTTCCATCACTAGCTCGGCCTCATACTTGTGGCAGTCTATCTTCAAACGATCAATTTCTTGATCCTTCAACTTCAGCTGTCTGTGGAGCTCTGCATTTTCTGTATTCACCTCAAGGACATGAGTCTCCAGTTCCTTCACAGCATCAATGGCCTCCTCAGGTCCATAGTCCTCACTTTCCTCAGCTAGCTCTTGCTTGGCCTGCATTGGTTTCTTAGAAGCTCTGCTCTCCTTGAAGAAGTCACAATTTTTAAGCACATTGTGCCCAAATATTTGATGAATGGTCGGCTTCTTCCCAGCTTCCAGGGGAACCCCAAAATATTCAAGTACTTGCTGGAGAATATAGGAATGCACAAGAGAATGAAGCTTCTGATCTGTATCTGCAATCGTTTTGATATGTCTAATTATCAGCCCAGGTAAATTGATTTTTACCCCTCTTTCCAGCAAGTCCATATATGTCAGGTCCAAGGCACTAGCTTCACTGTTCTTCTCTCCTCTAGGCAGAAGGAACCTGTGCACAAACTCAAATAGCAACTGGTGTGCAGGTTCCATCTCCTTCTTATCTACCTTCCTCTCCTTCCTTAGCTTGGGTTTTCCTGAGAATTTATTGACAACATCCAATGGAGTCACACCATCAGTTCTCTTGGGCTACTTCAATTTTATATACCTGCAATAACCCTCAGCAGGTATGTCAAGAATCACTCCAAGCTCAGGCCACCCAAACTCTATCTCAATTTCCTTCACTGTGGTGAACACTCTCTTGTCATTAACTCTGCAGTTGGTGTAGAACTCTTTGATCTCATCAACAAACAACCTTCTCTCTTTGTTGGCAAACAAACCAAGCCATCCTTGGTTACCAATCAACCTCAGCAGTGGCTTCATGTGAAATTCCTTCTCATCATGCAAGATGCTGCCAGGCAACACCTGATACTTTGAAAAGAAGGCCACCCTGTCAACCTCTTCCTCACTGCCTCTCCTTCTATTCCTGTTCTCAGCTTCACTATCTGTTTCAGAATCACTTGGCTCAACATAACTACCAGCCTCATCACTCTCTTCTTGTACTTCCTCAGCTTTCTTTTCTTCTTCATTTTTCTTTGCCTCTCTGTCTATCACATTTGTCACGTTCTTTCCAGCTTTCCTACCTTCTCCAGCTGTTGCTTCAAGGCAGACCTAGTGCCAACTCTCCTGGCAATAGGCTCATCAACAGTCTTGTCACCACTATCGCCACTTGATTCAACACTGGCTTTCCCCCTTTCACCAATCTCCTCATTTTTTGCGGCTCTACTCTGTTTTCCTTGACAAATACAACCTCATCTTCTTCTTCTTCTTCTTCACATGCCAGTCTCTCATCCTCTTCACCAAACTTTCTTTTCCTCTTTGATTCTTCTGCTTTCTTAGTAACCTTTTCATTTCAACTTTTTCTGACACAATCCCTTCATTCTCTTCTTCTTCTTCAGAATCTGTCCAGTTTAGGTCTGCATCATCAGCCTCAGTAGGATCTGGGCAAGAGACAGGCTCTTGACACAAATCCTTTGAAGCTTCAGCAAGACCAGATCCTCCAACTACTGGACCCTTTGGAATAGATCCTTCCTCATTATCCTTAGTACCCCCAACATTTGTACAAGGTTCCATTTCACTTTTTCTAAGGGACTCAACAAGATCTTGTTCCCTTAGTTGTTCTTTCACTCTTTCTGCTATACCCAACCCCACACCAGTCTTTTCAACCAAAGGCACATGTAAGTTTTCCCTAAGTTCATCCTGTCCACACTTTTGCTCTGTTTCACCTGGGTTTCCCCTATCTGTTCTGTCATCATGCTCTACAACTCCTATAATTTTATCCAGTCCTGTTACTAGGGTTTCAGTTCCATCGTACCAGGGCTTTTTATTTCTTCTAAACCAAGAGGAGTAGATGTAATAGGATCAGGGATTACCTCAGAAGGTGGTTCCAATGAACTTTGTGCAATGGGCGTACTAGGCACGGCTCTTGACCTCATCTTTCTGACCAATTTCTTGTCGCCCTTTTGGAGAAATTTTGTTCTGGCCTTAGCGATTCTTTGTGCGAGAGTGGATGGGGGTGGTCTTGTAGACATGGTGAAGATTTTAATGGATTTTCGACTGAGATTTCAAGAGTTTTTTCAGTTTTAGGTTTTGGGAGAGAATTTTGATGTGGAAGAAGAGAAGTAGTTGGGTGAGTGGGTTCTGTGTGTATCGACAGAAGGGAAAGATTTTGGTGATTGGACAACTGCTAGGGAAGACAAAGAAATAATGAGATAAAGAAAAGAAGCAGCTTTTTGAAATTTTTGAAAACCAAGAAGAGTTATAGATTTGACGGTTATGGACTCATTTGATATAGCCTTTTCAAGTAGTGGGGTCCAAACAAGTCAAATAGAATTCTATCCCAAAAAGGAATGTGTTCCTATAATTTATGACAGTTACAGGAACATGGAGGATCTCCCTAGACACACGTATAATTGACAATTTAATTTCAGTTATGACTTCTATCATGTAGGGTAGTGTGACTGTACCTGGAGATGATTCCTCATGCTTCAGCCGGTTCCTTCTTAGTACATAGTAGGTTCTTCATGGGATAACATTATTCTCACCTGGTGCTCAAAGACTGAACAAGTATACTTAATAAAGTACAAGGTTAGACTGAACAGTAATGACAAAATTCTAAACATGGACAATTGAATACTTAACTAACCAATCATAGAGGGATCACCTGCTGGGTCATCCGTGTATTTTGGTCATCCCTAATTCCAACATGTTCCTCTCAAACTGTACCTTGTTCAATGCTTTGGTAAATATATCAGCAATTTGATCTTCAGTCCTGCACGAATTCATAGTAATCAGACCCTTTTCCACATTATCTCTAAGGAAATGGTGTCTAATATCAATATTCTTGGTTGTTTTGTGTTGGACTGGGTTCTTGGCAATATTCACTGCACTAGTGTTATCACAGAAAATTGGCACTGCTCCACACTTGATACCAAAGTCCTCCAATTGTTATTTGATCCATAGTAGTTGTGAGCAACATGATGCAGCTGCCACATACTCAGCTTCAGCAGTAGATAAGGCAACTGCGTTTTGCTTCTTTGTAGCCCATGAGACCAAACAAGGACCAAGAAAGTGTGCCATTCCTGAAGTGCTTTTCCTATCCACCAAATGACCTGCATAATCTACATCAGCAAAACCAATTAGTTCAAAAGTACCTCCCCTTGGGTACCAAAGACAGAGGTCCTGAGTTCCTTTCAAGTATCTCAGGATCCTCTTCACAGCTGTCAAATGTGACTCCTTGGGCTTGGACTGAAATCTAGCACACAGTCCTACACTGTATACGATGTCAGGTCGACTGGCTGTGAGATAGAGGAGTGAACCTATGATTCCTCTATATTTTGTCTCGTTTGTCGAAGGACCTAATTCATCCAAATCCAGCTTCGTCCCAGGTGCAATGGGAGTAGACATTTCTTTTGCTCCCTCCATGTCAAATTTCTTCAGTAGTTCCTTGACATATTTTTGCTGATGAATCATAGTTCCCTCAGGCATTTGCTTTATCTGCAACCCAAGGAAGAAATTTAGTTCGCCCATCATGCTCATTTCAAATTCACTTCCCATCAGATCAGCAAATCCTTTGCATAGCTCCTCATCAGTGGCTCCAAAGATGATATCATGGACATACACTTGAACCACCAATAGATCTTTTCCTTTCTTCTTGAGGAATAATGTGTTGTCAATCTTTCCTCTCGAAAAACCATTCTTCAGTAGGAATCCTGAGAGTCTTTCATACCAGGCTCTAGGGGCTTGCTTCAATCCATAAAGAGCCTTGTCCAGTTTGTAAACATGATCAGGGAATTCATTGTTCACAAAGCCTGGTGGCTGTATCACATAAACTTCTTTATTCAGGTAGCCATTTAGGAAGGCACTCTTTACATCCATCTGGTATAGCGTAAACTCCATACATGCAGCAAAAGCAATTAGCATCCTGATGGTCTCCATCCTTGCAACTAGGGGTGTTCACGGTTTGGTTTGGTTGGTTTTTGGTTAAAACCATAACCAAACCAATATATTCGATTTTTAAATTCTTAAAACCAAACCAAACCAAATAAAAGTCATATCCATCGATTTGGTTAATGTCGGTTTGGTTTCGGTTTGGTTAGGTTAGTCGATTTTTTTTTTTACAAATCACAATGACTGTTGGACATGTCATTTATTTTGTATATAGAATTGATCATTGACTAGCTGGAATTTTCTTGAATATTGATTACAACATGTGATAGATAAGTGTGTATAAAACTATGGCTTCAATATACAAAGTAGAAGTAGTGTGCCAAATTTCAAATCATACAGAACCAAAAGTGAAAATATCCTCGATCGCATAAAGGTTCCTAAGCCATTCAAATACCCTGGAAGTTACACAAGTCCAACAGATCAAATGACGTCTCCTGTTTCGAAGAGGCTTCTAAATAGTAGAAGCAGAAAAGCAAGCACACTTTTGCCGCCCTCCAAAAACCAACCTCAGCGTCATCAAAGTTTACAGCTTCAACAATCTGGCCTTTGTCAAAGTTTGAATTGCTAATGTTGGGAATTTTTACTTTTATGACATTCATATCTTCATTAGCATATTAGAGAGGGGCTTGTGCATGATCCTCTCTTTTATTTCTCAATCTCCAAATGCAAAAGGGTACTTTGTAGTTTCTACTAGTACTTTATATCCACCAGACTATAATGTACTCAATTAAAGTACCTGAACAAGTACTAAGTATAAAATAGGTTATGCACTTCTTTAAAAAAAAAATACAGCAATTTACTATTAACTGCTAAGATTTAGTTCACCATTAATTGTTGGACTTGATTCTTCAGACCATCAAAGGTACAGGGTTCTCCAAAACTGTCACACTAACTCTAGTCCAGACACGTTAACTATCATTGAAATTTGAAAATATATAAAATACTTAAAAAGTTTATATAAAATATTAAATATTAATGTATATAATTATAAAAATTATATTTATAATTGTCGGTTCGGTTTGGTTAATTCTTCGGTTTTTATTTCCTATAACCAAACCAAACCAAATATTTACGATTTTTGAAAATTCAAAACCATACCAAACCATATCCAACAAAGTGTTGGTTTTTTTTATCGGTTCGGTTTGGTTTTCGGTTTGGTTCGGTTTTTATCCAAACCGTGAACACCCCTACTTGCAACTGGTGCAAAGGTATAGTCTATTCCTTCTTCCTGACTGTAACCTTGAACTACTAACCTTGCCTTGTTTCTTGTCACTATACCATGCTCATCCAGTTTGTTCTTCAATACCCATTTTGTTCCTATTATTGATCTGTCCTTTGGTTTAGGGACTAGGTGCCACACCTTGCTTCTTTCAAATTTATGAAGCTCCTCCTGCATGGCTAGAATTCAATGTGGGTCTTCTAGAGCTTCTTTTACATTCTTTGGTTCCAAAGATGAGAGGAAAGCAAAGAAAGCACAGAAGTTCTTCAAGGCTGGCCTGGTCATGATTCCTGTATCCATTTCATATAGAACATTCTCCAAAGGGTGAGAGCTTTGATGTTTCCATGGCCTGAGTTGAATATGACTGGAAGAACCTGCAGCATTATCCTGAAGGGGTTCTTCCCGACTTGCTGGATCGTCAGCTTCATTAGAGGTTCCCCCTGTCAAGTTGACTCCTTGTTCTAGTATGTTTGGATTTTCACCTGATGTCTCCTTGTCTTTTGAGTCTTCCAGTTCATTTACACCTTCTTCCCTACTTAGGCCAATCACTTGATCTCCTGCCTCAATCTCCCCCAGTGGCTTATCTGATTCATCAAATACAACATGCATACTTTCTTCCACTGTTTGTGTTCTTTTGTTAAACACCTTGTATGCTTTGCTTTCAGTAGAATAACCAAGAAATATTGCTTCATCACTCCTAGCATCGAACTTCCCCAAGGGTTCCTTGCCATTGTTGTGAACAAAACATTTACAGCCAAAGGGTCTCAGGTGAGCAATATTTGGTTTTCTTCCTCTGAGTAGCTCATGTGGGGTCTTGTCAAGAATTGCTCTGATGGAACATCTGTTCAGCAAGTACCATGTAGTGTTTATTGCTTCAGCCCAAAAGTTTCTTGCAAGACCACTTGACAACAACATAGTCCTAGCCATATCCTCCAGGGACCTGTTCTTCCTTTCAACCACACCATTTTGTTGGGGAGTTCTTGGTGCAGAGAAGTTATGATCTATGCTGTTCTTTGCACAGTACTCAGGAAATCTTGAGTTTTCAAACTCAGTTCCATGATCAGATCTGATGCTGATGAGTTCTAGACTTAACCTTTTCTGCACTACTCCAGCCCAGTCTTTAAAGCTGTCAAAAGCTTCATCTTTAGATGCCAAGAACAGGGTCCGTGTGTACCTAGAGTAGTCATCAACAATCACGAACACGAATCTCTTTCCTCCTCTACTCCTGACTCTCATAGGTCCATACAGATCCATATGCAATAGTTCCAGTGGCTTTGATGTACTTACCACCTTCTTGGATTTAAAGGATGATTTCACATGCTTTCACCTTACACACGCATCACACATTCTTATGATTTCAAATCTCTTGCTTGGCAATCCACGAACCAGCTCATTCGATACAAGCTTGTTCAGTTGTGAGAGACTTGCATGACCCATTCTTTTGTGCCACTGCTGAGAGTCACTTTCTTTCACATTCAGGCATGTTAAGTTATTTTCAGGTAGTGACTTCAGTGATGCTTTGTATACATTGTTCACCCTCTTTCCTTCCATAAAAATTTCTCCACTCTCTAGGTTCTTCACAATACATCCTACAGACGAGAAACACACTTCGTTACCTCTACCACATAGTTGGGAGATGCTCAGCAGATTGTGTCTGAGGCCGTCAACACAATAAATATTTTCAATTGCATGATCCAAAGTTTTCCCAATCTTTCCAATTCCCACGATTTGACCACTTTTTCCTCCTCCGAAGGCCACACTGCCTCCTTGAAATGCTGCGAGTGAGAGAAAGTTTCTTCTATCTCCCGTCATGTGCCTTGAACAACCACTATCAAGAATCCAGCTTGAGTTGTTCTCCCTCACTCCAGCCTGCAAAACAAATTAGAGGTTAGCCTTAGGAACCCAGACAAGCTTGGGTCCCTTCTTACGAGAGAATGGATAAATCAGATCATGTCTAGCCCATTTAGGTAGAACGCTTCTTTTATTCTTGGCCTTTGCCTTGCTGACATTTATGCACTTTTGTTTGACATGTCCAGTTTCACCACAAAAGGTACACAACATGTTGCAAGATAACCCCACATACTTGCTCTTAGGGTTATATGGATGCAATGGTTTCTTGAATCCTAACCTTTGTTTTCCTTTGTTTTGATTTTCAAGAACCCAGTTCATTGCCTCCGATGATTTATTCCATTTAATCAGTCTAGTAAGCTCAAATTTTGGTTTTTCAACCTTTTGATTTAAAATCCTGTTCTTTTCAGTTTCCTGATATAAAATCTCATTAGCTCTTTTCAATTCATTTTCCAGAAAGGTTTGAACTTCACTTATTACTTGCTTACCATTTGCACTCTCTCTTAACTGATTGCATTCCAATTCTAGTTCAGTGATCTTAGAGTTTGACACAAGAGTCTGCCCTTTCAAGATAGCATTGATTTCTTCAAGTTCAATGTTCTGTTCTAGAAGGCTCTTGTGCTTGGTTCTAAGACCACTTAGCTCTTCAGTTAATTTGTCCTTTTCAAGTTTCTCCTTTTCATAACCCTCGATTAAAGTGGCAGTGATTAAAATCAAATTTTCAGAAGAGTATGTATGTAAAGTTTCCTTAAGATCAGATAAACATACCTCTGCTGAATGAGCAGCTTCAACTCCATCAGTTGCCATGAGAGCGGAGTCCTTCTTTTGATTGTCATCTATGTACACCTCCTTCAATCTTTCCCAGATTTCCTTGGCAGACTTGCATTCAAGTATCGTTGCAAGCACATCGTAGGTGAGTCCTCTCTTCAGGTACCATTCAACTTTGGAGTTTGCCTGTAACCAGTCTAGGTCTTGAGGATCCAGTTCTTCCACCTTCTTTGGCACCAAGACTCCATTTGCAGCTCTCTTACGGGGACATGAGGTCCTTTCTTCACAATCAGCCACAGACTATAATCAGTTGCTTGCAAAAAAAGTCTTTATCTGTTCCTTCCAGTGCTTGTAGTGGGTCCCGTTGAACACATGTGGCCTTGCTGGATCTCTTCCTTTTCTAAACTCTAGAGGGTCTTCTTCATCAGAACAGATGTCTGACATACCCATTAATGCTAGTGGTGAATCATCTTCAGATTCCTTTTCATGATCGGATTCACTATCAGTTGGTCCCCATGTAGCATAGAAGGCTTCCTTCTTCTTTCTCCTTTCAGCTCTGAAGTTTGGGGGCCGTCTTGACTTCTTCTTATCTTTATCAACTTCCTTTGACGTCTCCTTCTCTTTATCCTTAGATGCTCTATTTTTCATCCACTCTATTTCCCACATAGGACAATCCACGACGGCATGATCCTTTTTGAAGCACTTAAAGCATCCTGAATAATCAGGACTGTCAACTATGTTCTTCCTGCCAGAATTCTCCTTGCCACTTCTTTTAAATCCTTTGAACCTTCCCAAATTAAGCTTCTGTCTTAGGGCACTTACCATTGCTGCTTCAACTGATTGAAGATCAACATATTCATCGGTTTCATCAGTTGCTTCAAGCGCAAAGGTCTTGTCCTTATTTATAGCTGGTTTAGCTTTTGAGTCCTTCATCATCTCATGAGTTTTCAAGCTACCAACCAGTTCTTCAAGTTTGATGGATCTGAGAGGTTTAGACTCAATGATGGCGGTCATCTTGGGTTCCCATGCTTCAGGAAGCACATTCAGGATTTTATCAACCATCTCTATTTCAGGCAATTCCATATCCAGAGATCTCATCTCATTAGTAATGATGGTCAACCTAGTCATCATATCCTGAATTGATTCTTTCTCACCCACGGAGAACAGTTCGAATTGTCTCTTCAGCATTCTCCTCTTTGAGTCCTTTACTTATGTGGTTCCTTCATGCGCAACCTGCAGAGCATCCCAGATTTCCTTAGCCGTCTTATAAGATGATACTCTATTAAACTCCTTAGGATCAAGACTACAGATGACCAGACGTTTGGCTTTGTGATTTTTTTCAATCATCTTATAATCCGTCTCATTGAACTCCTCTTTCAGTTTAGGTTCTTGCTTGGCAGTGGGTCCTTCACCAACTATTTTAGTGGGATCAGGTTTCCTTCAGAAACTATCAGCCAGAGTTGATAGTCTTCAGCACATATGTAATTCTCCATCATGTTCTTCCACCACGCATAATATTGCCCATTAAACTGTGGGGGCCTCTGAACTGACTGTCCTTTAGTGATGGTAGGTGGTGCACTCATGATTCTGATCCTTATCAAGGTGTTACCCTCACACGAGAAGACCCGCTCTGATACCACTTGTTATAATCTATGCACCTCCTAAAGACACTAGAAAGGGGGGAGGGGGTTGAATAGTGTCTACTGATTTTCGTTTCAAGAACCTGGTTCTTCTGAATGTAGAACCCAGTTCTTACCTTCGCAATTATACTGTTTCAACCACTGCAACACACCACAACTACACACACATAAAACACAAGGATTTTACGTGGAAAACTCCTTGCTCAAGGGAGAAAAAACCACGACCCACACTCTGGGATTTGAGAACTGAATCCACTAACACAATGAGCAAGTTTCTGATTACAAACTCTGTAACCAAGGGGCTACACTCTAGACCCTAATTACTACTCAAAGCTAAACTCTAGCTTTCCAAGTAATTACACACAAGTTCACCTAATACATATGCTTCTTCAATAAGCCAATAGGTAAAAACCATGAACGCTCAAACTAAGACAACTTACAACTCAATGAACCTAGACAGAATATCTAGACTCAATACACTACAAGCACGCCAGTTGTCTTCTTCAGCTTACTCACGTAGAAAGATGCTAGATTGCCTTTGTATGCTCTCAATTCTTCTTCTTCACATATCTTCTTGCTCTTAACGGTAAAAAACTCTTTGAATTTTCTTCTCTTGTTGCCCAGGAACTTTTAAGAAATGTCTCTGCCAAATTCACCTTCTTTTGTCGACATCATGATTGTTGGTGGTGAACTAGTTAATGTCCCCGGACCATTGAGTGTAATTGTCCCTCCTGATTTTAACATGGAGGATTTACCTCATCCAAGTGGTTTGGGTGAAGATCAGCGTCCAGCCACAGCTGAAACTGTCGAGACAGCTGTAGTGGACGATGAAGATGTTGCCTTGAAGGATACTGGTAACGATGAAATTCTTTCAGACGATCTCGAGCTCGAACCTCACCATGTTATCCCTTCCAAGATTGACCTCTTGAAGGATTTCATTATGCAGCTTCAGACTGAGTCGGAAATCAGGAGGAAAAGAAATATCCTTGTAAAAAATACGCCAAGTCTGATTACTCAGGCGAACATACATTTGGTTGTTCTGATTGCAATTGGGGTTCCGAGGTTAAGGTTGGCATTCCTGCCCCCGAGAGCCGAGTATGCGATAGAATCGAGGGGAGTTCCTTCGTTTTCACCTACCTCTTCACGGTAGGTTTTTTCCTTCCTATCCCCGAGGTATTGGACACTTCTTGCCGCACCTACCAATTATGCATAGCCCAAATCGGTCCTGGGATGTAGAGGCATGTTCAATGCCTTGAATTTTTGAGTAAGTTAGCAGGGGTCACCTTTACCCTTGATTATCGTTTGTACCTCTTCTACTCCTCTCTTCACAAGGATGAAATTGTTTACCTCAACAAATGAGGCTCGTACTCGCTGATTATGAAGAGCGAGGACATCGAGGATCGTGGATGGAACGAGCGCTTCGTCCTCCTGCCTGCTGACCTTTTGTCCTCGAAGCCTGATTTTTCCTAGCGGTAGAATCGAGCACGTGATTATTCTCTTCCTTGTTTATTTCCGATCTTGTTTCGATCTTTCCTTGATTAATTCTTTCATCTTCACTTTTAGTCGAGGTGGTCCCGATTGTTCGTATGAAGGATTTGACTCAATGGGTTTAGGCTATTATCGATGCCAAACCTAGATCGGAAAGGTCATGTATGGTTTTGGCTGCTTTGGACGAGAATCGATGGACTTGTAAACGGCATGGTGAGTTGTCCTCAACCAACTTTTATCCTGCATATTTTCCTCGAGTCACTTTGTCTCGGCGGGTTATCGTTTTTCTTTGTTGTAGGTCTCTCAAAGAGGGCAAACACCGTGCCGGAAGAGAAAAATGAAAGAAAGAGAAAAAGGACAAGAAGGAGGAAGTCCCCGAGGCGGGGGATGCCTTGAGCGTCCTTCAAGGTTTGATTGGAACCTTTCAAAAGGTAAAGGAGAAAAATGAAAGGAGGAAGAAGTAAGAGGAGCAGTCCCCGAGGGGTCACCTGACCTTGGGGCTAAGACAGGTTGAGTGCATGCCCATTTGATTTTATTCTTCCTTTCACTTCGTTTTTCTGTTGATCATTCTTTTTCTCTTTTCTTTCAGTTTTGAAAAGGAAGGAGTTGTCTTCGGAGAAAACCCCAGAGGTGAAACGGGCCAGAGTGGAGCCTAAGGGTGGCTAACGGTCTGGTTTCGACCGGACCGGGCCGGATTCGGGTCGGAAATCGGCTCGGACCGGTTGAGACCGGACCATTAACCCCTTAACGGGTTCTGAGCCCGGTTCCGAGACGGTGCAAGGGAAAAAATCCGGATGGACCGGTATAAAAATGGACCGGAACCGGTCCAAAAAAAAAAGGAAAAATCAAAATTCAGCCGTTAACTAGCCGTTGGCAATGGCTCTTTTGACCCCTTAGCCGTTGTCCAACGGCCATTTTGACCCCTCTAACACCCCATAACCATCCCTAACTATTTTTTTCCTATAAATACCCCATTATTTCATCATATTTTTCACACAAATCTTCAAATTCTCTCTAATTCTCTCAAATTTTCTACAATATTGCTATTATTCTACTTTGGCTATTTGTTAAAAGTTTATAATTTTGCTACTTTATCAAGTTCTAATTGGAGTTGCTATCAAAGTTATATTTGGCTATTTTGTGAAGTTTATAAATATCAAGTATTGGGTCAATTGGAGGCGCTTCTTGGTTGAAATATCAATTTTGCTATTTTTACGATTTTTCGATTATCAAGTATTCAACTAATTAATTGAAGTGGAGGCTCAAGTTTCAACTTCACCTTAATTATACGGTTATATTTGATTGGTCGTTCCTACTTCTACTCTTTTATAATTTTTTTATTATATATTTATTTTATTTGCTATTATTATGTCTCAAAGAGGTTCAATTGGAACTAGTGGTGGGGGGCGGGCACGTTGTCGTAGGGGAAATAGGGGTAAAAAAATTGCTGGTAGTTCTAGTCAGTTCACCCACATAGATGATTCTCAATATTATCATAATGTTAGCGCTGATAATATACTTGATCACGAAATGTTAGAAACACGATATGGGAATCAAAGCCGGGTTAATTTAGAAGAAACACCTGAATTTCAAGCTAGTCCACCCGAAGTTCAGTCTGACATGCCTCCTGTACCTCCTATTAGGATACCGGTTAAACGTAAGGAAAGATCCGAGGTGCGGGAATTTACAAAAAAGAATGTTGAATCGTAGACGGCCATATGTGGTATTTGTGAAAAAGTGTGGGTTTTTAAAACTGGGGGTAATGAGGGTGGGACGGGTAAACTTAGAGCCCATTTACAAAATAAACATCCTAAAGTATGGTCAATGCGGGCGGGTGGTATATATTTAGTGACCGAACATGGGGGAGTAGCGCATGATGAATCTTCGGGTACCCAAACAAGAATTAACCAAACAACAGGAGTGCTTCTTACTTATGATAAACAAAAGGATAGGGAAGGTATTGCTAAACTAGTTGCCCTCGAGGGTTTACCTTATAGTTTTCCTTCTTCTACTGGTTTTGTTCGTTATGTTCAGTCTATATATAATCCCTCTTTTAAAGGTTTTCAAAAAAACTACTGTTAAAAATGATATTATTAAATCTAAGAACGAATATCAGGATTATTTGCGATATATGTTTGATAACTTTGACACTAGAGTATGTCTTACTACGGATATGAGTCGTTCTACTAATGGATGTGATTATATTACTGTTACTGTTCACTGGATAGATCCTGATTGGGTATTTCAAAAACGTATTATTGCTTATAAAGTTGTTGATGAACCACACACGGGAAATTATATTTGTAATAAAGTTTCATCAATTTGTCGTACGTACTGTTTAACTAACAAAGTTTTTAGTATTACGGTAGATAATGCTACAAATAACACAGACGCACTTAGGAACTTGATACCTATTTTGAACCCCCATTTTGCGGATTTTTTTCATGTTAGGTGTGCATGTCATATTTACAACTTAGTAGTAAAAGATGGTCTTGACTTGTTTAACGACATTATCAAAAAGGTGCAAATAGCTATTACTTATATTTTTAGAAATAAAAAACCAAGAAAGAAGACGAGAATGGGAAAGAAAATGTGTAGAATTAGGAATGCCAATTAGGAGAGTCCCAAAGGAAGTTTGTACTAGGTGGAACACTTTATATGATGCATTGAATGTTGCTTATGAATATAGAGTGCCTATTTCTCAAATGTATAATAAACATTTTATGGAAATCTATCACATTAAAGATGAGGATTGGCAACTTGTTCAACATCTTCTTCAGTTTTTAAAAATTTTTTATCACGCTACTTTAGAATTTTTCGGTCAATATTATCCAACTACTCCTACCATATTATATTATATAGCTGGAATATCGGAATTATTGAAATTATATAAGCAATATGCAATTTACAAACCGCCTGTAGAGAGAATGATTGAAAAATTTAGAAAATATTTTTTTCCAATTCCTCCTCTTGTTTACATTGCTTCTGTGTTGCATCCTGCTTTTAAAATTAAGTTAACTGAACGACTTGTTAGAGAAATATATGGAAATTTAGAAATTACTCTTATTGAAATTGCTACTAATGGGTATCCAAGTGTAGAAGAGGCTATTGCTAAAGTTTATGCCGATACTGTGGCTGTTTTTGCAAAATATAGAGCTTGGGCAGACACTGCTACACCAACGAAACCAATACAATCCACCGGGCAAAGTTCTTTTACAGGCGGGGTCCTCGGGGATGAGCACTTTTGGGAGACTTGATGAAAAGTTGCTTTTAGAACAGGACGAGTATGGGGAGGAATACATCGAGTTCCAAGTGTATTTAATTCAATATCCAAAGAAACTTAATAACTTTGGAACTCATCATTTGTTGGATTATTGGAAGAATCAAGAATCGCAATTTCCAATTCTTTCAAAAATGGCCTGGGATATATTAACAATTCAAGCTTCATCAGTTCCATCGGAAAGCGCTTTTAGCCTAGGAAGATTTCAAATTGGAGATCACATATATTCGTTGAAGGAGGAGGCAATGGAGACAGGAGTTTTATTCAGGGATTGGATCAGAGCAGAGCGAATAAACTTTGGTCCACCATAACTTAGTAAGCAAAAAGGCAAAGCATATCTCGATCAAATTTTGAGCGACGGAACAAGTGAAGGGAGTCAAACCGGCAATGAAGAAGAAGAAGAAGAAGAAGAAGAAGAAGAAGAAGAAGAAGAAGAACCGGAAGCAGATGATGAACAAGAACAACAACGGCCAGTTCCTGAAGAAAAGCCTACAACTATCCTCAAGAAACTAGCTAATATGTTTAAAAGAATGTAATTTTCTAAATAACAAATTTGAAATTACAAGTCTGAAAGTTTAGCTATTGTAGTATGTGTTGCACTACTTATGTCTTAAACAATTCAATAAAATTGCTCCAAGTCTTGGAATTCAATCACAACTATTGTCTTCATACTTTTTATTTTTAATTTATAGTTTGCGCAAAAATACTACAATTAATTACTAGTTTGTAAATTAGTTCAAATTTGATTTTTCTAAAATTAATTCAAACTTTGAATTTTGAACTTAACAAATTAATTTAAAAGTTTGAACTTTGAATCAGCACTTCAAAAATTTCATTACTTCAAAATTCAAAGTTTAAGAAAATACTATAAGTTTTTTAATTATAAGTGTAAACTTTAAACATTGAAATAAACTAAACATCCAAACATACGTACAAGTAAAAATTTGATAATATTTTGTTGTAATATTTTTCAAATTATCCACCACTTTAAATAAAACACAAAGGAAAAACCAAAAAAAAAAAAAAAAAAAAATTGGCGACTGCCGGACCGGCAGTTTGGGCCAACGGCTCTCTTTCATATATAGCCGTTGGCCAACGGCAAAAACGGCTATGTTTGCCTATCACCCCCCTAAACTCCCCCATACCCCCAACCTATTTTTATCTATATATACTCTATTATTTCATCATTATATCACACAGTTTAGCACTTTCTATCAATTTATCTCTCAAATTACTCTCAAAGGCTATTTTCTAAATTTTTTCCAAAATCCAAACAATTATAATGGCTGAAAATCAAGCTCCCACTGCTCCCGGTCCTAGTGAAACAAGAATTGCGGAACGAAGACGTCGTTCTATAGTGTGACAACTTATTATGAAAGATACTGAAACTCAGAAAGCTAAATGTAGCCTCTGTAACAAAGAGTGACAAATTTACACTGGCAACTACAATGGAGGGATGGGAAAGTTTAGGCAACACTTAGAAAAACGTCACAAGACCGAATGGGATAGAATAAATGGCTTTATTCCGCGCGATTAAAAATTTGAAGAGATGGCTAAGGGAATATTTACGTCATTTCGATTATGTATTTTCGAATTTCTAGTTTATTTAGTATCTTTGTAATTTTTCAATTTCTAGTTTGTTTTGTCATTAGAATTATGTATTTCTCGAATTTTCAATAAATTGTGTGTATTTCTTTTTCAATCAACGTTTGTTTAGTGTTTATTTATTTACTTTATATTAATAAATTTAAAAATATAATTTACATAATTATTTTGTTTCATTAAAAAATATAATTTACATAATTATCACAAATGGTGTTTAAATAAATTGTTAAGTTTTTCAAATTTTAACTTTATTTGCCTAAAAAAAACTAAAAAAAAATTAAAAAAAATCGTTAAACCGGACCGACAGGCTTAAGGTCGCCGGTACCGTTCCCGATCCGGCTCCAATTTTTTTTAACCGGATGAGACCGGACCAGTAGGCCAGTTTTTAGCCTGCTTTGAATTTTTTTTTGCCTGGTTCCGGACGTGAACCGATTGCCAATACCGGTCCCAGACCGGACCGAGCCGTTAGTCACCCTTAGTGGAGCCTGTCCCTTTTCCTCGAGCTTACTCTTGCCGATGAGATGAAGAAGGACCAGGAGAAGGCTGTGGTTTCCCCCCTCGTGAGCTAGAGCCGGTTCAGGTTGCTGATAAAGGCAAGGATTCCGCAGTAGAATGGACGATGCTCGACCATCTCAAGTGGGAGACAAAAATCCTCAAGCTGCTTCCGAGCCTGCTCCCGCCGCAGCTTCTTGGAGACAATTTCGTTATATTGAAATTCCCTTCAATCTTTGTCTCATAGATAGTGATATCGAGGTCCCAATTAGTCTTCGTAGACTCTTGGGTCCTTTGGAACGTGATCGCCTTGGGGGATCTCATATTTCTGACTTAATGACTGATGCTGCTCAGCATGCTATTCATGTATGTTTTCCTCCTCTCAGCTTTTCCTCTTCAGCCTTTTTTTTTTTTTTTGGTCTGATTTTTCAAATTTTTCTTTTATAGTGTTACATCAATTCCATCAGGGCTGCCGAGATCGAGTACCGTCGAGATAAAAATCTCAGGCAAATGAAGGCAGGATGGAGGCGAGAGCGGGCAGGTCTCGAAGCTCAAATGAGAGGTCTTGAGAAAGAGCTGTTGAGCAGAAGATCAAGCCAAAAATGCTACTAAAAAATACGATCTCGAGATGGTCAAAGCCCTTGAGGCTAAGTCTGTTGTTGAGGAGAGGATGTCTTATTTGAAGGAGCTCTGTGATGCTGAGCTAAAGAGAGTGAGAGCCGAGGCCCAATCAGTTATTAATGAGCGCGCCAAGAAATTTCATGCTGACTTGAAGCAGAAGATGCTCAAGATGAATGAGATGGCCGGAGAGAAGGAGCAGCTGGCCAAGGAGAAAGAACGACATGAAAGCAAGGTTAAGATTTTGAGGAGCAGAAGATGCTCTCCTCGAGGCATAGGATGAGGAGGACTCGGGGCAAAGTTGACAAGAATTGGGCTGTTATCCAAACGAGGTTAAAAACTCTAAAGGAGTGTCGTAGCAGGGTTAATCTTGAGGTTGAGATCGCCAAGGCTGAGAGCGATGCTGCCACGGCTCAGAAGTTAATGGAAAGTCTTCCTTCGAGCAGCAGGATCTCGGATGACGAGGAAGATGACTCCGAGGCGGAAACTTAGAGTAGTATTTTTATTTCTTTTTTGTTGACATTTTTGTTAGGACCCTCGGGACACTTATTTTTTAAATACTTTGGCCTTTGAGGCTTTTTATGAATGGAACATCTCATTTGAGAGAAAACTGAATTTTCTTGCCAGGCTTTTATATTTTTCCTTTGTTCGAGCTAGCTTAGGACGACTTCTCACCTCGATTCGGAGGCTTAAATTACAATTGGCTATGCATATCAGATGACAATGAAAAGATGTTGAATCAAAGTTTATTTCATTGATAAAGTGCATTTGTGAGCCCTTATTAAATAGGCGCCTAGTCACAATAGGACTTAGGCAGGAAAAATAGGAGATCAAAATACAAACTATTGAGCGAGTTACCAAGGGTAGCCCTAGGTAAGGTCATCGCTCGTTCTCCGAGGGTCTTGCCTGGTGAAGTCCCCAGTTATTGAGTCTTCGTTTATTCGAAAAACTTTCATTCCAAATGGTCGATCAATTTGGCAAGTCCCCATTCGTCCCTTCTCCCCCTCCCCTAGTGATCAAGCGCATGGTGCAGATCTTGGTTACTAGGTCTTGCTTTCTTCAGAGAAAACAGATGAGGGGTCTTGACAAATTGACCATATTATTTGCTTGGCCCGATCGGGGCAACTGTACTTTTCATTGCAATCGAATAACACTCTCGCGCTATTCGTTGCTCCCCTCGGATAGCCCTTACTCCCCATGGGGGTTGGGAAGTTGATTACCTGATGCAGGGTTGATGGTACGGCTTCCATTTCGTGGATCTAAGGCCTTTCTAAAATGACATTATAGGCCAAGTCTTCAGCCATCACTTGAAAAGTGGTCTTTTTGTCTACCCCCTCTGCAGTTATTGTGAGGGTTATTTCTCCCAAAATCTTTTAGGTAGAATTTTTGAACCATATTAATATAGTTGCCTTTGGAACGACAAGGTCCTTCAACCACATCTTCTTGATCATTCCATAGTTGATAATGTTTACCGAGATGCCAGGATCAATTAGGGCTCGTTTGACATTGCAGTCGTTGATCCTAAGCGTGATCACTAGTGCATCGTGGTAGGGAAACATCATCCCATCACAATCATCCTTGCTAAATACCATTTCTTTTCCTGATCCACAAAAGTTCAGATTGGAGAGAGTGAAAAGATAGAACGAGAAAAGATAGAAAAAGAAAAATAGTGAAAAGATAGAGAAAAATATATAAAGAATTGTTAGTGCTTAAAGTTTAAGACAAAACAGAGGTTGTTTTGCTTGGTTTCGCTGGCTGTTTTGGGGGGGGGGGGGGGGGCTAGAGGGGAGCTGTTCGTCTGCTTGTTAATGCTGGTTGTTGCTGCTAGTTGTAGTTGTATCACTCTGTGTTGCTGCTGTTTTGCTTTGTATGTCATTGATGTTGCTGGGAGCTGTTTGGCTTTAGGTAAGTTTTCAAGCCATTCTTTGAATGGTGTATACACTTGATATTTATTTGAAGGCTTTGGAATGAAATACCGCCTGTTTAAGGCCCATTTACTCACGTTTGCTTACCTGCTTTTCATGCTATGTTGAGATAAGAACATTAGAAATATTTATTTTTGTTCGATTGTATTTTGCTATGATAGACCACGTGTTGGACAAAACTTAAATATAATGATGTAACTTGACTTGAAATTTCAGATCTGGATATGATTTTTTTTTTAAACTTGACAATCTGGATATTTCTTAAAGATTATGCAAAGATGATGTTCATCGCACATATTTAAAACCGGATTAAAAGAAAATGTGAATAACTTATGCAAACGGTACGAATCTGAATGAAAAAAATGCAAAAATGAGACACCAAGCGCAGATGTTTTGAATACAACTTGTTTGTAAACTAGCTTTCAGAAAACGCTAATAAGGCAGCAAGACATTTCATTTTGATAATCTTGGATCTAAATGTCCCATAAATAGGTAGTTCTTTTTTCGCAATAAATTAGTCAAATTGAGAATTAAAATACAATATTGAATAAAGGAAACTAATACGATTACGCAGATTTAGGCCGAAACAATAAAATCAAGTTGCTCAAATGTTTATATGGAACTCATTTATTGAAAATTCGAACGGATATGATGTTCGTGGTTAATTTTCAATAGAGTATCCATCAATGAACAAGCGATTGTCTATATGAAACTCAATTAAATTAGAAGATTTCACTCGAGCGGGTGCTCGCACGATTATATCTAACCGAGTCTTCATTTAAATGAATGGGCGATTTTAACTTAAAAATAAAAGTGTAATAAAGGTACAATGTTTACACGAAACTCATTTATATCAAGATTCAAATGGATAATGCGTCCACGGTTAATCTCTGGTAGAGTTTTCGTCAATGAACGAGACTTTGGCAATTAAACAAACAAACAATAATTCACAAATCTGGAGAGCGTCAATAAAGCAACTGTGCTTGCACGGGACTCGAGGGTGCCTAACACCTTCCCGAGAGTCAACCGAGATCCTTATCCGGAACTCTGATGCAGATAACTTACGAGTCATAGGTGTTCCAAGGTACCTCTTTGGCGACTTGCACACCTTTGAATTATGTCAGGTGGCGATTCCGAAAAAAATCTCATAATAATTTGGTACCTCTAAAACACCTAAATCACTGTACCTTTGGTTTAGTAAATTTTAGGGCGTGACATATGCTCTAATTACTTGTTGATAATACAGCAGTTTCTTCTTCTTCTTTTTTTTGGTAGTGTGTGGATGGGGGTTTTATTATTAATTGGCTGGGCATGATGCGGTGGACAGGGTGTGCTTCAAATATTCTTTGGTAATTCCAGAAAGTCTACTTGAGTCATAATGATGATGACATCGTCTCCTTCTAGAATTCCACAAGATCTTAGAAAACAACCTTGTAAGGCACTGTATGAACGAATTTCTGAGATACCACATACTTTAGCCATGACTGCTAAACATATCAAGAGAAGAATTAAAATGTATATTTGTTTGAATTTAGTTCATAGATGAGTGATGATCGTGGAAACTCGCTTGCAACATTGGAGAGGAAATTATCATAAATCTCCATCCACACTAATTATATTATAACATATGAGGAGTTGAAACTTTTTAATCCTCACAATAATTCGAGTAACTAATTCAAGTGTCTAATTAAGATGATAGAATTGATACTTACTTATTAATGTCTATAAAATGCCGGAATTATTAGATTATTACGATAATAGAGATAAGTAATTTTGTAGTAACGTACTTCTTTACTTTTTATATTAGTTTAGTACTTATATATAAACGCCGTAAGTGTCCTGCCTCCGGTTTCCAAATGAGCTGCATCCGAATTAGAATTGGGTCAAAGAGGGCGTTTTTGTAATTGTCTTGGAATTGTCAGTTTAGCCCTCCTTTTATATGTTTATTGCAATATTTGTACTTATCTAAATATAGCAACATTTGAGTTCTTTATTCAATATCAAAAAGCTTAAAATAGTGATAACCCATGATAGTGACACGTGTTCTCAAAAATTTTGAAAAATTTCACTTCTACACCCGTGTGCTCGCTTCTTGCTGTCTTTTTTCCTTTCCATGATAATGTTAACCTGTTTGTTTTGTTTTTAGTATTTTAAAAAAAAACTCTAACAATCAATATTTGAGTTCTTAAATAATTTCTAAAGGCACATAGTATTACACTATGCAAAGAAAATTCAGAATAACTAAGTAAAATATTTTGAGATATAGAGATTATAGCAATGACAAGATAAGTTTTAAGAGATATAGCAATGAAATAAAAAAAACAAAATAAGAAAATCAATAATGAGTACTCTGTTTGTTCTAATTTATGTAGCAACATTTCATTATTAGTGTATTTAAAAAAGAATGCCAACTTTTTAAATTTAAAAATAATTTAACTTCAACATTACTATGTTGTCATTAATGAAATGATTTTACAAGTACAAGAATATTTATGGCTTATTTTAGACCACAAATCATTTTTTTTCATAAACTCCGACCTATTTAAATAATGACACATAAAATGAAACGAACGGAATACAACTTTTTCATATTAAAAATTTACATCTTCCAGCACGGGCTCCTCGCAACTAGTAATTTAATACACACTTAATTATTTAATTTTTTTTCTATTCTCAGAGTGCCTACTAGTACAAATTTTTTTGGCTAAGCTGGAAATTATGTTTTAATAGAAAGAAGCTGGAACTAAAAGTTCTTTATTCAATAATTTAAAATAACCTAAGTCTCCTTTATAAAGAACAGAAAACTTCCGAGAAGTAAAGCAATATTGGATATTGGAAGCTTCAATTTCGTATGTACTATAGTACTAATAATAATACAAATAAAACAACAACAGTTGGAGCTGCAGTAGTTATTTTTTTGTTGTTATTATCTATGCAAGGAACAAGTCTTCTACCTTGATATATAAAATACTTTCTTCAATTGGAAGCATCGAGTATGATCTACAGATGCACGCATTCTTATTAGGTTGACCGAGGGCATATTCTTCTTGGTATCAACACCGTATATGAAATATACATATGAACGCAAGATATATAAATTATTACTAATAATAAAACAGACGCACGTACAGTTCATTTAAAACTATTTTTTTAAAATGATTTTCTGACAAAAAATTATAAAATAAAGAACAATATATATAGAGGAAGAAAAGGTCGCAGCATCAGACAGATCGGAAGTATTTTCAACATTCAACGTTTGAAAATTGACGTTGATCCATATTCCTTCATTAATTTATGAATCTTAGATATTGACTTTTGACTGTCTTCATTCTGATGGCCACCTTCGTTTAACTATCCGCTCGTGCACATTCAGTTTTACTTGAAATCTGTTGAAGATAGTATGTATTTGGACATAATTTGAGTAGTAATTTGGAAAATAAAAAAATGGTAGAAATTTAATAGTGAAATGATCGATGTTGGAAATACTTAACTTGTTGTTTTGGACATAAATTTTACTTGGAAATAAAATTTGCTAAAAATTGGAAGTCGAAGATTTAATATTCACTTGAAATACACCTTCAACCACTATTTCAACTAGTAAAAATATTTAATCTTTTTACTTTTTATCCTTAACCTCCTGCCATAGAATAACTTATATTAAAGCAAAAGCTAATTGAGGCATACATTCGAAACTTTCTTCCTCAAGATTTATTTTTTATTTTTTATTTTTGTTTCTCATCTGGTATTCGGTATCAACATTGGAGCCCGACTAATTCGGATTCGCCCCTAAATATCCCACATTGGGGGAGAGGGGTAAAGCGATCTCTACCAAAGACGACTTCTTTCCTAGAGCTTGAACCCAAGATCGTACCTTTGATTAAGGATGAAAGAGTACCTACTACTCCACCACAACGCTTGATGGTCTTCCAGAAGAATTTGAACTCATAGAGTCCTTTCTTTTTTACTTGAAACTTTGTTGATGATAAAAGTAAATACAAAATAATTTGCTAATAGTAAAAGACTAGTCCAAAGTGTAATGAAGAGGATAGTTAAGAAATTTCTAATAGTAAAATCAAATTTGGATCTTTCGCGAGATGTAGATGGCAGACTTATTTTCATAACCTATAAAATGCGTAAGGGAACAGAGATATTGTGCTGGGTAACTTGGAGTACTCTAAGAGCCGCAAAGCTTTTGGGTATTGTAGATGTACAAAAGTGGAGGAAGTTAAAGGAGCGGTTTGTAAGATGAGAGGGAGAAGAGCGGCTGGGTGGGAGGAGATTTCTATTAGAAAAGCGCCGGCAAGATAGTTTTGGAATGGCTAATCAGGTTGCTCAATATCATCCGTAGAACGACTAAAATATCTAAAGATTGGAGGTGGAGTATACGGTTCCGTTGTACAATAATAAGGGTGATATTCAAACTTGCAACAACTATAAGGGTATCATGCTGAGCAAACTGTGGGCGAGAGGATGGTCGAGATGAGGATGAGAAAAGTTGTGTCTATTTTCGAGAACCAATTCGGATTTATGTAGAGCGGTTGACTACGCAAGACATCTACATTTTAAGGAGATTGTTGGAGCTGTATAAGAATAGAAAAAAGGACATGCATATGGTATTCATTGACCTAAAAAAGGAATACGACAAAGTCTTAAGGAAGGTTTTATAGAGATGCCGGGAGTCCAAACGGGGTACCTATGGCGTACATTAGAGCGATCAAAGACATGTCAGGTGGAGCCAAGACCTGAGTAAGGACAATAAGAGGGAACTCGGGTCACTTCCCGTAGAGATGAGGTTGCACTAGAAATCATCTCTTAGCCCATTTTTATTTGTCTTGGTTATGGACGAATTGACCCGACATATTCAAGAGGATGTACCATGGTGTATGCTATTTGCAGATGATATAGTGTTCATAGATAGGATCCACGACAGAGTTAACTATATGCTAAATGTTAGGAGGCAGACTCTAAAGTCTAAAGGTTTTAAGTTGAGCAGAACTAAGATAGAGTACATGGAATGCAAGTTCCGCGAAGCATCACATGAGACAAATGGGAAAGTGAGGATTGAGACACAAGTCATCCGCAAGAGATGAAGCTTCAGGTATCTTGGGTCTATAATCCAAGGAAATTGAGAGATAGATGAGGATGTCACATATCATATTGGAGCAGGTTTGATGAAATAGAGGCTTGCATCTGGTGTCCTATGCGATAAGAATATATCACTAAAGCTCAAAGGAAAGTCCTATAGAGTGGTGTTAGACCATCTATATTGTACGAGACAGAGTGTTGGCCAATGAAGAACACATATTCTGAAGATGAAGGTAGCTGAAATGAGGATGCTTAGATAGATGTGTTGACATAATAGGATGGATAAGATTAGGAATGAAGCCATACAAGATGAGGTAAGAGTTTCTTTAATGGTGGACAAGATGCGGGAGATAGGTGAGGCTAAGATGGTTTGGTCATATACATAGGAGGAGCACAGATGTTCCAGTAAGGAGGTATGATGGTTTGACAGTTTTGAGTCTTCGGAAATGTAGAGGCAGACCGAGGAAGAATTGGGGCCAGGTGATTAGACAGGACATGACACACCACCAAATCACTAAGGACATGGCCCTAGATAGGAGAGCGTGCAGGTCGAGAATTAGGGTAAAAGGTTAGAAGATAGGCAAATGAATTCTGTGTTAGCAGTGGTATTATATATACACTATTATGTTATTCTTCGCATTATTGCTATTATTGTTTTACTTACTCTATTTATCTTTAGTTTTTTGGACGTGAGTACTTTTTGTATATTGGTATTTTCATCTTGTTTTTTCCAAACCTTTGTAAGAAATATGTTTTTTTATTTTGCCGTGGGTCTACTCAAAACAACCTTTCTACTTTTTTAAGGTAGTGATAAGGTCTGTGTACACCTCACTCTTCCTAGACTCCACTAGAATTATACTAGGTACTTGTTGTGGCTATTTCTCGAGACAAAATACATATGCAAAACTTTTTTCTCCCATTAGTGTGTGTTCATGTATCAACTATAATATTCTATAAAATCCACAAATAGTTCACTGGTAGACTCCAAGACATATTTGACGGCACAATTTCCTCAGACAAAACAGACTTTGCTTGTCCAACTTTATAATTTTAACTTCTCTTTTTCTTTCAAAGCAATAATTACCTATTGGTGTAAAGTCGATTGTGAAAGTCTGCATGTGTCTACATTAGTCTGATATGTTGATTTAAAATTTGATCAAGTTGAATTCTACTAAGCAGCTGGATATTACTGGATGAAAAGGATTACTAATTAGAAAAGATGGAGTTGATATTTCTACAGCAAGAAATACCTTGCGGCTGGTTTTGAAATTCTATCCCTACTCTTTAATATTCCAAGATCTGTCGAGTCAATTCTTCATCCAACACGTACGTGCGAAGAACAAGTACTTCGGTTGGCCAAATCCAGCAATTTGGACTCCGACTCTATATATGTATTGAAAAATTTAGTAAATGCAAATAGTATTAAATTTCGAATAACTAATACAAGTATGGTTAATGGATTAAGTGGCATCACGAAGTTAAATCTCTGATCCAAGATATATGAACATATCTATTATGTAACCCTAATATTTTGCAAGATTTTAGTGAAATATCAGGTTATTTTGTCGAGTGATTACAATATCACAAATCATATAATAACACGAGTCACATTTGACGTCGTAGGTGATCTAATTGCACTATCTTCTGTTTAATCTTCATGGCCATAGCTTAAATGAACTTCCTGATTTTTCAAGAATTTACCTGTCGCATATGCTCTTTTTAGTCGTTGATGATGCTGTTAACAATTTTAGCATAAAATAGAACGTTTGATTTATCTTATAGGAAAAAATAATCGCTGCGTTACTTAATATGGCATCATCTAATACCCGCATTATCATAAGTTCATAACTAGTGTCTGAATGAAACGACCCCAAGTGTAACACTTTGCGGTCATAGCATTTTTCTCAGAACATAAAAGAGCATAAGTAAGAACTTTGAGCATTTCATGTCTTTGATCGAGTAGTTGATACATATAATGATGGACGATGTGTATTACTAATTCTTTCACGTTGATCAAACACATCGGACTCTTTTTATTACAGTTAGATAACTAACACAAACATAAAGAGAATTTACATTTTGAGAATAATGCCTCAGGTTTTAATGAAGATTAAATTTGACCAACGAGAATATAAAATAATTAGGAACTTGTCCAAGTGAAGATAATAATTGATCATGTCGGCTAAACATAACATTCTCTCATTGCATGGACATACCAATGAATAAAACAAGAAAACATGCAGCTTTGTTTGATTAGTAAATCAAATATTGAAACCTGAAAGGAGTGGTGTATCTCTGCATATTAATCCTAACTCCAATAGTACATTCGAACCTCATTTATATTGTTCACACTCCAAATATCCAGTCCCAAATATGCATGGGTAGGGGTGGGGGTATCGAGTCTCACATTGATAGTGGGATGGACACTTGTCTTCGTATATAGTCTAGGACAATCATCACTTTTGAGCTAGCTTTTGAAATTGACTTAAATTCCAGGTTCATTTTTTTTATAAAAAATAAAGACAGATTCTCACCTAACTTCAAAATATCATCAATGCGGAGTTTAATAATAAGGTACGGTGTGTTTACATCATATACCGCACTGCTGTTTTTCTTTCGTAAAATCATACAAACATGGTAATTCTTATGCTAAATCCTATGATTGGATTAATTTCGATAGATTGGCAAACCAAACGACCCCTAGTTATATATATATGGATTATTTAATGTGAGATGAAACGAAAAATAAGAATGTTTACTAGCAATGCAATATCAATAAGAGTACCTGAGAACAAGAAGTTATATCATCTCTCGACTCAAATTGTCGTACTTACTCCCATTTACTATATGACTGCAGGTACTTGCTTCACCAGCTCCGTGATTCACAGTTGTTGCACTTGTACATGGAACAAAATGATGTTGTTGATCATAGTATGGCTAAATATGCACTTTCATTGCCAAGGGACAACTTCACCACTTTTTGGGATCACCATCCACCTTAGTACAACCGTTGTTCCAACAGGATCGTGAAGGCCGCTTTAGAACTAGGCTTGTTACTCAGTCTAGTATCTCTTCTTTTGCTACATATGTTTCGTTGTGTAATAGTACTACTTTTATGTAACTCTGTAAACAGGGGTGATGTTTGGCATATTATGCCTATATTTTCTTAATATTTCCTTACTTTTGGATACTTTATTCGCTCGTTTTATAGTTTATGAATGTGGTTTTGCACTAATTTTATGTCGTGTGTATGTAGGTTGTTATGCAGTGCAATTGGAGCTTTTAAGAGCATGATTGAGCAAGAAAAGATTGGATTTTGATTGAGGATTGGATCGAGCACACGAAGGCACAACACGAAACGAGAAAAGGAGGAACGGAACAGGAAAATGGCCTGGCGCCCTAGCCCATGCGCCGCGCCACTTATAGCGCGCAGTGGCTAGGCGCGATTCCTTGTGCGGCGCGTGCCAAACGCGGGGAGTTTTCGACGGGTTCTGTCCACTGTCACGCGTTCCGGGGCGCGGGGCGCCCGTTATAGCGCCCCTTGTGCGCGTTTTTACGTCCTATTTCGTCTAGGATTGGGTCTAACTTATTACTAGGTATTTGTAAACTCTATAAATACTCTTTTACTTAGTTTTTCATGGGAGTTCAGACCTTTGGAGCAAGTTTTGGAGGAGAGGGGAGGAGCCCTAGATGTCTTCTAACAAGTTCTTTCTCTTTTTCTCTTATTCTTCTCTTTAATTCTATAGTTTGTTTGTTCTCGGGTTAGAGTAAATACATGAATGTTGATGTTTGAAAGTTGATTTCTATATATTGATTTACCATTATGATTATTCTTTCTTGATCATAATTGTTTGATTATTGAGGCCTGATAATTGAACATTATCTATGGTTTTTAGATTGAACTCGAAAGAGTGAATTTAATTACGCAATAAGAAAGAATAGAACTAGTTTGTGAACCCGGGCATCGGGGAACCAATTTGTGAGTAGGATAGACATATACTTGCTCGCCTAGTTTAACTCATTACAGAATTCGTTAATGCGTGCACGTGATTCAACCCATAGACATATAGGGATTGGAGTAGCCTGCATAGACCGTGAAGAATCGAAAGGTTTTCACGGGTACAATTAACCTGTTAGTTAGCAATCTAGGAAATCAAGAAGTAGAATCAACTGGAAAACTCAACTGGATTGTTCGTAACTCTGACCCGGGACCGTCATCTTTTATTGATAACAACTTAGAATTTGCTCTGTTATTTGATCTCAATTACTTGTTTTAATTACTGCATTTAGTTAGTAAAATCTCAACCATTAGAAAAAGATCCCTGAATAGTTTAAATAAATTGTTTGCTAGAACTCAGTCTGCATAGTCCTCGTGGGAACGATACTCATCTTATCACTTTATTACTTGTCGACCACGTATACTTGCGTGTGCGTTTGGGAGCAACAAGTTTTTGGCGCCGTTGCCGGGGACTAAATTGACTGTTTTCTTTTTGAACAATTTATTATTTTCTATTCAGGTTTAATTTTTTTTTTATTTTTTTTTAGTTTATTATTTTATTACTAGTTTACATGGCATCTTTTAATGAAAGTGGGTTGAATGATGGTTGCTCAAATTTTGTTGATTCTTGTCTACTTTGTGGAGGACATCATTTTTGGGAAAATTGCCCGAGTCTTCCAACCCTGCGAGACTGGTTATGTGAATTTTCTACCACCTTTGATTGGAATTTTTGTAAATTGTGTGGTGGTCGGTGGAATGATTGTCCTAAGTGTCATGCTCCTTCCCCCAATAATTTTGGTGATGATTCTAATGGTGTTTGTGAGTTTGACAGGAGCGATAAAGTGCAGGTTGTTAGCGAAACTTGGCTAATGGAGCAAGCCAAACTCTTAGAAGCTTATGGGGACTTCAGGAGTGAACTTACAAATATGACGAGGCAATTTATGGAAGAAAGGGTTGTGCTCAGGCAAGAGATCGACGAATTTGGCTTGACTATTCACGACTTGGAGGAGAATTTGAGTGATATGGTTGAGGTGTCTGAAGCCCAATTATCAGTTGTCGTGAATAGTAGATTTGAGATAGAAGAGCTTAGAAGCCAATTTGAGGAGCAAAAAGTGGAATTCCTAAATTCGACCCAATAGCAGTTGATGATGCCAAGGTTGAGGAAATCACATTAGAGTCAAGTGAGGAAATAGAAAACATCATATTTGAGGACTCTAGTGTTTGTACAAGTGAGGGTGTCAAAAGTAATGCAACTTTAGAATTGAAGCGCACTGAACCTCATTCCAATCATTTTTCAACATTGTGTTTGGATGGTGACATGAAAATTGAGCCACCCGAGCCTATGAAGAAACAAAAGGAGGAGGAACAAGGTGCCTATATTTTAGAGTTTGTGATGCCGAGGAGACAAAACGACATCCCTCATTTAAAGGCTAAGAAGTTCAAAATGCGGCATTGTTTACTTGGTCCTGTTGTATTTTTGCCACCACCCCAATACCATAGTTGTAAACTTGAGGCAAAGTTGGGGATTCAATTCATTAGTTCAAGGTGGAGACAAAAGTGATGAAGTTGTCTTCGTCGTGCCACGACGTTAACTAAGGCGCTTCTTGGGAGGCAACCCAATTTGCTTGCTTTACTTTTATTTATTTTTATTAGTATTTTTATAGTTGTATATTACTTTGGGTGATTCTTTGGATTGCAGGTTCATGTAATGTCGAGGCTAAGTGTGGGGTGTCCTCACCCTTGCCCAATATTGATGACCTGATGAGGGAAGTCTGAGTACCTCATACAATATGGAAGCTTGGAGGATGTTAGCACCAAGGACTAGAATCTTCAGGGAAGTTTTCTTTACCTTGCACTTTCTTATTTTTAGCACTGAGGACAGTGCTTAGTTTAAGTGTGGGGTGGGAAACTACCCTTTATTTATTTTTGAGGTTAGGGATGCATGTACCATAGGATTTTTCTTTTGTCACTTGACTTTATTTTTATTTGTTTCTTACTTTAATATATGAAAAAAAAAATTAGAAAACCAATAAAAAATTCCAAAAAGATTTTCCTTTTAGTTTTATTAGTGGTACATGTCATCCACCCCGTGGTTTTTCTTATGGCATCGGTTCTTTTCCACGGGGAGGCCTTTGAACCGGGTAGTATTTCTATTTTTAGGATTAGGATAGTTAGTTGTAGATGACGTTAGACGAAGGAAATAGGTGGAATGCTAGGTGCCTTTGATGTGTTTGATACCGGTGGACTTGAACTTGATTGCATGTGCTATTTGTGGTGTCCTTGGGTTTTAATTTGATGCATGCCTAGAGGAAAAATTGGAACGACCCCCTTGAGATGCTTGAGTCCGCTTGCTTGACTTGATTGTGAACCTTTGTGCATGAGTGCTTAAATTTCCACAAGTTGCATTCTAGATGCTTGAGTGAGAGTTGTTGATGGAACCTTTTTGTGTGGATCGTGTGCAATGTGTGTAGTGAGGCATATTCTTGTTTACTCCATGTTTGCATATAAATGTCTAGAACTTGCCCCGTGTGTGTGCAAAGCGAAATCCTAGGTTTGCTCTAGTCGGGAAATGATACAAGGCCTTCTTTTGTTAGCCTACCCTTACATATATACCTTGAAAAAAATTGTTGTTGTGATTTCGTTGATCCTTTTTGTTGGTACCCACACCCCGAGCCTACCCATTTGTTCTAAATTGACTCTTTTGGCCCTTACTCCTTAAGCACTTTATTGATATTGTGTTGTTGATTGGAGTTGTGGTTGGATGTTGGGAGGTTTTTGAGTGGAGCTCATGAAGGGGAATAATTGAAAAAATTGTGAAGTAGTGAAAAGCATTGGCAAGGTTGGATGAAATTGAAAATTGAAAAAATAGCAAAGTTGAAAAGAAAAAAATTGTGGAAAAAGAAATAAAAAGAAAAAAGAATATCCATTCCTTGCTAGTGTGTGCTTAATAGAAAAATGCTACTTGTGTGAAGGTGTATGTGTAGAAGTTGTTGATTTGGGTGGCTTGATGAGATTGATGATTAATTTGAATGTGATGTATTAAAGTGCTTAGGGAGGTAGTCACTATTACCATATGTAGCCTACCCGCCTCTTAGCCTACATTACGACCTTTCTAAAGTCCTAGTTAATCCCGATTGGAGTGAGCTTACATTAGTGGAGTCCTACACTACGGGCAAGCCTATGGTACATTGTGTGTGACATGTGAGACCTTCATGAGAGTGAGTGAATTCATTTATTGCCTCCGTTCTATTCATGATATTTATTGTTGTGTGTGATCTTTGGGGGGCACTCTCTTGCTTCATATTGGTGAGGGCACGTGGTTTGCATGAAATATGTGAAGTTGATGGTTCTTGGTTGAGTAGATAGATGTGATTTTGTGGGAGCATGGTTGCATTAAGTTGAGTTTGTGCATTTGAGCTATTTTGGGGTGGTTGTTTCTATATTTTTGATTTTGATAATTTGTTGGCATGTTGTGGATCCATAGTAGTCATGTGTGCATTGGTTCAATGGTCGGTATCAACCGTGGTCATATGCAGACCTGTTTTACCTAGGTTGGGAAGTTATTTGTGCTTGCTCGAGGACGAGCAAGGGTTCAAGTGTGGGGTGGTGATGTTTGGCATATTATGCCTATATTTCCTTAATATTTCCTTACTTTTGGATACTTTATTCGCTCGTTTTATAGTTTATGAATGTGGTTTTGCACTAATTTTATGTCGTGTGTATGTAGGTTGTTATGCAGTGCAATTGGAGCTTTTAAGAGCATGATTGAGCAAGAAAAGATTGGATTTTGATTGAGGATTGGATCGAGCACACGAAGGCACAACACGAAACGAGAAAAGGAGGAACGGAACAGGAAAATGGCCTGGCGCCCTAGCCCATGCGCCGCGCCACTTATAGCGCGCAGTGGCTAGGCGCGATTCCTTGTGCGGCGCGTGCCAAACGCGGGGAGTTTTTGACGGGTTCTGTCCACTGTCACGCGTTCCGGGGCGCGGGGTGCCCGTTATAGCGCCCCTTGTGCGCGTTTTTACGTCCTATTTCGTCTAGGATTGGGTCTAACTTATTACTAGGTGTTTGTAAACTCTATAAATACTCTTTTACTTAGTTTTTCATGGTAGTTCAGACCTTTGGAGCAAGTTTTGGAGGAGAGGGGAGGAGCCCTAGATGTCTTCTAACAAGTTCTTTCTCTTTTTCTCTTATTCTTCTCTTTAATTCTATAGTTTGTTTGTTCTCGGGTTAGAGTAAATACATGAATGTTGATGTTTGAAAGTTGATTTCTATATATTGATTTACCATTATGATTATTCTTTCTTGATCATAATTGTTTGATTATTGAGGCCTGATAATTGAACATTATCTATGGTTTTTAGATTGAACTCGAAAGAGTGAATTTAATTACGCAATAAGAAAGAATAGAACTAGTTTGTGAACCCGGGCATCGGGGAACCAATTTGTGAGTAGGATAGACATATACTTGCTCGCCTAGTTTAACTCATTACAGAATTCGTTAATGCGTGCACGTGATTCAACCCATAGACATATAGGGATTGGAGTAGCCTGCATAGACCGTGAAGAATCGAAAGGTTTTCACGGGTACAATTAACCTGTTAGTTAGCAATCTAGGAAATCAAGAAGTAGAATCAACTGGAAAACTCAACTGGATTGTTCGTAACTCTGACCCGGGACCGTCATCTTTTATTAATAACAATTTAGAATTTGCTCTGTTATTTGATCTCAATTACTTATTTTAATTACTGCATTTAGTTAGTAAAATCTCAACCATTAGAAAAAGATCCCTGAATAGTTTAAATAAATTATTTGCTAGAACTCAGTCTGCATAGTCCTCGTGGGAACGATACTCATCTTATCACTTTATTACTTGTCGACCACGTATACTTGCGTGTTCGTTTGGGAACAACAAGGGGCATTGTTATGCCATCGGAAAACACTACTTCTTGATTGTCATCTAGACAATCTGTTCCCTGTACGGCTTTTGATTGAGTAATATATTAGTATCCTCATTACCAAAAAAAAAAAAAAAATGAGAACAAGAAAATACTTGAAATTATCATTCTCCAGATAAAAAGTTTTACATCATTATTCATTACATAACAATTTCATATTATTATTTATTGTGAAAATGATTCTTATAGTATCATCTCTTAGTCTAAGTATCTAATACGATTCAAACGACCCTAAAAGAAAGTGAGTCGATTCATCCCCTTTGGACCTCAGAAAAAGCAAAACACAAAACAATTAAAAAAAAGAGAAGGAAAACAAAACAAAACCAAGGCAGCTACCTGGATTATTCCCATGGCCAACACCAAGTTGAAGAAAGGCAAGAAACAGAAGAAAGTGACCGTTTGCAAGTTGTTGAAAAGTTGCTTGCCTTGTTGGGGGTAGATGTTGCATGCAAGTCAAGTATATAATGTTATTGGTAGTTACTATTATTTATTATGTCTCTTTGGATAATACAAAAAAATCTGATTATAATACTAAAAAGTCGTTGAAAAGTATGTTTCCAAAGGAGCAAATTAGTCAAGTTATCAATTAGTCTTTTAATTAGTCGATTTACGTGACATGATTTGCTTGCTACTTCCTGTTCAAAAGAAAGGGTTCCAAAACTAGATCTCATTTGCTACTATAGTTCAACTCTTATATTGATTCTACTGAATAGTAGTAGTATATTTTCTTTTAATTAAAAAAGGTTATAGTAAAACATATTTTCATCCATTGAGAATTGTATGATGTGGGAACGAAAAGATGATCAAATGAACTCGATCTAGTAAAGAATAGTACTCTTCTTAAGAACGTGTGTTATTGTCCATTAAAATTCTCATTACTTTATATTTTATCCACTCCTTGAAGAATTCAATTTGTGTTAGTTGTGATTACTGAATACCAAACTCATTGAAACGATCCATTCCAACGTCTTCCTTATTTCTACGTCTACCAAGTAAATTGTTAGTAGTATATTATATATTTGACTTAGGAAACTAATTATTGGAATAATGGTCAAACAACCAGCCGTAATTCCATGTATATCATTAGGAGTACTATTTTTCATGACAACAGCAAGTCACCTCCTACAAATCTAGAGACTTGATGGAATAGGGATTTAACTTGTATTTGGGGACACTGTAATGAAAATTTTACACTATTATTTTTACAATGCACTAACTTCTATTAGAGGTTACCTGCTTATTTTTTTCAAGTTATGGTTAATTACCCGCAAGGCTACAATTAACTTTCAAGCGACGTGATGGGGTAAAAAATTTATATCATCGGAATCATGAAATTAAGTCTAATGTATCACAGATAAAACACATAGATCAACCAGATCACTTCTTTCAGCTCTTTTCTATAACTATTCGGTAATAAAAATTTGGACCACTTAACCAAATTTATGTCGGTTATACCCTCTAGATGGTTAAAAGACGTTTTCTATCAAGAAATTTTACCTTTTTCAATTTTCAAAATTAAAATATTTAATTAAGAATAAACTAATAATATTTATCCCATGACAATCTTTGATGGTATAGTAATCTTTGAGCCTGTTTGGTCAAGCTGCCAAAATCAACTTATTTTGAGAAGTGTTTTTTATGAAAAATGCTTTGTGAGATTAGTAGTTTGTATTTGCCAAACTTTAGAAAAGTGCTTTTGTTATTACTTTGTGTTTAACCAATATTTAAAAATAAAATCAAATTACGAAAATGGATATATTGATTAAATATGAAAGTTTGATATGGGTATTCTTGTCCCAAATATTCAAAAATACTTAATTTTTCAAGAAGCTACTCCATCCGTTTAAAAAAGGATGAACCTATTTCATTTTTAGTCTGTTTCAAAAATAATGACCTCTTTCTAAATTTGGAAAGAAATTTTCACTTTTACTCATCCCTAAATGATTTGTAGCCACACAAATATCTATAATTTATTTTAGACCATAAATTTCAAAAGTCTTCCCTTTTTTATTAAACTCCGTGCAAAGTCAGATAGGTTCATTTAAAGTAGAACAGAGGAAGTACTTTTTTCAGCTTCTTCCCCACAGCAGAAAAACTTCTGCTGCCAATAAAAAACACTTATTTTTCCCTATAAACTTAGCCAAACACCTCAAATTTTCAAAATAAATACTTTTTGAAGAAAATAAGTATTTTTAGCTCTTCAAAAGCTTGGCCGAACAGACTCTTAATGAACTTGTTAAATCCTTCAACCATATAAAAATAAAAAATCAAACAAGAAAAGTGAAAAAATAGTAGAGAAGTAACCAGGAACCAGACGTTTAGGTGGACAACACAGTAATCAATGAACATCAATGACAAACAAAGACATAAAACCAACATCATCTGTTTTGGTTTTTTCTTCTATTGTACAAAAGTAGAATAACTTTAAAATGTTTAATCATATCCTTTATATTTCCATAATAAACTATACTACAAGTTGGACTATTATGTATAAACAAAGTTTTTGGATAGTTTATGTGAGGCTTCCTATCTCCAACCAAGAAGGCTCCTTGAAACCTCCATTTCTCAAAAAATTTCCACCCTTTATAATCACCATCTTCACTCTTTTCTTTTCCACTCAATTCTATTCCCTTTGATTCTTCAACATATCCAACAAGAAAAAAAAATATCTTTTTTTGTTCTAAAAAAGATTTAAATGGATTTTTCTACACAAAAATCTTCAACACTAGACATGATAAGGCAACATCTTCTTGATGATGTTGTATTTATGGAACATTATTGCTCATCATCAGAAACTAGTAGTACTCTTTATTCTCAAAACTCTTCTACTTCTGAATCATTAGAATCTTTCACTTCTGATCTCAAAACTGAAAACTCTTTCACTTTTGACCAACAACCCTTTGAATTTGATTGTTTCGAGTTCGAAACAAAACCAATGATTTCACCTCCTACAATCTCAAATTCACCCAAGAAAACAAGTTTTAATGAAAGAAAACCTTCTTTAAATATTGCAATACCAAAGAAAACAGAGTCAAAAACAGAGCAACCAAAAACAGGGGAACCAAAAACAGAGGACTCTGTTTTGAAAAAGCGATACAGAGGAGTAAGACAAAGACCATGGGGGAAATTTGCAGCTGAAATTCGTGACCCGACACGAAAAGGGGCACGGGTTTGGTTAGGAACATTTGAGACAGCAATAGAAGCAGCAATGGCATATGACAGAGCAGCATTTAGACTCAGAGGGAGCAAAGCAATCTTGAACTTCCCACTTGAAGTTAGCAACTTTAAGCAAGAAGATGAAATAGTAGATAACAAGAGGGAGCAAATTGTAAACTTAAATTCTTGTGGGAAAAGGGAAAGACAAGCAGAGAATGAAGATGAAGTTGTGATAAAGAAAGAAGTGAAAAGAGAAGTGATAGAGACTAAAATAGATACTCCATTGACACCTTCAAGTTGGTCTTCAATTTGGGATTGTGGAGATGGAAAGGGTATTTTTGAAGTGCCACCTTTGTCACCATTGTCTCCATATTCAAGTTTTGGTTACTCTCAGCTTTTGGTTTCATAATAGAATCAAATGCGAGTTCAGAATTTGAATATTGTAGGTTCAAGTTTGTGATTCTATCACGATTTATTTGATTTATTGGTTTGTAATCTATTAGTTGTACTTATTTAGTGAATCTTTTCGAGAGTCTAAGCTAAAGCTATTGGATTCGAGTAAACCCGTAAATCATAATTGTCATCAATGAATGAGCAACAAGGACATAAGAGGTGAAAGATGCATGTGGAAGCTAAAGAAGAAAGATGAATTTTGCTGAAAATAGAAGATGAGATGATTTGAAGTCCATAATGGTAACCTTTTTGGTAAAGTAGATTAAAGTGATATAGTGAAGAAGTAGCATATTTCTTGGAAAAATTGACAAGTACAAATCAAGAAATAGTTACTTTATTAAATATGGAGAGGTAGGGAAGAATGGAAGTGTTATGGATCTTGCATGTTTATTTTCTTTTTAATTTCATTTATTAAGCTTTATTTCATGTAAATATATTGAATCATTCTAAAATTTTCGTCTGATTGGTTTATTCAGTTTGTATGGAGATTAAAGAATGTGAGTCATGGATCTTGCATATTTCTTTATGCCATTGATTAGTTTTAAAACATGCAAATATGGAAGTAATAAACGCAATTTGAATGGTTTGTTTCACTGTATTCAATTGAACCATATGTGAAAACTGAGGAGTATAAAAAGTTGGGAGCATATAAATATAAAGAGAATTCAGTACAAAGGTTGCATCTACTAATTCTTAGGATAGGAAAACAAGAACATTTGACCTAAATCCTCAAAATTCAATAATTCATATAGGTAGCCAAATTGTCATCTCACTAGAACTGTCTTCTTCCTTCAACTAGCTAGAGCTGAATATTGTGGCGTCAAACACTTTCTTTTAACAGTTCCGAAAAGACCACCTATTTGTTCGTTTACTTGATTTAGCACGCTGATCAAGGTTTTCATTCGAATTTGTGCCTAATGCAGAAAATTGCAAATAAAATTATGTTATATGATATTGTATTTAAGAGAAAGCTTACAACAAGTATTTCGACAAAACGTATTTGTGTGCTTATAAAAACAAGGTCGCGAAATTATTCTCATTTGGTTAATAACATTCATAATTTTTAGGAGTAACAAAGTAACATAGCAATATGTATAAGACTATTTTTTGGCCCATCCAGCTCTTATAACGCTGCATTTAATCCCTCATCACCATCAATATATATGCCAAAATATATATTACAAAATACTCATATCTACCTTCTGATAGATTTGATTGTGCAAGTATTTTCTATACTGAAAAAATATTAAGTACTCAACACTGTTGCGTCAAAGGTCGAGATGGAACAATCATATAAAAATGTGTTTAAGTTACTCCCGGTTTCTAAAAGTGTCTCGAGTATTTAGATTTGTTGAAAAAGGAAAAAGCAAATGAACATGAATTTTCTATTGCATAACCTATAGAATTCACTCTTGTGCGAAGTGAAAAGGATTCTAGAAAAGCTAATGCAAATCAAAGACGAGGAATAATTCATATGTGTTGCTTTTGTTTTCAATGTGCATTTCAAAGTTGTGGACTTCTTGGCGAAGAGGTTTATTAAACCGCGATATTAAGATATGTAAAGTGAAAAATTCAACCTTTGAACACAAAATTAAAGAGAGAGAGGATAATTAGAACACCACAATTTACATGCTTACAAGAATTTGCTTTATTGTGGTGCCTTACATGTGAACTCAACCAGTCAATTGGTTGCTCCATAAAGAAACCAATAGTTAGAATTTGTCTTGAGAGTTAAGATAAAACCTACCTCACCATTATGTGGGTGATTGGGGGTATAGTTATATATATTATATTTATCAAGCAGAACATATAATTAGATTTATATCTCTAACGTGGGCGATTCCTTTCATACCATGAGAGTTCTTGCAGGATGTCTTTCTCCGTATTGTATTAAATAACGGAGTTAGAAAATCAATTTAGCATAATTCGAAGATGCAAGAATGCCACAACACATATGATACGAACGAGAAATCTAAAGCAATTGTGGAGGCACATATGCTGTTACAGTACTACAGGCTTCCCTTATGTTAAGGAAATTCAATATTTTTATGTATTTGTGTCCAACAAAATTATTTTTATAATCTACAGATAAAGAGATTTGATTAAACACACACCTAGGACAGTGTTAGTTATAGGGCGGAAGTAGCACATTTGACTTGAATAAAAATTCATAGAGACATCTATGTGAAAAAAACAAGCATAGATGAAGTAAATAGTATATATTTTAGAATTCACATTCTTCACTTAAACATACAAATTTTAAATCTTGGGTCCGTCATGACTTGTAATTAGTTGTCATTGAGTATGGAAATGGTCGATCTCAATTTCAACCATTTGAATCCAAAGAAGAATATGGCAAGCAAAGTAAAGTAGAATAAGGAACTATTTCAAGATTTCACAAAATCGAAAACTTCTTTTGGCCAAATTTCTTTGTGTGTGATGGAAGTCATAACCGTCAGCATATACAAGTCAATGAATCTAGAAATCAAGAATAACAAGAAGAACCTTCATTAAGGGTGAATGGATATTTGATTTTGAAGTACAACTGTGGAACTAATTTGGCAAATTTCTTTGTGTGTGACATCTGCATGTTAGTGTGGGGAGGGTTGTGTCTTTATTGTTAGGATGTCTATCGTTGTAGCAAAACAATTGGTAGTATCTGAAATTCAGTGAACCTTTATACAACAAATGTTGCAACTTGGCATTTGGCTGGTTATTAACAGTTTTTGTATTTATTTGAGATATCAATCAAGTTGACATTGGGTGGACTTTGTATATTGTCGTGAATTCAATTTGATGGGGTCTTGTTTCCTTTTATGTCCCAGATATGATTGTTTAACTTCTGAGCTGTAATCATCTCTATGAAAAGTACCGTATCAATTGGATTAGCAAATTGGAAAATGTTAATACAACACTGAACTTGACCATGTATTTTAGGAATTATTAGGAATCATTTTCACCACTATTTAGGTTAGACTACAAGTTGCAAGTTGGAAATGAAACATCAGATAAAGTCAATTGCCATCGTAATAGGGTAAATGTGAGTTATCGACTATTGATCGAGGACTTGGAGAGTAGTAAACAACATTTTGATACAAAGCACTTTACACGTCTTAATTGGCATACTTAGTGCGAATAAATTAATAGAATCAGTAGACTGTGACTACCATATATTAAACTAAAAAAATAAGTATTTTCTCAAATGAGGTACATATCCTACCACCATAAGATACTTCAAATTGTATTACTTTTTTCAAATTTATTTCATATTAGAAATTCACTAACCAAATTAATTCAAATTTTCAAGTTATCGGATCAGTTAGGACAAGACTATAGCAAGTGGAGGCTATCCTTATCCTCTCTATTTATTCAAATACAGTGTAAGGAGGCTAAAGGGAAACAACAGGAGACATTGCCAACACAGTAATAGTAGTACGTACATGTTATTGCCAAGTCTTATTTGCAGGTCCACCCATTGTACGGACGGGTACGCACAACTCACAAGTTACATATACTACAGCAAGTTCCTTCTCAAGTTTTAAATATCATAGTACTACTAGTATTTTCTAGAAACTTCAGAAATTTAGAAAGCTTCTAGATGTAGATTTTCATGAAGTTCAAAGTTTAAAATCTACACTTAAAACTTTCAAGTTGGTGTAACATCAAACAAAAATTTGAACGAATTCAATCATAATTTATTTATTACTCGATCATTTTGGTTCATCCAAACTTGAACCTTTGACACTCCAATAGTATCAATTTTGACCTGTAAAAGTGTTACTCAGCTCAACATCTCACAAATCTAACTTAGGTAGCTTGGAAAGTAACCAATTTATTTTCAAGCCGCTTTAAAGCAACCTAAATTAATCGAATTATCCATTTGAAACCTCTAGAACAGAGTATTTTCTTTGAATAATGTTTCAAAATTAACCAATCAGAAATGTATGCCAGTTTTTTCCTTTTCTCCTCCCAATTCCCGACCCATTTTCCCTCTTCTCCCAAATTAAAGCCTTGTTGTTATCCCGGGAAATCATATATTTTGTATGAAGCACCTTCTTAAATAGGCTGTACATAACGCAAATTTGTATTAGTGAAATTTCCCATGCTAAACGATTAACCTTTTTGCTTTAAAGAAGAGGGTAATTTTGGGGGGGGGGGGGGGGGGGGGTTAAAATGGTGCGTGAGTAGAGTGCGGTAGAATGGCTGATTTAGCATATAGAAAGACTAAAGTTGTCAAAAAAAACGAAGAAACTTTGTTTTAGTGGTTGAGCACCTCTACCATCATACAATAAGTTTGAAGTTTCAAATCATGCTGGAAGATAAGGAAGGTACGTAGGAATACTATTTATCCTCTTGAGAAAAAAAAAGTCAAAAGTCACTCTTTTTTTTGCTAAAAACGACATAGATACTTATGTATTAATATTGTTATAGAGTTACATGCATTGACTCTTCTGGCTGTGGTATAGCCCATTGAATCCTATAAAAATTTTGCGGGGAAGCCACTTTGGCACCCGCTTTGTGATGCGTAGCCTCTGTTTACAAATTCGCTGAGAATTTTAGCAACTAGGCGCGTTTTTCAAAAATAATAGTATAATGACGTCGTTTTACACCTTTCGGAAATTCTGGTTTTACCCTTCCTTATTTTTTACTTATTCAGGATTTTTGTTTCTCTCTTTGATACTGTGACTTTTGAATTCTATCAAAATATACGAACTCTCTTTCGAAATACACCAATTTCTTATTTTTGAGATTTTGAAGCTTTGTGTTTGGGTAAAAATTTTATTTTGCTGTTTCGTATATTAAGGTAACTGTGTTTACTTCGCATTGTTTTTTTTTTTTCATTTTTGTACGGGTATATGGGTTATTAGGTTATGATTTTGTTTCGAAAAATATTTAGATTTTCCATTGGAGTACAGTATAAGCTTTTGATTCCTTTTAAATGGTGGGGTTTTTTTAAGGGGAACGCTTTTTTCTGTGAAACCCCTTGCCCCAGAACTATATACTGTGACTTTGTAGGGGATAGACTGTTGTCCCATGATAAAATACTGGGACTGTATGTTTTTAACAGGTACTTGTCTATTGTAAATGGTGGGTTATTTTTAAAGGGGCAACGGTTTTTTTTTGTGAAACCCTTTGCCCCAGAACTATATATTGTGACTTTGTAGGGGATAGACTGTTGTCCCAACACAAAATACTGGGACTCTTAGTTTAACATGCAGTTGTGTCTCAGTTCTAAATTATGGGACTTTGTATAACAAAGCATTTATAGCCCCCAGCACAAATACTGTGACTTTACACATGAAATACTGGGAACCTCTGTTTAACAAGTGCTTGTGCCCCAGTTCTAAAATATGGGCCTTTGTATAACAAAGCCTCTTAGGTCCCAGCACCAATGGCTGGGAAGTTAGTCTTGGGGAGGGGTTGGGCCACCAAGTTGTCCCCCAGCACAAACACTGTGACCTTGCACATGAACTACTTGTACTCCCAGCACCAATGTCTTGGGGAAGTCAGTCTGTGGATGGGCCAACAAGCTTTTTGTGTGCCCCATAATAAATACTGGACCCCTTTGTTTAACAAGTGCTTGTGTCCCAATTGTAAAACATGGGACTTTGAATAACAGAGCATCATAGGCCCCCAACACAAAATACTGTGACTTTGCACATGAACTACTTGTGCTCCCAGCACCAATGTCTGTGAGTTTTTTAGCTGCAAGAATATAGGTGTTAATTTTTCTTTGTTTTATTTTAATACATGTGCTAATGTTACAGCTATGGAGATTATACCAACTGCTGAGGGTATGGATAATCTGCCAAACGATGATGGTATATTGATTCCATTTGTGCAGTGGAAAAATCGTGATTGCCAGTGGAAAGGTGACACAGAGTATCGTGGATTACTTGAAGGGTTATTGTCTTCCGATTACCTGGAGAAACTGAAGCAAGGGCCATTCGGCAAGTTTATGCTTTTGGAAGATGCTAAATATTCTAGGAGGCTTATAATTTGTTTTCTGCAGTCTCAAATAGTTTCTTCAGACAACACTAAGCTTAGCTTCAAAGTTTTTGGTGATATAGTAGATTTCACAGCTGATGATTTTCATGTAGTTAGCGGTTTAATATTTCCAGTGTTGTAGATATAAGTATTGTTAAGCTTTCAAAGAATAGATTAAAGGAGAAGTATTTCAGGAATCCTGAAGATGATGTTAATAAAAAGGACAACAAGTGGACTTTAAAGTTATATGACTTGCTTGATTTGATTGAACATCATTCCAGTTATGTGAGAGTGATTCCATAGAACAAGGGTAATGTGAATAGAGTGTCAGCTGCACGATTGGATGTTTCATTAGAGCAAGATGATGTTGTTAAACTAGCTGAGGTATATTTGCTTAATTCTGTTTTATTGGGCCGGCCATTACCTAGAGTTATGGATGATCAACATATGATTATTATTGATGATGAAGAGGTGCATAGCTATTATCAGTGGGGTACTGAGATATATCGTCAAATGGTACACCATTTGTGTACCATTTGCAGTCAATCATAAAGCCAAATTCTTCTACTTATTTGTTTCCTGGTATGCTCTTCCTATTCTGTTGCTGGGTGGCAGAGGTGTTCCCTGTGTTCGGGCAGTATTTTACTGTTCGTCCTAGGATCAAACCTCTGATGCTTCGTTACACATGTACTGTTACCCCTCATTACAATGTCTTGTGTGATGATTACTTTCATAATGAACAGGTGAGTTTTACGAGTATTTGCTTTTGTTTGTTATTTCTTTTTTTACTTTTTTGTTGGTTTTGAAATGTACTTTTTAATAGTTTTGGGAGGATGCCTCAGTGAGACCAATAAGGCATAAATCTAAACGTGCTTCAATTTCAAAGTCACCCTCAAAGTCATCTTCAAAGACTAGTTCAACAGCAGAATCTATTGACATGAATGAAGTTGTAAAGGTGAAATTCTTTGTGGGTTTTGTCTTTTGATATTTTTTTTCTTATGTGGTTTTAATATTTTTTCTTTTATCAGAGGTTGACAGCTAATCTCAAAGTAAACTTACCTACTGAGACCAAGATTCAACATATAATCAATTCCTCAGAAAATAGTTTGAAGAAAGATCCTGCTAACATGGAGAAGAGGGTTACAGATCAGTTGAATGACAAGTTTGATTCATTACTGCTTCTTGTTGCAAAATCAAAGAGAAGTGATCTTGGAGAAAATTGTGGTGTTTCTGTAAGTAAATCAGACACCAAAAGTAGAAATGAGAAGAGCCATTTTGTTGATGATTTCAATTATTCAGATGGTCGGGATAATTTTTTCAAAGAACCATATAATCGGTCCGAGCTTGTTGGTAGTGTACAAAGTGATCATGGTATTCCAGCTGCTTTAATAGAGAAAAGCGATCAAATGATTGTGGATATTTTACAGGATTACAAAGCTGATACCTGTGACCCCATTGATGAAGCAAAAGGAACAGATGGTTTAGAAAAGGCGCCATCAAATTCAGACCATCATCAACAAAGTTATTGTAATCAAATAGAGTATTCTATATAGCCGTAATCTAAGTAAAAGGGAATTTGTTGTTTAATGTAATGATTTTTTTATTATATATACAGATAAACAGAATCCTTCATCTGATTTATTGCACAACTGTCCATCTAAAGATGGTGATGTATCTTTGAATCCAACAGATGTTCAGTTTCGTGATGAAAATATTTATTCCATGCTTAATGGTAAGAAGAAAAAAACTTGTTGGTAGATTCAACCAACATATTATGCACTAATCCTGTGTTTCTATGATATGCTAATGTCCCAGATAATAAAATACTGGGACTCTTTGTTTAACAAGTACTTGTGTCCCAGTTCTAAATTGTGGGACTTTCTATAACAAAGCACTATTGCCCCCAGCACAAATACTGTGACTTTTTCATATGAAGTATTTGTGCCCTAGCACCAATGTTTGGGAACAATGTCTGGGAAGTCTATATTAATGGAAATCTATTTTTAATATGTGTGTTTTGGCACTTCTTTTTTCTATAGAGAAATGTAATGTATTGTGCTTATTTATTTTTACAGAAGGTAATAATGGCGAATCTGGAAAGTGCTGTGGTTGAAGAACAAATTAATAAATTAAAGCATCTTGTTGAATCTGGTATTTGGACACCAGTAGGTATGTAAAAGTAAATTTTATATAATAATTGGTGTTCCTATTTTTGTTGTTTAAAATGTGTACAAATTATCTTGTTTTAAAGTCTTTCAAGAAGGTTCTCAACCAATTAAGCTTGCTGATAACCAAATTCTTTTGACTCCTGTTACGTGAAAATATCTTGCATATTTTGCATGGTCCACACTCCAGCATAAAATACCCTGTTGGTTGGTCAATGAATAGTGTGTCTTGTGCCATTTATTAAATACTACGACTCATTTTGTCTATGCATATGTAATGTATTGTTGTTGTCTATTTTTTTACAGAAACAACAAATGTTAAAGCTGATAATGAAGACGTCGTCAATCAACACAGTCACAGTACTGAGGTTCGACTTGAAGTTGAGACTGTCAGTGAGCTTTGCATAACTGGTCTTATTTTTACACCAGAAGGTATGTAATCGTCTTTTTTATAGTTATTTTGTGTTTTTTATTGTTTGCAAATGTGTGATATATTATCTTTATTTATAAAGGTTCTCAAGAAGGTTCTAAAGAAGGTCTCAAAAAAGGTGTTGTGCATTCGCCTGCAAAAAAGGGTTTGAAAACATTTTCCAGCAAGAAAAGGAAGAAACGTGATAATGATGCTTCTCCTGAAATTGCATCTCCCCTCAAACCTAAAATTGTTCAAAATTTGGCTGAACCAACCAAAAGCATCATGAATATTGGTCGCATAGAAGCACCTTCATTTTCACTTGGCTTCTCACAGCCATCGCAAGAGATTGCAGCAGTGATCGATAGTGTCAGGACAGATTCTATGGATATCGATCGCTCAGAAAGTAAGGGTGGTACATAATTGGTATTAATAGAGAAAGATAATTCAAAACTTACGACACTTGCTGATGCATCTGTTGTAGTACTGGAGCAAGAGTCTGCTTTGGATTCAGCCATGAAAACACCTGAACAGTTAATTTTTTCGGAGAAATGGAAGCTTGCTGGAACAGATGTCTGTGCAAGGAATATTGCAGATGTGTGTTCATCTAAACAACAGTCGGCTATGCAGTGTTCAAAAGAGGAAGTTATGGATTTTGCTGTTTTGCCAGACAAACCATCAAATGATCCAGAAGGAGGAGTGCTGTTAGGCAGGGGACATAGGGTTCGTAAGATTAGCCGCCACTTATTATCTCCATTCAGGCCTTTTGAGCCAAAGGAAAAGTGTGATTGGAAGCCTTTTTATAAGCGTGTATGCCTTTTTCATACTGTAAATGCCACGTCTAATTGTTTGACAATTTTTTATGAATGGTTGAAGAAAGGCATGAAAGTGACTGATCAAAACAGCGTCTCTAAAATGTAAGTTATTTATCTTTATTTTTTTAGTTTTTGTGTAAGTTACAGGGCATTGTAGATTATATTAGTAAATTTGTATTGTTTATGTTGTTTGTGTTTAACTTTTTCCGGGGTGATGATCTTTATGATGACAAAATTGCAGACATCAATTTACAGAAAAAAATTAAATTATATACTGTTTCAGTGAAGAGCAAAATGTGGTTTAGAGAGATTGCAGATAGAAGATATCCACTTACCAATGAGTTTTTCTACAGCTTTTTTTTGTTATTAGTTTATATATATATATTTGTTAACTAATTTTTTTTGTTTGTGTTTTGTGATAATTTCTGTCATGCAGCATGTTTGATGTTATATTGTACTATCTGAGGAAGAAGCATGTATATCATTTCACAAACTACTCAGCGTTGTTCACAACGACAGACTTGAATTTTGATTTTTTTGTAGAGTCGTTGTTCTTTTCGAAGGTTGAATCCTATTTTGAAAATATGGGAAAGGAAGAGAAGACCAGGAGAATAAAACAGATGAAGGATAGAATGGAAATAGAGCGGAAGAATAATAAACATTTTGAAGAAATGAAGGCGAAGAAGAAAGGAGGAAAAAAGACTCGTGCTCAACAAAAGAAAAAAGAATATAAACCTCCAGCAGAAGTTGTTTTTGGATTTCATAACTTGATATTGGAGGATTTAGAGAAGATTGCGTTAGATTTTGACCTAGCACAGTTTGAAGGAACTACGCAGAATAACCTAAATGAGTGTGTGAATGAGTTTACTAATCAATGTGGCATAGCATGGACTCAAGTCGAAAAAGTGTTTATGCCAATTAGGAAGACTTCACTTGATCCTAATGATTACATGTCTTGCACTCATTATTGGTTGGGAGTTTATTCTATAAATGATCATAGAATAGATGTCTATGATTCGGTTTTTGATGGAGATGAACATTTTGTGAAGATCAAGATGGCAACGTATGCAATTGCTATACCTCAGCTACTAAAAGAGATGATTTTTCATACAGAATATCCTAATTTTGGTACGACGTACAAGAAACTTGATATTGTTTATCAAACAACACCAAAACAATCAGGAGACACAAACGGTGGTCTCTTTTTAACAAGGTTTACAGATCTACTCATGCTCGGACATGATTTGTTTAATATGAATGGGGAGTAGAAGCTATTACTATTTATAGGAGAATGGTTGCTGCTAATCTACTGACGCAAGGAAAATCAAAAAGAGATGAAGGCTATGAAACTCCACCAGAGAATTTGAATGATGATTATGGAGAGCATGATGAGAAGCTAGCTTGTGAACATGGAAGGCTGCCTCTTCTTTGAATCTTTATTTATCTTTTTTATAAACAATGCAATGTACATATTTTTCGAAGTATGTATATGGTATATATGTTGTTTGTTTGTTATTATTTATTAGCTTTTGAAGTATATAAATAGGAATGCTAATACTTTAATTCTAGGTAAACAGTCCCAGTTTTTTTATATACTGTGAGTTTACATATGAAGCACTTGCACCCCCAGCACCAATGTCTGGGAGTGGGTGGAAAAATCCCTTCGTGTCCATTATAAAATACTGGGACTCTACATTTTTAAGTACTTGTGCCCCAGTTCAAAAATTATGCGACTTTGTATAAAAGCATTTTAGCATACATTTCCATCCCCCCCCCCTCCCCAGCGCAAAATACTGTGAGTTTACTAATGAAGTACCAGCGTCCCCAGCTAAAAATTAATGTATTGTCTTGGTAGAGTGCTCTACCAAGACAATACATTAATTTACTTGAAGGAGAGTTGATTAATCCTAATAAACACTACAATGTTTCATAAAATTTTCGGTGTGGGACATAGATTCTAGGTCCCAGTTTTTTTATATACTGTGAGTTTACATATGAAGCACTTGCAGCAATGTCTGGGAGCGTGTGGAAAAATCCCTTCATGCCCATTATAAAATACTGGTGACTCTGTATTTTTAAGTACTTGTGCCCCAGTTCAAAAATTATGCGACTTTGGATAAAAGCATTTTAGCATACGTTTCCATCCCCCCAGCCCAAAATACTGTGAGTTTACTTATGAAGTACCAGCGCCCCCAGTTAACATACTGGGTATAATTACTTAGTATAATTATTTCACCAAAATAATTAGGGGTCTGCAGTTATGGGTTGGTTACTAGCATTCCTATTTTTTAGGGGTGCAGTTGTGGGGCATTCCTATCTGTCTATAAATACAGTCTTTAAATATAGAATCATCACTCAAATTTATCTCAAATTTTTTACTTGCTTGTGCAGTCTTTTAGAAAAAAAAATATCTCTCCCACAGGGAAATGGGCATGTAGTTGAGAAAAGACATGCACTTCAAAATGTGCATTCTACAGAGCAAACAGGGCGTGATTTATTTTGGGAAATTGCAGGTTTGCAGGGAGACATTGAGCAGTTGACTCGTACTGTAGATGACCTCTTTATATTAATTATTCGGCAAAATCAGAGGATTGAAAGGAATGAGCGACAAATGACAAGGATGATGAGGGCAATCAGACAAATCCCAAACTATAATGAAGTACATACTCTACCAGGGTCACCAGAGAATTAATTTTTACTATTTTTGTTACGTTTTTTAATGACCTTATGTTGTATTAACTTGATAATAGAAAAAAAGGTTGGGACTCCAGTAGTGTTATGTTTTTAATGCTTCCATGTGCAAGTGTAATTTTATCTTTTCTTGTACTTTGAGGATACTTGTTTTTGTGTTTTTAGAAGTATCATTTTTCTGTAATTTTTATGTTAATCTTAATAAAAATGCATGTAAGTTTGCGTTTTTTTGTGCGAAAAATGTTGTCTAATATGCAGGGCATAGCAGTCAAGGCACATGGATGCCCAAGATGTCTTTGCTCTGGCTAGTAGTTTAAGGCAGACAGACCCCTACCCCCCAGATATTTATGCTGATGCTAGTATTTTAAGGCACACGGGCGCCCCAAACGTTTTTGCTGTGGCTAGTAAAGTAAGGCGCATGGATCCCCCCCCCCCCCCCCCCCCCTCTCCAGATGTTTATTCTGGGGCTAGTAGTTTAAGACACATGGACGCCCCAGATATTTTTGTTGTGGGTAGTAAATTAAGGCACATGGATATTTGAGTTTTTATTTTTGTTTTTCCATTGCTCTTTATACTTGGCCCCAGTTCTCCATCGTAAAGGAAAAGAATAAGCAATACGCAGCTTTTACATAAAGAAGGAAGAATCTTTACAGTATAATAGAGAATATTTCTTGTATAATTATTTTAATATAAATAGACTACTTTGTTACTAAATAGAACAGGCAAATATTTTTGTATTTTTAAGATAGGAACAATCGTTGAGGCAGTGTTGAATGAATTGGATGCTGAATTAGATCAGTTTGTAAATTAATCATACCATTTTTTTAAAGTGTTATTTTATGCTTCGCAGACTTCGCCCAGTCTTTTATACTGGGACGTTATGGTAAATATTAAAGGTGACCCAGCTTTTTTTAAGTCTGGGTGAATAAAAATACAGAAATTCCAGCATTTAATTGCCTCCCTAACATTGGGATTCTAAAAGTTTGGACTTTATTATTTTTGTAAACTACAAGGATATAAGGAAGACCATACAAAACCTACTATTTTTTACTACATTTATTATTTGACCATAACAGCTGGACAAAAGTTAATATTAGAGAACAGTAATGGATATCTTTTAAATAACCTATCCCCAGCATATTAGAGAACATTTTTCACAAATATTTGTTAGTGAAGGAAGCCCTCAAATATTTTTTTGTATTTTAAGATGGGAACAGTCGTCGAAGCAGTGTTAAGTGAATTGGATGCTGAATTAGATCAGTTTGTAAGTTAATCATAACATTTTTTTAAAGTGTTATTTTTGTTTGATGTTATTATAAAATATTGCATTTCTTCTTTTGTTTTGTTTTATAGATTTTGCCAGTATCGTTGGCAATTAGGCTTCCCAGACGTGATGTGTCAGCCACTCTTATTTGCCGTGGTAGTCATTTCCAGATGAACTACCTAAAAGTGAGAAGACAGAGAAAACTTTGTAATGGATGGAGGGAGTTTGTTCGTACTAACAATCTTGGAGTAGGAAGTACGCTACATTTTAGGGTTCTGGAATCCTTAGATCGTGTGGTTTTAAATGTTAGTATTTGGCAGCCTGAACTAGAACCTTTAAGTTCAAGTTCTAGTTCTAGTTCTAGTTCTGGCTCTACTGTTGAAGATGCCTGAATAAGATAGCATATTTGTGTGTTTTAGTTCAATGTCTGTTGAATTTATGTGTCTGTTTACAGTTTTTGATAAACAATATCTGAGTTTTTGGGGCAGTTATATATGTGTAATGTAACTGTTGTTTTTTGAATTGTGATTGTTCAACAAACAACATCACAAATATTATGTAATGGTGCCTTTTCAATTAGAAGTATGTTGGAACTGTTATTACATTATGGAATTTATTCTATAAATACATATCAACTTATAGTTGTTATAGAGTTTTATGTCAAGTTTCTATGTTATCATTTTTAATTATTAGTCTATAATTCCAATTAGTAAGTATAGGACCCATATAAATTGCATAACAATATAGCTCCAGCAAAAGTACTAGGGATTAATTTATGAATAAATATTATTAAATTTTGTGATTCTGGGATTAATTTACAATTATTAATATAGGATCTCCCATATCAGAATGCTGTTATTTTTCAACTGCATAACACGATGGTCCAGCACAAGTACTGGGATTACTTTACAATTATGAGTATAGGACCCCAGATCAAAATGCTGTTATTTTCAGCTTCATAACAGTATGGCTCCAGCACAAGTACTGGGATTAGTTTACAATTATGACTATAGGACCCCAGAAAATGTTGTTATTTTCAGCTTCATAATAGTATGGCTCCAGCACAAGTACTGGGATTAGTTTACAATTATGAGTATAGGACTCCAGATCAAAATGCTGTTATTTTCAGCTTCATAACAGTATGGCTCCAGCACAAGTATTGGGGGACTAATGTATGTGAGAGCACTTTTCTATATATGAATAAATATTATTAAATTTTGTGATAGTAATTTAAGTTGCACAATCTTTGTTGAAATTGATAACGTACAGAAACTGTAAAGACCATAGAAAATATAACTTCTTTGACTACATTTAATGTATTTTCGACAAAATACATATCCACTAACAGTTACTAACTTTTTGACTATAAATAACCCTTTGCAGTTAAAGCAAACTACAAATTTTTTTGAGACTTCATCTCCTCTTATAAACTGTAAAGTTTTTATTGAGAAAAGAAGATATGGCAGATGAAGACACTCGTGTGGAGGAACTAGGCAGTTTCGACAGGAAAATCACATCATCTTACTTTGATAGAGATGATTTTGTATGTTAAAAGAAATAACCAAAGTATTTTTTATTTTTTTCATTTATTTTTTCAGTGTTTTGTGATTTTTTTATTAACTGCGAAATATTATTCCTTTTAGATCTCTTCAAAAAGTTGGAAGCAGAGGCTGCCAAATAAAAATGGAACGACATGCATAATGTGTGAAGATGATGATGATGTATATGAGATGAACTTCAAAGTTGGGAAACACGCAAGGTTGGGTGATGGATGGAAGGATATGATCATTAAAAAAAGGCTTCAGAATAGGTAATATACTTTGCTTTGATCACCTATGGCACGTGATAATCAATGGTATTCCATATGTTGTTTTTGAAGTTTCTGTCATAAACCATCAGGATGGTGAGGGAGAGAGTGATAATGATGAAAGCAGTGATGATGATGATGATGGAGCATCAGCACAGAATCCAATTGTAATTGAATAAATTTCTAGTAGTTTTAATATATGTACTGTCTATGTATTTGTGTTCTAATAAATACTACAGTGTTTTATGTATTATTTTTTTTTTATCTAATTGTGTTTTTATATATTTGCATTTCTTATCAAGTAACTGTAATGCTTGATAAATAACTTAAATAGAAAACAAAAATTCAATCCTATTACAAGTTTTGGAAGATGATATTCCATGTGGGGGGTAGAAGTGTTGTGCACGAGGATTGAAGTTCTAGCGACATTACAAGTACTGGATTACTTTACAATTATTATTATAGGACACCCAGATCAAAATGCTGTTATTTTTCAACTGCATAACACCATCGCTCCAGCACAAGTACTGGGATTAGTTTACAAATATGAGTATAGATCAAAATGCTGTTATTTTTCAGCTGCATAACACCTTGGCCCCAGCACAAGTACTAGGACTAATGTATGTGATAGCAGTTTTTTATATATGAATAAATATTATTAATTTATGTAATTATGAAAATGTTGCTCATATTCAAACTACAGACTTTTGAAAGTTAAAAAACAAAATCTGTTGTGCATTTTAAATATTGTAAAAGAGGTCTTATAGTAATTTAACTTACAGAATCTTCTAAGATTTTTTATTGACTTGACTTGTCATGTAAAACGACAAAAGAATCTATCTACTTTTGTTCATGTGTTGTCAACAATATAACAATGTGAAGTAACGAGTCCCAGTATTTTATAGCAACAAAGTTACTGTTTTCTCAGTTACTCGATACAAATGCTGTGGATTTGCAAAGTTAAAGTAGGGAATATTTTGTGGATTTGAATATATTTTTGGAACAGAGGTTTATTGTAGTAATCTAAAGTACAGAATCTTTCCAGAATCTGTTTGATTTCTTTTTGTGTTGTCAACTGTGTAATACTGTTACTTTAATACAGTTGAAAATCTCAGTTCAATCTTATCCTATACAGATACGACCTATAAAAAAAAAAGGTGATATCTTCTTTATTGTATTTTGTTCAATTTTCAGAGAAAGATGCAAGGAATCTTTACAGCTTTTTTTGAGTTACAATGTCAGCTAAATAGAAGAAATATTCTTTACAGATTTTTTGTGTTTTTGTTTTCTATAAATTAGACAGTGGTGTTGTTTTTCACTTGTACAAAATAAAATATTATTCCAAAAAAAAAAAAATAACAAAGCATAAAATAAAAAACGGCTTGCAATGATGAAGTAAGAAGACAACAATGGCGCCAGTTGAATAACGATGTTAGGAATTTGAAAAGTGATCTTGAGTTTTTGAAAACTGAGGTATCAGTCCTGAAGAATAACTTGGACGTGTTGTTTGAATTTTTTGTAGCTTTCAGAGAGAAAAACAATAGAGATATGGATCGACTTTTTGACAAACTCATGGACATTGAATTGCAGAACTTTACAGATTCAACCTCTGGTTCTAGCTCTCGCGTCCTAGTAATCATTAATGTTTTACTGTATTTTTTTTATGTGTTTCGCAGTGTTCTGTTTTTATGCTTCCATGTGAAGCAAGTGTAATTTATCTTTTCTTGTACTTGAGGATACTTGTTTTGTGTTTTTAGAAGTATTCTTTTATGTAATTTTTATGTTACTGTTAATGAAAATGGCTGCATTGCTAAAGCTATTTAGAGTTGGGATTTCTAACTAAGTCGGAATGAGGGCTTTGGGCAAAGAGCAACTCAAGCCTGTATGAGTAGTGAAGAAGTATAGAGCACTTTGGTTGGTTGTTGACCAACGGAAAGCATGGTTCCGGTTCCGGATACGAGAATAAGAAGAACGGAAGTACAAGAGGACAAGAAGGAGAAGAGGCGAGTACAGTTTCACTTCAGTTCCCAATTTTAAAGCAATTCCTGCCAAGATGACGGATCCTGCCGTAGGTGCCTCTACATGAGCTTCGGGGCTTTGTTTGTGTGTAAAATACCGACTCTTAAATAATGTTTATGTATAGTCCCAACAATATATTCCCCAGCATTTTTACACCAAGCCCCAAGATATTGTTATAGGGATTTTGAAGTCCAGCTTTATAAGCCCAGTATTTAATGTTGGACAACACACAAAGTAATTCAAAATCCTGTTAAACAGTGTGACCCGTTGTAAACAGTGTGACTTATCAGAACTTATGACAAAATACACATTGTACCTTTTCAGAATTTCCAGAAGTGACTCTTACAAACAAATGCCAATGTATATAAATTCCCACCCATAAAACAGATAGACATGAATCCAATCTGTCATTTTTGTTATTGAACAAAAAAAAAATTGTGTCAAATACTATCTGATCAAAAAGTATCTATGGAGAATGGTCACCGACCATCAAATGGCCACGGACTATCGAATGGCCACGGACCATTGAATAACCACTGACCATTTAATAGAGGACAGGTTTTTCAGAATGGTCATGGACCATCAACTGAAAGACATGTTACGAACTTACCTTCAATACCAAGACACCTCTGATGGCGTTTTGAAAATCTGGAGAATAAGGTGGAATCCTTGAACGAATTCAGAAAGAAATGTGAAGATGAGTTGTGGAATTTAAGGTATACGCAGCGATAATATTACGAAAAACTAATGGGATTGCTCATGGTAATGGCAGATCCCCTGCAATTGCACAATGGAGGGCCAGGGGAGCTCGTGTTTAGGAATTATGGAGAATAAAAAATGTTTTAATTTGATATATTATCTATTGTTGTTCTTTCACATATTAGTAATTTTTTTACAATAATATCATGTATTCAAAAAGGCAAACAGACAGTGTTAACATGTGTGTGAAGCAAGTGTAATTTATCTTTTCTTGTACTTGAGGATACTTCTTTTGTGTTTTTAGAAGTATGCTTTTGTGTAATTTTTATGTTACTGTTAATGAAATTGGATGTAAGTTTGCTTTTTGTGTTGTGTGTAAAATGTTGACTCTTAAAATAATATTTATGTATAGTCCCAGCAATATATGCCTCAGAATTTTGAGTTCCTCTTTTTTTTTTTCCTGCTTAATATTTTGTATGGTAGCAAATGGACCATTTCCATTAGTAGGTAATTAATGTGACAAGTAACAACTCTTCTGTTGATAAATATAGTATAGCTACAGGATATTGTAATGGGACTTTGCTTCAACATAATACTAAGCCCAACATCTTAATGCTGGACAACAGGGGTGATTTTGAAGTGTAGCTTTATAAGCTAAAATATAGCATAGTTACAGGATATTGTAATGGGACTTTGCTTCAACGTAACAGTAATCCCCAGATTTTTATGCTGGGGCCAGTAGTTTAAGGCACATGGGTGCTCAAGATTTTTATCCTGAGACGTTATTGTAAATATAGAAGTTGTTCCAGTTTTTAAGAGTGTGTCAGCAAATATCTCGGGTACCAGCATTTTACCAGGATAACATTGGCATACGAGAAGACCTCGAACTGGAAGAAACATAGGGAAGAACATAGAAACACAGCTTTTTTGACTACATTTATAGTGATATTTAATCTATTTTTGACTATACATATTCTCTTTGACCATAACAGTTGAACAAAAGTTAGTAACTCCTAGCCTATAAATAAGGCTTTGCAGTTGAAGTAACAACAACTAGTTGGCAACTAATTTATTTTTTCATCAAAACAATAATATGGAGGACGATCGTTGGGAGGAACTAGGCGATTTCACTATGCGAATAACAAAATCATACTTTAAAAGAGATGATTTGTATGTTAAAAAAATTACCAAATTATTTTTTATATTTTTGTTCATCTAATTTTTCAATGTATTATTTGTATTAACTGTGAAAGTTTATTTTTTCAGATCTTTCCAGAGAGTTGGAAAGAGAAGTTGCCAAAGGTCAATGGAAGTACACTTTTACTTTGTGAAAATAATGACACTGATTATGAAATGAAGTTTAAGGCTGGGAAGAGACATTCAAGGTTGTACAATGGATGGAAGGAGATGCTTCAGCGTAAAGGCTACAGACTAGGTGATATTCTTCGGTTTAATCACATTGTTCATGAGGTTTACAACGGTGTTGCCACTATGGTTTTTGAAATTTCATTAGTAAGCCGTCAGGTTGGTCATGGCCACAACAACAACGATGATGATGATGATGATGATGATGATGATGATGATGATGATGATGATGATGATGATGATGATGGCGACGATAATGATGATGATGGCAGCAGTAAAGAAGATGTAGGATCAGCCCAGAAGCCTGTTATAATTGAATAAGTTTTAGTACTTTTTATGTTTTTTCAGTTAATGTGGGATGTTTGTTTGTGTTTTTATTTCGTGTGTGTTTTCAAGCTTTTGAGCAACTGATCAATTATGAATAATATTTTTTCATATTATGAACTGTATTTCTAAGTACTGTATTTTTATTATTTAAGTAAGATCAAAATGTTTGTTGTTCAATAAGTAAAATAACTAGAAAATAGATAAATCGAGACAACTATTTTGCACAGCAACAAATGAAAAGTGTATTTTTTATATATAATAATCCTTGTTAAAGAATACAGAGGAATTCAAATTTATAACAAAAAGTTCTCTATAAGTGAATAGTCCATTTTCACTTCAGATTTGTTGCGACTGGATGAAAATAGAGAAGAATGGTCTTCTATCTATCTAGTGACGACGGGATTCCTAACTGAAAATAAAAAAAAAATTAACATAGCAGCTTTGGGTGTTGAATTGCACTAAAATAGAATTAAAAAATAAAATGAAAATAGAGAGACATACCTATAGTTTTTTTTGGGAGTTATGTTTCTTTGAATATGGTTGAAGTACTGGAGTGTGTCTGCAGGATGTCCTGTTGTGTCCACGCTTTCTACATATCCCACATTGTTTCCCCTTTTGTCTTACATATTCTGTAGTCGAGACAAATCTTTTCTCCTGCCTTCTACCTGCCTTAACTTTAAAATCTGGGGGTTTTGTTATCTCTTCTTTAATGCTATCAGGTATAACCCATCTTCATGTCCAACAGTGTTGATTTCCACTTCATACTGTTTTAACCATGTTTCTCTTTTATACCATATAGAGCAATAATCGGACTTGTTTAGGTGCACTCTGTCTATACCAACATAAAACCTGGGACTTCATGAATTATCATAGACATAACACAAATCACATCCAAAAATAACTGTATTAGTTGATATACTCACATTCATTCTGTATGCTTCTTTTTTTTTTTCAATTCATCATTTGTCCATTTGATATTGCAAAGAAAATATCCTGCGCACTCTTCCGTCTCTCATAAAACCAGGTCTGTAGCTTGTTCATTATGTTGTCCACCATTGACAGTATTGATTTTCCCCGAGCATGTAACAGAGCATTATTCATGGATTCCACAATATTTGATGTCATCATGTCATATCTTCAATTTCGACAGCAAGCTCTAGTCCATCTCTCTGGTGGTTCTTCCATGAGGTAATCATAGGTTGCCCTATCCGTTTCTTTCATTTGATTCATGTCTGTTTGAAACTCTGCAATCGTGTAGACACGACATGCACTATTGAATATACTTATCACTGCAGGACTCACGTTCCTTTTGTTAAGGTTCTTTTCCAGATGATATACACAGATCCCATGTGCACATTCAGGATATACATTTGTAATCCCATTTGCAATTGCAGAATTACGATCTGAAAGGAACAGTAAATTCTCACGGCAACCAAATGCAATGCGCAACTGTCTAAAGAACCAATTATATGCCAAATTATTTTCTGATTCCACAACTCCAAAGGCAAGTGGGAAGATTTGGTTATTTGCATCTTTCGTCACTGCAACCAATAGTGTGCCTGAATATCTCCCCTTGAGGAATGTTCCATCGACAACTATCACAGGTCTACAATGTTTCCAGCCTTTAATAGATGTCGCACAAGCAAAAAACATATATTTGAACCTGGATAATAGAATTGCAGTGTTATCAGTAAAATACATGATAAAATTTTTGAGTCTCAGGTTTTAGTACTGGAACCTTATACATAATTACGACATCACAACATTTTGTGACGGGACTCCAACAAATAACAATGCAGTCTCAGGCTTTTTTTAATGGGGATTACTGGAATTCTACACAAAAATATATAAGTACCCTTTTTTTTTTACCTGTTCTCACCATCTCTTTGAAGAGCAACGTGTGAGCTTGGATTGATGTCTCTTAGCACATATAAATATACTGGTAACTTCTGAGAGTTTTTCTCAGGCGTCCCTCTAATTAAAGACTCTCCTTCTTTTATAGCACGCCATGCCTTATTATAAGAGATTTCAACTCCTATTTTCCTTCTAATCTCTGCAACAACAAAATTAGGCTTAACAGGATAATTATCGTCTCTCAGATTCTCAGCTATCTCATCTCGAACAATCTTTGACGTAGCATGTTTTTGGTCTCTTTTTCTATCATCCACTGAGCAAGTGTGATTCTTCTCAAACCTCAGTATTTTGAACAGTGTGGACTGTTTAATTCTGGAAGATCGAACAGTCCACTCACATTTTTCATTCATGCACGCCAGTGAATATCTCGTTGTGCTTGATCTCACAACCTTGAATTCAAAATGGTGTGCAATTGCAGTTGTCTGGAAACATTTAGTGACACACTTTTTGTTTAAAAAATTGATCCAACCTTGATATCGTCCAAATCTGCATTTTCTTTTAGTATTGGACGAGAAGATTCTCTTATTTTCTTTCTTGAATTCCCCTTTCTCTTTTTTGCAGCACTTGATGTCTTAGGAAGTTGAAGATTTACAAGCTGTTGTTCTGTGTTTTCAGCATGCATTAACTGTTGATCTACTGCTACAGCTTCGACGGAGGTGTTAAAACTATCACTTCAAAAGCATCATCGTTGTCTATTTGCATTATCATTTGCCCTTCAGCGTAATTAACTCTCTCAGACTGTGGAGATTGTTGTGTAATGTCAATTATGAAACGTCTACTGCTATACTTGGAATTGTTCTTCATCAAGTGTAAACAACTGATTAAATCATCGGTATTTTTTATAGGGACCCCTTTGCTTGTTCCAAGTTCCATATCAAACCATATGAATGTGTCAAAATGTTCTTAATCTAAATCTATCTTTTTCCAAAGGTTTTTTCTGAAATCTTCAAATGTATCTGTTTCAGTATGCAGAAAAATCCTTGTCTCATGATCTATGTACTTATAATCTGGTGTCCATTCCCCATTGAATGCAAGAACAATATACTGTTTAGCCATTACCTGCAGTTATAAACATAGTAAAAATACTAAACTAAGTGACAAAGAAAACCACATGGTAAAATACTGTAATTGTAGCTTAATAATGAAAGCTTAAGAATTGCTAACCTATAGGCTAAATATACATATCCATAGTATAATGGATAATTATATAGGGGAGGGGGATTTTTGAAGTGCAACTCTATATGCTAAAATATAGCATAGCTACAGGATATTGTAATGGGACTTTGCTTCAATTTAACAATAAGCCCCAGCATTTAATGCTGGACAACAGGGGGGATTTTTTGAAGTGCAGCTTTATATCATAAAATATAATCATAGCTACAGGATATTGTAATGAGGCTTTTCTTCAACGTAACACTAAACCCCAGCATTTTGTGCTGGACAACAAGGGTTTTTTTTTAAGTGCAGCTTTATATCCTAAAATATAGCATAGCTACAGGATATTATAATGGGGCTTTGCTTCAACTTAATAGTAATCCCCAGCATTAAATGCTGGACAACAGGGGAGATTTTTTGACGTGCAGCTTTATATCATAAAATATAATCATAGCTACAGGATAACGTAATGGGGCTTTTCTTCAACATAATACTAAACCCAACATTTTGTGCTGGACAACAGGTGGTTTTTTTAAAGTGCAGCTTTATATCCTAAAATATAACATAGCTACAGAATATGATAATGGGGCTTTGCTTCAACGTAACACTAAGCCCCAGCATTTAGTGCTGGAATACAGGATTTTTTTGAAGTGCAGCTCTATATGCTAAAATATAGCATAGCTACAGGATATTGAAATGGGACTTTGCTTCAACTTAACAGTAATCCCCAGCATTTAATGCTGGACAACAGGGGGATTTTTTTGAAGTGCAGCTTTAAATCATAAAATATAATCATAGCTACAGGATATTGTAATGGGGCTTTTCTTCAACATAACACTAAACCCCAGCATTTTGTGCTGGACAACAGGAGATTTTTTTTGAAGTGCAGCTTTATATCCTAAAATATAGTATAGCTACAGGATATTATAATGGGGCTTTGCTTCAACGTAACACTAAGCTCCAGCATTTAGTGATGGACAACAGGATTTTTTTGAAGTGCGGCTCTATATGCTAAAATATAGCATAGCTACAGGATATTGTAATGGGACTTTGCTTCAACTTAACAGTAATCCCCGACATTTAATGCTGGACAACAGGGGAATTTTTTGAAGTGCAGCTTTATATCATAAAATATAATCATAGCTACAGGATATTGTAATGGTGCTTTGCTTCAACGTAACACTAATCTCCAGCATTTTATGTTGGACAACAGCATACACTTTTGAACTTGATGCAGATTAGTATTAATTATATATAATAGTAAAATCGCGTCTCACAAAAACAAATTTGTTTACAGTACAAATGAGATCATAATCACGAATTTTTATTTCAAATCATTGTTTTACAGTCACAAAAACAGATATATTTCAGCAAAATAACTGAAATTCAGCACAGAAACATCGCAGAAACCGAGAAAATGCAGCTCAAATTACCTTTTACAGTTTGAATTTGAGACTTCCGGAGATCTGGAGAGAGAATGTGTAATTTGTTCTGTTTTTTTTCACGCGTGATTTGTATTTATTGTTGAGCTGTAGGTTTTTAAGGGTAGTTCAGTAAATTCAATGTATGAGGTGTTGTTAGCGGCAGTAGCCTGTATGTACGTGAGTCATTGTTGGCTATTTCTCAATGAATTTTGAAACAGTGGATGAAACTCATTTAACGTGTCCAAAATTGGCTAGTCATCAAATTTTTGCTCGAATCCTTCTCCAAAATATCATATACAGTATAATAGGTGGAGCAACATCCAAAGACTAAAATATACTAACACAGTAGCACAAAGTACTACCGACTTTCTTGTTAGCCTGATAAATGGATAAGGCTGTGATTTTTTTTCCCCAATTCTAAAAGTTTCTTCCTTTTCTTCTTTTTTTTTTTTTAAAATGCTTTTTGGGCAGAAAAAGTTCAGGAAAAGTGTAAAATAGACGAATTATAAGGAGAAGAGTGTGCAAGGTCTTTCTTTTATCTTGAGGGGTCGTTTGGTTTGCTGGACTAAAAACGTGAGATATCCCATAAATTTGGGTCTACAATAATCTTCCACCTCTTATATGGGATATGATAATATCATGAATGTGGTATAAAAATTGTCCTATTTTAATTAATCCCACCAACCAAATATGAAATTGATTTATAGTTTCAAATTTAATTTCGGGATTAATAGTCCAATTCCACCAACCAAACGACCTCTTTAAGGTTCTCCAACTAATGATTGAGTTTTAACTACTCCTAGTTTATTCTGATGGTGCATACAAGACAAAACGAATCTGCTATGCTCTGTTTGCCATCAAGAAAATATTATGCACTTGAGTGAGGAGAGAACGAACAACGTTAACGACTTATCCCAGTATTCTTTTAGTTATATGATCATTTTCGCAAGATACGTAAAAATATAATGAAGAACATCGACATTAAACATATGAAATCTTTGTAACTCTTTTTTTCCAATTCAAATTGTTAGCTAGTTATAGCATTTAGTTTCTTGACTAATTGGTCTGGTGTATGCATACGTATTAATAGGCTATGCATGGCAATAAAAGCGCAGCGAAAGTTACTGTAAAGATGGCCCGTGACTTTTTTTAACTATTCAAAATTGTACTATACGAATGTTTATCATATCATCAAGTTTTTTGCCCCTCCCATTTTGAGTTGAATGTTTTCACTTGACTTTAGCTCTCACCAACTTTGGCATGAAATCTTTGAATTTAATAAGTGAATACTAGGCACTGCGACTATTTAATTTTCACCAGTAGCAATTCATCTAGGACTCAAATTTTATATTTACCTCAGTGCAGCTAACTCTTTACTGTATATGGTTAAAACTATATGTATCATATTCAAGTCCCTTGAATTGCCCTGCCCCACTTGATGGATGTGTTTTGCAATGGTGGAATTTATGACAGATTGACCCTACTGCCTTCCCACTTGATAAAGAAGACAGAAAAGAAAGTCTCTGTCTTCATCCCACTTGGTAGTTGCCTAAAATCTGTAAACACCAACAAATCAATTTCCCTTTCCAACATCACGGGACACAATATGCACCCACACGAGCCACACGCACATCCTTCTCTTATGTTATGGATAACTCTTGCTAAAGATAAGACATGGATTATAACTTAAATAATTTTTACACTTGCAGTTTACGCTTTAGTTCTATCGACAAAGGATCTCGCCTAAAGTTCTGGTCCTTGCTTCAAACTCTCCTCTGGGAGAATAGCCGATGCAGGCTTGAATATGTGGATTCGCCAGAACCTAGAGTGATAAGAGAAAAGATTTAACATATATAGTACTAATATTAAAATCATAATCCAGTTATTAGCACTTATATTCGTTGCTAAAACTCATAAAGTTACAAATCATGGATCCACAATTGTAACAGTGTACAAGTACTTCAACACTATCCATGCATAAACTCCAAATAGATAAAAGGGCTGCTTTCCCTTATCCAGCTACTCACCAACTCTTACTAAAATTCTTAATAAAGCCTTCTTAAGTCATGGATAACTCGTACCAAAATTAACATATCTAAAAAGGTTGCTTTCTCTCATTTCCAGCTAATCACAAACTCCCTGTCACATACAAATCGAAACAGTGTCCAAACCGTTTCACAAATGTCATACCCCACCCCCTGCTGAGTATGGTGGTGAGAACACTGAGAAGTACGTGTATATGTTGTGTGTATATAATTACTAGTATATCATATACACATAATATATATAGACAGACACACACAGAAATCTTTCCAACAAACTCTCACTTCAGCTTTACACAAATATCACATATTACTGTATTGTAATGACAACATCAGAAGAAGGATTAACGTTAGACCTCATACGACAACATCTACTAGAAGACTTCACAACTACAGAATCATTCATCAACAGTCTTAATTCTTGTTTTTCCGATACCATTCCCCCTGTTTTGGTTAAAACAGAGCAGCCTTCTACTTCCAATAATAATTCTCCTTCATATTCTCCACATTCACCAGTTTCCCTTTACTTCACAGATTTCCCTGAATTATTTAACATTAAATCAGACATTCTTGATAGTCCACTATCAGACAGTTCTGTCAGTTCTAACACGATCATTTCATCGGATACAACGAGTAGTAATGAATATGACAACATGAAGAAGAATTATAGAGGAGTAAGGAGAAGACCATGGGGAAAATATGCAGCAGAGATAAGAGATCCTAGCAAAAAAGGATCAAGAATATGGCTAGGAACTTTTGATACTGATATGGATGCTGCTAGAGCTTATGATTGTGCTGCATTTAAGATGAGAGGCAGAAAAGCTATCTTGAATTTTCCGATGGATGCAGGAAAATCTGGTGCTCCTGCAAATATTGGCCGGAAAAGGAGAAGAGATCATGAGAATTGATATGGTGACTTTGTTATGATGTTAAGGTTTGATTAGGAGAAAGATAATGTAAAAACTGTGTAATTCCTTTTAAGAGCTGTGTCTTAAAACTTCCATGTTAGGAGTAAATTTTATTTGATCTTACTATCGGATACAGGAAAATTAAAAGTTAAGTACCTTACATTATTTTTTTTCCTCACCAGCCTTGGTATACGATTTGGAAGCTGACTAATCCGAATTTGGATAGAGAAGCACCCCCATTCTAGGTTTAATGCGCCCCCGTACTAAAAGCAATTCAAATTCCAATCCCAATAATACACCGGACACCTGAAGCTTTTACGCCAAACTCTTGATGAATGATGAGATAATAAAATTAGTAGTAAAATATAGTCAAATAAAGAGTATCATGTCAAAATGTAAATTAACTAATTGAACTTTTAAAAGTGATGAACATCATACTAAAGGACTTATCTTAAACTAGTTTCTCGACACGTGCGATGCACGTGCAGACTATGTTCTATAATACGTGATGTAAAATGATGAAAGAATAAAGTAAAAGCGTCTCTGAATTATCAATGTGCATCACTATATGGTGACTTATTTGTCAGTGTCGAGATAAATAAATATTGTCTTAAGCAAGTTAGATGAACAATTAAAGTATAATTATATATAACTCATTGTGATGCATGTGGAATAAAAATACTTCGTGTTGGTAACACATTAACTTATATGTATCGTATTGGTGAAAAATGTATGAACTTGTATATAAGCTTCAAGTTCAAAAAAGACTAATTGGCACTTCACATGTAAGAAAAAATACTATCAAAATAATGTCTCAATGGGAAGTGCCAATTAGTAATTTTTTACTTGCAAACTGATGGTTTGCTTTTGGCTTAGTGAATGGAAGTAATGGCTGGAATGAACCCTTTTTTGGCTATGGAGTAATGAAATGTTGTTGGCTATGTGAATGGGAGCATCAGTCTAGTCGTGACGACATTTAATTTATAAATCACAAAAGATAAGACTGTTAAAGTAATAAGTAGGATAAAAAATAGTGGTGGATAAAGAAAGTAGAACATGATTTTTATTGTCATGAAACAATTTCAATCTCTTTAAATAGTAGATCGAGACGTAGCAGATTCCTTACCTTGTTGAGTCAAAAATTGAAGACCAGAAGCCATGTCATTTTACGCATCTGAAGAAAACTTTCATAGTCTAACATTGTTTCACTATGAATCTCCTTGAATGAATAACACTCCAGTGCTGACATAATTTTTCAATACGTACCAAATAAAGAAAAAAAAAACAACTTTATCTATGATCATTCTCCCTCTACGCTCCCAACTCTCCATTGGAACTCATACTCGTCGAAGACATCTGGTCCAACTTCGTCCAAGAAGTTTGGCTTTTGTTTTGCTTAAATTTGTAGGAGTCAATTTTTTTTTTCTCTCGATATTTTTCACGTAGATTGTAAAATTCAAAGAAAGTTTTCTCTTAGTGTTTAAAATTGTTTGGCAAAGATACTAAATAAAATTCACAAAGATGTTAGTAGAGCTGCATATAAAATGGAATATTCCGACACTTGTCATTTTCAAACATAAGAAATTGCAGTCAATCGTGAACAAAAAAAATTGTTTCCCCTAAAAAAAAGAATTGTCAATCTTTGATTAGTGGGGAGAGGGAACTGTGACTGCTGAGTTGTGGTATAAGACTAAATTATAATGAGCTCTGAAGTAGTTAGGGAGAATTTTACTATACTATACGTAGTGTCTCTTGAAAATAATTGACCAAACCAGGACACCGTTTTCCTAAAAGGCACCCTTTCTTTTTTGGCAAATGGTTAGCTCTGTTAACCTCAATTATAATGTTTTATCTAACATATTATTCTATTAAATACTTAATTATTAGGATAAATAGGGCATTGTAGTTATTTACAAGGCAAATAAGTAATCTAACTTTTAGACTTTTTGAGTATATGCTTTTATAGTAATATGATGATAAGTAGGGCAAAGACCATTTACACACACTATAATTTACTCTGTTGTAGCATATTATTTGTCTTTTTGAGGTTACTAATTTGACTCGTTACAGAAAGTTAATTTTAATTTTTTAAATAATGCTGATAGAGAAGTAATATAAAATATTTAAGCGATCTCGAAATAAAAGATGTATATGTTCAATAGGTTTTGAAGGAGGCTCAAAGATGTTTGAACATTCGTCATAAAACACACTTTAAGATCGCTTTATTTGGTGAAAAGGGTTTCTGCCAAACAACTTATTGCTTTATTTACACCATCAATGAACAAAATTGAAGTAATTTAAATTCAAAATGAGTTTTAACTTAGGTATACTGAAACTGTAAAATATCTAACTTATCATGTCACTTGATAGAAAATAACACATAACCACCCATATTATGTGGGATTTGTAACCTAAAAAATAGAGCAGGTTACATTACTGACATGTTAAATGCAGAGATAGAGGATAGTGTAATTTATTTACCTATGTAAGCAAGCAGCTAAGATGGTCCAAGCAACACAAAGATAAAGAATAACTACAAATACTACCAACCAGAGGACCATTTCCAGATGCTTGAAGCTGAAGGGTTGGACCCTACACTTTTTAAGTTGGTTCATGCATTACCATGTCGACTGCAATCTGTGGCAGACAGATGGTGACCAAAATTGGGTAAAAGTGTATAGTATAGATCATAATATAGTACTATATCAATGTATGTAGACAAATTTACAAGTCTAGAAACTAGAAAGTCGATAATCACAAAAAATCTACAAGGGAATTAACTACTTGCTGAGGGGCCCCTCCCCTCGTCCAACCCCTTTTAAACTAGTTGCAAAGCTTTTGTATTAAGATCCCTAACATGGACCATGTACAATAAGTTGTTGGTAAATCATCAATGTCACCATCAACGCAGTGACAAATGTGCCTTTCCAGCACTATATATCTATTATCCTCCATTTGAACTATTTAGTATTAGCAAAAATACATGACACTCTCCCACACACATACACACTTATTAACTCACACATATTTATTTCTCATCAAATGATAATGAATTTAATGGTATTCACACATACTCCAGCCCTAGAATGTTCGATCAAGATTTATATATATCAAAAGTCCGAGAGATACTAAGGTATAGTGTTGCTATTAGAGAAGGCTCATTTATACTATGTTGTCGAACTAAGTATATTCGAGCTTGTGTCTCAGGCACACTTTGTATATCTAGTAGTGCTTCATCTTAACTACTATAATTTAGACCTGATAGAAAGTCTTTCTATGAAAAGTCAAGACAAGAAGAATGCAAATAAAGGATAATACAATTGCTTTCTAATTAAAGTTGGACATAGACTCCTCGAATATCCTCAAGAATTTATGGATACCCAAGTGGCAGCAGCCGCAAAACTCCAAAAGGCCCGTAACTTTCAAATTATGGCAAGGAGACCTACCTGCGTCCCACTTATCCAAAAACTTTGATAAGTCACTATAGCCTATAAATGTTTTTATAGCTGAACTTCCAAACTGTACATACTACCTAGCATTACTTCATAGGTGCGACCTCAACATTGCTACTCAAGTAGATTGCACAATGAAACAGCACAAAATCTGAAAGCATAGACTGCATTTAAGAAGTTTAAACATACTGGTCCAGGTCATGCAGTCTAGATAGGTCAAGCTTCATTTTGTTCTCCATGATTCAGAAAAATATAATATTACAAAACTGGAAACAGGCATACCACAGTCCAGGATCTAGAAACAGTGGGTTCAGAGTGACTGTACTAGATCCCCTTTGCATACACCTGCCACGTCTCTTTCTTCTAGTGACACATAATAAATCATCAACATAAAGATCTTGGAATAAAAATACATAGCCATCTTTGTTTTAGAAAACTACTACAAGGACAAAGCCTTTTTTACCTTATGATGAGCTGATATGTATTTTCATTTCATTGTGGAAGATACTAGAAAATTATTCCAACAAACCGGTGATCAATGCATAGAGTTGAGGAATAAATGGCATGTATGGATCAAATAGGACAATTCAACTGAATTTACAAAATTGCATTAGGTTAAATACCAAGAACATTCTCTCTAGACTGATGAAAAAATTTATGTTCATCATGAGTCCGCGAATGAAAACAAAGAAACGGATGACAGCAACCTATCCATAGGCACAAACATAAGAACGGAATCCATGAGACATACCTATTGATCCAACACAAAGAAGTATTGAACCTATAACAGTTATCAAAATAAGAGATACCTGGTTTACAATAAATGGTCGACATATAGCAAGATCTTTAGCATCACTTTTCTTGGTAGGAAAAGAAGGGAGACATACTCATTGGCAGTGTGGAGACAAGTACCCCCAAGACCTTTAGTGCAGGTGGTGGTGAAACTGCATGAACACAAGAAAGAGAAGGGGGATTTGGCTGATTGGAGCAAAACTCAATTCCCGATATTCTTATTTTGTGTATATACTACCAATGCAAAGAAATTAAATGCATTTTATTACAGTAAATCGGTAAAGAAATTAACTGCATTATATTACTGTATTACAGTAACTTAGTACAAACAGCTTCTCTTCCAATTTAAAAGGACAAATCGGTTTTTGAACCAGTTGCAGCACTACAATTCTCTATGTTCCTAAAACACTTGCTGGCGGGTCTTCGCATAACGGAAATCTAACCAATATGAAAATTTTTCTATCTTCAACGTTTTGCACCATTGATTGCAATGTTGGTCTGTCTCAAAACTCATTGCTTGCAACCATCCAATACATTATCCCACATCTCTCAAAAGCCATGAGCGAGGGCTGAACATTGAGTAGATTTCCTCAACCTTTTCTGTCATCTTTGTATAAGGCATACACTCGAAGCATAATCTAAATTCACTACATGGTTCCTTACCCGAATCATGTGATAGTAAACATACTATGCTAAAGACGATCCACTGTTAGTCCGTAGTCAAATAAATAAATTACCAAAATCGGACTACCTACTGTTGTTTCCTAAACTTCAGGTAGCCTTCATGGTATCATATGAACCTCTCTTTCTTCTGTAGCAGCATTTATCAGGTCACTCATAATTGTTCTTTGTTCTTAAAAAGACAAATAACCAAGAAGAATCAATAGTTACCAACATTAGGAAGGGGAAAAAGATAGCCTCAGGTCTTAAAGGGAGTGCAAACTGTGAACAGAAAACAAATTGGATAAACTGATCAAACTATATTAACTTGGCGAGCATTGAAGTGAATCAAACAAACCTAGAACAACATGAGACGTGCAATCAAATTCTCTGATGTTCATTAGTACAGAACTTTTTTTGTCACAGATTAGTACAGAATGACAATGACCAAATTTAGATATTAAGGGATATTATAACAAGACGCGTGACTCTATTGCCACTGCTGCCACATAATTCTAGTTTAGTGTTGTCCCCCCTCTCAAATTTTAGTCTTGATGGGGAAGGTGGTATGAGTCATTTGTTGGAACTTGGAAGATAGACTCACCTCCAGCAGTGGAATTCTTTCGAAAAAATAATATTTTCCATTGATGAATGGAACAGTGTTCAGGTATACTAGAGCACTATGAGTTATTAAAATTCCTCAACTGCTTCTTGTTTGCAATTCATAAATGTAGTCATCATAAGGTGCAAAAGAACTTTACCTGCAACCACAGATGAAAAATTCAAATTACTTGACAAGAATACCGCAGCAAACCTCCTATGGAAAACAATTCAAAATCTAGCTAGGAAAAGAAAAGAAACTAAGACACTATACATTCAAATAGTATATCACCTTGATAACTTCAGATTTGATTAGCTTCTATAGAAGAAAATTATCAATCATATGTTGTATAACATCAGCACCTTCGGCATGCATATATTGATCCTTCACCTGTAAACATCTAATGAGCATTACAGACTTGACCTCGTACTATAGGTAAGTAAGGGCGAGACAGAAGCTTTCATCTTATTGTGTATTGCATTTTTATAATGTGTAACATCACCCATAATTTCAGTTCTAAACAGGTTCAAAAAAATTGAGGACTGTATAAGTATTATGAAAATCTGAAGCCCTTTCTAAAAGAGTACAAGCAGAACAGGGAAAATGAAAACCAAACAGCCTGCTAGGAAATTTGAATATTTAAATTTTGAGCAATTGCGTAATACTATAGATACTGACACCTTCCTGTTTGTTAATGCACATAGTCATGCTGCAAAAGCTTCTTTCAATCTATATGCTTTTAGCTGTATTTAGCTACAGGGTTTATTAAGTGAATGACAAATTACATTTAGTTACAAGGTTTATGACTTTCACTGAAATGAAGAAGAAATTATAAACTCTCTCTTCCTTCCATATCCTTCCTCTCCTTCAAACAAAGCATAAGATTAACAATTCGAAACATCAACATCCAATCACCAGCAACTACCTGTCCCACATTGCATTTCAACACCTAAAAATATTACTTTTATTGACTGCTTTAAATTGTTCTTTATTTTTTTTTTTAAATAAAAAAAGCTTTTGTAATGCCTTTCTCCCAGCTAGCTTTTAAATTCGACGAAAAGAACAATAGAGTAGCGTAAAGTATATATCATGCTCCAAGGGTGTCAATGTATTCCACTAGCTCTTCCCACCACCACCACCTGGTCTATAATATCTTTTCATTTTTTAGCACCAGGCACTCCTCCACTATGTCACCTACATGTCTAAAGTGGCAAAGTGGTCCAGAAGCAGACATGGTGGGTGCTAGCCATTAGCCAAAATCTCTTTCTTATTTTTCTAGTAATGTAAGGTTTGTTCAAGGTGAATAACTAGTCAATAATTTTGTTTCCTAGTTCTTTTTTTATACCTGAATAAATCCTTGAGGGCCACCAACCGTTTGGTTCAAAACTCGATGAATAATGGGCCCACTATCTACCCTTCTCCTCTTAACTACCAGCTTTTTCCTCCAGCCCCGTTCAAACTCGAGATATGCACCTAACCCGCACATCACTCGTTGTGCTCTTACCAACCCTCTATCCTTCCCCACTCTGCTTACTAATACTTGAAGCTATTAAACAAGCAAGGAAAAGAAAAGAAAACATGAACATACAGGACAAAGATATGAGTCTCGAACGTGCTTTTTCAGTCTTAAATCTGTGAGAGAGATGAAAGAAAGTCTAATTTCTACATATTATCAAAAATAAAGTGTAATTTACACTTATATCAACGTAAATTAAATGTGACTTGACTCTAGTTCCAGGTGAACCAACAAAATATCTATAAAATGATCTGGGTAGTCAAGTGGTTAAGTGTATGCAGTGGGGAAGGAGAGACCTGAATAACACTGTGAGCAGCAAATCTATGCCTGCTCCTGTGAAAGCTGACGTCGACTTTGTCCCATGACACTCGAGATAAACCAGTCACTAATTCCTCTGCATCATTGTCCAAGCATGAATGCGACAATAGTTAGAAGACAAGAAAGGAATACATATCCACATAAAATACAAAAGGCATGAAACTCAGCTTCCGAGATCACAATTTCAAGTGGACTAAAACAAAACACAATTGCAAGAGAACAAGCACGCAAACCAACCAGAGTAGTGCAATTATACAAACTTTGCTATGTCTAAAAAGGATGAGGGGTGAGGGCTTATGTTACATGCATTTGTTTAGGAGCTACATATTCATTTGACGTGGTGTAAGCATCCGCAATGAGTACATGCAGTTTTTTCAAATTTTGAGAAATGGCAAAGAAATACTCATACCCAGTGCACACCTGTTTCGTCATGATACTGATTCATTAAAAAAATGAAGGATCCATGAAACAAATAGGGAACTTTTTGTCATAAGAAAAGAGTTACAAACCTTCCACCTTATCCAAAGAATTATCTTCCTTCACAACGGACTCACCCTGCTCACCATCGCATGCCTTGCAATGTTCTTCGTACACAATGTGAGGATACTTTTCATCTGAGGAGTCTACCCACTACAAGCACCAAAATGGATTTTGCAGATAAGATCTAATAGGTGGGAGCTGAAACATATATAATTGGAAGATTGTACCTTGGGAAGTTCATTATTACGTCTAATAGATGATGTCCTCCAACCAACGATATCTAAACAGTATCTGTTAAAGAAAAATGGTCTATCTTCAAAAGTTAGGGTATCATAAATTGCTGAATGGCTGATTCAACAATGTAATCAGGATACGGTCACAGCCAACATTTGAATATGCAACCCGGCGCTTGAATGAACGCAATGCAGACCTATATTCATGGATTTTGCAATGAATGAGAATTATACAGTAACATTTACTGCAGGTAACAAAAAAACTCAAGACCAAGCAAATCCTATATGTACTGTATTAATCTCCATAACATACATGAATCGTAGTTCACCATCATCTTCCAACATGCATTTAAGTAATGGGGGCTTCCCTTCATCATTATCACCAAGAAAAAGGTGCCGTCCCGTTCTCTTGAATATCCAATGAATTATATGAAAAGCAGCTTTCTCTAAGGCAGTTACACCAAAAAGAAAAGGCACCTGACAATACCTTAAAAATTAATACAACCAAAAGTTTTGACAGCTAACAAAGCATCTATTATAGTCTATATAGTATCAAAATAAAGGGGTGTGAATCCATCTCCATCTGCTCCTAAACAAATTTGGCCAATAACGAGGCAAAGGGCTAGTAATGACACTGGTACCTGCTTGTTACCCCTAGAACCAAGATGTGGTGTGGCAACAGTGACAAAATTTATCGGTTGCAAACCAGCTATTGTGCCCTTCGGTCGTTCTTCACATGCATTGGCTGATAAATCCACCATATTCTCCAGTCTTGGAGGTCTGTATAATCTCCCAATGGCATATCTTGAAACCAACCCTCCAACAGAATGGGCAACGAACGAAATTTTATTCAGACCTGGCTTTCCCTTGATCACTTCAAGAACCTAAGTCCATTTCCACATTTGTTAGAGAGTTTGGTAGACATACCAAGCTATAGAGCAGGAAAAGGATTCAACAGAAACAAAAAGAAGCAAAAAGAAGAATGAATAGTACTAAAGAAATCAACCTCCTCAGCCAATCTCTCACCCATTACATCCACGCCATCCAATGTTAGTTTTGCCATATTACATTCACTACCTGCAGAACAAATCATCTTCATTAGCCCTTCTTTTGGAATCCATTTTCTGTGCACTTGTACCAAATAGTCTTTCGAGATGCACGTGCAACTGAAGCAAGATATTATGTCTATACAATCATGCGGGTATCTCACTAGTACTCGGCTAAACCGAAATAGATAATAGAGCGTAGAATTACATATTTTAAAATTCCAGAGGGAATCTGCTCTGACAGAATCACTATAGATATCTATTCACAGAGGAAAGTTCACATAAGAGACAAAGAAACTGCGAACTCCATTCAGAGCAGACTATTACCTTAAGTTGACACTACGGATGAAACTATGCAAATGAGAATTTCACTACAAGAACTCAGTGAGTACAGTTGCCCACCCTTAATCCCACCAAGCGCAATACAAAGGAAAGGGGGGGGGGGGGGGATAGTGGGGTAGGGGAAATTAGATAAAGAAAACTTAGTAGCACTCCATCCTCATAAACAATGATATTCACCATCTTCTTATGAAGATATAATACTTGTATGTAAGAAGTGAAAAGGCTATTGACTCCCATGCCACGTTGAAGAGAACAAAAATTGAGCAAAACCAATATTTGTTTTACCAGCGATTACATATTTTAGCATCATCACTCTCTTCTGGTATCACATTGCTTGCTTTACTCAAGTGAAAGTTTCTAGATAAGAGACAACAACCACAACAATAACTAATGCAGGAAAATGTTATAAAAAATAGTATCCGCTTTCTAATAACTTAAAACTTTTAGATGAGGCAAAGGTCTTAGATTCAAGCCTTACCGCCACTCATCAACAAATATTTTCACGTACTTGGCCTAAGAAAAAGAACCATGCCCCCACGTGAGGCAACGTGTTGTAGACCTAAACTGCATCAATAAAAGTGACCCCTCTATAATAACTTAGACTTTTCAATTAGATGGTTTAGAGAACCAAGTGAATTCAACATGAACAATACTTTCGAGAACTAGAAGCCAAACATAGAGAGGTACAACAAAAACTTGTTGATAACAACTTAATCTAATGACTCTCAATTAAATTAAGAAAATAAATTCACCTCAGCAGTCAAATGATTACTAATAGGTTATATTAAGTAGTAGCATATATGATATTTCAGTGCTTATATAACCGTACAAGCAGAAAAATTTCAGATGCTTTTGGGATTGAGTTAGGCCCAAGGTCCATTTCTTTGACATGGTATCAGAGCCAGACCCGTTCCCGTTTGGGCCCCATTAATTTGCCCACGCCAGTCTAGGCGTGCGGGGGGTGTTAGAGTGGGTGTCGTGTTGGGTTTTTGGAATGTGAAGAGTGTGAATGGGAAATGGGTGGAAAGGTGAAAAGGTTCCTTGTCATAAAGGAAATGCACTTTCTCCCACATTGGTAGAGGAAAAGGCTTTTGTTGGGTTTAAATAGAGAAGTGCTTCTTTTAACTCCTAAAAGGGTTGAGAAGAAGGGAAGCCTCGCGCCGTCGTCGCTCGCTCGTCTCGGCTTTGGCTTCGGATTCGGTCCATTGATATGATTGATTGATTTAATTTTTTGGACCAACAAAAACCAAAAATATTAATAATAATACTTTGTTATTAATAATCCGTTTTTGTAACGGAAATCTGAATTGAATTCAGAATTCAGATTGATTCCTCCACTTCAATATTTTCCCGTTATGTATTAACACCAGCCATTAGTGTGGTCTTCTGTAACAGCCATATCTGAAAGGTGGTGACTCTTCATATTCTGCCTTCCCTTGGCTATAAATAGATATCTTTCGTCAGTCTTTTGATATACACAGAACATACAGAAATACCATCTGATTATCCCCTCTCTTTTCTGCATACAAAAGTAAGTCGTGTGATTTGATTCGTTCCTTTGAGTTCGCAGAGTTCTACGGTTTGAAGTGCCGCTACCGTAAACTGTTATCCCGTTCCATCCTGGGAGAAATTAACCCGTGAACCTTGGGCAACTGTGAGGGGGTTAGATTTCTTAAGGAGACACAAGTAACTTGTGGGCTCGGGATCGTCCCATACACACTGATTATACATATCTGTTTTGTATTTTCTGATTTATTTAAACGCAGGAACAACAAGCTTAAGAAATCTAAGAGACTGGTTAAGGAGACTAAAACCTTCGTGGTTTTCTACTCCTATTTACTGTTAATTAATCTGTTGTGGAGACTAAAAGCCTTCTTGGTTATTCTACTCCAACTGTTTAAACAGTTTGTTTGTATTCGGTTTGAAGATTTAAATACTTCACCGGTAGTTGATACTGTTTCTGCTTGTGTCATTTTGACAGAGATAACAAACGGAGTGGATCCAACTGTCCCTGTTGTGAGTACTACTGCTACCACAGTTTCTGGTGCTGCAGGGTCTAGCCGTGCTGCTACTGCAACAGTTATGCCACCTGCAGAAAAGCCGGGAAAGTTTTCTGGTGTGGACTTTAAAAGATGGCAGCAAAAGATGTTTTTTTATCTGACCACTTTAAGTCTGCAAAGGTTTATTAAGGAGGATGCTCCGGTCCTGACTGATGAAACACCTGAAAACGAACGCTTCCTTGTGATTGAGGTTTGGAAGCATTCTGACTTCCTATGCAAGAATTATATTCTAAGTGGCTTGGAAGATGACTTGTACAATGTTTATAGTAATGTTGAAACGTCAAAGAATCTGTGGAATGCATTGGAAAAGAAATATAAGACTGAAGACGCTGGACTGAAGAAATTTGTGGCTTCCAAATTTCTGGTTTATAAGATGGTGGATAACAAATCTGTTGTATCCCAAGTCCAAGAACTTCAAGTTATTATTCATGATCTCCTTGCTGAAAGTTTGATCCTGATTAATACTTACTCCCTCCGTCCCAAAATAAGTGTCTGGGTTTGACTGGGCACAAAGTTTAAGAAAATAGAAAGACTTTTCAATCCTGTGGTTTAAAATGAAAGGTGTGCGTAATGTGAGCCAGTGTCTTTAAATCCTGTGGCACAAAATAAATCTTAGATTTAAAGAGTTGCCATAAAAGGAAAGAGGCACTCATTTTGGGACAAACAAAAAATGAAAGGTAGACACTCATTTTGGAACGGAGGGAGTATGTTAAAAGTATTAATTATATTGTTGCTAACAAACTTTTCTTTGAAGGTTTGATGATTAATGAGGCGTTTCAAGTTGCCGCCATGATTGAAAAGTTGTCTCCGTTACGGAAGGACTTTAAAAATTACTTGAAACATAAGCGCAAGGAGATGACCCTTGAAGATTTGATTGTACGCTTAAGAATTGAAGAAGACAACAAATCTGCTGAAAAGAAGGCTCGTGGAAATGCTACAATAGCGGGAGCAAATATTGTTGAGCATAATCCAAATCAGAATAAGAGAAAGAAGCCTTCTGGAGAAAAGATCAACCCTAGCAAGAAAAAATTCAAGAAAAATTGCTACAACTGTGGCAAGAGTGGACATAAGTCCGCAGACTGTCGTGTAGCGAAGAAGGACAAGGACAGGAAAAAGGAAAAAGGTCAAGCAAACATGGTTGAAGAAAATAAATTGGCCCAAGGAGTGCAAGACATTGATCTGTGTGCTATGATTTCTGAATGCAACTTAGTTGGAAATCCTAAAGAATGGTGGATTGATTCAGGAGACCCGCCATGTTTGTGCTGTGAGGGAAGCCTTTGCTTCGTATGCTCCCGCTGGACCTGATGAGACACTCTCTATGGGCAACGCTGCAACGGCCAAAATTGAAGGCTATGGAAAGATATGCCTCAAGATGACATCTGGCAAGGTTGTGACTCTGAACAATGTTCTTCACGTTCCTAAAATACGGAAGAACTTGGTGTCTACTGCACTTCTCGTTAAAAATGGGTTTAGATGTGTTTTTGTTTCTGACAAAGTTGTAATAACTAAGAATGAGTTGTAAGTAAGAAAAGGTTACCTGACTGAGGGCCTTTTCAAACTCAATGTAATGGTCGTTGACACTATGAATAAAATTGCAGCTTCTTCTTACTTATTTGAGTCAAATAATTTATGGCATTCTCGTTTGGGACATGTCAATTATAAAACCTTGCGGAAAATAATCAATTTGGAAGTATTGCCTAAAATTTGATTGCGAAAAGTCAAAATGTCAAATATGTGTTGAGTCTAAATATACTAAATACCCTTACAAGTCAATTGAAAGGGATTCTGAACCATTAGACTTAATTCATACGGACATTTGTGACATGAAGTCAATACCATCTCGCGGTGAAAAAAGTATTTCATAACTTTTATTGACGATAACACTCGTTACTGCTATGTTTATTTACTTAGTAGTAAAGATGAGGCAATTGATGCATTTAAGCAATACAAGAATGAAGTTGAAACGCAACTTAACAAAAAGATCAAAATGATAAGAAGTGATAGGGGCGGCGAATATGAATCTCCTTTTGAACAAATATGTTTGGAATATGGCATCATTCATCAAACAACTGCCCCTTACACGCCTCAATCTAATGGGATTGCGGAAAGGAAAAATCGAACATTAAAGGAGATGATGAATGCCTTGTTAATAAGTTCGGGTTTGCCCCAGAACTTGTGGGGGGAAGCTATATTCACGGCTAATCAAATACTCAATCGAGTTCCCCATAGCAAAACGCTTTCCTTTCCATACGAAAAGTGGAAAGGAAGGAAGCCCAACTTGAATTATTTCAAAGTGTGGGGGTGTTTGGCAAAAGTGTAAGTCCCAAAACCCAAAAGAGTTAAGATAGGACCGAAAACAGTTGATTGTGTTTTCATTGGATATGCTATAAACAGTAAAGCATATCGATTTCTGGTTCATAAATCAGAAAATCCCGACATTCATGTAAATACGGTGATGGAATCCGATAGTGCTGAATTTTTGAAAATATATATCCGTATAAGAAAGAATGTGAGTCAGTTGGTGAAAGATCCAAACGACCTCGGGAAGGAACCAAAGGAAAATTCACCAAATGAGGAAGAACTAAGACGTAGCAAGCGTCAAAGAACTTCTACTTCATTTGAAGATGACTTTGTCACTTTTCTTTTGGGAAGCCATGTCGTCTTCAGACTCTCCATTTTGGAAAGAGGCAGTCAATAGTGAAATAGAATTTATTTTGAACAACCATACTTGGGAGTTGGTTGATCTTCCTCCTGGAAACAAACCATTAGGTTCTAAGTGGATTTTCAAAAGGAAAATGAAAGCTGATGGCACTATTGACAAGTACAAGGCAAGGCTTGTTGTCAAAGGCTATAGACAACAAGAAGGTCTTGACTACTTTGACACATACTCGCCGGTAACCAGAATTACATCCATACGTATGTTAATAGCGTTAGCCGCCGTGTATGGTCTTGAAATCCATCAAATGGATGTTAAGACAGCGTTTTTAAACGGGGATTTGGAGGAAGAAATTTACATGGAACAACCTGAAGGGTTTGTGGTTCCGGGAAAAGAAAAGATGGTGTGTAAACTAGTTAAGTCGCATTATGGACTAAAACAAGCACCTAAACAATGGCATGCGAAATTTGATCATACAATGTTGTCAAATGGCTTTAAAATTAACGAGTGTGATAAATGTGTTTACATTAAGAACACTCCTAATTATGTAGTCATTGTTTGCTAATATGTGGATGACATGTTGATAATGAGTAATGACATTGCCAATATAAATGCTACAAAACGCATGCTAACTAAAAATTTGATATGAAAGACTTAGGAGTTGCCGACTTAATTCTGGGTGTTAAGATCCATAAGACTCCTCAAGGTCTGGCTTTGTCTCAATCTCATTACATGGTGCTTGAAAAATTTAAATGTTTGGATTTTAAAGTTTCAAAGACTCTTATTGATGTAAACCTTGTTCTTAAAAAGAACAAAGGTCAAAGCACGTCGCAACAGGATTATGCTCGTTGTTAGAAACCTAAGTTGTATATAACTAGGTTAGCGTAGTAGTCCGTTCCATATTGGGAAAGACTTTGTATAGTAATTATAAATAGGACTTATTTGTATATCTCTATTCTACAATCAATAATATTTTTCCTGAAATTCTCACATGGTATCAGAGCAGTTGTGAGAAAATATTGTTGTGCAAAACACCAGCAACTCCCCGGCACCGTGCAAATTTCCTGTGACCTAGGTGGCTGTCCGAGTTAGATTCGATTTCTGGTAGTATTGTGCAAAATCCAACACCACTACAAGGTCCCTCTGCAAATTCCGACCTTACCCCAGTCAGACCCACCGGAATCCGGCAAGCCACACGCCCACACGCACCGGAAACAGTGAGGTCTCCGGCGGCGCGTCAGTCCACGCGCCGAGCGCGTGAGAGGTGTTCCGACAGTTTTTTGACCTAACTTCTTTTTTCTTTTGTGTTCGTCGGCAAATTTCGAGCATACCAGTCCACTTTTCATCAAATTTTGACAACTTCCGGCGACTGAAGTTACTGTTCCGGGACGGTTTACTGTTCCAATTTTTTTTCTGCTACTTTTTGGCAATATTTTGGGACTGTTCTAGCAATTACTTAATCATGTCTTTGGGATTTGATGCTTTTGGTTCCAAAAACTCCGGCGTTGGACACTCAAATCTTATGATTACTTCGGAACCCTTGCTTGGAAGTTCGAATTACTTAGCCTGGGCTTCATCGATTGAGCTATGGTGCAAGGGTCAGGGTGTCCAAGATCACTTGACCAAGAAGGTTAGTGAGGTAGATGAGAAAGCTAAGGCAAATTGGGAGAAGACGGATGCTCAGTTGTGCAGTCTTTTGTGGCGATCCATTGATCCTAAATTAATGCCTCTGTTGCGTCCATTCCAGACATGTTATTCAGTTTGGGAAAAGGCTCGCACCCTATATACTAATGACATATCTCGTTTTTATGATATGATTTCTCGGATGACTAATTTGAAGAAACAAGAACTGGATATGTCAACTTATTTGGGACAGGTACATGCAGTCATGGAAGAATTTGAGATGCTGATGCCAGTCATGGCTAGTGTGGACAAGCAACAAGAGCAGCGACAGAAGATGTTTCTAGTTCTTACACTTGCTGGCCTTCCAACAGACCTTGATTCGGTGCGTGATCAGATTTTGGCCAGTCCTGCGGTCCCTACCATAGATGATTTATTCTCTCGATTACTTCGACTTGCTGCACCACCCAGTCACACAGTGGTTTCATCACCGGCCGACTCCTCTGTTCTAGCTTCACAAACTCGACAGAATCGAACACCTCAGACAATGGGCAATCAGACATCTTATAATACGGGGAATCGAAGTCGAGGTGGAGGTTCAACTGGAAATCGAGGTGGAGGTCGTTCTGGGAGAGTTCGACCCAAGTGTAGTTACTGTTCCAGGCTCGGACACACCCGTGAAGCATGCTACACTCTGCGTGATGATATTTTACGTGAACAGAATGCAAATGTTGCTCAATCTGACACTGCAGGTAACCAGGGAGTAAAGTTATCTGAAGCAGAATATAATGAGTTCCTTCAGTATCAGGCAAATAAGCAGACGCCATCTCAAGTAGCTTCTATTGCTCAGACTGGTAATCAGGTTGCTTGTGTCTCACAGTCTAGTACTCTTGGACCGTGGGTCATTGACTCAGGTGCTTCTGATCATATTTCTGGTAATAAATTTCTTTTCTCTAGCATTGTTTATTCACCGTCCCTTCCTACTATCACCTTAGCGAATGGTTCCCAAGCAAAAGCAATATGAATTGGACAAACTAGTCCTCTATCCTCTTTACCTTTGAAATCCGTACTTTATGTCCCTGGTTGTCCCTTTAATCTCATATCTGTCAGTCGTCTCTCTCGTACCCTTAATTGTTCCATAACATTTTCTAATGATTCTGTTGATATACAGGACCGCAGTACGGGACGGATGATTGGCGCAGGACGTGAATCACATGGTCTTTACTATCTTACCTCTCCTAACTCCTCTACAGCATGTCCAGTCACAGATTCTCCAGAATTACTTCACAGACGTTTTGGACATCCTAGTTTATTCAAGCTTCAGAAGATGGTCCCTAGCCTATCTAGTTTGTCCACATTAGATTGTGAGTCGTGTCAACTTGGGAAACATACTCGCTCTACTTTTACGCGTTGCAGTGAGGGTCGTGCAGAGTCTATTTTTTCTTTAGTTCATTATGATATTTGGGGTCCTAGTAGAGTCAGTTCAACCTTGGGTTTTCGTTACTTTGTTAGTTTCATAGATGATTATTCAAGATGTACTTGGATATTTTTAATGAAAGATCGTTCCAAGTTGTTTTCTATATTCCAAAACTTTTGTGCTGAAATACAAAATCAATTTGGTGTTTCTATTCGCACTTTTCGCAGTGATAATGCTTTAGAATACTTATCTTCTCAACTTAAGCAGTTTATGGCTTCTCAGGGCATTACTCATCATACATCTTGTTCATATACTCCTCAGCAAAATGGGGTGGCTGAGAGGAAGAATAGGCATCTCATTGAGACTGCTCGCACTCTTCTTATTCAATCTCATGTTTCGCTGCATTTTTGGGGCGATGCAGTTCTCACATCTTGTTATTTAACTAATCGAATGCCCTCTTCTTTCATCCGGAATCAAGTTCCCCACTCCATATTGTTTCCTGAGTCACCTTTGTACTCTCTTCCCCCACGTGTTTTTGGGAGCACATGTTTCGTCCATAACTTTGCCCCTGGGAAAGATAAATTAGCTCCCCGTGCTCTCAAATATGTATTCCTTGGTTATTCTCGTGTTCAAAAAGGATATCGGTGCTACTCACCTGATCTTCGTCGTTATCTTATGTCAGCAGATGTTACGTTCTTTGAGACTCAACCTTACTTTGTGTCTTCTTCTAACCATTCTGATATCCTTGAGGTCTTACCTTTGCCGATTTTTTAGGAGTCCGTAGTTGTTCCTCCTGTCGTTGCTCCTCCTATCGTTACTCCTACTACCGTTGCTCCTCCTACAGTTACTCCTCTTGCCCCTCACATCATTATTACAGCCCCAGAGCCTCCACTTATCACTTATCATTGTCGTCCACGTCCAGCAGTAGAACCAGGTGATTCATGTCCAGCACCGGATTCTTCACTTACTGCGGACCTGTCCCCTCTCAGTCTATCAATTGCACTTCGAAAAGGTACGCGCTCCACAGCCAATTCTAATCCTCATTATGTTGGCTTGAGCTATCATCGCTTATCATCACATCATCAAGCCTTTGTGTCGTCCTTGTCTTCTATTTCTATACCTAAGTCTACAGGTGAAGCACTTTCCCATCCAGGATGGCGACAGGCTATGATTGATGAGATGTCTGCTCTACGTGCTAGTGGTACTTGGGATCTTGTCTCGCTTCTTCCCGAAAAATCTACTGTTGGTTGTCGATGGGTTTATGCAGTCAAAGTTGGTCCGAATGGCCAAATTGATCGACTAAAGGCTCGCTTGGTTGCAAAAGGTTATACTCAGATATTTGGGCTTGATTACAGTGACACTTTCTCTCCGGTTGCCAAGATAGCCTCTGTTCGTCTTTTTCTATCCATGGCAGCTGTTTGTCATTGGCCTCTATATCAGCTGGACATTAAGAATGCTTTTCTGCATGGTGATCTTAAGGAGGAGGTTTATATGGAGCAACCACCTGGGTTTGTTGCTCATGGGGGAGTCTAGTGGTATGGTATGTCGATTGCGTCGGTCACTTTATGGTTTGAAACAGTCTTCTCGCGCCTGGTTTGGTAAGTTTAGCACAGTTGTTCATAAGTTTGGCATGACTCGTAGTAAAGCTTATTACTCCGTCTTCTATCGGCATTCTGCTTCAAACTTGTGTATTTATTTGGTGGTCTATGTTGATGATATTGTTATCACTGGGAATGTTAAATTGAAACAACATCTTTTTCGACACTTCCAGACTAAGGATCTAGGCAAATTGAAGTACTTTCTAGGCATCGAGGTTGCTCAATCTAAGTCATGCATTGTTATCTCCCAGCGGAAGTATGCCCTAGACGTTCTTGAGGAGACATGAATGAAAGGCTGCAGACTAGTTGATACTCATATGGATCCGAATGTTCAGCTTAGGCCAGGACAGGGGGAGCCTTTTAGTGATCCTGCAAGGTACAGACGGTTGGTTGGTAAGTTGAATTATCTCACTGTGACTCGGCCTGATATTTCTTTTCCTGCGAGTGTTGTAAGTCAATTTATGAACTCTCCGTGTGAGAGTCACTGGGATGCAGTTATTCGCATTCTTCGATATATAAAGTCATCCCAGGCAAAGGATTGCTCTTCGAGAATAGAAGCCATGAACGAATTGTTGGGTATACAGATGCTGATTGGGCAGGATGTCTATATGATAGGCGTTCTACATCTGGTTATTGTGTTCTAGTAGGGGGTAATCTGGTGTCCTGGAAAAGCAAGAAGCAAAATGTGGTTGCCCGATCTAGTGCAGAGGCAGAATATCGAGCCATGGCTGTAGCTACTTGCGAACTGATTTGGATCAAACAGTTACTGAGAGAATTGAGGTTTGGAGTAATCAGTCTTATGGAACTTGTGTGTAATAATCAAGCTGCTCTTCAGATTGTGTCAAATCCAGTGTTTCATGAAAGGACCAAGTACATTGAGATTGACTGTCACTTTGTCAGAGAGAAGATACTATCAGGAGACATTGTTACAAGATTTGTGAAGTCAAGTGATCAGCTTGCAGATGTTTTTACTAAGTCACTTACTGGTCCGTGTATTAGTTATATTTGTAGCAAGCTCGGTTCATATGACTTGTATGCACCGGCTTGAGGGGGAGTGTTAGAAACCTAAGTTGTATATAACTAGGTTAGCGTAGTAGTCCGTTCCATATTGGGAAAGGTTTTGTATAGTAATTATAAATAGGACTTAGGGGTCGTTCGGTTTGGCTTGTGTTTTACGCGGGTATTAACTATTAATGCGGGTATTAGTAATGTGGGTATTAATAATGTGTGTATTAATAATGTGTGTATTAATAATGTGGGTATTGCTAATGCGGGTATTAGTTATGTGGGGTTTAATAATGTGGGTATTAGCCACGCATATATTATAGCGTAGGGATTATTTGTTGAATCACTGATATATTACAAATTAACAAAAAATATTATTATTTAAAATATTTATTTACTCCTTAAATAAAATTTTAAAATATCCTTATTATTATGAGGGTTAATTTTGTCATTTTAAATTTTAATACCTGCATTATTAATACCCACATTATTAATACCACCTTCTACCCCGCATAAAATAATACATAGATTCCCGCATTAATAATGCGGGTATTAATAATGCGGAATATACAAAAACGCAACCAAACGTTGCACTAATTTTATGCAGGTATTAAAATTTCACAAAAACCAACCGAACGCTGCGCTAAATTAACGCTGAGTTTTGTGCGGGTATTAAATGTTAATACTTTGAACCGAACGACCCCTTATTTGTATATCTCTATTCTACAATCAATAATATTTTTCCTGAAATTCTCACACGTGTTTTGGGAAGTTTGATGTACATCATGAATTGTACTCGTCCAGATATAGCTTGTGCTATAAGTAAATTAAGTCGATACACGAGTAATCCCAATCGAACTCATTGGATGGCAATGAAACGTGTTTTGGGATATTTAAAATACACCCAAGACTTTGCCTTGCATTACAACAAGTATCCGGCGGTCATTGAAGGATATTGTGATGCCAATTGGATCACCGGCACAACTGATTCTAAGTCCACAAGTGGATATATTTTCGCACTTGGTGGAGGAGCCGTATCTTGGAAATCGTCCAAACAAACGTGTATTGCCCACTCTACAATGGAAGCTGAATTCATAGCTTTAGATAAGGCCGGTGAAGAAGCTGAATGGCTTCGGAACTTTTTGGAAGACATTCCGCTCTGGCCTAAGCCGTTGACACCAATTTGTATACATTGTGATAGTCAATCGGCTATACGACGAGCTAGGAATGTCATGTATAACGGTAAGAATCATCATATACGATGAAGGCATAAAACCGTTAGGGAGCTACTCTCTAGAGGAATTATCACCATTGATTACGTGAAGTCAAGGGATAATGTGTCGGATCCGCTTACAAAAGGCCTAACTAGAGAGGAGGTTGAGTGTTCATCGAAGGGAATGGGACTATGGCCAAGGACAAGTCATCACGGCGGCAACTCTACCTAGGAGACTGGAGATTCCAAGAACTAGGTTAAAGGAGAATACAAAGTTGTGTATGACGGTCCAACATTGTCAATTAAATTTTTGGTCCATTCTCGTAATGAGACAATGTTCAAGTACCAAGGATAAAATGCTAGAGGCATTTTTTAATGATTATCTAAGTTTGATATTGTAATTATTAAATAGTGTACATCTATGAGATTACATATTTAGAAATCACCTATGTAAGTGTGAAGTGGAAGCCGCTTCAAGGAGAATTCTGTATGACCAATTCTCTAAGCATTTATGAAACCAGACGGTGTTCATGGCTGAAATGAACACAACAGTGAGAACCAAAGACGGTTAAGGATTAGTTGTGTGACTTACGTTGTCTAGGTATACACCAAAGCTCAACAGTTCAAAGATATCAAATCTACCGATTGACCGAGTATATCCGATGTATGTTCACTACGGAAAGTTCAAAGGGAAACCTACTTATCCCGATGCAACTAATTCTTTCTTGCAAATCACATAAGTCTGTCATGCATATTTCCATAATATAGCCATTCCCCATTCATGTGGAGGATTGTTGGGTTTATGGAATGTGAAGAGTGTGAATGTGAAATGGGTGGAAATGTGAAAAGGTTCCTTATCATAAGGGAAATGCACTTTCTCCCACATTAGCAGAGGAGAAGGCTTTTGTTGGGTTTAAATAGAGAAGTGCTTCTTTTAACTCCTAAAAGGGTTGAGAAGAAGGGAAGCCTCGCGCCGTCGTCACTCGCTCGTCTCGGCTTCGGATTCGGTCAATTGATATGATTGATTGACTTAATTTTTTAGACCAACAAAAACTAAAAATATTAATTAATATTAATAATAATACTTTATTATTAATAATCCATTTTTGTAACGGGAATCTGAATTGAATTCAGAATTCAGATTGATTCCTCCACTTTAATATTTTTCCGTTATGTATTAACACTAGCAGCCATTAGTGTGGTCTTCTGTAACAGCCATATCTGAAAGGTGGTGACTCTTCATATTCTGCCTTCCCTTAGCTATAAATAGATGTCTTTCGTCAGTCTTTTGATATACACAGAACATACAGAAATACCATCTGATTATCCCCCCTCTTTTCTGCATACAAAAGTAAGTCGTGTGATTTGCTCCGTTCCTTTGAGTTCGCAGAGTTCTACGGTTTGAAGTGCCGCTACCGTAGAACTGTTATCCCGTTCCATCCCGGAAGAAATTAACCCGTGAACCTTGGGCAACTGTGAGGGGGTTAGATTTCTTAAGGAGACACAAGTAACTTGTAGGCTCGAGATCGTCCCATACACACTGATTATACATATCTGTTTTGTATTTTCTGATTTATTTAAACGCAGGAACAACATGTCGTCCCACATTGGTTGGGGAACGGGGGGTTGTTTATATATATGGACTTGGGCAATCCTCTCCCCTTAAGCTAGCTTTTGGGATTGAGTTAGGCCCAAGGTTCATTTTTTTGACAGAAAGAAATAACTTTGGCTTATCACCAAAAACAAAATAACCTCAATCTACGATCTATTTGAAGTGAATTTTTTCTGGAACAGAGTCAAACGGGAATGTATTAGCAAATACAATTCCAGTCACGATACTTATTTATTCCTTTTACCTTGTTCTCGTTCATATGCAATTTACTTGCACTTGGAACAAATGATGTCGTTCATATGCATTAAAGACACAGTATGAAAGCAAATATCTATCGACATAAGAGGCATAGGATAACAAAATGGATACCTATGCCGGCAAATGGTAAGTGTAGCAGGGCTAAAGGGTAGAAGAATTGCAGTATGCAGAAACACAAGCATGTGAAACTAGCAACTCCACTCTAAATAGATGCACTTACAATGAACAAAAACTTTGTCAGGAAGCCTCCGAACAAACTGCTCAGCACCAAACTTCCAGTCTGTGGCACTGTTGAAATACATCAAATAACAAAACCAAGCTATAAGTACCTTCATTTTCAGCCCAAACCATAAAAGGAAATAATTTTCATTCGTTCTCATAATTTCTATCATTAACTCCAATAGAAAAACGTCCCACAGTAGTAGTTCGAATACAATTGGCTAGCAGCTACGTGTTTCAAGCGGGATATCCTTATGCAGAAAACATAGTGAACGCGTAATGCATTCTAAAAGCAGCTTTTCTTTAGTGACATGGACATTTTCGCAATCTGCCTGCTGAAAGAAACATTCAGTATGATCACGGAAAATAGCATAGATCTTAGATGAATAAGACTTCGCCAATCAATAGTGCAAAATAAGTTCCAATAATTTCCTAGATAATGAAGCAATAAATTTAAAAAGACTGGTTAACTGCTATAATATGTAGAGGTGACCTCATACTGTACAACGAAATTTTACACTTTTAGTGCTCCAAAGAAAATAAGACAGGGTATTTACTACAACAGGCAGAGGTGACATGATCTTTTAAAGAAATTTTATATTGATTGTGTATATAACTTAAACTCATTGAAACGGCTTTCCATTTCCAAAGCAAGTATACTATTGATATCCCTAGTAACCTAAAATAGCGGTAGACAAATTACGAATGTTAAAATCACTATCAAATACAAGCAGCTAAAATCAGAATTCTCCATAATTTCCTTCTAGTAGGTTCCAAGAAATTCCTAAATAATGAAGCAATAGTTAAATAAATAAGAGTATAAGTAATATAAGAAATCTTTACACTTTCCGTTCACAAAAGAAAATAAGTCAGGTTAACTGCTACAACATGTAGAGGTGACCTCAGTTCACCAAAGAAATAAAACATGTTAACTATAGTTTCATTGATAGTGTATATAATTTAAACTCATTGAAACGACTCCTTCATTTCCAAAGCAAGTATAATATTCATATCACTAGTAACTTAAAATCAAAATTCTCCATATTTTCCTTCTAATTAGATTATTTTAATTCAATTATAAGAAAACAAAAATACTAAAACTATACACACACACACAGACCTTCCGAGAATACCGTGGATCATTATAACAAGATGATGAGCTTGTGATATTTTACAAGTGAATACATCTTCGCCTCCGTTAACTGTTTCCGTTGAGCAAACTCCTCCTCCTCCGTTATTTACTTTTCCGTTTTTCATACTCGTTAATTTGGACTTTTGATTTTAGCTAAAGATTTTTTGGATCAGAATTTGAAGTGAAAATGAATACTATAAGGAAGCTCTTGACGTGGCGGGGATTGCATTCTATCTGAAACTACAAGGGTTAACGGATACGGAAAAGATTACCAAAAATAAAAATAAAAATAAAAATACTCTTAGCTCCTCTTTGTTTATAAAACTTGCAAGTATTTTTCGCAAATTTTCTAAAAAAATAATTTGTCCAAATTCTGAAACCAAGATTCAAATTTCCAAAAATTGGTTGAGTTTTTGGGAAAATTACTTTTTTCCATTCACAAATTTCAAGTAAGATGTATGTTCAAACACAACTTCAAGTTCTAAAACTAATTTCGAAAGCTCAAATTCTTCTTAAACGGTTGCATCTAATACAAAATCGGCTTTATTTTTACAACGAATTCAGAGTCTAGTAAATCGCCTTCATTGCTATATAAACTAATGGAGGAGGCGAGTAGTGAAATAGTAAATCGATACTCCATTTGAAATGGAAGAGGTGAGTTGAAAGATACACACATAAAAGAAGACTACGGTTTGAGGTTTTCCAAACTCTAAGTAAGAGTAAAATTAGAATACTAGTTTTATATACATAAGCGCAAGATAGTAAATTTAAAAAATCTTATTGTAGAAAATGTGCAAAATCGACAATCGAACCGATATCCAATAAATTATTTTTGCAAACCGTTAAATAATCAATAATTCAATATGAATAAACCAATAACTTTTTATCATTTAATTTAGCGGTTTAAACTGAAAAATGTACAACCCTAAGTGAATGGTGTATTTGGACTAAAAGTATAATAACAAGAGCAATATTTAAACTATTTTTGATAGTACGAGGTATATTTGGTTTAATATTTATAACGGCGAAGGGCCAAAAATACCCTCAAACTATCGTTTTTGTCTCAAAAATACTCCTCGTCCACCTATTAGCTCATCACTACCCTCACCGTTATTTGCAGGAGCAAAAATACCCCTCCTTTTGACGGGTCCGCCACGCTGGACCAAATAAATTACACGTGGAAAAAAATCCACCCAATTCAATCTACCCGACCCATTTTTATTAAACCCGACCCTTTTATATTTTCTGAGTAAAAATAACCAAAACAAAAAGATCCCTCCTAATTCATTTAACCTAACACTTTTTACCCAGTCTCTCTCTCTCCCCATTATAATGACTGCCTAAATTCTACTCATGAATGAGATTTTAAGCTTCATTATTGCTAGGGTTTTGGACAATTTCAACATCTAACAATCATTGTCAACCAAATATCAGGTTAGTTTTTTATGAATATGATTTTTAATTCTAGGGTTTGTAATTTTATGTAATATTTATCTCGCATGCATGTAATTTGTCATTGCAAGTAAGGTTTTAGTTTTGAAATTTGTTCTCTTTCGACTTTCCATGATATCAATATGATTTTTAATCAAAATATTCCAGTGTTTTGAAATTTTTGGGTAGTTGTAAAAAATATATATTTCTATGCTTGTAATCTGTTCAATGAAACTTTTTAGTTGAATATTTATGCCTTCTTTTGTAACTTTTTTAAGATGTGGTCCATGTACTTGTTTATACCGACACAATTTTAATTCTATGGTTTAAAAATTGGTGGGTGTGGTTATTCATGAATAAACTGTGGTCCCTACCCCTGTCTATGTTTATTTATTCCCCTAATTTTATACATTTTAGATTATCATTATGTGGTCCCTCTTCCCTTTTTTATATAGTTTACATGTGACTTTTCAGGGAAATGGTTGAGAAGGTGGACCTAATCTTTCACTATGGTGGTCAGTGGGTGAGAAAGCCTTACTTGATTTACAGTAAAAGGTTAGTGCACAAGTGGGAGGGTTATGAAACTGATTTCTTGTCTTTTATTGATATTTGTCGAGAGTTTGTAGATAAGTTAGGTTTCGTCAAAGTAAAGCAACTACTTGTGACTTCCCTCTCTGGCTGTTATTATATTTTGGAGGGGGATGATGGTATTAGGGCACTTCAACAACTTTTGTCTTCTAAGTTCAATACAGTAAACTTGTTTGCTGTTGATGAATTGGAAGATGAAGTGTCTGCCTCTAGTATAATTCATTATTCTGAACCTTCTTTACTAGATATAGAGGCTGGTACTGATTGTAGTGATAATGAGCCTTTTGCCAACCCTCCTGAGTCTAGTGACTATGACAGTGAGGGGTTAGAGGTAATTTACAAGGAAAAGGACAAAGAGATAACTGAAAAACTTGAAATGTATAAGGAGTTACATATAGGCATGTCTTTTAAAAACCTTGCTGAAGCTAAGAAGGTAGTGGGTTTATATGCAATTGCCAATAGGAGGGGTTTAAAGGTTAAACAAAGTGATAGGACTAGACTGAGGTATATATGTCAAGAAGGGTGTCCATTTAAATTTTTCATATCTAGGGATGGAAAAAGTAGTGGATTTAGGATGAAGACCCTGAATGATGAACACACATGTGACAAAGCCTTTGAAACTAGAAGAGCTGATGCTGCTACTTTAGGTCAATACTTTAAGAGAAAGGTGCAACATGATCCAAAGTATAAGGTATCAACTATGAAACTAGATTTGGAAAATGGATTTAAAATAAATGTAAGTGAATCAAAGATGAAGAGGGTCAAGAAACTTGTGTTGGAGAAGCTAGATGGGAGCTACTTAGATGATTACAACAAGTTAGAAGCATATGCCGAAGAGTTGAGGAGAAGCAATTCCGGCACTGATGTTGTGGTTAATATATCCAAGGATGCTTTGGCTGAAGGCAAAAGGAAATTTCTGAGGTTGTATATTTGCTTCCAAGCTTTGAAAGAAGGTTGGAAAGGGGGTTTGAGGCCTCTAATTGGATTGGATGGCACTTTTCTTAGAGGTAAGTGTCCTGGACAGTTATTAGTGGTTGTGGCTCAAGATTCAGTCAACCATTTTTATCCATTAGCTTGGGCTATTGTGGATAAAGAAACTATCAAAACCTGGATTTGGTTTCTAGAATTGTTGAAGATATCTTTAGACTTGAAAGAAGGAGAAGGAATCACTTTTATGTCAGATATGCAAAAAGTAAGTATCTTCCCTATTTTTTTTTACTTTTCTTAAATCTGGAATTTCTTATTTATTATTGTTCAATATTTTTCTGTTTTATAGGGCTTATTGGAGGCAGTGAGAAGAGTTTGCCCTCTTGCACATCAAAGATTCTGTGTAAGGCACATAGAATCAAACTGGTGCAAGAGATGGCCTGGGTTTGAGATGAAAAAGTATATGTGGTGGAGTGCATGGAGTACATTGAAGAAGAATTCCATGAGATGTTGGGAAAAATTGGTGAAATGGAAGAAGATGCAGCTAAGGACTTAGTTTCTTATCCACCAAAAGCTTGGTGTAGAGCTTATTTTGATACACAATGCAAGAACAATATGGTGGATAATAACTTCACTGAGTCCTTCAATTCTTGGATCTTAGAAGCAAGATATAAACCCATAATCAAGATGTTGGAAGACATAAGGGTGAAGGTACATTATTTTTACTTAAGTTTTAATTTTTTTTCTTTAATTTTTTTTCTTTCATCTCACTGATATTCCTACTTGTATGAAGGTAATGAATATGTTAAGAACCCATGAAGAAGAAGCTAAAACTTGGAAGGGAAATTTCAGTCCACATGCCATTAATTTGCTCAAAGAATGGAGGGAAATTGCACAGGATTGTGAGCTGGTATTTAATGGGGATGAGGGGTATGAGGTGACTCAAGGTGAGAACAGGCACACTGTTAATATTGTGGAAAAAAAGTGCACATGCAGAAAGTGAGACTTGACTGGAATACCTTGTCCCCACGCCATAAAAGCTCTTCTCCATAGAAAGATTGATCCAGTAAGTGAGATACACTGGTATTACAGTAAGGATGCCTTCCTGTTGGTGTATAAACACAAGCTTCTACCCGTTAGAGGTGAACAATTCTGGAAAGCGTTACCACAACATGCTATGGAGCTACCTGGTGTAGTTAGTTCAGTAGGTAGACCAAGAAAAAAAAGAATAAGACAGAAAGATGAGGCTGTGAAGAGGCAGGGAGGCTGGACAGCTTCAAGAAAGGGTCTACAAATGAGTTGTGGTTATTGCAGTGAACCAACCCACAACATAAGAAGATGTCCTTTGGTAATGTGATTTATATATTCATTTTAAGTTGGTAAACACTGGTATTTTATTAGCTAACTTGTTTAATGTTAATATTTATCTTTGTAGGTCAAAGGCAAACATGCTCACTTTTTTCAAGATGATTTCACTGACCAAGCGAGGGAAGGGAGTCCCCAGGCTGTGCCAATGACTGGACCATTGCTAAGTCAAGAGTCTGAATTTATATTCATGCCCACACCTGGCATGAATTTGCATTCCTCACAGTCTTCCAGTCACAATCCAACTCTAGGGACTGGCAACACTCCCTCACAATCTTCTAGTCACATAGGGACCAGCAACACTCATTTCCATTCTTCCAGCCACCTTCCAACACAATTTTCTAATAACTTTTCCTCTGTCTATGATGAGGCAACTGAGGATGAACCTGATCCAATCTTGAGGCCTAAGGTGATGCCTGAAGAAAGCTTCTTGTTACAACAACGACAAATGGCTAGGAACAATACCGGAACAAAGAAGATTAAGTTCACCGGAGATCATACAGGTGTCAGTGAGCCTAAAAACCTCCCTTATTCACCTAAGAAGCTGACATGGCAAGGAAAAGCAGCCATGACATCAAACCAATTGGAAGTTGAAAAGGAAAAGAGAATTGGCAAGCTAACAAGTAGAAGGGGCAGAGGAAAGGCCAAGGGCAAGGGGATTTAACAAGTGAAGATGGGGATGTTAAGTTAGATGCATATTAGGCAAGAAAATGTGTTATGACAATGGTAACTTGTTTTGTGTCATAACACATTTTCTTAAATCTGGAATATATTGGTTTTTGTTAAAAAGATGTTATGTTAGTAGTGAATTTATGTTGGACAAGGAATTTATGTTGGTTATGTATCACTGGTAACTTTATGTTAAGCATTCTAGTGTTAGTTTGAATTGCAGTTTAGTTCATTCGTTTCTGGTGCAATTTCTACTCCAGTATCTGTTAGTGCAATTTCTATGTGAAGGGTGAGTGTGCTCCAGAATCTTTTAATTTTTTAGTTGCTAAATGATTATGGTAAGGCTGTTTTTCTCTGATCTTCCTGTGATTAAGGAAGCTGCAGTTTTTGGGTGTTGGTCTGTTTAAATGAGTTATAAGGAAGCTGCAGTTTTTGGTTTTCTGTTTCTATGAGAGAATTCTGGTCATGAGGGGTGTGTGTGAGAGAGAGAAGTCTCTTGCTAGCTGATTGAATTCTTGTCTAGCTATTGTTTCCTGACTTCAGCTTACTCAGCACACTTTTAACTTGTGAAAGTAGGTTACTTTATTGTGAAAGTAGGTTACTTTACTAAGTATTGAAAGTTATCAATTTCCTGCCAATGTTTTTTGTTTAAACAAGCCAGAGAAATAGGAAAAAACGCAGAGGATGATGAAACTACAAGAGAGCATCTAAGGGGTTTGTACATACTAATGTCATGGCTGCCACTGCTATGCCAAGCAAGCAATGACACAGGTGGCTCCAGTCTTGAGCATTAGCGAAAGGGCTGAGTTTGAAAGAGTATTAGAGCGGATCATAGAGACACTAGAACAAGAAAAGGAGCAAGAAAAGGTGTTGTCACTTTAACTTCACTGATTTTTCTACAAAGAATCTTTTTTGAGTTAGATTCATTCTAGCTACATTGGAGTCTCATCTTTGTTGCTCTTTACTGTGAGAAAGGTCTTCTTTGAGATGGATCTGAGTACAAATCCAAGAGTTTTCACTGGGTCCTTCCGTCTGACACCCATTTGGTCCTCATTTCTTAAAGCTTTGGAAATATAACTCTTCAAGCAGAACTTCTTTCTCTTCTTCTCATTCTTTTCTTATCCTTTTTCTTTTTCCAATGCATTATGTTCAATTGAACTTCTATATATTGTCTATCCTTAATGATTTAGAGAAGAGCTTGCAATTAACTGTCAAGACAAACTTAAAGAACAAAATTTTGGCCAGAATTGTTGGTCTCTCAACGACCAACTTGGCGAGCAACATCTCAACATCTTTATCCAATTTTTTCTTTGATCTAGCAGTAGTAGCGAGTATGTGGAGGTTTATGTAAATCGCATTTCAACACAAAATAATCACCATATAATCGTGTGGAACATATAAATTGAGTAAGAAAACATAAATCAAGACAATTCCACCTCGAAACATAAATCAAGACAATTCCACCTCAACACAAATGAAGTACTATTAGCATATCATATTCGACAATATTACAAAGTTTTAAGTTCTCAATCACTATTACATTGATACATCTTAATTTAAATACCAACTAATTACCATTAAATCATTCTTGCTGCTACAAATACAAGGATGAGCGCCCATGAAACGAACAAAATAGTCTTGATTTTTTGGATTTTCCTTTGCAAGTTAGTCAATTTATCCATATCCGTCGACTTAATAACTTCCATTTCAACAACCATCTTCTTCAAGTTATCCCTTTCTTGGCTAACAACATCTAATGAGGATTTTAAATTGTTTATTACCTTGGCTGCCTGCATTGGAAATTCTTCATCTCGCCATTCCCAATAGCCACACGATGAGACCTAATCAAAGAAAAATTGTGTTAACATAACTTAAACATATTGGAAAAATTCAAACCACATTAGTTTACTTACACCAGAATGTGGGCATTTGTAAAATCTACGACCAGCATTGTATGGAGTCCACGCTGTGAAATGGCTTGCAATAATTCCACAACGACATCTACGACTCGTACCTTGACCACAGGATGAAGAGGAATTTTCGGACATTGTTACACTTAAAGATGAAAGATGTCTAAATTTTCAGCTATGAAAAACTACAATTGAAGCGAGAAGTGAAAATTACAAAAACATATGAAGACAAGCCATTGCAGATTGGGAAGGAAGAAGAACATTAGGGCTTATATTGGATTTACCATGTTTTTCATAAATGGATTAAAAATATTGGGGCGGGTCGAATTTAAGTGATGTTATGTTGGTTGTTCCAAGTAGATATTTGAATTTCCACATGGACGAATCACAGATTGACGTGTAATTTATTTGGTCCAGCGTGGCGGATCCGTCAAAAGGAGGGGTATTTTTGCTCCTGCAAATAACGGTGAGGGTAGTGATGAGCTAATAGGTGGACGAGGAGTATTTTTGAGACAAAAACGATAGTTCAAAGGTATTTTTGGCCCTTCGCCGTATTTATAAATAACTAAATCCAAACCTCTAGTAAAACCTCTGATCATCGAAACTTTGTTACTGCCCAAAACCATTACAAGTAGCCATTTTTCCAGGCCGTTCTCCAATACTTTTCACTTTGCTTTTAGTATATAAAGGATGTTGCCTAGATGGGGCAAGGCCATTGCACAATTTTCTAAGTCTTATTCACAAAATAACACAAAAATACAAAGACCCTTATGTTCTTTTTCATGCAGAGATTATTCAAAGGTTGCTCCTTCTGCTGATTCCAATGTGGTTGGTTCCACTGAAAAAGACTGTAATAGCAAACCCCAGGTTTGAAAATTTCAGAACTTTGTCTTCGTTTTATTCCCTACATCTCATTTTATGTGACGATGTTTGATTGGACACTCGAGAGCTTAAGAAAGAACAGCTTTAAAAGTTCTGGTCTCAAATAAACTATAGATATTTATCTGACTAGAAATTATATCTTAATAGGGGTCGTTTGGCTGGCGGGACTAAAAAACAGGGATATTAATTGTGGGAATAATAATCCTACCTCCTACATGGGATAGGATAATACGATAGAATTTGGTATATAAGTTTTCCCACTTTAGCTAATCCCACGAACCAAACATGGATAAATGTAGTCCCAAATTTAATTCTGGGATTATTAATACAATCCCACCAACCAAACAACCTCGGGTTAAAAAAAGAAGTTTGAAGAATTATACACGGACTAAAGAGGAAAGTATGACAGCGTGTTACATAAATTGAGACCAGAGGAGTGGTAATTAGATATGAAAAAGTTAGTACTTTTTTGTTTCTAGTGGAGTTTGAATCCTGGTCTTTGATGGGCTTTATTCTAGTTTCATTGACCACTAAGATATACCTGTATGTGCCGTGTGCTTACATAGTATAGCTAGACATTTTGTACTGTCTACAAAGGGCAGTCCGGTGCATGAAGCATCCTGCGTTCATGTGAAGGCCCGCACCCCAGAAGGATGTAATGTAGACAACCTACGTTGATGCAAGCATTAATGGCTGACTCCACGGCTTGAACTCCTGACCTTTATGTCACTCGGGGACAACTTTACCGTTGCTCCAAGGCTCCCCTTCACATTTTATACTCTCTGGTCTATGCAAATATAGTCGAGATAAAGTTAAAATTTTCAACTATGCAACTTTGGTTCGAGGTGAAATGATGCTGGTACACCAGCAACATTGTATATCCACCACTTTATCCGTTTAAGCTCCGTGCTAGATGATTCAGAAATATGTGTTTGCATACACACTGCAATATGGAATGTTGAATGCCGAGATAAAGTTTAAAACATGAATCGCTTCCCTTTAGGTTGCCATGGAGAAAATCATGTCATTGCACAGGGGAGAACTCCGCTGCTAGCATTTTTATCTTTGGTGATTTTAAAAGCTATATTATAACATGCTTAGTCTCTATGTTTTTTTGTGTAATGATATTGTGGCAAGGAAAGATCATAGTTTCATCTTAGTTAAGTTGTCGATGTTTATGCCTAGTGGAACATATGATTTGTTGCACGCGATGGTGTCCAATTTGCGAGACACTGCTAATTGAACTCCTGTCATTTGAATAGGTAAATTTGAACAATATATTCTGGTCTAAGCCTCGATCATTGGCATTGGCCCCTGATTCACCACTAAAAATTGAAGAGCCACAATATGACGGCATCAAACGTTTTCTCCTTAAATTGATGTTGTTCTATAGTAAGCAAAGCACGTCAATTCGACGAGCTAATGTTATTTATCGTCGTGTTATTCACCAAGTTGATAGACCTGCTATCTATGATGGTGAGTCTCTTCGCTCTTCATTCATTGAACACTATCTTCAGCTATTTTCCTATGTGCTATAGATTGTAATATGAAACCTTCCTTTTATTTGTTTAAAGAAAAGTAAAAATGGTGTTGTCCTTCTCGAGTCTGTCTCAATAGTGTATGATTCTGATAGGATATTTAAGCAGCAGATTTGTGCAGCAAAGATGTACTTAAGAACTGTATGTGCATGTTTCTTGACCAATGTGGTGCTTTTAGGGAACTACTCTGTTTTTTGGGATCAACTATGTTTGAATATATGAAGCTTGTGAAAGATGCTGCCACTAATGAAAAAGATCTTACAAGTAGGGTTCCACACTTCCACTTAGAACTGGTTATTAAGTGTGACATGATTGTCTATTTTACAAGCCTGACTGCTTTTTCTGTTTTTCCCTTCCATCTTTAAGAATAACTACCTTTTTCTTTTAATTGAATCAGCAGAACAACTGTTTTGTTGCAAAGTAGCTATGCTAATCGTGTTTGCCTTATTCTCTGATCTGCATGTATATGTTGCAAACAGTATTTAGCTTGGAGAAAACATTCAAGACCACATTTTCGTTACTTGTTATCCATATGTGGCTATGCTTGCGACGCTTGAAACAGGAGGGAAAGGAAGGTGTCGAGTTGGGCCAAAATCTGTATGAGATATATAATCATGACCTGGAGTTGAGAGTTTCTAAAGCTGGAGTAAGTTATTAAACTCTTGTATTGAAGAATCAGTTCTACCTTGCAAATAATTCTTCTTCTAAGTGTTCATTTTGTCTAGTAACTTCAAGTGACAATGCTATCATAGTGTAAGTTCCTTATTGAATATCTTTGATTTTCTCATTATTGTTAGATTTACAACTAGGTTAGAGTATCTATAAAGTGTCAGCTACTCTTTTATTTGGTGTTGTTGAGCAACATGGGTTGGATCAGGGGATTCAGGGTGTCAGGCAGAGAAGAAAAAAGGTTGGAAATTACCCATCTATTGTATGCAGATGACTTGCTTATATTTTGTGAGGCTGATGTGGATCAAGTGAGACATTTAAGAATACCATGTAATTTTTGAGGCCGTGTCTGGTCTGCATGTCAACTGGAGCAAGAGTTCTCCTTTTCCTATCAACGAGGTCGCAGGGAATCACAGCTTAGCAAGGATTTTAGGGTGTGAAATTCGAAAGCTGCCAACCAATTATCTTGGAATGCTTCTGGGATCAAAGAGCAAAGTAAAAGAAATATGGAATGGGGTCCTGGAAAGATGTGAAAAAAGGCTTGCCAGATTGAAATCTCAGTACTTGTCCTTGGGGGGGGGGGGGGGGGTGTGGTTTTAGTGAACAGTATCCTTGATGCCCTTTTGTCTTACATGATTCTTTATTCTCATCCCAGTTAATGTCGAGAAGCAAATAGATGCGCTAAGAAGGACTTTCATTTGGCAATGAAATAAAGATAGGAAATGTTTCCATTTGGTGAACTGGAAGTGTCTTTACTCGTTGCAAGAAAGAGGGAGGGTTAGGGATCAGAAACCTTAGAAGACATAACCAGAGTCTATTAATGAAATGGCTGTGGATATTTCTTTGGAGGAGCAATCCTTGTAGAGAAGAGTAGTGGGAAATATGGATGTGAGGGTTTCTGAGTGACAAAAGAAGTATTGGGGTAAGTGTATGGAAAGTGATCAGATCTCTTTGGCCATCCTTTTGTTCTAATGTGTCTCATACTGTTGGTATGGGCTAAGAATCGCTTTTTGGGAGGATAATTGGTTAGGTTGGGGTTCCTTAAAGTTGTTGTTTCCTGACATATACACTATTAATCAACAACAAGGAGGAATATAAATCTGGTGTGGACACTACAAGGTTGGAATTTGAGTTTTAAAAGCCTTTTAATGACTGAAAAATTAGTTGAGTTGTGGAATTCTTCAAATTTCTAGAACAGTTCAAAGGCTTTCATGAGCAGGAGGATAGATTATGTGGCAAAATGTTATTTTTTCGGTAAGATCCTATTATGTAAAATCTTAATCAGTTTGTTGATCAAAGTATCATTTGGCCTAGGAAACATATATGGGAAGTAAAGATTCCATATAGGTTGGCCTGCTTTGTTTGGTTGGTAGTCAAGGAAGCATGTTTAACTCAAGACAATCTTATGAGAAGGGGTTTAAATTGTGTTCAAGATGCTACTTATGTGGGAAAGACCAGGAGTCAAACAGCCACCTTTTTTTACATTGTGAAGTGACTTGATCAGCTCTGGAAAATTTTTTAGGGTATGAAGAACATCAGTTGGACCATGCCAGATAAGACAGTTGACCTTCTATCAAGTTGGAATAGTTGTGGAGGAAATATCAAAAGAAAGAATAGATGGACAATGGTCCAGCTTGCATCTGGTGGACTTTTTGGAAAGAGAAAAACTCAAGGTGCTTTGAAGACAAGCCCAGTTCAATTCAAAAGATCAAGATGAATTGTCTTTTTTTATTTTATTTCTGGTGTAAAGAGGCTGTAGTGGAAAATATAGACTCACTTCTAGATGTGTTAGATTCCTTGCAAGTAGAACAAGGTCAGCTTTTTGCGCACTGGCAGATCTGTATAGATGGTTACTAGTCAGCACAAGTTTTGTGCTGTATTATTTATATAAAGTGTTACTTTCTTTTTGAAAAATGATGGTGGACCCTCCAGAAAAGAATACAATTCAATTTGCAAATCCATGATTGTGACGCAGTTTATATGTCTTCCTTGTGGAATGATGCTGGCATCTCAGCTTCTACTTTTTCCATGACAACAAATGCAAATTCTGAACTTACCATCCTTTGTATTTCAAAATGCAGGTTAACTTATTGTTGACAAAATGGATGAAGGATTTGGAGAAGATATTTTATGGTAACATTGTTGCATATGATGCTGCCATGCTTCCTGAAGCTAAGCAGGATGAGCTGCAAAATGTAATTTGGAGGTAAGGTACCTGAATGTTTGTTCAGGCTCCACATAATTTTTGAAATTTGTATATTTCCGTTTGCTTTGTTTGTTAGGTAATGATTTTTGTGTCGAACATTCTTCCATCATATGGAGCTGATGTGCTATTTCATGAAAATTCACTCAGCTTAGTTACTTGTCACCATCGAATTTACCTATTTTTCCGGATTCACCAAAACTGAGTTTTCTTGCTCTTTACCCGATAGCAAGCTGTTGGTAGTAATCAAAGCTGAATGCTTTTGAAGTTGATAATATTGTGGTGTTATCACAAAGTAGGATTTCTGATTTCACATGCAAGGAGAGGACTATATGGTAAGATCTGGTCTTTAGTTTCGGTATTTTGACATGGATGGAGTTTTCTTCTTCACGGCATATGGCAATTAAACATAAAGTGACGGGCTATTAGTTTACTGATGAGACTCTATATGCGTTTCTTTGAATATCCCTCATTCCTTCTGTATGTCGTAGGAATGTTTTCTCTGATGATGATACATCTTGGCCAAATGACGCAGCCCTGCTTCCAGTCCAGGCAAGTGTATATATTTTACTTCGGGTGCTTTTGTTAGTGTGAAAAATACTCATGATGCTACTTGTGTACTTCTCTTTGAATTCACATTGCTTTTTCTCGTTTCCTTTATTAGGGTGTAGAGCATTTGGACCAGATTGAGGGTGAAAGACAATTTTCTGCGTGCCCTACTTATTTGTTGTCATTGCAGGCTATGACTAGGTATGTTCGCAGGGAATCCAACTGTTTGTCATTGACAGGTACGAATTATATCCTAACTAATTTGTATTTATTGGTTCATGAGAAATGCATGGTTGCAGATTAAAGTCCTTTTACTCTTGCTCTCTCTTCCAAATAGTAGGAGAAAACATTAAGTTGAACGGGCGCCTTATGTTGACAGTTTATCTTTTTCTATAGTTGTGATCTAAATGTTATATATCTTCAAGCCAGCCCTCCACTCCTAAAAGGAATAAGAAGTAGGTGAAAAAAAGTTATTTAAATGATGACTTTATAGCTTCGGGTTCCCTCTGCTTAGGGAATGCCATCCTGTTGTCGCGACCGTCTGACCGACTCGGTTAGACTTGCTTTTGGAGGGTAACAAAATATGTAATTCAGCTAAATGTCTCATCACTCCCCATGAGATATTTATTGTGCATTCTAAATGTTCCTGACTGTTCATCTGAAGACAAATAGTGGCAAAGTTGTTATCAAAATAATAGATAAAATAAATAAATCTAATGGCCCATGTTCTATGAGCATGAAAGAAGTCTTTGAATTAAGGTTCCATTAGAGCAAACATTATCCATGAGCCTGCTTCTTGAGGTTGAGGAAAGGTTGAATAGTATTCAACCATTCTTGTCTTCAATTTTCATATGAACCATGTTTTTACAATTTTATGTCCAATATCAGCCTCACATACAGAATATTTCATTAAAAATCATTTTGCTGGTCGATATCTCTGGTTTAGACTGAACAAGATAACGTCTTTCAAGAGCTATCATTCTGATGCTGATGGTTTTGTTTGCGCAGATAGAGAAGCTGTCATTTCCGGCGACTTCATGTTCTCCTCATTGGAAAACACAAACGCTGATAAAGAGGGAAGTTAAATGCAAAGAAAATGTGATCAAAACCAATTAATCATGCAACTGTGCCACAATAGAGATTCAGGCTTTCCCACTGAAATTATGAGAGTGCAGAGAAAGTGCAGGCGTGAAACATGTAGTACTCTGTTCTTAGTAGCCTAGTCGCAACTCGCAAATCTAAAATTGCTTGCCATTTTGGGCCAAAACATGAATCTTGGAAATGACTGTCTAACTGTTGATAGCTAATGTTTCCTATATATGTTATACGAGCTTATTCCTTACATTATGAAGGAAAATCAAGTAGTTGAAGAATTAGAGTCATGGACGTGTAGCCCCTCTTCTATATTCATTTCAGGGAAAAGTAGGTGTATGTTGTTCATGACTTCATGGTATTTGCTTCTTTGTTCAGATTAGTTAATTTTGGATACCACCTTATGTTGTACTCTAGCCTTGAATTATACATTCCAAACATTTTTTTTTTCTATTTAACATAGGACACAATACTTAATAAGTTCAAGATCATGAGAGAACGTAATAGAAAAATAAAGACTCGGCCATAAGAATTTTTGAAAACCATTTTTGGGGCTATTGCCATACACATGAAAGATTGGATTGCCTAAATCGCCAATTAGTATTTTGAATGGCGTAGGCTTCGCTCCTGTGACGCGGTCATAACACAAAAATTCTTACTACTAAACTAAAGTTGTGGGTTGAAAATTAAGCTCCATCTTAGCAGCAAAAAAGTTGATCAACATATAAAAAGTTACAATTGAAGTACTATTGATAATAATTACTCCCTCCGTTCCAATTTATGTGGCAACATTTTTTTATTGGTCTGTTCTAAAAAGAATGTCAGCATTCTAAATTTGGTAACAATTTAACTTCAAAATTACAGTTTTGCCATTACTGAAATGATTTACAACCACACAAACATCTTTGATTTATTTTACACCACAAGTTTCAAAAGTCTTCCTTTATTTCTTAAACTTTGTGCCGAGTCAAACTATTACACATAAAATGGAACGGAGGGAGTAGTACTTAGTAGTGATCACCTATAAAGATTGAGGTCTCAAAGGCCTTCCCTTATCTCTAGCTCAGAACAAAGGAGCCTTTCCCATATTTAACACTAGTTTGGCTGATGGAAATGTCATTCTCTCATCAAAATTTTGTATTCTGTACTAGTGTGTAATCATGACCCTGAAACCATTGATAAAAGGACTAACTGAGGTGGTTTACATTCATAAATATCAATAAGTGAGTTTAACTAATATTCATTGACAGATAAGTAACCCCAGGGTTAACCATATCTTATACTATTACTTTATTTTCCTTGATAATGATCTGATAATATCAAAAGGAGTTGAGGCCTCAGCTTGCCTTTCATTTTGGGTTGACAATACAATCAACTACTCCTACCTTTCTCTGTTGGAAGTCTCACATTACACTACTTGTTGAAGAGATAACTAAAGGAATAAAGCGTGCGCTCTCTCTAAGCTTAGCATAAATTTTTAATCCATATTAAATGTATAATTATTTTAATGAAAAAAAGACTTGCCTGACGGGTTTGGAACCTGGGCAGCGCAAACCACTGGCTAGTCTTAAAAAATCGTGTGTTTTAAAATATGTCCATTTTAAAAAATTTATAATTGTTGACTGTTTCTTTTTAAGCGGTTCTAAAACTGAGTAGTCATCAAAATCACCCTTGGCTTAGAAAAGCTATAGGATTTTTTAGACTATATACCCATGAAATTCAAAGTATCTACAAATCATACCCATTAAAAATTACACTAACTATAAAATTAAAAGTATTTACCAATCTACCAATTTATTACTGTATATATACCTTATGGGTTATACCTTTAAGGTATACTGCATAAATAATTGTATACAAGTCTAGATAGGTAGGGCATGTAAACTATTTATGGGTATGACGCGTAAATATGAAATTTATGGGCAGAGGTGGGTAAATATTTTCATTTTGATGGGTATTTTCGTAAACCTCCCAAAGTTATATGCTTAAAATTGAGAAATTTTCAGAAATAGGCAGCCCACAACCCATATTTTTTTTTATGCATAACACATATTCCTAAAATTACAAATTTAAGCACTCCATCAAAATAAAAATCCCTACCTACAAAATCTCCCCCTTTCCCGCCACTGAGCCGCCGACAGACACCCTCCCCCGCCGGTGGTGCCGTTACTTTTTTGTATTTCATCGAAGTTATGTTGTTGATTTTGTCTATATCATTGCTTTGGACAAGTTTATACACACAAATCTCCCCTTAAAAAATAAATTATACATGAATGCATAAGCAGTGAGAGAAATACAAAAATATACACAAAAAAGTAATAATTCATATAAACATCGTTAATACTAAAGAAATCTGAAAATTCATACACATTTATTCACTCGCATGTATAAAATAGTATAAACTTGCGGCAGATTGTTATCTCGGGAAAAGGGTGACATTTCGGGTAAGATTCGCAAATAGGAGTCATTTTTTATCATTTTCGTGTGTTGCTTGTCTTTACTGTAAAAATCCCTTAAAAATTTGATGCGGTAGCCAATTTGCACCATGCTAAATGATAAATAGCCAGTGCTTGAAAACTTTTAGAAAAAAAGCCACATTTAAGAAACACGAAAAAATCTAGTATATATTACTAAAACTTTTGAATTAATTTTGAAAGTACAAGCAAAATTTACTGGGATTTGAAATTAGTTCAAAGTATTAGTAAAAAAAAAACTTCAAATATGAAGCTCCAGTAAACTTTCTTGAAACTTTGAACTAACTCCCAATAAATTTTGTTGGGGTTTAGTTCAAATTCTAGGGTTTTTTCTGTGGCTAGTCTTAAAAATATGTTTTCGAAATTTGGCTACTTTTCTAACAAATTTGTAAGTATTGACTGATTAAATTGGCTAGTCATCAAAACTACCCATTAGTACAAGCTAAGAAATTAGTATCCATTATTTTAAAATTAGTTGAAATATAGCCACTTAATGTAAGTGGGACGGAAATACCCTAAACATAAAAAAAGCAATACTTCTCTCATGTTCTTCCTCTTCGTCAATATGAGGGAAGTAACAAACTCCACAAAAATGAAATCAAGATCAAGGAATCTTCAATACAATTCCATGAAAAAGATATCCAGATCAACGAATAAATATGCAAGCTCCAGGAACTTTTCAGATTATTTCTTGATCTGAACAATAATAAACAAAAAATTCCAGGATAATATCCTGGAGTTTGATATTTGAACAAGTGAAAATCCCAATATATTATCTTGGGATTTGAACTTGAATAAGTGCAATATTCATGAAACTATCATGGGGTTTGAACTTAAATAAATAAAATTCCAGGAAATTATCCTGGTGTTTGAACTTTAATAACTGAAATTTCCAGAAAATTATCCTGGGTTTGAATTTAATCTGAAATCTCCAGAAAATTATCCTGGGTTTGAATTTAATAATTGAAATCTCCAGAAAACTTTAATAACTAAAATCTCCAGAAAATTATTTGGTGTTTGAAATTTAATAATTGAAATCTCCGGAAAATTATCCTGAGTTTGAACTTGATGAAGTGAAAAGACCAAATTATGAAAATAGAGTAGAGATGACTTTTGTGAGGCTTTGCAGATCAATTCTTCATTTATACCTTTGAATCTATTTCTACAAACTAAAAATACAAATAGAAAGAAAACTTGGTAGGAAGAGAGAGTGAGGAGATGGGATTTTATATCGGTGGCTCGGTGCCTTAGGGTTTAACGTGACTTGTATAAATTCAGATGGATGCAAGGGTATTTTGGTCCTTTCGCTTATATTTTAGAAAGAATTGGCTATTTCTCAAATAATTTGTAATATTTGGCTATATATTTCTTAGTGTGGGTATCCGATCAAATTTTTACAAGTTACCCGTTATGCATGGGTCGTGGAAATCATTCTACTAGATTTTTACAACTCCCAATAAATTTTGTTGGGTTTAGTTCAAATTCTAGAGTTTTTTCTATGGCTAGTCTTAAAAATATGTGTTCGAAATTTGGCTACTTTTCTACCAAATTTGTAAGTATTGACTGATTAAACTAGATAGTCATCAAAACTACCCATTAGTACGAGCTAAGAGATTAGTATCCATTATTTTAAAATTAGTTGAAATATAGCCACTTAATGTAAGTGGGACGGAAATACCCTAAACATAAAAAAAGCAATACTTCTCTCATGTTCTTCCTCTTCGTCAATATGAGGGAAGTAACAAACTCCAGAAAAATGAAATCAAGATCAAGGAATCTTCAATACAATTCCATGAAAAAGATATCCAGATCAACGAATAAATATGCAAGCTCCAGGAACTTTTCAGATTATTTCTTGATCTGAACAATAATAAACAAAAAAACTCAGGATAATATCCTGGAGTTTGATATTTGAACAAGTGAAAATCTCAGTATATTATCTTGGGATTTGAACTTGAATAAGTGCAATATTCATGAAATTATTATGGGGTTTGAACTTAAATAAATGAAATTTCAGGAAATTATCCTGGTGTTTGAACTTTAATAACTGAAATCTCCAGAAAATTATCTTGGGTTTGAATTTTAATAACTGAAATCTCCAGAAAACTTTAATAACTAAAATCTCCAGAAAATTGTTTGGCGTTTGAAATTTAATAATTGAAATCTCCAGAAAATTATCCTGGTTTGAACTTGATGAAGTGAAAAGACCAAATTATGTCCTAGAGTTTGAAGAAGCTTTAGAAGAAACTTGAAGCTCCAGAATAGTGAGCCATGGTGAAGATGAGAAAACAAAGTAGAGATGACTTTTGTAAGGCTTTGCAGATCAATTCTTCATTTATACCTTTGAATCTATTTCTACAAACCAAAAATACAAATAGAAAGAAAACTTTGTAGGAAGAGAGAGTGAGGAGATGGGATTTTATATCGGTGGCTCGGTGCCTTAGGGTTTAATGTGACTTGTATAAATTCAGATGGATGCAAGGGTATTTTGGTCCTTTCGCTTATATTTTAGAAAGAATTGGCTATTTCTCATATAATTTGTAATGTTTGGCTATATATTTCTTAGTGTGGTTATCAGCGGCCACCCGATCAAAATTTTACAAGTTACCCGTTATGCATGGGTCGTGGAAATCATTCTACCAGACTGTATAACCTAAGGACTTAGGTTGAAAGAAATATTAGTAGTAGTAATAACATTAGGGTTCATCGATCCCCAAAGAAGATAGAAATCCAATATAATGGGTAGAATGCGGAGCTGGCATGACGTTAGTGGTTGGCAACGTGACTTGAGGAAGGATCTTAGGTACACTGAGAAACATTATATGTACGTGGAAGAAATTTCGAGGAAGCTCCATTTTTCTTATTGTTCAAAGTATGGCTTCATCAACCCGACAAGGTTCATGGAGAAGATCCATATGTTTCTCCTCAAAGAAGGTGATGGATCTTGGGCCCATCGCCCTATTAGAATCCCCCCCGAACCTGAAAGGGATGAGGATAGAGGAGCCGCCCATCTTGTTTAAGGATTTTGTTGGAGCGGGAATGGATTCTGCTGCGGAGCTTATTAAGCTCCCTTTCTACCAGACTCATATGTCAGGAATACTCCTCCACGGCCCACCTGGCTGCGACACAACTAACCTAGCTCGTGCTCTTGCCTATGAGTTTCGAGTTCCATTTTACCAATATCCAGGTCACATCACCCTCTATTGCTTTATTTTTTGTTATCCTTACTTTTCTCCCCCATTCTAATTAGCTAGCTACTTATCTATTTCAGGTCAAGACACCATACTGCAATTCTTCTTCTTTAAGGCTTACCAGACTGCACCCTCTATTGTGTTTATTGATGAGATTGATGCAATTGATGATGTAAACCAGCTGCTCATGTGCATCGATGATTCTCGTAGACTTGGTTCTCTACTTGTCATAGGGGCCACCAACAAACCTGACGCTATTGACCCTGCCTTGATGAGCCCCCGGCGATTTGATCATGAAATTGCCTTGGGTTGTCCAGCTGACAACTCTAGGGTGCACATCTTGTCCGCACTTACTCGTAAGATGGAAAACCTCACCATCTAATAGAGAATGCGCAGTCGTGAAACATGAAGTTCTCAGTTTTTTGAGTTTCACTAGTATAGTTACAAATCTAACAAACTTGCTTTTTTGGGCCAAAATCTGAATCTTGAAGTTAATCACTGGCAAACTGTTGATAGCTAATGTTTCTTATGTATGTTATATCAGCTCATTTGTTACATTATGAAGGAATATATCAAGTAGTTGAAGAATTGGAAGCATGGATGTCTGTAGCCTTTTGTCTTCTGTATTTATTTCAAGGAAAAATAGGTGTGTATGTTTTTCATGGTATTTGCTTCTTATTCAGAAATTATTTGGATACCACCTTAATTGCTGATAATAGTTTATTATGCAGCACATTCTCTATTTTAGTGAGTTTTGAGTCAATTTATTTTAACTACACTTCATTCACTTGTTGGTCCATTATGTAGTGCAAGTGGTGTAATAGCTACTCTCTGGATAAATTCTAACATGCTGATTTATTGTAGTTGGCTCTGATTTCCCAATTCAAAAGAGTCAAATTGAGCCATCTTAAATTCAAACATGCTGCTGATTTATAGTGGTGTATTAGCTACTCTCTGGATAAACTCAACTTGACCAATACATCATGTACTCATTATGGAGCCTGAAGCCTGAAGTATCGCATTGATGCATTTTCAAGAATTGGTTTATAGTACTTGATGTCTTAACTGATTTATTTTCTTGATTTTACGGTACTTGTATCATGTCTTCTTTCCCTTTGTTTGAGTCAAATTAACTTCCATAAGTTGGCTGTCACTTTTTTATCTTCTTGAGTTTAACAACTCAGAATTATTCAGTGTATCCTGATTCCTGTCCATCTTCCTACTTTGTCTAGATAATGTTGGTTTGCAAGTTTTGTTGACAATTATAACAGATGGCATGATTATACTGATGAACAATAAGAATGATATGGTATGAGTGTTTCTGCTTTCTTCATAAATTGATACTTTGATTTTCTACAAAGGCTATGTTGATTATTCCAAAGAAAAAGTGTTGCAATCTTATTTCTAGGAGCATATTGGTCTAATCATAGATGAGTTATACGAGTACCATTTCTTCAACAAGTACTAACTAACCAATTACCTGGCTATGTATAGATGACTTTTTATCTTCATCTTTTCCTTCATTTCAAGATTCAGATGCTGTTTTATCTGGTTCTTCAAAATAAGTGTTAGTATGTGAATGGATAATTTCTCCTATTGTTAAACAGAGTATATAAGAAGAGAATCCAATTAAGTAAACTGGGGAAAGCATGAAAATGAGAGCCAATTATGTCTTCTTAACTTCTCAAAACTTTATTTGAGAAAACTTTTACGTTCTGGCACATTAGTGAGCTAGGCTTTTTCAGAGTTGATTTGATTCTAAGAAGTCAGGCAAAATTAACTTTAGTAAATTTTAAGGAGCGTCATGGTGAAATTTTGAATGAAATTTTAAATTAAAGATTTAGTAACATCTATACACATGGTAAAAAAGATACGAGTAATTTACTATCAAATCACTCAAAGAATAACTAAGTGTAACGTGAAAAATAAGGAAGGTCTCCACAATGCATTTTCCTTTTTCTCCAAGTCAATGCCCACCACTGCTGATCATTAAGCTGGGGAAGTTTGTGGATAAGAAGTTGGTCATCTGTTCACATCATTGACTTTGTCAATGAGTCATACACAAGTGATTTGTCAACTCAATCAAATACTTAATGAAACTTGCTAAGCAATCTTTACCTACATGTAAATATATACATGCCTTCATTTCCATTTCTTGCATAAGCAAAAGTAAACTAGTACTGTCACTAACAATGCAAGGCATCAAATACAAGATTGCCAAAACCGCAGAGCTGTTCGAGCAGCCAACATCAGCTCAATTAGTTGCTTCTATTGAAGATCTTTTGATTGAGATTTTGTGTCGCGTACCTATAAAATCACTTCTTTGTTTCAAAACTGTATCCAAACGTTGGCTTTCACTTATTACAAATCCACAATTTTCTGTACTATGTCATCCCAAACCAAATCCTGCAATAGGCCTATTCTTGCCCCCTGTTTCAGAAAAATCCAAGATTGATTATGTTCATTTTGATAGTAAAAGTCCTACAAAGTCACCATTCAAGAAACTAAATTTTGCTAAGGAGCGTTCTGGCATTAGTATTGTGCAATCTTGTAATGGACTATTGCTATGTTCCAGCAACAGATTTAATCGAGCTAAAAGAAATTACTATGTTTACAACCCCACTACAAAACACTACACAAAACTTCCAAAGTCAGTTCTTGCAACTGAAAATTCCATGATTCATGGTATAAGTTTAGCTTTTGACCCTACAAAGTCCATTCATTACAAAGTAGTATGCGTTCGTGATTCAGAGTCGTCTCCTCATCATTATCAGATTGAAGTTTACTCATCTGACAGAGGTCCTTGGAGATTATCAGGTAGCCCATTTACTGCTGATGTTAATTTTTACAATGGGGTTTATTGGAATGGATCAATTCATTGGATTAGTGTTATTGGAACCTTGACTTCTTTGTGTTACAACATTGATCTTGAGAGACTAGGGATTATGCCAATGCCACCTTTGCCAGATGATCAAGAAACAACCATTACTTATTTTTTCGAATCTTGTGACCATTTGCACCTTATAAAAATGTCTTTTTCAAGAGTCCAGTTTGATATATATGAGATGAAAAGGGACTACTCTGAATGGTTTGTTAAGTACAAGGTTGATCTTGAACCTCTTGCTGCTGCTTTTCCGGGGATGATTAATACTTATGTTGACCCCGAGGAGCTAGATTATTATAACGTCGCTATGTTATCTCCGGTTCGAGGTAAAAGAGAAGAGGATGCATTTTTAGTACTGGCAATTCCTGGTGATTGTAAGGCCATACGATACAATCTACTAAGCAAGACTTTTGAGAAACTATGTGAGGATGAGTGTGCAGATGAACAAGTTTATTTTCTTGCTGCAGCTGGTGCTTTTGAATATATTGAGTCTTTGTGTGCTGTTTGAATCAATTTCTTCTTCTATTTTCTGTGAGATTCTTGAAACGTTATTTGATTTTGATACATGAATAATGTTAGTCAGTTTGGTTTCTATGATGATTAAGGTTGGTCTAGGTTATGCCATATGAATAGTCTGAGTCTGTCCTCCTGTAAATTTGCTTATTATTATAGACTCTTCGTTTGATGTGAATATAAAAAAGGTCCCTTTTGTTGGGACTGAATCATCTTCTCCATTCACTATATATACAAGCTAGTCTTTTACTAAACTTGAAAGGGACATCAAGCATGAAGAGCAAACATATGAAAGATGTCTCACAAAACTGCTCTATTTGATCTAGTAATGTCTTGTAGTGCTGAAGCAATTGTAGGCTCTGATGATCTTCTAATCAATATTCTACTCTTCCTCCCAGCAATACCTCTCTTCATGTTCAAACTTGTTTTCGAACGGTGGCTGTCTCTCATCTTTGAATCCTTGTTTTTCTTCCCTCTGGAAGCCTGAAGCTTTCGCAAGTGCACTCAATCTGAGGTCTCCGCTTATCATCTCCAAGACCAATGTGCAGCTTCAAAATCACTATTTCAATTATAATCAAATTAAATACGAAAATTAAAATAAGAGATTGAACGAGTGTACCAACACCAACATGAAAGTAGTAAAAATATGTGAAAGTTTGAAACTAGCTCCAACTCTCTTGTAAAAGGGTTAAATCTTAGCCCAATCCTACTTAAATAAAGGGTTGTGCTGGGTTGGCGTTACAGGGCAGCCCATATTGACGGCTCTATTTACGGTAACCAGTACCAGGCCCGAGAGAGCTTGGATGAGTAGCCAAATCAAATCAAATTACAAGATGGATTTTGCAAGGAGTCCTAAAGCAAGGTCCCTTATTGGGACTAAACACGTCTTCCCATTCACTATACATACAAAAGTCAACATCAAGTAACAAGAGCAAACACACCAAGATGTCACCTCCTGGTGAACAAGTAATACTGTCTCATAGTGCTGAAGCAATTGAAGGCAGTGATGATATTCTAATCAAGATTCTACTTTTTCTCCCAGCAAAACCTCTTTTCATGTTCAAAATTGTTTCCAAACGTTGGCTGTCTCTCATCTCCGAGCCTCCATTTTCTTCCCTCTGGAAGCCTAAAGACTTCCCAAGTGCACTAATTCTATCCGGTAGGCAGCTCCCACGCCCTTGTTTCATTCCCCTTAACGATAACGAAGAATCTAAGGCTACTTATAGGCCCTTGGATTTTATCAAAGATGATTCCACTAACTTTCTTGAAGTTTTGAGTTCATGTAGTGGTTTAATTCTTTGTCGCAAGTCTTTCCACCAGTACATTGTTCGTAATCCAACTATAAAGCAATTCAGTACCCTTCCACACCCGAATACGTATCCAAAAGACATGACTTTGGTCTTTGATCATTCAATATCATCTCATTACATAGTTATAAGTGTTGGACAAGGTATATATATTGAGATATACTCTTCAGCAACCAACTCCTGGAGGTACTCTCACGCGCAGTTTCCACATCTGTTTAAAAGTTATTTGGAGAATAGTAATGGAATCTTCTTCAATGGAGCAATCTTTTGGATGTTCAGAAAGTTGAATAGCTTTTGCTATTTTGATATCAATACGGAAACTTTCAGTCACTCTTATGCAATGCCGGAAATAGGTGAAGAGTACTACTATTGTGGATCTGTACATGGGAACTTACATCTGGCTGGATCTTCAGTCAGTACGTTACATCAACTTGACATCTTTGAACTGGGAAATGACTACTCTTCTTGGAGCCTGAAGCATAGCATTCATCTATATAATTCTTCGGGTGCATTTCGGGAATTGGTTTACACTAGTAGATGTCCAAGAGATATGTATTTTGTTGAATCTAGAATTGCTATGGTTTCCCTTAAGGCAAAAAAAGGAAATCAAGAACCACATTTCACCCTCTACATACCACAACGACTTCTATTATTCAGCCTAAAAGGTAACCCTCACCCTGAGTTGTCATTACATTCAGTTCATCATTTGACTGAGAATCCATTCTGGATAGGAAGCAACTGAGAAGCATCTGCTGCAGTTATACAGGAAGGAAATTTCCATAAGATGGCTGTTGCCTTTTTAAATGAACTATTTGCTAGAATCATTCAGGGTATCCTCTCCATGTTCCTTCTAGATAGACTTTGTTGGTTAGTGATTTTTGTTCATCCTTAACGATCAATAAGTTCGATATGTATGACTGTTTCTGCTTAGTCTATAAAATATTACAGATTCGATTTTCTATGAAGGCCATAGTTTTATTCGTTGGTAAAGGTGTTGCAATCTTATTTCTAGGATCATATTAGTATTTAATCATTACTCATATTAGAATTTCTTTTGCTTTGTTTGAGTCATATGAGTACCATTTGTTCAACAAGTACTACTATATAATGACAAAGCTAGAGATGTCTTAGAAAGGGCAGTCAAGTTGAACCAAACCAATCACCTGGCTATGTATAGATGGCTTATCTGTTTTACCCCATTTCCAGCTTCACATAAAATTAAACACTAGTATATAATAGTATAGATGAAAGTTTTTCCTAGAGCTAATAGTGCTGTTGAAGTACAATTTACATAAATAAACTGGGAAAAGCATGAAACTAAGAATAGAATGTACTTTTCTAAGTTAATATTAACCTCTTGTTAACATCTCAAGCATTTTTTTGGCAAATACTTTACATTCAAGCTCATCATTGAGCTGAATTTGCATTGATTCTTTCATTTACAATCAGTAGTTAAAAAACTTTAGAGGACCTTTTGTGGAGTAACAATCAAATAGGTGAATCTAGGAGACTAATCTGTCGACTAACACTAGAAGTTGCATGTACAAGCATAGAGATTCCTGTCTTGAAAAAGTTCAGGAGCAGCTGAAAGTCGTGTCAATGTTTCCCCGACTTCCACTCTTTGATAGCAGAGAGAAGTGTGTAATTTGGCAGCAAGTGCTTATGTGGTAATGGTGAATTCGTAACTGGTGAATGATCATTGTCTGTGAGCCATGACTCTATTGCCTTTCGGTCATAAGTGTATCCATCAGCTGCAACACAAGGGTCTTGCATCACATCCTGTAGCAGAATTTCCATTTAGTAAATGAAGCAAAGAGCAGGAAGTTGCCTTTGTAGTATGCATAATAGCCTAATGTAAATTACTATTGCACGATTGACACAATCAGTTCTCCAAATTCATAATTTATTCTTGACTGCATATTTACCTTTGTCAAAAGAAAGGACCAAAAGATAAATCAATGTAAGTGTACCTTGAGTAGGGGGCATTTGTATTGGCTAGGAGGTGGAGGTCGATTATTTTTCAAGTCTCGAGCTCTATCAGCAACCTCTTTCAATTTCTCCAAAGCAGGGAGAACTTGATCCTTCAAGTCAGGTCTGTCTCTACGTCGAAGCTCTGTGCATTTAAGAGCAAGTATTGCCAATTCCTTTGTCTCTTCAAGAGGCCATTCACCTGCATCATGGTCCAGAACCTCTACCAGGTTATCCTCTTCAATAGTCATTTCTACCATGTGGGCTAAAGCTATGGCTCGTTTTGCAGTAAGCAACTGCAAAATGACCATCCCAAAAGCATAAACATCAGATTTTGAAGAGACTAATCCTGTTCTTTGATACTCAGGATCTATGTAGCAAAGTGTGCCAACTGGACTTGTGTCTTTGTATGCCGTCATTGCTGAAGGAGAGTCCGAGTTAACCATCGTTGAAAGCCCAACATCTCCAATTTTGCTCACCAAGTTATGATCAAGTAGTATGTTAGCTGGCTTTAAATCACGGTGAATGATCGGTTTTGGCTTCGTATTATGAAGGAAAACAAGGGCAGAAGCAACTTCCCAAGCTATACGAACCCTGTCAAACCATGGAAGTGGAGGTGTGTTATTTTTCCTTATCAACCTATCTTCCAAACTTCCATTCTCCATGTACTCATATACTAGGCAACCGCGTTCAGAGCATGCTCCAAGGAGAATTAACAGGTGAGGATGATGAATTTTGCTCAATATGTCAAGCTGGAAAATAACCAAACAAAAAAAATGTTAGTTGAATACAGTTGGCTGAAACTAGTGCACATTGTCACTCAAAGTTCCTTTAGGCAATTCTGTTTATGTATTTCTATTCAGAGATATTTCATACCTCTTGTTGAAATTGCTTAGTTCTATGAGCCTCAGCAGAATGAAGAACTTTCACTGCTGCAGTTGTATGATGCAAATAGCACTTGTAGACCATTCCATATGATCCCATCCCTATCTTAAGATCCTCAGAGAATGATGAGCTAGCCGTTACGATCTCTTCCCACATGAATTCCTGGTAGTGATACGGAGGTTGTACTAATGATTTCTCAAGTTTTTCTTTTGTTCTAGCCTCTCGGTTGGCAATGCTCTCTGCTGCTCTTCTTTGCTCAGCTTCTTTTTCAGCGCATTCCATTGCATAGCCGGCTTCCTTCTTTGCTGCTTCACATTTTAACTTCTCTTGTTCTGCCAATTCTTTTGCTTCCTCCTCCTTAAGGTTTATTTCCTTCAGTTTATTTGCTTCATCCACTCGAAGCTTCTGATATTCATTCAGCTGACAGAAAGAAGAGCCAATGAGAATGGGAACTCATATAATAAGTTGCCTCATGAGATCATGACAATGCAACTATATATGTAATCTCATGTTCTTTCAGTTTATCGCTAATTGACAATACTTTTGGACAATGAAACTAGAAAGAAGGCAACTATTATGTTTGTGCCATCCAGATACTTCCTCTTTTTTAAACTGTTTGACGCATTCAGTAGTCCTTTGTTTGAAATAGTGAAAGCTGGTCGCCTTTGGAAGCCTTCGCCGGTAACCAAAGCGTATCGTTCCCGCAACCACTTTGGTTCCTTGATCAGAGATTTCTCTATGAAAAATATGAATCGGAGTTTGAAGAAGGGGAGGGAGAAGGAGCCCCATAGTTAGTATCGGCCATGAGCCCATGACCAAACTTTTTTGCTCATGACTTGGACATTTTCGGAAAGGTAAGTATGAATTGGACCGAAGAGAACATGTACCTTACTATGCAAACATACCAATGGAAGTTCCTAATGTTACGGTTGAAACTTTGAAGAAAAATAAATGTGAAATGAAAATTACCTTCCGAGAAGCATCTATTGCCTCAGTTTGGGCTATTGCATACATTCCCTGAATATGTCTCAGTTCAATTCTCAGTTTATCTAGGTCATAATTGAGGTTAACCTGCATACATGCAAGAACTTTAGTAGCAGTTCAGGAAACAATGGGCCACTCTTATGTTTCTCCTACAGCATTATATGTTACCAAGAATGTCCTGTAAGTTCCTTTCTTCATAACAAACAAAAATTTGCAGGTGCCTTGAGTTTTGTGTCCTTGTGCAGAAGGACGTTTTAGCATAACAAACCATCAGTACATGCTTAAGCTTCAAACTTATACCAGTGGTCGTTTAGCTGTGGAGTTAAATCTCATGTAATTTCTAAGTCACAAAATAAACAAAATAGCTACCATCTACTCAAATCACTTCCAGGATAAACTTCACATAGTTCCTACTTTGAATATGAGGATTGCTGTAAGCTTTCTACTAACTTTAGGACTGTGCATGTAACTGCTAAACAAATACAATCCTCAGGTATACTAATCCTTGAGTAGGTTAGTGGAGCAATAGGGAGCTCCTCGTGTAAGCAAAGTGATTATACGTTATGCATGTTAACAGAAGAGCATAATTTAAAGAAGAATATGATCACCTGACTTTCAGATGAAGAATCTGTTGGAGCATCTGAGGTGGAAGACTGACTTGTTGACCATGTTTGGTTGTCTACTTTTGCTTTTTTGAAACTTGAAGCACGACTAATAGGATCAGTAATTCCTGAGCTACTGAAATAGCAACTTTTGTCATCCTCAGCTTCTCCAATGACAACAGACAAAGCTCTAGGATGGATGACTCCATTCAAATTTGCTCTTTTATGCAAAGGAGTGTTGTTTTTAATTGAAAGGGCTTGAAACGCTTCTCCAATATCGAGAGATGAACTTCTAGTTTGGATGGTTTCACCGAAACTTGTTCTTTTATTCAGAAGTGTTTGGAGAGCCTGGTGTGTTGGGGATTTAGCTTGATACCTTTGCAATTGATGAGAAGGAGGATACATGTGAGAGTATGAAGCAGGCGAATTTGGGCAGTGGTCCGTCCTTTCTGAGAAATAAAGGACAAGCTATTACCATCTTGGCAGTGGAAGAAGGGGTATGTATGATCAGGAAGGTGAAGAAATATGTGGGTAAGAAATTTTGTACCTGCTTGTGAGCCAAAACTATGGCCTGAAGAATTGTTGGAAGAACTACTTGTATCGCTGCTATCATCTATAAGGGCTCCATTGTTTTCTGAGCTGGTGGAGGGGCGCACTGATGATAGTTTTCCCTTTGACACAGCATAAACTGTGCAAAAGGTCGGAGAAGTTTCTGATATACTTGCAGACAAGTGTTTTCCCCTGTGAATCATTCAGAAGTCAGTCAGATCATCATGAGTTTATGCTGTGCTAATTGAAAGAATGAATAGGCAACAAAAAAAATTCAGTTAAGACATAGTTCTATCTAAACATCTCCTTTTCCAATCAATGGTTTCATTTATATATTTTACTCAGTTTAAAACCACAAAAGATAAATGCATCAATCTTGAAAATATAATTGGTACCTTGAAAATATGCCAGGGTTTGAGGTTCCAATGACAAGTTTGTTGATAAAACATTTAGTTACCACCCCTGAAATTGCATCTACAACATCATTTGATTCAATTTGAACAACTCCAACTTGCACCTGCATTCAGTTAGAATATTGAGCATTCTTTTCCCACTGTAACTCCTTCAGATTTTCAAGCGTAAGATATAGCTGGTACCTGTCTACGTATACACATCGTCCTGTAAGGAAGAAGCTTTTCACTTGCTTGCAACTCAATTTCCTTCCTGAAGGCATCTGCTACATCCTCTCGTACTTGTGCAATCGGAATCAAGTTCCCCACTAGAAAAAAGAATCAAGAAATTTCAAGTTTAGACTCTATGGCGAAGCATGTAACAAAATCTACTATGCTCTAGCATCTTCGTGATATCGGTTGAGTTATATAAAGTTCCACACTGAATATATAGGACAACCAAAGAGGTTCATAAAGGTCTTTGACCCATTCGACCCATAGTTTTAAAATTTTAGTTGGATGCTCAAACTTGTTCATATACCTGTTAAAACGAATTAGAGTCCACATGTGAACTTCAAAACTTGATTATACGTGTTGTAGGATGTTGAATATAAAGTTTCATATTGGGTGCAAAGAGAAATTTATACAGGCATCGGCGATCACTCCACTCATTGCCTTAATGTTTTGAACAGCGTGCTCAGAATCCAATTTCTTGGTTAAACAAAACAAAAACTTACTAGGAGTTGGAACTGCAGTGATCTCAGGGCGGACATGTAGCAACATGAATCGCGTCTCTCCTTCTGGAACAAATTTCTCCAATGCCCATTTCACCACATATTTGCTATTCTTGTTTCCACTTATGGCTATTGCAACAACTGAAGAATTTGTAGACTGCATTGTTCCTTGCCTTTCAGTTTTTGATATATCAATCTCCTCCATATTCTGCCTCTCCTCGTCAATTATGAAAGTTCTACAACAAACACAAAAATGCAAGATAAGCTAATGCACTAACAAAGGTGGATGTGGGACAAGTTGTGTGAAATCAACTGGACCTATATGCTTCAGGCTCGAATTATGTATACATATGAAAAGAAAAATCAAGACTAACGAGCTCATTCTGAACTACGAACTATTGCTTTTGGCTTGAACTATATATACATATTTAAAAAGAAACATTCAAAATCTAAATATAAGAAGTCGAACCCATTTTGAACCTATGACTCTAGATCCTACATTCGCTTCTACATGCCAACAAATCACATTCTTGAAAATACCCAAGAACACAGAAAAAAGAAACAAAAGAATACTAACTCTTTCCAACTTAATGCTCTCTTAATTCTTGTTGGACTTCTTATGTAGTTAAAAGCAGGCATTAGTGATCTGCTTTGGACCTCTGTAATCATTCCAAAATGGAAGTATATTTTTCTTTATATTAACTAAATAAAGAAACACACAACACAAGTTATATAGGGATATCACAAAACCTTTGACATGACAGCATTGACCATCTCCTGTCACTTTCTTTGCTAAATGAAAATATTTAATGAAGCTATTAGCAAACATGCATTAGCACTAACAAATTAGAGAATACTAGAAGTTGGAAGTCATGGTATGATTCTTTGTATCACTGCATATGCATACGCAACTGTTAGGCCAATCCGTTTATTCTAAGTTAGACCTTTATTTTAAATTGTTTGTTTAATAAAGTCTATTATCAAAAAGCTTATTGGCCAGTGCTTTTCTTCAATACATCTTAAATAAATTAGACGTTTCATTTTTGATGTATTCACTTGTACTATAAAACTAAATTATTTAAGCGTTTGACTTTGGTGTAGAAATAGTTGCAAACACGTCCTATGAGGCAAAGTCTTCCAACTGTAGAAACAGAATGTTATTTTTATATTTCTCTCAAATTGTTGCATAGGGGAAGTGCGGATCGGAGACAAAAGTCTGTCATTAAGTGGAGAAAGATAGAAAGACAGGTTTATTATCCGCCAACTTTAAAACCATACATCAGTTAAACAGTTATCCCCTGAAAATTAAGACAGTATCACACATTTATACGTGATTATTTATTGTTTTGATGTGCAAATACATTACTACATAAAATCAAAGAATTCAAGGGATTCACATTTGCACTTTGAGAATGTGAATGAAATGCTTTTTCTTTATTCTCCCATTGAACTCCCTTCGCTAAAAATTTATATTGCACAAGTTTGGTAAATATGAATTTTTTTATAATATACATAATTGAACTCCTTTGGCACAAGCCAATATACTATTGTAATGGTAAAAAGGGTTCAATAATTATTCTAGATTACAAGGTCAAATATTAATTAGTATGGCACTTTAATATTTTTTGAACTTCTTCCACTAATTTCTGGCTCCGGCCCTGCTCCTATGCTGATCCAAATGAAGTAAACGTTAGTTCTCCACGTATCTTAGTGTAACTTGAACTCTCAATCTGTGCTTGAGAATAAATATTTTATGTAAGCTGATCAATCTTTCTCATCATAAAAAGAATCATAGGGTAATAAGTTACATTTTCAACTTTTGAATTTTGATTATCTGTTCAAGTTCCTATTTTCCATCGTAGAAGCGATGAGAGAGTGAATTAATTTCAACAAATTTTGGTTATTTTCCCTATATTAATAATATAATACTTAGTAAACAAGTATAATATGATTGTGAGGCATGGGGTCACCATAGTATTTGAACAAATTAAACATCACTAGAATAATCCATGTGACCATGTAGCATGCTTTTACAGTGGAGGGTTCCCTCAACAGCAAGCAATAGTTATAGTATTTTGAAGATCATAGTCTTATCAATAATTTGTATGGGTGGCACAATCTTTTTTAAAAATTACATATTGTAGGAATATCCAGTATCTCTTGAGGATATGGAAGTTGACTCAGATCAAGTCCAAGTTATTTCTTCTGTTTGTTCTTAAATTAAATTAATATATCTAATCTCACAGAAACAAAAATAGAAAATGAAATATTACAGGCTTAGCATGTTTTGATTTGACATCAATAGCTCGATGTCTAGAAATAAAATTTCTTTAGAGTTTCAAAAACCAGGAGCGTGATGAGGCAGGCCATTTGCCTAAAGTGCGCTGAAACATAAGCTCTAATACATTGGGCATAACTCATAAGTCGGACGGTTTTTTTCAATTCTTCTAACTTTTAAATCAACAAAATAGCATAAATAGAAGCAATTATAAAAATTGAAATACAACCACAAATTAGACAAATAAACTTGAGTATGAATGTTTTAGTATAATAGTAAAAAGGACCAACATCTAGGAGTAATAATATATAACTACAAATAATGCTACAGTGTGAGATATATTCGTATATCCAACTATCTACAAAATCCTAATGACCCAACTTTAAAAAGAAAAAAGCATATTAATTATATAACTTAAAAGATCAACCAAGCTGAGTCAAACCAGCTTGGTCGAGCTCAAGCTTGATCAAGCTTTTGAGTCAAACGAATTAAAATTTAATCGAAAGTGAACTGAGTTGAGTCAAATTTTAATTGATATAGTGCCAAGCCAAATTGAGCTTCAAACCAGCTCAACTCAAAGTCCAAGACTACCCACGAGTAATGGATGAACTATGTAGCGCTAGAGGGTTCAAATAAATCTCATTTACAGAAAATATATTGTGAAAATAGAAAAACGATCTTAAAAAGGAAATTATTGTATATAAATGGTTGAATTCCTTAGCAGACGAGAAGATTCTAGTTAGCAACAAACGAGTTCAAAAATCGCGTGAAGTCAGTGTTTGCAATAATTTTTTATTTATAAAGAACAACCACAAACAATATAAAGAAAACAAGTGATTTTATTTATCAAAATTGTAAGTACAATTATGGTAATTCCTTGATTCTTCTCCCCAGATATTTTTCCGTGATTTGAGGGCTTGAACAGTGTATTTCTCGAATCAGGATGATATGACCTTCTTGTGATATATTTGGTCTCCAAGAAAGCCAGATAACATGTTGTTGCTACATAATTTTAAGAAATACGTATTTGATGTCTTTATCTTTGTGAATATCCCGGATTTATAGGATTTGAGATGATCTTTTAAAATTTTTGAAATACCTCTTTAAAAGAAATATATGACCCCTTCATATAGGCACTGAGAGTATTTTAGATAAATGGCTCAATAAATTGGGAGCCATAGCAACATCTATTTATAATGAGTTATACGCATTAGATAATTACATAGATAAGTAACCCTATGAGATAGGTATTATACAAGAGATAAACATAATCTAAAGGATAGCTACTAAGAGTCCTAATACACCCCCTCAATCTGGACTGGTAGTGATGACGTTCAGATTGTCACGCAAAAGAGAAAACTGAGATGAAGATAACCCTTTTGTAAAAATATCAGCAGCTTGTAAGCGAGTGGGCACATATTGAACAATTAGATCACCCTGAGCAACTTTGTCACGAACATAATGAAAATCAACATCAATGTGCTTTGAGCGATCATCGAACACTGGGTTACGAGTCATATAAGTAGAGCTGACATTGTCACATAATACACGAACTGGTTCACGGAGATAAACACCAAGCTCACAAAGAATATGACGAATCCAAGTGGTCTCAGCAACAGTATAACCAATAGCTCTATACTCAGCCTCTGTGGAAGATTTAGAGACTGTTGGTTGTTTCTTCGCACGCCAAGATATAGGGTTAGAACCCAAAAATACAACAAACCCTGTGGTGGAACAACGACTACCAGGGCAGGCAGCCCAATCAGCATCAGAATAGGCTATGAGTAAGGAGATGGAAGAAGAGGCACGCAAGAAAAATCCATGTGTGATGGTGCCCTGCAAGTACCTAAAAATACGCTTCACACAACGCAAGTGAGCAGTACGAGGAGCATGCATAAATTGAGAAACAATACTGACAGCATATGCAATATCTGGGCAAGTCATTGTCAAGTACTGAAGAGCACCAACTATACTCATATATTCACTAGGATCTGATAGTAACTCACCATCCATAAGAGATATAGAAGTACGAGAGACAATAGGGGTACGTACAGGTTTGCATGTATGCATGTGAAATTTAAGTAGCATGTCAAAAATATACTTTTGCTGAGACAAATGAAGTCCATGAGATGAGCAAACTGCTTGAATACCAAAAAAATAATGAAGATCACCCAAGTCTTTCATAGCAAACTGATGAGAAATACAACTAATGAAATTATCACGAATATGTGAACGACTGCCAGTAAGAATAATGTCATTAACATAAAGCAATAATATGAGCACACCAGAAGAGGATCGATGAATAAACATTGAAGTATCTGATTTGCTACAAACAAAACCATAAGCCAGGAGAAATGCACTAAAACGATGAAACCAAGCACGTGGCGCTTGTTTCAAACCATAAAGAGCTTTAGTTTGTTTACAGACATGATGAGGATAGTCAGGATGAGTAAAATTTGGTGGTTGTTTCATAAAAACTTCTTCTGTAAGAACACCATGTAGGAAAGCATTTTTGACATCAAGCTGACGAATAGGCCAAGAAAAAGAAACAGCAATAGAGAGAACAAGACGAACAGTAGTAGCACGAACTACAGGACTAAAAGTTTCATGGTAATCAATACCAGGTTGTTGATGAAAACCCTGTGCTACAAGGCGTGCTTTGTGCCGCTCAATGGACCCATCCGAATTATATTTATATGATAAACCCATTTACAACCAGTTAAGTTCATATTAGGTTGAAAAGGAACAAAAATCCATGTTTTATTTGCCAACAATGCATTAAATTCATCAGCCATAGCCTGTTGCCACTTTGGATTTTTCACAGCCTGAGAGAAACAAGAAGGTTCAGTTTCCTGAATAGTAGTATTCAAGGAAAAAATTTGTTTAGGCTTTTTGATCCCCGATTTAGCACGAGTTTGCATTGGATGAGAAGTGACTATAGAGGCAGGCTGAGTGGAAGTGCTTGGAGGACATGAAGTAGGCAGAGAAGATGGGAGACCACTAGAGCAAGGCTCGATAGAGGAATTAGGAGTAAGCACTGGTTCAATTGGGCCAGAGGTAGAACATGGATGTGAAGCCTCAGAATTTGGAGGGGAGTTAGCTGAAGGACTTGAATATTGTAATGATGATAAAGGTGATGTAACAACTAGAATATTAGGAGAACAAGAGGATGAAGAAGTATTAGCTGAACATGACAATGAAGGATATGGAAAGACTAACTCATGAAAGACAACATGTCGACTGATATAGACAAGACTTGTTTTAGGATCAAAACAACGATAACCCTTATACTTAGGAGCATAACCTAAGAAAATACACTGTACAGAACGCGGTGTAAGTTTGTCAGCTACTCTAGCAGACAAGTTTGGAAAACATTGACAACCAAAGACTCGAAGAAAATTGTAGTCTGGAGGTGTGTGAAATTTTTTTTCAAATAGAGAGTTTCCTTTCAAAACAGGGGTGGGCAGCCTGTTAATTGTATAAACGGCGTAAAATACATCATCAACCCAAAATTTAGATGGTAATTTAGCCTCTGTGAGAATAGTACATACCATTTCAATAATGTGCCTATGTTTTCGTTCGGCAACCCCATTTTGTTGTGGAGTGTCCGGACAAGATTTTCGAAAAGAGATGCCCGAGTTAGAAAAATGCTGTAGAAAATTTTTGTTATCAAATTCACCACCTCCATCACTTTGGAAAGCCTTTATTTTGGCCGTAAAATTGTTCTCCACAAGTTTTTGAAAGACACAAAAATGATTAAAAACTTCTGATTTGCTTTTCATAGGATAAAGCCATGTAAAACGAGAAAAATCATCAACAAATATAACATAATAACGAAAACCCAAATTTGACAAAACCGGTGATTGCCAAACATCTAAATGAATAATGTCTAATGAAAAAGAACTACAATGTTCAACTAATTTGAAAGGCAAACTATGTGATTTGCCCAACTGACAAGAAACACAATTATTACTAAAAGAGTTCACTAAACTAATATTATTATCTTTCATAAGACTAGACAAAATAGAGCTCCACTATGACCCAAACGATGATGCCAGACTGGCGCAAAGCTACAAATAGGACTGAGATGAAGAGGATAGAGGATAAACATCGCCCCTACTGTTGGCCCGGAGAAGAGTTTGCCCCGTGCCTTTGTCCTTCACAAAAATAGAAGATGAGTCAAAGTTAACAACACAACTATTATCTTTACATAACCTTTTAACAGAAATTAGATTATGACGAAGCTGAGGAACATGGAATATAGAATTCAAGTGTAGAGGGCGAGATGTAGAAGGCATTTGGGCATAACCAATGTTAGCAATGTTAAGCAATTGTCCATTTCCTACCAAAATACGATTAGAATCAGAGTAAGGAGTTTTTCGTATAAAATTACCTTCGGATAGAGTCATGTGAGCAGAAGCAGCGGAACCAATATACCAAGTAGCATCATTCGTTTCACCAACAGACATCGCAAGAAAAGACTTGGGAAGATCATTAGCAATGAATGAATGATTGAAGCGATTAGGGCATTGCAAGGAATTATGGCCGGGAGATTGACAAATTTGACAAACAACCGATGAGGGTAAGGGACCCAATATCCCAGTGGATGGTAAAGATGTACTAACAGGTTGTGAATTATAGGGAATATAAGATGTATCGCCAATACCCGACAAGGACTGACCAGTAAAGCCATGGCGTGCACCATTATTTGGACCAGTTTGTTGACCCCGACCATTGTATCCACGACCTCGTCCACCACGGACTCTACCTCGCGAATATGAAGCTCGTCCTCGGCCTCGATTACCTTGAGATGAGGTTGTATTACCTGATACATCAGAGGCTCCTAATGGCACCGTTTGAGTACTAAAGGCATGATGGGAGACTGATGAGTCAGTGTCACAAAAATGTTTTAAATGTTGTTCATGAAGGAGCGGTTTAGAGCGCAAATCTTCAAGAGATATATAGCCAGGAAAGTGAGTTATAATTCCTACCAGTGTATCATACTCTTTACCTAATCCCAGGAGCACATGATCAATGAAATCTCTATTGAAAACTGGAGAATTTATTGCTGCAAGTGAATCTGCCAGTTGCTTGGCTTCCTTAGATACTGATCAATGGACATGGATTCAGATTTCTTCATGGTGGTGAGTTGACGCTTTAATTCAACAGCCTTCGCTTGACTAGCATCCATAAATGTATGATATAGGGAGAGCCAAATATCATGTGAAGTAGGCAAAAGGTGAACATCAATAAGTACCTCACGAGACAGCGTAGCAAAAATCCATGAACGGATACTCTGATCAATTCGAACCCACGAACGATAGTCTGGATTTGCTTGTTCAGAACCAGAAACATCAGAAATTAGTGGTGAAGGTGGTGGAAGAGAACCATCAACAAAGCCTAATAAATCATTTGATATGAGCAGATAAGTAAGATAATCTTCAACAGAGTTCAATTTTATTGTTACCAGATTAGTAACATTAGGGACAGCCAAAGCAGAAATGATTGAAAAATAGATGGGGCCGCAAGTTCATAATATAGAGAAGTGTATGGAAGTCCCGTAATATCATGTAGCTTGGTAGGAGTTGTAGGTGTTATGGTAGAAGTTGAAGGTGTTATGGTAGATAAAGAAGCAGTAGTAGAAACGGAAGGCATAGCATGTGTAGAGAGATGTGATGTAGTCATTGAAGGTGCAGACGCGATGATAGCAAGAAGAAAAGCAGTGGATAAAGATTGAGAAGTCATTTTAAATTAGAATTAGGATTAATGAGAAAGTGGACTATGGGTTGGTTACTGGAAGAAAAAACGATGTGAGTTGTTAATATAAAAGAATATTTGGTGTGGAAAGTTGGTTTTTTACTAAGAGAAGATTAAATCATAAAATTGGCATATGAGAATTGAAAAGTCAGGGAAGAATGGCGTACAAAGAAGTGATTAAATTGAAGAGAATCTTCTAGCTAATATGATACCATGTGAGTATTTTAGATAAATGGCTCAATGAATTGAAAGCCATAGCAACATCTACTTATAATGAGTTATACACATTAGATAATTACAAAGATAAGTAATCCTATGAGATAAGTATTATACAAGAGATAAAAATAATCTAAAGGATAGCTACTAAGAGTCCTAATATGATCTAGGATTTTAGGTTAAGTAACATCCAAAAAATCCTTATTGGATTAACCCAAATATTGTATGGATCATTCCAATAATACTTCACTGTCTACAGTCACATGCTCACTCTAGGTTGACATTCTAGTTATGTTACTTTTGATTATTTTGGTAAATGGCTTGTTGAAATGCCAAACTGAATTCTTTGTGATCCTGCAAAATCTAATATATACTTGAAAAATTACTATCGGAAGGTACAGAATCAACCTATAAATTACTCCCTAAGGGATTTTTTGGTTGAGGTAGAGTTTACGCAGGTATTAGCAATGTACATATTAGTAATATTGGTATTAAAAATGCGGGTATTAGTAATGTGGGAATTAGTAATGTAGGTATTAGTTATGCATGTATTGTAATGTAGGGATTATTTCTTGAACCACTAATATTACAAACTAATATACAATGTTATAATTTAGAATATTTAGTTACTCCTTAAATAAAAGCAAAAACTATCCTAATTATTATGAGGGTTAATTTTATCATTATAAATTTTAATACCTGCATTGCTAAAACCCACATTACTTATTTTATATTTTACCCCCGAATAAAATAATACATAGATTCTCGCATAACTTATACATGTATTATTTACGAGGAAAACATGAACATGCAACCAAATATTGTATTAATTTTATGTGGGTATTAAATCTTCTTCCATATCCACCAAACACTGTACAAACTTATGCTATTTTGTATGTGGGTATTAGCTCTTACAAACCTTTGTAATCACCTAATTTTGGCACGAAAATAAATTAAAATTCGCCCAAAATAGCCGTGTTAGATTCTTAGGATTTTGGCCGAATTTTCCTAAAATTTAGTTATTTTAAACTAAAACTGTCATTTAATTGGGAAGAAAAGTATGAAAATTTAAAAAAAAAAATTAAAATTACTTGTTATGTGTTTAATTGTGAGTCTATGTTTTAAATTGTGATGATATTGTAAATTATGTGATTGTAATTAGTTATGTATGTTTTAAATGATGTAGATTTTTAATAGCCATTTGTAGATATATTGTAGCCTAAAACTCAACCCACAAGCCCAAGTCCTAACCCGGCCCACTTCCCATGGTATATATGCCAAAAAACCCTCATTTTTGCCCCCACACACAAGCCTCATATGGCTTAAGAAGATGCTGCCAAATTCATACCCTTCACCGGAAAATACTATTTTCGCCACCTTCCGTTGGCCGAAAATTATAAAATTATATACCTCCGTAAAGCTCTCGAGCCTCTCTGTCTTATTCCATCATTATTTCTCCCGAAATCCTCACCGTTTGGTACAGATCTGCATTTTTTATTTCGGGTAACACTCAACTCCGGTGAATTTTGGCTCCTCCGTTTTTGTTGATCTTTGGGGCTGCTATGCTAATGAGTTTTGTGATGAAAATGATGGTGATAGGGCTGTTTGGCTTTCATACGTTGGTGATTTAATGATAAAGCGTGTTTCGGGGTGATTGTCTCTAATTGTTTCATGATGGCAACAAGTTATGCTTTGGTGGCGATGTTCGTTTGACCAACATGTAAATTTTCACCTTCTTTCCGTAGTCCTATTTGTTCGATCCGTATTTTTAGCCTAGGAATAAGATTAAGATTCTTATGTTCATATGTTCGGCTCATTTCTAACTTAATGTGAAGTATTTTAATTGCTTTGCTTCCATATTTTCAAGCATGTTTTATGAGCCTCGTGACATTCAAGAGTTCAAAATTTTGTTTAATTTAACATTAATCTTAGATGCATTTGAAGTGGAAGTTTGGCCAAAGAATTGTGTAGTAGGAGATAACTGATGGTTTTTTTTAGTCTTCATATATACGTCATTGTTGAGAATCTGTAGATTTTTTGTGTATCTTGGATTGAAGTTCTTTAATTTGCGTTTTTTAGCCTAAGTCACTGGAAATTTGATTTGGCCCATTTAAGTTGTTTTAATTTTTAGTTTTTAGGCTGATTTTAGTAAATTTCAGATCTGTATATTGTGTTTAAAATTAGTTTCATGTTTTTTTGTCGGCCCAATAGGCCCAAAAGTCAATAGTCCAAGCCCATGAGGCTGTCCTCTCAATAGGACAGCTTTGTTAAGCTTTTGGGACGGCATAGGGTGGCTGAAAAGATGTCATAGGGGCTGCTGTACTATCTCTGAAAATACTCAAGTATAGAGGTGTGGGCTTGTACTTTTGTATAAGTCTACACTCTATCTTTTGGCCCCAATATTCAGCTATATAAGAGTGTATTTACTTCTCATTTAAAACATCTACCAGTTGAAAAATACACGAAAAATCAGATCTGAAATACATTAAATGAGAGCAAAATTACAAGAAAAAAGAGAGTGAAAAAAGAAAGTAAGTGAGAAGAAAAGATTTAGAACCAAAAGCTTTCATACCAAGGGACTTTTGGGGTATAAATCTTAAGTTTTAAGGATTTTAAAAGGGCTGTTTAGTTGCTGAATTTTGGTGACCTTGCTGTGTTCGTTTGCTTTGGTTTAGCTTGTGGTCGTCATTGCCGAGCTCTAAGGTCTCGTTTGTCAGAGGTAAACACAAGAAATCAACTTTGTATGCTTTATTTTTTTATTATAAATCAGCACGGTTTGAAGGTTGAAAATATGTTTGTATCATCATGAATATGTTGATGTGTTTAAGTCTAAGAGCTGCTATATGTAGTTGCAAATTCAAGTCTCCTTTATCCAAGTATTTTACGAAATGTTTATAATCTGATTCATTTAGAAAGATTGGCCACACACTTGTGAAGTAGCAAATATTGAAATCTGGGCAGCGTATGAGCATGTTAGGCAAATTATAGGAATTATCTTCGCGTGATCAAACCGAAAATGAAACTTAATTAAGTTATAGGCAGCAATTAGGACGATTTATAAATTTGGCCACACATAATATTTGCATATTTGGACAGAAATAAAAATGTGACTATTTTCGCAAAAATGGTTTAATGCGACCTGTTAATGCAAACAGTTTTAGCCCAATTACAGAAGTAAAGCACGCAGGCTACAAGCTTTTCCTTTTGCGTAAACAGTCCGAACTCGTTCCAATTTAACAAATAGCCTACTACATATATATGCTTTCACAATCCTTTTTTTTTTAAATTAATAAAGGCAAATTTGGAGTCCCAATTTGTCACTTAATAAATTTAGCGTTTGCACTTAACTAAATCGATTAGGCAAACTAAAATAGGAGCGAGAAGACTTCCATGATTGCGCGTAATAATAAAGTATGATCAGCGATCTACTTACTGCAAGAAACTCCTCAAATGATAGTCACAAGTTTGCGCTAAGGTATACCCTGCGGGTTACCTAATACAATTTTGGTTAAACAAATAAAAGCGTAACTTTAAATGAATGGCAAAAATATAACAACCACGTTTAATAAATTAAAATGCGGTGATAAAGCAACTGTGCTCGGCACAGAACTCGAGGGTGCCTAACACCTTCCCGAGAGTCAACTGAGGACCTTACCCGAATCTTTGACGCAGACCATTAGACGAGTTAAGGGTGTTCCAGGTACACCGCTTTGATGACTTGGCACACCTTTAATTTGTCAAATGGCGACTCCGAATTTCCTCTTAAATAATCGTGTACCTGCAACACCAATCACAAGCCTTTAAATAATAAACTTTCAGGTTAATTTTTTAGGGTCGTGACAACCTTAAACCGAACGACCCCTAAACTTTTGCTACTCTTATTTAGAGGATTCATTTTAGTTAGGCTACTAGGTTTGCGAACAACTATATTTTGTATATTTAATAAAGGCTCGATTGTAGTTAACAACTGGCTCGAATAAGCCATAACGCAGAGATCCAAATTTAAATTGGAAACTTCCTTTGCGAGACTCGAAAAAAACTACCTTTAATATATTGTTGAAGACAAGACAACACTTCTCAATTTTATAGTGATGTTTAAGATTTATCCTCGTTTAACGAATATATACAAAGACAATTCCAACTTTCAACTTTTACCTAACCGTGACATCCGCCACATCATGAGCCAATAATTGTACACAAGGCAACGGAAGCTTCTAGAGAGGCCAAAAGTAGTCTAGAGTGTGGAAGACTCTAGAACCTTCAAGGCCCTTGACTTAGGACTTCATTGAAATGTGTAGAAATATCTAGATCATGGGAGAATATTAGTTGGAGTTGGAAGAAATCAACAACTTATGGAACACTCTAGAAGAGCCATGAAAGAGCATGCCAACTTCTACCTACCTTATTAGTGTAGTCTAGAACCTTCCCTATAGTAGTATAAATAGGAGTAGGCATTTTATTTGCACTTGTCCAACATCCAAGTCTTTTAAATAGTGTCTAGCACTGCGACCTAGCATCCAACCAATTTCCTTAGCTTACCTTTTTTTGTACAAAATATTTGATCTTAATACAAGCATATTTTCCAACAACTTGTGCCTTAACCGTGTGCAAACACTTGGCAACTTTGCTTGCTTGCCTTAGAGATCATCCAAGAATCTTACCTTCTCACCTTAGGTATCCTATAGAGGTTCAAACGCTGAACTTGGGCGTTGCTTTTGGGTAGCAATTGTCTAAGTGTCGACACGCTGCCTAGAGCGAATCTAGGGTCGTGATAACGTGGTATCAGAGCGGGTCAACACCCAAAGTACTTTACGTGGTTCCTTTGGAGAGAAGTTATGTCAAGTGATAAGGAAACTAACAGTTCCTTCGAGCAAGTTGCTTGTGGTCAAGATGCTGTCACGGGGATGAAAACAAGGAAGCGAGGGTCGAGCAAAGTACGGGATACGCAAGTGGAGGTCACAGTCAATGCAAAAGTAAATGTGGTTGATGATGAGGGGGTAATAGTTCATCCTTGGAGAACATTGGTGGTCGAGTGGAGCATTTGGAAGCTAGTCTTGGCACCTTGAACCGACTTGTGGAGGCCGTGGAGTCCAACCTCACTATACAGTAGAATCAAGTCGTTGGGGAGTTAGAGAAACTTAAACGAACCTTGATGGCGGTACTCAAGGAGGAGGAGTATCGCAAGAGGAGAGTCCGCAAGTTGGAAGACATGTTTGGAGTTACCATTACTGACCTTTAAGGGCAAATAGAGGCCTTGCGAAAGAGCTTGGAGGGGACCATGGTCGGGACTACCAGGGGCGTGGTACTTGCACAAGGGACGAAGGTGAAGGTCCCAAAGCCAAAGGAGTATGAAGGTGCATGGGACGCACGCGAGGTGGACGATTTTCTTTGGAGGATGGCCAAGTACTTTGAGGTAGTCATGGAGGATGACAAAGTTGTCAAGGTACGCAACGCCTCAATGTACTTGACCGAGGTTGCCGTGTTGTGGTGGCATCAAAAATATGCCGACTTGGAGAAGGGGCTATGAAAGATTGAGACATGGGAGCAGTTCAAGAAGGAGTTGAAGAAGCAAATCTACCCAATGAATGTGGTGTATGAGGCTAGGCGGAAGCTAAAGGAGCTCCAACAGACGACAACGATTCCGGATTACGTGCGCGAGTTCACCACCTTAATACTGCAAATCCCGACATTGTCCGAGGAAGATTCCCTCTTCTACTTCACGGATGGGTTACAAAATTGGGCAAAGCAGGAGTTAAGAAGAGATCACGTAGCTAATGTGGACGAGGCCATAGCGGTAGCCGAGTCACTCAATGATTTTAAGATGGAGCCTGTCAAGTCCAAAGGGGGCAACTCCGAGAAGGGCGGGGTAGATCATGACAAGGACGACGGGAAAGGCGTAGCCGATGCACATAAGGGAAATGGCAAGGGGCCAACCCATAACGGACAGGGGTCCAAAGGCAACGACAAGAGGCCGAACAATGGCGGCGAGTATGTGCCCAAGGGAGGGTGCTACTTTTGTAAAGGGCCATATCGGGCGTGAGAATGCCCAGAGTTAGGGAAACTTGCAGCAATGGTTGGGAACATTGCGCAAGCACACGAAGGTGATACAGAAGAGACCGCATGCATCGGTGGGATGCGGTTGGAATCTAAGCCTGGAGCAGAGGATGCTAAGGCCTATCTTGGTGCTATGCATAGGGATCATGGTGGCAGCAAGAAAATCTGGACAGACATGGTTGAAGAGGATGACGAGTTGCAAAGTGGTGGCACACTATCGGACTTAGGCGATGCACCAAGCAAGGGGACCAAGCTTGCTAGCAAGGCTGGGACTATGGGAGCAGCCAAGTAGGAAGAGGAAGTATGGACCCGGTGCTTGAGAAGCTGCTAGACTTGGTCGAGTTATGGGGGAGATTCAGGCCAAGTAAAAGAGGAGGTATCCGATGGGCGGAGGATCGATGCCATAATTGCGAGTCGTCGAAAGTACAAATAGGGAAAGAAAAAAGGTGACCAATATCTTGTGACCTAGGTAGGCGAACCACTCCATAGGGCATCATAGCAAACAGACAAAGATCTTTGGCAGCGCCAAGACGAGGTTCGCGCGTATGTGTCGTTGCTTTGTGCCGAGGTGGGGGAGAGTGTGACGTCCCGCCACATCATGAGCCAATAACTGTACACAAGGTAACGGAAGCTTATAGAGAGGTCAAGAGTGGTCTGAAGTGTGGAAGACTCTAGAACCTTGAAGGCCCTTGACTTAGGGCTTCATTGAAATATGTAGAAATATCTAGATTATGGGAAACATTAGTTGGAGTTTGAAGGAATCAACAACTTATGGAACACTTTAGAAGAGCCAAGAAAGAGCATGCCAACTTTCACCTACCTTATTAGTGTAGTCTTGAACCTTCCCTAGAGTAGTATAAATAGGAGTAGGCATTTCATTTGCACTTATCCAACATCCAAGTCTTCTAAATAGTGTCTATCATTGTAACCTAGTATCCAACCAAGTTCCTTAGCTTACCTTTCTTTATACAAAATATTTGATCTTAATACAAGCCTATTTTCCAACAACTTGTGCCTTAACCGTGTGCAAACACTCGGCAAATTTGCTTGCTTGCCTTAGAGATCATCCAAGAATCTTACCTTCTCACGTTAGGTGTCCTATAGAGGTTCAAACGCTGAACTTGAGCGTTGCTTTTGAGTAGAAACTGTCTAAGCGCCGACATACCGCCTAGAGCGAATCTAGGGTCGTGACATAACGCTGAAAAAATTACACGGATCGAATTAAGCTCATTTATTTCCAAGTTTTTTTTTTTTCCAAATTGACAACACTTCAAATCAATATTTAAAACTTATGGTAAAACTTTTGTGTAGGAGTGATGCAACCTAAAACGAGCGGAAGCTAAACACGATACGAAAATGCGGAAGCTAAAACAAGATAGGCGATATCGATAACGATATCGAGATAGAAAGCAAGACGAGGGTTGAAACGTTTACCTAAGTAGCACCGAGGAACTTGTCCCGATACACCCCGGGTGAAGTCAAGGATCACCTATACTACACAACTACCCTCAAGAGGCACTCGGCTCTTGCAAATAGAATGATCAAAGAGGTTACGATGTTCAACTTGGAATCCACCAAGTGAAATCATGCCCGCTCACGGGTTCTTCATTGAGAATCACTCAAGAAATACATCATTCTAGTTCAAAGTTGTGTAAGTGCAATAAATGACTAAGGGGCGTATTTATAGCACCCCATTACATGGTTTGCCTAGATTCTGGTCCGCTGCAACTCCACTGGTCTGCGCGATCGCGTGAAATGAATAGCGATCGCGTGGGGTACTTGGTTGCTGAGGCGCGCGATCGCGCGGAGTGTGGCGCGAAGGCGAAGAACAAGCAAAGCTTCTTTGCGATCGCGAAGGTGTGCACGCGATCGCGAAGAGAAAATCCTCTTCGTCAGGCAGTAAGCTCAGAAAGTGCTACCCTGTCTTGCCCTGTTTTGCTCCCCTGTTTCCTGCACTATTTCCTGCCCTGTTTCCTCTTTGATTGAGCTCCAATGCATTGTCTTCAAGTCATCCCCCGAGCTCTTATCATCCATGCCCTTCCAAACCAAGTGTAAGTGTTGATGCAATTTGGGTTGCATCATCCTCCCCTTCTTGAGAAGATTTCGTCCTCGAAATTAAGGCGTCCTCCTCCAAGGTAGCATCACCTACATCCAAAAAGGCAAACAAAACAAAAGCTCCTACTACAAGAGTAGGTTAGTGCACCAAGTGTGGGAAAACACACTCTTATGGTACAACCAAGTATCAATGGCAACAAAGAAGCTCATGTTCCCAAAGGAACTAGCAATTACTTGGTTCAACAAAGAAGTGCTCCCAACACAAGAACAAATAAAAAGATTAATAGGGCATGGCATATGCAAGATTAAGCTATCAAAATCCCTACGATCCCTAAGTTCAATATTGGTGCACCAAGACCTCCCACGATGCGAGCAGGCAAGTCCAACAAGAGTGAAGGTAAGTGATGTGGAAAATTCACTCTTGTGATAGAGCCAAGTATCAATACTACTCAAGAAGCTTATGTCCCCCAAGGAAACAACAATTTCTTGGCCCCATAGCGACAAACACTCACAAACATAGCAAGCAAAGAGATCAATAGGACATGGAATATTCAAGATTAAGCAATCAAAGTCCCTATGACCCCTAAGCTCATGATCAACATACCAAACCTTCAATGCAATATTTTCACAATGCGGCACAATGATTTCGGCATGCTCAATTCTCAAAGTGTGGTTAACATGTGGGATGGGATAGACGAAGTAAGTCGAATCACAATTAGAAGCAATTACCCCACTCCCCTTCTTAAGAACTCTCATACTCACACTAAGAGATACCTCCTCACCTCCAATTTCATCCTCGAGACAACCCCCTTCATAAGGGAAGCTCTCAAGGAAGGCATTATTAATGGCTTCTTCATCATCATAACCCACACCAACAAGAGTAGGGTCACTAGAAGAATCATCTACCTCACTCGAAGCTTCAAACAAAGAGTTGTCTATGGGATCAAATCCCTCACACCATGGAGGTTCCATTTCATCCTCAACTCTAGTCCGATACAAATCACCTTCATAATTAAAGATGCCCCCACACAATGGGAATATAAAAGCATGCACCTCAATTTCATAGTCAAACAAAGGCATAGTATCAAGACTAGAATTTTCACCCTCACTTGAGGAGTCATCATAGACAACCTTGTCCAATTCATGCAATTCGGACTCCTCAAGGTCACTTTCATCCTTACTACGACACATAAAGCCACCAAAATCAATTATATCAACAAGGGTAGAGACACATAACTCGTCTTCCCCTTTATCAAATATGGGTGGGGTGTCATAGCAAGGGTCACAACCAAAGTCAACTACTACATTTTCACTAAAGAGAGGTTCATTGACTATCGAGCTCACATCTTGATGTGGCTCATCAACACTCTCAACTAGTGGTCTACATGCACACACAAGTTGACTAATCGACTCTACGCTAGTTGTAATTTCATCAAAGGCATTACAAGTACCAACTAGCATTGAGTTTTCACAAGACAAGGAAGGATCATGTTCATAAGAAGGTAAAGAATCACTTACTTTTGAGTAGCTCCCGTGAGTACTCACATCGCTTGAAGTGTCATGTTCAAATCCTCCTTCATGAAACTCACAATGTAGAGCTCCATTCCCTTGTCTTTCTTTCTTACCAACCAGTTGAGGCTCCACTAGCTCGCCTCCCAAAGTACCTACACATAAGCCCAAACAAATAGAAGGAGAAGGAGATATAACATGGTTAGAACAAAGGGTGTCCTCACTCTCACTCGATATTTCCTCTTCCCTCACTTCTTTCATTTTTCGCTCAAGGCCAATTGTAGATTCGAGTGATGTTTCATTCTCAACTTGCAAGGGCATGATCATAAGATTGTTGGTTCCGGGCTCAAGTATTATGGGTAACTTGGCCTTAGCGGCTTCCTTCAACTCCCTCATAATCCTATAGTCATTACTTACTTGCTTTGGCGTCAAGGGCTTGAGTACATAATTCCTAGAACCGTGCAAGACCGTGTAAGAGTTGGTCCTACCATCATGTACTACGCTCCGATCATATTGCCATGGCCTTCCAAACAAGAGATGGCAAGCTTGCATAGGGACTACATCGAACATTACCTTATCTCGGTAATTTCCAATGCCAAACTCAACTAAAGCTTGCTTCACCACCCTCAACTCTCCACACTCACTCAACCATTTCAACTGGTAGGGATGTGGATGTGTTATAGTAGGCAATTGCAATTGGGAAATCAAAGTCTCACTCACTATGTTAGCACAACTTCCCGAATCAATGATCATTGAGCACACTTGCCCCATCACACGACACCTAGCATGGAAGAGATTCCCTCTTTGCACATGCTCCGACTCCGCAAGACTCATGGCACCCAAACTCCTCCGTACCACAAGTGTCGTTTTAAGCTCATCATCTTGCTCACCCTTACCTTGGGGAATGCCCAAGTTGTGGGGAGTGCCCACTTGTTGGGGAATGCCCAACGGTCGGGGAATGCTCAACATTTCATCACTAGTACCTCCTTCGGTACCCCCTTTGGACACTCGGGGTCCATTCTTCCTTGAGGTTATCGAACCTCGAGCTTATAGATCTCACCTCGGCCAAGAGGTAGTCCAAAGTGCTTATCGGGACCTCAACGGTATCGTATACGTCTCCGGCCATGTACCTACAAAAATTAAAGACAAGAGAAAGAGGTTAGGGTAAAAACCTCACTCGCTCCCTCACCTTTGGAATGTCACTCGGGTACACTCGATTTAGTGGGTTGTAGGATCACTCAAGCTTGATCTCAAAGGCTTCCTCGTAGTTGAACAACCACATCAATAACCACTCAAGTCACAAGAACCAAATACTCTTCGGGTGAGTGGAATTGATGGGACTCGATGGGCGAACGGCTTTATAAGTGAGCACTTGAGCCAAAATGTACTAAGAGTCTTCTTTGAGCTCTACTCTCTTTCTAGGCACGAGTATCCTATTCGCACAATGGATTAGTACTAACTAGGTAGAAGTGTTACCCTCAAAGTACTAACCGGAAGTGACGCGATCAAATGTTCAAAGATCGAATCGTCACTAAACGGATTCGGAATTTGATGAATTTTGGTTTGTGATCTACAAACTCACCATATTTAATGATGCTATGGGAGTTTTGGTGGTCGGAAGCTGCTACGACACCTTTGCGAACAATCTGTCCCGATTCAGGATTTTCTGAAAATGATTGTTCATCGCTGTCGCGTGGGTTGGCGCGCGATCGCGCAGGGTAAATTGTTCCCTTGCGCGATTGTGTCAGACACTGCGCGATCGCACAGGTCTGCTGGAGCAGAACCAGAATTTCGACTGTAAACTTAGTTTTTGGCACACAAATCACCCCAATTCAACTTGTTTTTTAGTTCTCAAGCTTCCAAAAGGTGTTTTCAACTGAAGTAAACAAGTCCCAATGGATTAACCAAACAAACAATCAACAACAACTTGTTTCAAGAATTTGGAGCAAGTTCTTCAAAAGTTTTCAAGAACTTCAAGATTCTAAAACTTCGATTTTCATTCCCCTACTCCAAATGATGATATGGGGGTATCAAAATGACGGGAAAACTATAAGGAACAATCCCCGATACCAAACAACCAAGAAATCATAACATCGAACAAGTTCTATCAATTTTTTTTGAATTTTCAACTTTGAGATTTGATTTTGAAGATTTTGGTTTACAACTCCAAAACGTATTTTGTTGGTACCCAATTGTCGAGAATGCGTAAACAAACAATCCCCGATAATTAAAACCAACAAAATCGCAACAACCAACGATCTCTAGCAATTTTTTTTTTGTGGTTTTCAAGTTTTTGGATTTTTTTTGTTTTTCTTCAAATCTCAAGAACAAACAACACAATGATAACAATAATAAGAACAAGACCGAGGATTCATAAAAATGAAGCCTAGTCGTGCTCTGATACCAGCTGATGCAACCTAAAACGAGCGGAAGCTAAACACGATACGAAAATGCGGAAGCTAAAATAAGATAGGCGATATCGATAACGATATCAAGATAGAAAGCAAGACGAGGCTTGAAACGTTTACCTAAGTAGCACCGAGGAACTTGTCTCGATACACCCCGAGTGAAGTCAAGGATCACCTATACTACGCAACTACCCTCAAGAGGCACTCGGCTCTTGCAAATAGAATGATCAAAGAGGTTACAATGTTCAACTTGGAATCCACCAAGTGAAATCATGCCCGCTCACGGGTTCTTCATTGAGAATCACTCAAGAAATACATCATTCTAGTTCAAAGTTGTGTAAGTGCAATAAATGACTAAGGGGTGTATTTATAGCACCCCATTACATGGTTTGCCTAGATTCTGGTCCGCTGCCACTCCACTGGTCTGCGCGATCGCGTGAAAGGAATAGCGATCGCGTGGGGTACTTGGTTGCTGAGGCGCGCGATCGCGCGGAGTGTGGCGCGAAGGCGAAGAACAAGCAAAGCTTCTTTGCGATCGTGAAGGTGTGCATGCAATCGCGTAGAGCAAATCCTCTTCGTCAGGCAGTAAGCTCAGAAAGTGCTGCCCTGTCTTGCCCTGTTTTGCTCCCCTGTTTCCTGCACTGTTTCCTGCCCTGTTTCCTCTTTGATTGAGCTCCAATGCATTGTCTTCAAGTCATCCCCCGAGCTCATATCATCCATGCCCTTCCAAACCAAGGGTAAGTGTCGATGCAATTTGGGTTGCATCAAGGAGCCACTTTAGACTGTATTAGTCAAACAGTAGCCCGCATGCACAAATTCATTGAAAAGTAGTCGGTATAAAATACTAGGACTTTCAGTCCCCAGTATTTATATTGGGACTTTGAATTTTAAATGTTGATTTTTGCTAAAACTTTGAATAAAATTCCAGATTCTTTACTGGAGTTTAGTTCAAAGTCTCAAGTATTTGTACTGTGGCTAGTCTGAGGTGTTGTTTAACGCCAAGAGGCTGTAAGTGTGCGGGGAGGTAATTTGATTATTTCTCAATAAATTGTGAAATAGGGGATAAAACTCACTTAGAGCGTCGAAAAATGACCGCTCATCAAAATTTCGTAAACTTACGAGCAAGATTTGCTGATCCGATTAAGCCCTCTAGAAAAAAAAACCAAGAAGTATAGGCCCAATATCATGCCCAATGGGTTAAGCCCACCTTACCAAAAACCGCCCTTTTCAAACCACAATATTATCCGAAATCCAAATCTAAACTTAATTTATAGGATCCCGCGTAGTATACTTCTCTACACAAATTCATTACTCTCTGTTCAAAATATCCCAAATTATTCAATGGATTCCTCAGAAACTCTAGCTCAAAACCAATCACAAACCTTAAATTATTCAGATTCATATTCTCAAAACACTAGCCAAACCCTAGATTCATCATTTGTTCAAAATTGCCCACCAACTGTTTGTGAAAATGCTCCAACGAATGGCATCGAAGGCGCGACGAATCTCGTGTTCCATAAGCCATTGTTGTCTGAAAATGGGTTGACTAATACTAACAGTGGTACTGAAAAGGATCAATCAGGTGGTGAAGAAGAGACGAGTAGCAGGCGAAGGAGGCGTAGCCGGTGGGACCCACCACCGACGAGTGAATCGAGCAATGATGGTACTGGAAATGATGGAAGTGGGACTGGACAAAGGAAGAGGAAGTCGAGGTGGGCGGATGATGAGCCGAAGCCCGTGATTCAGTTGCCTGATTTCATGAAGGATTTTGCTGGAGGTATTGAATTTGATCCTGAAGTACAAGCTCTTAATAGTAGATTACTTGAAATTAGTAGGAAATTGCAATCTGGTTTGCCCTTGGATGATAGACCTGAAGGCGCTAGATCGCCTTCCCCTGAACCGTTGTATGATAATATGGGGGTAAGGATAAATACTAGGGAGTATCGTGCTAGAGAAAAGTTGAATCGGGAGAGACAAGAGATTATATCACAGATAATAAAGAAAAATCCAGCTTTTAAACCACCAGCAGATTATAGGCCTCCTAAGCTTCATAAAAAGCTTTATATTCCGATGAAGGAGTACCCTGGTTATAATTTTATCGGACTTATCATTGGGCCGAGAGGGAATACTCAGAAGAGGATGGAGAAGGAGACAGGAGCGAAGATTGTGATAAGAGGCAAAGGGTCAATTAAAGAAGGGAGGTTGCAACAGAAGGGGAATTTGAAACATGATCCTGCAGAGAATGAGGATTTACATGTGTTAGTGGAAGCTGATACGCAGGAGTCTCTTGAAGCTGCTGCATCTATGTTGGAGAAACTTTTGCAGCCTGTTGATGAAGTGCTTAATGAGCATAAGAGGCAACAGCTAAAGGAACTTGCAGCTTTAAATGGAACGATTAGAGATGAGGAGGTTTGTAGGTTGTGTGGTGAACCAGGTCATAGGCAATATGCTTGTCCTGCTCGCACCTCTACGTTTAAAAGTGATGTTCTTTGCAAAATATGTGGTGATGGGGGACATCCCACTATAGATTGTCCAGTGAAAGGTACTACTGGCAAGAAAATGGATGATGAGTATCAGAACTTCTTGGCGGAGTTGGGAGGAACAGTTCCTGAATCATCAACGAAGCCAAACTCAGCAACTCTAGCTCTTGGTCCTGGAAGCACAGGCAGCAATCCTCCTTGGGCCAGCAGCAATAATGCCAGTGGTGTCGGTAGCTCTTCACACCCTGGATTAGGGTCAATAATCAAGCCAAAAGAATTTGATGAGACAAACTTGTATATTGGTTACCTTCCCCCTACTTTAGATGATGATGGTTTGATCAACTTATTCTCTCCGTTTGGTACCATCACGATGGCTAAAGTTATAAAGGATCGTCTCAGTGGCCTGAGTAAAGGTTATGGTTTTGTTAAGTATGCAGATGCTCAACAAGCTAATAGTGCTATTGCTAGCATGAATGGGCATCATCTTGATGGGAGAACTATTGCTGTGAGAATTGCTGGTAAACCCCCTCAGCCTACTGTGCCTCCAGGGCCTCCTGCTCCAGCAATGCCTACATACCCTGTTCCAAATCACGCTGCCGGTGGCTATCCATCGCAGCATTATGCAACTGGTGGTCCCATTGGCACTGGTCCGCCTGGTGGCTATGCTGGGGCTCCAGTTCCTTGGGGACCACCTCCACAATATGCCCCTTACCCGCCTCCCCCTCCTGGCTCAACCATGTATGCTCCTGTTCCTCCATATGGTGCACAGTATCCTCCACCAATGCCAATGTCATCTTCTGGTGCCCCGGCTCAGACTGTTTCTTCTGGTGAAAACCAACAAAGTTATGCATCTTCTGGTGAGGCACAACAAAGTTATCCGCCCGGAGTGCAATCTCAGAATAGTGCACCTGTTCAATCTCAGCCAACTTATGTCTATGGCAATTCTGTCACAGCAATGCCACCCAATGCCCAACCTGCATACCCAACACCTGCATACAACTATCCTTATTATGGCATGGCACCACCACCTCCTTATTCAACTGCATCGCAGTCCAATGTGGACCATTCACAGAGTATGGGCAATCCCCCTTGGTCCTCAACTCCACCAGAACCTGCACCTGCACCTCCACCCCCGCCCCCACCATCCGCAGAGAAACCTCCATATGGTACTGATGCAGAATATGAGAAGTTCATGGCAGAGATGAAATGACGATGCTATTAGCTCTTTATTGGCTTGCAGAAAAGGTAATGGAACTGATATGTTTGTAATTTTTGTTTTGTTTACAGTTTGATTTTCACTTTCATGCCTATCTATATATGTATACACTCACACCCGCACTGATATTGTACCCGGAGACAGCTTGATTTCCTAGCAACCTATTATCTGGGGTTAAAGATGCCCCTAGGGCTTTGGTGTAGTGGTAAGAGCACTTCTTCTGATGTGTGGGTTAAAGCGCACATCACGAGTTTAAATCCTAATGCAGACAAAAACTTGGTATTTAAGTGGAGAAGGGCAGAGGGGTGAGCCTGTCTTCCTCCTAGTTTCGAGACGCCCGCCACCGGCCCTCACGTATTTCTCTGTTATAAAAGTTATTTGGGGGTTAAGGAGAATAATTTCTTATCATCAACAGCTGATGATAAATCAGTCATTTCCACCTTTGATAAGAAAATGGCCAATGGGGGTGGGGTGCTTCTTCATTATAAGGCATACTCTTGAGAATTCAGTATCTAACTCTTTTCAGTAAAGAGATTTCAGTGTCTTACCTTTTCAGAATTTATGTGACTTCATCTCTCAACTCATCCTCCGCATCCCCAGGAAAAGAGAAAAAATGGCAAGAAGGAATTAGAAAGTAGGAAATCTATTTTTGTGGTAGTTGATTAGCATTGCTCATTTCCTTTTTGAGTTGTTGCAAGGGATGCAGATGGGTATATTCATTTCCTTCTTGGAGTTTGACTTCTTTTAAGATTTTTGTTTTCCTCTAGTGTGTAAAATCTTAATTCTATTGTAATATAATGCATCTAAGAAGCGACCACATTGTTTGAATAGTTGATCTTAACATTTCTTCTTTGTTGATGTTGCCATATTTTTACAGGCTGAATTGTTGGAGCACTTCACCTGATTTCTTACCTCTTGCCATTTCTGTCTTGTTGGAAGTTTCGGACTCACATCTTTAACCTTGCTGTACTATTATGACATTTGCAGAGAGATGAGGAGTTGGTTTTTTTCTCGTGTTGGAGCAGCTAATTAAGTGGCTTATGGATTTCATGGTCTTTTGTCAAGAGATATAGCTGCAAGCACATTATTTATGAATCATAAAATTATATTTTGGAATTCTTTGATGACTGATCACTCACAGTTTGTGTTTGTTCTGTTTTTTTCCCTTGACTTTGACATATTCTCTGCTTATCAATTTTGGTTTTCTCTGCTAACCATTCTCCCTTTTAATTGTCTCTACTAATTTAACTGTGAATATTCAGATAGCATCATGAGCTTCCCTCTGCTATTTCTCTTCAGAAGGTGATGCATCTTCAATCTGTGAAGGTCCTCAGGGTATGTGACTTGACAGTATCACAACTACATTCGCATGTCTCTGAATTTACTCTTTGTTATTTCATTCTTATATATTTCCAGATGTCTTGCGACAGGAACATGGGCGGATTTACGTGGAGGGGCATGGGTTCACGTGAACCCATTCTTCCCTCCCTAGATTGTGTATTTGTTCTATTTTTCCTGATAAATAAACTTAAAATATTATGAGTGCACCCAAGCTAAACTGAGCATGTTGGTGTATAGGTGGCACGTTCACGTGAACCCATGCTTCCCTCCCTAGATTGTGTGTATCAGTTATATTTTTCCTGATAAATACTTGAACATCTTATGTGTGCACCTAAGCAAAACTGAGCATGTTGGTGCATAGGTGGCTAGGAGCACCTTTGCACATTATGTCTCGGAGTTCAATTTCCCCAACCTTTTTTACTTAAATATTACCATCTTCTCCTTTTCGGTGCTAGAAAAACTTGTCATGGACTACATACCTCACTTTTTGACATTATTACTAGCACTTGCCAAGTTCAAAACTTGATGTCTTAGTTTTTTACTTCATTTTATGCGATAGCATCCACTTTTCTGTTCAGTCTATCCCAGAAGATTGACAGATTTTTCTCTTTTTGGGAGCTATTATACTGAGTATCTCATTTTAAGTAGTGATTTGTTGAACACACTTGATATCGCTTTTATAAGTATAGAAAAATGAAAGACATGTAAAACTCTCCCCACATTTCTTTGTACACACATTTTACATGCACATCAAAAGTCTTCTTTAAATTTTGACATGCATGCTCGGGCAATCTAAGAAAATGAGACGGAGTATTTTCATTTGGTACTTACGTATTTCCGTTTTCTCGTGTTTTGTAATATTTTTAAATTTAATGATTAATGATCCTTTTAAGTACCGGTTTCAATTATATGTCGCATTTTGCCGTGTCTTATAGTGTCTGATACTATTTCATTAGTACGTATTGTTTTATAAGCATTAACTTTTAAGAATATATGTTTATCTAGTTTTTCCAATTTTGAAATAATTTTGTACGGCAATTGATACGTCTTAGATTGGCCCTACTATTTGGTTAATCCGTATTATTTTATAATCTTTTAGCTTTCGAGAATTTAATGCTATCTGAATATTTCATTTTAAATTTTAAATTTTCTCTATGAAGTATAAAGGAAACTTTATAGAGATAATCCCCTAGTCATGATCAATAATCATTATTGTTTTTTTAACCAGCTTACCCAAGTATAAATAAGAGTTAGGAGGTTTCTTATCCAATGAGATGAGATAAAGTAAGCTTAAGACTAGTGAAGCCATTACCCAAAAGGTTTCAAAAACAGACTAAACAGTCACCATTTGACGAGAATGTGACAAGCTTCATGTCAATTTCTGTATGTATAGTCAGAAAACATCACCTTAGTCTTCGATGATTTCTTTTCCAAAGTGCAATCCCCGACATAAAGATCAAAGATTAGTGCTTTATTATTTCCAAATTCCGACTTGGATTTTCGAACTGGTGAAAATACTCATGTCAAAGTGGACGTGCAAAAATATAGCACATCTCGCTAAGATGCTAAGGTGGAAAAAACATAATAATCTAGCAGTTATTATTAAAAAAATGCTAGATTATTAAGGTGGCATTTAGTTAGTGGTATAAACCTTGTTATGTTACTCAAAATAATGTATTATTTTATGTGAGATAGGATGTGAAATACGGATATTTATATTATTGGGAGAATTTAACTTTTTACCTATAAAAAATGTTCCTTTAAAGGATTTTTTACATAAAAGTACAAGTTTTAGAGCTTAATTACCAAACATAGCAACATTTTAGTAAAATTAACATATATAGAGTAAAACACAAGATAATTACAAATATAGTAAAACTATAACAATATTTTCCCATAACATACCAAAATCTTACATTCTTCCTTCTATTTTCCCCACCATCACTTTTGCTCCTCTCATTTTTCCCTATTTCACTTTTACTACCATTATTTCCCCTATTTCACTTATACTCCTCCCATTTACCCCAATTTCACTTTTCTACATCACATCCACAATGTATCTCACCGTATCTCACTGTATCTAAACGTTTCTGCACCGTTTTAGTTCATTTCAGCACCGTATCAAACTGTTTCTGTACCGTATCAAACTGTTTCTGCAGCACCGTATCTAATTATTTCTGCACCGTATCAACTGTTTCTGCAGCACCGTATCAAACTGTTTCTGTACCGTTTCGGGTTGTTTTCAGCACTGTATCTAACTATTTTTGCACCGTATCTAGCTGTTTCTAGACCGTTTCAACTTTGTTTCATCTCGTTTGTGCATTGTTTCTCATTGTTACTTAGCTATTTCACATTTTTTGTGTTGTTTCACATTATTTTTTACATTTTGTTTCAGACTTTATCACTAGCCATTTTAGACCGTATCATATTGTTTCAACTCCATTTCAGACTGTTTCAACTCCGTTTCAGACTGTATCATAGTGTTTTAATGCCGTTTCAGACTGTATCAAATTGTTTCAACACCGTTTCAGACTGTTTCAACTCCGTTTCAGACTGTATCAACTCTGTTTCTGTATCATATAATGCATATACAAAATAAATTTTTTGATAAATACTATTAATTGATAATCTCTAAGTATTTTTCTTATTTTATGAAACATCTGTTAAATTATAAGAGAATATTTTACAGTACATAAAATTTCTGTCAACTATCAAGTCCCATTTTTCTCACACTTTCCAAATTCTTCTAACACCAAAAAATGGGGGGAAACCGGCGATTAAAAGCGTAGCAATAAGCAACGATGCTTTCGAGGTCAGAGTTGAAATTCCTGTATCTCACTTTATTATTCAAATAACATGGCTAATGTGGGATCCAAGTATCAAAGAACTAGCTGAGCAGATTGCAAAAGGCTCTTCATTTAATCGGATGAGTGAGCAGCTTCAGAAGACATTTCAAGGTGCTCCTGTTGAAGATGGTATCCCCAACTTTGATAACCAACAATATTAATCTACAATGCAACAAGTTATGCAAAATCCTCAATTTACGACCATGGCTGAGTGACTTGTAGTGCGTATCAGCGGGTATTTTTTGTTTCATATTTCTTGAGCAACTGGATTTCTCAATACAGATAGATTCAGTTTTTAGTGATTGACTCATGATTTTCTTATATCTCAGGATCCATCCATGTCTAGCATGCTTGAGAATTTGACAAACCCTTCACGGAAAGACCAACTTGAAGAATGAATGGCTTCGCTTTTTAGCTGCCACTAATGTGTTTTATTTGGGTTGCTTGGATCTGGATTAGAATGGAGGTGAGGTGACGGCGGTGGAGTGGAAATTTTAGGTTTTAGTTAGTGGAAGTGAGTGGAGGGAGGAGAGCAGAGGTGGTTGCTTTGATTTTGACTTTTCTCTCTTTTTTTTTTCTTTTTTTTATTTGGGTTTGATAGTTGTGAAATGTGCTTAAAAAAATATTGTTATGCCTTTGTAATTTGAAAAATCTTGCTATTTTTTTTTGTAATTAAGGGTACAAATTTGTATATTTGTGTAAATATCCTTCCTTTTAAAGCAAGTAATTAATGTACAATAATTCCTTTATGGTTAACTATTGGACTATAATCTCGTCGTTATTAATCACTACATAAACATTTTGTATAGAATTCACAAGTAACTATCAAGATGTTGTGGACTTACTAATTCAACATAAAATCTTACATAAGATGATACTATGTTTGATTTTTCACGTAGAAAAAAATAATTAGTGCAATTAATTCTTTATTGGTTTGCATTACCAAACAATACATAGTATGTCTTAAAGTATGTATATATTATTTTGATGCAAACTAGGATGTGGAACTAAAATATGTGTATTAACCATACAACTAGTATGTAATTGAAACGATAGCAAATATAAGCATATACAACCCACAACTATAAAAATCCTACATTAGCCTTCATATGACTAATGTGACTTATGTCTCGTGCCTTCCAATGACACCCATTACATTGCCTAATGTTTAGCCAGGGGTGGACATTACACTACCAACATCACCATATGACACAAAGGATAGTGGACGACTCTAATACCATTGGTACAAATTAGGGAGAATAATTACATCTTAAAAACTAGCTATTACTTTATTAAAATGGGAGAATTTAAAGCTTTATAAATCTTACATCAGGCTCCATATGATTGATATGGGACTTGAATCGCATACAATGCAATGATAAAGAACAACAAAAAATTATCGATACTCGATCATTGCATAAAAGACAATCGAATACGTCGTATTTATCTTCACATAAATTTCTTTTACTTGAACTTTTAGTTAAATATTTATTTTTGGTAATTAGAAATTTGTTTATTAGTAATATTGAAAAAAAAATTATTAACTACCAAATGTGCATTACATAACTTGTCTATACACAGCTCAAGCTATCCTATGATCTCAAACTCGTTACATGAATACACTGAATCTTAAACTATACTCTATCTTCTAGTTAAGTAATGCTTATTTTCACATTAATTTATCAACATACATAACTATGATATATTACCTATAAAATGTATATTTGCCAACTGCAGCCATAAAGCTGCGTCAGAACAACTGGTTAACCAATCCTTTCACATCTCTCACGTCTAGGGTTCGAATCCCCTCTTTTGCTTTTTTTTTCTTCTCCCCTTCATCTTCTTCACCATCTTCTGGTTCAGATCCTTTTGATTCTCATAACAATTTTCAACTATTTACCTTTAAATCCTTCAATTTCTTCATAAATATCACATGGATCCAGATTTACCCCAAAATTCTCCCAAATCCAGAAAGGTCTTTCATTTTGTATTTTTTCTTGAATTATGTTAATATTTTATCTTCAGCTGCTAATATAATCTTTTTTTACAGGTTAAATTTGCTCCTAAAGGTCCTCCTCGTCGAAAGAAACAAAACTTACTTAAAACGTAACTTCTCTTTGTTTACGGATTCACTGTTTACATTTCCTAGTCGATATATATAGCTTGTATATTCGGATATGTTATATTATATGTCTGTTGGTTATGTTTTAATTTAAGCGATATGATGAAAAACTATTAACTGATTTGCAGTTTACGTTTCTTGTCGATATACATAGATTATTATATCATACCTTACATTATGTGTTATGTTTTAATTTAAGTGGTTGACTGAGCAGTTATTTAGATTAATTTTTTATTTGTTGGGTATATTATGAATTTGCAGTGAAGTAGAAGAAAAGGAAGATACAAATGATAATGAAGCTGCTGAGGCTATTCTACGCCGTGTTAATGTAATAATTCGCCTTTCCTTTTTCTTTTCTTGTTTTTGTTATCTGTATGCTAGTAATAATTATTTCTGTGTTTATTTTATTAGCTCAACTTTCCAATTTGACAACTTTATTTAATCAACTAAAGCCATGTCATCATGACTTTTTATTTATTTATTTCTTTTAAAATTGACCTCCTATTTGTTCTTTTTTTTTTTTTTTTTTGGGTGTAAACTCATCTACTGTGCTTATGGTTGTTTGTCGGAAATTGTCTCTCTATCTTACTCTATCTTATTCAAAGTAGGCGTAAGGTCTGTCGTACACTCTACCCTCCCTAGATTAGTGTTGTCGTACACTCTACCCTTCCCAGATCCCACTTATAGAATTATACTGAGTATGTTATTGTTGTTATCTGGTACGCTTATGGTCTGGTAATCACTAGCTGAGTAATCCGACTTGAGGTGGGCCCATTATAGGGGAACCGAGGGTTTTTTCTCATTCCAGGCTTAAATCTGATACTTCTCAGCTATTAGTATTAGGAGTATTTTGGCTATGACCATCATCTTAATGAAATATTTTCCGTATTGGGCTTGAGACAGCTACGCAAAATCTCTAATAGGTAGAGTTGGGTCCCAAGAGAGCTAAATATTAGTTGTGTCCAAAACTAAAGGAAAATAGATCAAAGAAAAACAATTTATAAATTAGAAGTGGTTTTAAATCTACATTGAGTGGATTCTTAGGTAGAGTTGCAATCAGTAAGTTGACAGTCATCCTTGAAAAAAATGATATAATGTGAAAATGCACCTAAGACGACATAAGTAATTAAATATGGATTTTTTCTCGAGCCGAGGGTCTTTCGAAAACCGCCTCTCGCTTTCACAAGGTAGGGAAGACCAGCGTACACCCCACCCTCTCCAAATCCCACTTGTGGGATCACAGTAGGTATGTTATTGTTGTTGGTTAAGTAATTAAAATGGAATTATCACTCAGATTTATGTGCTGTGGATTATTCTTATTAACTGTGCCCATGCCATGCAAAAAGGTCTTCATGGATGACAAAAGGTGAATAACAGAATGGATAGTTACTGATATTATGGATTATTTTGGTGGTAGTATTTGTATTACAAATTTACAACTCTAGTCCCCTTAGCAAGTCTTTGTACAATAACTATTCTCTTTCGTTTGATCAGGAGCGCTTGACTAGACAGAAACCTAAAACAGAGAAAAGAGGTCAGTTTATTCTTCTCCTGAACTCATTTATTTGATGATTCATTTACTGTCTGTTGTAAAGCTTGATCTCACTATGCAAGTTTATAAGCATATAGCATGATGCAACCATAGTATACAATCTGATACATAGTGATCAATATGTCAAGTGTGCAAGTCTGGTTGAGGGAAGGGAAAAGGTAAGAAGGGAAAAACCGGTACCTTGTACACATAAAAAGTTATGAAATGTGAAAGAACTCTTGTCAACTGAAACTAACACATATTCTGCTCTAAAAAGTACAAAGATTACTTATTTTTTAGTTGTGCAATGTCGAAGACTTGGAAGAAGGATACTGCATTTAGGAAAACCTATTTTTGTTTGCCCTATGCAGAAATGTTGTCTTAGCTGGACGAAAGTTCTATTCCTTCTAAAGCCCACCGGCTTCTTTCTCTCTTCTTGTCATGACTTCCAAAGAAGCAATGCCTCTCTTTGGATTGTTGATATGAGTGCCTCTGTGAACTCTTTCTCCTTCCCATGTGTTTTCTGGTTTCCTTATTTTTCCTTGCTCAAGGGGTTTGGGAGGGGCGTTTGTTAGCAATGATTTATAAAATTTCATTAAAGCTTTTAGAGCATGTTATGTTATTATAAAGTTCAAACTTGTACCTAAAAGAGGGACCTGTGCATGTGTAATTAACATAAGGTGAAATACTCTTTTGGGGAAGACTCGGATTAAGTTTTCTCATTCCATGCCCTTTATGGTCATAAATGATTATTTTTTCTGTGCAAATGCATTGACATTCAAATGAAAGCAGCAGTTGAGGTTACATTTGCTCATGGAGTAGCATCACCAAACTCCTTAAGGACATTTGGAAAGCCTAGGGGACTTGCTGTCAATCGGGATAGTACTAGATTGAAAGACCCTGAATCTGATGATAGGCAAGACGCCAGTTCTTTAGCTCCTTCTCCTTCAAGTATTGGAGCAGATCTTGCTGTAATTTCAGTCAATAATTCGGATGCTGTATTGAAAAGGAAGGAGTACAAAGAACCTTGGGTAACAGATTTTCCTGTCACCACTTCTCTTTATGCATAGTGATGCACAGCCAAACATCCATGAAATGACTCTATTACTTCTTGATGCATTGGCAGGATTACCATCATAGCAACTATCCAACAACTCTTCCTGTGAGAAGACCTTATGCTGGAGACCCAGGTATCCTAAATGAACACGAACATCTTTATGCAAATAATCTACCTTTACCCCTAGTTGACTACTAAACTTAGGATTGCCCTAAAAATATGTCTATTTCTAAACTAGAAACATGCCCCTATAATTTCCATTTCATATTATTGTTACCAAATGGAAACTACATTTTTGTCATTTTACCATTAAAGTGTGAATTCATTGAAAAGTTATTTGTATATCCAATTTTAGACCCTTTTCTACTTCGAATGCGATGAAACTTCAATATTTGCCTTAATGTCGATGACTGGTGTAGTATACTTTATTCTGGGACATAATCAGAAGTATTCATCTCCTTTTGCTGCATATGGAAGAGCATAATTTGGTCCCTCTTGTCAGTGGGGTTGCTCGGTGGCATTAGATTTATTTCGAAAATATCTTTTACTTTGTGATGATTGATGACTAACTGAAGTTAATTGTGGTTCAATTTATGAAACCTATTGCCTATTAGTGCAAAGGATGTAATCATAAAGAAGATGCTATCAGTCTGGTGCTCACTTCTCTTGTTTCATGCCATAATTTCACATGTAACATTTTCCTCCTCTTTGTGGCTTGTAGAAATTTTAGATGAAGCTGAATTTGGAGATGCTGCGGTAAATGCAAAGTATGATGAGAAGAACATAAATCCTGCTTCAGAGCTTGATTTACTGGTATCTGCTTTAAGCAGTAACTTCTGAATACAAAATATATTTATAGAACAAAAAATTACTTTACATGGATTGCTAATATTAGTATTCGACTAATAGGAAAAGAAGGATGAACCACAGATGCTTTTTCTTCAACTTCCGGCTATTTTACCCCTAGGCAGGCGACAAGCTAGTACAGGAGGTAAAGATACTGCAGACTGCTTTGCTTTGCCAGTGGATAAATGTGCAACATCGTCTTCACCTATGCTAAAGGGAAAAGAAGCAGCTGGCAGTGCTCCCAGGCTTCCTCTCAGTGCAAAGGGGAAAGAGATAGTTGACAGCTCAACAATTTCCCGAAGGCCTAATACTTCAACGAAAGTGTGCAGTTTGGAACAATTTCCTGAGGGATACATGGGGAAAATGTTCGTTTACAAGAGTGGAGCAATAAAATTTAAGCTTGGAGACATCCTTTACGATGTGAGTTGCACTTTCTCTTGCTTTAGCAACCTAAAATGAGGTCTCATTTTTCATTTTGATGATAAGTTCTTCGTCCCAGTTAAAAGAAATTACACTTCTGAAAGATGGTTAAAATTTGGGACTTTCAAGTGATTAAGTTAGCACTCTGAAGCATCCATGAAGGAGCCGAGCCTCAGCACTTAGTTAAAATAACACATGCTACACCTATTTTCCGTTATGTTTTCTTATTTCTACTGATACTTTTGGCTCATAAAATTCTTAAGCTTCCTCTAGTATTTACACGATAGCCTTTTTATCGATAATGTTTGGTGCTTTGTTATTGAATCCTCTTTCATCTTCCTTATATTTTGAAGTTTGTGGTAACGAAATGCTCTGTGCAAAGGAAGTGGAAAATAGAACTGCCATTTCCGCTAAAGTATCCCTTTGTCATAATGTCTCTACCTTGTTGAGATCATTACTTTTCTCAACATGCAGTACCTTGCAATGTGCCTGTCAATATGAAACTCCTCTAACTGCAAGAAATAACTTGCAGGTTCGTCCTGGTCAAGACAGCTATTTTTCTCAAGATGTTGTTGCAATCAATTCTGTTGAAAAGCAGTTTTGTCAACTAGGGGAACTTGGCAAGCGGGCAGTCGTGGAGCCTGACGTCGATTACCTTGTGGACAATTTGATTAAGCTGGGCTAAGACCATTTACCTTGTCAGTTTAGAGTTAGGTTTCTTTATTAAGGGCATGTCTTGGTAAGTAAATAGTTAACTCGGATTCTAGTGGATTTGCTGACTTCCTGTATAGAGAGAGTGTCATTTTATACATTTAAGACCTATGCGGTATTGGCTTAAAAAAATTCCTTGAAGTGTCAAGCGGTAATGAGAACTTTTAAGATTCTTGTTTCAAAAATTTAGCCGTTCATAAACCAGCATTGTTTCAAAAATTTTTAGCAGTTCATAAACCAGCATCGTTGGACAATGTGATTTAACAGGCTTGTGCATGGGATGATCCTGTCCTTGAGAAGTACTCTACAAACACCAAAGCGGGAACTCAGGGTTGCTCCAGTGGTGGACATTCCAAACGTCCCCCTGTTGGTGGAGGTCCGAATCTCCATTTCCCTCCCCCTATCCCCAATGTAATAATAATTATAAAAAAAAGGAATAGAAAAAGATCCCAACATCACACAGAAGCCAACAGAAACGACCACTTATTAGCATTACTAGAAGCATGAAACTCGAGAGTAATACTTAAGAAAAAACATAATTATTTCAACATATAAATTAGTGCTCTTGAAAATCAATCGTGACAATTGATATCACATTGAGCTTTAGATGAATAGCATATACTTAGTGGACTGCAACACCATGCGATTTCGATTGTACCAACAGGATAACATTGATAATTTATATGTTCTCCTTTAGCTCTTACACTTCCATAACCTGCATTTCATGAAACAACAAAAATATAAGAAAGATAAAATTTACAAATCTACTTCGTGTGGTTCAATTATTTTATTGCTTAATAATAATTCCAACAATAATAATATTAAGTTTGCGGTGTTCAAAGATACAAAATAAACATTAACTACAAGAAATGAAAGTTAAAACACGTTGTTACCTAAAAGAATAGTTAATTTTTACAAAATTTGAGGAAAAAAAATTCAAATTACGTCGTAATCTCTATATTATATAGTTGCTATAAAATTATTGATAGTGTTATTAGTGACTAAGAAAAAGGAAAGAATATACATACAATGATGAGGAGCCAACAAGGAAATGAGAATCACACAAAGCAGAAACATTGAAAAAGGGGATAACTTTGTAGTGGCCATGAAATTTCTATGATTTTTTATTGCTCAAAAGTCGAAAGTTAGTGAGAAACACTAATGAAAGTTCTAAATATATATAGCCTATGAAGTTAATTGATTTCAGTAACTAACACAAACTAATGATTAAGTAATCAAGTTATTTCCTAATTTTTTGTAATCTAGGAATCACACAATATCGAAAATCTCCATTAATTACCTTTTCATAATTTACTTTGATTCATGTATATGTGGTAAGTAGATATTTGTATGGCAAAAGATATATTTTACTTTCTATAAAAATGTAGACGTAAAAGTGCCAAAGTTTAACACAAAATTAGTTTTCTAATAGTCATCAATTTAGGTTATTGTAGCTTGTGTTAATACCAATTTTATACCGATCATAAAGTTTTAATAGTGATACTATGCAAGGCTAGAGCCTTATTTATATAAAAATAAGGTAATTTCATCCCAGCGTTGCGTGGTTGGTAAGAAAGGAAAACATGAAAAATTATTATTGTTATAAAAGTACTACTTTTGACTTTTAAAAAAGAAAGTCATAACTACTATTTGTAGAGTAAAAAAGGTTCTTCAAAGTATTTTATAATATATTGGAATTAACTATTTTGAATGATGATACTTTATGTAGTTTCTAAATATGCAGATGTTTATGTTTAAAAAACGGAAAAGGGCCAAATTTGCCCCTCAACTATGGGAAATGGATCAATTATACCCTCCGTTTGATTTTGGTCTCAAAAGTACCCATCTGTTAGCTTAAATGGCTCACTTATGCCTCAAAAGTAACGGAGGCTCCAACTTGGCAGAATTCAGCTTAAAAAATTATTTGATCCAGAGATAGAACTCCATCTAGGATACACCTTCATCTTCTCCACCACACCTCCATGAACATATTCTAATCAACAAGCCACTGACTCAAGAATGTAAAGTTTGGTAACAAAATCATATTCAAATATCTGTAATAAATCCAAATTAGTAGAGCAGAGAACTTACTTAATCACCCTAAAATTTTTATTCAAGTCTCCAGTTTTTGTATCATAAATTTCGTTATACAAAATCCACGTACATATCATAAGTTTCTTTCAAAACAATTTCATAAAAGAGAGGACATTTTTTCCCAAGCAGAAGTGACTAAAGCAAATGAAATTTGAGGAGAAAAGTTAAATCAAACTATCAAAGAGAGGAAAATATCCAACTCTTTTCTTAATCTTTTCACAAGAAGATGAAAAGTGTTTCTTTGATGCTTCCAGATTTGAAGATCTTCTGCTTTGAATTGAAATTTCAAATTAATCTTCGTTGTGTGTGAGATAGCAAAGAAACATGACATTATTTCATGGGTGATGGCCTGATGGGTCACAGAAACTTGTTGATTTTTTGCCCTTCTTTTTTTAAGTTTGATAAAAAAAAACTTCTTGGATTATTAAGTTTAATAAAAAAACTTCTTGGATTACACGTAAAATTTGTTTTTAATGAATTAAAATGTGACTTGGAGCCTTCGTTACTTTTAAGGGCATAAGTGAGCCATTTAAGCTAACGAAGGGGTATTTTTGAGACCAAAATCAAACGGAGAGTATAACTGATCCATTTTCCATAGTTGAGGGGCAAATTTGGCCTTTTTCCGTTTAAAAAATAAAGAGTCAAAGTACGACTACTTTGACCCTCGTACTCCGACGACATTCTTTTTCTAAACGGAGGTAATATTTGTGAAGTCGTGGTTTAGAGAGACAACCTTTGCAGTAAAAAAAGAAAATAGTAACAAAAATAAAATTATTTTTTCTAGCATTTGAAAATGGATTTTTTACATAAAAATACAAGTTTTAGAGCTTAATTACCAAACATAGCAACATTTTAGTAAAATTACCCTATATAGAAGAAAACACAAGATAATTACAAACATCGCAAAAACATAGCAATATTTTCCCAAACCCTTACATTCTTCCTTATATTTCCCCCACTATCACTTTTGCTCCTCCCATTTCACCCTATTTCACTTTTTCTCCCACCATTTCCCTCAATTTCACTTTTACTCCTCTCATTTTCCCCAATTTCACTTTTCCTCATCCATCCTCAATGTATCTCGTTGAATCTCACTATTTCTGCACTGTTTCAAATATTTCTGCAGCACCGCATCTAACTGTTTCTGCACCGTTTCAAATATTTCTGCAGCACCGTATCTAACTGTTTCTGCACTGTTTCAATTGTTTCTGCATCACCGTATCTAACTGTTTCTGCACCGTTTCAATTGTTTCTGCAGCACCGTATCTAACTGTTTCTGCACCGTTTCAACTGTTTCTGCAGCACCGTATCTAACTGTTTCTGCACTGTTTCAACTGTTTCTGCAGCACCGTATCTAACTGTTTCTGCAGCACTGTTTCAACTGTTTCTGCAACACCGTATCTAACTGTTTCAGCACTGTTTCAGACTGGATCATAGCATTTCAATGCCGTTTCAGACTGTATCAGACTGTTTTAAACTGTATCAACTCCCGTTTCAGACTATATCAGACTATTTTAAACTGTATCAACTTCCCGTTTCAGACTGTTTTAAACTGTATCAACCCCGTTTCAGACTGTATCAACTCCGTTTTAAACTGTATTATTTTATTATTTTTATTGTTTCTGAAAGAAGTAATTAAACTATATTTTTGATATTGTGGCTGCAAGAAAAAGAAGTTATTTTCTCTGCTCAAGTACAGACAATTCACCCCCTCTTTATCCACCCTCCCTTACCCCTACCCCCAACCCACCCTTTACCGTTTCACTTGCATTTACATTGTTATGTTTCCATTTCAGTTTCTCAAATCAGGAAGAAAAACATAATACATTTATTCTTCTTCATCATCATTAAACACCGATCCACCAGAACAATCATTTAAAAAAAAAAAAAAGAAACCGGTAATAAGAGGCGGTAACCGCAGCGGAGTTGTCGACGATTGCTTTTCAGGCTCTATTCACTGATGGTAGCAACGGTTTCTTCATTTCATTTTTTTTATTTTTTATTTTCAGTTATGGGGGTCTTCTGGCCGAATCTCCCCCGTCCACCGCTGCTTCGGTGTTGTTTGGCGTTCAAATTTCGATCTCGAAATCCTACAGTGAAGATTTCTCCTCCCCGTTCACTACTTGTAACGAGAGTCAGGGGGTGGATAGGGGGTTTTGGATCGGGGTAGGGTGGGACCGTGGGAGTTAGAGGTGGGGTCGTACGAAAGTCAGGGGGTGGGGGTTGGTTTTTGGGGTGGAAGGCATGAGCGGGAAAGTGATATTGGAGCAGGGGTGGGGGTTGGTTTTGGGGGTTGCGTGGTGAATTGGAGTTTATATTTGTGTTAGGGAAAATATTGCTATGACTTGTAATTTGATAAATATTGCTATTTTTTTGTAATTTAGGGCGTAATTTTGTATATATGTGTAAAAATCCCTTTGAAAATTGAATAACTGATACTGCAAATATAACACATAAATAAAATTCTATCAAGCTCCCAAATATGAGCAATTTAGAAAAAAAAATAATAATAAATAAAGACCTGCTTTACATTTTCATAAGCATACTCGTTCTTTATTTTCCGTTAAGCTATTTGTGGCATCATGTATTCTTTCTTGCATCCCAAATAATGAAAGATCAATTCAGGGAATTGTTTAATTATCCTTTTTGCTGAAGCGAATTTAGTTGTTAAAACATAAATAAATACAAAGACAAAACATCATACTACATCATAAAACTACTTGGTTCACATAAACCCGGTTCAACAACACACTATAAACACACTCCACCAGCTCTAAACACACCAATTTGCATTCATTTTATTCTACACAGAGAAACAGACATAATTTAAATTATGTCAAATTCTGCGGCTAATCATAATGGAGATACTACTCCTAATTTTTCTCACACATTCAAATACTTATTCGGTCAGTTTATTTTTTGCCTTTTTACTTTATTCTCTGTGTAATTTTAAGCGGTGCAGCCTTTCCCGAACCCTGCCTAAACGCAGGATGTTTTGTGCACGGGAGTGCCCTTCACATGTTTAATTTGTTTAATTAATAATTAATTTGTTATGATTTTGTAGCTACACAATTTTTATCAAGGGGAATACCATTCTTTTTTAACTCGTGGATCGTTCGACACTTAACTGAAGAAGATTATGCGGTAATATTCTTATTTTTTGTTATTCTCCTTTCCGAGACCCTGCGTGAATGCTTTGTGCACTTCCCGTCTGTCTAACCCTTAGTGGACGGAGTTAGCCCATACCTATGGTGTACGGCTGAAGGTAGCTGGTGTTTGGTGGAATAGTGGTGGAATAGTCGAGGTCTGTGCAAGCTGGTTTGGACACCATTCTTATAGAAGAAATGAATAGGGAGGATTCATATAAGAACCCGACTACTTTAGAATTGAAGACTTTTCTATTGTAAGTGTGTATATGCCAATATTAATTTTCTTACTTTTTGTAATTGTCTTTTCTTGAACCCTGTGTGAATGCCAGATGTTTCGTGCACCAGGATGTCCTTTTTTTATATTTCTTACATTATGTGATACAATATGATGTGTTACCTTAACTTAAAAAAATTAAATTATTAGAAAATGGAACGAATATAGAGGGTTGGTGCACCCGAGAGTGTGTCCTAGTGGTCCATGGAGTTAGAGAGAACCACGAGGTCTCATGTTTAAATAAATCCTAAGTGATTTCTTCGCGTCTGTCTTATAGTCGGTGTTAGCCAGTACTTGTGATGGTGGAAGTAGCCGGTATCCAATGGAATAGTCGAGATGTGCGCAAGTTGGTTTGGACACAGCTATTATAAAAGAAATGAATATGAAGGATTCATATAGGGACCCCGGGTACTTTAGAATTGAAGACTTGTTTTTGTTGTAAATGTGTATATGCCATATTATGTTTGTAGGGCACATTGTTGATTGTTGATAAGTTGGTTTGTAATTGTTTCTTCTCACATGTGTTACTCTTCTTGGGATGTGATCAAATATGAAATTTATGGGTTCAGGATTTGAACACTATAGGTGATATGAGAAAAAGAGAAACATAGCTTCACTTCATTGTACGCCATATTCTATTGAATAGAAGTTGTTGAGCCATAGGCGGGTCCAGGATTTGAACTTTACGAGTTCAAGATGCCACTGAACCCACTGATTATTTGAGTTATTGAGTTCGAAATTTAGTATTTGTGCATATTTAGCAGTATACATATACAAAATCTAAGCCAAAGCTTTAGGTTCGGCAGAACTTGTAGCTTCTATTGTGCATCCGCCCCTGTGGTGAGCCCTAGCTGGTGATCAAACTTAAAAAAGAAAGTACGAATTAGTTATTGTATTAGTGTTAGTATTTTTAGCCATCTTTTGGAATAATAGTTACAGTGTCTATTAGTTTGTTGTAAGGAGTTAGCAGTACTATTTAGACGCTAAGTTCTTGGACTGATGAAAACAGGAAGACCAACTGAAATGGGTGGGTTGAAGTTTGAGGACAATTCTCTTATCTGTTTTTGTAGTTAGTTTTTTTTTTTTACGGTTTCTCGTTCCTTCTTGTATAAGCTTTTGTAGCAGACTGGTTGTGAACTAGACGTTACAGCATCTACATCGACATGCATGATACCGATCCAGCCCAATTTTCCTTGACGCTTGTGGTGATTTGAATTCCAAAACTTGTTATCAGTTACTAAGCTACTTTATTATACCTTTTCAATCTGACTTCTTGGTTTACATACAGGAAATTTTCTAACATCTTCTTGTGCATCATGCAGTTATATGCTGTACAGTTTCACTTGTTCATCACCTGTGTGCTCTTTCTTAGTCGAGAGGGCTTCCGTCGAGCATGCATGAGGGCAGACATTCACTGGTACTACCGGTTCTTTTCTGCCATGCTGCTTTTTCTTTTGCATTTCATTTCAAAGCTCTTTTAGCTTCAATAGATAAAATTCCAAATCAATAAAAGCATGTTTCAGCTCTGCCTCCTTATTGGTATTTAAAAGTTCAGTATTTCTCTCATGTAATAAGCATACATTTTGCTTGAAATTTTTGCAGAAATAGTCATTGAAATGTCCCTTTTGTTACTTTCTTGTTAAATCGTCAAACTCTGTGTTATGTAATCCACATTAGACCTAATTATTTACCAATTGGAATAGCAGTTTAACTAACCTCTAGACTATAGACTTTTTTTCTTAAAAAACAAAAATTTACTTTAGTTTGTATTTACAGAAAGCATCAGGTAAGTTTATTATCAAACAATTCTATTTAAGCTGCAAAGAGCTTAAAAAGCCTGTTCAGTTATCCATAGTTCACTGCTTTTCCATCAACATCGGCATAAAAAAATGCAATATCTTATTACGAGTAATTCCGACAACTTCAGGAGAAAAAGAGGCATTTACCTATTACAGAGATGGTGCGATTTGATTCTTTTTTTTTATTTCATATTTATTCATTTCTCTCAGTCTTACAAGGAGAAAAACACGTGATTCGAGAAAATTTTTGAAAAAAAAATCTACGCTTTTTGAAGGTGAAGTTTGGAAATAGAACAATTCCTTCTATCGAAAGAAAAGATTTCCATTTTTTGTATTGAAACACAGATACACATGTGAAAACTTTTTAGAGATCTTTGCAAATAAGTGGCAAGAGGATAGAATATTTTACGAAACCAATTGTTAGCTGTTTGACTATTTAGACGGCACTCTTGGAATCAACTCCAAATAACTAACGCACCCCTAAACGATCAAATAGAGGGTGTAGTTCATCTGGCTCGGGATTACGTGGTTCCGGCAAGGTGACTGCATGGAAGTTCTTTTTTCTTTTGTTACTGGCATTCTGTTTCTGCTATGAGACTTTCATTAGAAATATCCTTTTGGGTCTGTGTTTAAAGTTAAGGATGTCAGTGTGCTTAAACTGCAGTGGTGGATCATCAAGGAGAGAAAATGCAGCAAAATTATTGAAAGTAGCATGGATGACCCTCCCTTTGGGAATAATTGTCACATTTGCAGGATGTCTTTTTGTTCTATGGTGGCAAGAATTAAGTTACTCTAGCCAGTATGCACAGGCTATATGGATACATGGTGAGCTTAAACTTTGATTACAGTATCTTAAAAGTATAATGCAGTGTGCCTATACTATGCACTAGGAAAACTCAGCTTTACGTAGTTCCTTCTAAAAAAAAAAGGATCTATGGTTACATCTGTTTTCATTTGAACTGTCAGTGTTAAGTGTTTGGATGTAGTCCCTGCTTGAATCATTATTCATTGGCTGTACGTCTTTGGTTTCACTGTGATTATAACATATTCCTTTCTGTTTCCTTTAAAAGAAAAGGTGATTGTAACTTAATCCAGACCTGTTTAGAAATGTTTCTTCTACCTACATCTGGATGGAGGTCTGAGACTTGAATGTATCATATATTAGATTGATGACCTTTCCCTTTAATTTATGAGTAGTTGGGAATTACAGATTCTGTTGTTTGACATTTTTGTTTTTGTTGGAAAATTTGTCTCGGTTGAGCAGGTTTTGCATGCATACTGGAGCTACTAGCAGAACCCTTTTACATCTTATCTCAGAACTTGCTTCTCCTGAAGTTGCGTCTGATAGTTGAAAGTGCAGCTACCCTTTTACGTTGTATAACTACCTACATCCTCATTGTTAAGCTACCTGGAATGGTAAATACTGTAAATCATCTGCATTATCTACTCCTCTAGTTTTCAATTTTAATCTTTATCTTTATTTACAGAAAAGTTTAAGTGAGTTTACTGTAAGCTGATCCTTAATAATGTTCATTTACAACATGAATTACTGCGTATTTATACAAAAGATGGACTACATTGTTGCTGAATGGCATCATATACCTGTCCAGGATTAAATACTGTGGACAGCCTCCGTCGAGCTTTTTAGTAAGTCTGCCTATAGAGTTGGGAACATGGACCCATTTCGAAATCATGTCATTTGAGTCCTCCTTTTCTGTTCAGACCCTACCAAAGTCTAATGCACATTGATTACCTGAGTGTGCAATTTGCAATCTTCCCTAAAATGGTTTGGGTTCACGCTTTGTTTTTAGTCCTATAGATTAGTGTTTTTTTAAATAAAGTAATAGAAAGTTTCATTAGTGGTGCATCAGATGATGCATGAAATTGCAAAAAGTAGGTAAGCAAAAAAAGCTTCGTTAGCTGCATTACATCAGAGACTATACTACAACCAAAGAGCTAACAAAAGCCAAAAGGTTATTTGGAGAATCTACAGGCGAGGAAATGTGCCAGCTATATAAATACAGTAAACATCCAGTCTTAAGGAGATAGTTTGGAGTTGATGCACCATAAATACATCTTCTTTTCCTTTCTGTCCAGACACACCAAAAAATACTTACGGGGATCATCTTCCTAGCTTGATGGCTTTACCAACCCTCCAGCTACACGACCTTTCAAAGGCTTCTTTAGTCCTTCAATAGATTAGTGTTACTTTTAGATCTTGTAGGCAAGTCATTTATTGTGCCAATAGATTCATTGAACTACTTCTCCTGGAAGAAGCAGATTAAGCTGTCATTTAAATGCTCATGTGTTTCCAGGAAAATACCTTGTCATATTGGCTGTATGATCTATTCGAACAGAGTTGATCATTTACTCATGAACCTTATCTGTATGACCTTTTCTTTTCTATTATGTTCCAAATGCTGACTTATATTACAAAATGCATATTTAGGATTTTTATTTATCAGATGGAAATTTGAATACCTTTGAAAGCACAAGCAGGGAATGTCAGATATCCATTTAAATACCTTTCTGGTAGATGATTGAGTTTTATCTTTGGTAGTTCCTTGTGTGATGATCTTTTGTAAGAATCTGTCATAAATGTTGCATGTCCTAGGTCTATATGTCTGCCTGAGTTTTTACTTGCACAGAATTCCAGAACTCCGTTGGATTGAGTAGTGGTGATACTAACATTGAAGATTAAAATTTCGTACTTTCAGGACAACTTAATATACAGATATTGAAGAATAGAATTTCTTACTTTCAGGAGAAAGCAATTGTATTTGCCTTGTCGCAAATCTCATTTGGAGCTTGTGTGTTCTTTGGCTACTGGGGCTACTTTCTTCTTTTTCATGTATATAGCAGATCTGATCTCTTCCCTTTTGGGTAAGAACTCTAATATTTCCTAACCTTCATACCAGTTCAGTTACATATTATATGATCTTTGATAAGTGACGTGATCTTATTCACACAAAGTAAGGCACAAGCTGGTTCTTATAGCAGACTTACTGACACGACCCGAAATCCGGTTAGGCCGTGCGGGCACCCGACATCCTCCCCTAGACCCGTCGGGCGAACCCTTACCAATTAAATTAGGAAAATAAATATAATTCAATTCATAAATAAGAACAAGATTTTAAAAAAACACTGACATACTGATACCTCTAAGCTGTACAAAAAAAATTACAGCTGACTACCTAACATACTAGGTTTAGGGCTATCCAGACTAGACATCTAAGAGTAGGAAAGAAGACAGATACCTCCTGAAGGGAGCAAAATGCAACTGAAATAATAAACACAATACTGGTGGCCATACTGAATAAAAGCTGGCTCACCCTGACAGCTGAAGTCGTCTCCGCTCCTTCACAACGTGGCGAACTCAATCCTGGAGCTAACCTGCCGAAACGAAATAGATAGACAAGAAACAAACAACAAACAACAAACAAGGGTGAATCAAAAGGACTCAATAAGTGGGGCAGACTAGCCACCTCAAAGAATAGGACAGCTAGCCAGGAAGAAGAAACAGATAAACCAAATTCCTCTTATTTAAATTATAAAAAGGCAGAGCTAGATAATAACCAAAAACACGTATGAAACCATAAACTCAAGCAGGAATACAAGCCAGAAACATATCAACAAATAAGCAATGCACGTATAAGTAGAACAGTAGTTATGTACCACAAGTCTACACAATGGTATGAAATGGGATGAGATGTAATGAAATATGATGCAAAGGTCACATGTGCCCGTAATCCCATCCCGAAGCGGAATACTCCTGCATTCGAGGGGAATCCAATCTGATAACCAACTGGAGCGGAATACACCTGCTCCTGGGGCGGAATACTCCTGCACCCGATATAATGTAAACCAGAGGCGGAATACTCTTGCACTCTCCTGGGGCGGAATACTCCTGCACCCGATATAATGTAAAGCTGAGGCGGGATACTCCTGCACTCAGTATCTGACATAAGAGCGGAATACTCCTGCTCTTGGGGCGGAATACTCCTGCACCCAATATGATATAAACCAGAGGCGGAATACTCCTGCACTCTCCTGGGGCGGAATACTCCTGCACCCGATATGATATAAACCAGAGGCGGAATACTCATGCACTCTCCTGGGGCGGAATACTCCAGCACTATCCTGAGGCGGAATACTCCTGCACCTGATATGATATGCAATGTAATGCATATGAATGCAATAATAACCCTTCAACGGCGCGAGACTCTCGTCGACAGCCGGGAAGTAGATGCCAACTCACAGCCAGGGTACAATGCTTAGATCCTCAATGCAATACCAACAACAGGACATAACATATAATATATAATGTAAATCCAAAGCTAAGGCGTAATGAGTACGCTTATCGGCAGCTACACACGTAAGGAACACGTGGTAGAAAATCCACGAGGCCAGGTGCCTACAAAGAAATGGATATAAACACTTACCTCGCTCCAAAGTTAACACTGCTACCCAACAACCACTTTATCCTTTTGGATTCATTGCCAAACGATCCCACTGTGTTCAATAAGTAGAAAAATATATCACATAAGGCTAAAGTCTTCATTCCTCACATCTTAGAACAATCCAGGTAGGAACCTGATACCCTATTCGCATACGCAATACGTAGGCCAGCCTATGTACAGGGTTTAAGGTCACATAACCAAACCGTAAATAAATTACATTTATATGTTGCCCATAACTCACTGTGTACGCATATATAATCAATTCCACTATCGGGGTCCAATTAACCTTTTAAACTATTAATTAAACTTATTAAAACGATGTCTAATATTTCAAGTTTTACCGTTAAAATATATTCAAACACAAGTGATAAACTCAAATAATGTAATGAGTACGCTTATCGGCAGCTACACACGTAAGGAACACGTGGTAGAAAATTCACGAGGCCAGGTGCCTCCAAAGAAATGGATATACACACTTACCTCGCTCCAAAGTTAACACTGCTACCCAACAACCGCTTTATCCTTTTGGATTCATTGCCAAACGATCCCACTTCAATAAGTAGAAAAATATATCACATAAGGCTAAAGTCTTCATTCCTCACATCTTAGAACAATCCAGGTAGGAACCTGATACCCTATTCGCATACGCAATACGTAGGCCAGCCTATGTACAGGGTTTAAGGTCACATAACCAAACCCTAAATAAATTACATTTATATGTTGCCCATAACTCACTGTGTACGAATATATAATCAATTCCACTATCGGGGTCCAATTAACCTTTTAAACTATTAATTGAACTTATTAAAACGATGTCTAATATTTCAAGTTTTACCGTTAAAATATATTCAAACACAAGTGATAAACTCAAATAATGCATTAAGATCATTACATGAATGTTTCGGGGTGAAAATTCTATCTTTTCTCCGGCTCTTTTTTCATTTTCTAGCATTTTTTTTCTGCGTGTTTTCTGTTTCGTTTCTCTGTTTCTCGTTGTTTCTCTTTCTGTTCATTTTGAGCTTTATAAGCTCAGCCACCGCCTCATTTCTTTTCAATTTTCTTTCTCTTTTGTCTTTTCTCTATTTTCTTTTGTTTTGTATTTTCTTTTCTTTTCTCGACGAAAATTAAAACGGAACTCTACGAAATTCGAAATGATCCCGAATTTCTCAAGCAAGTTATACAAAATATATGTAACACACTTGCTAAGGTGGATCTCAAATCGGACTCCCGAAACTCAATATGCAAATTAAATTGAAAAAGGTCAAATTCTTTAAGTTTCGGCATTTTAGTGAAAACTAGCCGAACAACCTCGAAATTCACTTTCGAAAGTTCACAAAAGTCACAAATAATCATACGAACCTAACAACGCTTTCGAATTTAGAATCGGAGCTCATTTACCAAAACCGAGCTCCAAAATCTCTTTTTAATATTTATCGACAATAAAAATTGAAATCTTCTTCCGATGCCTACCAAACGAGGTCTGATTTAGCTCAAATTTTACAGATAAGTCCCAATGGACCTTACGAAGATTTTAAAATTATCGGCACGCCAATCGGAGTCCTAACTTCCGAAACGACTATCTAAGGTCGTTTCACTTACATTCCCCAGGAAAAGAATCTAGAGGGAGGGAGGGAGGGAGGGAGGGAGGGAGAGGGGAGAGGAGAGGGAGAGAGAGAGATGGTAATAGATGCACATAATAAAGAAACAAGTGAACTTCTTATGAGAATGGACAATGGAGCCTTTTCCTTCTTTTCTTCTCTTATGTTAGTTTTTTCTTCTTGTGATTGGAATGTTTGTGCTCACCATCATTTTATGTGACAGTCAATACCCTTCTAGTGTAGGAAATAGAGGCATGGATCAGCAGCTTACAAAAATGTGTTTGTTGTTTACATATCAATCTTTCCGCAAATTGCTTCTTCAAGAAGGAGAAAAAATGGTTCTTGTGTGGTTAGACACACCATATAACCAAGCAGTATATGGACTTGTTGACAAACTAGGTATGCTTTAGTTTACTATTCTTGCCGTGAGCTCTCTACCCTTCTGAACGAAGCAGCATATTTCTTGAATGGCTCATATTTTTACCAGAGATAAACATAACTGATTTTCAGGCAGCTTAGTGGTTAGGCTGGTGTTTCTCCCATTTGAAGAAAGTTCATATACTACATTTGCAAGGTCTGCATCAGGTTTATCTCTCCTTCCTTTTTGAACTGTTGTGGATACTTCAGGACTTCACATAATCATCTTATTTATCCAAATAATGTTCTTATATTTTTTGCTTACTTGTTATCTTGGCATGTAATGCTAAAATGGTTTCACAAAGTGGAGGGGAAGGGTAGGGAGAGGGTTTTCATTAGTTTACTTCCCTTATTTGGATAATTCTTTGTATTTTGTGGCACAACTCTAAGGGAAGTAGAAGAGAGAGAATTCCTCCATTTGGTCTAGATTTGGGAGGTTAGATAATCCACTTTTACTTACCGAGCAAAGAAATGGCAAATAATTATCCTACTAACTACCTCTTTTGGCCCAACCAGATTCTGTTCTTAACAGGTTTTGTTGATTGGTAGGTAAGGAGGTTCTTCATGTCTTATTGAAAGCGCACAGATAAAATGGTGGTTCCCTCAGTGATGAACACATTGATAAATACTTTTCAACCAAAGTTCAACTGGTCTTTATTCTTTAATAATTGTCAGCATGTCTTATATTCCAGTTTGATTTCATCTTGCACAGAAGATAAAGTTCCATGTAGGAAATAGATAAATGAGCATATCTCTTTTTTTAACCTTAACTACCTACATGAACTATTGCTTTTGATGCTACTAGGCATGTGTAATTCTTTGAAAAAATTTTGTGTGGTTCGTTACTCCATGAACCCAGTTATCTTGTGACGTGAGTGTATACACTTAACCTCTTCCATGATCTCAGTATATAGGCCTTCAATCTTAAACTCTTCAATGGTGTTAGAAGAGGAAGCGACTTTGATGGAAATAAGCAAAAAGCCATCTCTTCTTTCCCCTAGTTTTTCCCTAATTAAGCTTTTTTGACTTGATGATGTAAATTGACACCATATTCTCCTAGAATTGTGTGTCCAGTGCCAATACCCAATGAGCAGCTCTATTTCAGCCAGCTAGCTCCAACTTGCTATCATCTACTAGAGCTTGTTTATGAGATTGCATAAGTGTTGTTTGTCATCGCCACAAAGCCATAAACCAATCTTACTGTCTTTTGTTCATTCAATTTAAAGTGGCAGCTTGATACCTCAGCATTTCACTGTTTTGGCAGGTGAACACACAGAGAAGCAAAGAAAACTAGGAAAAAGTTTGTCTGAGGCTATGAAACTTGTATTACTAATAGGTAACTATGTCATTCTTGCATAATTGAACTTGCTTTATTAATAGGGCTTTGAAACTTCTTCGTCATTTCAAAATATCTCAGATCTAGTTTTACTAAATTCAACATTTAATCTTTCTGTGTAAATGATGTCATTTATTTGGAAATGATTCTACTGTTAAACATTTGGGATGTTAGGACTTAATTAAGACACTAAAAGGTGTAGAAGACTTGTAATCTGACTGCCGGTGAAATAGGAAGCTTCCAAAAGCTGTTCTTTAACTTGCTTGTCGGGCATTATGCCTCAAGCAATAATTTTCCTTTCGAAAAATATTCTTCAAAAAATAAATTGACATACATTTGTTTCTTTTATTTATTACGTGGAAAAACTTGGTGAATTTTTATTTATATTTTAGGTCTTAGGTTTCAGAAACTAATTTAGGCTCAGAATGGCTCATCTTTATTTCAAAACTGCTGTCTTGTAGGTTTGGTTGTCATGGCATTTGGTCCTAGCTATTCCTACTCACTCATTAGAGTGCTGTATGGTCGCAAGTGGAGTGATGGGGAAGCATCAACAGCTCTACGATACTATTGCCTCTATGTAATTCTATTAGCTATGAATGGTAAGGTGTTGTTTGGTTTTTATAACAAAAATCAGTGATACAATTTTAAATACTTCCAAGTGATTTCTATAATTACTTTGAAATAATGACTTTGTGAAAGGCGTATGTAGTTATCACTTCTAACAGTGATTTCTCATGTGTAACAAAAACCACTTAAAATAATGAAACAAATCTGATGCAAAATACTGATTAAATAAGATAAACTGATCCCAACTAAGCAAATTGACTCCTTGTCTAGATAGATCCATGAGAAATTCTATTTAAGCTTTTGACAGAAAAGGAAACAATGACAGTTTATGTAGGCTCTCCTTTATTACTGTATAGTTCGGTTATACACTTAGATTATCATGAGATGATTTCACTAGGACCTGACAGGGCTACTGACCATGATCTAGACTCTAGAGGACCTTCTCTCCAATTAAAGTTTTCTGTAGCTTTAGCAGCCTTACATGCTACAGATACTATCGTGCAACTGTCGAATTTTTCGTCCCTTTGGTGCAGGAACATCTGAAGCATTCTTGCATGCAGTCGCAAATGAGATTCAACTCAAGCGCTCAAATGATTCCTTGCTTGTGTTCTCATTGATTTACCTGGGGTTGAATTTTTCTCTTATACGTTCGGCTGGTGCAATTGGGTTGATTTTAGCAAATTCATTGAGTATCCTTTCCTGATGCATTAAAGTATTAGGTTTCTTTTGTTCCCTGGAATTTTGAGAGAGTTCACATTTGTTTCAAGTAAATCATTGTTTGCTCTACAGATCTTGGTTCAGAAATGAGGCAAGGTCTTAAAAGGTTGGTGGTGTGTTCTGATTAGGTTGTTGAAGGAGTGAATATCATGTCGTACGTAGTAAATATTGTGTTGTACCATACATCACAGGGTTGCATCTTTTACATTACAAGCTCATAATCTATCATTTTCAGATTGAAGAACTAATTTAACATTTCTAATACATAGAAGAACCATGTTTTTCACTTTTGCGATGGTAGAGTTTGGGAGCCTTGGTATGCATCAGTAGAAGGTAAGGGTTTAACTGATCATTGCTATTTAGTTCTACGGTTAGTGACAAAGGTGCAGATATAATACTGTTGCGAATATTTTAATCTTTGTTGTGTTCGACTGCTAAACTGAAACAGCCATCTGCCAAGTATGTCGAGGGACCAAGCACTCATAGTCACCCTTTTTACAAGTACAGAACTCGTGCCAAAGTTGCAAGTGCATGAGTGGCTCCGTAGATGTTTGTATCTGTGTGAACCATGTTGTCCTTGAGAACATCTAAAATTTGTAGCCGCTAGTTCCTTGACTTGTTTAAAGATATGGCTTTAAGGATCAGTTATTCAGCGGTATTCATCAGGAAGTATTTCCAGGTATTTGCCATGCTTATGAAATTTTTCGTTACATCATCAAAACCATGAATTTGCTGATGCTTGAGAGTTTGGATGTTTAAGGATTTTAGAAGTCAAATATTATGCCAGACGATGATATATACTTCGGATTTTTCAGGATTCATCCTCATTTTCCTTTCGTAGCTGCCTGCCCTCTGGTTGGACCTTTCTACTTCTTTCTGGAGTAGTCACTCTAATCTCAGAAAAGATGTTTCTGGATCGGGATGACTTCTGGAAAACATTTTGTATTCACTTCTTAGTGGGCGTAACCAGTCTCGCGGTAGCGGCCTTTATCATGTAAGTCGAAGCTTTCGTTCTCTGTGTTCCCACTTTGAAACTGTCTAGGTTATTTGTAAAGCACTCTTGCTTCCCTTCCACAATACCTTTCAGCCGTTAATTTCTCAGGGGGAGCTTAACTGCTGTTATTTATTTACATGCTTTTGGTTGGACCTTACAACATCAAAGTGTAACTGCTGTCATTTGGAATCCCGGAACTAAATCGTATTCTGAAAAGCATGACGCATGTATTCACGAGTCTAATTTATCATAATTTCAGCTATCGTCGCGAGAGGAGCTTTATCACAAACATAATACGTTTCAGGGAGCATGCTGACTGAAGAAGAAAATCCCAATCCAGTAAGGATATATTTTTTCCCCAGCTTTAATTCTCACTAGCTGTTATGTTTTTAATTTTGACCTTCATCTAAACATGACGTCTCTCAATGCAGCAAGAATATAGCTGAACGTTAGTTATATGGACAAGAAGATGGCATATGATTCTTTCATGCTTATCAACAATTGTTTGTTGCATTTTAAAGCGGAAGTCATATTTTACTAGGTATGATGGAACTCTGTTATGATATTTTTGTGAACTGGTTTTTATTCCTTATATTTTGGGCATAATATTTGCTTCATGCTTCAAGCAGGCGTATTCACTTGTCGGGATTCCACATCGGATCCAAGAGGTGTTGGCTCGGGATTGTATTTGTTGAAATGAACTATCTGAATTTTCCAATTTCAAAAGGATGCGTACTTTCAGTAAAACTCAATGAAGGATGAGAAAAAGTAACTGATCAAGAGACCACATTTTTTTTACAAGTATTAAAGAGCCAACAAGTTTATAGTTGTTTGTGAAGATCCCTAATTAATTGGTTTGGCCTACTAGGTTCTTCTGTTTATTTTCAATTCCTGAGGTGGACTGATGTTTGGTTCTGGTTTTCCTTTTGGATTTTGACTTAGCAAGTATTTCTTACAGCAATCAGGATTGAGAACAAATGGTAACATAAATCAATTAACGTATTGCCAAGTACATGATTCATTGACAGCTTAGTGATTTCTACATTTTTGCCACATTGATATTTCCTATCCCTGTTCAGGTTCATAAAATAGGCGATTCTCTTTTTGTTTCATCTTACTCCCTTATATCATCTGAGTGATGCAAGGGGCAAGAGGTATCATTCTTTCACTGTTTTCACCTTTTAGCCTTTCTGAATTAAAGAAGTGATGTAGTGGCAACAGGAATGGCACCGTTACTATGTTGTGCATCTGTTGCATTATATGCATTATTATTATGCTATGGTAGTGTTAACAATCTAGAAGATCGGGAATCGTGTTTTTCACTTCGCTATCGCTGACGTTAAACACGTTAGGACTTGGGACCATCCTCCCCACATATTCCTATCAACTCCAAACACAATTTAAAATCCTTTCTACTCAAATGATCACTAACTTATCACGTCACACACCAAAATTTTAAAATTTATTTTCTTTTCCACAAATTTTTATATTTTCCGACTGCGTGGGGCCAATGAAGAGATTGAAAGGGGCGAAATTGCCCTTTAAATTAGGGTAATTGCGATATTGTAACAATAGGATGTTGAAGCTTTTCGAACATTGTACTTAATCAACATATAATAATATACAATACAGTACAAGATTTGACATGTATTTTAAGTAGGTAAAACGTTTATTTCTCCAATTTCTGATCCAGTCCATAAATTAACCTTAGCCGCCTAGTTGTTATAGCTGGGCAATTATTATATTCAAAACTTATATAAAATCTCAACCATTATTAAGTTGTCGTTACACAAAATTTGTTTACTCCATCTGTTTTATAAAAGATGTCATAGTTGACTTTGATCGGAGTTTAATAAATAAAGGAAGACTTTTAAAATATGTGGTCTAAATAAGGTATAGATATTTGTGTGACTATAAATCATCACATTAAGGATAAAGTGGGCAATTTAAAATTAAATTATTTTTAAATTTAGGATTATGATATTCCTTTTTAAACAGATTAATAAAGAAATGATATCATCCTTTATGAAACGAAGGGAATACTTCAAATCATTGTCGGTAGTGACACCTTTGCTCCGCTGCTATGTCAATGTTCTTTCACATTTTTAAGAGACATGGCCATAAATATAAAAGTTACCCATTTTTGTAAAGTTTAATTTGTGAATTTTCTGTTAGTTCAGGACTAAAGATGCACATTTTATTGAATATAAATTGAAATATGCAATCCTCAATAATACAAGGATTGAAGTCAATTAGGGATAAAAACTGCTCCATATTTCTCCATTAATTAAAGCTTTAATTCAATGGAAGAAATGAAGTTGATTGTCTGGATAGTCACTTTAGCTTGTGTTAATTAGTTATTCTGGTCACTTTTTTTATTTTTTTTTTATTTTTTTATTTTTTTATTTTTATGGTCAGCTCTGCGCAACACTCACAGAGGGAAAGTTGCCAGCAAACGACGGGGTTGGGGGGAGGGATGACAATGATAGTGTTGGGGGGTTGGGGGAAGGGACGACACAATCGAGGATTGGGGTAGTGAAGAAGGGTTTGGGGAAGGGTGAGGGAGAGAGAGGGAGTTAAGGTTTCAATAACAATATTTTGGTATCTTTGCTATGTTTGGTGCACTTTTTCCAAAATGTTGCTAAGTTTGGTAAACTAGAAAAAATATAAATATTTCTAAGAAAAATTAGCTGTTAATTTTCCATATAATAATTACTTTACATATCGAGTCGAGTTGAGGTCTAGGACGGATTTAAAATGGGTTGGGTTTTAAGTTATTTTAGTTTTTTTTTCTTTTCTATATTTTTCTTAAAATTATAGTTGTCATATCACCAAAACTAACAGAAGTTTGTTGATGACCATAAGAGTTAGCTAGATAAAGTAGAGTGACCATAGAGAGATGAAACAAATATAAGTGTCCATGGTGGCCAATTAACATAATTTAAGTATTCATAGAAAGACAAAATAATAAAAAAAAGTGACCATGCACTACTAGAAATTAATCATTCTGCGTCACAGTTTGGAGACGGAATTCCGTCTCTGAGCGTCCTTCGCTTTTACGCGCGTCGTTGGACTGCTTGGAGACGGAATTCCGTCTCCAAATGAAAAAGTAGCTGACACACTGACACATTCTTGGAGACGGAATTCCGTCTCCAAAACTGTGTCAGAACGCGTTAACTTTTCCATTTGGAGAGGGAATTCCCTCTCCAAGCACTAAATCAATTAAATTAATTTAGTGCTTGGAGAGGGAATTCCCTCTCCAAGCACTAAATCAATTAAATTCATTTAGTGATTGGAGAGGGAATTCCCTCTCCAATCACTAAATTAATTTAATTGATTTAGTGCTTGGAGAGGGAATTCCCTCTCAAACATAAATTATATATATTATTTTTATATATCTGGACGTGGAAGCCTAAGAAACAAATCAACTGGTTGACGACTGGTTGATACTATGCTTAGTGCTTCAAGCTCAGGTAAATATATTAGATTATCTAAGCAATTGGGCTCACTGTGAAATTCGTTCTCAGATCCACATATCCCCAAAATTTTCAATTTGTTAGATCCCTTCAAATGTTTCTTTTGTGCAACAATGAGGGCTCAACCCTGAAACACTTTGCAAGCTTCTCAGAACCTGGTACTTCACTTGAGATAGATACATCCTTGTAGAGTGGAGATGCCTCAATTGAGACATTTTCCAAATTCCATCTGTAAATATATGGTCTCACAGAGTTCTGGAGTATGTTGAGGAAAAATAAAAGTTTGTAAATACAAAAGATTGGAGATTGGTAGATCTTCAGGAATTTTATCAACCATCAGAGCTAAATACCTTAAAGAAACTAGGTGTAATATTTCACTTGGGAATAGACCAAATTTCATTGTCTCCAAGTCCAATACTCTAAGAAGTTTGAAATGGACTAGTCCTAATTTATGATGCTGCACGAATATGTTGGAAGAAAGATAAAGAGAACGTGTTTTCCTATGAGTAAGATCATCAAAATGAAAGGTAGGAAAAGAACCTCGCTTTGAAGGATCATCACAAAGAATGGGAGGAACTGACACCCACCGGCGACCTCGAGGGAAAACCCTTCTGGTTCCTTCATAATTTACTGGATCTACAACCTACTAAACATTTGAAGTGATGTTTTCGCCGTGGGGGTTTGGGGGTTTTTTAATTTTGGGGAGAGGAGATACTGAATGTGGAAGAGAGAAGGAGCGGGGTTATTATTATGGGTTGGAGACGGAATTCCGTCTCCAACTCTAAAAAATTTTATTATTTTTTATTCTTTCTGTGATTGGAGAGGGAATTACACTGATTGGAGACGGAATTCCCTCTCCAATCAGTTAGAGAGGGAATTCCGTCTCCACCCTCTTTGTAGCATTTTCAACGATTTCTAGTAGTGATGATAGCCAATTAACACAAGTTAAGTGACGATAGAGACAATCAACTCATAAGATATGTTACTCCATTTGTCATGAATATAATAATATTATCATCCTTTTTGAAAAAAAGAAACTTGCAAAGCCCTCTCCTCTCCCTATAAATTGATCACGGAAGCAACACAATTGACACAAGTTCTTTTCTATAATTCATAATTGTATTAGTTTTCTCCAAAAAGCACAATGAATGCTTCAACTAAGTTGGGTTGTGTTCTGGCCTTCTTACTTTATGCATCTGGTTAGTAAAACTTTTGTCATATTTACCTGTTAAAGCGTCCTTTTCTCACTGCTTAATTTTTGCCGTCACCCTGTAAATAGATTATATTTTTAGATAATGAAATTTGATAATAACTATGTAACCAATTTGGCAGTTTTTCAACTTCTTATGGCAAATGAGGAGGCCAAATCAAATGATGAGCTGAATATTTTACAACTTCCAAAATCAAAAGAGTTTGTCTCTGGAGCACTTGATGAAGTGATTCAAGTAGTTACAACTCGCTATGGTATACCTATCGTTCTACTTTTCTTCGTATTATATTACTTATTCTTTTAAATTTACATCATTATTTCACCCATTTAATTATGGAATGCCGCAGATAAACAATTCATTAATTAATTTATTAGACGATAACATAATAGCTACAATCAAACAGCGTGATCTCAATTTTCAATAGCCTACGGGCAGATATATTAGAGTAAAACTAGTGGACTTTATTTAATGTATGAGAGAAATTTTTTTCTATACAGATAAATCCCATTTCATGCGACCTAGAAAAGTTGGATTCTGTTTGAGGATGAGATATTGTAGTACTGATGCCGACTGTGAAGGCGCAACATGTGGCCCCTATTGTTACGACGACCCTTTAATGCATAGCTGGTGCAGTACAAGCCATTAGCTCATCAAAGAGACTCCCTTGTGCGTGTTTGAAGTTTGTACTAAGTAATTATTAAAATAAGGGTTTGCACAAAGTTGATACGATCATGTAGATATCAACTTGAAGAACCCATGAAGTGGTCATGTAACGTATAAGCACGTTTCCCTTGATCGAGTTTATCTTTCTGGGACCGTATGATGTTGTTATCTTGTGTGTATTTAAAATGTTGTACCATATAAATAAGATTTGTATTTCAGTTGATATCACAAATATACGTCATTAATTATGATTGTGTAGATATAAACTACTACTCCCTCTGTCCCAATTTATGTGGCACTTTTCGCTTTTCGAGATTCAAACTGCATGAACTTTGACCAACATTTCAAGACGTATTTTTTCACCAAAATAATATGAGAAAAGTTGTAACTTAAAGTACGTTTCAAGTAGTTTTCAAAAATATAAATATTAATGTTAAACTATTGAGTTAATCTAATCCAATTTAGCTTCAAAGTTTAGTCAAATTGACTCTCGAAAAGCGAAAAGTGCCACATAAATTGGGACGGAGGGAGTACATCTTATGAAGCCGCAAAGTATCGTATTGTTTCCTTTTTAACCATATGTTTTCTAAATATATACTTCGACCACATTAGGAGGGTGTCTAGTAGCCTGTTTGGGATTGCTGCCAAAAACTGCTTATTTTGAGAAGTACTTTTGGTATAAGTACTTTTTAAAAAAGTACTTTTTAAAAAAGTACTTTTGGATAATAAGCAGTTTGTGTTTGGACAACTCGTTGGAGAAGTACTTTTGATAAAGAATTTGTGTTTGGTTAATCATTACGAAAAGTACTTTTCAGTGTCAAATTACGAAAAGGACATCCAAGTTCATTTTACATTTGGATTAATAAAAAAAATTGAATATTTATCATAAAAGACTTTAATTAGAAATTTACTTAGTTAAATGTAAAATATAACGTAAAAGATATAAATTTAAGCTATTGAACAACATAAAATATAGTTAAATCAAAGTGATAACTGAATTAGGAATTTCTAGTAATCACTTACTTTTAAAAAATGATTTAAAGAGTAGGACATCCTATATACGCTTGATAGTATTACCTAAAAATAAAAATTAGTCATAGAGGAAGAAGATTTGTAAAAGTACGTAGTAGAAAAAAATAGAAAAAATAAAAATATAATTGTATTTTGAGAGAGATATGGTTAATTTATAAGTAATAATATGGTAAATATGAATTCTTGGTAAGGATATTTCAGTCTTGAAAAAATTAATAAACTGCTTCTGCTTCTGCTTCTTGGAAGAAGCAGATATTTGTAGCTTCTTCTCAACAGCAGAAAAACTGCTTCTGTTTCTACCTAAAAGTACTTTTTTTTAGTTGCCAAACACCTCAAAATTCCAAAAAAGTACTTTTGTTGAAAAAAAAAAGCACTTTTGACTTTGGAGAAGCAATGCCAAACATGCTATAGGTAAGCTTAAAAACTTTTGACTAGCTTTTAGCTAGAGCCCGTTTGGGTGAGCTTATTTTAAGCCAAAATGGCTTATAAGCCCCTTTTGAAAAGTTATGATTTCTCAACTTTTCACTTTTGATTTTTTTAAACACATAAGGCTTGTAAGCCCATAAATTTTTAAGTTACCAAATATTTACTAATAGACTTATTAAACTCACCCAAACAGGCTCTAAGTCACTTTAATGACTTAAAAGCACTTGATTTTCAAGTCAAAAAATAAATAAAAAAATAAAAAAATAAGCTAAGTAATCTTAACTTATTACTTTTAGTTAAAAGCTGTGATTGTTTGACCAATGATTTTATTATTTTATCTCTTATAAATTTTTTTGATTCCCCTAATATCTTTATTAACAAGGACCTAGCTTATCCTCCCTTTTTCTTTGGTTTATTTTTAGATTATTTTAATCATTTAATATAGAAAAAATATTTTTTTTACCAAACATCTCTGCAACTATTTTTTCAATTTCAACAATTTTATCTAACACATATAATTGCTTATTATAAAATAAGTGTTTTGAAGCATTTGTGCGTAAACGCTACTCCACTACTTTTTTTTTCCAGCTAACCCAAACAGGTTCAACTAAATACAACTTTTTGAAATTGCAATAACATGTCATTAATTTTATTTACGTATGATTTTATATATTATTGGGGTACATTATGTTTGCTTCCTTCCAAATGATATTTCGTTCAAAGGACCCACTATCGCAGAAAAAGAAAATTTATTCTAAAACCAATTTGTAAGTCGAGTCAAAACTTTAAAACTTTTACAGTGACTTTTAACTATTTATGTCCATTGGGGAATACCCTGTAATGAATGTACTTTTTTCACTACTTCTCTAAGGTGCCATATAAGCAACATCTATAGTAGACAATGTAATAACTCGACCCACTATAATACATAGAAGAGGCATGTGAAAAATAAGAAACACAACATTGTTTAATGAGATAAGTGATAAACTTCCACTTTAATTGAACTAACTTTCAAAAAATAAAAAGATTCATAAAACTGCTAAAAGTTGAATTCTATCTAATTTGGAAAAATGTTATACAATGCCGTATAATTCAAATTATTTTATGGATTCTTTATGCATTACAAAAAGCAGAATTCAACAGAGTGGATTTTGACTCACCAATTCTAACTTAATAGTCATGTCACCATGTCAACAAAAAGAGACACCTTATATGGTAATGAACTTTAGAAAGCCTCCCCTTCGGGTGAGACTATCATTTTTTTATTTGTAAGTCAAGAAATAGATATAATCAACCCGAGTCGAACACAAATATAATACATACTGACATCTATATTTACGATTATAGTATGCCCGTGATCTTCAAATCTTGATTCAATCAATAACTATCAAGTAATGTACTTATAAGTACGTTTCCCTTGATTGAGTTTATCTTTTTGGGACCGTATTAATATGCTGTTGTTATCTTGTGTGTATTTGAAGACTGTTTCCCAAGTAATGACATAGGATATGGCTTATAATGTTATCCTCGGGAGACCTTGGATCCATGAGATGGAAGCTGTTCCTTCTACCTTGCATCAGGTAATAAAGTTTCCAACACCATGGGAAATCCGTACTATCCGAGGAGAACAACGAATAGCTCATGAGTGATATTCAATCGCGATGAAGATTGGAGTAGCTTCGATTAAGCCGCCTAAATAGCACTCGGCCCGGGACCCGGCATCGAGGTATGTTATCCCCCATTAAATACAATCTTGAGCTTACAACTTCAAGCTGTTGATGCCCCAACATTTGGGCCCTCGTTCTCTTCGCATGTCCTTCTCAGGAAACAGGGGAATGATAATCAGTGCTCAGGTCCGCATTCTTCACACCCGAACACTGGGGGGATGAAAGAGGAACGAGTTCAGAACAACTGGAGACTTCGAACAAAGCTCGAAGATTGTCGATCCGAACACCGGGACTGCTCCTTTGAGAATTCATTCTGTTGTTTGATGCAATTGCCTAAGTTTTACCCAAGTCTTCTGATGACTTAAACTTATGTAAATCGGCTTAGATTTCATCAATAAAACTTGATTAAACTTCTTTTTTATTTGATGTTCAAAGCCAGTTTTATACGCCTCGGCTCGAGAATGAGACGTCGTTCTAAGCTAGCTCCGTTTTTATATTATCTAAGTCTTGCAAGCAAAAAACTCAAATGATATGAAATAGATATCCTTAGTATGAAGTAAAAGATGTGATATTTTGAAGCATCTGAATATTCATTAAATGCCTCAAAGGCCATACAGGAAGATTTAAATAGCATTGTCCCAATGGCTTGAGGCTCGAACCCAAATAAAAAACAAAAAGAAGAAAGCTCATTCAGATGAGGCTTCAGAATCCTCGCCATCTTCATCACCACTTTCGCTGCTCGAGGGAAGATTGCTCATCAACATCTGAGCCTTGGTAACATCTTCTTTCGCCTTGGCTATATCCTCTTCCAAATTTGCCCCAGCTTTGCAGAGCTCTAGGGTTCTCAGCTTGGTCTGAATGACAGCCCAGTTTCTGTCAATTCGGGCTCTAGTATCACGAGAGTTCAACTTAGCCTCGATTTTAGACTTAAGCTTGACTGAAAACATGGCCCTCTTATTCTGAAGGGTTTCAACCTTGGCCTCGAGGGTCTGGGACTGGACTTTAAGCTCGTTCACCTTCAACGATATTTCTTTCCATTAGCTCTGAAGCTGCTCGTTCAGGTCATCGTTCGTTGCATTTGCTGCTTCGATCTCACCTCGGAGAACTTCTTTTTTAGCTTTCTTTTCAGCTTCAAGTTTGGCAACGACCTCTCGAAATTTGTCTAGCTCAAGGTTAGACTCCTCGGTGGATTTGCGAGCTCGATCCAATTTTATCTCAAAATCAAGTAGATGCTTCTCAAGATCGGCGATCTTGGCTTGAAGTTTATCCTTTAAGCGGTCCCAGCGACCCCCAATCCTCCACAACTCTGCCGCTCGGCTTGCATCCATCTCGGCTGCTTTCATAGTATAAACAAAACTCTGCAAAGGAAGAGAGTTTAAGGAGGTGCCAGTAAAGGCAAAAGGTAAAAAACAAGATAGAAGAATAAAAATTACATGAATCACATCCTGGGAAGCGAAAGTCATCAGGTCATCAATTGGCAAGTCCTCGAGGCGCTCTCTCTCTACTGGGCCAAGCAAATTCCTAAGACTGATGGAAACAGCCACTGTGTCATCTAACATACACAGTTCAGGAGAGATGCTTATCGTCCTAAATATAATTTTAATATTTACACAATTATTTTTAATGTATATTTACATAATTTCACTTATATATACTTAAGTATATTTAAATATATTTTAAAATTATTAATTCAAATATTATTAATATTTAATGTGTATTTATATTTCATTCAATATATTAAAATATATTTGAGATATAAATTATGCATATACAAATAGCATAATTTGTATATATTAGTGCACTATAATATATTTTTGATATTTTTATAATATTTAATATATATTTATGTAATTTTCACAATATATTTAACATACATTCAAATATATATTTTAACAATATTAATATAGTTGAGATATAAATTATGTATATATAAAGACCAGTCAAATATATGTTTATGATAGTGATTCGGTGTAGAATAAAATTCTAAAGTTTATAGGACTTTAATTTTTAGGCTAAAATAGTGCATATTCCATATTTAGTGCAAATCAATTTAAGGATTGACTGATTTTCTTTATTTAAGGCATTAAATTTTCACAAATATTAGTATTAATATTTAAAGTTTACCTTTATTTAGGAAGTTAATATTAAAGATTTCCTTTATTTTGTATTTGTATTGTGGCTAGAAAAAGTTGTGGACAATAAAAAGTAAATATTTATTTATGGACAGTATATATGTAAACAACCCTAAAAAGAATCTACATTTTTTAAAGTGAATGAAAAGGAAACAAATCAAATTGAGTTACTCAAGTTGTTGGATCTTAATTCCTTTCTACTACAAGTAAGTTCAACTGAGACTTCTTGAAATAATTACAACTATATTTTATTTAGGAAATTTTTTGTGCTCCAACTGTAGCCTTCTATTGAGATTTGCTGAGTTCGTAGCCTTTTTTGTTTGTTGTTTTTTTTCCAAGAGTTTAATTTTTTCAATTAAGTTTGATCCTTGCTTCTTTTCATTTGGTCTTCTTGCGTTTTCATTTTGCCTGGTCTTGCAAGAGAAGTACTATTAATGAAATTATGTATTATACTAGGACCAAAACTACATCGTTATTTAAATAGTTCAAGTCAATAAGCTACTTGAACAACTTCATTTATGATCTGGCTCTCCATTCACAATTTCTTATTTATCTAATGTAGTCATTGGTTATGTTTTTTAGTAGCATGGAAGATTGATAACACCTTTGACATGCCTTGCTTGGCTGGACTATCAAGTTTGACAACATTCTTTCCATAGCCTCCAGGATCTGTAAGTCACTCAATTACGATCCAGTAATATAAGATAAACAAAGACTAACAAATAATCTCTGCAGGATATTATATTTTTGTCAAAAACTGCTTGAAATGAGCTCACCAACTAAATGATGGCTGCATTACATACTTGTACCGTGCAAAATGATGAATACAAGAGGGCGCGAATTGTTCAGACTTATAAATTCAGTCGACTTATCAATTTATTAGTTGACTTAGGTGATAAATAAAATACTAAGTAAAACTGAAAGGCAACAGTAAAGAATAAACGACACCGAGTTTTATACTGGTTCAGAATCAAATGGTTCCTAATCCAGTCCCCTTGGGTCACAAGGGAGTTATCTCTCTTCAAGTTCTTGTAGAACGCAAGTACACTTATAGTTTATCGTTAACGAAAAACGTCCTTTCACAGATGGTTTTATCCCTTTGCTCACCACTAACGATCTTGTCTGATTTATAGATAATTAGGCCAACTTCCGTGACACAACTATTACCTCACTACAAGAACTCTCTTTCTTTTCTATTGATCACTCGTAGACTCTTAGGAATACGGTGTTTGTAAGTAAAAGACTTAGAAAGAAGTAGATTGTAAGTAGAAGCGTGTCCAGCCTCCAGCGAACCTCTCGAATAAATAGAGGTCAAAAGATATGCCCGTTGAGACTGAAAAGAGGTAAATCTGTCATCCGATCAACGGGGAATAATTGAAGATATGATCTGCTGGAATTAAGGAAGGAGAGATCGACCCAAGAGATTTGATTCTCTAGAAGATATAAATATCTTCGTAAAGAATAAGGCAAGAGCAGATTTGGGACAAGTCCCACACAATTAGCGCGCCTAACAGATCGTCTTTCCATAGCTGACTCTTCTGATTGTCAATCGCCATTCTTCCTTTCCATCTGCGATCTTCCACAGAGATCTTCCTTGTAAGTCCTGCAATTTTTAGGTTACATTTAAGTGTTGTGTCCTTTTTGTCATAATCAAAACTTAGAATTTAATTAACTCAACAATCTCCCCCTTTTTGTGATGACAAAAAGTAAAAGAGGATGTGACGGGATACTCCCCTTTTCCGCATAGTCGAGTATAGTCGGCTCCCCCTGAGTATATACAACATGCAACAATAGAAATCAAATAGAAGACTCCAGGGACATGAAGGTTAGTTGACTCCCCCTGAGTATTAGCAACCCTATATACCATAGTCGTAAGGATACCATAATCACATAGATACTGAATTTACATGATTGCTAGAGGGCATAAGCATCAGTCTGTTCTCCCCCATGGCATCAACAAAAAGGATTAAAAGTAAAACAATTTGTCTAAATCATTCAGCATATTACAGACCCAGAGAAATAGTTATTGAGGAGCAAGGAAATATGTAAGAATGTTCACGACATTATCAGTCATCTTGTCCAGCTTGGTTTGAACATCCCTAGACATTGCATCAATGCGAGCCTGAACATCTGTAGAGACAGCATCAATTCTGGCATGTACCTGTCTAATAGCAGCAGCAGAGTCAGTCACAACAGTGTCTAACTTAAGAGCAAACCTACCAATATCTAGTTTTAGTTCATTGATGTCTTCGGAGGCTTTTTCACTCTTGAAATGCAGGCTAAGTAGTAGGTCATTACGATCAGTCATGGCATCTTTAAGCTTGACAGGTGGTTCATCAGCAGCACAAGGGACAGAGGATTTAGATGGACCAACATGGTCATCAGCAGGTTTAGGAGACTTAGTTTCCTTGCGAACCCAAGAACCATTAATGCGAACATACCCCATAGATGCAAAGGTGCTAGAATTGTATCATGCAGTCAAGGAACAAGTTTTCCAGGCAGAGATGTCAACTCGATAAAAATGCAGGATACGAGTAATAATCAATCCATATGAAAGAGATGCACATTCAGCAATACTTTCAAGCATATACTCAATAATCCAGGCAGCCAAGTCAAGTTTCTTCTTAGTAACTAAGCAGTAGACAATTAAGGTATCACGTTGTGAGAGGGAACTAAGTGAACCAGTTCGGGGAAGCAGGGTAGTACCAATAATATGTGCAAGAACACGAATTTCAAAAGATAGGTCTAGGGGTCCAAGTTGGCCCTCAGGAACATCAGACATTTCACATAAAAAAGTTTTGGCTTGTTCAAAGGAAACTTCAAAATTAGCAGGCCACAAATTTTTAAAGAACTCAGAATAACCAGAAAACTTACATCCCAAAATGCGGCACAGAATGGCCTTGGTAATCACAATTCTAGTATTCAGAACCATTGTCTCAAAACCTTCAGAAGAGAAAGGACGAAGATTTGCATAAAAGAGTCTTACCAGATCCTCTGGAATGTCAACGGAGTCAGTAGAAAAGAAATTTGACCAGTCCTGAGCATCAAAACAAGGGTTGAGATCACAATTGAGGGATTCCATGGAATCCAAGTCAACAAGTCTCCCATGGGCCAGAGGTTTATCCTTGATAACAGCAAGCTTGTCATGGGCAGAAGTGCCCCAGAAGTCTAAAGTTTCATCTAAATCAGCAAGAGAAAACTCCTTCTTGGGTCTTTTCACGCAACCCTCATCATTAGTCTGCATGGGACGTTTGCCAGATTTCTTTGAAAGATTAGGGTTCCTGTCAGGGCTTTGATAGTTCGACATTGTATTTTCGGAGTGGTCGGAATCTACTTGCACCGGATTAGTGAAGGCAGCGGGTAGCTTTGATTTTGTGCGCTGACTGCGACAAGCAGAGAAGGAAGTTTTTCTGACCATTTTAATGGTGATGGGTAGAAGAAAAGGTTACAATATGAAGGATGTGAGAATTGGGAATTATTTAAGGAGGGTAGATAGAAGGGGGAAGGTTTCGTGTGAGGTAGAGGAAGTGAAGGGACGTGATGTGAAGGGAAAGGACGCAGTGCAGAGCCTTGGAACTCGATGCCACGCCGCCTGACACCTTTTCAAACTCAAGACAGAAAAAGTAATAATGACATGGGAAAAGGTAAAAGTAATAATGTCAAATAAATAGACACAACCAAAAGATCCTATATACGGTAATATATTTTGGTAATAGCAAAATCAATTAAGGCCAATTATATAAAAGGACATAATTAGTTTAACGGGGATCTGGGACTATGCCAAGCAAATCACGTAAGGCACAAAATCTTTCTTCTAAAAGAGGTTTAGTTAAAATATCAGCCAATTGAAAATCAGTGCTCACGAAAGCAATATCAACATCACCATCCTGAACATGATTCCTAATGAAATGATAATCGGACATCTATATGCTTTGTTCTAGGATGATCGACAGGGTTGTAGGATAATTCAATAGCACTGGTATTATCACATAACATAGGAATGGGTTTAAAAAATAAATCGTAATCAGATAATTGCTTGCCCATCCAAAGGAGTTGAGGACATCAATGTCCTAGTGCAATATATTCTGATTCAGCTGTTGAAAGGGCAGTACAATCTTGTTTCTTACTGTGCCACGAGACAAGGGATTTTCCAAGAAAGAAACTTGCACCACTGGTGCTCCTACGATCTACTCTATCACCTGCATAGTCAGCATCTGAGAATCCAATGAGATCAAAGTAATTTGTGCATGGATACCATAAGCCATAATTAACTGTTCCAATGAGATATCTAAGAATTCTTTTGACAGTAGTAAGATGAGATACTTTAGGAGCTGACTGAAAACGAGCACACTTACATATTGAGAGCATAATATCTGGTCGACTAGCAGTTAAGTAAAGTAATGATCCAATCATACCTCGATAAAGAGATGCATTGATACTCATACCTTTGGTGTCACTTACCAGATGAGTGGCAGGACTCATGGGAGTTTTAGCAGAGTTTGCGTCATTCATGCCATATTTAAGGATGAGTTCCCTAGTGTACTTAGATTGACACACAAAGATACCATTTTCGTACTGTTTGATTTGAAGTCCTTGGAAGAACGTGAGTTCACCCATCATGCTCATTTCAAACTCTCCCTGCATTAGCGTTTTAAAATTCTTGCATAGCGTAGGATTAGTGCTACCGAAGATGATATCATCCACATATATTTGTATAATGAGAATGTCAACAGATGATTTTTGAATGAATAAGGTTTTGTCACTTCTTCCTCTTGAAAAGCCATGCGACAGTAAAAAAGAGCTAAGTCTTTCATACCAAGCTCTAGGAGCTTGTTTGAGACTGTAAAGAGCTTTGGATAACTTGAAACATGATGAGGGTTCTCAGAATCTTCAAAACCTGGAGGTTGCCTAACATAGACTTCCTCTTTTATAAAGCCATTAAGAAAAGCACTTTTAACATCCATTTGAAATAGTTTAAACTTTTTGAAAGAAGCAAAGTCTAAGATCATACGAATAGATTCAAGTTTGGAAATAAGGGCAAATGTCTCATTGTAGTCGACTCCCTCAGTCTGAGAGTATCTTTGAGCAACTAGACGAGCCTTGTTTCTTACCACCTTACCTTATTCATTCAGCTTGTTTCGAAACACCCATTTTGTACCTATGATGGATTTTCCTTTGGGCTTGGGAACTAGCTTCCATACTTGATTTTTCTCAAATTGATCAAGCTCTTCTTTCATTGCATGAACCCATGATTCATCTTGAAGGACTTCGTTTATTTTCTTGGGCTCAATCTGTGAAATGAAGGCCAGATTAGATTTATGAGACTTTCTTGTTTTCATACCTTCCCGTGGATCTCCAATGATGTATTTCTGAGGGTAGTCAGGATCACTTCTCCATTCATTTGGTACTACAACTTCCAGTTCTTTGAGGTTTGCAAGTGTAGTTGACTCAGGCTGATCTGAAATAGAATCTGACTCCTTAATTTCTTGAGCTTTTGGTTTGGAAAGCTCAGAGGTAGTGACTGTACTCTTAGAAGTTGTTAGTTGAGTTCTTTGGACTTCTTCTTCATCTGCATAACTACCTTTCTCGACACTGGTCAAAGAATCATCAAAGACTACATGCATTGACTCTTCAACAGATAATGTCCTTTTATTAAAAACTCTGTAAGACCTACTGGTGGTAGAGTATCCTAAAAATATTCCTTCATCACTACGTGGATCAAATTTGCCAAGATTATCTTTTCCATTGTTGTGAATAAAACATTTACACCCAAATGGGTGAAATAACTGATGTTGGGTCGTTTACCTTTCCAAAGTTCATAAGGGGTCTTATGAAGAATAGGACGAATAAGGCACCTATTTAGAATATGACAAGTGGTACTTACAGCTTCGGCCCAAAACTGATTTGGAAGGGAGTGTTCAACTAACATGGTTCTGGCCATGTCTTAGAGGGTTCGATTCTTTCTTTCTACAACTCCATTTTTCTGAGGAGTTCGAGGTGAGGAGAAGTTGTGAGTGAACCATTGAGAATTGCAGTATTCTTCAAACACCTTACTTTCGAACTCTCCTCCATGATCACTTCTGATAGTAGAGATGAAGTATCCCTTCTCTTTGAACTTTCTTGCAAAACACTTCAAAACTTTTAAATGCATCATCTTTATGAGACAGAAACATAACCTAAGTAAATCGAGAGTAATCATCAACAATTACGAATGCATATCTCTTTCCTCCTATACTAGTAGTTCTGGTTGGACCAAACAGATCCATATGCAGCAATTCAAGTGGATTAGATGTAGAGACAACATCTTTTCCTTTAAAAGAAGTTCTAGTTTGCTTTCCTAACTGACATGCATCGCAAATATGGTCTTTAGAGAAGTTTAGCTTAGGTAATCCAATGACTAACTCATGTTTTGATAATTTTTCAATTAAAGACATACTAGCATGACCTAACTTTCTATGCCATGTCCATGGATCATTAGCAATGGATGCAAGACATAAGTGTTTAACTGACAAAGCTTTACCGTTGTTCAGAACTGACACGACCCAGAATCCGGTTAGGTCGTGCGGGCACCCGACATCCTCTCCTAGACCAGTCGGGCGAACCCTTACTAATTTAATTCAGAAAATAAATATAACAATTCACAAATAAGGGCAAGACTTAAAACAAAAACACAGACATACTGATACCTCTAAGCTGTACAAAAGAAATTAGAGCTGACTACCCAACATACTAGGTTTAGGGTTATCCAGACTAGGCATCTAAGAATAAAGAAAAAGACAAATACCTCCTGAAGGGAGCAGAATGCAACTGAAATAGTAAACATAAAACTGGTGGCCATCCGGAATAAAGCTGGCTCACTCTAACAACTGAAGTTGTCTTCGCTCCTGAACAACGCGGCGAACTCAATCCTGGAGCGAACCTGCCGAAACGAAATAGATAGACAGGAAACAAACAACAAACAAGGGTGAGTCAAAAGGACTCAATAAGTGGGGCAGACTAGCAACCTCAAAGAATTGGATAGCTAGCCAGGGACAAGAAACAGATAAACCAAATTCCTCTTATTTAAATTCTAAAAAGGCAGAGCCAGATAATAACTAGAAATACGTATGGAATCACAAACTCATTAAAACCAGGAACGTAAGATAGCCAGAACATATAGGTATCCCGAACATATCCACAATCAGAAATACATCCTGTTGCGGCGTGCAAACCGATCCATATATTTATACCATTGCGGCGTGCAAACCGATCCGTATATTTATACCGTTGCGGCGTGCAACCCGATCCCCGCAACTCAGAATACGAGCCAGAAATATATAAGCAAACTGAGATATGTCCACAACATGGTATACATACCGCATACAAAAAACATAACACAATACACCCAATAATCAGTATGCGGTGCAATGAGATGGGATGAATGCGGTACGATGCAATGCAGTCACATATACCTGATACCTATCTCCGGCGCGGGACTCTCATCGTCTACCAGGAGATATATGCAATAATGTCCCTTCACCGGCTCGGGACTCTCATCGATTACCGGAAAGTATATGCAATGATGACCCTTCACCGGTGCGGGACTCTCATCGCCAACAGGTAAGTATATGCAATAATGACCCTTCACCGGCTCGGGACTAGTTTTAATGTATATTCAGCCATTTTATAGAATTCAATCTCATATTCTGAAACACCAACAGGCTATCCGACAGGCTACCCTATCCAATCCACTCAAACTGGCAATACTTTTCATCTCGCTTGCTACTCGAAATGAACTTTTCCACGAATCTAGAAAAAAAAATCGAACCAAGTTAGCTAAAAAGAGAACGGTCCATCAATTCAACACTGGACCCCTGAAAGCGGAAAGCAGAATAATCAATACCATACTGCTCGAGATAACCGACAACCTGAAGGATATGCTGACATCATTTTATTTTGAAAAAAGATCACGAGGTTTATCTGATGCATTGCTTAAGAATATCGGAAGGTTCAACCGCATAAAATAATGTAACCTCTTTGGGCACTCGGACAAAACCGTTACTTCGGCTGGCTAACCAGCCAGAACAATTGGTGGCGCAACACATGCTGCTTCTAGAACATAATTTATTAGGGCAACACCAGGAACTGGAACTAGAACCGGAACAAGAACTCTCTAAGTCCGAACATCTGCATCTGTGGCAACCTGAGAAGCTGCCTAGCGAATAATAGGTTGTTGTGGTATCTGTGTTGCCAAGATTCTCGTAAAACCATCGTAGAGAGTCAAGGGAACCACAACGCCCTGCTCCCTTGCCCATCGCGAGCTCGTACAGCTGGGGCCTGCGAAACTGGATTGTGCTACTTCGTCCTGAACTCCTTCTGTTTGCTGATTTGTCATACGAGGGTTCACAATTACCACGAACGAATTAACGAAAATATTTTTGCATCCTAGACCAACGCACGATCAGAAAAGAAGGAAGTGAAACTTCCTAAATGCCATCATAGCCTCTCGTAGATAAGTACGGACGTCTACGTACCCATCAGCAAGACTCTACTAGACACTGTCTTAGTCTGGATAGACTCTAAATCGGGCTCTGATACCAACTAACACGACCCAGAATCCGGCTAGGCCGTGCGGACACCCGACATCCTCCCCTAGACAGGTCGGGCGAACCCTTACCAATTAAATTAGGAAAAAAATATAATTCAATTCATAAATAAGAACAAGACTTTAAAAAAACAACACACTGTTTCTATCGTTTATATTCTGGAAAATGACGAAAAGAAGACATGTTTTTCCTTTTATACTCGAAACATTTCAGTTCTAGCCCTCTTTTGCGCTTATGTCCCTTTTTCTCGCCTGATTTCTGATGCTCATATCTTTTTATCTATACGTTGTATGAACAAACCGTCAAAAGTGTTGGAAACTACACTCAAAGACCTTCAATTTGGTATATGATATGTCCCAAAAGACCTCATATAACACACAAAATTAATTGCTGAAAAAGCTTCGTTACAAGGCAATTCCTTTGTTGGTTTTTCTGCAACTTAAATCCGATTTTTCCCAAACTTTATATTCAAAATATAAACATCATATATGATAATATTATGACTTTAAACTTACTTAAATCATTCTTAACATATCATTAGAAGGATATACCTCACTTTGGACATACGGGGTGTAACAATCTTCCTCCGTTAGGAACATGCGTCCTCGAATGTTAAATGAAGTACGTAGAAGCATTAAGCAATGATCTATTACATACTTATAGTAGTTAAGAGATTTGAAAGGTCAAATTATTTAACTTTCGGCATTTTAGCGGAAGCTAGCCGAACAACTTCGAAATTCACTTTCGAAAAAGCACAAAAGTCACAAATAATCATACGAACCTAGCGGCGCTTTCAGAATTTGAATCGGAGCTCGTTCACCAAAACCGAGCTCGAAAATCTCTTTTTGTATTTATCGACAATAAAAACTGAAACCTTCTTCCGATGCCTACCAAACAAGGTCTGATTTAGCTCAAATTTACAGATAAGTCCCAATAGACCTTACGAATATTTTAAAATTATCGGCACGCCAATCGGAGTCCTAACTTTCGAAACGACTGACGGAGGTCGTTTCAAGAACGTAAATATTGTTTTCTCTAGAGCCAGAGAGAACAACCTTACCTTTGTTATCGTGAATAATGCATCTGCTAGATTCAAACTTTACCTTGTACCCACCGTTGCATAGTTGACTGATGCTCAGAAGATTGTGCTTGAGTCCATCAACCAGGAATGTTTCTTTGATGTCACAAGAGGGGCTTAACGAGATGATTCCTCCTAATTTTGGCACGAATACGGATAAAAATTGCTCAAAATAGCCGTGTTAGATTCTTAGGATGTTGGTCGAATTTTTCTTAAAATTTTTAGTCTTTTGTTTTAACTAAATTTGTCAGTAATCGTGGAAGAAAATAAAAATAAAAAATTATTATTACGTGCGTAATTGTAATTCTATGTTTAATTGTAATGATAGTGTAGATTATGTGATTTTTATGTTGATTAATTTAGTATGTAGTGCCCTTTAACTGGTCATTTGTAAAAAAAATAGTAGCCCACTCTAAGAGCCCAACCCAACACTCTAACCCGGCCCATACTTCACACATATATACCCAAAAACCTCATTTTTCTCCCCACACCCTTTAGTTCAATTGAGCTGGCGGAGCCCTGGCGAATTTTCCCCTCTACGCCGGAAATCACCTTCCACCGCTCCTCTGCCGCCGGCCACCACCTCCGGTGGCCAGAAAAATACCAAAAAATATATCATTGGAAAGATCTTGACCCCCCCCCCCCCCCAATTCCATTTCCACAACTATTTTCTCCAAAATCCAAGCCGTTTGGAGTAGATCGGAGGTCAAAGTTCGGTCAAAACTCAACTCCGGCGACCTTTGATTTTTTCCGGTAAGTTTTGTTTCCCCCTCTTCCTCTACTCCTTTCTTTCACTTGTTTCACCCCCATTTCCCAGAAACCCATCCCCTTGCACCCCGTTTCCTTTTTTTTTCTCTGTCCGTTTCTGTTCCTTCTTCCTTTCTTCTTATTTTTTCTTTCTCCTTTCTATGGTGGCTGTGATGAGATTGATTTGGTGGCTGTGACGCTAATGGAGTCGGGGAAGGGGAGGCTGTTTTAGGGCAGTGAGATGAGGGTGATGGTGGTTTGGAGTTGAGGCAGTGTGAGGGGTTGTTCTGATTATTGAGGGAGGCCGTTGCTCGTGTGGATTGATTCAGGGAGGCAGCAGTGGTGATGGGGCTTGATTTTTGGTGATTCAGTGATGGTGAAATGAAGGCAGCGAGGCTATGACGCAGCTGTAACGGTGGCTGCGAGGCAGAAACAGCAGTGGCACGGCTCGGGCAGCAGCTCGATTGACTGTTCTGTGATGATTCAACGAAGCGAGGCAGTTGATTCTGTATGCTTTGGTGTTGATGATTTAGCAATGATGGGTCAGAAGTAAAATACCTATTTCTTAGTTTAGCTAGTGTTAAGTGTAGAATTATCATGTATGCTCACTGTTGTGATTAGTTTTGGCATATATGAAATTAATATCACCATGTATGTGAATGTTTAGTCATGAAATAAATGTCAATAATATGTATGCTACTTGTTCGTATATATTAATATTGTTCAATGTTAAACAAGTGGTTGGTCGTTCCATGTCCTGTTTTCTTTGTTCAAAGTGTGAATTTGATTTTTTTTTTTGACTGATTTAGTCACGGCTTGAACATGAAATTGTAGTCTTCTTGTTTTTCTATGGCTTTAGTTCGAGCATATGTAGTCTTATCTTAGCTGTTGTAGTTTGTTTAAGTGTGTAGTAGTTTGTTCAAGTGTGAAATTTGTCTAGTTCCTGTATGTTAGGTTATGTAAGCATGTTTGTCTAGGTTCTTGTTTAGCTTAGTTGTTTAAGTAAACTTGGATTGAATTAGCCAGCAAGAGGAGTTGAAAGCCTGAAAAGAATATTTAGTTTTAGTTTTAGTTTTAGTTTAGTTTCTTTCTTAGAATTGCTGAAAGCTCTTTGAAAACAAATTAAGGGGGGGTTTTAACATTGGATTCTTTTCACTTTTTGAAAGGTAGAAACAAAATCATGTGATTGTCCTTTGTTCTGAAAAGTCAAAAGTATTAGTACTATTTCACATGGGTTTTGTACTATTTACTGAAAAAGTAAATTTGGGTCACATGGGACTTGTCCTTTTTTTTTTTTACCTTGGTTTTTCACTTTCACCTTGGTCTATTTATTAGAGTATGGATTCACTTCTAAAAGGACTCATCAGTGAAAAATTACTTCTCCACTCTCTATAAACTTGCAAACAGATCTGAAAACTAGGGGGGATCAGGAGAAGCAAAAAATAGTGGGTCAGTGAGTTAGTAAAAAGGGTTGATTTTTTCTTAGTTCAAGTGAAAGAGGTTTAAGGGTTCATTGTTTGTCTCTAGACTGTTGTTGGTTTGCTGGCTATGCTGTTGCATTTCTTGGAGGTCATATTGTTGTTTTAAGCTTCTGGTATTTTACTATACTAGGTAAATTTTCCAACTGTTATTATTATTATTATTATTATTTTTTGTATTCTAGGCTTGTCAAGTTTTGAAAACTCTAAAGTATGAATGATTAATACATTCAAGGCCCGTAAGAATGTTGATTCTCATGTGTAAAGTTTATGTATTGTTGACCCACTTGATTAAAAGCAAAAAAAAGTTAATTTAGTACGTAGGTCATGTGTAAAGTTTATGTATTGTTGATCCACTTGATTAAAAGCAAAAAAAAAGTTAATTTAGTACGTAGGCCGTTAATGTAGTTGCATTTAGCATTTAATTATGTACTGGTAGGAGAAGTGCAAGTTCATCTCAGACAAAAATTTCAATAGCTATGTGTTGAAACAAAAAATAACTATTTAAACAAGTTCGAAAAGATTAAGAAAACTAGGACATTAAAACAAAGCAAGTAAAAATATGTAATTTTCAATTGTTCTTCATTTAGACAGAAGCCCACGCTTATTAAATGACCAACAATGCAATTTTCAGAAACCCCAATGAATCTTGCAAATCAGTTTAAACATAGCAGATTAACAATTTTTACGCACACGATTAGGCATTGATAAGTATGATTTGTGATCTACTTATTAGGTAAAATAAAAATATTAAACTGAGAAGAACCAATATGTAAGAAAAATTAAATTGGGAAAAATAAATTTATTCTAAATATACCTCGTGGGTTACTTGAAACAATTTTTTATTCTAACTATCAAAGCGTAACAAATAAAGGCAATAAACAACAAACAAATTCAAAGAGTTGAAATGCGTCAATAAAAGCAAATGTACTTGGCACAGGACTCGAGGGTGCCTAACACCTTCCCGAGAGTCAATCGAGATCCTTACCCGGAACTCTGACGCAGACCACTAAACGAGTCATAGATGTTCTAAGGTACCATTTTGGTGACTTGGCACACCTTTAACTTGTCAAGTGGCGACTCCGAAAATCTTTTAATAATTTGTACCTTTAAAACACCTAAGTCACAACCTTTCGTTTATTTTTAGTAAATTTTAGGGCGTGACAAACGATATTTCCTTTGGCATGTCCTCCGAATTTAACAGACCCTCCATCAATCCTTGTTATCGATTTGAACAGCTGTTTGTCACCAGTCATATGTCGGGAGCATCCACTATCAAGAAACAATTTTCCCATTTTCATTGTCTTTTTGTGGTGTCCCTGCAAAACAATGATTTTAAGCATTTTTAGGTACCCAATCTTGCTTGGGTCCTTGCAGTTTAGCTTTGGAGGTGCTAGCCTCACTTTTGACCTTTGGTCTCCAAATCTATTTTCCAGGATTTCTCTTTTGACATCTTCTAAATACGTGTCCTGGTTCACCACAATGATAGCAAATAGGCATATTTTAAGTTTTCGCGACAGATGTAGAAGATTTAGCTGATCTATAGAAACTATTTGTTCCTACTGAGCTATGACTAGTGGATTTTCGATGACTGTTAAGTTTGAACTTAAGTTGATTCATTTCTTCCTTTAAGAATTCATTTTCAGTTTCAACTACTTCCAACTTCATTTCCCATTCCTCTTTCTCTTTACTTAGTCTCTTAATTTTCTTAAGTACCTTTTCTAGTTCGTCTAAGACTCCATCTAGATTTCTAGAGTTTTCACTGCAGAATTCGCAGCGTACCTCACTTGAGTCGTTTGAAGGAATTCCACTGCTGGTAGAGTTATCTGAGGCCATGAAACAAATGTTTGCAGCTTCTTCGTGCTCAGCATCAGCTACATCCTCATCACTCCAAGCTGCGTAAGATCTGTTCCTTCCTTCTTCTTTTTTTAGCATCAGGGTAGTTGTTAGCAATATGACCTTGTTTGCCACATTCAAAACAACGTCCTTTATTTTTGTAGCTGGATTGATCTTTCTTAAAAGGAGCCTTCCCCTTTCTGAACTGTCTTCTTTGATTTACGAGACTATTTAAGTTCCTTGACATCATGGCAAGATGTTTTTGAATGTCATCTTCTTCAACTTCCTGATCATAGTCGACTTCTTCCACTGTAGTATTGAAAGCCACAGTTTTCTTTTTCTCTTCCACTGTATTACGTTTCAGATGAGTTTTCTCAAAAGCGATCAAATCACCTCTGAGCTCATCATAAGAGATTTTGTTCAGATCTCCACTCTCTATGTTTATGACCTTTGGTTGCCATGTGGTGGGAAGACTTCTCAGAATTTTTCTTATTTGTTCACCACTGGTATAAATCTTTCCAAGGGCTTTGAGTTCCCCGATGATTTTTCTAAATCTAGCAAACATATCTTCCACAGACTCTCCATCCTTCATTGGAAATAATTCATATTCATAAACCAGAAGATTAATTCTAGTTTCTTTGACTTTGCTAGTCCCTTCATAGGTAACCTCCAGTTTATACCATATTTCTTTAGCAGTTTCACAACTGGATATTTTTTCATATTCTTCACCACTGATAGCATTGTAAAGAATATTCACAGCATTGTAATTAAGTTGGATAACCTCTCTCTGTTCGTCAGTATAATCATCCATATCAATATCAGTCGGAACATTTTGAGGATCTCCTTCTTTCTTTGAGGGCTTGGTAGTGGGAATGTCAAAGGGACCCTTCTTGATGATATGCCAGACCTTAAAGTCAACCGATTTAACGTATGTTTCCATATGAATCTTCCAATGACCATAATGCTTACCATTGAAGTAAGGAGGTCGGGTGGTAGAAGTTTCCTCTTGTAGAAGTGCTCCATTGACGATGTGTGAGGACATGATCTTTTCTCACTTGCTGTAAGGCAAAATAAAGTATGTGAGTCCAAGCGCTGATACCAATTGATGAATACAAGAGGGGGGTGAATTGTTCAGACTTATAAATTCAGTCGACTTATAAATTTATTAGTTGACTTAGGTGATAAATAAAATACTAAGTAAAACTGAAAGGCAACAGTAAAGAATAAACGACACCGAGTTTTATACTGGTTCAGAATCAAATGGTTCCTAATCCAGTCCCCTTGGGTCACAAGGGAGTTATCTCTCTTCAAGCTCTTGTAGAACGCAAGTACACTTATGGTTTATCGTTAACGAAAAACGTCCTTTCACAGATGGTTTTATCCCTTTGCTCACCACTAACGATCTTGTCTGATTTATAGATAATCAGGCCAACTTCCGTGACACAACTATTACCTCACTACAAGAACTCTCTTTCTTTTCTATTGATCACTCGTAGACTCTTAGGAATACGGTGTTTGTAAGTAAAAGACTTAGAAAGAAGTAGATTGTAAGTAGAAGCGTGTCCAGCCTCCAGCGAACCTCTCGAATAAATAGAGGTCAAAAGATATGCCCGTTGAGACTGAAAAGAGGTAAATCTGTCATCCGATCAACGGGGAATAATTGAAGATATGATCTGCTGGAATTAAGGAAGGAGAGATCGACCCAAGAGATTTGATTCTCTAGAAGATATAAATATCTTCGTAAAGAATAAGGCAAGAGCAGATTTGGGACATGTCCCACACAATTAGCGCGCCTAACAGATCGTCTTTCCATAGCTGACTCTTCTGATTGTCAATCGCCATTCTTCCTTTCCATCTGCGATCTTCCACAGAGATCTTCCTTGTAAGTCCTGTAATTTGTACGTTACATTTAAGTGTTGTGTCCTTTTTGTCATAATCAAAACTTAAAATCTAATTAACTCAACACAAAATACACATGCAAAGAAGGTGCCACTTGGGAACATGCAATGTAAATAGTATCTAGCTCTCATGTTTGTAAAAGATGTACAATATTGCAAGGAAACAGCATCCATGCACAACTAGAAGTTAACTTTTATACAGCTTGGAAAGTTGTTTCCGAATACTTGAAAATAGTATGAAGCATGCAATATTTTCATAAATTAACTTGCATACGTTAATCTCCATCTTTTTTCATTTTCACGGAAAAGGAAATGTTATCATAAAAACTATCTCAATCTTTACTGCATCTAACTGCACTTTTATTGCATGCAGTGCATTTACTTATTTGTTTGCCTACAATAAATTAAATGCTTTAAAATGTGTCTCAACTTTCTGTACAAACAATGGAAAAGAATTATATTTTCCTCTGGCAAGAACCAACAATATTGATTCTGGCCATTGTTTTTATCCTTTTTGTTACCTTCTCTTCATTTGTTGACCTACACTATTTTGACGAAAAGCAACAAAGTCTATTTGAGGGATACTAGTAATTAATTGTATTTTGCTCTCTTTTGCTTTTGCTTATTACCATGATAATATCTGCTCCCATATTACCTATCTAAAGCCTACATTATTAATGTACACTTGGATTTCTTTTTCCTTGTTTTACCAAATCAACGTGTATCTTAGCATGTAATTTTTAAGTGGCATCTAAGATGTACAAACTCTATGATACTGGAACTAGTGTGGTTTTTGGGTGGAACCAAAACTGTTCAGAAGCTTTACTAATAACATAACATAGAAGCCTAATGTTCAGCATCCTAGATACTTGTAACAGGCATTCTGGTTTTCAAACCAGAAAAGTTCGTCAACAACTCATTGAAGTGCTCTATACTTCTTCACAACTCATACGGGCTTGAAGGAGTTAAGCTATATTGCGGGAGCTGTTTTGTCGCAATCAATTAGTCAATAGTCTTTCTAGGTGTTGGAATTATCTGTTAAGAGTCCACCCATAAGGGGTGCTCTTAAAGCTTATTCTGGTAAATGAATAATTACCTAGTAGAGTCCTATAAGAAGACAACTACTTTATATAAGCTATAAATAAGACAGTAATACACAATGAAAAAAAAGCACTTTTCTATACCGCTCTTCTTCCTATCTCTCTCTCAAATAACTAGGTGTTTAGACTGTGGATAAAGGAGTTGATCCGTCAAGCACGTGACAACTACCGACAGCCAGTAATTCCAGCCACGGTTCAAGATCCTACCGCTTCCGCTTACGAGAACAACAAGTAAGTTCTCGGTTTATGTTTAAACAATCTATTTAGTATAGATTTGTATGCATATCTGTATGTATCCCTTCATTGGTATCAGATGTCATAGGTTGGTGTTATGGTCCGGAAAAATAATGTAATTTGTTCCATTATTCTATGTGAATCCAGAATTAAATATACATAATTTTTTTCCTCATATTCTGTACTATTCGGGTTATAAATTAAGTTTAAAAACTTTGATTTGAAAGAGAGTTTCACATCAAAGAAGCCGATCTAATATGTTAAGTACACTGGACTAGAGGACGAACTCTAGAATTCGTCATCTAATGAATTTAGTTTGGATTCTCGTTTCTGCATAAAAAGTATATTATATGGGTTGATATAAGTTTCTACCAAGCATTAAGTATTTTTTTTTAGGACACAGTTACGAAACCACCCACAACCTATCATAGCAGAACCATAAAGAAATTTCTTTTAGGAGTTTCGTACTCCAATAATGGTGTGACGACATCGGTGAGCAAAGAAGAGATAAAGGTTTTTTTTTACTCTGTTGCAATTTGCAAAGATATGAAGCTTTGTGCTCTATAGGCATGGCAGTGAAAAAGAAGAAATAAAAAGGGTTTCTATCTTCTTCCATAAGAGGTGGGGCTGCATAGAGTTTATGAAACTCTATCCTAATATTTGATATGGTGTTATTTCAAAAGTATATTTCTTTTTGGTTTATGGCTATTGGTTATGTGCTGTTGTAACAAACAGAGAAGAAGATGTGACACAAGGGTTTCCTTTAGTATTTTTAATTATCAGAAAAAAAGGGAAAAATGTTTTTTTATAAACCTGGGCTGTTTATCAGCTTGATCTGCACATCTAACCTCAATTTTTTTTAATTGGTTCGGAAGTTCAATGAAGTTGGGCCTCCAGAAAAGTCTTGCTCATTTTTTTTGAACTACTAGATCAAGACATTTTTAAGACTTATTCTCGATTACTGTTCCTTTGAATTAGCAGACAATGGCTGTTTTTTTAAAATGAATATGAAAATAGGTTATTTCATAAAAAGAAGCAGATGATGTCAGATGGTCAAAAGGGCCAATATTTTTTTTGTTACGTAACCTTTTTTTTTTTTTTATATATATATTGGGCAATGGCCTAATTAAAATGAATAGTTGCTTCTGAATTTTATTTTATATTAATGTTTATTATTCATATTACATAAAATATTAAGTAGTTTACATTAAGTATATTTGTTGGTTAGTTTAGCAAATTGCATGAAATGTTAATTAGTTTAATATTGGGTATACTTATTAACATGTTATACCAGTTACCTAAATACTAATTAATTTATTTAACATGTTACAAAAATATTAATTGATTTAATATTACTTCTATTTGTTAATTAGTTTAACAAACCTGAGTTGTTTGACATATTAGAAATATTAATTAGTTTAATATTACTCTATTTTGTTAATTAGTTTAACATACACATAAATGTTAACTAGTTTAACATTTGACTTATTTTATTTAATATGTTAAATAAAAAAATAAAATAAATTTAAGTTAATTTGTTTAACTTAGATCCATACGGGATTAATCATAAAAACAAAATGTTGTTTTTAAATATGATAAAGACATTAACACTTTGTTTGGATCATTGTTACCCATTGTATTGTATTGTATTGTTATTATGATTACAACGTTTGTTTTGGTTGTTACTTTAATTTCGTTGTATTGTATTGTTAAGTTCCGTTGTTACCTAACAATGAAAAGACCCACTTTTTGTTACAACCGATTTGGTGGTTTTGCATTGTTATGCTTTTACACTTTCCCATCATATCCTTAATTATAACCTTATAATCCTATTTTACCCTCTACCGTATTTTCTTATTTAAATACACCCAAGTAGTTATTTTGACCTCATCTCCCCTCTTCTCAAAATACAGTACGTTCCTGTCTCTCTTATTACTTTGTACGTTCCCTGCCCTCTTCAGATTCACAAGCCATCTTGTTGTGTGATTACATTAAACGTTTTATCTTAATTTATTTAATGTATAATTCTTAATTTAATTAATTACAGAGTAAAAACGTGAAACTTGAGTTAGTAGATTTCATTAATTACAAGCCATATGTTCTTTTTTTTTTGATACAAAATATATGACACTTTTGTTAATAACTATTATTTGGATAATATGATTGTTTGCATGTCGTTATGGAATATTATTTTTTTTCTAAATTATTAATAGTGTGGACTTATTGTTATGTTTAATATTATTAACTTATTTTTTTAATTATTTTTATTATAAATTGCATGAATATATTTACAAGGTATAGTTGGTGATAAACTAGTAAATATAAACTGTCTCAAATTATATAAAAAAAAATTTGTTACTTAATCTAATATTAGAACAACTAAGGTTATATTAGTAAACTTATTAGTTACAGTACAATACAATACAATCAAAACAAACAATAACAATGTTACTAAACAACGGGAAATAATACAATCAATTCAAACGTTGTTTTTATAATACAGTACGATACAATACAATACAATACAAAACAATACATTATGAAACAATAGGTAACAATGATCCAAACAGAGTGTAAGATAGATAGTTGACTAGGTTAATTTTCATGTGTTTAATTTTTGGACGATGACTGGGAACATAGTGAACTTTCGACTCCATTATTAATATACGTATTTCTTAACTTATTTAACTTAGTGCCTATTGTCCGAATATGTATGTTGAACATAGTACTTGCGTTTAGAAATTCCTTCTTTAGATCCTCACTATATTTTTTTATTTTGTTAAAAGAATGTCTACTGCTGCTAAGAACATTGTTGCTGAGCTCAACAAAGGGTTGAAACTCAATGGTGACAACTATGAGACCTGGAGCTTAAAAGTTCAATATGTGCTTGAAGAGCAAGAGGCTCTAGAGGCAATTAACATCGTCATGGATGAGCCTGAGGAAGGCACCACGGCTCAGCATAGGCGTGACCGTGCGGCTTATGACGCTTGAAAAAAGAAAGACTCCTTGGCTCGCATTACGTTGCTAAGCACCTTAGATGATGATATCTTAAGGGAATTTAAGGATCACCAAAGAGCTATGGGTCTTTGGGTTGCTTTGAAGAATAGGTTTGGTACCTGTTCTATTGAAAGGCTACGATCCTTAACAATCAAGTTTGACTCATACAAGAAGCGCCCAGAACATTCAGTGAGAACTCATATGCGGCTTATAACAAACATGATTGGGGAGTTAAAAGATGCTGGTCATGTGTTGACCGATGAGCAACAAGTTCAAGCTGTCATAAGATCCTTACCTAATTCTTGGGATCATATGAAGATGCATTTGACCCACAATCAGCTAATCAAGACTCTGGAAGATGTCCGGAGATCTCTTGAGCTTGAAGAGGATCGGCTTGAGGCTGCTAAGCCAACAGTTGAGTTGCATATGGCAACATCCTCTAAGGCCAAAGGTGGCTTTAAGAAAAAAAATTGGGTTAAGAAAAGAGGACCAACTCAGTCTCAGCCTGCTAAAAGAGCAAGGGCAGAACAACAAGGCAATAACAAACGTCCCAAACGTGTAAATGTTGCAAAGGTGAAATGCTTTAACTGTGACAAAAAGGGTCACTATGCTAAGGATTGCTCTGAGCCTCCTAGAAAGGTATTTCACAAAACTCAAACTAGTGAACTTTGTGTTTCTAGTTCAGTGTTTTTGACTGAATCTAATCTTTTGTAGATTGTAGACTCGGGAGCAACAGACCACATAACGAGGGAACGCAATTCTTTTGTGGAGTTTCGGCGTATTTCACGTGGAACAAAGTGGATTTATGTGGGCAACAACAATAAGGTTGCTGTTGAAGGGATCGGCTCATGCAAGTTAGTCTTGCGTGGTGGTCGACACCTACTACTACATGATGTCCTCTATGCTCTAGAAATTTGCCGGAATATTATTTCTGTTATTGTTTTGCTTAGACTTGGCTTTGGCTTGTTTTTCCATGACCATTCTGTCAAATTGACTTTAGGTTCAACTTTATTTGGTTTTGGTCATGTGACCGGAGGTTTTATTATTATGGATTTGGATTATGATTCATTTAATAATAATGCTAGTTTTTCTATGTTTGCTTCCTCACATAAATATGATAGTGATGTAAACATATGGCATGCTAGACTTGGTCATATTGGCCAGCAAAGAATGCAAAGGTTAGCAAAAGAAGGTTTGCTTACTGGCATTGAACATGTGGAATTGTCCACTTGTGAAAATTTTCTAGCAGGAAAATCTGCAAGAAAACCCTTCAGTAAAGCGACCAGAGCTGAATATCCCTTGCAATTAGTCCATTCGGACATCTGTGGGCCTATGAATGTCAGGGCTAGGCATGGAGCGTACTATTTCATCACATTTATAGATGACTACACTCGTTTCGGTTCTGTCTATTTAATTTCCCACAAATCAGAAGCAATAAGTTGTTTTCAACGCTATATGAGCTTGGTGGAAAATCAATTAGACAAGAAGATAAAAGTTCTTCGAACTGACCGAGGTCGAGAGTACTTGTCAACTCAATTTAACGAGTTATGTGATGGAAAGGGAATTGTTCATCAGTTGACTATCCCAAATACTCCGCAACAAAATGGTGTTGCGGAGAGAAGAAACAGGACGCTTCTAGAAATGGTTAGGTCAATGATGGCACAAGCTAACCTCCCAATTAGTTATTGGGGTGATGCATTGCTTACGGCTACCTATGTACTTAACCGAGTGCCTACAAAATCAGTTGCAACCACTCCATATTAGTTGTGGACTGGAAGAGCACCCAACCTAAGCGTATTAAGACCTTGGGGTTGCGCTGCCTATACACATGATTCTTCTCACAAACATGGCAAATTAGGCCCAAGAGGAAAGAAAATTATCTTTATAAGATACTCAGAAACCTCTAAGGGTTATGTGTTTATAGGTTTGCAAGACAGTGGGAGCGTAACTGAGTTTGAATCACGAGATGTCACATTCTTAGAGGATGAGTTTCCTAAAAAGGGATAGGTAGGTCAAGACCTAACCTTGTTTGAGATAGAGGATCAAGATCAACAAAGATCACTTCATTCGAGTGGGAGAAATTTAACTGATGATGAATTAGTTTCACATCAACAACCTCCTTCATCATCGGATGCAAATGTAAGTAATCATTTGACATCAAATAGTGACCAAATGGATCTTGTTCCAAGTGGGAGCGAGATGGTCACTGATCTTGTTCCAAGTGGGAGCAGGATAGATGTTCTTGATCCAAGTGGGAGCAACGTTGATCCAAATGGGAACAACGAAGAAGAATCACAAAAAGGACGTGGTTTACGTAAAAAGATTCCCCGCCGACGATTTGATGTCGAAGGTGCTGAACTTTTTATGTTATTCTTACAAGTAGAAAATGAGCCTAAAATACAAAAGAGGCTCTCTCATGCCCTTCAAAGGAAAAATGGATAAAAGCAATGGAAGATGAAATGGAGTCAATGAGAGTCAACAAAGTCTGGGAACTAGTTGATCTCCCAAAAAAGCGCAGAGCTATTGGGAGCAAATGGGTTCTCAAGATTAAGCTCAAGGCTGATGGCACAGTTGAGAGATATAAGGCTCGACTGGTGGCGAAAGGTTATACACAACAGGAAGGAATAGACTACGAAGAGACTTTCTCACCTGTTGTGCGATTTAACTCAATTCACACGATTCTAGCTATAGTAGCAAGTTTAGATCTTGAATTACATCAGATGGATGTAAAGACTGCCTTTCACAATGGAGAATTAGATGAAGAAATTTATATGGAACAACCCGAATGTTTCATTGAAAAAGGCCACGAACAAAAGGTTTGTAGACTTATGAAGTCTATTTATGGCCTCAAACAATCTTCAAGGCAGTGGTATATACACTTTCAAAATGTGATCATATCCAATGGTTTTACTATGGTTGATGAAGACCATTGTGTTTATACCAAGAGATCAAGAAATAAGCTTGTAATTCTGACATTGTATGTCGATGATATACTTATAGCTGGAAATGATAAGGAGTTAATAAATGAGGTAAAGGCTTGGTTGTCGTCTCAATTTGAGATGAAAGATATGGGTGAAGCTGCATATATTCTTGGAATCAAGATTTCAAGAGATCGTCCTAAGAAACTATTGTATCTCTCTCAGGAAAATAACATTAAGAAGATTCTTGAACGATTTAATATGCAGAATAGCAACCCAATTGACACTCCTATCAGCAAAGGCCATAACTTGGGAAATTATTTGTGTCCTCAGACTCCTGAAGAGACAAAAAAGATGAAGCGAGTGCCTTATAGAAGTGCAGTCGGATGTCTAATATATGCTATGGTATGTACTAGACCTGATATTTGTCAAGCAGTTGGCTTGGTAAGTAGATATCAATCCGATCCAGGTCCAGCACATTGGCAAGTAGTAAAGAGGATCATGAGATATTTGAGAGGAACAGCTGACTACGCACTTTGTTATCAAGGCAGCAAAGATTTGCGATTAGTTGGATACACTGATGCTAATCATAGAGGAGATTTAGACGAGAGGAAGTCTACCTCAGGATATGTCTTCTTACTTAGTAATGGTGCCATATCATGGAAGAGTAAGAAGCAATCATGTGTAGCACTATCCACGATGGAAGCCGAATATGTGGCTCTGTCAAAAGCAACAAAAGAAGCTGTTTGGTTGAATAGGCTCTTCAAAAGCTTGTTGGGTAACACTGATGATGAACCAGTGTTGGTCTACTGTGATAGTAAGGCTGCAGTTGATGCAACCAAGAATCCTAAGCATCATTGTGATACTAAGCGCATAGATATCAAGTATAACTATGCAAGAGACATGTATAAACGCAAGAGGTTGAACCTGGTGAAAATATCTACAGAAGATATGGTAGCAGACCCATTGACCAAGCCTTTAGCTAGAGATGCATTTGTGAGACACACTAGGTCTCAAGGCTTGCGTAGACCTTGAGTGATTTTGTATTATTCTTTGTTTTCTCAGTTGTTCACAAAACTATGTTCTTTGATAATCAATAAAGTTGATTTACTTACATACATATTCATGATTTATTGAATGTTTAGTACATTCTTCAATTATATTTTAGTATGTCGGTTAGACAAGAGGTTGGCCTTCTCGCACAGGCAACCGCCTCCTTATCTTAGTGATAAGTGGAGATGAGACTTGATTTTAATAAAAATTATCAAATGGATAATATGAGAGCGATATGCTTAAAATCAATACAGTCGTTTAAATAATAACATAAGGTTATTAAGGTAAAAGGATGTTCACCTAGTCTACTTAGTGAGCTAGATGTGAGTTTAAGAAACTCGAATTTAGATACATATGGTGTCTGAATTTCATCTATACAACATTATTTATAAAGACATACGCTCCTTAAGGAAAGGAGAAAAATGTTATAGCACGTGTTTCATACCATGTGTGCTAATGTCGACCTTGGGTTAACATAAGTTTGATCTCAACTTACTGTTGCGTGAGACACAGAGCCTTTATGCTGGCTCAAATTAAATACCCTCAGTCACTCCGATCAGATACTTGAGACTTAGTCTAATGTTAGCTATCTTAGTGTGTTTCCAAAAGACCATGAAAATGGATGCGGTCTGGCGGGACATATCTAGAAAAGCAGTTGAGCTAATGTTAAAAGAATCGTGAGAAGAGGAAGATCATTAATGGAATCTCATTAATTTTGTATTCACAGGTGCACCAGTTATAACTTATGAGTTATAATTGTGAATACATAAAAATGATATTTGAGATTTTGAGAGGATATCAAAATGTGATTCATATGATCTAGGGTATTGTATACTTTATAATCTACTTGCAGGTTTATACTCGACGAGAGGCTATATACTCCTAACAGATGTATAGCATGTAGCTCTCACAGTATGCTCGTCGCACGGTCTATTTCACTGTATGAATATTTGTAGAGATGAGATGAGAATATGTTTCTCATATTATAAGAGCACTCCCATTATGTGTGAGTGGGAGATGTTGGAATTATCTGTTAAGAGTCCACCCATAAGGGGTGCTCTTAAAGCTTATCCTGGTAAATAAATAATTACCTAATAGAGTCCTATAAGAGGACAACTACTTCATATAAGCTATAAATAAGACAGTAATACACAATGAAAAAAAAGTACTTTTCTATACAGCTCTTCTTCCTATCTCTCTCTCAAATAACTAGGTGTTTAGACTGTGGATAAAGGAGTTGATCCGTCAAGCACGTGACAACTACCGACGGCCAGTAATTCCAGCCACGGTTCAAGATCCTACCGCTTCCTCTTACAAGTACAACAAGTAAGTTCTCGGTTTATGCTTAAACAATCTATTTAGTATAGATTTGTATGCATATCTGTATGTATCCCTTCACTAGGAGTAACCCATGTTTTAGTGAACCCTGGGAGTTATCCATATAACTTCATCTAATGGGATTCATATATTCATCATATTGATTCTCTAAACTTGTGCTTGGATTGCCTCCAGCTGCAGTGAAACTTTTAAAGACATTTTTCTAGTTTGGTTCCTCTTCTAGGATAAAATATCATTCCTACTTTTCGAAACACCGTAAGTGATCCTAATATATCAATCAAGGATGACCAAATTGAATAAGAGATGTATACATAGGTCGTCCAACAGAAAGAGTGATCGATGTCAAGGCCATTGAAAATAAGTTAATAAGGGATCATAGAAATGTCCCTAGAAATGATCCAGTGATGTTTGGTAATCATAAGCGTTGAAAGGTTGGGCAAAAGATAGCCAAAGTGGGGAATCGATAGCTATGATTAAGTAGATTATAGGACTTAAACGAGTATTCATAACGATAGGATAAAAAAGGTGGACAAAGTTCATTCTTAAGCATCCTGATTATCTTGTTCGATTTTTGCTTCAAAATGTTGGAGTTCTTAGTAGAATTAGTATCTTTCCCCATTGCTTAAACACAAGGCTCAGTGAAACAAGTGCACATAAATTAAAATCAAATGGAGGAAAATTAATTTCGGATGTATCTTTATTTTATTGAAACCCAAAATTTTAAAAAAAAAAAAAAGTTGGGGTGAAAGGCGGGAGGGAAAGTTTCCCCAGGTTTGTTTCATGTTATCAATGTTTGACTAGCAGCTTGAGTCCATAAGAGTGAAGGTATATTTAGTTGTGTAGCCAAATTTTGATGATGGACTAAGTCCTAACTTTAATACATACGGTTGAATCACCTAATTTTAGCACCAAATTGATAATGCTCAAAATAGTAGCGCTAGATTTTCTTAGGACTTTTATTAAATTTGTCTAGTTTATTATTTGATTAGTTAGGAGAAAATAATAATAATAATAAATACAAAAAAAAAAGTTTTATTTTGTGAGCAAACGGGTATGTTGAAACTTTGTAATTTTTTATTCGTTAAAGCATGTCTTCATGTATTTTCGTGTTACTTAATTAGTCTAATTAAATGTGTTAATTGTTAATGAATGAGTTTTTTCTTGGATTAGAATAAGCCATTGGGCTAGAAAATTCAGAAATGGAGAGTGAGAAACCCAAGCCCAATATTTTAGCCCACTCACTTGACCCGAAATCATCATAGCCGTAGGATTAATTTGATCCAACGGCTCACAGTTCTCCGTCCCTTTCAACCCTCTTAACCTAACCCTTTTTTATTTGCCTCATTTGACCAAAAAACATATCCTAGGTTCCCCAAGTTTCTCTTTCACCGAAATCGCCTAGCCACCATGAACCACCACCCTTCCACTGACCTCCAGGCACCATTTCCGTCAATTAAATACATCCCCAGAACCACCTCGCTCTCCTCTTCCTCGATCTGGCTTCGGTTATTCCTAAAAATTCAAGGATCGAAGTTCAAAATGCGGTCAAAGTTTTTCGGTGAGTTTCTTTAGCATTTTTGTTTTGTTGAACTTTGACAGTCTCTCTCTTCTCTTTCCGTTCTCTTCTTCTTCTTCTAGCTGAAACGACCCCAAATGGGATCGTTTCCGTTAGAAGAAAAAAGAGAAACGGATCTGAATGGTAACGAGAGGGTGAGGCTGTCAGGACAATAGTGTCAGTGACGAAGATATGTAGTGGCTGGTTGTTGTTTGATTTGTTTAGGCAGTAGTGAGTTGATGTTTGGCTAGGTATTGAGGCTGATGGAATGGAGACGCTGTGACAGCGATAGGGTAGGTGTGTGTGTGTGATAACAGTTGGCCTTATGGCGTTGTGTGACTGCGTTGGCTAAAGACAACGTCAAAACTGCGATGGCGAGGGCGTGGTGATGTTTCAGCGCGTGTCTTGTGTGTGTGATAGGCAGGGCTGTGTATGCTTGGAGTCGAGGTGTTTGGTTGGCGTCGATGAAGCAGTTGGTAGTGGTGTGCGTGTGATAATAGTTTGGCTTTAGGCAATGGTGATGCTGATTGACTTGGACACGTTGTTGCGCGGCTGATACAACAGTGACTGCAAGTGAGGCAGTTTGTTGTCGATTGGAGCTTCGACAAAGCGATGGCGATGGACTGCGATGTTGCGATGATGGTGTTGATGCAACAACATTGATGGCTAAGCAGCGGTGGTAACTCTGCCTATGATGCTTGTAGTTTGGTCTGGTAGTAAGCTTCAGTGCTCTCTTTCTTTGTTATGGTGTGTAGTCAGGAAGCCATGTTCTATCCTCTATGTTTTAATGAAAGTTACTATTCTAGCTTAGCATGTTCATCGTTAGGACGATGGTTAATGGTAGAATACTGTACACTAGCCTTTACAATGATTTTCACACTTAGATCCTTCCAGAGCGATTATATTTTATTTGCTTTAAACTCATCACTTGAATCTTTGCCTTGAAACTGCAAGGTTTGTTTTTTTTTTTTTTACTATATATGTGTTGGTGTGTGGTTTACTAGTATCATTCATGACTGGTTCGGTGCTCGCTTTGCTTTAGGTTGTGTTTGGACATGTTCCAGATTAGTTGTTGGTCATATAGTTAAAGAACTTGCCACTTGCTATCTTATTTTTGCTACCTATAATGTTGTCCCATAGATGTTCACTGATCGTGGGAGTTTGAGGTATTAAATATAAGTTTAGCACTAGTCTTATGTGTTAAGTTGTCATTAATTGGATATAAGCTTAATCAGACCTTGCGAGCGTAAAATAATTGAACTTGCTTATGCATGTTTAATATGGAAATAATCCTTTTGTCATGAGAAAGGTGTCTGCTGGTCTCTTTAAATCTTGAATCTGAGTTCACTTGTGTAATCTGATGGGTAGTTGTGGTTTACTTTGAGGTCTAGTGTTGAGTGTTGGACTTGAATGGACTTTAGATGGTCAATTTAAGAAGTTCCAAGTTAAAAATCTGAAAAATAGGACATAGGTTTATAAATAAATTTGGAGTCCAAGTTTGAATTCCAAGGAATATCTCCCTCGTTAATGAAGAGATATCAAATAGAGCTAAAATGGTAAAAAGAAATTGGCATGGCAGCTCCCTCTCTGCCATATTTTCTATTTGAGTAACACTCCAAATCTTGGTATTAATGGCTCAGCATGCCCTATCTGAACTTTTGAGAAAAGGGAGAGAGAAGTTTGGGGCTTTGGACCCCCTTAGCTGTATCCAACAGGATTGCTCTCTTCTCTCTTATAAAAGAGAGTATTAACTCTCTCATTTAGGGGAGAGAACACATTGAATGCACTGCATTTACTCCACAATTACTTAGAAAAAAGAGAGATATGAGAATTGAAAAGGAGTGAAAAAATACATAGAAAAAATAATAATAGAAAGATGGCTGGTTCTGGTTGATAGTTAAAGTTTAAGTTGGTTTGAGGTTTGTTGCTGGTTGTTCCCTGGTGTGGCTGTAGTTGTTGGTCCATTTTGCTAGTTGGAGCTCTATTTTGCTATTAGGTATTCCTCAAATCTAGTATGTATTTAGTTTATGACCATGTTCCAAGCATATATGAAATGATTTACTTAGAGCCTATTTATGTATCATGTTATTGCTATCTATGAATATATTTAGATCCTTTATTAAATGTTAATTGTATGTTACATGCCTTGATAACAACCCCATTGTAACCACTAGGGCAGATTTGAAGTAAAATAAGCGAAGTAATACCAAATTTTGTTAAAAGGGGTCAGATCTGAGGCTAACATCAAAAGGGGGCTGCCTAATGCAAATCGTTTGTTTTGGAAAGGACACAGTAACGTTACCTTTATCTAAATTTGTTAAAGAGGGCCAGATCTGAAATCAACATAAAAAAGGGACTGTTTATGCAATCTGTATAACCATAACGTCAGGGGTTGTAAAGAAAGAAATTTTTGTTTACAGAAATAATCCAGCCCAGTTGCAAAATTGATCCTCTCAATCTAAATCCACATTTGTTTGGCAAGACTTTTAATCTTTAAAAACTGAAAAGATAAAGGGATGTATATCAAAAACTGAGGGGAGCATAATAAATATATAGTAACACCTTTAGGGAAATTTTGATCACTAGCCATTTTTGGACGCGCTCAATGGGGACTATCCACCGTTTCAAAATTCATTGAAGAATAGCCAAAAATTCGCGCGCACACTTAAGCTCCATTAGCGTTGGAAAAACACCCCAGACTAGCCCCATAACAAAAAACTGGGGCTTTGAACAAAACTTGTTCAAAGCCCAAGTATTTTGTTATGGGACTTTATATATAAAGCTGAGTCCCATAACAAAATGATGGGGCTTTGAACAAGTTTTGTTCACAGCCCCAGCATTTTGTTATGGGTTATGAGACTTTATATATAAAGCTTCAGTCCCATAATAATGTTGGGGCTTTGAACAAGTTTTGTTCACAGCCCCAGCATTTTGTTATGGGACTGAAGCTTTATACATAGTCTCATAACAAAATGCTGGGGCCTTGAACAAAACTTGTTCAAAGCCCCAGTATTTATACTGGGGTTAGTTTACTGAAGCTTCCCCAGTACAAATACTGGGGCCTTGAACAAGTTTTGTTCAAAGTCCCAGTATTTATACTGGGATTTGTCCGGAGGTGGCTATTTCTCAGCGAATTTGTTTTTGACGGCTACAAATCAATTAACGCGCGCCAAACAGGCCCCTACACTAAATTTTTACACACCTTTATAAGTTTATGGGCTAAAAATAATAATAGGATCTCTAATGTGGCCAAACGTTGAAACAAGTAGACAAAATAGGACATCTGGTGTAATCCTCTTTAGGGAAATAAACTAACGCGCAACTTTTTTATAAATGGGTCGAAAATTTTGCAAAGCTAGGTCATTTAACTTCAGTCCTTTAACCTTAAGGCCCCAATAGTGTTCAAAAATGTAAATTTAGTAATCTCTCTAGTTATAATGAACAAAAAATCAAAACTTAGGTGAAGGATAAATGAGTAAGCTAAGGGATATAATTAATTGATCCAAGTGTAGTTTATTTAAGTCGGATGATCTCGAACGGGTGAAGTGCCTGCGCGACCATATCTGGTTTAAATAAATTATACTTCGTAAATATTGAATAAGCGAATTGAATAAATAGCGAAGTGTCAGATAATGTATTTAACCCCATAATCAAGCTGGAATCATAATCCGAACTCAACGAAAATCAAATTGAGACTCAAATCAAGGTTGATAAGGTTTCGAACGGGTGAAGTGCCTGCGCGAAAATATTCGACCGAGTTACTGAAATAAAAGTACAATAAAAAATGAAAAATAATAAATCAAAGCGTAACAAAGGAAATAAATAAAGGCAGGTACGATAAATATTCCATATAGCCGAAATGCGTCAATAAAGCAACTGTGATTAGCACAGGACTCGAGGGTGCCTAATCCCTTCTCGAGAGTCAACCGAGATCCTTACCCGGAACTCTGACGCAGACCACTAACGAGTCATAGGTGTTCCAAGGTACCTCTTTGGGTGACTTGGCACGCCTTAAACTTTTCAAGTGGCTACTCCGAATTAAAAAATAAACAATTCGTACCTTGAAACACCGTCACTTCCTTAAATGGAAACCCTAACTCGGGATAGCGCCAAATAATCATAAAAAATCCCATAAGCGCTTCCTAAACCCGAAACGCCCTTCCACAAGCGGGCGCGCAGGAAAAAGGAGTGTGACAACTGTAATGTTTTTATCCTCACCAATTAGGTTGAGTTTTCGTCTTTTTTCACGTAGGTTTAAGTTTAATTTCTTTAATTGTTTATGATTTTACTCGAGCTGAAGTTATTGGTCCTAACACAGTTAGTAATGAAGTCTTCAGGAAATTCTAAAACTAGGAATAATGTCTATAAACCTGCAATGCATACAGTTTCATGGGGTTTTTCATTTTCCACCAAATGCATTACAAGTCAGCAAAAGCAAGAGAACTTTCCGCATTTATGAAAATGCTATCATGCTATACTTTTTGCTTTCAATACTAAAGAGCATTTGAATCATTTCTATGCTTATTTTTTAATGGGAGCTGCTATTTGGCCACACTCTCCTTGTCCCAACCTTGGCCACACCCCTAAAATTACTAATATATCCTTAATGTGTGTTTGGCCTATTAAACAATTTTTTCCCTCCAAAACCTTCCCTCCAAACCAACTATTAAATGTTGTTTATTCCCAAAACATTGAGCCATGCAAAACATAATGCTAGGGAGATGGAAGGATTTCAGAATTAATAGTAGGGATGGTATACGTATAAGTATATGTATACGTAGACCGTATTTATACGTATTTTTGTTTTTTAAAATACTCTTTATTAATTAAGTGATAATTTAATTTTATACGTATTTATGTTTTTTAAATGTGGCTTCTTTATTAATCTAATTATATTTCTTATACATACACATTTTGACTACTACCACCAACTACATGTCTATTAGTATTCCATTGTTATTCCTATACCGTTTTGAGTAACACCACAAACCCTAATCACAATCAACACCCATTTCTAAACATGAACACCAACCCTCCAAGTCCTAATACGGATGAACTAAGAAATGAATTACATAGAGCTTTAGGACTGGAATCCGACGATAGTTTGATGAATGATGAGGATCATTTGGATGACCTTGATTCTGACGGGTCCCACAATGATGTAGAGAATAATGAAGGTGATGATGATATTGATGTTGAAGATGATGAAGTTGTAGAAGTGTTAGAAATTGGAGAGGACAGGGAAATGGGTGATGATATTTCTCAAGAGGATCTTGCAATAGGGCCACTTCCTGGAATGAAATTTAAAGGTAGTGGACATATGTATGAATTTTACAAAGCACATGCTAGATTATTAGGTTTTTGTATTGTCAAGCGAACATGCAACAAAAAAGGGGGGGATACGGTAAGGTATGTGCAGTTTGTTTGTGATAGGGCAAGGAAACCAAAACATAAGATATCCGGCAAAAGAATGAATTGTATGGCTAGAATTAATGGAATTTTTGAAAATGATGGATCATGTCGTGTTTCTAAGGTTATTAGAAAGCATAATCACAAATTGGAACCATCACTATCACGATTGATGGCTGGACACAGGAATGTTAGTAATTCCCTTAAGAGATGGTTTCAAGCTAATGATCTAGCTGGCCTAAGACCATCCAAGAACATAAGAGTAGCCGAAGTACTTGCTGGTGGGCCGGAGAATTTAGGTTGCACTACTAAGGACTGCAGAAATTATATTATGAATAGTAGGAGGTTTGAATTGCAAGAAGGGGACGCACAAGCATTATTGAGGTTTTTTACTGATATGCAACAAAAAGATAGGGAATTTTTCTATTCAATTGATGTTGATAGCGTAGGTAGGATTCGTAACGTTGTATGGGTGCATTCTCACTCAAAAGTAGCATATGATACGTTCCATGATGTTATATGCTTTGATACAACATACCTAGTGAACCGGTATAATATGCCATTCGCTTCGTTTGTTGGTGTCAATCAACATAGACAATCCGTACTTTTGGGGTGTGCTCTCCTATCAAATGAGGATATTGCAAGTTACTTGTTGGTGATCTCTACATGGCTTAGGGCAATGGGAGATGTTTGTCCCCTGGCTATATTGACTGACCAATGTGAAAGCATTAAGGCAGCTATACATCAATTGATGCCGAATACGGTACAAAGATACTGTGTATGGCATATATTCTCTAAGTTGCCTTTGAGGTTAAGCGGGGTTAGTGATGCTAAAAGAGCAAAGTCAGAATTTAAGGCCATGGTGCTTGAAAGCATTACTACAGTTGAGTTTGAGAATAGATGGGATGAATACATTGCAAAATACAACTTGAATGGAAGAGAGTGGTTTCTTAAGCTTTATTTAGAAAGGGAAAAATGGGTTCCTGCATACCTAGATGATCATTTTTGGGCAGGGATGTTATCTACTCAAAGAAGTGAAGGAATGCATGCTTTCTTTGATGGATTTATCACCCGTCAAAGCACTCTTAAGCAATTTGTTCAGCAATACGAGTTAGCGATAAGAGATAAGTTTGAGAAAGAGCTTGAAGCAGAATATAGGTCCAATTGTTTTGAATTAAAGTGTTTGTCTGAATTCCCGTGGGAGGCACAACTTCAAGCTTGCTATACTCGTGAAATATTTGAATTGTTCCAACAGCAACTAAAGAAGCACATGCATTGTGAAATCAGCAGCTTTGAGGATGATGAAGCAGAACCTGGCGTGGAGAAATTCCTTATAACTGATTATTCAAAGAGAAGTTTTAGTCGTAGCGATCCATTTTTATTCACTGTTAGGTACACGGCTGTTGGTGAGCATCTAAGTTGCTCCTGCAAATGGTTTGAAAGTAGAGGATATCTATGCTGCCATATACTGAAGGTTTTGTCTCACAAAAGGATTGAAACTGTTGACCAAAGGTATATTTTGGATAGGTGGAGAAAAGATATTGTTCGTCCGCACTTAAAACGATTCTTTTTAGGAGGTTATCCCCATATGACTTCCGAGTACATGATGTACAAGGATTTGCTTAAGCATTTTGAGCGGAATTGTGATATTGCATTGGATAGTGAAGTGAAGAGGAAGTATATGAAGTATATGATGATCAAAATTGAGCATGATCTTTCAAATTGGAATGATGAAATTATCGAGCAATTTGTCCCATTGGAAGAGTTGAATGAGGTTGATGTTTACGTTGACCCGGTAAGTGTGGGTGAGGGTGATGCTACTATTTTACGTAACCCTCGATACACTCGTTCACGAGGACGTCCACGGTTGAGCCGGTATAGAGGACGACTTGAAACATATTTTAGAAGTTCACAAAGTGGTGGTAGAGGAGGTGTGAGTAGCAGAGGTGGTGGTAGGGGAAGTAGAGTTGGTGGTAGAGGTAGTAGAGGTGGAGGTAGAGGTAGTGGTAGGGCTGGTGGTAGGGCAGGTGGTAGAGGCAGTCAAGGTAGTCAAGGCATTAACGGGCAAGATGAAGGAAATGAGGTAACATTTACTTACATATTAACTATAGTTCATTGAATATTTGTTTTAACTATGCCATGTTTTACGCTAATTAAATTTTTTTTTCATGTTGTAGCAAGGTGGTGCTCCAACATCACCACTTGGTAGCTTGCCCGATCTAAACGATGACATTGAAGACTTGACGATTTAATTAGATATAATATAAGTTTGTGTTTTTTTTTGGTTGGTTATGACATAGAATCCTTCTTAATTTATTTACATTCTTTTTGTAATGAAACTTAATGAAAATCGACTTATGTAAGTTTCATTCATAGAATGATGATTTTTTCATGATAAATTTTTGAAACTTAAATAGTATGAATTGATGTATCCAATGTTAGGGTTACTTAACTGTAATCCTAGTTCAAAGCTTTTACATCCAAACTATTTTATAACAAACTATACAACTAAAACTTAGATGTTGTTATCTAGAATCTTTGTCCCACATCGAAAATTTTGTGAAACGTTGAAGTGTTTATAAGGATCAATCAACTCTCACTCAAGTGAATTAATGTATTGTCTTGGTAGAGTGCTCTACCAAGACAATACATTAATTTTAAGCACGACTATTTTTTATTTAAAACAATCTATAATTTTAAGCGCGACATACAATTAATGTAATAAAGACAATACATTAATTTTAAGCACGACTATTTTTTATTTAAAACGATCTATAATTTTAAGCGCGACATACAATTAAAGTAATAAAGACAATACATTAATTTTAAGCACGACTATTTTTTATTTAAAACAATCTATAATTTTAAGCACGACATACAATTAAAGTAATAAAAATACTACAATTAAAGTATTAGAATTCCTATTTATATAGTTCACAATCTAATAGACCTAAATTGTGCCAAAAAAATAGATCTAAGTAGACATAAAATGTGCCAAACTTGACTCGAACCCTATACCCCAACCTCCTAATATGTTACTTATGACCATTTTGCTGGAATAGCATCATCTACTCTTCCACAAACTTTATCATATTTTATAACAAACTATACAACTAACCAATGCTTGTATGCAAAAAAAAAAAAAAAAAAAAGACCTAAATTGTGCCAAACTAGACTCGAACCCTAAACCCCAACCTCCTAATATGTGACTTATGACCATTTTGCTGGAATAGCATCATCTACTTTTCCACAAACTTTATTGTATTTTATAACAAAACAAACTATACAACTTACCAAAACCCTAACCATCACCTCCTTTACCTTTCCTTATTTAAAGAGACCCAAAGGTCGTTCTTCCTTTGTAGGAAATCTGCATATTTTCATACTAAGTTTAAACACACAAAAAAATGGAGGCTGATGCAACCCTACTTAAGTATTTTGGACCTGGTACCTTTATAAACACTGTTGGTAAGAAGAGCTTTCTTGTGAGGTTAACCAAATCATATGTAACTACGGATGATTTTGTAAGTTTTTTTGCTTATCTTTTTAATTTTTTTAAAATATCCATAGTTTCTAATATTTTATTTTGTGATTTTTTCATGTTAATAGATTTTTCCAAAATATGCACTCCCTTTTTTGCCTGATGAACCAGTTCCTGCTCGAGTGCTATCTGGTAATGATGTACATGATATGCGCTTGGTTATAAATAAGGGGAAGAAAAGGCTAGCGAAAGGTTGGTTAGAATTCATAAAGGCCAACAATTTGACGGTTGGTAAGGCACTTTATTTTAGTTTTGTGGAAGGTTTAGATGATGGTAGATTTGTATGTCGAGTTCACATTATGGGACAGCCTGGTGATCTTGCTGCTGATTTTGACAATGAATTATCAAGTGTATCAAGTTCTAGTGATGGTTCTGATTTTAGGGTGATGTTGGACTATGGTGATTCTGGAACAAGTGCAGATCCTCTTCAAATTGATTGAAATGTTAGGGTTACTTGGCCTATGGTTTTTGGTGAAATGTATTATCAAGACTTTTTGGTGTTGTTTATGGCAAGTTCTTAATATGTCCAATGATCGCCTAGTGTATTATGTCTAGGGTTTGTTAGGTTGAATTGTTGCTAAGATGTGTAAGCAACATTTCTTCTTTGTTTTATCATGTTTTTTTTTTATGTTAAGGCTCAATGTATTTATCCTAGATGTTGTTATGTCAAGACTCTCTATGTTTATATCCAGATTTCTAGTTGGTAAATTATCACTAATGTTTAGTCAAGACTTGTTGAGGCACATATGATGGCTGATTAAATTGCAGTTGGGATTAAATAACTTGTCAAATAAATTGCAGTAAGTCATCAAAGATCACACATAGACAAATATTTATCATAGCCTTTGATTAAAATTTAGGAAGAAACAAGCCTTCATACATTATCCTGCTTACATAGCACAGATTAAACCAAAACAACCCTAAAAGAACTTTCCTACACCACTTGAGCTTGGGGGTTGAATAACAAGTTTGGTAGATTGACACTTGTTCTCAATCCTACTTGCAACAGCTTCCATACGTGCCATCATCTCTTCCTGGCTAAGTTTAACTTGATCCACAAGGCGATTAAGATTGGCAACTTCACCACGCAGTTCTTGCACCTGAAAATTAACATTGTTCACTGTCCAGGTTACAGGAAAAACTTGTTGATCTACACGACGACTGAGATTGGCAATTTCAGAACGAAGTTCTAGCATATGAATGATAACATTGTTCAATGCCCAGTTGATATTCATAATATGTTGTGAAGTAACAACAGGAAAAGGATAATTGATGTTCATCCTGCAAAAAAAGTAACACAAGGGCTGTCAATAAGGGAATAATAGGAAGGAATTATTGCAAAGTTGAAATTTATATCTTCTAACTGACAATGGATGATGCATATATTCTCCCCCATGTGAGATTACTTACCCGTTCAGTCTTGTAGAGTTGGTATCGAGGTGATTATACATTGACAGCAAAAAGTATTCTTCAAAGATATGATACGGGATGATGATTACACTATGGAACGTGTTAGGGTTTAAATAGGAAGAGTATTGGGTAATGGAAAGGCAACAAATCAAGTGATGCATGCATTGCAAGAACCCATGCACGCCAAACCAATTGAAACGGTAGCTTGTATTGGGATTGTGATTGTTGTGTCTTTTGATTTGTCCAATGTACACATATTCTCATAACAATCAATACACACATTTAATTAACAATCAATGCGCAGAAACGTTCTAATTCTAATTGTATTCTAACTGTTCAGTCCAAATGAAGTCTAAAATTGCATGATCTTGGATGTTACTTAGTGAAATCAATATGTAGTTACAATAGGACGGTGCTATTACTTGCTTAAATCAAATAACAACTATGATTTATGAGGTAAATAGTTCACGTAATCATACTTACACCTTATTGCATCGAATTGGAGACGTTTAAATAAGATTTTTCATCTGTTTTGTAAAATAATTTGTAGAATTTAAAATTTGAGAAATTGTCATATTTTATGTATAAAATATGAATTTATAATCTGCCTTTAGGTACATTATGAAATTTCCATAAAATGAAGTCTCTTCAACTAAGAACAATTTTTCTGAAATTAAGAGAGTGTTTTTTGGATGTCAATGGTGGTAAACAACAACAACAAAAATTAATAACAAACATTCTTAGAATATAATACTTCTATATATATATATATATTGATTCTTCAAACAACTTTAACATTTACAACCATCCAAAAGATAATGAAACTTCATCAAAAACAACAATCCCCTACTAATACATAACCCACACATATATCCAAGTACGTACCATGAGTTACGGGGGATATAGGAATTAAAACATACAACTAAACTAGAAACTAGGTGATGTTGGAGCAGAAACATAATCATAGGGATGAAGGCCGGCACCACTAACAGCAGCCTCTGATAACTTCTCAATCCTGTCAAGCATTTTCATAATTTTGTCCTGGTTACTCTCAAGAACCTTCACAAGTTCTTCAATGTCCTCTAGTTTGCACTGCATGTCGATAACACGCTCACGAACACACTTATCCATACAAAATATATTGTCATACTTGCTAGTTGGTTTCCACTCGTTACTTTTTTCATTCCAACCATTGCTTTTTTCACCTTCCATGACTGAAAAAGAAAAATCAGAGTTAAATCACAATAATATCATCCAAAAATTAAAACACAAAACACTTATAAAATCTATGAAATTTAAAAAGAAATTGATATCAAACCGTACTTCTCTTGTCAAGTGGATTTGTTCTCAACAAATGAAGGGACGCTTAATAGATTGTTTTAGTTGTAATGGGGGTAAGGAGAACTGATTACCTTCTTAAATAGAGGTTGTCATACCCATTCAAGATGGGGTGCGTTGTTTAAAATAGATACTAAACAGGTGGGTTGTTTAATTTTTGCACACTTAATTCCGTAAAATTGTAAACATAAATATTAATAAATAAGTGTGTTTAAATAATGACCCCAAATTGCATAGTTTGGATTGACATTTCATTGTAATATGACACCTACTGCACTTAATTAATAAAATATTTAAATATTTTATGACATTAGTAACTAGACATGAACAATGTTCTTAGCTATGATTACTCACTTTAATTGTCACAATATTACAAATTTATGTGATCGCATTTATGCAATAGCATGATGACAACTACGACGTGTTACCGGTGTTAATTAAATCACCACAAGGACCTAAATAGAGGTGTTAAGGGTGTCTTTAGCTATGATCAATCACTAAATTGCATCATGAAGTCAAATTTATGAAAATTATGTCTTCGCTTGTATACAATTACATAATTAACACTACGACATTATGCCGGCGACCTTAACTCACCACATAGACCAATATTGCAAGTGTAAGGGTGTCAATAACTATGATCATTCACTACAATTGCCTCATGAAGGGAAAGAGATGGAAATTAAGTGGTCACTTGTACATAATAGCAACACGCACAATACGACATATTACCGGGGATTACTAATACATTGACCAATGATTGATGACTAGCATCAATTGCAACATGTAGGAACAAGAAAATAGTGTTTGAATTGATACATTGTATTACTAATATAAGTATGAATATTATGAAGTTGCATTAGTAAATCTTAGAGTGTAAGGTTTACGGTTTAGCGTTTAGGGTTAGGGTTTAGGGTAAGGGAAAGGGTTAGGGTTTCTATAAGAATATTTTATAAGGGTGTCGTTGCCTATGATCACTCACTACAATTGCATCATGTAGGCAAAACACATCACTTAAGTGTGCTTGTTTGTAGAGATTTATACCGGTAACCTTAAGGAGTCGTTTGGTTGGTGGGACAACATATCAAGAAAATCCCCATAAATAACCCCACCACCTCCTTGGTATAACATATCAACATATTTTAACAATAAAATCTATAACACAAATTAATTAATATTACTAATCAAACGTGGGATAATTGTCCTCCTTATCAAACCAACCAAACGACTCCTTAGGGTCTAGGTTTTAGGGTTAGGGTTAGGGTTTAGGGTTTGGGGATAGGATTTCAATATGCAGATTTTTTTTTTAAAAAAAAAAAATTAATTAACTGAGCCTATCCAGACTCGAACCCTTAGCCACCACATCAAGTCACTACACTAAACACCACTATGCTGGAATAGCGTGTTATGCCATTTTAATTTTCTTTAATTAATGTTATAGTTGGTCTCAATATATGTGTAATTTAATTCAGGCGCACTTAACGATGTGAAATTACAACTATAATCATTAATGACATTACTTCTTTCAATAATGACCCTAATTACATATGTTGGACTGATATTATTGTGTTATTTAATTAATGACTCTATATAAATTATATTTAATAAAAATAATTAAAAAATAATAAATATATGTTAATTAATCATGAAAAAATTTATATGTGAGACATTTAATGGTGTCATTAGCTATGTTAATCATTTTAATTGGATCATGTAGTCACAATAGTACAAATTAATGTGATCAAAATTATACGATAGCATGATGAACCCTACGACATGTTCCCGGTGTCGTTAACTCACCTCAAGGAACAATGTGGGAGGTGTAAGGGTGTAATTACATATGATCACCCACTTCAATTGCATCATGAAGGCACAAGAACACAATTACAAGTATCACTTTTATACAATAGCATCATAAACCCTACGACATATTATAGGTGAACTTAAATCACCACATGGACCAACGTGGGACATCTAAGGGTGTCGTTGCCTATGATCACTCACTACAATTGCATCATGTAGGCAAAACACATCACTTAAGTGTGCTTGTTTGTAGAGATTTATACCGGTAACCTTAAGGAGTCGTTTGGTTGGTGGGACAACATATCAAGAAAATCCCCATAAATAACCCCACCACCTCCTTGGTATAACATATCAAAATATTATAACAATAAAATCTATAACACAAATTAATTAATATTACTAATCAAACGTGGGATAATTGTCCTCCTTATCAAACCAACCAAACGACTCCTAAGGGTCTAGGGTTTAGGGTTAGGGTTAGGGTTAGGGTTAGGGTTAGGGTTTGGAGAATGGGAATTGAGCACTGCCCTTAAAAAAACACATAATAAAAAAGGAGCCTAACCAAACTCGAACCCTAGATCCTCACCTCGTTCAATACACGCACAACCACTATGCTAGAATAGAATCATCTGTCCATACAACTAACTTTTAAATTTTTTATGTACATTTGTAGCTTATATTTAGGGGGGAATTCATGGAGGGAAATTAAAGTTCTGTGGCTTATATTTAGGCACAGATTTTTAAAACTAAAATATCAAATAAATTTCGTGGAGGGAAATACAAACAAGAGGAGGGAATTATTAAAGGTTTAGTGATGTTTTGGACTCTATAAATAGTTGCACCATGCATTGTCACTAGCACTTCTAAATCAATAAAATAGTTAAAACAAATATAAACTAAATGGAATGCGGATGGATTGAAGAAGATTTCATAACATGGTTCGAGATGGAGATGCCCTATTCATACATTACTCGTGACGCATTGGTACCTTTTTTTTTTTAGCCTTACACTTTTTTAATTCTAATATAGGAATTTACATACGATAATAATATTACTCTTTCTTATGTTTCCGCAGTGCCTTCCAAAGAAAATCTATCACTATCTTCCTCCTACCATGGTTGAAACAACTATCCAATGTAAAGGGAAGAAATGGACTACAACACTGAGCAGTGGTGTTCGGCGAAAACTCGTGAAGGGATGGAAAAAATTTGTCAAGGACAATTTCATTAAAAAAGGACATGTTCTTATCTTTGAACTTGTTCAAGCAACACCAACGACTGTTATGTTCAATGTTGAAGTGAGCCTTTGAGAAATTCTTCAATGTTGAACTTGAATTACAATTGTTTCACTTTATCAATGGAACTAGTCATTATGTTCTGATTTTTAATACGTGACTATTTAATTTCATTGACAACTTATAGTATATGTTGCCACACATAACAAATGTTATTTGCAAACTCAATCAATCATAGGTGACTACACTTAGCGATTCTTATGAACATGATAGACAAGTGCAACCTCAAACAATTTTCTAAGTCAATTTATTGTAGCTAGGCGTGTCCTACAGGGAAGTGCAATGGCTGCACAGAAGAGTGGAAAGGCTGCATAGAGAAGTGAAATAACTACATAGAAAGCTTAAACAATTATGAGAGCACATAGGGATTAATATACTATTTAATGCGGCTACACAAAATAAACCACTATAAATAGTTTTCAAAGTCAAATTACGAATCCACTTCTAATCCTAATCAACTACCTTTTATAAGCATTACAATGGATAGGACTCCAAAGAAGAACGTTGTTGCACAACCACTGCAAGGATCACCAGTTAGCCATAACATTTTGTATCAGGAGCTTAAGAATATACATAGGAAGCTAGAGAGTGAGGTTAACGAATTGCTAGGGAGGTTGGTTAAGGAGAGTGACATTGTTTTCATCCAAAGTCTTTTATTGGAAGGCACGGTCCCCTTAACCACTCTTTACACCATGCTTGATGACCTACCCATTCCAAGCAACGAAAATGATCCCAAAGAGAATTCTGTTATTGTTATCTCTAGCGACACTGAATCTGTTAACAAGTCTTCTAAGTCTGTGCCTGATACCCCAAAAATTGAGTAGTCCGTTATGAACTTGTCTCTTGTGCATGCCATGCATATAGCATGGTATGCTAGTGTAGGTGTTTTTGCTGTTTATGCTTATGGTTGTCTAGTTTGGTTCTTGTCTTGACTTGGTCGTGGTATTATGTAATGGAATATCAATCCATGAACAATCTATTAATGAATCTTATATTATGGTAAAATTATTCTCCAATTCTTCTTTACTTTTAACACGATTGATTACTAATGACTCCATCCTTATAAATATGAATAAGGTTTTCACTATTAATTGTTGAATCAAAACAGATTTTATGTGCAACCAAACTAGCTCCATATTGTACCTTAGATCATTAGGTTCGAAATCCATAATGAAGGTGTCACTTATTAATATTACAAACTTTTACTTGCATTATCATGTTTTTTTCTCTAAGTGTATGTTATAATCAAACTTCAAAAGGCTAAACTAATGGGTTCACAATTCATAAACTAGTTTTTCAAACAACTTGAATTTCATCTAACTTAATGAATTTTGCGTTAATTAAAACTATGTATGACACATTAGACAAATGTAAACTAATTACTTGAAACAAATTTATAATTGCTAATTGAGAAAATACTATATCGAAAAACAAGTAAAATGATATGCCTAATTGATTAAGAACTATACTTTTGCATTAACGATTAACAAAAATACAAAATCAGTCATTTCATGATTGAAAACATATTTTAACAATCAACTTGATAATTTCATCCCTACAAACATTCCAACTAACAAAGCAGAAGAAATAACACAAGATTCATTATCAACCTCAGACCCTACAATACTTTCATCTACTAACGAGCTTGAAGAATGATCTTTATGACCAGTATTATTTTTTTGATATTCATATAAAGCTTCTTTGGCTTCATCATAAGTCTTGAAAGCCTTGAAGATGCTACCCTTGAAACCTACTACCATTGGAGCACACTCATGCCAAGAGTTGTACAAACCGGGTCTCTTACCATAAAATACCACATACACTTTGGATTGAGACTTGTTCTTAGCTTGATCATTCTTTTGGAAGTCGTTGAAAGCTAATATGGCTTCATCATAAGATTTAAAAGCTTTGAAGATGCTACCCTTAACTCCAATAACCATAGGGGCACACTCACACCAAGAGTTGTATAATCCCGGCCTCTTACCACGAAATACCACATAGATTTTTGATGATTTATTCTCATTCACATTGACCATGGTTCAATTGTCTTCCTTACTCTATTGAAGTGAAGATAGGAGGAAAGTAGATATAGAACTACTTTAAGGGGGGCAGTCAACACTTAAAAGAGTATATATATTGCTAAAAGTAATAGGGTTAGACAATGACCAATCAAAAAAAAGAAGTGAAATTAGTCTATAAGCATATAAAATTTTGTAGTAAATACACAAAAATGGAGTATTTCGTATTTCCGTATTTTTATTGTATTTCGTAGGTATTTCGTATGTATTTTGTTTTTCTACCAACCTAATTAAATACTTTATGGGAAACAAACAAATGCATGGTTAGTTGTGAAAGTGCTTTGAAAATGTAAAACATAATTAATAACATGAGAGAGAGTTAAACAAATTCAAAAAATAAACCTAAAATCTGATTAAGGGTATAAATGGAATACAATTAACGAATTTAATAAAAAGGCGTGTGAAATTACTAAACTACCCCCATTTGGGACATTTGGGCCAAGAATGGTGTGGCCAATTATATTTATCGTTTTTTAATATGGCAGTAAGCTGTTAATGAATAATTATCCATTTATGGACAATTGTTATAGTAGGAGCCAAAGAACCGTTGTTACAAAATATTACTAATATATCTTGCAGGAAATGATTATAAAGAGGAAAAATAACAGCATCATGATACCCTTTCCTGTAACTTAGCACATATACTTTTAGAAATTCCCAACAACGTTCTCAATATAGTTGATGTTCTTTTTTTAAAATTAATTATACATGCTTTGGAAGGCCTAAATCATTTTATTGTCTATTTGTTCTTTGAAAACGATTGCAGGTGTGGGATATACAACTCATATATCTTCACTTTAAAGCAACTTCATCCATGATATGAATTGCAGTGATATATATGGGGCCTCCTTTGTATCTTTTGTTCTCGGTCTTGAATTTCTAAACACTGCATATTCAAATGATTCCAAAACGAGTGATTATGGGAAAACTTAATCGACCACTTATGTTATGTATGCCTAAATTACCTTCATTAGCAATATAATCACAAAAAGTGCTATTTTCGAGTGAATCGTTATAAAACAAAGAATTCAATTGCTCGGCAGATTGATCGCGTTTTCTACGCCCCTAAATAGTGCATGTAAACTTGCAAAATCACCTTATTTTTATTAAGTTGAGTTCTATGGGCTGACTATTGTAAAAAGTATTTATAGATCACTTTATAAGGTAAATATATGTGTATACTTTTATGTAAGCATTAGTAGTCAATAATATGATGAAAATGATAAATACATGAATAATAGATTAAATTGATAATATAAAAATCTTTCTATCATCCATGTATATAACTTAAATTTTATTTTTTCCTGGATAAGGATAGCTCAATATGTTAATTTTGACACGAGATGAGAGTACTTTTGCATACCCTTTCCCTCACCTTCAATGCCTAATGATTTTGTCCACCATTGAGGCAAAAAAAAAGTCATTGTGTGGTAAATATAGTTAATTGTTATTCTTTTTTTTAAAAAAAAAAGAAAAATCCCATTCGGACTTCAGGTTCTACTCTTCCCGCTAGTTTAACACTTGAAGAGTATTAACTCGCTCCTCCACCCTTCCCCCAATTAAATACTAGACTTTATTTGTATTAGAGTCCATACCCGTTAATGCGTTTAACCCACATATATCGCATGGCATGTTAGCACTGAATCAAAATCTTAAGAGGCATGTAAGAGAGAGCTATGGGTTATCCTTTAGTTCAGTTCATTTCCCATGGTTCTTGTAGACTGTTGATACGTCCTTAATATGTAGAAAATGAATTGCTTCGAGGACACTTGTTTTTTCTTTTGGTTCAACTACTTTCTCAACTTCTGTTTATTTCTATAGTGGGCTTAGCAAATCTCAAGATTTATAATCTCTAATAAAGAGAGAAGTTAGGGAGGAAGGACCAAAACTTATAGCATAGGTGATTGTGCCACGCCCTACTTGAGAGCACTTGAGAGTTGGGACCCTGAAAGAAAGGAAGAAACAATAGAAGCTAGGCTCCCACATGAATTATAAACAACATTCTGACCCTATCATTGCATTCTTTTGTGGAAGGATTTTTTGTTAAGTCATATTCAATCGATCCTTTTCTACTTTTCTTTCTCTATTCTTTTCTGGTTGCAGAATTTGATATTTCAAAATTTTGTATGTTTTGAACAATATATATCTTCAGTACTCGAGAACCGTGGGTTCATAAAACCTATTCTTATAAAATTTTGCACGATTATTGAAATAGATAATTACGTAATACCTTATAAATATTTGTCTAGACTATGATTTGTCTCTCTATAAATGTTTCACTTTATAACTCTCTAGTAATCGAAATGTATGAATAGGTTTTACAAGGTAACTTCATTGACTCATCATGCAAAAGGTGGGGCAATGCCCGTCACGCGAGCAAAGCATGAATTGATTAGGGGCACACGTATTATGGAACCAACCACCGAACAGTATGATGCCAAAAAGCAGATATATGGGCACTCTAGTCAATGATGGGTATGAAGGAGACATAACATAACTCCATCTACGCACTTCATTCTGGGTCCAGCACCCAGCTTTCAGGTTTTCCGCGGGGTATTAGTTTTCGGCCAGGATGAACAAATTAAAAGTTTATAAGTATTTATAAATTTTTTGAATCAACAACACTTGTTGTATGTTATAAACAAGTGTAGTCGGGTCAGCAAAACTTGCAAATAACTGAAATTTTATAGATCCAATAAAATTTCTGATAAGATTGTTCACGAGTATTGTCTGTGTTGAGTCCATCATCGGTTGATGATGAGATTATTATTTGTATCTTTATATGATTTTGAGCAATCTTCACATTCTCCGTTAGGGTCGACATCTATTTTCTTATCCTTCCGCTCGACAACACTTGGAATTGTAATTAGAGCTATGTTTACAAACAAAAAAAATCCTTTAACGTGGGCAGAAAATTTAAACAGCAGCTCCAGAAAAGGAACATCCTGTGAATTTTTTTGTCTGCCTTTCCCCAAATTTTGACAATAATTAAAATTCAAACTCAAAATTGTATAAGTACATTGACTTCATTAATGAGAATATCAAAGCTAAATCCACCAATTTTAAATCGTTAATCTGTCTCAGTACTACTATTATAGTCATATGATACTATTTATATTGTATGACTATGAATAAAAGTAATATATGTATAATGGTAGGTGACTTCAACTACTTATATTGTATGACTATGAATAAAAGTAATATATGTATAATGGTAGGTGACTTCAACTACTAAGATATGAGCAAGCAAAAGTTTGTCGTACAATCAAAGAATGTAAGGGGAATAAACTTTTACTCTTTGTCAGTGAATACATTTCAATAACATTAATGATAGAAAGTAATGCCCATCATTAAAAGCTTACCAAAGCCAAATTGCTAGGAATTACATACAGCTAGCATTTAATACATTCGCTTCATTAGTGTCCAAACTACCATCATCACCTTCCTTAATATGCACTCTCTCTGAGTATTTTTTATACTACTACTTCTTACTATAATATGGAATCAGAACTAAGAGTAATTTAACGGTACTAGAAAGACTTTCCACTTGAAAGAAAATATTAATAACTGTCCTAAGGACACAGTGCAATGATTTAAAAAAAAAAAAGTAGCGTCACAATTTCAAATAATTATAGAACTTATTCGGTGCAGCAGGCAGATGTACGTAGGACAAATATTACACTAGTCTATAAAAAGGCAATACTTGTTCACATGTGAATTATAATCAACGTGTTTCTTCTGCTTTTCCAAGTTGTCCCTATTATTTTTATTTATTATTTTTTTTTTTTTTGTAATCCTTAAATTTTCTTTGCCATCAAGAGGAGAGGAGTGGGTAATACTTAATAGATTCGAAATCTTACTAAATGGAGTTGTGCACATAATGATGGATTCTTTATACTGTTGTTGAATATACTTAAGTCTTAACATATAACTATCACTACATGAAGGATGACAAATTGATGCTAATCATCATTAATATAATTAAAGTGACAATTAGATAGCACCTGAAGATTATACTACTAGCTAGTGGTTCACTTAATCATATTGATTTAAACATCTTGTGGATGTTCTTTCCAGTTTTGAGAGTGATCTTTCATGGATGGGCCAATGTTTTCTTTTCCCTCCCCCAATGGCTGGTCCAGTGTTTAGTAGTATAGCTTTTTCCTCTAGAACAATGATTAATAAGAAGAAAGGACGTGTAACAAAACAAATTTGATGAACTAACAGTGTAAAAAGTATATACTCCATACATAATAAGGTTATTTGTAAGGTAACTACATTTGAACCTATATGATAAATCTTAATTGAGAATATCATCAAAACAACACAAATTACTTGTTCCATGAATTATACTACAATGATAATATAAAAAATTTTACACAGACAATATATATAACTTAAATATATGTGAAAATAAGTTCACTGAAATTCAAATTCATAACATCAAGGTTCAAATTGTAGCATCTTAATCATTAAGTTATTTCTTTGGAATTTTGGTTTATTAGTTTGAAGTAGAAAAAGAAGATAAGCTGAAAAAAAGAAAAAGAAAAGGAGGACCAAATAAAATTGGAAGGTAACAAAGTTTGAGAAATTGGTGGGAAATGGAAAATTACTTTCTTGGATCCTGAGACTGCTAGAGACATTGCCTAAAATCTTTATCAATCTGTTGGGATGGCTAAAGAAAAAGAAAACAAGGAATGATGAAAAGGTGGTGCTTGGATAAGACAAAAAAGAGAACGAGAAAAAAAAAAGAAATTAAATTCAAGAAAACCAAAAAGTATTGCAACAGAGCAGACAAAGGAGAAAAATTACTAGGAAATAAAGAAGAGAGAAACAAAAAGCAAAAGAGGACAGAAAAACAGACTAATTATCTTTATCAAATGGTGATGAATTATGTGAATAGAAACATGGCAGTTACGTAAAAAAGTAACAACAAAAACTAAGAGGACCATCGAGGAGTGTCATCAAATGGACAAGATCTTTTCAATTTGAACCAGAGGGCTTGAGTTCGAATCAAAAATGAAAAGTTCATTGTACAAAGAAATTCCATTTTAACGAGTCCTACACAATGCATATTTGGATTAATCATATTAGCTAGTAACGAATAAAAGATAGTAGCAGTAAAAGAAGAAAAAAAACTGAAAACTAAGAGGTGGAAGAAGAAGAATTGGTATTGTAGAGGTATTGGTATTTTACAAGTAGTAGTTCTTTTCCTTTCCTTCCCACTTTTCTTCTCTCTAACACACCAAACAAAATCAAAAGAACTAATCATCATGAAACATCCTCAGTATCCAACACTCGGAAAAAGAAATTCTAACCATCAAAACGTTACTTCCCTTAAATTTACCACTCTTTACCGAGCCTATTTCTCAACCATTTCATACACCATCACAATCCCATAACCATGAACCATTTTCTTTCTCTCATTCTCACTACAACTTTCTCAATATTTCTCTTTCTCACAAAAATTTCACTTGTTTTCTCCATCACAACCATCTCTAACTCAAATCTTCCTCTACAACTCATTTCTCTTTTGTCCTTAAAATCTTCTCTCCAAGATCCTAACAACACATTCCATGATTGGAATCATCCCACCACCTTCTCCAAAATTGGTTCACAACCTTTTTGGTGCTCATGGTCTGGCATCAAATGTGACAATAAAACCAACCAAATCACAACACTTAATCTCTCAAGGAGAAATCTATCTGGTAAAATTCCAGAAGATATTAAATTCTTGGTACACTTGCACCACTTGAATTTGAGTAACAATTCTTTTGATGGTCCTCTACAAACTATCATTTTCCAATTTCCTTACCTTAGGGCACTTGACATTAGTCACAACTTTTTTAACTCAACATTTCCACTTGGCATAACTAAACTCAAGTCTCTCAAACACTTAAATGCTTATAGCAATAGCTTCATTGGCCCTTTGCCAGATGAAATTGTGCAACTTCAAAATCTTGAATATCTCAATCTTGGTGGAAGTTACTTTGATGGTGCTATTCCAACAAGTTATGGAAATTGCGAAAAGCTGAAGTTCTTACACTTAGCTGGAAATTTACTAAGTGGTAAAATCCCAGTTGAGTTAAGTTTCTTGAACCAACTTGAACATTTAGAAATTGGATATAACAATTACATAGGCAATGTTCCAGCTGAATTTTCTACTTTGTCAAATTTGGTATATCTTGATATTTCTCAAGCTAATCTCTCTGGCGAAATTCCATTTCAACTAGGAAAGTTGACAAAACTTGAATCATTACTTCTTTTCAAGAACCATTTGATTGGTAAAATTCCTCAGAGTTTGTCCGAATTGACATTCCTGAAATCACTCGACTTGTCGGATAATCGTCTTTCAGGGACTATTCCAGCAGGATTTTCAGAGTTGAAAGAGCTGAACATGTTATATTTGATGAACAATAACTTAACAGGTGAAATCCCACAAGGCATTGGTGAACTTCCAAATCTTGAATTATTGGCTCTTTGGAATAATTCATTCAATGGAATTTTGCCACAAAAGTTAGGATCAAATGCAAAGTTACAAAAACTTGATGTCTCTTCAAACTCTTTGTCTGGTCCCATTCCAACAAATCTCTGTCTTAGCAAACAATTAGTTAAACTTATCCTGTTTTCTAACCAGTTTACTGGTGAGATCCCTTCATCTTTAACGAATTGCACAATGTTATCGAGGTTGAGAATTCAAGACAACAAACTCAATGGCTCAGTTCCATTAGGATTTGGTTTTTTGCCAAACTTCACATACATGGACATCAGCAAAAATAACTTCTCAGGTCCAATTCCAAAAGATTTTGGATATGCCGCGAAAATGCAGTATTTGAACATATCAGAGAATTCATTTAACAGTGAATTGCCTGAAAATATTTGGAGATCACCGAGTTTACAGATTTTCTCAGCAAGTTATAGTAGCATTGTTGGAAAGCTTCCTGATTTCAAAGGGTGTCAAAGTTTGTACAAAATTGAGCTTGAAGGAAACAATTTAAATGGTAGCATTCCATGGGATATTGAACATTGTGAAAAGCTCATTTCTCTAAACTTTCGACGAAATTCGCTTACAGGAATCATTCCCTGGGAAATATCTGCAATTCCATCCATAACAGAAGTTGATTTGTCACACAATTTACTCACTGGGACTATACCTTCAAATTTTGACAAGTCTAGTACCTTGGAACATTTCAACGTGTCATATAATCAACTCACCGGTCCATTGCCTTCTTCAGGGTCCATATTTTCAACCCTTCATCCATCATCATTTATTGGAAATGAAGGCCTTTGTGGTACTATCATTCATAAACCATGCAGGACGACAAACGATGGACTCACTGATGGAGCAGCAGAAATTCGGCCACAAAGAAAGAAAACAGCCAGTGCAATAGTCTGGATCATGGGTGCAGCATTTGGTGTAGGGTTATTCATCCTCATCGCGGCCATCCGATGTTTCCATTTGAATTATAGCAAAAGATTTTCAGGTAAAGGCGGATGCAATGTAGTTCAACATCATGTTCAACTGAATCCAGTATTTTCGCACGATACATAATTACGTTTTTAAAAGTTCATTAGAACCCACTAGATTTAAATTTGGATTCGTCTCAATACCAGGTAGCGAGGAAATTGGACCATGGCGGTTAACAGCATTCCAAAGGCTAAATTTCACCGCTGATGATGTCCTGGAAAGCGTAACAATGACAGACAAGATCATAGGAATGGGGTCTGCAGGTACTATTGGATCTATAGTGTTAGAAACGGGTTCAATTGAACTCACTGTTAAATTTTAATTAAACATAGATATACGTGTGAAAAATCCTAATGAGAATCTTGAACTCATATTCTGGATCCGCCTCTATCTATAGGTACAGTATACAAGGCCGAAATGCCAAGTGGAGAGATCATAGCGGTGAAGAAGTTATGGGGGAAGCAGAAACGAAGGGGTGTATTGGCTGAGGTTGATGTATTAGGCAACGTAAGACATAGGAATATTGTGAGATTATTAGGTTGTTGTAGTAACAATGAATGTACCATGTTGTTGTACGAGTACATGCCTAATGGTAGTCTTGATGACTTATTGCATGGCAATAATAAGGATGAAAATTTAGTGGCTGATTGGTTTACTAGGTACAAAATTGCACTAGGGGTGGCACAAGGAATTTGTTACCTTCATCATGATTGTGACCCTGTCATTGTTCATCGTGATCTAAAACCTAGTAATATTCTTTTGGATGGTGAAATGGAAGCTAGAGTTGCTGATTTTGGAGTTGCCAAATTGATTCAGTGTAATGAATCCATGTCCGTCATTGCTGGATCTTATGGCTACATTGCACCTGGTAAGTTTCAAATACCTTTACTTTTAAAAATTTCAAGAATTTGTTAGTTGCGTAGAGGACAGAGTTTGTGCATGAATTCGAGGTTTAATAGTCTCATTCGTATTTGATATAACAAAAGTCATTCAGGAAATAATTTCCAACAAGAAAGTCCTTTTTTCCAAATTCGATTACCTTAAAATGTTTTCCATCAAAATGAGAAATTATTTTTTTTCACTATAGTTTATTTTTCTTTTAACTATCATAACTTCAACTCGATATTTACTTGCTTCTGGTACTTAAACATTATTTTTATCTTTACTAATAAAAAAAATTGTTGATATGCACTAATATAAACTTTTTCAGCAAATAATTTTAACTCATAAGCCAATTATTGGTTTTTTTTGGGGCAGAAGATGACTTTCTTCTTACATGCATCAGTACGATTTGCTTAAATTTTGTCGACAAAAAATAATTGGATTTATTCGACATAATGTTTGTTATTTTGGGGTTTGGTTCGTGCCTTTTCAGGTGTGTAATGTGGTATAGTTATCCAAGAATCTTTCGTCATTGTCGGTTTAGTTCGTTTTGTAGGGTGACGAAAAGGGTCACTTGCTTGCTTATAACGTGGTGTCATGCCATAAAATGCTGCATTTGCTGAACTTCATGATCTATCTTCGTCGTTTCTGTCCACTTTCTTTGTGTATCTTCTTGCACACACATGTCAAATGGCTCAATAGTTTCAAGTAGGGGTGTTAAGTGTAGAGGTTTGAGTTTAACTGAATTTTGGAGGATCATATGGCATGAGTTAGGAAGTGAATGAGTTAGTTATTAATTTGTGCAAAAGTTACTTTAAATTGATATTTGACTATATTAAGATGGACGAAACAATGAGTCATAATATAGGTGAATGGGTGGTACCACCACCATCTTTCTTGCTCTTCCTTTTTGCTCTTTCTCGCCTTAATTTACTATGGCCTTGGGCATTATTGCGCGTGAATTGGCCCCTTAAGTATTATCTGAATCTTCATGATGATTCACCCCTCTAATTTATTGTTGCTAGTACTATATTCCTTGACCTTAAAATTCCAAAGTCAAACACTCTGGCCCTTGAAGTCAATATGTTATGATCTCACTTTCTAGTACTACTAGAATACAATCAAGTGTAGCTTCCCAATTATATTAGCAAAGGTAGCTTACCATTATGTTTATACTTGTGCAGAATATGCATATACATTACAAGTGGATGAGAAAAGTGACATCTACAGCTATGGAGTGGTGCTAATGGAGATTTTATCCGGAAAAAGATCGGTAGATCAAGAATTTGGTGATGGTAATAGTATCGTAGACTGGGTAAGGTCTAAGATGAAGACTAAAAACGGTATAAATGATGTGTTGGATAAAAATGCTGGCGCTTCATACCCTCCGGTGAGAGAGGAAATGATGTTGTTGCTCAGGGTGGCATTGCTCTGTACTAGCCGAAATCCGGCTGATAGGCCTTCCATGAGAGATGTTGTGTCTATGTTGCAAGAAACTAGGCCCAAGAGGAAATAACCTGAAAATGGTGGTGAATGGTGACAATGCCTTTGCTGCTATTTTCACTTATTTCTCTTTGCTTTGTTTCTTCACTTGTTTTCTCTTTAAATTGTGGGGGAATTGGGATAGGAGAAGTTAATATTTTCTATTAGAAGTATAATTAGTGGAGATTCCCAAGTGTTCTTATGATTCTATTGTTCCATGTTGAACCCAAAATTTGACTTACAATCTGCTAAGTAACATTCAGTCAATTATTCTTTTAATGAGTCATACATGATGTGAATCTGAATTGATCGGTTGATGAGTATCGAATATTAAGTAATTAAACAAGAGAAAGATATCGAGTTAATTGGCCAGATGAATCTAAAGAAAGATAATACCCATGGGACAAAACTATGATGGCAACTCAGACCATTGATTTTACTAACCATATCACGACTATTCACCGAACTTCATCTGTTGTTGATTTAATTAACCATGTCACGACTATTCACCGAACTTCATCTGTTGTTCTAAACTCAGAAAGTATAACTAGTAGTAACAAATACATAATGATATCAAGGATTAGAAACAGAACAAAAGGTTATGATAATAATTAATACAGTAGTAAGCAGATATCAAAATTGAGTTTCTTCGCCTAAGAAAAATGATTCGCAGGATCAAGCTTCTTCAAATCTTCTCCACTCGTTAGCCAATTGGATACAATGTACTCTCAAGGTTTCCTCTTCCACCTGCACATATAGAAAGAGAAATGAAAAAAAGATTTTGGCCAACTAGATTGTGTTTAATAGTCATCAAAATTAAGAACAAAAATGAAAAGCTTCTAACCTCTAAAGAAGCAACTTGTTTTATATAATTTTCTAGTTCTTCCAAGTCCTCTTTCTCCTGCTTTAGAGTGCCTATAAGTTGTGCTAACGTATAACATGACTGCTCAACCTGGCAAATCATTAAAAATTGTCTGTTACACTCATGTTGAACTTTATATTCGAAACCAACTAGTACTAGTATCATTGTATCTGTTAATTTTGCAATTAATGGATAACTTTTATTATTACCTGCCATTGCACATTCATAATGAAATCTTCAATTCCGTCCATGACTTCTTCGGTCGCGATCATGGTATCATAGACTGACATTACATCTGCCTGTCAAAATAATAGAAAATCTTATTGACTCACATGTTCATCTTTTAATTTGTTAATTAATTATTTCTCAATTTTGTTTGAAATGTCATTTTTGTGTCAACAACAAACTAAAGAATGCAAGTATGTTTTTTGCATATGATCAGCTTTTAGTATTTAACCATGATCAAGTGAGAAAATAATACAAAAACTTAGATGTGGCAGTAATATTGCTTTTCACCTTTTTATTAAATGCTGGGCATTTTCATGAAAACAAAACTATAGTAATTGTTCAATATTTAAGATATCATGTGCATTTCAAAGTAGGACAACAAAATTGGCAACATGTAGTATTGGTGATAACTTTCTCAGTCCCAAAGTAATTCTCCAGTTTTAGTGAGAAACAATTTCAAGCATATCATGTGCCCCAATTTAAAATTTCGATTTTACTATATTCAATCAGAGGCGGATTTAAGATTTGAACCTTATGGGTTCTAAATTTTCAGATAACAATTTCAAGTGCAAGTAATTAGGTTCTCAATTTAATTTTTATACATATTTAATATTCTTTTAACACAAATACATTGTCTGCGTCAAACTCACTGAATTCTACCGAACCTGTAGGTAGTACTCTACATCCGCCACGGTATTCAATGCAACTTTTGCATATTTGCTGTATGTCCCCGTACGATCGACTTATTGATCGTGACACTAATACTAAACAGTTAACCTTTTACTCTATACAAGTAACTTATACAAGAATTAATTAGCCAATAAATAAACAGATATTTTGACACCATCAAATAAGAATATATACCTCAGCTCCATCAACCAGTGGAAGACAAAGTGAAAGTGCTGACAATTTCCTGGCCACCCTTCCAACAGCTTCACAATTTTTTACCTCTAACCTTTGCCACTCTCTAAGCAAACTACCTTGAGAGTTCATTATCTTGTTTATTTTGATATCGTGCTTCAATTTTTGCACTTGAATTCTCTTCTCTGCAGTAAAGTTTCTCATAATGGAGATTCTTAACCAAACATTGAACAGCTTCTTCTGTAACACAACCAGGAAATATGAGAACAGGCACTTTGACTTTTGGAAATTAATTGAACTGCACTAAAGTATCTGTAATTTTTTTCTGATCATTCAATTTTGATCAGTTTGTTTGTATCAGAGTTATAAAACTAAAATTAGTATTAATAAGGAAACAACTCAATTATGCTTGAATACCAAACATAAAAAATACACTAAATTTGATTACAGAAATACAAGTAGGTTGTCACTTCAGCAACTCACCTTACATAATATCTACGTTGCTTTAGTTTAAAATAATAATAAACCTATTTTTAATACACTTAAAAGAAAACCATGATATAGCACATGCAAAAAAGACATCAAGTACTAGATTGAATCAAAAAATGGTTCTTTTGTTGTTTTAAATGATATCATGTGGATATAAATATGTAAAAAGGCTTTTGTTGGTATTTATACAACCTATTTGTATTTTCTGAGACACAATTATAGCAGTTTTTGGTGCTTTTATTTTCCGTGATATATAAACATAGTTGAGCTATTTATGTTACTATGTTAATATTATATCTTTAGTACAATAAATAAAAAATTAAATGGCCATCTATAAAATTACCTCAGAATATATCTAGCCATATTGAAGAACTCAAAATTAAAGTTACCTGTGCAATCCTCTTGATTGTAGCCATAGAAGCCTCAGCACGAGCATTAACAAATCTCCATTGTACTAATCTATTATTCATAAGACGATATTGATGAAAATCTTCTTCTAATACAGGTGAAACTTTTTTCTGCTTAGTAAAATACTTCAAAACCCCAGCAACACCACCAGAATCCATTTTCAACTTTCTAGAGCTAGGTGACTTAGGGACAATAGGCACTAAATTTTGTGCTGGTGAACTTGGCAATGGACGCCCTGGTGACAATGCCCATGCAGAACGTGATGCACTCACTGATCTCCCATTCTTTGTTTGACTATTGCTTTGTAAAAATTTAGTAACACTATAATCTCCATTTTCTTGGGATTTTTTATTCTTGATTTGGGTATTTGGACTTGTCATAAATGGACTTACATTTTCTTCACCTTTGTAGGAATATGCACTTCTTAACTTGGTGGTTGATTTTGAACGGTTGACAAGTTTTGGACCAGGGTCTGGCGCAGTTGAGTAAGTATTAATTTCAGGGAGTGACATACCACTTTTGCTTCTCAGTAATCGAGGAGAATTGGCTGGTGATCGAGGTATTGTGGATTGTTGATGTTGTTGCTTGTGGCTTCGAGTTTTGAACTTCTCCATTGTTGATGATTTTTGGAAGGTTTATTTTGGGAGAAAGATTAAGGTATAGAACAACTAGTAAGAGAAAGAAATGCAGGTACGGAGAACTAATAAACTTAGATGGCTAGTAGTTGAGAGCACGTTAATATTTCTGTTCCTACCAAATTGTGGTTCGAGGCTAACACGAATATGGTGAAATAAGGACTTTTTGGAGGTCAACGATTCATCTTTGTCGTTTATCATTAATTAGTGCACAAATAATTGTGCTTGCCATCAACATATGCAAATTACAAAAGATAAAACTTAAGTTATACACTTGACAATATAAAAAAAATACTCTGTTGTAATATAACTGGGCTGAAGCCCCAAAATGGTCCTCTAAGTATGGGGTAAGGGATATTTTGATCCTTTATATATACCATTAAACATCCTTTATGTTTACAAAAGTGTACAACCTTAGTCTTTGACTAACCAAAACCCTTAAAACTAACAAAGGTTAAACTTCTGTTACTGAACCATGCGAAGAACATTTGAACTTCTGCATCTTCACAAACCTGAACCATCATCCCCTTTCTCCAAAAAGTCCCTTCTGCCCAAATTCCACAGGCTCTTTATTTTAGAAGCAAGGAATCCTAGCTAGTTTGCGAAAAATATATAGATTTCAGATGTGGGTTTGTGGAAGAATCGAAATTCAAAGAAATGAAGTTTGATCGAAGAAAATTCGGAGAAAAATAATGTTTCAGCCTTCTTTGGTACGAAGTAGCAACCATAAGCATAAAAATGAAAGACAAAAGATTTCCATGCTAGTTGAATCTTTTATTAAACAAAAAATAAAAATAAAAAACAAAACGTAAACTTAAACGATAAATAGATCCTCATAAGTCATAACAACATGGAGTTTGATCTCTTCCACCATTTCTTTGAATGAACATAAGGGATGTTCTATGAAACCTTGACTTTGAAGAATGATTTTGGCGCCAAAAATCAAGAGAATAAATTATTTTCTCTCATATTTTATAGAGATTAGGAAAAGAAGTCTCATTTTCTCCTTCCTGTTCCTGTTGAGCTTTTCACCGTTAGATTCAGGGTTTTATTTACCACTGACCAAAGGTGTCCACTTTTACAAATTTAAAGGATGTGTTATGTTTAGTGGCATATAAATCTTGACATAAATTCCTACCCTCATACTTAAGGGACTATTTGTGTTTGTCCATCATAACAGGTTATTTACTACTCCTCCATTCCAATTTATATCAACGTCTTTTCTTTTTTATTAGTCCAAAAAAAAGGTTCTAATTTATATGAAGGTCTTTCATTTTTGGTTACTCCAAAAATACATCGTTTTATATTTAGTAATTATTTAACTTTACGAAATAACTCATATCTATGAAAATCTAAACTTTATGAATTGATTATATGAACATGTTAGACAAAGTGAAAATAACCAATATAAAATTTCATAATTTGATTAGGGTAGAAAATTATTTACAGTGGATGTTTGCACCAAATTAATGGTAAGTCAACATAGTTAATTAATATATATTTTTATATTATTATATCACTTAATCATAATAAATTAACATGGTTCGATATAAACATCTGATGAGAATAAATATTTACCTTTAATAATACTATCTACACAGTAACGACATATTTAACTGGCTGAGCTTTCACATTTTTTTAATGGTGACTACTCGAGTGATGAAATGATACAAATTAATGACTCTAGACGTCCTGATGAGTGAGACGAGTGGCACTCATAAAGTAATGAACTTTAAGTTGTATGCACTACCGGGAGAATAATTATCTACTACTCCCTCCGTCTCAATTTATGTGGCACCATTTGACCGAGCACAAAGTTTAAGAAAATAGAGGTTGACCTTGTTAAATATCAATTTTACTCTTAAAAAAGTAAGAGAGAGAAGATTTGAGTAATAAAAAAGTTGTTGGTAGGTTTAAAAGGTTGTAGGGCCCAACAAAGGTAAAATAGATATGATGCATTAAGTCAAAAGACCATATTAGCCTTTTACACCCATCTTAATAAAAAATAAAACGATGTACTAAAATGTAATTATATAAACACAGATATTTGGTTTTGAGCTCAAGGCTAAATTACTCTATTTAAAAGAATTAACTATCCTCTGTCATCATTTTAAATTTCTGTAATCTTTCAAATTAATTGTACAATGTATAAACTCGAATATTAATACAAATAACAGATAATGATGTAATTATATAAAAATATTAAATAAATTTATCATTTTTCCAAAAAATGGCGTATTATCTCCCAAGGTAAATAAACATTCATGTAGGGGACATTCTCCCCCTTATGTACCGTCATTGTAGTTATCGAGTCATGATAGATAAAATATTCTATACAAACTTTAATCTTCTGCTCAAGCCATACTTCCTATCAGTCTAAATTACTCTAATTAAAAGAATTAACAATCCTCTATCAACAATTTAATTTTTCTATAATCTTTGAAATTAATTGTACAATGTAAACTCAAATATTAATACAAATAACAGATAATGATATAATTATATAAAAATAAATTTACTAAATAAATTTATCACTTTACCATAAAATGACGCACTATCCCCCAAGGTAAATAAACATTCATGTAGGGGACATTCTCCCCCCCCCCCCCCCCCCCTTGTACATCACTGTAGTCATCGAATTATGATAGATAAAATTCTCTACACAAACTTCAATCTTCTGCTCAAGCCATACTTCCTTTCAGTCTAAATTACTCTAATTAAAAGAATTAACAATCCTCTATCAGCAATTTAATTTTTCTATAATCTTTGAAATTAATTGTACAATGTATAAACTCAAATATTAATACAAATAACAGATAATGATGTGATTATATAAAAACACTAAATAAATTTATCACTCTCCTAAAAAAATGACGCATTATACCCCAAGGTAAATAAACATTCATGTAGGGATATTCTTCCTCTTCTGTACATTCATTGTAGTCATCGAATCATGATAGATAAAATGTTATAAGAGACTTGAAGCTTCTTCTCAAGCCATACTTCCTATCAATCTATGAGGGTGGCCAACCATTTGGATAATGTTCAGTAAAATGTCTTTCTTTTAGTGTTTACTGTTTTGTTTGCCCTCTTCTGCTAGATATATTTGTTTTTCAAAAACTGTTTTAATTATTTTCTAAAGTTTCTTTTTTTAGTTTTTTCTTTAATTGGAACGATTAATTTTTTAAATTTTTGAGTTTTTTTTTTAAATTTTGAGCTACCCTTTCAAATTCATCCGAAAATAATTTTAGTACGGTTGTGCTTTGCAATGACAATAAATAAAGCACACAGAAAAGTAACAATCTTCAATGTCGGTGTGTATTTTCCACGATATGTTTTCTCACATGGGCAATTATATGTTAAACGTTTGCAAGGGATATCAATATGTACACAATAAGAGTACTGATCATGACGGAGCAGTCGAAAAGAAAACAGGGGGTATACACCAAGAACGTTGTTTACAAAGAAGTACTAGGTGAGACATGTTAAGCTCGCATAATAATACCTAACAATATCGTATGAAATGTAATTACGCATCGTAATAGCATTTTCTGCCTTCACAGGTTTAACAACAACTAAAAAGTTACAAGACATGAATTCATTAAGTTAGTCAAATAGAATGTTCCCACTTATAAACAATTCCGCTGATGTAATATTCACATAATTTAATTTAATTACATGGGATAGACGTGCAACGCACGTGTTCAGAAACTAGTTCTATTGAATAAGATAAAGGTAATTATAGCCGATTTTATTTAATAAGCATTGATTGATAACTTATAGAACTATAAAAAAACTCTGTTTTAAAAGATTTTACGGTGACTCGTCTCGGGGATCGCTCCTGACTGAGCATTGACAAAACGTCCTAAGGTTATAGGGGAGGCTTCGTTCTGTGAGGCTTATGCCCCAAAAGTTAAGTTGTGCGCCCAAAGCATGCCTAACGCTCAACGCTCAAGCTCGCCTAATAGAACTTATAAATATTTAATAAATTCTGATCGTGCTTTAAATAGCTTTCCTAAAGCCGCCATCGTACTCGTTGTCCAATTGTTTATGGCCTTTTGCAGAAATATGACACCATAAGCAATAGTTTGTCTTTTTGCCTGCGCTTAACAGAATTTTACAAAAATGCTCTCATCAAATTTAATGAAAAAATTCTGAACGGAAACATCCTTGTCAATCTCTTGGCGCAGGGCCAAGGCTTACATTTGACTCCTTTTTATTTGCCAACACTTGCCCATTGAAGCCCCTTGACTCTCACATTCTCTCAAAGAATGCCTAGGCAACACTTGCCCCTTTCAATCTCTCCTTGCATTCTGCCTAGATAACTTGAAGTGTTGGCAAGACAACACTTACCCTTGACCTATTGGCTAAAAGAGAACAATTGCAAATTGGTGCCTTGAAGTCTTGGCCCCGTGCCAACATAAGGATATTTTGCTAAAACATTATTAAGCGAGGGCAAGCTCTCAAAACCACTCCTTATTTGTTAAGGGTAATACTGGCACTATTGGTCTGTCACTTACTGGTAAAATTTAATTTTGATCTTTGTAATATATGACTAAACACAGTTGCTTATAAATTTTTGGAGTTTTTTTAAAATAATATTTTAAATCTTCATTTACTTGTAGAATTTGTCTAAGATTTGAAAATAAAATCTTCCAATTCTCTAATTTTTTTCCCAATCACAAAACTTCTAACTATTTTTCAGGTAAAATGAATGTCCAAACACAACTTAAGTTCAAAAAAACTATTTTTTCAATTTTTTTCAGGTAAAATAAATGTCCAAACACAACTTAAGTTCAAAAAAACTATTTTTTCAATTTTCAACCAAATCTATGTCCAAAGCTAGCTTACCTTCAATTAACTTTGTTTATATCTTTTTATTCCTCTATATATGTACTACATTACATTTAAATTTATTTTTGTATTAACTTGTGTAATAATATAGACTTAATATGATGCATAAGCAATTAAATTATGTAATGGTTAATCATTCATTTATTTTGTGAATATTTACAAGTGAAAAGATAAAAATTGTACATTTTAATTAACCAAAAAGGGTCAAAAATGCCACCAAGGCATTAGAAATGGAGCGATTTTGCCCTCGATTAATTTATTGGCTTAAAAATGTCCTCGACGTTATCTTTTGACTCAAAAATGCCCTCTTTTAAACGGAAAAATGATGTAGCTCATGTAGGACTTTTCTTATCCAAGTGGTCTTCTCTTATTGGTCCAACTGGATTCAAGCTCATACACCAAACAAGATTTAACCCAACTCCTAGACCGTGACCCTAAATCAAACAACCTATCAATTACTGAGGGGTGCTCCTCTTCTTTCTTCCTCTAATCTTCTATTTTCCATCCTGTTTCTTTTTCCTTTCTACATGTAACACTATCATCCACCAACTTTAACCCCAAAAAACTATTTCAAACAATCACGACACAATCATCTTCATCACTGTAATTCAATAGGGTATTATTTTTGGTGAATTTTAAGTAGCAACATTAGCTGCACAAGAAAGAAGAGATGTCATCAATTATTAATTTGTTCTCTTCTTACTTTGATTTGTTCTTCATGTGATGAACTAAAGATTATCTTTTATAACTTTCCATAGATATGTGCTGCAAAATGCAAAAGAAATAAAGAATTATTTGCTCATGGTCTACCAGTGGATATGTTTGCTAAAAGGCAAAACTTTGTTGCTTTGACTTATTCTAGCTTGATATTAAAATTTATGGTTGCAATTTTGTGTCAAAAAATTTTGTTCTACCATTACCATTTTCTTTCTTGTGGAGGGAAGAACAAGAAAGAGTAACCTGATATGTATTTCACCAACTGCTGGAGATTCTAAGTCGTGATATAGAAGAGAAATAGGGTAAAATAGATGGGTAATTTTAAACGGCTCAAGGAATTTGTTGGGTAGGGTCAGTAATTCTGGGGTTGGGTAAGTGATCAAACATACCAATAGAATAAGACCACCTGGTTTTAAACAAAAGGCTGCAATACCAACTCATCAGACTGTTAATAAAAAGTCTATTTTTAGCCAAAAGATAACGCCGAGTGCTTTTTTGAGCCAATAGGTTAACAGGGGAAAAATTGCTAGATTTTCAATACCTTGATGGCATTTTTTACCCTTTTCCATTTAATTAATTAAAAGTTAAATGTGCTTGATATTTGATGAACTAAGAGCATGTTTGGTTGGCTTAAAAGCTTGTTTTAACTTGTTTAGGTGTTTGATAAATTAAAAATGTGCTATTAACGGGAGAAGTACACAAAAGACAACTTTTGCCACTGGTCTTTGGATACAAGCCGCAAATACTAAAACATTTAGTTAGTAGCAACTTTCAATTCACCCCCAGAAAATAGAAAATGGAAAAGACTAAATTACCCCCCATGTACATTATATAAACCTCGCACCTCACCAGCCTCGACTCTTTTCTTCGTCTCTCACTTCTTTGTTTCCTCTCAGCACTGTTCCATTGAAAGCAGCTCTGGTTAGAACATAATTTTCAACAATTTCAGCTATTATCTTAAAAAATTTGTGAGTATTCTTCATGTTAATTTTACATTATGCTGCATTACAACTGAATTTGAACTAAATTCAATCCATGGAAATTGAATTTCAGAGAAATTCATTTCAGGTTAAGTTGTTTTAATACCTCGATGAGATATCGACAGCTGAACTTCAGTGCTTAAGGTCTGAATATTCAAATATAAAGTGAAAAACTACCTCGGGAACTAAATTCAATCAATCTGAACTTAATTTCATAGAAATTAGTTTCAATTTTAGCAGTTTTAATACCTCGATGAGACATCGACGGCTGAACTTCAGCGCTCAAGGCTTGAATATTCAAATATAAAGTGAAAAACTACCTCAGGCCTAGTTTGATTAGTTATCACATATTTTTACTTGGAAGTCAACACACTATGACTAAATTTGAGGTAACTCCGGTCGATTGGAACTGAATTAAAGAGAAATTCATTTTAATTCAGTAATTTTTATACTTTGACATGTGAACTTTGGTGTTGAAGATCTGAAAAATTATTTATTAACTGAAAAAGCAATCTCAGAACTTGGCGATTAGTTATAGTCATTGTCACGTGAAGTATCAGCACATTAGGACTGACGTTGAACTAAATTCAGTCGATTAGGACTAAGTTTAAAGTAAATTCAGTCGATTAGACTGAATTTGAAATAGCTTCAGTCCATTAAGACTGAATTTGTAGTAACTTCACTCCATCAGAACTGAGTTTCAAAAAACTTCAATGCTTAAGGCCTGAAAATGCATATATAAACTTGGCGATTAGTTATCGCATATTATTGCGTGAAGGATAAGCACATTAGGACTGAAGTTGAACTAAATTAAGTCGAGTAGGACTAAGTTTCAATTGGATTCACTCGATCACGCTGAATTTGAAGTAAATTCAATCGATTAGGACTGAGTATGAAGTACATCCAGTCGATTATGATGGAATTTTTAGTAAGTTCACTCCATCATAACTGAATTTTAGAGAACTTCAGTGCTTAAAGTCTAAATATTCAAATATAAAAGCGAAAAACAACCTCTAGCCTTGGCAATTAGTTATCGCGTGAGCTATCAGCATATTAGGACTGAAGTTGAAGTAAATTCAGTGGATTAGGGCTGAATTCAGTCGATTAGACTGAATTTAAAGTAGTTTCATTCGATTAGACTGAGTTCGAAATACATTCAATCGATTATGACTGAGTTTGAAGTAACTTCAGTCGATTGGAACTTAATTTTAGAGAAATTAATTTCAATTCAGTAGTTTTTGTACCTCGACATATGAAGATTCATATATAAACTAAAAAGGCAACCTCATAGAACTTTAGTGCTTAAGGCCTGAAAATTCATATATAAACTAAAAAGGCCACCTCAGGCCTTGGCAATAGTTATCACATATTGTAGTGTGAAGTATCAGCACATTAGGACATAAGTATAAGTAAATTCAGTCGATCAGGACTTAGTTTGAAGTAGATTAAGTTGGTTACGACTGAGTTTGAAGTACATTCAATCTATTACGACTGAATTTGTAGTAATTTCACTCCATTGGAACTGAATTTCAGAGAACTTCAGTGCTTAAAGCAAAAAAAGTCAAATATAAACCAAAAGGCAACCTCGGGCCCTTGCGCAATTTAGTTATCGCATATTGTTAGTTGAAAGTTCAGCACATTAGGACTGAAATTGAAGTATATTCAGTCAATTAGGCTGAATTCAGTTGATTAGTTTGAATTTTATATGTTTGGTTCTCCTTGTTTTAGAACTTCATTACTTAAGGTTTGAACACTTCTGGTTTGAAGTTCATTCATTTTGGTGTGGGGTTTCAGTGAAAATTTTCCCTACTAACACATTTCTTCTTTGGTTTACTTATTCTATGCAAAATTACTACAACTTGTCTGGTTATTATTTTCAATGGGAATTGGACACAATATTATAAGTACTTGGATCATGAAACAAAACTTCTACTTGTTAATGAAACAATTGAGTTCATAAGTTTTATTGAAAAGATTTATGAAGCAACACATTTAAGTAGAGATATGAATATATATGGTTTGATATTAGCATGAATTCAAGCAAAGGAATGCTTGTAACAAAAGAAGAAGAACTCAGGACATGTATCCACTTATTGAAGAGTGATATACCTTCCAAGAATATTCGTTTTGTCATTGACAAGTTAGAGAAACAGACTGCTTGTACTGAGGCTCCACAAGAAGAGTGGAACTTGATAATGCAAATCGACTACAATCAAGCAATTGAAACGACTGACATTGTTGAGAACCTGCAACCAAATGATACACAATTTCATTCACCAGTGGTAATAGTTGAATGCCTCCTAACACACCGGCTGCCAAGAATGGAAAGAAAAGGTCCACTATAAAACATAAACAATCTCCAGCAATTATATTAACATGAGATTATTCATCTAAAGATATAGCAGCCTATTCAATATTTGAGAACAAAGAAACCATGATGAAGTATTTTGTCAAAACGACAATCAAGGAATATTTTGAATTCAAGGTTATTCGGTCAAATAGAACAAGATACGAACTGAATTATATCGATCACAACTGTGATTGGAATATTCGTGCAAGAAGGATAAATGATTCCTCACTGTTTAAGGTAATTAAGTTTCAGAATACACACAAATGCTATGTTGACATTAAGAAGGCTGGTCTGAAATATTCCACATCAACATTGATAAGTGAATACTTTCTTGAAAACATCCGAGACAACAGAACTAAAGTTAGACCATCATTTATTATCAATGAAATGAGAATAATACATGGGATTGAAATATAATATCACAAGGCATGGTGTTCAATTCAACAAGCAATGCATTAATTAGAGGACGGCCTGATGAGCATTATCATCTCCTCCCTTCATACTTGCATGTGCTGAAAGAGAAAAATCCAAGCTCCCACACTAATATAAAGATAGACAGTCTTAATCAGTAAGAATTTCATAAAAAAGAATTCAATCCAAAGAGTAAGAAAGTATGAAATTCAAAACTTTCTAAGAATTAACGTTGTCCTCTGTTATAACATTTTAGGTTTACGTATATGTTTCTTGCTTTCAAGTCATTAATTGACAGTTGGATATATTGTCGACCGTGATAGCAGTAAACGTAATATTTCTAAAAGTAAAATATCAAGGTGTTCTCATCACTGCTATAGCAAAGAATGCAAACAATCAACTGTTCCCTCTAGCTTATGGAATTGCAGACTCTGAAAATAATGTGCTTATACTTGGTTCTTTATCGAGCTACAAAAGAAAATAGGTAGTCGTGCTGAATTGGTGTTTCTGCGAGACAGAAACAAATCAATTGCGCATGAAATTGCGCAAGTTTATCCTGATAGCCACCATGGTATATGCATCTACCACTTTGAAAAGAACCTAAACCAAAAGAATGTAAGAACCACAGTGATAAGTCTATTTCAAACTGCTGCAAGAGCTTATAAGCGTGAAGACTTTCATAACTTCATGTCGCAAATAGAGGGAATTGATAGAAAGACATTCAACTACATAATGGAAAAACTACTTGAAAGATAGGCTAGATCATACTTACCGAGGTGACGATATGATATGCTTACAACAGATATAGTGGAGTCAATGAATTATGCGTTACTTGAAGCAAGAGAGATGCCCATTTTAAGCCTTTTGGATTTGATCATACTTAAAGAAGCAAAAATGGTTTTACGAAAGAATAAGTACTGCTCAAGAGACTTTTCATAACTTATCAAGATGGGCAGAAGATGAAATGAACAAGCAGATTCAACTGGCCTTCACAATAAATATAAGTGTAGAGCTAGACTCACACAAAAGCACTGAAAAATTGAGTGCAAGTAGACTGAACTCTGGAATTCTAATAGCATATTTGTGTCTGAAAATACAGACCAGGAAGGTTGAAGTTTAGTCCAAGTAGACCAAATTCAGGAATTATTCCCCCTACATTACTTATATCCTATTTATGTCCGCAAATAAAGAACAAGAAGGATAAAGTTCAATCCAGTGGGACTGAACTACGAACTCTTGCTCTGAATTTGTAATAGCCGATTAACACTGATTTAAATACCATGTGTACTAACTTTTAAAAGTTACTAATTTCAATTCAAATAGGTCTTTCCAACAGGTACAACAACATTTAATGTGCAACATGAAGGAATAAGCTAATGTCGATTTTGTGGGTAAAAATACGTCACCTACTATTACAGCGATACAAGTCCAGCTGGCGCGACTAGCTTATCTTACAAGTCACCGAGCACTGAGGATACAACTCCTTGGGCCAACGACCGTACAATAGCCATAGGACGCAGGGCATACATCCCACTGCCCTAGGTTTAGGGTCTCCTAGTTAAGGTTTAGTATATACCACCGCCTTGATCCAGGATTTGAAGGTCGTGGGTGCTCAAGTCCACAAGTACAATTTTTTGTAAGAAAAAAATATTCGTAGTTGTCTGGATTCGAACACATGACCTTTAGGATGTGAGCGCCCAAGCTCAAGCACCCATAGCTCAACCAAAGCATCAATTGGACCTTTTGTTTTACGAGTGCTCCTTATATAGATATATATGTTTCCTACATACTGTCTATATACATATGCATATTCCGCGTCGGGTTCAATGGGTGCTCGAGCACCGTAATCTTGCATGTGGGTCTGCCCCTGCCCATAGCCTTATTAGTCTTTTTATTTTACCTTAATTAGGACTGGGTATCTACTGCTATAAATACCTCTCCTTATATTGTATTGCACAATCCAGCGATTTACCACATTATCCAGCTATTCTCAAGGAATAAGACTACTCTACTTTTCTGACTCATTATTTCTCTCTTTTACTTATTTACTTTTCCGTCGTAATTATTGTATTACTTGTGATCTCATTCTAAATTAATTGTTTAACCTAGGCGACCGATTTTAGGCATTAACAGTTTGGCGCCCACCATGGAGCCCAGGCAATTAGAGGTATTCTACGAAGGAAAATGCGCAATTATGTCAAGCAGTGTCAACCACGCCATACGAGATACTGGTAACGAGATCCAACAGATAATTCATAACTCGGGCAATACGACTGAAATTGTGAGCGACTAACTATCTAAGATCAAAACTCTGTTATTTGTCATCATGGTCAAAATCTTACCGGTGTACCACGCCTCATCATGTTTCTCATGTTGCAATGTCGGCGGTCCAAAAGTTTATCAATACAATCTTCGGACGGCCTGGGGTCGAAAGTACCAGGACCAGAGCCATCATGGTCTACGAGGCTCACCAGGAGATAACCAAGAAACCACGTATCAACACCATCGAGGTTGACGACAAAAACTCACGACGAGTTTATCACCCTCACTACGATGATTTGATAATTACCTTGCAGGTAGACGATGCTCGAGTCAAGCATTTGTTGGTAGATCCTGGTAGCGCGGTCAACATCATTCATTGGAAATTTTTTTTTCCAGATAGAGGTGCAGGATCAGGTAATTCCCAGCCCGTACACCATAACCAGCTTTAACTGATCCAGGGAGAAGTCTGTAGGAGAGATACTCTTTCAGGTACACCTACCAGGAGCAACTCGGGTGGCGTCCTTCCAAGTAATGACATGCAACCTCTCGTATAACATTATTTTGGGAAGCCTTGGATTCATGAAGTACGTGCAGTACCATCTACGCTTGACCAAATCCTTAAATACTCGAATCCTTGAGGGTGAGAGAAATTCAAGGGGAGCAGAAACTATCCTGGAGCAGTTATGTAACAGCTGTGAATCCTGTGATAGATGCCGCCAAAAAGGAGACGAAAACCAGAAGAAGAAGTTAGATAAGTTGCTTGGTCCCGATCTGGTCACCAGTGTACCTTTCGGGTTTGGAGTCCATGAAGCAGTCGGATCTCGAGAACCAGCCATCACACCTTCCGACCTAGAGGAAGAAGACAATCCTGCCAAAGCTACATTCGATGGCCTCGACCCGTTGATCTTCGACGAGAAGGTTGTAGATAAGAAATTTTATGTAGGGGCCAAGCTCTCAGCCGAAGCCAAGCAAGAATACTCTAACTTTCTGCGTGCTCTGTTTGGCACCTTCGCCTGGATATATACCGACATGCCAGGAATATCAACTATCGTCATCACACATAATTTGAATATCGTCCCCAACTTCAAGCCAGTCAAGCAGAAGAAACGGTCGATCAGTCGCAAAAAGGGGCTTGCAATCCATGAGGAGGTCGAAAAGCTACTAAACAATGGTTCCATTCGCGAGGTCCAATACCGATTGGCTATCCAATGTAGTAGTAGTTCCCAAGAAGAATGGAAAGTGGAGGATGTGCATCAACTACATGGATTTGAACACAGCATATCCGAATGATTCTTTCCCGCTGCCCAACATCGATCAGCTCATCGATTCAATGGCAGGCCACGAAGCTTTAAGTTCTCTAGACGCATACTCGGGATATAATCAGATCCTCATGAACCCGGATGATCAAAAAAAGACTTCTTTCATCACGGATGGAGGGACTTATTGTTACAGAGTAATGACTTTCGGATTGAAAAATGCAGGAGCGACTTACCAGAGATTAGTAAACCTAATGTTCAAGGAGCATATTGGTAAGACCATGGAGGTTTACATAGACGATATGCTGGTCAAATCAGAATTCGCCAAGGATCACATTGGCCATTTGTAGATAGCATTCGACATCCTGGACAAATTTAGAATGAAACTTAACCCAGAGAAGTGTTCCATCGGCGTGTCCTCCAGGATATTCCATGGGTTCATTATTTCCAACAGGGAAATAGAAGCGAATCCCATAAAGATTGAAGCAATCGAGGCTATACCAGAGGTTCTGAAAAATGAAGTCAAAGTTGGAAGGCTTAACGGCCGAATTGCAGCGCTCAGTCGATTCATCTCACGGTCGTCAGAGAAGTGTCGCCAGTTTTTTAATATCTTGAAAAAGAATAAAAGCTTCGAATGGACAGAGCAGTGCATCAAGGCGCTTCGAGAACTGGAGAAATATTTGACAAATCCCCCGTTGCTAACTAAGCCATGCGAGGTAGAACCGTTGTTGTTGTATCTAGCAGTATCTGATATTGCCGTCAGCGCTGTCTTGGTGCGAGAAGAGAAGGGGGTGAAATCACCGGTGTATTACATCAACAAGTCTCTTTTAGATTCAGAAACTAGGTACCAACACCTAGAGAAACTCGCGCTTGCCTTAGTTATGGTAGCGAGGAAGCTAAGTCCGTATTTTCAAAGTCACACCATTATCATGGCTTCTTCATTCCCTTACGGACTATTTTTCACAAACCCGAGTTGTAAGGAAGGCTAGCAAAGTGGGCCATCGAGCTCAGTAAGTATGACATCATTTATCAACCACGTACAGCCATCAAGTCATAGGTGCTTGCAGACTTTGTCATCGACTTCAATACCGAATTGATGCCGAGAGTTGAGACAGAATGCAAAATGATAGATGAAATTACCCCCGGAGAATGGGTGATCCACACCGACGGGGCCACAAACGTAAAAGGGGCTGGGCTTGGTTTAGTGATAAAATCCCCAATGAAGAACGTATTCAAGAAAGTTGTTAGCTACTCCCAGATGATGAACAACGAGGTAGAATATGAACCAGTAATTCAAGCTCTAGAATTAGCTTACATATTAGGGGCCAGGGAGATCAGTGTCAATTATGACTCTCAGCTCGTCGTCAATCAGATTATCGGGGCTTACACTGCCAAGGATGCCCGCGTACATAAATACTTGGCCAAAGTAGAAAAGTGCTTGAAGAATTTTCAAAAATGGAAGATCAATCAGCTACCGAGAGAAGAAAATGCGGAGGATGATGCCCTAGCCAGCATAGCGGCCACTGTAGATGTGAATGCTGACAACCCAATTCTCACCATTAACGTACGCGGATATCAAATACCATGAGGTCAATGCAATGGGATCATTATGGGATTGGCGGCACCGGATCATTAAGTACCTAGATAAGGGAGTACTTCCAGCAGACAAAAATGAGAGCCGAAGGTTGAGAGCCCAATCAGCCCCCTATTGTTTAATTAATGGCGAGTTGTATCGGCAGATGTTTAGCGAACTTCTGGCTAAATATTTGGGACCCTTTCAAGTGGATTATGCACTCAGAGAAATCCACGAGGGGCAATGTGGAAACCATTCCGGCGAGCAATCTCTAGTTCGCAAGTTAATAAGGGCAGGCTATTTCTGGCACCGAATGGAAAACGACGCGAGCAAGTTTGTCAGGGCGTGCGATAGGTTCCAGAGATTCTCCCATATTCTTCATCAGCCGACAGAGTTATTACACTCAGTAATAGCCCCTTGGTCTTTCATGAAGTGAGGGATGAACATCGTATGGCCCATGCCTAAAGCATCCGAAGGTGTCAAATTCTTGCTCATCATGACAAATTATTTCACCAAATGGGTCGAAGCGGCGTCCTACGCCCGGATCTGGGAGCAGGAGGTGATAGAGTTTATATGAAAGAACATTATGGGCCGATTTGGCATCCCAGCAGAAATCACTTGCGATAAGGGGCCTCAGTTCATAGGCGATAAGATCACTGATTTTCTAAAGGAATGGAAGATAAAGAGAATAACCTCTACACCCTATCATCCTTCGGCCAATAGTGAGGCTGAATTTTCAAACAAGATAATATCTCAAGGAAGCCAAATGAATGTGGCCAGAAGAACTGCCAAGAGTTCTATGGGCCTACCGTACAACGTCCAAAGCTAGCACTGGGGAAACTTCATTTTCACTGACATACGGAACGGAAGCAATGATTCCCCTAAAGGTCGGAGAATCCAGTTTGAGGCATACATTTGCGGTGGAAAAATCCAATGACGAAGCTTTGAAAGCCTCTATCGATACTTAGGATGAACGATGAGAAATAGCGGCCATACGCCTCGCGGCCTAGAAGCAACAAGTGGAGCAATATTACAACGCGAGAGCTAATCAACGGTCCTTCAACATAGGGGATCTGGTCCTTCGCAAAGTTACTCAGAACACTAAGTAGGCTAGTGCGGGCAAACTCGCCTCAAATTAGGAAGGACCATACAGAGTTCGAGGCATAGCTAGAAAAGGTGCATATATTCTTGAAGATATGGAAGGAACAACCATTCCAAATAACTGCAATGTCACATGGCTAAAGAGTTACTACTCTTGAAAGCTCAGCTAAGCCCATATACTCGAGACATGTATTTTCTCCATTCTTATTTTCTTATGTCACTATTTACAACGGGCACTCAGCCCCGTTCTTTATGTTTACAAGGCACTGTGCCCTATTCATCAATGGAATTACTACTCTATTTAGTCAGTTTTACTTATTTATTCAGATCCATCTACGATCCAACTATTCATAGCCCGGACCAGACCTAAGTTGAATTAATACATTCACTTTTTGCTACAAAAAGTAGGGTACACTACTCGCTTAAAGCTAGATCACGTCTAGCTCAGCCACCAGACATTACTCGTACGTTGAACTCATTAATTCAACAACTGCACCTGCATGCCGACGGGGACGCCTGTTCGCATAGTGCCAGAAACTCTTAAATACTCGAGTAACTAAGCAGAGACGTTCGAAGTCGGATGCAAAAGTGCCCATTATCTCATGGGCTAAAGTCGTCCCATTGTGGCGCAACTTAAGTCGTCACCTATTGATGCAAATGAAGCACTTTTCAGTGTGCACACTCGTCTCTTGAAGACACTAGCTCATAAAAGCACACAAAACATACTGCTTGACTACACATTACATCATATGTAATTACACAAGTACGTTTAAAACTATTGATGAACGATTGTTTCATTGATAACAAATAGCCTGTAGGCTCATAATATACAATTAGTTTTTCCTGAATACAACATTGTTCATAATAATTGTAGAAAAGTAAAGAAAAGGAAGACTAATTTGCAAGTTCCTTTGAATTGGCATGGCCAGAGACTCCTCGTTTGGATTGTAGCTCTTGCATCGAAGTCTCTCTCGACAACTAAAAGGCGAAATTCCTAAGTTGATACCCCAAGCAGCAACATCTTTGTGACGCTCCGCCACGGGAGTTGGGAAAATCAGTCCAACTGAGGAATCCCTCAGTAGAAAGGCAGAAAAAACAGAACGTGGTCTGAGACTTCACTTGGAGAGACTCCAATGAGGAACTCCCGGTGACCTCGGGAGCACCATATACTCTCTCTTACCCAAACGATTGGAATATGATGCAATCTCCATCATCGAAGAACAAGGCAGAGCTACACAACCACCCTGAATGCTAAAGATCTAGAGAAATTTGTTGAACATCACCCGCCCCAAGAAGAAAGGGATATCCCAAGAATGCACTGGTAGTTCAAATGAAGTTGCTTTTGGGATATGTTCCCATGCAACTAAAAGATGAACAACTAGAAGAAGCCTGATTGAGTTGACATTCCTCAGCTGCAATGGCCACAAGACAAGAAGAATATCACAATAATCATCAAGTATGAAGACAAGCATACCGAAATTAATATGTCTACCACAATGAAAGCATTCTGAAGAACATCATTAGAATCCCGATCAAACTTCATGACACAGGGGACTTATCCGTTTCTTCACGGATGAAGGAAGAAGATAAGGCAACTACAGATAACTTTCCTCCTGTAGTTCTCTTATACATCATCCATTCAGAACAAAGGAGGTTTTCCGGGAATATCAAACCAGGATTAAAGGCAAATATTTTTGAAGAAAGAAAAGTCTCTCACTATCATAAGAAATTGGTAGAGAAGTGAAGTATTTTTTGAAGAAGAGTTATGATTTCTTTTCTATCGCAAAGTCCCTATTTATAGGCAAAAAAAGGGATGAGGGTGGAGCATGAAACGATCAAGTGTCATTATTACTGGAGATATGAAATGATTCGGAGTAGTTAATAGTAGTTCTTGGAAAGGTGCATGGAATCGATATCAACCAATTAGATGAAAGCACGCTGAGTTCTCGAAGAAATCAACATCATTCTTGGTCAAAGAGACTGCGAGTCTCAAGGAGTCAGTGAGATATCTTTTTACATCTATCTTGTACGCCACTTTCACTTCTTGACTGCTTGTGTTAGAATTCAGCAATCAGGGGGACTAACTGTGTGGGCAAAATACGCCACCTACTATTATGGGGTTATGAGTCCAGTTGGCGAGACTAGGCTTATCTTACAAGTCACAGAGCACAGAGGACACACGCCCGCTCCTTGGGCCAACGACCATTCAGGCGACATGGCCATAGGACGCAGGGCATACATCCCACGGCCCTAGGTTTACAATCTCCTAGTTAGGGTTTAGTATATGCCACCGCCTTGAGTTATAGGCCCATAGCCTTATTGGTCTTTGTATTTTACCTTAATCAGGACTGGGTATCCACTGCAAAAAATACCTCTCCTTACATTGTATTGCACAATCAAGTGATTCACCACAAAATCCAGCTATTCTCAAGGAATAAGACTACTCTATTTTTCTTACTCATTATTTCTCTCTTACTTATTTACTTTTCCGTCGTAATTATTGTATTGCTTGTGACCTTATTCTAAATTAATTGTTTAACATAGGCAACCGATTTAGGCATAAACAATTGACTTAAAGAATAGGATGTGTGACTGTCTCCAAATTGATGAACTGCCATGTGTACATGCAATTGCGTGTATTCAGAGAAGACGCCTGGTGAAATCTAAGTTCTGCTCGAAATGGTATTCACGAGACTATTGGTTAAACATATATCAAGGTGAGGTGAATATGATAGGCCACAAATGCTCTTGGAATGTACCAGACACGGTAAAAAACCAAAGGATTGAAACTCCAAATGTCAAAATACAACAAGGAAGAAGAAAAACAAAGAGATGAAATCTCGATTGTTGAATCTCTACGAGTCAAATCAACCAGATGTGGTCGACGCAAGAGGAGATGACATAATAGAACCTCATTTACATAAACCCCAGTACTCCGACCCAACTCAAGGATATATAGGCACTACTACTTCTTTCATTAGTCATATACTTTTTCTATTAAATATTTCCCTGCTACTAATTTGATTTTTTTAACTTCTTTTTGTTGCATGAAACTGCTTGGTGGTGAATGATGGTGCAGAAATACATGAAGATAATCAAATTGATTACAGTTTCTTATCAACATTCAAGATATGAACTCAAAAATTAATTTTAATTTATTATCATTTGTTTGGATTGTTTTTCAAGTTGTTTAACTGATTTTTAATAAGTTCAATACTAGTATTTGAGTTAAACTAGTAGTTTATAACACTTTCACACTTCTTTATGTTAAAACTCAGATTTTTAATGTCTAATTCAACCCTTAAAGGCTGATGTTGCATTCATTGAACTTTTAATATAACTTCAATCCTTATGGAGAAATTTCATGATTTGAATATAAAGACTTCAACTATTAAAAGCTGATGTTGTATTTTTCAAAGTTTAAATACTGAAATTAAACACAACAGCCAGATTAAGGCCTGAAAATCAAGATTAGGACTGAAGTTGAAGTAGTTTCAGTCGGTTAGAAGTGAGTTTAAAGTAAATTCAGTTGAACAGGACTGAGTTTGAAGTAAATTCAGTTGATTAGACTGAATTTGAAGTAGTTTCAGTTAATTAAGACCGAACTTGTAATAACTTCACTACATCAGACTGAATTTCACAAAACTCTAATGCTTAAGGCCTGAAAATGCATGTATAAACTTGGCGATTAGTTATCGCATATTATTGCATTAAGTATCAGCCATTCAAGTAAAGCACAATAACCAATTAAGGAAAACAACATGAACATACATTCAATTACTTAAACGTCATATCCGAAATAGACACATTTAATTACTTAAAACATACATTCAAATACTAGTGCAAAAGGCATACCAACAAGGCTGAAATTAAGCATTTAAACTCCTCACACTAATATTTAAACTCCTACTACATATTAACAAGGATTTAAACTTCTACTACTGATATTTCAACTCCTACATTAATTAATCATAATTGGATCGCTAGTAGTTCCTTCACCATCTATGGAATCATCAGATTCACCATCGCTGGAAGTTCCTTCATCGTCTAAGAGGGGATCAAATTCACCATCTCAGGGGGTTTAAAAAACAGTAACTACCAACTCCACAGATTCAACAATACTTTCAGCGAGTTAAAAGTTCACATAATTGCATGTCTTCGGATTGTTCTTTGTTACAAATGTTGTCCACCCCTTATTTAACTTTTAACAGCCATTTTTTCCAGTCTTAAGCTTTATAGACCATTGCCTCCTACCAAGCTCTACAATGGCAGACTTCGCCTCACGAGGAAGATATCCATGGATATACACCGGAAGAATATTGATATGTTGATATTTTGCGCTTAATTACAACTCTTTTAGGCTGCTTTTATGTCCTTTAAGTTTATTATTTGTGCAAATCTTATGTTAATCTCCATATTTCAGGAATTTGATGATATTTGCATTACAAAGCCAGAAGAAAAGAACAAAAACAAGTGCAATTTAGCTACAAGTGAAGAACATGGAGACAAGGCAGCAAGAGGATCGACATCTCGCCGGATCATCGGCAAAATGATGAAGCACCAGCCTAAGGAGTAGTGAGTTCAAGAGCTCAATGCATTTCCACTGGACCAAAAAGGGGCGGACCGCCGAATCAAAGGCTGATTGCATTCGGCGACTATGCAAAAGTAACGGCGAACCCGCCAGTAGTCACAGTGAGCTCGGGAAATCGGCGGTGAAAGTGATGACGTCCGCCGCTTGAAATGCAATCCCGTTGAACCTGCAAAAAGGCAAGAGACAAGAGGAGTTATAAGCTATATTCGGCGGCCGTGCACTGCAATAAGCGGACCGCCAAATGACTGGCGGCCTGATGAAATCAAGGTGAAATGGCTTTTTCGTAAATATAGCTTAAGATTTCAAACTTATGCCTATAAATAGATCATTATGCCTCCAAGGCAGACATACTTATTTTCAGCTTAGAATGTTACTTTTTGTACTTTTGAATATCCTTGGAGGCAAGCAAGGAATTTTAACATTAATATTTGTAAGGATTCTTCATTTTAATACACCTTATTCCATGTTTCTTGCCATATCTTTCCTTACCATGATTGTGTTGAACCCTAGTATGACTAGCTAAACTCATACTAGTGGTTTATCTATGATGACTTGAGAATTTTAGCTTTAAACTTGTTTCTAATCTTATAAAATCTATGGGTTAACATGAATCAAATTTCTATCGTATTTTTAATGACTAGGGTTTAAGGCACGACCATACTTGAACCTACCCCCGCTTTGTCGTCATCACTCTAACGGGGTTGAAGGCATGGGTTTGTGGAAACTAGTAAGCATTTGGGTTATATTGGCTTACGAGCCTACCCCATCTAAAGGGAAAGACCTAAAAAGGTCTTTCGCTCTCGGATCTTTGGACTAGGGTTTTATGCGCCTTGTTATTAACTCTAATAGGCTTAACGAGGTAGATTCTCCCTATCCCTAATGGGTTTTGAGGGTTAAATGTGTAGTCTGACCATTCGACGTTACCCATGAGATTCGTAAGGCGAAAGCAAGTGTTAAGTTAAAGAAATGTAGTTTAAATAGGTAAACCCCTAGCACTTTTCCGATATTTTACAAGTGTTAAAGTCGAAGTTGTTTTATGTTAATTGTTGCTTAATTATTAGTTGTAGTTTGGTTTCAATCACTTCAATCTTTATATTTAAGGATACACGAACAATACATAGAACCCACCATTATTCAATCTAAGATTAATAGAATACTTGCTAGTTCCCTATGGAAATCGGCCTCGACTCCTTGTTGGGTACTTTATCTTTGATGATCGCCCCTCACCATCATAGGTGTAGGATTGAGCGTGGATCAAATCTGCATAAAACAAAAGTATACATTAAATGACAGTTATTTCTAAAAAATTACTTTAAAGAAAATATAAAATTCAAAGACCAAATTCAAGTATAAAATTCAATGAGAGTGTATGAATATGTGAGAATAGTTTCAAAAGCTGGGATCCCGTTTGAAATATAGAAAATAATTATTTTTATTTTATTTTTAGGAGAATGGAGAAACTAAGGAAAGTTGTATGGTTTAGAAGAAATGAAATAGAAGACTAGTCTTTAGAGTAAAGAAGATGAGGACAACATGGGACCTAATAAGCTTTAATGAACTTAGATGGCTCATATTGAAGGAGAAGTTGTTACAAAAAACTTCAATCCTTAAAGGTTGATATCTGGTTTTTGCACATTAGCATTGAGTTTGAAGTAGTTTCAATCGATTAATACTAAATTTGAAGTAACTTGAGTAGATCATAACTAAAATTTCAGAGAATTTCACTGCTTAAGACCTGAAAAAGTCAAATATGAACTGAAAATCAACCTCAGACTCTTGCGCAATTTAGTTATCATATATTTTTGTATGAAAAGTCCAACACATTAGGGCTGAATCTAAAGTACATTCAAATTTAGTCTGTTAGGAATAATTTAGAAGTAAATTCAGTCGATTATGATTGAATTTGTCTCCGTCCATTAGAACTGAGACCTTCATGTCGGAGGTTGCCTTGTCACTTTATCTCTAACAAAACTCAAACTTCACTCAATGGTATGTAGAAATTTGGTTGTCGCATACCGTTGAGTGAAGCTCGATATATTTTTGTAGTAGGAACTTTACTAAAAGTATCACTACAATCTAGGATAGAATTTTCAGTCGATATGGATAGAAAATTCAATCCATAGGACAGAGGTTCACAATCCTTATGGATAGAACTTCAGGCCATGTAGATTGAAGTTCAATACTTATTGACTGAACTCAATCCTTAGAAACAGAAGTTCAATCTTTATGGACTAGTGTTGCACTTTACCTGTGTGGTAAGAAATATAGCTTCACTCAATGTCTTAAAAAATATAAGATATGCCAACAAAATAAAATACATTCATGCTAAAAAATATCATTGCAACAATATCGCATTTGCATAAACTTGTGCATAATACTATTATATAAACTTGTTCACCATATATTACATAAAAATTTGCATGATATTACTAGGCAGTCTGAAGGTAAAAATAAAGCATCTCTACTGTAGATTCAAATCAAACGGGCACATCTCTTGCTTGTGTTCTCCATAATCTTCTTCAACATGTTCTAGTGGAGTTTCAAAGTCATTCCTAGCCTTTGCACGACCATGAGCCCAAAGTGATAAGACTCAAAATTGCGGAAGCAAGTAAAATAGAGGCGGAAGCAATTAAGACACGATAACCAAGAAATAGGGATGGGGAAGAACAGAAAATAGGAGAAAAGAATGAATCAAACTAAAACACATAGATTGATTCAAAAGGGAGAAGAGACTTAAACCATTAAACGGGACTCACACTAGCGGTGATCCACCATGGATTCAACGTAAGAGATACATGAAGCCAAGCTTCAACAAGAATGGCCAAGCCTATTCTATCTTCAATTCACTCAATTCAACATTAACTAACTGAGGAATGAAATAAGCTATCTAGCTATTTATAGGGATTTTTAGGCACTAAGTAAAATGACTAAATAGCTCACACATTAGGCTTTAGGATAAAAGACCACGTACGGTCAAAATAGTCTTAACACATATAATAATCTCGCAACTCAGCATATCGGGCGGAGCGCCCAAGCTTAGGCGGAGCACCTCACAAAATGATCAGTGGGGAGGCCTAGGCGGGGCGCCTGAATAGTGGGCGGAGCGCCCCATTGTGCAGTGGTTTGGGCGGAGCACCCCAAGGCTGGGAGGGGCGCCTGAAAGCCTGCCTTCTAGGGCGGAGCGCCTGGTTGGTCTGGGCGGGGCGCCTCAGCCTGGAACTTTCCGGAACGGCTTCACTTCATCTCCGATGCTCTTGACCTCTCGTCCCTTGCATCCTCCAATCCCAGCTCTTGATGGTAAGTACTTTAAGCTCGATTTGAGGCTTATCATCCTCCTCTTCTTGAAAGGATTTCGTCCTCGAAATCAGACCATCAGGACCTACAATTAAAGACAAAAACAAGCCAAATATCCTACTACAAGAGTAGGTTAGTGCAAGGAGTGTAGAAAACACACTCTTATGGTATAAGCAAGTATCAATGACAATGATAAAGCACATGTTTCCAAAGAAAACAACAAGTACTTGGCTTCCCCAATGGGTGCACTCAATACATGAATCAACAAAGAGATCAATAGGGTAGCGAATATGCAAGATCAAGACATCAAAATTCCTATGATCCCTAAGCCCAATAAGAACAAACCAAAACTTCCCACTACAAGAGTAGGCAAGTCCAACAAGAGTGAGTGCAAGTGCTATGGAAAGCACACTTTTGTGATAGAGCCAAGTATCAATACCAATAAAAAAGAAGAGGTCTCCAAAGGAAACAACAAGTTCTTGGCTCATCATTGAAAAGCACTCACTACCATAACAAGAAAAGAGATCAATAAGACATGGAACATGCAAGATTAAGTAACTAAGTTCCTTATGACCTCTAAGCTTATGGTCAACACACCAAGCTTTGGCATGCCAAACACCCAAGGTGTAATCAACATGTGGGGTGGAGTAAACAAAATAGTTCAATTGGCAACAACATCAACTACTCTACTCCCCTTCTTGGAAGCACTCTTACACACACCAAGAGTGGCTTCCTCACCTCCAAATCCATCTCTAAGACAATCTCCCTCACTAGGCAAACTCCAAAGAAAGGTCTCCAAAATCGGCCCTTCATCATTATAATTCACACAAAGAAGGCTAGGACTACTAGAAGATGGTTCAACACAACCAATATCAAGACCATTCATTCCACTTGAAGTTCCAAACAATGGATCATCCTTAGAGTCTATCTTTACATACCATGGAGGTTCTATTTTACTATCAATCCTAGTCCGATACAATTCGCTACCACAAATGAGATTATCTTCACTTAATGGAAATGTAAAAGCATGCACCTCAAATTCATGGTCACATACAAGCATGGTATCAAGACTAGGTTCTTTACCCACACCCGAGGAGTCATCAAAAACAAATCGATCCATTTCACACTCTAGAGACTCCTCAAGGTCACAACCTCCCTCACTACGACACATAGGTCCACCATTATCAAGCAATTCATCAAGGGAAAAGATAGGGTATTCATTCAACTCATCTTCCCCTTTGTCAAATATAGGTGGGGTGTCATAACAAGGTTCACAAGCAAGGTCAACTACACATTCCTCACTAAGGAGAGGTTCAATGAAAACCGAGCTCACATCATGATGTGCCTTATCATCCCTCTCAACTAGTGGTTCACAATCACACACAAGTTGACCATTCGACTCTTCACTAGTTGCAAACACATTGTAATCATACACATCATCAACTAGTGTTCAGTTTTCACAAACGCTATCATAAGACAAAGAAGTAACATGTTCAAGGGAAGAACTTTCACATACCTTTGAGTGGCCATCTTGCTCACTCAATGCACTTGAAGTGTCTTGGATTGTCCCTTCACCTTGAAGCTCACATTGAAGATCTTCTTCACTTTGTCCATCAATCTTGGAACATGATTGAGGCTCCATTGATTGGCCCCCAAGAGTACCTACACAAGAGTTAACACAAGTAGAAGAAAAAGATAAAGGGTTAAGGTTAGAATAAGGGGTGTACTCACTCTCTTTTCCCTCTTTCTTTTCCCTCATTTTCTTTTCAAGGTCGGGTGTAGATTCGGGTGGTGACATCCCACTCACATCACTCAACACATCCTCTCCTTTTTCCACTCGAGGAATGTCACCGGTCGCTCCCTTACTCCTCTCGATCTTTTGTCTCTCAAATTCTGGTGAATTGGGACGAGGCCCAAGTAGACCCATAGCCGGAGTAGGTGGACTTTTAACATCGACCCAGAATCTAGGACTTGGAGACTCATTACTTGAGACCTCCTCATTCTTTGTTGGTGAACCACTTGGCTTTGAAGCTTGTGATTTCGGGTTCACCTTGATGACATTTGTCAACCCTTTTCTTGCACTAGTCCCACCATTGCTTGTGATTGTAGGACTTCTTGATTCCCCAATTTCAATCATGGTTTGAAGTTCTCGCTCCCTTCTCCTTTGCATGATCCTAGCTTGCATTTTAATGGACATCTTTCCCCACTCGCCGTAAGGTGCAAACTCATAAACTCCTTGACCCGTGGCCACTAGATATATCCCGCTTAGCATCATAGTGAACCTCCTTGTTGTGCAACCATGGGTCACCTAGCCAAACACTCACATTCGGAGCGGGGTACACATCACACCAAACATACTCATTGTAACCCTTACGAGATATGAGTACTCGTGCCTCCTTGAAAACCCAAACTCCTTCGTACTCATAGGGTTACTTTAGATCATAGCATGGTATGTTTAACATTTGAACTACTTTTGGGTTAATGCAATTGGCATCGGTTTCACCAATTTGGAGCAAGTGTCCACCAACCCCATTTACCCCAATAACAAACCTACTTCCACCCAAGTCTTGTATGGGCACATCCAAATAAGAGCTTGAATGTCCAAGACTTGCATCACCATCAACTCGGGTTTTCCTTATCCCTCCACTAATGGCAACACCACTAGAATAACCTCCACTTCCCGTCACTCTTCCAACATTAGAAGTGTTGTTGAAAGTCGGGGAAGGAATACCACTATGGAACCCATAATTGCCTCTCGCCTTGGGTCCATAGCCCATAGCACCACTCCTACCACCACTACTAGAGCAATGCACCCCCGTAACAGTAAGAGCAATACCATTTCTCCTTCCACCCTTCACATGGGAACTAGAAGATGCAAACCTCCCATTTCCCATGGAATAACCACCACCACCTCCCATACTAATGGAAGGTCCTCTACTACTCTCTTGCACACCACAAGCAACACCAAGAGAAGATGCATATGCACAATCTGTATAATCAACCTCATCATCAATTCTCTCTACGCCACTATCATCATGTTCAAATTCATCACAAGAAGAGTAAGTAGGATCATCATACCTTGAAGCGTCACCATCTTCAAATTCTTGACTTGGAGCATAAGATTCCTCACATTCGTCTTCGCAAGCCCCATAGTCTTCTTCATCTTCATAATCAACATAGTGACCCGCTTCACCATCATATGAGCCTTGGTTCCCCGAATCGTCATAGCAATACCCATCATCACCATCGTAGGAACCATAGTCTCCATCATCTCCGCATGAGTCATACCCTCCACATTCGTCATCCGATGCCATAATTGTAACAAAAGAGTAAAGGACCTCACAAATTCACTCCCTCACGTGTATCACTCAAAAGATGTCACTCAATTTTCTTTCCACTCGTGTATACACTCAAGGTCGTTGGCTTTTGTGACCACACTCTATTGTTCTCACCACTCAAGACCTTCTTGTCTCTTAGTAATCACAATGGCAAGATCAATCAACTAAAGCACCAAAGTAATGGTTCGGAATGGAGTTTTTAAGGGACTCGATGTACGGAAGCTAATTTAATGCGCACTTGAAGCAAGCAAATTCTACGACTTTAAGTAAAGACTCCAAGACACACAACACCCTAAGGATCAAAGATTAGTGTCAATAAAGTAGGACTAATACCTTAGAAACACTAACCAAGAGGTTCGTAATCGAAACAAACACAAAAAACCATGAAACGGAGCAAAATCAAGCAACCAGCTTACTGGGCGGTCTGCATGGGGTGGGTGGGCGGTCCGCCTGGGGGTCGGGTTTAGCCTTTTCCAGCTCCGATTTTCTTCAATTCCAAGCCGATTTTGGGTCCGATTTCAATATTTTTTTGCACAAATTCAAGGTACCCAAAGTTGAATATTGATATAACCTTCAAACCCCAATAGATTTCACACCCAAACAACCAACAAACAAGGCACAATCATGATTCAAAGTTTCAAGTTGGGGGTTTTCAACAAGGGTTTCAAAGGTTCAAGGTGGGTTTCGATTCTTCAAAGATGTTACCGAACTCCAAATCACACGATTCTTTTTTCAATTTGTTCGTTTTGCAATGAAGAACAACCCCGGTAATCAATTCCACAACCCCATAATTAAACAACCCAAGAATCAACCAAATTCATCTAGAACAAAGGGTTTTGGGAGGGTTTAACAATTTGGGGTTTCAAAATTTCAAATCAATCCAATCCACAAGATTGTAGTACCCAAACATCGGGTTTTCAACAAGGATCAAGAATCTATAACACCCATAACACGAATCGAATACACCAAGAAGTTATGACTAATTTTCTTTTGAATTTTTTTTTCAACTTTTCTATTTTTTTGTATTTTCTTCTTTCTACAACTTCAACAACAAGAAAACTAAAGTAAAGATACGATGAACAAGGAACGTGGATTTGTGAGGACGAAACCCGAGCCTTGCTCTGATACCAACTGATAAGACAAAATTGCGGAAGCAAGTAAAATAGAGGCGGAAGTAATTAAGACACGATAACCAAGAAATAGGGATGGGGAAGAACAGAAAATAGGAGAAAAAAATGAATCAAACTAAAACACATAGATTGATTCAAAAGGGAGAAGAGAGTTGAACCATTAAACGGGACTCACACTAGCGGTGATCCACTATGGATTCAACGTAAGAGATACATGAAGCCAAGCTTCAACAAGAATGGCCAAGCCTATTCTATCTACTATTCTCTCAATTCAACATTAACTAACTGAGGAATGAAATAAGCTATCTAGCTATTTATAGGGGGTTTTTAGGCACTAAGTAAAATGACTAAATAGCCCACACATTAGGCTTTAGGATAAAAGAACACGTAGGGTCAAAATAGTCTTAACACACTTAATAATCTCGCAACTCAGCATATCGGGCGGAGCGCCGCACAAAATGATCAGTGGGGAGGCCTAGGCGGGGCGCCTGAATAGTGGGCGGAGCGCCCCATTGTGCAGTGGTTTGGGCGGAGCTCCCCAAGGCTGGGAGGGGCGCCTGAAAGCCTGCCTTCTAGGGCGGAGCGCCTGGTTGGTCTGGGCGGGGCACCTCAGCCTGGAACTTTCCGGAACGGCTTCACTTCATCTCCGATGCTCTTGACCTCTCGTCCCTTGCATCCTCCAATCCCAGCTCTTGATGGTAAGTACTTTAAGCTCGATTTGAGGCTTATCACAAAGCTGACAAGCAAAATATTTCTTGTAAACACCAACTAGATGCGGTTTAATATCATTGACCTCTCTATTCATCATCAGTCGATCCGCATACTATATTAGAAAAGCACCACAACTAGTCCTATAAAAAATCAAATAAAAAGTAAGATATATAAGTAATTAACAACTTCTAACTTGAAGACCATCATCCTAAAATTCAGTCCATTATATTTATTTTCCACTAAAACTTACACGAAAATAACAAGAGTTACACATCTTCTTATTTAGGTATAGTTTTCTAGTGAATTTTAAAGGCCTTGTGAACTTGTATCCTTTAAATGAATCATGTTGCTTGTCGAAATTCAGGTACTTCAATAAACGTGGGAGCACATTAGCATACTTCCTCATGTGGTCAACTCTACTCGTTTGTGACTTTTTTGTGATGGTGACCATCAAATCATATACCCGTGTATTCTTCTCATGCAGGTCCAAAACTGCCAAAAAGTAACTTGTCTCCATTTCACCCGGTGTTGCTTGGAGTCGGCATGAAAAATAGACTTTATCAACTCCATCCCATGGATGTGAAGACATGCAGTTCAAGCCATAAACAGAATTGCATGTATACTCTCCAATACCATTTCACCAGATCCTATCATCCGGTTTTTTCTTTTTGTCTTTGAATGCCTCGTAAAGAGATCAAATGTAACCATAAAAAACTAAATCAGTAATTGAGATTGTATAAGGAAGATCATACAAATGGTAGCATGCCTTCTTTATGAGATAATACAATGCGATATCAACATGCTGCAAAATGTAAAAAAAAAAAAGAACTTTTTTACTCAACACACGGACAAATAATTAAAAAAACAGAACAAAGAAAAAAAGATGTGCACTAACATTATCAGTAAGAGGGTAGATTGGATCTACAAATTCCAGAAACCACTGCTTCTTTGGGTTCTCTTATTCCAACTTATATGCGTTTCCATCATAATCATTCTCCGGTATAAAAGCAGCACGATTGTCCCTAATTAAAAGATAGAAGATACAACACATGTTACTTTTTCTATATGGACTGAAGTTCAATCCATATGGGATTAACTTCTAAACTCATAAGCTATGAAGTTCAATGCCTATGGACTGAACTTCAGACACCATGTTGTTTTTAGTTATATGGACCGAAGTTCAATCCGTAGGGCATGAACTTCAAAACTCATGAGCTATGAAGTTCACTGCCTATGGACTGAACTTCATACAGTCATACCTCATGAGTTTTGAAGTTCATCGCTTATGGACTGACTTTAGACATTCATAAACTACAGACAGAAAATCATAAAAAATACTTATTACAAAAACATACTTACATATGAAGTTTAGTGCCATTTCTTTGAAATTCCAACCAATCTATGAATTCTTGAAACAATGTCAAATCAATCTTCAAATAGTAGAATGGACAACTACGTCTACAATTGCATGCCAGTTGGTTATCTTCTTTTTAGTCTGTTGAACAAAATATGGAGATTGCAACCACTGACTGGGCTTTCGTCCCCTTTTCCTTAGAAGATGATGTTACTCCTGCTGCTTCTCGGCTTGGATGAACTATTTTCTGTCCGCTGGATGACTTGCCTCAGGATTGTACTTAATGCTTTCAAGAGCTTGTTGTTGTTTAGACCGATCCACTTCTCTTCCACCTTGATGATTTGCCTCAACATTCTCCATGACAATGTCAAGAGGCCCATGTTGTTCCTGTGTCTTGACTTCTTCGTTTGCCACTTGATCACCTGACTAACCTTTGTCCATAACACTTTCAAGAACCTTCTGCTGTTGTTTTGTTAGGACCTGTTCTCTTCCTGCTTGATGACTTGCCTCAGCATTCTCTATTACAATGTCAAAAGGCCCAGCTATTCTTGTGTCATGGCTTCTTCTTTGGACACTTGATCACTTGAATGACCTTTGTCCATGACATTCTCAATAGGTTGCTGCTATTCTAACATATCCTGATGAATTACTCAGCAGGTTGGTGTATCTTCGGCATCACATAAACCATCGCTACCACTTTCTTGACTCGACGGCAGTATCTTAAAATTAGGTTGTTTCTTCAATTTCTTCATTTTCCTTTGATATGTTTTTGTTTGGACATGCATAGAAAATACATTTGATGACAACTGAACAACATGACGCGTCGACAATAGACACAGAAGTTATACCTCCTTTCTCCACACTCATATTCTAAGGAGTGAGACGAGGTGTTGATAGATCAAGCTGTCCAGTTGCAGCTTCCAAGGCAATTTCAGGTGATTCCTTCTCTCCCGCGGTCAAGTCACCAAACATATCTAACCCACCTCCTGATTCAACATGCAATTTTGTAGGTGATTTGCTGAATAACTCACCTCGTGATTATTCATGCAATTGTGTAGGTGATTGCTAACTAACTCACCTCGACATACTTCATACAAATTTGTAGCTGATTTCCTACCTACACTGCCATCACTGGATTATTTTCTTACATCTGAATGAGATTTATTTCCTAACTACACTGTAATCATTGGACTCTTATCTTACATCTGAATGAGATTTTGATTTCCTGACTACAGTGGCATGACTAAGTTCTTTTATTACATCTGGAGGAGATTTCTCTTCCTCAATCGACTATGACCAAGTCCAGTATTAACATTCTACTGTTATAAAAATAGATGTCTCTCCTTCCAATACTAGCATTACCTCCATGTGAATAGTATTTTAAGGAATCACTATAGCTGCCAGATTGTTCTTTGCCACTGCAATCAAATCTAGTACACATAATACACTAGTAGATATACATACACACACATTCAGTACATAGGGATAGAACTTCAGTCCCATAGGGGTAGAAGGTCAATCCTTATGGATTGAACTTCAGTCCATAAGGACTAAAATTCAGTCCATATAGTTTGAACTTCAATCAGTAGGATTTCAAACTTCAGTCCAGTAATGGGACTTCACTTCAACGCACCAATCTACAAAATAGATTTTTTGATAAACAATTACTTCGACATATACAAATTATAAAATCAAATACTATAATTAAATCTAGGACACATACATCACTAGCAGACATACATACACACACATATATCACAAAAATGCATTTATCAAATTAAAAAATTATATTCATCGGGTGATTTTTTTAATGGCTATTGAATAATTACACGTAAACGAGTTACATGGCACATGGTAATCATGAAAAACCTTGGCCGATGTATATGGCGATTGACGTCAAACATACAGTCTAAATTTTACTGCAATCGCAAACATACAAAATATCGAAAGTAACTACTAACTATCAAACATACATCTAACCTTCTTCACTTAAACTTAAGCCAACACTGATACAATCAAATTAAAAAACAACACTAAAGCATATACATCAAAGTCGATCAACAAAAAATAAACGTAATACATACAAATTTAAATTTAAATAATTTAATACATACAAATTTTTACAAATATGTTTTAAAATTATATAGAAAAGACCGCCATACCTGATAGAAAGTTGATATTGCGCTGAATACCTCAAGTTTTGCTCTGAAAAAAATCATAATATGTTCTTCGATTTAAGCAGTACAATTAATACAAGCACAAAAAATTGATTTTACAAAGAATACGTGACAAAAATCGAAGAGAAAGATAGAAACTGAAACAGAGAGGGACTTTTGCATGGATGAATAATAACTGAAGAGAAAATGATTCGAACAATTTTGACAAAACCTTGTGAATACGAAGAAAATATAGGGGCAAAGTCGTCTTTTCATTAGGCGTTTTAAAATGATTGCATTTAATAAACATCCAAAAATGGTTTCTCTTGCAAAACAAATGAAAAAGTGGTATCTAACCAAATATCAGTGGCAAAATTGGCATCTGTACGAAACTTTTACGCTTTTAACCCAACAAATTTTAATCCAAGACAAGTTAAAAAAAGAATTTTTACTATGTATGTCCAGTAACTTTTATTTTGAACTAAATAGCCACATTTAAATATATTTACCTGAGCTAGCTATTCGACCAAAAATATTTCATTACATAGCCTTATATATCCCAAGGTTGTATACTCCGTAGCCACAGTATACCCCAATAGTATACGGTATCTTCTATTGTATATATTTCTATTCTAAGTATACTCCAATAATATACAAGTTTGATACCCTAATAGTATACCCCATTGCTGTGGTTCTGTGGCTATAGAATGTTTAAACAAAACTTGGGCCATGGTAGGGTAATATTTTAGTGTGGGCTGGCTGGTTTTAAAAATTTTCCTTAAGAAAAGCCAAAAACATAAGCTGGCTGGGTAATCCCAACTTATTGCTTTTAGCTTTAAAGTTGTTATGGTTTATTACCGTTTCATCCTTTATAAATTTTTCTAATTCCACTAATGCTCTCATTACGTCCTAAATTAATTTTTTTAATATTTTAATCATTTAACATAAAAATATACTTTTTTACCATTTTTTTTAAGTTTCACCAATCCTATCGAAACGCGTAACCGGTTATTATAACACAACCTCCAACACTTAAAAGATAGTAAGCTCCCGTTCGTTTTATACTTTTTGGGATGATTTTTTTGGAAAAAAAGTGTTTGTTTATACTACTTGACCAAATTTGAGATTAAAAACTTTAAAAATTCAAAAAGAGCTTGAAGGCTGAATTTGGGCAAAAAAATGACCGTTGCATTTTATATCAATTTTAAATAATACCAAAGTTTTATTATTTATAAAAACTCCCATCTTCATTAAAAATACCACCTTATCCTATCTGATCATTTCCCTCGTTAATATCATGTTGCTTCCCCTTCTTGATAAACTGAAAAAATCTCTCACCAAATTATTGTGGCAATTTGCTTGGAAGCTATAGTAGAAGCTGTAGTAAAACCTATAATAGCTGATGCAGTAGCAGATGTAGTTCTACTGTGGTGTTGTGTAACCTTCTCAGTTTTACTATTGACATAGAAGTTGTAGTAGTAGATTTGCTAATTTTGTTTATGGTGGTAGTCTGAAGTGCCAAACGAGCTATGTGGACAATTTTGAATCTCCTTTTATAGAATTAATTAGGAATTTTATGTTGAAGGCCTTGAAGAAATAATCATTTTTTTAGAATATCCAATCTTTAGATTGGAAAAAGAGTCTAAGATTTGTTTCACATAATTATTAGTTTACTTTAGTTGGGTATTTTTTAATATTCTTAAAACATATGGGTCTGATTCATATTTCTATGTTTCTCAAACAAAAAATAAAATTTGTTTATAAAAAGTATGTCCAAACACATTTTTATCTTCAAATCAAATTTCATCCAAAAAGTAATTTTAAAAAATATTTAGGAATGTATGTCCAAACGCTAGCTAAGATTGGTGCTTAGAATAGGGTGCTTTTGCACTTCCCCCAAGAATTTGTCGATAGTTGAAGGACTACGAGCCCAAATTTCACTACTCCCCCCTACCCCTGCGCACACAACACATACACTAGTTGCCTGCCTTTCCCGCCATTTTTTCTCAAGGCCTTTACACAACCCCAAGGCGCTCAGAGAATATAGCCGTATTGGGGCAGTAGAATTGTAGTTGAGTTGCGTAAATGGAGGAGGATAGGGTTTTAGCGAAGCGATTACAAGCGGGTATTATCTCTAAAATCCGATTAGAAAATTTCATGTGTCATAGTAATCTCGAAATCGATTTCGGCGATTGGGTTAATTTCATCACTGGCCAAAACGGAAGTAAGTTCTCTCCCTCCCTCTCTTGTTTACTATTCTTCCTTATTATGTCTCATTCCTGAATAAGTTAGGGTCGGTTATATGAATCGTTACAACTCATGTCATGTCAATATTAAGCAAATACAAACAGAATGTACTAGAAGTTCCTATCAAGTTAGGGCTGGTTATATGAATCCTCACTAATTATGTTATTCTGTTGACACAACTCATCTCGTGTTAATATTAAGTACTAAATACAAATAGAAAGTACTAGAAGCTGCAATCAAGTTAGTGTCATTTATATGAATCCTCACTGATCTTTTACTTTGTTGACAACTCATCTCGTGGTTAAGATTAAATACTAAATACAAATGGAAAGTACTAGAAGCTCCAGTTCAGTTACGGTCGATTATATGAAACCTCATGGATCATGTTACTCTGTTGAAACAACTCATCTCGTGTTAATGTTAAGTAATTACAAATGGAAAGTACTAGAAGTTCTCTATCTTTTCTAAACATATAAATTTTAGAAGCGTAGGACCTACGTTAAAAATTCTACTTCAGTCCTATTTTATGTGGCATTGTTTGACTTAGCCCGGAGCTTAAGAAAGAAATGAAGAGTTTTTGAAACTTGTAGTCTAAAACAAATCATAGAAATTTGTGTGATTAGAAATCATTTCATTAAGGGTAAGATGAGAAGTTTAAAGTCAAATTGTTTCTAAATGTCGAAGTATGTCATTCTTTTTGGGATGAATTACAAAAGGAAAGTGTGCCACATAAAATGAGATGGAGAAAGTAATGAATATCATTACTTTGTGCTGGTGGGAGGTATGAAGTATCCCGTGGAATTAGTTGAGGTACGCGCAAGCTTGTGCAGGATACCTTTATGAGACCAGTAGACATGGGTGGAAATAAACTGCAATGATAACCACGGAAGACTAGGTTCAAATCCTAAGTGTGTTAAGCCTTGGTGAGCAAAGTAATCCAGTATAGCAGTAGGTGATGGAATGGTAAAGGTGCGCATGAGCGACATGGATACCTCCTTTATAATAAAATCATATGACTTTAGACCAAATAATGTAATTTCCAGTAATTTGCTTTGTTGTTTGTTATTCTTAATTGTTCAACGATGTTGTTTGAGATGAACTATTTGTTGTTTCTTACTGGCTTAGTATTGGTATAGGTGGGAAAAGTGCTATTCTGACAGCATTATGTGTGGCATTTGGTAGCCGTGCTAGAGGCACACAGAGGGCCAACACACTGAAGGATTTCATAAAGACGGGTTGCAGGTTTGTTGTTGTTTGATTTTCTTATCTTGCTACTTTGTCAAAGAAGCATTTATTATCCTCTTTTCCGGATTATTTAGAACTCCGGTATTTGGTGGAACAAGTTGTGAGTTACCATGCTAACTTGCTTTCCTTTTCTATTAATTTGTTTATCCTGATAATTATTTTCTATTAATTTGCTTATAAAGTGCTCTTTTTATCTATTCACAGCCATGCACTTGTTCATGTGGAAATGAAAAACCGAGGAGAGGATGCTTTCAAGGCTGAACTTTATGGTGACCTCATAATTATAGAGCGCAGGATTTCAGAGTCTACCAGTTCCATTATTCTAAAGAATTACCAAGGTTTCCTATAGTGATTTGGGTATCTCTTTCTAGTTGATAGATTATGGCAGTATTTGACATATAGAATATGTAAAGGACAGTAGTCCAAGCTTAAGTGATGTACAGAAGCTTATATACTGCTTTGTACAGAAAATATCTGTTAATTAAGATGTCATTGTCTTCGTGTGGTTATCATTGCTTCCCGAGATGGTCTATCTAGAAACCATACCTTACTCCCACAGGACTGATGTAATTAATAGCTTCATGGTTGCTTTTTCAAAATACTCCTCGTAAAGCTAGTTATTACCCATCAAGCTTCATTTTCAAAGTCCACCTGAAACTTATTCTCTTCTGAACTTGGTATGACAGTTTATTAGGGTCATCTTGGAGCACATTGATATGAAAAACTTTGTTTTGTTCTCGTGTTAGCTATGCTTTAGATTCACGTATAACTTGGATTGTTAACTGTTGTGTGCCCAGATGTATTTACAAATACTAATATATTCTCTTTCTGGCTCTGTTTGTTCTTTCTCTAAATTCCCAACTTTAGGAGTTTATTCCTGTTCTCTTGAAATTGATGACCTTGTTGGAGACCAAGCCAAGCAGCATTTATGCAACATATATTCAGTTATCAGTTCACATTCTAAATCATTGGCTTTTATGTCACTATTGATGATTCAGTTAACAGTCAAACACAAAAGAATTCTTCAAACTTCTGATTTATAATTACGGATACAAGAGTTCTAGTACACTATGTTACCTTGCTTGCTATCTCTTGCTTTACCGGATAGTAACTTATCGACTTCGTGCTGGCGCGACTTGTTTTTTCCTTCTTGCGGACCTTAACAGGTAAAAAGGTGGCCACCAAAAGAGAGGAACTCCAAGAGCTTGTAGTACATTTCAATGTGAGTGCCTGTCTAATACAGAATTTGTTCTCAATTGTACTGGGATAACTCATGCTTTACTTTGTTAAAGCCTGATAGACTTTTTGTGCCTAAAAAGTACGAATACGAGCAAGTGACATCTTTGTTTTTTGCCATTACTGAAACAAGGGTGTTTAGATGCAGTGCCTTTTTTAATTTTGCAGATTGATGTGGAAAATCCATGTGTAATAATGACTCAAGACAAAAGCAGGGAATTCCTACATTCAGGAAATGCCAAAGACAAGTTCAAGGTGAGTGGCATAATTTCTAGCATCATTAGGTGATGCTTTTGTATGTTGGTCCTCCACTGGATAACGTTCTTTTCTGCTTTATTCATATTTCATTCTGAGTTTAGAGGTTGGCCAGCTTTATTTGGTGAACTTTATGTTTTTCCTTCTTCTGTTTCTTGCTTTTACTTTATCAATGACAGCTGCTTAGGTGAAAGAGATCCTTTTAGTGACTAATCTGCCACTATCGGCATCCTTTTCAGTTCTTTTTCAAGGCAACACTACTTCAGCAAGTGGAAGATCTTCTTATCGGTATTGAGGATCAATTGAAACACGCAAATGAAGTGGTTGCTGAACTGGAGAAATCAATAAGTCCTATATTGAAGGAACTTGATGAGTTGCAAGGAAAGATAAAAAGCATGGAGCATATAGAGGAGATTTCTCATCAAGTAGACCTTTTGAAGAAGAAACTGGCATGGGCATGGGTCTACAATGTGGACAAGCAGTTACAAGATAAAAGTAAACGGATTGAGGAGCTGAAAGGACGGATTCCCACTTGTCAATCTCGGATAGATCAGCATCTTGTAAGTTCTCTGGTTTTGCTCAGAGAATGTTATTTAGAGAGTCAGAATGCCTTTGTTGCAACAATTTCTGGAAGTTTTGCTCTCCTCCGCATATGCTAATGGTGACTTCTTCATTTCTTTAATGTAATGCATAGTGCCGTGGCAATCCCGCTTTAATCAGTAGCAGCTGGGCTTGCTGCCTTTCTGGAGATGGTGCTGGCCTTGCTTTATTTCTGTACAAAGGATATGTGACTTTTCAAGTCTGATTCAGTGATTTGTCCTATTTTTTTCCTTCTCTTGTTTCACAAGACCTATATATCTGAAGGGAATAGGGGATATATCTTATTTCTCTGTCTCTCTCTCTCTCTCTCTCTCTCTCTCTCTCTATTCCAAAGTTCTATCTAGCTTGACTGAAATAGGGGATAAACATGATATTGTTGCTATTCTTTACCAAATTCATATAGCCCGTAGGTCTGTTGCTAGGTTAGTGGTAATGCTACAAGATGGGAACGTTCTCAGTTTCTTATTTGTTATCTGTGGTGAAATTTGGGTCTTTGGAATTTATCTTCTACCCTTTCTTTTTCTTTCTCTGTACTTACATAGTTCAATTGTCACTTCACATTGCTTGATTGTGTGATGTGTTATTCCTAGAACTATGTAGCAATCTAAACATACTTTGTTTGGTTGGCAGAGGAAGATGGAAGAATTGAACGATCAGTTGACCAAGAAGAAAGCTCAAATTGCTCATATGATGGAAAAGACATCAGAAGTGAGGAGGATGAGAGAAGAGTTCAAGCAGCATCTTTCTTTGGTAACTTAGCAATTCTTGTATAGTTTTGCTTGTGATTTGGATGGTGTCATTTGATGAGTATGATGATGAGATGAAGGATTATTATCATCCTGGTTCTGAGTTGTAGCTGATGTCTATTGTCTAGTTCTGCTATCCTTGTTTTTATACAACAACTATGCCTCCTTTTCAAATTAGTTCGGGTTTGGTATATGAATCCTCACTATCCATGTCGCTCCATCTAGACACTCGGTTCTTTATACTGAAAGAGATTTGCTCATTTCCTTTGTCTCCTTACATGATATCCATGTTGAGTTGGGAAATTTTGTTATCAGTATGTATACATGATATCCATGTTGAGTTGGGAATTTTTGTTATCAGTATGTATACATGGATCACCTTGACTAATGAACTATGCAGTACAAGAATGAACCTATTCTTGCCCTATTTTGCTTCTTCGGCTGTGTGTATTTCCTGCGGAAATGATTGAACACTGTATATATTCAAGTGTGTTTTCTCTACCTTGTAGCTTGATTGCCAAAACATTTCTAATCTATGTGAATTTCAATTGTTAGGCTACGAAAGAAAAGCTTGAACTGGAAGAGGAGCGTGGTCGTAGAGCTAATTACATCCAAAAAATGGCAAAACGGGTCAAGATGTTTGAACAACAAATACATGATATGGATGAGCAGAATACTAGAAATACACAGGTTCTGTACGCAGATTTTCTTTACCTCTGTGAATTGGTATTCTTTATTAGTTACCCATGACCATGAGGTCGCGATATGTATGGATGATTTGGTGGCTTTCGTAGAGAACCATATATTGATGTAGGTCCGTTACTTTGCCTTTTGGTATACGACTAGTATACGGGGGGTTTGCTCCCCTTCATTCATAAAATTATTTACCTTATCAAAATAATTAGTTCTTGATACACCCAGATTAGAGGTGGCAAAGTGGTTAAATAAAATGAGTATCCATCCAATTAGGCCCATTTTAAATGGGCTGGATATTGAGTTATTTTTAATTGGGTCAAAATGGATATTTTTTATTTTATCCATTAAGTTAAATGGATAAAATCATAATACCCACTTTACCCATTTGTCTACACTTCTACCTGACTACCCCATAAACCCACTTTACTCATAATTCATAAACCAGAATACCCACTTCATTCAAGTATTTTTAGTAAATTCCCCTTCAATATATTCTTGTTCTGGCTCATTTAAGGTGAGTCTTTTTTGATCCGTGTCTTAAATTTTATATTTTTCATTGGTGTTAATGGTGTAGATAATGTGTTTGATAAAAGTTTTAAACGAATTTTTATTATATGAAAATGTATAAGCTTGGTTTTAACTTTTAATCGAACCTAACATATACTACAACAATCGTTTATGAACCAAAACTTTCATCTTTTGTTATAAATTTCAACTTGTTTTCAAGATTGTAACTTTATTACTACTTGTCTTGTGTTTCGTTATTTCTTTCAGATGTTATACTTGATTGTAGTGTTAAAGAAAATGGATCTTGGGTCTAACTCAACCCTAAAAGCTAGCTCAAAGGGAGGAGGGTTGTCCAAGCCATATAAGGAGACCAAATTCCTCATCCACTTCCGATGTGGGACTCAACACCCCCTCGCACGCCCAGGCCTTTGGCAACTAGTGCGTGGATAATATGGGGGCCCAACATCGGTGAATAATTGGGATGAGCCTGGCTCTGATACCATGTCAAGTTTGTGAATCGTAATCAATATTGGAACAATCTCATCAAACCTTCAACCCTAGCTATGGGGAAATTTGGTTCTAGAACAACTTAGAGAGAGAAAGTAGATTGAGATGAATAATAGTCCTTACTCTTCCTCCTTCTCTCTACTTTCTCTCTCTAAGTTGTTCTAGAACCAAATTTCCCCATAGCTAGGGTTGAAGGTTTGATGAGATTGTTCCAATATTGATTACGATTCACAAACTTGACATGTAGTTCTTCAGTTGACTCCATTATATCATTTGCCTTTGAAGAATTTAATCTTTAATGTCAATTCTAAAAAATTCAGCTTAATTTCATGATTGTAACTTTATTGCTACTTGTCTTGTTTTTCTTATTGCTCTCAAGTGTTCTGATGGATTATGGTGCTTTAGTTCATTCTTTTAAATCATTTGCCTTTGAATATTTTGATCATTTGTTCAATAATTTCAGCTTAATATCAAGATTGTAACTTTATGTACTACTTTTCTTGTGTTTTTGTTGAATTCAGGTGTTCTGATTGATTGTGGTGCTACCGTTGATTCTATATTTAATGAACAAAAATGGGTGTTAGATACTAGTTTCATATCACAGTTGAGGTTCTTGATTCGACACTCTCAATTGTCCGAACATTTCCACTACAAAACAATGTTTTCAAGAAATTCTGCTATGATGTTCCCGTTTATCGTGGAGGGAAATACTTGGTTAGGACAACTTACTTCTATAGTGGGGTTAATGAGAATTTGAATTCTCCTGTGTTTGATCAAATTGTTGATGGAACTTTATGGAGTCCAGTGAATAAACATTCAATAGAGATATTTGTAAGTTGTAACACTTAGACTATGTCAAACAGTGGTAGAGACTTACTAAATTATGCCATACGTGAAAGATTTAGTTAAAACCGTGGTATCAAAATGCATGTTATAAGTTCTCTTCACTTTTATTCAAGAAGCCATGGATAACCATATTATCCATGACTCAACCCACTTTTTATCCGCATTAAATATGGGCTGGGTTGGATAATTATCCATTTTTATCTTTATCCATTTTTGACCGGCCCATATCCAATCCTACCCGCCCGTTTGCCAGTCCTAACCCAGATGTTGCAAACCTAGTATGAACGTATGCTTCTTATAAATAAAATGAAATTAAGCCCTTTTCAACCTCTTCTTTTATGTCTTTGGTTCAGAAATCCTGTGTCAGCCTTTCTTGATATGATGCGATGCCTAATTTGACAGTAGCGTTCTTGTATCTAAGCTAACAATAGTAAGTCTGCACTGTACAATATGGAATTTCCACTCTGGCATCTCAGAAGGCAGGGATGGGTGACACTTTCTTATGTGCTGACTTTGAGGGTAGGTAGTAATGATGTAGATAAATTTTAGTTACTTTCAAGTGGTGCTGTAATCACACAAGGTATTGTTCCATGAATGGGGCTAAGGCAGTAACTATTATTAGTATGCATTTCTCGCGCAAGGGCTGCATTTTTGGGAACATATGTTGGATCTGACTTTGACCTCAATAAATCTGATCCTCTTCCGTGAGTAGCATACTGTTTGATAAAAAAGTTACAGAAACGTACCTCCAGAGAAAGTGAATAAGGTGGGGTTTCAGATAATGTTTGTGCTTCTAGATAAAAGCTGGTGCTGTAATGTTCAGGTTCAATTGTGCGAGTCTGGTGTTGAGATTAAAGATATTCGTGTAGGGACAATGTGTGTTTCATTAAATGAATCTTCAGCTGGCTAAATGTGGGGGTGTTACCCTGTATATCTTGTGGAAGTGATTTACATTCTTACCTTCCAATCTGCTGCAGGCCGAAGAATATGATATGGAGGTGAAACTGAAGGAGTTCCAAGCAGAGGTTGACAATGCTAATGTTGTATTTCAAAGGTCATAGAATGTGGTTGAGAAATATTTGATTGTGTTACTGCTTGACTCCTTCATGAGTGCAGTTCCTTTCTTTTGAGAAATTATTCTCTTGATCCACCTGAAGTTCTGAAGCTGCAATATGGCAGGTTGAAGAATGAAGAAGATACATTGATAGAGAATATGAATCAGGTGAAGGATCAGATAAGCAATATTGTTCGTGAGGTATGCAGTTCTTAGCCGATTTTGCTGTGTAACAAGCATGAACAGTATGCTGAAAGCTTTCCTGAATTTGATAACCTTTTCATTCACTGCGGTATTCTTCTTTAGATGTTTTGTTACTTATATCATGACTAGATAGTTTCTGGCGGTTTGATCATTATTTGCTCTTCTCTTGGCAATGGAACGATAAACTAGTGGAGTCTGTACAACTTCTATGTCTCCGACTTCTTGATACTAGCTAATAATCTGTCAACATGGTACAGTTTGACAAGTCCTCACTGATTTTTTATGCTAATCGAGTATAAATGCTCTGCTAGTGAAAATGAAGCTTTCTCTCTGTGACAACCTAACCCACTACAACTTTAAAGCGCATCACTAGGGTCAACGACTTGTTTACTACTTTACTTATATACTCAGTATATTTTTCCGTGGTTTTGTGATGTGAGATTTACCTAGGATGTTGCATACATCTCCCCTCTTAGGGACTCAACATCCCCGCTGAGGTTTGCCCCACCATTTTTTCAAAGATGTGGATTTGCCTAAACTCCGAGGTTTGCCCCACCATCACGTAAGGTTGCACGCAAGCTGGTTTTGATACCATCTCTAAGGTTTACAATGTCGCCTCATAAATATACACAAACAGTTAGACTTTTCCATGCCATAAAACTATTTAGGGTCATCCTATATGGCTCTATCATGTTCCTTCAATCGTGGTTGGTTATACGCCTAGTAGTTTGGTCTGCTACACATTCAAATATCTTTGAACCATCACATAAGTTCCAACAACAATTCAGAGAAGAGGAATGCATCTTTGCAGTAGATGCCCACTTTGCAAGGAGAGTCCTGAAGATATTCGTCCCCTTTTCTTGCATTGTAATTTCTCATATCAGATTTGGAGAATGTTTTTTGCCATTTTGGGATTGTCTTGGACAATGCCTCTCTCCATTCTTGATTTTTTGCACAGTTGGAGAAGAGATGGTCTTAACAAGAAGGCTCATAAGCTTTGGAACACTATCCCTATGGTCATATGGTGGAGGATTTGGACAGAAAGGAACAATAGGATTTTTGAAGGCAAACATAGTAACGTACACAGCCTTAAGACTAGATGTATTTCTTTGCTAGCTTTTTGGTGCAACATGGCCTTTGCTAATGATGTAGACTCTTTGTTAGATTTGGTGGAGGCTTTGAGCATCGTGTAAATTATGAATGCACTATCTTTGTGCCTATACTTCATTTATAAAAAATCTTATCATTACCTATCAAAAAAAAAAAAAAAAAAACAATTCATTCATTCACAGAATATATCTGTTCCAACTTAAACTCCATTTTTAAGTTGATGGCTGCATTAATTTCTTTTTCGCATGTCGCTGAATTTTAAACCAAGATTTCAGCGTAATTCCACTTCTAAACCGTTGTTAAAAATGACCCTTTATCCCTTCGATTGATGTCCAACATCGTAAAGTGCATCAAAAGTGAATGAAGACTTACGGGCGTTACATTCTTCCCGATTTGAAAACATTCGTCATCGAATGTGAAAAGACTCGTGTCTGCGGTGTAAAAGAGATGCATATATTTTGTCGTCATGTACTCATGTTAGCTTTGACTTTCCACACACCCTCCACGGTAGGATGGTTCTTCTAAAGAACTTTTTTTTTTTTTTTTGGTTGAGAAAATGTTCTTACAAAGAACTTTTGTTGACAAGTTATATCTTTAGAACCTTATCTTGTCTTATAGTTTCTTAGTATCTTAGCCGACTTTGTCGACTTATGTGTGCTAGAGTGAGAGACAGTGTTGAAGGTCAGTCATGTACATAGAGCTCCTGAGACGTCTTCCAAAGCGTGCAATGACGTGCTAGTTCATATACATAATATGTGAATCACTGCCCTGGGCAATGTGTGGTACTTTGTTAGCACTCCTTTGGTCTACCAACGGTTTACTCATAGGAAATTTGAAAAATAGAAAAAGTAGTAGACATATTTCCTATTTTACTGCAGTAGTTATCTGCAGTAGGGGGTATTCCTCAACTTTCTCATTCCAGTATTATTAGGAGGTCAGGTCCTTGTGTTTAGGGGGTGGTTATCTTATCAGTAGTGTATATAAAGACTATTTTGATTCAATGAAATCTAAGCAGAAAATCATTCCAGTTTTTGTGTACTTTAACTCAAAAGATTGCAGGTTCCTCTCTTAACGAACTAGCACCATAGGTCGTCGAAAGAAAACGTCTTCTCAAACATCTGATATTATCTTGCGGCGTCTCATAACCATATCCATAACAGGGGACCGTAACATACTTGCACCTTTTGTGAAATTTGATCATTTCTAATCCACCACATTTATCTTAATGGCCACATTCTGTAACACTTATCTTTAACATATGTTGTGCTTTAGATGCCCAACATTCACTTCGATATAACATTGCTATTGCCAAGACTATTTAATAGAATTTTCCTGTCACTTAGATAGGTTTCCTTCTATTGCCTCACCCCGGAGGCACTGCTCCATTTATGTCATTCTTTTTAAATATATGTAATACATCTTCATCTATCATGCCTTTTTTCTGTAAGACTGAGTCGAGGTATTTGAATCATCTGCATTTAGGCACCAAATTCTGTTCTAAGTTTACCTTAACTTCTCTTTTTATGCAAACTAAATTGCAGTGCATGTATACTGCAATACGTACGCCACTTCTGTACTTTTTCTCGTTCCAAGTTTGGTTCCTTTTTGACAACTGTTTGGAACATCCTTCAATTTAATTTGCTGTACTTTCTCATAGGAAAGTTAACGGATGACTGAGTAACTTTTTCCTAATTTATTTCAATTTCCTCTTAATTTTCATTTTTAGATGCAATTCATATTCTTTTGCTTTGGGAATCATGGATTTATACTTTTTTGGTTGTTTTAGATTGATGAGAATGAAAAGAAGGAATCTGGCTTACGTTCTCGCATTCGTGAGCTTCAACTTCATCAAAGCAACAAGGTATCTTCGTTCTAGTCTGTTGAGTAGTGTACTTCTTGGAATTTCATTATTCTTCTTGACAAGCTGCCTAGCTTGAAGAGAGGAAATTCATTTTGCAAATTTCTTTGTGTCTCCAGCCCTAAAAGTTGACACTTTGGTTGTCATTTAAATTTATTAATTGGGTTTGAATCTTGACACTGCCGTATGTTTTTCGATTGAGCTATGGGTACATGGTAGATGAACCATTTCATTTACCACGTTCAACAATCGTTTTGAAGATTGTCCTTTAGAATCGTTTTTTTGACCTTCAAGAGCTCAAATATGGAGACATACGATAGCTAAGAGAATTTCTAGACCCGGGACACTATATATCTCAGTCATGTATAATGCCATTTTGTTTGCAAGCACTCCTTTTTTTTCTTATTATCATATAGAATCAATGCAAAGAATACCTCAGTCTTCTATATGATTTTGCTTGTCATTTCTGTTTGAGATTTACCTCTGCATTCTTTATCATATTATATGGTGGTAGGCTAGGTTTTCATCTTTCACTAAAATAAATTTTCTGTGTTGAATGTTGTTTAACTGATGTTAGTAGACTGAGGGCGGGGAATTGGCATGATGATAGCTGTATATACATGAGCAAGTTGAGTCCTGCAGTTTCTTTGTTTGTTTTGTGTCAGCCATGTGTGTAACTTTTCCTGTTTGTTTGTGTTTGTGTATTAGCATCTACAGAAGTTGACTGTGGAGTGGGGTAGGTTCTAAATATAGTCTCGTTATAAATATTACTCAGTTATCAAAAAAGCAAGTGTAGGGCATATTGAATACACCAATCTTATTATTTTTAGTGCAAAATAATAGATCAGGAAAGAATGAATCATTAAAGAACATCTCCTACAATGTTGGTTTCTTAGAGACATGGTTAAGAAGTGGAAAAACCAGTGCTGTGCTAGTTGCTGTAATCTTTCACCTACAAATGAACATACATTTGCCCTCTGGGCGTGCTGGTTTCATGTCATCTCTCTCTTGCAATCATTTTAGCCTTGAACCCATTGTGGTAACTAATGCTAAATATAGTAAGCTTAAACCGTTTTGTTCTAGGATTGTTTTAACTACATATTGGATCGTTCTACAAACACATTTAAGGGAAATTTTCATTAGAACTTTATCCAAAGCAGGGGATGGCTGGATGATAAAGTTCAAGATGTTTGGTCGGGGCATATCATAACTTCCTCCGTGTTTAACTGTTTCGGTTAACACAGAGGTTGGCTTAGCTCAAGATAACACACCACAGGATTGGAAGTTAGATCTCACAAGAAATTGTTAGGATTGGAGAATTGACTGGATATCTTGTTAACTGGAAAACGTCGGGGAACTAATAGCAGAATCTGACCCCTTGATGAATGGAGTAAGACGTCAGTGAAGTCTTGTTATACTGCATTGCAAGGAAATGAATGGTCATTAATGAGTGTCATTGGAGATGAATATGGGAAAACAAACCTCCTCTAACGGTGATGTGCTACTTCTGGACTGCTGCATGTACATGATGGCTGTCCGATTAGGTGTATGAATGGGTTACCGCTATGTGCAATGGGTGTATCATACAGCTTTGAAGATTGAGGAAACAGACTATATATTTTACCAGTGTATCAGTGTAAGATCATCATGGAACATGTTGCTTAAGTGGTTGATGAAGCTCTTTCGAGCTGGTCAGGTAGGAGACTGGGAAACAATTTGGAAATATTTGGAACAAAATGGATTGTTCGGAAAGAGAGAACAGAAGGAGTAGCAAACAACCTTAAAACACATATCCTTGTGTTTTTTAATTTTTTGACTTCTTGGTACAAAATGAGAGATGTATGCAGTAACTTATCAAGAAAATTAGAAAACAACTTTGTTTTTTTTGTCAGTAAAACGGAAAGAAACTTTCTTTCTGTTGAAGATTTTCTTCTTAAAAAATCATAGGTTATGTGGTGCCTGTTCATGACTGTTGTAAGTAGTAAATATGTCTTGTGGTTTTTGGTCCATATCTGGTAACTTAAGAATTTGTATAAGAATATATATGGGAGGAAAAAATCAAATTAACTTATTTGCATTTCTTAATTTTCTTAAATCATGTTTTTTTCCGGCTCTTTAGCACTAATTCTCTTTTCTCAGGTTACAGCCTTTGGAGGAAGTAGAGTGATGGGCCTCCTGGAGGTTATTGAAAGACATCATAGAAGGTTCAACAAGGCACCGATTGGTCCAATAGGTGCTCATGTGGTATGTAATGGAGAAAAATCATTGTAAATTGGTGAAGCATCTTGTCCTGCCTTTTTTTTTTGGGAGAAAGGTAACTGTATATCCATCAAACACTAAGACGGTGCTGGTATAAATATTTAATATTACAGTGTGCCTTTACGAGGATTCAAAAAATTCTAGTAGGAATTCTGCATCATCTACGTAAGATTCTTTACACCAGAAACGAAAATTCAAGAATCAGTTCATCTTAATTCCTTGTTAGAAGCTACATTTGTCATCAAAACACTTTGCATTTTCTTCCCATATAAGCCACCAAATGCAAGGGACCGTACCCTACCACTTCAACTGTTTTCCAGCTCTTACTGCATAGTTTCAGCAGCACATCAGGTGCTTTATATTTCTAGGCGTCACCCATTTATTACCAGCCAAAGTTAGAAATAACTGCCACAGGGTATCAGTGACCCTACAGTGAATTAATGTTCTCAGAATCCTCTTGGTAAAGGAAACACCTGGAAGTCACCTGTTTTCGTCTTTTCTACAAATTTTCATGTGTTAAAAATGCTTTCGTGACGAGTCACCAAGAAAAGCACACCAGTGTGAAAGGTGTTTTGACTTGCCAAATGGATTTCCAGGGCCATCCAGGATTTGTGTTTCCATCTGCAGTTGCAACTGCTGCCATTCCATGTGAGCGAGTCTGGTGCACTGTTTGTACCTTGAAACACTTCCAAGGTCTTTAGGAACTCAGTCACCCTCCCAACTTCCCAATCATTTACTAATCTTCTGAAGGAGAATATCCATCCCAGCTGGCTCCACGTGTATTCACGAGTAGCTTCAGGGGCAGTAACCTAACTGAACTAATTAGGGAACAAGTAATCTAGAGGCCCATGACCTAACCAGTTGTAACTCCTGGAGATCACTCTTCTCTCGTTACCAATACTTAATCCAGTATTAACAAAAGGTTTCTCCAGTGCTTTCCAATAGCTGTCCATATACTTGTTCCGACAGGTGACATGCCAGGATTAATACACCGTTGTCCCTGTTGTCTATATTTCTGATCACCACCCTCCCCCACAAAGTCTTGTCTTCACTCTTCAGTGTTATCTCCACAGCCACTTCCACAAAAGACTCTTGTTGTGCCTCTTCAAGTTCCTAACTTCTAGAAGATGGAAACACCTGATCTCGCTAGTTCCTTGCCAAATAGAGTTTCTTCTCAGCAAGTCCAATCTCTTCTGCACCTCGGCAGGTAAGAGGAACAAAGACAGAACATATGTAGGTAAAGAATCCAAAATGATTACCAGTGTAATCCAACCCCATAGGATAAGTATTGATTCTTTCATCTAGCTAACCTCTTTTCAGACTTATCAATTACCCCATCAGAAATCTCCATAGCCTTAAATTTTGTCCCCCTAGTGCAAGTCCTCCATAAATAGTTGGTATTGAACCAATTTCATATCCCGAAATACCTGCCAACTCCTATATGCTTACCGTCTATGGACGGAGCAGAGTGGGGGCTTATCTATTGAGCTTCAAACAATGCATCTCTATCCTCGGGGATTTCTCGGTTGTAACAAATTTATGCTAGGAAATAGGTTGTTGACTTGACCTCCTTGCTACTCTTTAGATCTACGAGAGATCCCCCTCCCTTTGTCACAGCTGGGGGCATGTGCCCTTTTAGATTGTTTACCTATTGTAGTGATTTCGCATATATGTTCATCTGTAGCTTGTTTACTTCGTAATGACATTCCCCCCTCTTGTTTCTTTTGCCTTCTTTACACATGCTCGGACTCGAAGATTTCTTTGTGGTGGAAGTTGGAACTATGATGTCTCTGTTTGGATTTTGTCTAGTGGTTAGTTTTGACAGCTCATGCTAAGCCTTTATCAGCTTGTTATTGCAGACCTTGGTTGATGGTGACAAGTGGGGTATTGCTATTGAAAGTGCAATTGGACCGCTGCTTAATGCTTTTATTGTAACAGATCATAAAGATTCCCTTACATTAAGAGCATGTGCAAGAGAAGCGAATTATAATAACTTACAAATCATCATTTATGAGTTCTCCAGACCAAGGTAATGATCTTTCTGTATGCGGGGGGTGGGGGGGGGGGGGTGGGTTGTGTTGGTAGGGATGGTTATGTCACTTTGTTGATGGAACTTATACCAGTCACTTTTGGGGAGATTGATACTTGTGGTTTATCTTCTGTTAATTGGGTTATTTAGCAGGGTTTTGCTTGTATTTATTGGTGTAGGTTGAGAATTCCAGATCATATGCTTCCCCAGACTCATCATCCAACAGCAATTTCTGTTCTACGTTCAGACAATCCTACAGTCTTAAACGTCTTGATTGATGTGGTAATGTTGCTATTCCTTTGGGGAAATTTATTCCCAATAATTACCAAAGCTAAGATCCTCTTTAGTTTTGATTGGGGTTCTTTCCCTGGTGTTGAACTTAGTCACTGTTGTATCCTATTTTGCTATATTTAGGTTAGCTAGGCTGACTCTGCCTTGGTATTTCCTGTATCTTATTAGGGTACTGCTGAGAGGCAAGTGCTCGTTAAAGACTATGATGCTGGAAAAGCAGTTACTTTTGAGCAACGGATTTCAAATTTGAAGGAGGTTTATACTTCCGACGGGTACAAAATGTAATATTATATGGTCTCTCATATGCCGCTTAATTTTCGTTTGTCTTGTTGAAGATAAGAATTAAGTAAACAAAGTGTGCTTTCTCTAATAGCTTAAGAGATAGTCACACACTTCAATATTACTCAAATGTTTTCCTATAACCCCGTGAGTAGCTTCCCACGAGCCAGTCCAGGATATTGGCTAAGCTGAACATAGCTCATGTATAGATTCAACAAAGTACTTGGCGGGTGGAATTTTGCCAATCGGCTTTTGATTTATTCCAGATATAATTTAACCTATACAGTGCTTTCCTTTGGTTGGTTTTGTGTTCAGCTGTTTATGATGACTAGCCTGACGCCCTAAACGTATCCAAAGTTTTCATGTACCAATGCCAACAGAAAGCAAGTCTAATAAGGACGTTCTTTATTTCATGGAGAACATCGTCTTCCACTTGACCATCGTGTTAATTCAAGACGGCTTAAAAATATAGTTTGCATTTAGTGAACCTTGATTATCTAATTTAATTGTTTACTCTCTTCGCATTTTGTTTTAGTTTTGATTGGATATAAGAATACATGTTGTACTGACATGATTAGCATACTTGAAACATCCTAGGTTTTCGCGGGGGCCAGTCCAGACTATTCTTCCACCAATGAAGAATGTGAGGGGTGGACGTCTTTCTGGTTCATATGACAATCTAATTAAAACTCTAGAAAGCGAAGCATTTGAGGCACAGAAAGAAGCTCGAGAAACCAGGGGGGTGAAGAGGAGTATTGATGAAGAGCTTCGAGGACTCCATGATAATCTGCAAAGCACTAAGGTACTCGATATTTTTTGCTACATGCACTTTCCAACAGAATATTAGCTTTTACTTCCTTTCTAAAGAAGTTACAAGTTTCATTTTGGTATTACTTATGAGAAGAAAAAACACTTTCCTCCTTTCACCAGTTCAGACCGATATATGTGAGATTAGTGTTTTGAATGAAATAACCAACTATTGATATGACAATTAGTTCTTGCTCCTGTAGAAGAGGCGCCTTGATGCAGAGCGAAATTTGAGGTCCAAGGAGTTCCGCTTGCGAGATTTTAAGAAGTCGTGTGTTGCAGAATCTAGCTCCGCAGCTACTTCAACAGTAGATGAGCTTCATCTAGAGCTATCGGTCTGTTCCTCTTGCCATCCCTCTCCTGCTAAAACTTTTTCATCGGTTTCTTGGGTTCAGTTTCAAATCAATGTACTCTCTATCTTTTAGAAGGTAATCCAGTGTAGCTTTATCTTCTTGAAAACAATGTACAGAAAATTCGTGATGAGATGCATGAACGAGAAAATTCGTTGGAAAAGCTTCTAGTGAGGTTGAACGAAGCAAACACCAAAACTGATGATGTCAAAACATCCTTTGAAAATTTGTGTGGTATGTCATATTTTACTTTCTTTTTCAGGTGGAATATCTCCATATTTACTCTCTTATATGCCTTCGTCTTTTAAAATTCCCTTCCATTCTTAAATTTAGAATCAGCAAAAGTGGAATTTGACGCCTTGGAAGAAGCAGAACGTGAGCTAATGGCAATTGATAAAGATTTAAAAGATGCAGAATTGGTTCGCCTACTTTTCTTCTTTTTATTGATACTTCATATTCATCTTTTACCATGCCGTGAAGTTTAATTGTATTCATGAATGCATTACAATTTTAACTCTTAATGCAGAAGAAGAATCATTATGAAGATGTAATGAGTACGAAAGTTCTCTCCCAACTCAAAGGAGCAGAAGCAGAATATCGGGAGCTTGAGCACAATCGTAAGGTACTCCTTTTCGCTCTGTTCATATCCACATGAATTCTATGAACACTAATTGGGATTCACTAAGATACTATTTACAGTACTACTACTGTTACCTTTCTCACAAAAAAAAAAAAAAAACTATTTACTGTACTACTTGATCAAAATAAAATATCATTTATGGTACTCCATTATCTGCTTCGCTTGTGAACTTAACTAGTTAACTTATTGGCCCGAAAAGCTTGATGAAGTGTTTAAACACAGAGGCTCTTAATTAATTAGAATATTTTACTGTATACTAATCGACAATTTTGGCTTTTGTAGTTCCTGTTCTAATAGTAAATGATTTTCATTATGAGTTTATGATGTTTTCATCTTAGTAGTTAGTACCACTCTAATTTTATTGTTGGGCCTATATATGTGATCTCTATTCTTTGCTAAATAAATTCTAGCTAGAAAATGAATATCAAATCTTCCACATTGTATTAAGCGTAGCTGGAAGCTATTCGTGCAATGGAAAGAGACATACTTTTAATTCTTTCTTTATTCTAAGAAGATTTCTTTTTTGAGAGTACTATCGCACATAGACTCAAGTGTTTCAGAATATATTAAAAAAGTTGATTGTCTTATATCTTAAACTTTCATGAAATTGCTTAAATGGGGAGATTCTAATTAAGTTGTGGAATTCATTAGATGTGTAATTTGTTAAGTTGCTATATTGAGAGAGCGATAATTAGGGGATTAGTTCAATTACTGGTCGAACTATCTGCTTAGATCTGAGAAGGAACTTTATTTGAAGTATGTGTCTTGTTGAAGGGGCTTAAATTTTAGCATTAATGGTTAAGCATGCCATAGGTCTCCCCCCCCCCCCCCCCCCTCTCTCTCTCTCTCTCTCTCTCTCTCTCTCTCTCTCTCTCTCTCTCTCTTAACTCTAGCTTTTATTTCATGTCACAAAAAGCATCTTATATTACCTTGCTTTAACTGTTATATACACACACACACACACACACCCACTTGCTTTAACTGTATCCCTGGCCTGCAGGAAAGCTACAAAAAAGCTTCAATAATCTGTCCTGAAAGTGAAATTGAAACTTTAGGAGGCTGTGATGGAAGCACTCCAGAGCAATTAAGTGCCCAATTAACTAGGCTAAGTCAAAGACTTCAGCAAGAAAGTCAGAGGTAACAATTGACTTGTTTGATAGTTTACCAATTCTATCTCATTTATGAAACTTCTTTGCAGACATCCTGAGTCCATTGAGGATCTCCGCATGTTGTACAACAAAAAAGAACGTAAAATTCTAAGAAAGCAGCAAACTTACAAAGCATTTCGTGAGAAACTGGGTGTAAGTTACCTCATTTTTTGTTATAGTCCACTCTCATTCATCTGAAAAAGATTTTCTTTTTAGAGGGATGATAGGGAAGCAGTTTTTATGGTTACAGAGGCTTTAGTAAGGCTACTCAAGTTGTGCTATATATGAAAACTGTTCTGTTTTTACTTTGTCATCATCCTATAGTATGTTCATCCGACCAATATGAATTGTTTGTTCCTCACGGAATCTTGTTTCTTTATCCTGTTTAGGAGGGTCGCTTTTGTGGAAACCACTATACAGTTTTTGATAGGTTTCATTTGTGTTATCGGTACTGCATATCTTTCATTGAACAAGGGGGTAAATAGAGATGTCACAAAATACCACCAACGTTGCCTGTGTACTAGCTGTAGGAAAGGGGGTGGCAGAAAAATCAAATTATGTTCTGACACTTGGATAGAACATGCACCACCCAAAGGGTTGTTCCCAGTTTTCCACGGATTTGCTGAGAATCACGAGGCACGATAGGTTTATGCAGAAGGGTTCAATCTTGTTGCTGAAATTGTGTTCAGGAGGGTATGCAATTTATGGAAGATGGATCATATGGACAGATTGCTTACCATGTTACAAACTATATGCCACTATGCTAATGGCGAGATGAAATGTTATGGAATTGTGAGATAGACACTAGGTTAATGTGAGGTTCTTCTACTGAGTTCTTGTAGGTACTGAGGAAAATGAAGGTACTTTCCCATGGAAAACCATTGGCGAATAAAGACCTCTAAAGACTTAACATTTTTTTTTTTTTTTTTTTGGCGTCTATGAAATAACTTGATTCTATATTGATGACCTGAAGAAAGGGGTAGGAAGATGTGTAATAGATATTACATGTGCAAGAAGGAAGAGGAAACAGCAAAATAGTAAAGCACCTCTTCCTACATTGTCACATGGCTGAGGGTTTGTCGATGATGTCCCTGGTTCTTTTTATTATATAATTGGCTTACTTCATGGATAGGTCACTCACTCAGAGGAAGGTCAGGCAGCCACAGGAAGTGATACCTTTATGTATTTCATGGAACATTGTTTTTAATTGTTGATTGCTGAATGTAATGCATGGAACTTAGAAGGAAAGGAATTGAACTTTTAGAAAACAAAGTCCACATCCAATTTGAAATAAAGCTGCCTCAGAAATGTGTCTGTGTTGATTAATCAAACTGATGTATTAACTTAGAAATATTTGCTTAGTAAAGCTCTTTTCAGATTTAGGCATGTTAAGCACTACGTAGCACGAAGAAGGCATTCTTTTGAAATGTTATTAAGTTCTCTTTTCCGTCAAAGAAATCTCCAGACCAAGGTTTCCCCTTATAAAGCCAAGAACTCTATAGTGTTTACGGTTCTAGACCAAAGCTATTGACTATTCGTCAAGGCTCTTGTCAATTCTCTTTTATCTACCAATTTTTAAACAGTAATATGGTTTCTGGGGCATGTAATGTAAGAAACATTATGGGGTTGTGGTTCATAAGTAGTTATACAAGGATTATAATGCAAGGATTGTTATAAGAAGATTAATAATACCCGTACAGCTAATAGCTATATTAGCTATCCCATGTATCAAATATAAGATAATACCTGAATTGATATATAAGGTATACAGTTAGTTATACTTGAAATAAAATGGCAGCGTACTAAAGGATAACTAATACCAAAGTTTGTACTGGGAAAGATTTTCCTTATCCTTCCAACCGAAGGACCCTGATGGCTGTTTTGCTCTTGATACGGTTAAGTGCTATCCTGTTGGTCCAGACTCGAACATTACTGAATTTTGAAATACCGTGTGTTTTTCCCTTTTTTTTTTTTTTTGGGTCTTATACGTTGCCTGTAATTAGATAATTGTTGGGATTATACATAGAGTACGAAGTACTTGCTATTGGATTACCTACTAAGGAAGTGACTGTTCAATAAAGATTAATGAAAATTATACATCTAATTCTCAGCTTTTGTACCTGTTGAGTTAATTGGAATGCATTGAAAAGCTCATCATTTTAAGGTCAAGTATCTTGACCTCCAATTTCACTTAAGTTTCTGCCTCGCAGCAGAGTTGGTGAGGCAATGCCTCCTTAAGCTAGATGTATGAAACATTGAATAGTGTTTCTTCTTCCTTGTTTATAATTGTTAGTTTAATTCTTGCAGTTCAAACAGTATTTGTCCCTTTATGTGGAATCATTGACTTTCTTACCTAATTCTCGTTGCCTTTCTTATTGCTTCGTCTAATATTGGTAGTCATTATCATTTGAAGTTTCTTTTGCCCGTTTACTTAGGGCTAATGTACTCCATCTTGTTTCTTGCTTTTTCTATTTGTAAGATTTAACCTAGTAACAATCTTTTTAACATGTTGTCAGGCATGCAACAAAGCCCTCGAGCTACGATGGAGCAAATTCCAGAGAAATGCAACTCTTTTGAAGCGCCAATTGACATGGCAGTATGATCTCTATCACATATATATTACTCTTATGTAGGACGTTTCTTTGACCATTTCCTTCACATCTCAATTTTCTTGATTGCTAATTTTGCATTAGATTTAATGGCCATTTGGGTAAGAAAGGGATCAGTGGACACATCAAAGTTTGTTATGAAGAGAAGACCCTTTCAATAGAGGTGACTTGAACTAAGTTGGCATGGTTCTATTTACCTAAGCTGTACATTTTTATTATATGTCAACCATTTATTTTAAAGTTTAGTTCCCATTCTTTTCTTTCCGTTTTTCCCCTTCTTTTCACACTCTGAAATCTTTCAGGTGAAAATGCCCCAAGATGCATCAAGCAGCAGTGTTCGTGACACACGAGGACTTTCAGGTTTCTTTATCATTATTTACAAATATGTATAGATTTACACAGATCAATCAATTGACTAAGCCTCAATTCATAACTAGTTGGGCTAAACATTGTGATTGCATGTGGTAGTGGTTTTGGAAGGAGCAGTATTCGTGAACATCTTGAGAAATATCAAATTTAGATAATAAAATTTGGTATGGGGACTGGTCTGTTGCTCTAAGCCTGTAAAGTCTTTTTCGCTATGGCTGGAAATACTCTACTAAGAATAGATGTGGATGCATAGAGGATGTAAAGAGAGGTTGCATAAGATGGTTTGGTCATGTACTCCGTAAACCTAACAAGAGCGGCTCCCTGGTTTGCTACAGGCAACTTAATATTTGGCCTGCGGTGCTCTTTTGAGGGGGGCAGTCCCATGCTGGTTAAAATCCTCATGGAGAGGGGCCTGGCCGGACCCTTGGCCTCTAACCCTATGTGGGTCAGTCAGTGGGCTGGTCCAATCTCGTTTTAATCTTTCTTTTTCAAAAATTTTCTTGCACAATTTAAAATTTCCCACAAATGTTTTTCATTTTTATTCATAAAGTAACTTTTAGTCATTTTATTCCTCTTCTAGTGGTGTTTTGTCGTTTTATTCCTTAGTATACCTACTATGATGCTTACATTTTCAGGGACCATAAACAATTATATCGTAGTTATTTTTTATTTACATGCTATAATTCTAGCTCTTCATCGATTAGATAATGAATTCTTTCTCCTGGCTATTTGGATTGGATGCTTTCTTTGTGAAACCTGGTAAATATATCTTACGAGAAACTGGTGCTTTGTTCTGATGTAAAATCAGGTGGAGAACGCTCCTTCTCAACTTTGTGCTTTGCACTTGCTCTTCATGAGATGACTGAAGCTCCATTTAGAGCAATGGATGAGTTTGATGTATTTATGGTAAGTTTTACAACTTGGCTTTCTTTCTTTAACTTTCTCAGAAAATGTGTTACTTTTTCCTTCTTTTTTTTTTGGGGGGGGGGGGGGGGGGGGGTGGCGGCTACGAATTGCTGTTTGTGCCCTTAGTTATTGCTTTGTTCTGGTTTTAGTCCCTGTATTTTCATATGAACACATTTGACCTATAATAGACAGAATATGCTCTTTTAGTCCAACCACTTATTGAAACTAGCTGAAGTTTTCTTCTACTAATGGACATGGTTTTGTCCTTGTCAACCTAGGCACTTCCTCCTTTAGTCGGCACCAATATCAGCTGTTTATACCCATTGGTGCTTTCAATTTGAAACAAAGGAAATCCTAGATATAGTTCTAAACGTCATAATTCATGGCTACCATATTTTTTATTAGTGGCTTACGTCAGCTTCTTGTTAGATTTAAAGCCTCCAATCAGAGATCCAAATGACTTGGAGAATGTGACTGCCCTTCAAGGCAATTGGGGTAGTGTTTCCACCTACAGGATGCCAAAGTGGACAGTCCTCCATTGATAAATCTCCATGTTCAACTCAAGGGCATCGTCAGTGTCATAATCCATTTCCCCCATCGCTCCCAGCCTCATAGAGAACTTAGAGTTGAGCATGACGAGTACAAGTTGGAGACTTGTGTATACATGTCTAGTGCATCTTGCATATTGAATATTGATATATGAATTGCGATTTTTTACGAATCAAAAAAGTATATATATGATTTTGATTTGTCATAGAGTGAAAAAGCTAAGTCATAGTTATTGTCTTTCACTCTCGACCATTAAATTGCTACCTGTTCCTTTATTTTAACAAAAGGCTAATAAGAAGTGTCTTTCTCTGTTAGACAAATGAATATGTATTGCCCCAGGGCTTTGGTCTAGCGGTAAGAGTGCAACACATATTAGGCACACGTTACTGTTCAACCCTGCCTCAGATAAAAGCTTGGTATTTAGGTGGAGAAGTGTAGATAGGCAGGTCCATCATCCACTAAGTTTTGAAACCTACGCCGCTGGTTCTCCGGGGTTTTCTCAGTTATCAAAAATATATATAGCTCAGGCCTCAAGAGTCAGATTGATTAATGCAGATGCTGCATGAGACGATTGTGAAACTTGAGGTGCTCAGGTGTAGATCAGATCAGATCCTCGTAGATTAATGGCACACCCCCTCCCCCACATGTATCTGAAGATGGATGGATCTTTGTTGCAAGTATGGTGCAGTATACTCTGTCTTAATGGAGGATTGGGTTTTGATTATCTGTTCCTAATCATGCGCAAGGACTTTTCTATTTGTTTGTGTTAAAGAAAATGGACCTTGGGCCTAACTCAGCCCCAAAAGCTAGCTCATGAGGTGAGGATTGCCCAAGACCATATAAAGAGGCCAAGGAAACCCACTCCCACCGATGTGGGACAAACTCAACAGTTTTTTACTTATCTGTTATGCTTCTATATATTCTAGTAAGTACATAGGGCACAGGTTTGATTGCTCTAAAACACTGTAGAGAAACAGCTAGTTTGTTGCAATCAGTAACTTTCTGTCAATGTACAGGATGCGGTTAGCAGAAAAATCAGCCTAGATTCTGTCGTGGATTTTGCATTGGCACAAGGATCTCAGTGGATATTTATTACCCCTCATGACATCAGGTAAACTCAAAGCAGAAATAATATTGTCTAGTAAACTGGCAGCCTGATTCTTTGCTTTCCCTTAGCTGTACTGCTGCCTGCTTAGTTTGATTAGACTGATAATGGACTTAAGCCATGTACGAATGAGTGTTGGTCTCTCTTCAATTTTCGCAGTCTACATCCAAGTCCTTTGGAGTCAGTTTTTATATTACTGGTGTATTTGACACTCAACAAATCGAAATGCTTATTTTTCTATAGGCTCATCCACTCCCTCACCCCCTCTTTAAAGATTACTTTATTGTCATTAGTCAGTATAAAAACCTTCATCTGGACTAATTGTGTCCTGTTAGAAAAGGAAAAGGTGGGATAATGGGTATTTCTTTGTAGACAGATCAGATTGGATTAATTAAATCACTGGAATACGACAAACAAAATTTTTGATTTCTTTTGATTTGAATTGGTTGCAATGCTGATCCATTCAACATTTTCTTGTATTCAGTATGGTGAAGCAGGATGAGAAAGTAAAGAAGCAGCAAATGGCGGCTCCTCGTGCCTGATTGCTTAGCACTTTCTTTTGTGGGAGATGGTTAATTTTGGTGTTTTCTGTTGGGCATGAAAAAGAGTTCGATAGTAAAAGAGACGTCTTATTTATCTACTCTTTGTATTTGTCCCATGTAATTTGACACAGTTAAATAGACTGTCTGATACGAAATCTACTGCCATAGCATATTCTTTTGAAATGTAAAACGTGAAGGTGATTGCTATTTAATGTAATGTGTTCTATGTTTACTCTTGTTCCTAAGTTATTTTTATTTTTTATTTTTTTTTATTTTTTTATTTTTAGAGTGTTCTCTTGGTTAAGCTTTTGGTTATTGAATGAATCCACAGAATTTTTTTTTAAGCATAACGCAGATTAGCATAATAATAGATGTTAGTAGATTATGTGAAAATGGAGTAAAATACTTAAAAGGTCACTCAACTTTGAAAAATGTGTGACCAAAGTCACTTTGCTTTGAATTGTACTAATAAAGTCACTCAACTTAAGGTAATTCTCACCAAAAGTCATTGTAACCGAATTTTGCACAATCATCTTACCGAAAATCTGACATGACATTTTTATTTTTAATTATATATACATGTGTCATACTTTATTTTCCATGTAGGATTTTATAATAAGTTGATTAACCCAACTCTTAATCCATAACCCATTTCTCTTCCACATATTTTCGGATCCATCTCCTTTTTCAAAATGGATGGTCTAGATTTAATGAAGTAAAACTAAATATTTGACCATGGTTAGAAAAATATATCTTCCTATTTTAAATTCAAAGCATCTATCCTATCTTATAATTTAGTAGCAAATTTCATCCCTCCTCCTAAATTATTTTTCGGTCTCCAAAATTTTCGTTTATTTATTGTTTTAATAAAATTTTATTTTTGCTAATCCAATCTCAAACATATAACAGAAAATCAAAAATAGTGTTAAACTATTTGCAAGTGATAACATCGTAATGAATAGAATTAACAAGACAAGATTTAATAATGTCAATTTACTCAAATAACAATATACGAAGAAATTCTTTTCACACAATCACATAAGTTAAAACTAGTTGCGAAGATAGTGCCTAATATTATGCTCATAGATATTCACATTTTATCTTGGAAAGAAACTTTCCAACCAATTCATAATACTTATAGAAATCACATAGATCTTCTGCACTTCTATATCTAAAATAAGATGAGTTTGTTTAACAATTAATGTAATTTTTATTTAAAATGATTCTTAATTTTTTGAGTGCACATTGTCGAACAATAATAAAAAATTACAAATTGAATTTGAAATAGAAAGATATTTTGTCCAAACCATAGTTAAATACCTTTATTTACCCTATTAAATCTAGAACATTGGTTTTAAGGAGGGCCAAGTGTCATTCATCCAAATAAGAAATTAAAATGGAGACACTAGATAAAATATATATTTAACTATCTATTATATTTAACTAATCTACCTATTATCTATTATATAAAATATATATTTAACTAATAGATTTGAAAAAAATAATGATTCTAACCATAACTAATTAAAGAGTTAAGTACTTGAAAGAGTAGTAAAGCTAATATTTCGACTGTACCCGTAGAAATTTAGCAATGACACAATAATCTATTATTGTAATAATTTAAAAGAACACTTTCCAAATTCTTAGAAAATAATTCAACTTATTATAAAATCCTATATGGAAAATAAAGTATGCCACATGTATATATAATTAAAAATGAAAATGCCATGTCAGATTTTCGGTGAGATGATTGTGCAAAATCTGGTTACAATGACTTTTGGTGAGAATTACCTTAAGTTGAGTGACTTTATTAGTACAATTCAAAGTAAAGTGACTTTGGTCACACATTTCTCAAAGTTGAGTGACCTTTTAAGTATTTTACTCGTGAAAATGCTTACTGAAAGATAGGATAGTGCTTCAAATTAGAAAGTCACGTATATGATTGCATGCAGATATAGTACTTATACGAAGGAATAAAGGGGATTGTCAGTGAGAGTTAAAATGAACCGTGGTAGTAATTGGTATGTTGTGTTAAGTTAAACTTGACAAACAGAATTTTTGTTTTTTAATTCAAAATTTAATTTGTTTTAACTTATATCACATTTCTACCATTTGCTTAATGAAAAGTGCCTACTTGCTCAACAGATTCTGTTTGCCGTCGTATCAGTAGGGCGGCATAGCTGGTCCTAATTACATATAGAAAAATGAAAATTAGCAATTTTAGTTGAAGAAAGTATATATGAAAGAAAAGGTCAAGCTGTTGACTTCCCTTTTGAAATAAATTCAGTTGAAAACCGCCCATATAATAAGTTTTAATAAATGTCCCAAAAATGGAAGCGTTAGCAAACAGGAGCACACCCTCTTCCCCTCTTTGTGAGACAGTGATGGCCATAGCTTATTAGCTAAAAGGTTCAACTGAACTTATTTCAATACGAAACATTAATCTGTCTGTGGTAAATCATTACAAGTATATGAAAAAAAAAATATTACTCTATTCGTTCCGCTTTGTTTGTCTTAGACGTATAACAATCTTTTTGAATGGATTAGAAATGAAGTATAACAAAATAGGACGGATGGAGTAATAATTTGACTTCATAATTTCAAAGGTTTAATAAATCAATGTTAAGTCGAACTCATCAAGTTTAAATCCTTAATATACCTCTTATGAGATGAATCAACGACCAGTCTAACAAATTATAATATGGACAAGTAGTTTCATGTATATGTTGTTAAGCATTACTGTAATATTTAGAACCTTGAAACCTTAAGTTGACTTTAAAAATTCAAAAGTCCAAGATATGGCTATAGGAACTGCAAAGTGCAGCATGTGGAGAGAGATATGAGATATTGCTGCGTTGTTTGCATTAGAGTTTATATTCAATGGCTTGACCTTTTAGTTATTTGATGGGTTAAGGCTTAAGTACTGATTAGCTCAAAGATTTTGTTAAAGTCAACGATTAAATAAATTATTGCCTCACAAATGATTGCATCAGTGAGATTGCAGCAACCATGATGAATTTAAAACTGTTTGAACCTTGCCTCTTCTTGGCTTTTTCAGTTTTGAGTACTTCCTTTTTCAATAGATTTAACTTATATTTATTGATAATGTAATTTTTTTATAAGTATTATTAGTACAACTTCATCTACTACTCCATAATAAGTAATTTGCTTTATTTTTCAAGATACAAACTCCACTCATTATGAATAACTATATATAAGAACTTTTTAAATGAGTGAGTGAGCTAATAGTACAGTTATTTATTTATATCGTGTCAATATACAGAAATTAAACTCAAGTTATCACATCAACTCCCAAAATTCTGTCCCCATGTCCCCACGTATCCCTTTAGTATATCTAATAAAACTAGAAACGTTACAGAGGAAATATTAGTATTACCATTTTTTCAAGGACAACAAGTATATCCTGAGAAATTGTCCTCATGTCTTCACCTTCTCTGACCCACCAAAAGAAGTTCCCTGGATAGTGTAGCTCATATGGTTGTGTTCTCAAGAATAGGAAATACACTCAAATTAGAATATATGCTTTTATTTCCAGCAGTCAATAAAATAATTCAAATACATAAATGTTGCCAAATTTAAATGGTCGATTTAGCCATAAAGCCAAAAGGCAAATGGAGAATCAAATCTCCCCATCCCATAGTTCTTCAATGGTCTTGTATGGGCTTGTGGTATCATTGGTTAAATAATCTGCCCTCATAATCTTCTCCTCCTCCATCCTCTCAATACTAAGTAAATCTTGCTCATCCAATGTAAAATCAAGAGCTCCCATATTTTCCTTCATTCTTTTTTGATTGAAGCTCTTCACGATAACACTAGATCCCTGAGACAATCCCCATCTCAGAGCAACCTAGCAAATAAATATTTAAACGATCAGGTAAAGTTGATCTATAACAACTTATGAGTACTTTTTCCTATCAATTCTGATGTAGTAACTTGAAAAACATATCGTACTGGTACAATCGGGAACATTATTGATAGTGTAAAAATTCTTTACCTGAGCTGGAGTAGCGTTGTGTTTGAGAGCAACGGATTGCATGATAGGGTTATCGACCACTGCTGTAGTTCCCCAAATGTTTCCAGGACCACCAAGAGGTGAATATGCACTGACATGAATTCCATAATCCTCACATAGCCCCCTCAATTTGCTTTGCCTCCACATTGGATGCATTTCCACCTAGAAACATTAAGTAATCATCATCAAATATTGATCATATTCTAGGGATGAAGGATAATTTAATAAAGCAACTATCAACACTATGAGCTGCAAAATTAATTACTCATAATTTACATACAATTAGTGAACATGCATAATACGCTTATGTGTTTTTTTTTTTTTTTGTGTGTGTTTATGCTTGTATATACATAACTTCTATGCAATATACACCATTGGTGTAAACTACATTTATACAATCAAGTTGTATACAAGGTAACTACTGGTAATCTTTGTGATAATTAAGCAATGGCTGATAACTTGCTATAAATGGTAACTCATATGTTATCATGTAAACTACATTGATAGTGTACCCGAACTTTTTACACGCTCATTATATATAACTTAAATCTTACTGAGTAGGAGTATAAAACATGTAACACTGTACCAATATATACCAATGAGCGTAATGTAATGTACATGCAATTAGAAGCAGCACAAAATAAAATGCTGCAAATACCTGATTAACAGCGGGAATGACAGATGCAAAATCTAGTAACTCTTCAGTCTTTTTAGACGAAAAATTGCTTATTCCTATGGATTTGCATAAACCCAACTCTAAGCACCTCTCCATGCCAGACCAAGTATTCTCCATGTCAAATACATCAAAGTCTTCTTCTCTAGGCACTGGATAATTAACCCATGGCTTAAAACCCACTGGCCAATGCACCAAATACAAGTCTATATATTCCATGCCAAGCGTCCTGAAGAATAGACAATGCCATAAGTACTTTTACAAGCCAAGTATAATATGTTCATTTGCCTGATGGTTTTTTTTTTTAATTAATAGTTTAACTTGTGTATATATACTGATAGTGTAATTTATTTATATATACTATCATGTCACATAAAATGAAAATACAAGTAATGACCGATATAATAAGTGAGATTAGTAACATGCAATTTAATTACTAGTACTTACTGTAGGGTTTGCTGAAGTGCAGAAATAGGACAATGGTGATCACTTGACCAAAGTTTAGAAGTTACAAAAATGTCTTCCCTCTTTATCATCCCATCAGAAATTGCTCGTGTTAATGCATTACCCACTGCATGCTCAGAGCCATATATTTTAGCTGTATCAAAATGCCTGTATCCCATCTGCACGTAAAGATAAGATCACTCTTTTCAGATTTCCATGCAAAGTTGCTCGCTCCGTTCTTTTTTTGTGAAGGTGTTTAACTGATCGGCCTCGTAATTTAATTAGGATAGAAAAAAAAAAAAACTTTTCAAACTGTATGTGATCTTAATTAAACATGTGATATTTTGATTTTGTGGCTGTAAAATCATGTTATTAAAGGTAAAATAAGAAGTTAAGCGTTGAATTGTTTCTGGCAATAAAGCTAACTATTTAAGAAATTCACGTACCTTGAGAGCCATTGTGATGGCTCTTTCTGTTGTTTCTCTGTTGTTTTCACCAGAGTATGTTCCCATACCTAAAATAGGTATATTTTCCCCATTGTTTAACCTTGCCTTATAGCTTCTCATTTTTTTAAAATCTTTTGTTGAATGCTCTTTCACAGGTTAATTATTTCTCACACTTTTTGTGTATGTTGATGCATGAAACACTGAACTAAGCTCAGTTATATAGTAGTTTGCTTTGCATTAAAAGTCAAACTTTCAGTTGACAGTTAATGAATAAAATTTTATGAAATAGTTTAATGAAAGATAGGACGGTGCTTTAATATAAAATTTTATTATATAGTTGCTTGCATCAAATATTGTATGTGATCGAAGGAATCTTCTATGAAGATTCAGGTATATGGAGAAACACCCTTCATCTCGAGTTAATTTTAAGTTATACATAATAAAAGTACCGTAAAGATTTATTTTTCACTATCGGGTGGTTTGACATGATGGTCGTTGCTTACTAGTTTTTCCATTATTATTACCGCCAATATTTATCACTTATATACATTTGCAGTACAAAGAATATTGACGCTGTCATGTGATTTTTTTTCCTATAGCAGGCAAGCATTAGTGTTCAAAATTAATTTTTTATGGACGATACCTTATACAAATATTTCAGGGTGCTCTATATATAGTATAATATTTTTACATTTTGTTATAAGTGTCACGATTGTGTAAATATTTGTACACTGTCAATACATATAAAATAAACTTTACTACTCCTAGTGTGTATTGCCACGTTTCTTCCATTTGTATGCGAAGGTGTCATAAAATATGCTACTTCCTCAACAGAGATTTTGTTTGCCGTCATATCTGGAGGACGGCACAGCTGGCTAATACTCAAAGAAATTAAAACTAAAAATGGAAATTCTTATTATTAGGACAAACCAAAAGAGAAAGGAAAGAAAAGGTCAAGGAGTTGACTTCCCTTTTGGAGAAATACAGTTGAAAACCGCCCATTTAAGCTTTATAAAATGGCCCGAAACTGAAAACATCAGCAAAGGAGATGAATCAAAGAGTGGTCTAACAATTATTAAGATTTGACAAGTAGTTTTATTTGTTAAGCACTATACTAATAAGCATGTAGTTGACTTAAAGAAATCAAAAGTCCAAGAAGATGCAGCTTGTATAGAGAGATATTATGAGGTGGTGTTGCGTTGTGTGCATAAGAGATTCAACTATATTTACAGTACTTAATTACTTAACATTTGGAAATGATTCGGGCATAGACGAATCCAAAATTTAAATTTATGTGATTTCAAATTTAAAATTGCACAACTAAACCATACGATTTACGAGCTTTGAAACTAATAAAATATACTTGTTTAATAAAATTTTAATATATGCAGGATCTATGAGTTCTTATGAAACCATAACTTATCTTCTATATCCGCTTCTGAATCTAAAAGTTTTAGCTAGTAACACCCATGGTTTTTTTTTTTTTAAGACAATGGACACATAATAGGATTACCATACATTTCAACCTTTTTTTTTTCCTATGTGTTCTTCGAGCTTAAAGGCAGTAAGTACATCTACGTCCACTATTGAAATTTACATTAACATATATGACATTTAATTAGGTCTAAATAAATTAGGTTTACATATATAGTCCGAGCTAAAGATAACCGATTAGTTGACATTTGTAGTTTAAAAGTTACACCCCCTTCTGTTTGGGTCACTGGATAGATTAGAGTTTACAATACTCTTTTAATTAGCTCAAAGATTTTGTTAAAGTCAACTATTAAAAAAATTAATGGGGATTTTCTACGCAATCATGCTAGAGTAATGAGCGAATGAGTTAGGCCAGCAGCCACCAGGCGCACACAACACGCACATACTAAAGTTTGGACCTCTCATGTGTTAGTTTTGCAATTTAGAGCTGTTCTTTTTTAATTATATAAAAAAACAATAGTAGGAGTAGTAGTCATGTGCTCCATCCTTGTCAATATTATCTTCTAGTTTACTTGATAATATGCCATTAAGACAATAGTTGAGAGGTAATTTCTATTGCATTTAACGTGTGGAGCAGTCATAACAACAAATCAAATACGTCTCAATATCCTCATAAGAACTAAAATCCATTATATGAATTTTTACTATCGCTGGAATAATGTAGGCAAATTAAGTTAAAAATTGGACCCGTAACTTCAAGGATGTAGAGTGGAATGTTAAATTTATCTTTTCAAGATTTCAACCTAAAAAATTTGTATTAGAATAGTAAATTACGGAAGTATGTTTATGTTCGTGTTATGCTTGTTTATATTATAATGAAATACAAGTTGTCGTGATTTTGTATAGTCACCCGATAAAATAAAGATAGCCACGTAAATATGATTATACACTCGGTATCACAGTCTAGAGAATAAATACGTACCAAAAGAAGGTGATTTTATGTAAGCAAGCTTGGGCATGGAGGTGTCGTATGATATGATAAGATACAGATTGAAACGCGGAAATTAAACATTTGTGTTTCAAAATGGGGGTTAGGGGAGAGAGAGAGGAGACAGAATTGGGACAAATTCATGTTGGGACGTTGAGTTAGTGCTCTAAAATCATAGTCATGTGATTTGTAGATTTTCACACGTTTTCAGGATCCCTATTCTCAAGCACATTCACAGCCACCTGCCTCTAAATTAAAAGACTAATAACTCTACAAGCGTAAAATCAATAAATACAATACATGTATTTTTTTTATATACATATAAATTCTTACGTGAACTTTTAACATCTGAGATTAAAAGATTTAGATAAACACTAATGACGAGTAAATAATTATCAATACCATATCAAAATATTTGTACCATTTAATTCAAAAGTTTTAACTTATTTTTCTTTCTTACTTCAATGGATAATACACACACACACACACACACACACACACACACACACACACACACACACACTCTCTCTCTCTCTCTCTCTCTCTAGTAATTTTAACGCTACATTGTTACCAAATTTAAAATATTGTTATTTATTTTTTAAACAAATTAATAAAAAAATAATGCCATATATAAACTCAAATGGATGGATTATTATATTAAAATTTGTTCCATCGCTACATATGAACTACTGGTACCACTCGCCAGGGACACGCCTAGTAAAGCTATTCCCAAAAGATTAATCCTAAGCAATCCATGTATTAAGTTATACATGAATTGTGGTACTATTTAATCCCACATTCTATGTGGAATTCGGAGCCAAAATGGGTCAAAAATTTGAGAATGCAACAGAAATGGGGTGCTCAAATATATTATAACAAAAATGGGTATATCGGCACAACTTGTGCCAACTACAACAAGAAATAGACGGCTCAGGTTATGAAAGTAACGGAACAAACATTTTACATAAATCGGCATATATTCTGCCGACTTACTAAGTCGGCAGAACAAATGCCGACTTACTAAGTCGGCAGAACAAATGCCGACTTGCTGTAATGTTATTATCAACAAATCGGCATTTGTTTTGCCGACTTACTAAGTCAGCAAAACTTCTGCCGACTTATGCATTTGTGTTTTCCGCTCTATATAACTCTTTCTTCAGATCTTTTATCCTCCACTACAGAATATTACTTCACATCTTTCATTCTCCATTACATATCTCTCATTTCTTATCTCTTATCAACAATAAGAAATATTTTTTTTTGTCATGGCGAAAGTAAATGTATCAACTTATTCGGGTGGCGAAGTGTTACATGAAAACAATTCAATCATATATAGCTTATCTCCTAAAAGTAATTCCAAAGTACCTACTACTATTTCGTATGATAGGTTTGTTGGTATTTTATTTAAGAAAATGAATATTGATCCAACACGGGAAAATATTTTAATTTTTGGTAGGTATCCACACTCATCTACTAGTCAAGGTGTGCCAATATATTGTGAGTGGAATATATATGACGATGACACATTGATGGAATTTTTAAAGTTACCGAAAGAAATGTTCATACGAGTGCTTGAAATTTATGTCCGTACTGAACCACACGTGATGAATGAAGTTCCTTCTGAGCAACATTGTGTTGATCTTAATGTTCCAAGAGAATTTACTTAATTGCAAGTAAATATGCTGTCAGAGAGGCCTTCTAATCAGTTCGGACAGAATTCTAGGTACGTGTTTAAAATACTGTTATGAACAAAAATAAATGGTCCATATAATTTTTTTAATGGTATATTATGTTTTAGTCATTTTGTTTTCGATGTTACAATAACCTATACATTAAATTATTTATGCAGTTTTTCTCCACTAGAGAATACGTACTCGTATGATGCGTCAAGAGGTTATGAACAAACACGATGATGGCATATCACAACAGTCCGGTTACTTTGATGGGTAATTGATTGATTTTTTTTTTTTAATTTTAAAATTGTTATCAATTGGCTAAAATATGAGTATATTTCTGTTGTAGTAGAATTAATAGTTATGTATCCTTAATCTTGCAGGTGTTATCAACCTGAAATGGTTCCTAGTGAAACAATGAGAGAAAATGAAGTTGCTCACATTGATGAGTTGGCTACCCATCATGATTTGTAATATATGCACCTTTCTTGATATATTCAAATATTTTGTATTTTTATTATTTTTAATTATCTTTTATTACTTTAATATTTGTTAGGCTACATCAACAAGAAGATGATTCATTTTTTACAAATCTCAATAATCGGGTGACAAATAATGATGTTGCTGATGGAGGTAGTGAAGAATCGGAGAGTGACATCCCAAATGATGCCAATAATTCAGATGATGAAATGTCATTTTCGGGAGAAGAAAGTGAAGAGGAGCACCCCTACATGTGCATGATGAAGGAAATACGAATTATCACGCCGACCATATTGCATATCTAGATGACCTATCGGAGGGGGATGATGTGTTTGCTTTAACACGAGAGGATGATCATATCCGCACATCAATGTGGTCAGCAGACAAGCCAGATCTTCAGTCAGGTATGTCATTCTCTACCAAGGAAAAAATGAAAACGGCGGTGAATCGTTAACAGCCTCATCAACTAGTCTATGACCAACGGGAGCATCTCTGTCAGCCCATCGCCACGACGACGTCTACCACCACGACCACGACCTCGTAATTGATTAGGAGCACGAGTAACTCTCTGTAAGTTCACCGGTGGACCACCATCATATGAGGCCGCTGGATCATAAGATGGGTCTAACGATCGTCGCGTACCCTGACTAGCCGCAAGTAGTGCTTCAACTGCAATTGCAGCCACCCGCTGACCCCATTGCTGTGAGGTTGAGTTATTGTCAGGCACCTGCATCTCAATTCCCATGTGGTAGAGACGATGCAACCCCCTGCCCTATAGATATTAAAAAATAGCATAAGTTAGTTAAATTGAACAACTAAATGCCAATGAAAATTAACATTAAAATTGTATATCAATGGTTAGTAGCTAATTACCTGCGAATGTCTGGTAGCCACGTTTGGTTTGATGAACCGGATTTCCTATCAATGTCCGAGTAATTCTCCGATACCATATCATGTACGGATCATTATCAACAATAATACCAACGGCCGGCTCCGCAACCACAACATGCTCCGCACGTCTCTCTCACCAAGCAACATTGTCTTCCAAATAGCGTCTGAACACGTCATCCAACTTACTGCGCATGTCCCTATTAAAGTGTTTTATGTCATAGGAAATAGCAGGTGGGATACCCTGTCGGCAACCAAACTGTCTCAACACACGACCAGGCAGGTGATGCTCGACTATTTCATCGCAAAGTATAGGTACTTCTGTCATCCACAAGTGTCTCCCACGAGAACACTAAGGAGATAGTCACTGGATAGTATGCTCGTCATATGGCTGCCAAATGAATTATAATAATAGAGTCATAAACAATACCATTAAATAGAAGTTACTATGAACCTGAACCAATTATATAAACAAGAAAAACAAAAATAATATAGACATACCATGTCAGATGCCATGCCATCCAGTACGTCCCTATATGCTTGTAAATCTCCAAGCGCAACATCACGATCAACTCTAGCCTTCCATCTCTCCGCATAAAACTCAAGAAAAGTTCAATCGATAGATCAGGTGGATTTGGCTTTGGCGGATCATGCGGAATTGGTTGAAATAGTATCAATCGCTCCCAAGCCCATACCTGCATATCGTACAGATTAATGCTACACATACATTTCATTTTTATCTTATATAAAAGCGTAATTACATTACCTGTAGAAGTGCTGCATATCCACAAAAATCGCTCGCTCCACTTACAGCCGACCGACACATCACCCAATAAATGTAGGCTAAGACGCCTGAGCCCCAACTATAAGAACCGGTAGCATCTACATCATCCAGAAGTGGTAGCAGATAAAGTCTAATATAACGCCCCGAATTATCAGGGCAGAGTAGACCACCAACAATCCATAACAAGTAAGCCCTAAAATATTTTTGTACAACCTCATTTGGATCATCTTGGGTAATCTCCGGTATTTGCCTAATGTATTCCTTAAAAGCCGTAATGCCCAGCCTACTCTTGCCGTTGAAGTGTGAGGCCTGCGGTCGAAAGTCGGTCGAACGATCTCATCCTGCCACTGTCCAAGTGTACGATCTCTACTTAAAGTAAATATCGGAAGCCCATCCACAGGCAAACCGTACATCACCTCCACATCCTGCAGTGTGATAGTAACCTCACCACATCGAAGGTGAAATATGTGTGTCTCTGGCTGCCATCTCTCCAACAACGCAGTAATCAGTGCCCAATCATATTGTATGCGTCCAACCTTCATTATTCCAATAAATTCTGATGTATTGAAATAATTCATTATACGATCATGAAGGGGCCTTTGAGCGATTAGGTGCCAAAGGTTCAAGTCTAATCGCGGTGGACGAATACAATCCTTTAATCCCCATCCCTCCCATATATCTGTAGATCGATGCGTAGACTGTAGAGACAACACACTAAAGTCCCCGGGTCCAGGATGAATAATATTAGATATTATAAATACGCACCTACAAAAAATATTAAAAGGAAAGAAATATGAATTAGAAAGAAAATCACAAAATAAGATAACAAACCGCTTTTTATGAAAATAAGAATGATGTAATTACAAGTATTCTTTTGATACCCCTACATCCTTGTATGCTAAAACTCCAAGCAGATTCTCACTTTACAGGTACTTCATATAACAACATTAATTTGTCTACATTTTATGGAAAACTGTATTTTCATATATGACATATGTTGAGAAAAATGTACAAGAAAATTACTGACCCTTGAAAGCTATATGTAGGAACGAGGAAACGAAGAGATCACAAATAACTACGAAACTAGCAAAGAGAATTTGAGAAAACATGTCTTACATGTATGTATCAGTTCCATTTTTTCAGTAACTCGACATTAAGATATCTTGTTTAGCAACAAGTCTGTGAAGTAGCTAATATTTTTCAGTGAAAGTCGCCATTCAACCAACTATAAAGAATTCAGTGGATTATGTAGTGGTGGTGGTTGTCTCCCACTCTAATTCTACAAGTCATGTCCAAGCAAAAGTACTGGAAATAAGTGATTTGATCACTATCAAGATTTGGACTAGGAGTAAATAAGGATCCATGTAGTGTAATCAATCTTTGAGGTCGTACCATATGCTTCGTTTATTTTGGCATTTGTATTCATGCAAGTTAGTTATCTAATCTCTGTTCAAGACATGTACTATTCATGTTCCTCGAAGCATAATGAACAGAATGAAATACACACGAACACAAAGGTGACTAATCGAGTATTTCAATGAATTTTGATATCCACATAAGCTCAGGCCCATCCTTCAAATTTGAGCCTCCAAGGGCCAATAAACATCCCCAGTATCCTACTCCTCAAACTTTAGGATATCCTTTCAAATCATCAATTCCACCATCACCAACCAAACCACTCACCAACTCCTGCACATTATTTCTTTTTTCTTTTTAGACCAACCAAAGAAAAAGGAGAAAATAAAGGATTGACACGAACTAAATTTCTCCTAAACTAAATTCTAGGGTTTAACGATTTAACACAATGAAAAATAAAGGAGAGAGACGCAACATTTACCTGGTGGTGTTGATCGGCAATGGTGGAGTTGAACCCGATAATGGTGGAGTTGACGATGGTGGTGGATGAAGTTGGGAAGGGTTGGGACTAAGAAAGTAAGAAAATCAGGTTTCCAATGAGAAAGAGTGACTGTATAAATAATTATAAGTCGGCACAATTTGTGCCGATTTGTTTCTTTCAAATAATGTACCAAGTCGGCACAAATTGTGCAAGTCGGTATTTATTCTGCCGACTTAAGAAATATATACCATTAGTCCGTCAAATTTTCACCGTTTATCTCTTGATGTAAGTCGGCGGAAGTAATGCCGATATACTTATTTTTGTTACAATATATTTGAACACCCCATTTCTGTTGCCTTCTTAAAAAAAGACACAATTTTGGCGGCGGATTCTTCTATGTGGGATAACATATAACTAATCCATGTATTAGTTATATATGGATAATATTAACTTGACAAAATTGCCCTTCTCTCCAAACCTTTTTATTAACTAATCCATGTATTAGTTATATATGGATAATATTAACTTGACAAAATTGCCCTTCTCTCCAAACCTTTTTATTAACTAATCCATGTATTAGTTATATATGGATAATATTAACTTGACAAAATTGCCCTTCTCTCCAAACCTTTTTATTCCTTTGGATATTTGTCTTTCTTTAATGTCCAAGGTTATAATTGGAATCAAAAATTTATCCAACTCAAAACCAAACATATGACTCAAAGTATACACCATATATCTCATTTTTAATACAATGAACCAAACGCTAGATAAATATGATCCATGCATCATTAATTCATGTATTATTAATCCTCGTATTACTAATTCATGTATTATAATCCTGGTATAACTTGTTTCTCCACCAAACGACCCTTTATGGAACAAGGTGGTCTCACAATTCAATGTTGTGTTCAAGCAGGTAAATGTCTCACTCAATTTTCATATTTTTGACTTAAAAAAATATATTGTAACAACAGTGAGAGGACTTGTTGAAGTTTTTTCTCATTTATAAGAATTTTAGACTTTTAGAGATATGTAGTACAATTTAACAGGTCTGGTAATCTTTTTTGTCATTTTGAAAGGGGATAAAATTAATGCATTTTCAAGGGTTCAGTTCACGCAATGGAAGATGAACAATGGCAAAGAAACAACTTGAACTAAGTCGAAGCTAAGTAATAATTGGTCAATTAATTCCTAGTATTCAATGAACTTCGTGTCCTTCCCAAATCTTTACAATGTTCCAATACGAAATGTGGGCCGATTACTAGAGATATCAGACTCTTGATGTTAGCAAAATAGACCCTTGCGGAGCTCTAGCATGCGTTGGGAAACACAGTGGAATTTACATGCCAAACTCTATATTAATGTTTCTTGAAGAGTTTTGATGTTTTAGTAAATGATTGGTGAGAAATCAATGAAGGAGAAATATAGAACATCAAAGATGAAAGTCAATCAAAAAGTAGTTCCTTTTATCTTTTGGTTAGAATGAGGGGGAGGGCAGCAAAAGGTAAATAGAAATGGACAGGGAATGTGCCACAGATGAATACAAGATAATTGACTGACGATGATGATTAAGTTTTTCTACCTTTAATTCCAAAAAAAGATTAACAGATTTTTGACACAAACGAAAAAGTGCACAAAAGAAAAAATGCCGCTACTCGTCTGAAGTTCAATACTTTATTGGCCTAACAGATGTGTGCAAAAGGCTTCACTAACTTTTCCTCTATTCAATGAAAAATGTCAATTTCTTCACAAGTAGTATTTGAAGAGGTGTTCGATCTTAAAACGACGACCCCTTCTTTTAACCTATAACGTAGCTCCAAGGCTGACCGCTCAACACAAACTGAAGCACGCACTCTCTTTGAACTGCTATCTGATATAGTAAATTGAATATGGTCATAGCATGGAATTTTCACAGAGCTTGCATCTCGAGGTTGGTTTGCTCAGTGCTATTTGCTGAGGTAGGAATAGGTTCACGGTTGTCACCAGCAGCATTCATCTCCTGGACAGGGGGAGGATTGACTATTGTCATTGGCATGGCAGCATTATCTGACAGACAGTTCTTCATCTCCCTATGCTCCTGGCACAAGGCACACCAATGCAAGCAGCAATGTACTAGGCAAGGGTCACAGGGCGAGTTCTGCATCATTTGGAAAGTAGCAGATAACCGTAAGGCACAATGATAGTATGCAATATTAACAGTGAACGTGAAGTCACACTCTCCTCTCCTAGCAGTCGACATCTTCTCTTTTCTCTTTTTTTTTTTTTTTTTGGTAACTAAGAAATCCCCGAGAGTCGGTGGCGCACGGCTTGAAACTCGGTGGATAATGTGTCCACTCCTCTACCTTATCCACTTGAAACCCGTCGCATGCACCTATCCTATGCATCAATTGATGCTCTCTTGCCACTAGACCAAGCTCTGGCGGCATCTTCCAGCAGTTAACTTAGGAATAACTACCGAGATGATAGAGATAAGACTGCATTGTACAATGAAAGTGCCAAAGTTGAGCTAAGATAATGAACAGCATACTCCAACGCTTCATTTTTCTTGACTTTTTTCTTCCGGATTCAGCAAGATCAGAAGAAATATTATCTTGCAACTAGAATGCTTAAGATGATCACTTACTCTAGATGGTGTGAAGTCTAACCTGACAGTTTTTTAACTGTTAAAATTTGCGGGGCAGTCGAGAAGACAGTGAATAAAATTTATCAAGGGTAAAGGATTTTGATCCTAATTATGCATAACCATCATATACAAAACACAAAAAAATAAAGTTACCTTGAGATGATACTTCTTCTGCAGTGACTGCCGAAAAAGCCCGGTATATATTCCACACATCCACCAACTAAAGAATAAGCCTTCACAAATGAGGAACGATGTACTTGGATCAATACCATGAAGTGCAGCTGTTGTAGCTGCAAGAGCAATGCCACCCTCAACAAAAATGGCATGACAAATGCAAGGAGTTGACCAAGGAGTATCTTCTCTCAGGTTCTCGACATTATGCCCAAACAAGATACACGGGCAGAAAAGTCCTCTCCAGCCTATAGGATAAAATCAGTGATGTTAAAAGAAGCAAGAGCTGCACACAGACTACATAAACTGGAGCAATGCATAGTCAGAATACGAGAGAGGTTTTCTCTGATATGGAGGGATCCCAGCCATCGAACCAGAGGAAATAACAACCTAGCAAAGTGGAAATCGAACCAGAGGAAGTAACAACCTAGCAAAGTGTTGGACATGGTTTTTACAAATTATATAGGGACCAAATATTTGTTGATTATCAATATACGTTACTTAGAGAGAGCTTAGTCTTCCAGCTCCTACATAATTGTGTTTATCTCAGAGAGCAATTAAACATTGAAAGAAGGAAAACTTCAGCTTTATTCCTAAAGAAGTGATCGTGACAAAACAACAGTCGTTTGACAAACTACTGATAGCATTAAAAGAAACGGGATAAGTTACTCCAGCCGCCTAATTTTCCAAACCAAATGCAAGATAATCTCAGTATCTCCTCATAATGTGTCAAGGGGTTAAATTTCGGAGACTTTAAAAAAAAAAATATTGAACAACACCATGTAGTTCATCGACTTACACACAATTTTTCCTTTTTGTGAACTAGAGGAACCCTTGCTTAATATATTGGTTGGCCGAAAATCTAAACGTAAAACCAAGTCAAAAGTAATTCCATACTAATTTACACTAGCCTGATTAAATGAGATTAGAATAAAAGAATTCCAACAGTTGCCACCACCCTCAGAACCAAAGCATATGATTAAGCAACAAGTCTAATAAATCAATTCACCTGGTTAGTCTGAGGATCAAAGATATCTTAAAGGCAACAGATGGGCTAAAACTTTCAGTTTCTCTATTAAAGCTATAAGATAGCATCAATAGATCAAGTGCTTTGTGCCACAACAGGATAAGGGTTAATGAAATATGACAATGATAACCTCAGTACAACTTACATAAGGTATATAAACTAATGAGTAAATTAGTCTATCCTGAGCGATCCAACTACTCCCAAAACAGTAGTGTGAGCTACTTTATTAATAGGTAATACTAAAGTGCCCCTTTCATTAAAAAATTGAAAAAAAAAAATGAAAAAGGTAAGAGGAAAAAGAAAAACCATTGACTAAGTTTTCGGTGAAGTAGCTGCAATGAAAGTGCTCTTTTCCAAACATGCTGGTAGCATATAGAGAAATGTAAGGATTTCACCGAAGGGGGGAACATATGCAAATAATTACAGTTTGACAAGCTTTACGTACATAACATAAAGATGCACACTTACAACTATCTGTGTCCTCTGCACATCCAAAAATCCCACTTGTCCAAGGCTCATCTGCTGGAGGCTCAAAACTTTCAGGTAAAACTTGTCCACATTCATTGCACTTGTGAACAACTAGCTGCTCAATGAGACATGAAATTTGTAATAGAAGGAAAGATAGAAAAGAGACAAACCCTAGTACAAAAGTAACACCAATCAAGAACATGTAATAACAGATACTTGAAATTATAGTAATATGCTAATCGGAAACTTCAATGATAGACTCAGACAATTGCTAGGCATTGAAATGACAGATGAGAGTCCTAGATGGAAATGCTTGCATTCCTCAAAAACCTCATGTAACTGCTTGCAGCATACTTATGGGTTATGGCATTTTTTCAGTTTTGTGGAATAGTTGTCAGTGTGCTATGATATATTTAGTAACAAGCCGTCAATAATATGTTTCTTATGGCAATACCAGTTCAGTGTGTGAATCATATCTCTATCTTATGATTCAATTTAATGATTCTTGTGTGCTAACTACTATCTTTGTGATCGTGAATTTCTTTCAGCATCAAATCCAAGATGGGACCATGTTTAACCTAGATGATAAAATACCTGCTTTCCCCATTTTAGTCATTGTTTTGGCCTGCATCTTCAGCAAAGCCAGAGAAAGATTAAAATAGAAGACAACTAATTTTTCTAGGGAGAAGTTTACACTTTCAAGTTTGAAGTGAGAGCTCGACAGGACAAGTTTACTCTTTCAAGTTTGAAGTGAGAGCTCGACAGGACAAGTTTACACTTTCAACTTTAGACATTCCCTCACAAATAAAGAGTTTCTGTTTCATTTCATTGGAAGGAACAAAAAAAAGCATACACGAAAAGCTAAACTCCTATTCAGTAATAAGTCAGTTGGATCCTTGGCAAATATGACAAGATAGCAATGCGAAATGCTAAAAGTTAGTCACCCTGATCACTATAGTCACCCTGATAGTAAGGCACATGTTCGAAAAAGGAGTGTACACGGGGTCTTACAATTTGTATTTTTGCAACCTTTTTAGTTTCCTGAACTAAGGTACAGACATATATACTAGCTAGTGTGTGCTAAAACTCTTCAAGCCATGACCAATATGGATTCAGAATGCAACATCAGCATCTTGGTTCTTTTTCTTTCTTCGATAAGTTAAAACATTTGGAATCCAAGAGGTTACCCAGATTAGTTCTTGCCCAAACATACTCAACTTTTGAGTTTAGAATTTTGATAGCTTCCGGTGATCTATAAGATTTTATTATGACACCTATTAGGAGATATACAGAGTTTCTGTCTTGATGAAATCAAGAGATTTTTTTTTCCATACAATGTAATCCAAAATACTGCTATAAACCTGAAAAAACCATTTTTTTTCTTCAAAACCCATACACCATTAACCTAGAAAATGAATTGACCAACCGTACTGTAACAGCCCAACTCATTAGCGATATTATCCGCTTTGGGCCTAGGCCCAAACTGCTTTGAAATGTGTGGTCTAAGGCATCCTTACATATCCAGCATCTCCCATGTGTTTTGCCCAATGTGTAATTCGCCTAGAGTGTCACACACACATTCCTAGCGGATCAACAATCAGAACCAGATCTACATCTAATATAAAAACTAATCAGTTGTCATACTACAAAGTTCAAATCCTGAATCCGTCTCTGTAATATTAAAGAATTAAAACAGATCAGTGTACACAAAAAAACATTAAATTGCAATCTTTGTTGGAATTAGTTCAGGCGCACGTAAGCCAGTCCGGACATCACCGTTATCCCAAAAAAGAAGAAAAGAGTACAAACCTGAGGGACATGAATGGGCTGATTGAGCTCGCCAGGTTTAATATCTTCATCAAGTGGTGCTTGATCTTTGGTTAATTTTACATATCTTGATTGGTTTCCTCCTTCAGCCATTTAAATCTGCTTATAATACACAAAATTATATTACCAAGATTTGTAAAGAGAATTAAGTCAACTCAAAATTAAAGGTTGCAATGTACCTTGCCAGTCAAATGAGGTAACTGCTGATGGAGTAGTTATCAAATAAGTAGTACTAGAAAGAGTGAAGTGAGTCAGATTTTTGTAGGTTGTACTTTGTAGATTACTCTATTACATGACGCGTAATTCGCAGATTTGGTTCCTACAGTTGCGGGGGTTTTAGTACTTTTGTTTTGTTTAGTATAAGTGGTTAAGTCATACTTTGTTGGACACACAAGCTTATAAATACTTTTCGGTTTATTTATGGTTTGAATGGTTATAAATCAAGTGCTTCTAAGTTGAAATTAGTCATAAATCATAAGTTGACCGGTAATACCTTATCAATTTTTAGTTTATAAGCATCTTTAGCTTGACCAAGTAGTATAAGAATATTATTTTATCTCTACAATATTTTGTATTTAATGAAATATTATTCTCAAAATAAGATTTTCACTCGTTCTTTATTCTGTATCGATCATTTATTTTTTAATGTAAAATACTACTTTTGAATGTATATCTTTTGTAAATAATTTTATGGACATTCCAGTTATTGTTAATTGGCACCATTTTCACCAAACAATATCAGTTACTTAGCACTTCAATCCAAACATATTATTATTTATTTATAGCATGCAGTGGCAGATGTAGAGAGCAACCTACGGATTTGGTGGAATCAAGTAGATTTAGCGCAAACATTATATTTGTACTAAAAGAATCATTAAATATGTCCAAAAATCAAGTCGATAACCCAGTTACATGCACTTGAAATTGTTATCCAACAATTTAAAACCCATAAAATTCAAAATTTGGATCCGCCTCCGATAGCATGTATCTATTACGAGTACGTAACACTTTTGATCGGCTATCCAAACAGGGGTTTTATTTTTCTAGTAGTTCTTTCTTCAGATAATACCTATTACCTATTGAACTTAGCTCGAACGGTTAGTTAATATTGTAACAGGATACCTTCAATCTAGTCACGTTTGAAACAAGGAATTATAGTTATACTTAACCTGTGGTTCTACTTCCATATTTAGTGTCGACGACGAGCTATGAAATGCATGTTTATGCTAGGAAATACATTACTATAAGAAAACACTTTTGTTTTATAGAATTCCATATCTTTGATTCGCTGCTCTAAACTGTAAAGTAATGAAATGTCTTGTGAAGAATACAAAATCAGGAGAATTAACTTGCATCATTTACGTGCGCACGGGTCCTTTTACATTTTTGACAAGTCTTGCCTCTCAATTAAAACATCGTTTGCTGTACGGACATAAAATTTTAGTCAGGCTATAATACTCAAAACAATCACCAAACTTTGTTTTCATGCATTGATTTTCTGAGTTTATTCATCCTATGAAGTTTGACATTTGCTCGAATATCATAATCTGCCCAATTCATAATATTAGAATATTAACATAGCTAAACTTGCAACGTTTGGAAAGCTTCCTGAACTCATCTTTCCTCGCATGATCCACCTGTGATACTATCTGCTGAAAATATAGTCTATATATACACCAGCAGTCCGGGCATAACTGGTAACGACTCGAGAGAATATACATGGTGCTGGAAGAAGACACTGGCATGTCGATTATGGGATTTGATAGGGCTCTGGACATAATGAGGAACCTTACCTCATACCCAACCCATGAAGCATAAATCGACATGAAATAGACATTTGGCCTTTGGTCATAGAAGAATAAAATGTACACCCAGATACACCACATTGTCGAAAACACTGCCAGGATGTTTGAAATCACTATCCACATTATATGCTTTACCAATCTTCATTACAATCTATATCCAGTGGTCCAAGCAAACCACAGTTGGCGTGTTAATTTTATACTAAACTTTCTAGAGTACATGCTCTTACATTTCAGCATTAAACGATTTACCACAACCACAGGTTTGCGTAGCATTTGGATTTTTGAAAGAGAAGCCCCCGCCTATCAATGCATCGCTGTAATCCAGTTGCATTCCAAAGATGAAGAGAAGACTTTTTGGATCACAAACTGCGAGAAATAGCCAATGGATTCAAAAGTTTATAAATAAAAGCTAATAATCAACAGAAAAACAGACACAAGTAGGCAGCACGCATAACTAGCATATACAATACAAGAGTGAAATTTTACAAGTTTGTTGCGTACACCCAACAAGATAGATAAGCAACTACTAGATGAATAAATTGCTGCACAAACTGGCGAGGGAAACTTTCTGAATCAAGGCCATATAAGTTAGCGTTGAAGAAAGCTTACATATTCTGAGAGAAACATTGTCGAGTAGATGGATACATTATGAGACTGCTAGAAGCATACAAGAGTTGGATAAAGGTAAATGTGATATTGCGATCGGTATCAGATAATCAGGCAAAAATTCTGGAACAAAAGTCTCGATATATGAAGCATACTTGGATACTCGAAGGTGGAATTCCAAGGGAGATGAGAAGCAGAAATTCCACAACTGGTTTTATGTAAAGGTTATAAAACCTATAAACTCTCTGCATTTTTTATTTATATAGTATTCATCACATTCAAATTGTAATACATTCATTACCTCTTTTATCTACCAGCCCAACCACTCCTTCAATACATGTTTCTTTTATCTAATTGTCTTTTCATTTAAATTTAATGAACACGACTAACTTATCTCATCAACTGCTATAAAGGCTGAGTATACATGAATAACACATATATAATTGTTTAACTGAATTCATACTCTTCTATGCTCAGAGTTAAGGGTCTGCAGAAGGACCTGGATTCAACAGAATATGAGCTGCAAAATTGCTCTAACTTTGGTCTGCAACATAATCATTCTCATGGAAAAAGATACCAAGACTGTCATGTTAGCAAATGAGAAATTAAACTAACACATACCAATGACAAATCCATTGTATTCAATAAATGAATCGTCTGGTCTAGCATTTTCTCGTTTTTCGAACTCCATCGTGTAAGACATGCCTGAGCATCCACCTTGTTTAACGCCAATTCTAAGACACAAGTCCTCATTCCGATCACTCCTCATCTTATTCAAGTGCTTTAATGCATTGTCAGTTAAGGAAATTGCAGGTGCTACTCCTCCAGATGCAGGTGCTGCTGCATACATTAGGACCAAATCAACAAATCATAGACAAGACAAAGAGATAGCATAGGTAATGATGTCAAGGGCACATTTTGATTATTTCCATAGTCAAATTAAGATGACACGATTTGTTTCTCTAAAATCGATGTTACTATTTTTTGCTCTGTAAATTAGATTGTGATTAATTACGTCAGAGAGATTTATTAGAGTTTAAAAAGTCATAGAAAAAGTACTATGTACTTCAGAAGACACAACATTGTAATATAAGATTGCAACTAAAATGTGTTTCTTTTGATAAAGAAAAGTGCAGCTAAAAGTATATCACTTTGACTCTAGAAACGCAATCACATGAAATATGACAGATGAAGAAGCCTGTGTACGTCTTGCAAAATGTAAAAGTTAATGAATGAATCTTCCTCATATAAGTTTTTGAAGTGAAGCACTCAAGCTCATGTACTCAATGGTACTCAAAACTATGGATGGTTAATGGATCGTCCTCACAGTACCTTGACCCATTACTTTTTATCAGAGTTCATTGGTCTTGTTTTAGTCTAGACAATCAGATGATAAATGGAAGTTTGAAATGCATTAGCGAAATAGGTTTAGCATAAAGGAACAAATCTAAAAATCTAAATATGAAACTACCATTTTCTGACTCACTTTGACATAAATCATATAATCCTAGTGTAACAACTAATCAAACACACTCTCAGTTTTGGGACATTCCCAGATGTCTCACCCCATTCCACTGATTATATTTACCAATTTTATAACTTTCAAACTTTCAAATTCATTTAACTATTCAAATGACGTAATGTTTTCCACTTCATATATTCTTTCACTATCATTAAATATAATATGTAAATCTATCAACATCCTAAACTCTGTGTTTTGACATCATTAAACGACAGAGATAGGAGTACTCTATGATGATACTCATGTGATCTTATTCTAGTATACTTCGAGCAAATAATAAAGTTGAAAGCTCAGGGCCCTTTGGTGGCACAATTTTAAAATGGAATCTGACGGATAAAGAACTAAGCAGATAAAGAATCTTGACATAAGAATATCCACTGCACCTTTAAATGGTTTGGAATTTATGAAGTAAGCTGGATTGTTTTCTCTGCATTTTGGTAGGGCATTCCAACTTACGGCATTTTAGATAGCTAATACCATCATCTATACAAACTTAAATTGATGTCCTCTTCAGTCTTACAACGTAGAACAATGAGCCAAAAGTTATACAGTCGTAATCCTGGAATAATTAGAAATGTTATCTTATGTTGATTGATGCTGCAGTACTCTTATGACATGGGAACCTGCAACCGCTTTCGGGTGCGCTCTGGGTAAACCTTGCTCCTGATGCAATAGCTTGCACACCACACAGGAGCGATAAATTGCACTAGGGAAGCCCTGTGTGACAGGCTCAAACTGAGAAGGCTGTTGGCAAGGGGGTTTGAACCCAAGTCTCCCATGAGGGAAACCACTTGCTGAACCAACTCAGCTACCCTTGCGGGTTTGATGCTGCAGTACGTATTCAAGACCTTTCGGCAAATGAGACAGTTCAATCCAGGCTCTACTCCCTAATCCAAAATTTTTAGAAGTTAATGTTAATTTGTTGTTTTTCCCTGCTGTTAACGACATAAAGTCTTGAAAGTAACAGAATAAAACATATAGTGCTCTGACAAGCACCATATCAATCTTATATCAAAGCTCGCAGAGAAATTCGAGGCAGACTACTAAAAGAAATAGCTAAACAACCTCTCGTTTATCCCAGACAGTTTATTGGCACAGATTCACATTAAAATGTCCAAACACTATCAAACCTAGACTCTTGTTTTTTGTCTTTCCCAAAGGATAAGGTTTCTGCTAAAGCTAATAGTAAACTGATCAAGTGATAAAAAGAGTCATAGACCTCATATACAAACACAGGTGGGAAAAATACTAACCAAATGACCTATACAAAAAGAGAAAGACAAAACTGACACTGTCTAATTTCAGCTCTTCAAATACATAACCGTCAGTTCATCTAAATCCAAGTTTTCATACAGAAAGTATCATTTTCAACCCTTATTTTTGGACAAAACAGACAGTTCAAGTATATCGAGATGATATTCCAATAAAAATTTACAGTGTATTCTCATGACTCGTGACTACAAGCATGAAGATAAGTTACAACTTACAAGATAAAGCTAAGCTGCAGGTCATAGCTCAACAAAATTCTCTTCTTTCTACAAGCATAATCAATCAAAGAAATTACAGCTTATATCCTTTTTATTTACTACAATCAATAAATCAACTACTCCTCGATCCTAAATTAGTTGAGATAGCCCATACAAATCCTCGTATCATTCAGTATTCAGATAATTCATACTCCATCAGTTTCATTTAGACTGTTCCAAAGAAATGACAATTCCAAATTTGGAGACAATTTAAGTCTGAACTTCATACTTTACCACTAATAATATAATTTAAAGCCACATAAATATCTATACCTCATTTTAGACAACGAGTTTCAAAAGTCTTCCTTTCGTGTCAAGTCAAATTATGACTTATAAATTGAAACGGATAGAGAAATAATTTTAATTTAACCATAAAGATACCACAAACATCCTCCTCTATACTTTGACCGGGCATCGAGCTTAAGAAAGAGAAAAAAGTGGCTACAAATCATTTCATTAACAGTCAAATAAATAGTTTGAAGTTACTAAATAATTTCTAAATATAAAAAGGTGTGTTCTTTTACAGACTCTAAAGGAAAATATGACACATAAATTGGAACGGATAAGTATGTATTAAGTAAAAAGTCAAAGATGATGTAATACAATTACCTTCAAGAGTAGCAGATCGAATAGACAGAAACTTTCTACGGTTAAAAATAGAGGGCGAGGATCGAAAGGAGATTGAAGAAGAAGGTTGAGGTAAAGCAGTTGAATTATTTAGAGGGCGATATAATAGAGAAGATGAGCATCGAAAAGTTGCTGAGAACGCCATTGTTTTTTTGGAAATAACCAATAGTCCTAACAATTTTGTTTCTCTGTATAGAGTATATATTTTCCCCTTTTATTTGCAAGGTTTTATGCTTTTATTTATGTTTGGCTTGTTGACACGTGACAATTTCTTTTGTGGGAATCATTTTATCATTTTTATTTTTTGTGGTCTATAGTAATTAGTGCATGGGAGATATTATTGTGCCAACCGTAAGTGTCGAATGAATTAGGTGTTAGTACAAGGAAAGTCCCACACCTTTGATCGAAAAGGACACGATGCTCAATATAAGCTTTGGAAATTCTTATTCAGTTAGTTTTTGAGGTGGAGTTAGATTCAAATTTATTTACCGATGACATAGTTTTGGTTGATGAGACCCGGCAGAATAAAGACGGAATACATGGAGTGCAGATTCAGTGATGTTCCCCAGGAGTCGGATGTTGAAGTGACGCTTGACTCACAAGTCATCCCCAAACGAGGATGTCACGCATCGGATAGGGACTGGTTGGATGAACTGGAGGCTAGCTTCTGGTGTCCTATGCGATAAGAAAATACTTCATAGGCTTAAAGGTAAGTTCTATAAAGCAGTTGTTAGACCTGCTCTAATGTACGGGGCGGAATGTTGGCCAGTAAAGGCCATCCACGTCCAGAGGATGAGTGCAGCAGAGATGCGGATGCTTAGATGGATGTGTGGGCATACTAGGATGGACAAGATCAGGAACGAAGCCAGCCATTCGAGATAAGGTGCACCGGTGAGGAGGTGTGATGGGTTGCCAGTGCTAACCCTTCGGAGAGGTAGACCTAAGAAAAATTGGGGCGAGGTGATTAGGCGGGACATGGCTCACCTCTAAATTACCGAGGACATGACCCTAGATAGAAAAAAGTTGGAGGTCGAAGATTTGGGTGGAGGGATAAATAGTAATCGAGCGATTTTCGATATAGTATGTTTTCGGTTTTTATGTGTTATTAGACTCAAGCTTAAGAATGTCAAAGTGAGAATTTGGTGAATTTGCAAAATATGACACCATAAGCAATGGTTTGCCGTTTTGCCTGCACTAACAGATGTTTTGCAAAAATGACCCCGTTAAAGTTTAATGAAAAAAATCTGAACGGAAACACCTCTGTCAAAGTTCTTTATATTTATATGCTTTTCAACACTTATTCCTTCAAGTGTTGGCAAAAGACAATACTTACCGCACTTGGTCGTATGCCTTGGCAAAGGCCAAGACTTTCCTTTGACTCTCTCTATTTCCCAACACTTACCTTTAAAGTGTTGACAAAAGGCAACACTTGCAGCACTTGGTCGTAAGTCTTGACAATTGCCAAAATTTTCCCCTTCCAGCCTTTCCCTGCATTCTCGCCATATAACTTGAAGTATTGGCAAAACAGTACTTGCCTTTGAAATTTTGACAATTGCCGAGACTTACGAGATTTTTGCCTTGAAGTCTTGGCTCCGGGCAAAAAAAGGATATTTTGCTAAAATATTTCTTAGCGCGGGTATTTCTGCAAAACCACTTCTTATTGAGGGCACGTGGTGAAATTTTTTGGTTAATTTTATCCTCAATTCGTTTTTATACAATCAATGACAAAATCAGGGAAATTGACTTGTTATGAGTTAGACAAATTAGAAATTTTTTTTAAACTTAAATTGTTACTATAATTAGTTATTCCTGAGTACTCCAGAAGTAAGCTAATACAACCACAATTTAACTGGACTTTGCCTTCGCGTTCATGTGCCACAGACTCATAGTTATTACTGTAATAATCAGTGTTGCATCTAGTGCAAGTTAGAATATTGTGCTCGTATTGACTTGCTTTTTAATCGACAAAGAATTCCACTTCGTTAAGAATACAATGAACAATTAAATATGCACAAGATTCAACAATCAAAGCTACTGGTAATACGGATAGGACGACGTTCCCCTGTAATAAAGTTAAGAGTAATATATATAGCTCGATGGACATAATAAAGGTTGTTTAACCAACATATTATGTTTAGTAAATATCACATAGAGAAAGAGAAAAGGAGCTACTATTACATAGTGTCCAGGACATGACCTTGTCCAGTGGAACGAACTTAATTCTCTTCTCACTTTATTCCTAACGTACCACTTATTTTTAAAACACTCAACCACATGCTACCTTATTCTTTTTACAGCATTACACCATACAAGTACATGTTCATTAGTTCAAACCGTCTTTATTCATGTTTTCATCCTTAAGATTTTCACCTTCACCAGTGGTGCTTGTAGCATAACGACGGCATTGACTCTGGCAACCATATCCACAGTACTCACGAGTCGTGCCACAAAACCCATACTGGCTGCAGCACAGCCCGTTGGCACATCGACGACCACCAGCTTGTCTTCCACAATGTTGTGCACTTGCTGTGGTTAGCAACAAGGCCAAAACCATCACAATAAGCACATGAAACTTCATGGTCAAATAAAGTTGGGATAGTGCTGAATTTAACAAAACAGTTTGAATCTTTCTTCTTGCCCCTTTTTCTTTGGGATATATTGAGAAATTGCTTAAGGATGGAATTGAAAGGGAAGCATGGATCGTGGTATTTATAGGGAGTTATGTAGTAACTATGACAAATTTGGATTCAAGAATTGCTAGCTAGATGACTTCATGTTGACAAATTATATTCAAGAATTGCAGGCTATCCATGACTTCACATTAATGGATAGAGTTTCATAGCCAATGGTTTTCCTATCACATTGTGTCAGCACGAAACCGGTCCTTTGCCTAGTGTTTTCAAGAGGAACATAGTTAATCATTGTTCAACGGAGTAATGGTTTGTTCTAACTTCTAAGCAAACTATGGTACGCATATCCGAAACTAATTTTTAGCTTTTCAGTTTTCAGCACCGTCTTACAAATAGTTTTGGTGTTACGGCTTTAAATATGTTCACGAAATTCAGTACGATCATTAATGTATTGGCCAAAATCTGGCCAGATGCTTATTACCATGTACCCGGTTATATGGAAGACGAAGAGTGAATTTCAGAGACTACACACGGTTAACACAACACAACTTAGTTCGATGGACTAGTTTTGATTTTTTTCGAGTGGTTCATCCCGGGCACTTAGCCACCAGGGATGTAACAACCAGACACTTGAACAATAGGCTCAAGGCTCCAACTGACTCCATTATTTTTGGGGAAAATCTTATCAAGTCCCAACAGTTAGCTAAACATGGAGAGACCGTGTGGGAGTGGAGTTCACCTAGTTTTAGGACTCTAGACTTATAAATATTCCCCATTCCCCATAGTTGTGATCTCTAGATTCGGAATACACAGATATTACTCTTACAGTTGAGACTTACGGAAAGATTGTGGCGATAGCCATTGTTATTATTTGTTGCTGTGCTCTTGAGAAGAAAGATTCTCTCTCACGGGGACACGAACATCACTTTGATCGATAAGATCTACTCTATTTATTTTATTATCGTTTTCATTGATGTTATCCTTGCTTTAGCTCAATATTCATTATCGCTGTTTCTTATAAGTTAATCCTTTATCCAGCACATGCACCTTAATCTTGTTAATATTGGCCATTTCAATTGCTTTGTTCATTGATTCATCGTCAGTTTGGCATAACAAAAGTATTGCATAGTTTAAATATCATAGGTCTAATTCTAAGAACGTCTAGAAATCTCGATATAAAGGGTTGCTTGTGCCTTATCAAATGAAAATTTAATGTATGGGCCTAAATCGCTTTTAGGTACACAAATCGAATTTGGATTCGAATATAAGCAAATCTTTGTATCAAAGCGTTAAATAATACACGAAATAGATGAAAATGCGTAAAACAACTTGCTTTCAATATAAGAATGTTCAGTACAAATTTGGACAGAGTTTTGGTATATATTTCTGGATACATACAACACAAAATGAACTTCTATTTATAGGCCTAAGGGCCAGACCCACGTTCTCCATCATCCGCCAATGTCTCTTCCACGATCTTGGTGGGTAAATGCTGAGTAGTGGCTGAGTTAGTGGGGTGAAGTAGTGGGCTGCAAAGCCGCTGGAACCGAGGTGGTGACCGAAGCCTTGTCACAAGACTTCGGTCGTTCGACCTTGCTGTTCGAGTAAGATGGCTCGTCGTCGAAGCTTAAGGTCTAACTTGCCTTCGGGCGTGTCACAGGGCGTCGGCTTCGGTGGCTTGACCACGAGACCGATAATCCTCTCTTCGGAGCATCAGCTCGTTTTGCCTTCGGTCTACCATCTCGAGGTGCTGACCGAAGGTGACGATTTTTACCCAATACAGATAGTCCCCCCACTCCTCGGTAGACGCCGAAGTCGCCGAGGAGTGGAATGAGTTTGAGCGGGAAGTCGACGTGGCAAAACCCTATCCACGAATTTTCAAAAAGTTGCGCATCTGTAGGGTCGCCGTTCCGCGTTACGTGGCGGCTCGCGATAGGTCTGTGAACGGTCGCGCCGTCTTTTGTTTTCTCCAATGTTTCAGTCATCATTAGCTTCTCCTACTTGCACGTGTACACACACTATAAATACCCCCACCTTTGCCCTTTTCATCTTCACTTTCACCATCTCGTTTCAAGAAGAAAGATAACAGAGCTCCATCTGCCATTGTCACTTCCATCCCTTTCGTTCAAAATTTCTCTTTACTTTGTTCTCTGATTCCTAACATGTCTACCAATGTTTCTGCTACCATTTCTGGTCAAGGCTCAAGCGATTCCGGTGAGAGAGCGGAACGTTTTGCGGCCATGGCAGTGAATGACGAAGCCGTTCCCTCTATGTCACCATTGCAGGTGGTTGGAGCGGGAGACGGTGGCGAAGCCACATCGGCTGCTCCCACTCCTTTGAGACGTAAAACGAAAGCGGGTCGCGGCTCGGCTGAGGTCAGCGAGTATGTGGATTTAGATGTAGTTGATGACATCGAGGGTGGTGATGCCACTGGTGTGAGAGAGGTGGGTGGCTCGGTCGAAGCGGCCGAGGTGAGCGAGATCAGTGGCTCGAAGGGTGAAACCGAGGTGGGCCCTTCGAGGAAATCAAAGAGGAAGATTCCACTCGAGGTGGAGATTGACCCTCGGTTGGTCATCCCCTCGAGTTTTAGCAATGAAAAAGATTTGAAGGTCCACGCTCAGTCAGATGCTCAGAAGGGGAAGAGAAGAAACATCCCCGTTCATGTTACCCCGAGCATCGTAACCGAGGAAAGGATTGCGGCGGTTCGGGCAGACTGCCGCTGGGGGCCCGAAGTGGAGATTAGGATCCCGGCGCCTGGCTCGGCCGCGTCTACGCACGTTGAAGGATATTCCACAGTTTTTACTTACCCTTTCACCATAGGTTTTGATTTGCCTGTACACCCCATAATTGACACGTTTTGCAGATCATATAACCTTTGTCTTGCCCAACTTGGGCCCGGGGTTTGGAGGGTCGTCCAAGCCCTCGAATATTTGAGTGGTGCCGCAGGGGTGCCATTCACTTTTCAGCACTTGATTTCGCTCTACTACCCCTATTTCCACAAAGCCGGAGTGGTCGCTCTCTTGCCTCGGGGCTCATATGCAATTTTAAGCAAGAGCGAGGATCACGGGGATCGAGGATGGAACGATCGGTTCGTGCTCATTCCCACGAACCTGCTGTCTGCCGAGCCTGGCTTTCCCGAGGCGTGGAATGCTCAGCGTAAGTGCCTATTTCCATTCTTCCTTTGGTTTGAGATTATCGCAATTGTTAACCGACCTCTCTTTTTTTTCTTTTTTTATCCGCAGCTGAAAAAGTGGCGGTTGTGCCTCCGAGTAACCTGCTCGGGTGGGTGACCGAAGTCATGCAGCCGAAAAAACGCCCCGAACGACAATGGATGGTGTTAGCTGCTCTGCCTGAGAACCGATGGGCGTGCAAGAGGCACGGTGAGTTGTTGACTTCGGGCCGCTGAGTTCCATTTTAAATTATTCAACTAACTTTTCCACTTTGATTACATAGGTCTCCCTAGCAAGGCCGTGAGAGAGGTTGACGAGGAAGAGGAAGCCGAGGCGGAGGGCGGAGAGGAAGAGAGAGGAAACAAGAGGGCGAAGAGGAGCGAGAAACTGGTGACCGACGTCACCGAGGGGGTTGCCAAGATGGCAGCAATGGCGAAGAAGCTCATCGAGGAGAAGAAAACTAAAGCCTCCTCGAGCCAAGGGGCTTCACAAGGTGAAATTTTCTTGGGTAGGTCTTCTTGTGTTTCCACTGCCACCCGTACTTATGTTAGGCGCGTTGCTCCTCTTCCTGCCTCAGGTGCTAAGAGGAAAAGGGCGAGCTCGAAGCGGGCCGCCACAGCGAAAGGTCCTCGAGTTGAAGAGGTTGCTGCCCCCGTTGCTGAAACTATGATCACTAAACGTCGGGGGCTCGTAGACGTGCCCAGCGATGAGGAGCTCCCTCCTCTGGTTCCCGAGGAGAGGCCAGATCCAGTCCCCGAGCTTGTCCCAGAGGCGAGGGCTGAAGTGGGCGGGTCAACCGGGGTTATTCACGTGGAGGAATCTGACCAAGAGGCCGCAAAAAGAAAGGGCAAGGCGAAGGCGAGCGGAGGGTTGATCAAGAGCATGGTCAAGGCTTCAAGGGATTCTTCGAAGCCCACCAACGTCGCAGCTCGGGCTTTGGAGATATATCCCGATGCTAATTTGTTAGATGCCACGAAAGAGGACATCATGTCTCTTGACGGCCTGCTTGGGGCAGCTGAAGCTCATGCCCTTCGGAATCTCAATCCCATGAGTTTGATGGGTGTTTCAGCCGCTTCTGCTCTTCGGGTAAGTCTTAGTGTCTTTTTAACATAATACGCCTTACCAAACTTTGAGCGCTGACATGTGTTTCAAACGCAGAGCTTTGTCCTCGCGCTGCGAGCTGTTCACCTCGAGCGAGATCGAGCCCAGGAAATTCAAGCAGCTGCTACCGCTTGGGATGGTCAGAAAAAGGTCCTCAAAGGGCAGGTCGCCGAGTTGGAAGCTCGGTTCGCAATCCTGAACAGCGAGCTGGAGCGTGCCAACGAGGTGGCGGCAAAGGCCGAGGACGACCTTCGGGCGGTTGCAGAGTCCTCCGAGGCTCGTGTTCGAGCTGCGATGGATGAGTTTACTGCTGAACGCTCGAGGCTCAGTCTTGAGAATGCCCGCCTCGAAGCTGAATTGTTCAAGGTAAAGACCGAAGCTCTTGAGGCGGGGGAGAGGTATCGTGGCAAGCTCGGGGAATATAATGCCAAACTTCTTGAGCTGCAGCGCCAAGTGGACGAAGTGCCAGCCCTTCGGGCCAAGGTATCCAGGCTTGAGAGGCGAGTTGCCCACCTTAACGAGCGGGCCGAGGTTAGATCAACAAGGGCCAAATTTGAAGAAACATGGGCCGTGGTCTAGACTAGGCTCGGTGCCCTCGAGCAGGTTCAGGCCGGGCAGATCGTGCTTGAGGACGAGATCGTCAAAGCGAGGGAGGCTGCTGCCGAGGCCCAAAGAATTGTGGACGAACTTCCCTCAAGCGAAGGATCAGATGTTGAAAGCGACAGTGCCGAAGAGGGCAGCGGAGATGCTGATGGGGCGTTGCCTTAGTAAACTTTTGATGTCTTTCATTTTTTGAGGCCTTCGCGCCTTTTTTGGATGTTGGCCTTCTGGCCTTTGTATTTATGTTTGACCTTCGGGCCATTTTTGGATGTATATAGCTTCAGCCTTCGGGCTTTTAATGAAAGATCGCTTTGTGAATTTTGCGTGTTTATTTTTCATGTGTATCGAATACTTTTGAAAATAAATGATATGCTTGCAAGGCTTTACGCTAAATTTGACCGGTGCGAACTTAGGACGACGTCTCGTCCCCGGTCGATGCAATGCGCGGCTCAAATAATAACACACGGATAGGATGAGAGTACCCGAAGTCGTTTTATTAATGTTAACGAGCCAAAAGGCTATGTACATAAAACCAAGTCGGGACGGACCTTGGGTAAGAAACGAATTAACGAACTTCAAACTAAAACATGCCGCTATCGGGCTAATTTACAATGTACTAAATCTAGTCCTCGGGCAGCAGTCCCCGGTTGTCGGCTAGATAAGCATCGGTTGGGAGGCTCGATGTCGACCTCGGTGTCAACCCTTCTCACTCCCCCCCAGTGTTCGGTTGTGAATCTCGATGAGGATCCGAGCACTGGAATCGGTTCGGTTTGCTTCCTGAAAAGGTCGAGCAAAAAAGGTGGAACGAGGAGTGAATTAGTACATCGTTTATCAATGCCATGGGAGCGTCGTTCGGCTCGGGGCTGTTTAATTGATAGAGTTGAAGGATATTTACCTCTGCTAAAAGTAGTATCGCTTTAGATGAGAAATGTTCCAGTTCAGCGGTTCGGGCTCGCCTTGAAGAGACTCGATTTGATAAGAGCCTTTTCCAACGATTGCTTTGACCCTGTAGGGCCCTTCCCAATTTGCGATAAGCTTCCCCCCGTTGTCCTCCTTTGTTGATTGATTCACGGTTTTCAACACATAATCTCCCACCTTGAAGTCTCTAAATTTAGCTTTCCTGTTGAGGTACGCTTCGATCTGTCTTTTTTGGGCAACGAGCCGAACCAAAGCTAATTCCCTCTTCTCTTCGAGCAAGTCTAGCTCGATGCGCATCGCCTCTTGGTTGGCATCTTCGGTTGTGTGAGCATACCGAAGACTTGGTTCGCCCACTTCCACTGGGATGAGAGAATCCATGCCGTAGGCTAATGAAAAAGGGGTTTCACCGGTGCTGTTCTTCTCCGTTGTTCGCATGGCCCACAGAACCCCGGGCAACTCCTCGGGCCAAGGGCCTTTCTTCTCATCGAGTCGCTTCTTCAAGTTCTCAATTATGATCCTGTTTGAAGATTCGGCCTGGCCATTAGCACTTGGATGGTAGGGAGTCGAGGCTATCCTTTTGATTCCCCATTGTTTAAAAAAGTCAGTGATAGCCGCCCTCATGAATTGTTTGCCATTGTCGCAAGCGATTTCTTTTGGGACGCCGAACCGGTAGATGATATTCTTTTTGATGAAGTCGATTACCTGCTTCTGTTTTACCTCGGTGAGCGCTGCGGCTTCCACCCATTTTGTGAAGTAATCAGTCAACACCAAGATGAACCGAACACCCCCTTTTCCTTTGGGTAGTGGTCCGACAACGTCCATTCCCCATTTCATGAAGGGCCATGGTGATACCACCGAGTGTAGAGGCTCGGCCTGTTGGTGGATCATTTGCCCGTGGCGTTGGCACTTGTCACACTTTTGCACGAAGGCTTTCACGTCGGCGCTAATGGTGGGCCAATAATACCCAGCTCTTAACAATTTACGCACCAACGATTTTCTCCCCGAGTGATTTCCACACTCGCCTTCGTGTACTTCGGCCATCACGTACCTCGCCTCGTCGGGGCCCAAGCATTTGGCCATCGGGCCGCAGTACAACCTCTTGTATAGATTGCCTTCGATCATGTGATACGAGGCCGCTTGGGTCCTTAGCTTTTTCGCTTCTTTCTTATCTTGGGGAACAGTCCCTGAGTCGAAGTAGGAGATGAACTTGCTTCGCCAATCCCATCGATTGTCAACCGAATTGACTTGCAACTTCATCTCTCTCATTTGGGCGGACAGCAACCGAACTACCGAGTCAGTCCCCGAGTGAGCTTCATCAATGGCCGAACCAAGATTTGCCAAGGCGTCCACCTCGGAATTTTCTTCCCGAGGTACTTGTTTGACACTCCATTCTTGGAATTGGGCTAGGACCCTCTGTGCCCGATCCAAGTAAAGCTGCATTCTGGGCTCTCGAGCCGTGTAATCACCGAGGATCTGGTTGACCACCAATTGTGAATCACATCTTAATTCAATTCTATCAACCCCCATTTCTTTAGCCAGCTCTAGGCCAGCTAGAGCCGCTTCGTATTCTGCCTCGTTGTTGGTGACCTTTTTGAATCGAACAGAATGCCTAATCTTCTCCCCGGTGGGTGTTCTCAACACAATGCCTAAACCCGAGCCTTTTGAATTCGTTGCCCCATCGGTGTGCAGTACCCACAGCCCCGAAGGGGATCCCTTCGCCTCGGAGCTTTCCTTTTCCGCTTCGGGCAGTATCCCAATGCTGAAATCAGCCACGAAGTCTGCCAAGACTTGAGATTTGATGGCAGTTCGAGGTTGATAAGTGATGTCATACTCACTTAGCTCAACCGCCCATTTGGACAACCTACCCGATAACTCGGGCTTATGCAATATATTTCTCAAGGGGAAGGTTGAAACTACCGCTATTGGGTGACATTGAAAATAGGGCCGTAGTTTCCGAGCAGTAATGAGCAAAGCGAGTGCTAGTTTTTCCAAGTGTGGGTACCTGGTTTCAGCATCAAGGAGCGTCTTGCTCACATAATAGATGGGCTGCTGCTTGCCATCTTCTTCCCGAACCAACACAGCACTCACCGACACCTCAGACACTGCCAAATAGACAAGCAATGTTTCCCCTTCTTTTGGCTTAGCAAGCAACGGTGCGTTAGCCAAATATTGTTTCAAGTCTTTCAACGCTTGTTTGCACTCCGGTGTCCATTCGAAGTGGTTGTTTTTTCTCAAGACGGAGAAGAATTTGTGACATCGCTCCGAGGACTTTGAGATAAAGCGACTCAGGGCAGCGATTCGGCCAGTCAAGCGTTGAACTTCTTTTACCCCGGTAAGCTCTTCGGGGATTTCCTCAATTGCTCTGATTTTATCTGGGTTAGCTTCGATTCCCCGCTCGGAGACAATAAATCCCAAAAACTTGCCCGATCCTACGCCGAAGGCGCACTTCTCGGGGTTCAATTTCATGCCGTATTGTCTCAGCACAGCAAAAGCTTCCCTCAAATGATTCAAATGATCCTCCATTCGGATCGATTTGATGAGCATGTCGTCTATGTAGACTTCCATAGACTTCCCGATGTATTCCTTGAACATGCGACATACCAACCTTTGGTAGGTCGCCCCGGCGTTCTTTAAACCGAAGGGCATCACTTTGTAGCAAAAGGTACCTCGGTCAGTGATGAACGAGGTCTTTTCTTCGTCCTCGGGGTCCATGAGGATTTGATTGTAGCCCGAATACGCATCCAAGAAAGTTAATAGTTTGTGTCCAGCCGTGGAGTCTATTAACCTGTCGATTTGCGGCAATGGATAAGAATCTTTGGGGCAAGCTTTGTTCAGATCGGTGTAATCTACACACATTCTCCACTTGCCATTCTTCTTCGGCACAACTACCACATTCGCCAGCCATTCGGGGTATTTGACCTCCCTTATGAAACCATTTTCTTGCAACTTCGCGGTCTCATCTTCAATCGCATTCTTTTTCACCCCGGCGTGAGGTCTCTTCTTCTGTTTCACCGGGGTGAATTTTGGATCTACATTCAGCTTGTGGGTCATGATCTCCGGATCGATACCCGTCATGTCTGAATGAGCCCAAGCAAAGCAGTCATGGTTGGACCTTAAAACTTCCATAATTGCTTCCTTCGACTTCGGGTCCAACTCCGAGCCGATGTGTACTTTCCTCTCTGGGAACTCTTTCATGAGAGTGAAAGAATCCAGCTCTTCGACAGTGGAGTCCTCGGCCTTCTGTTTCCGAGGCTCTTGGACGCATGCCGGGATCTTTTCGATTTCACTTTGGAGGCTCGCCTCGCTGGACCCCGGTTGCGTTGGTTGCTATTTTTTGGGCCCGCTCGGGGCAACTCCACTCTTTAGTGCGACCGAGTAGCATTCCCTCGCTACTCGCTGCTCCCCCTTAATTGACCGAACCCCCCAAGGCGTTGGGAATTTGATCACTTGGTGCAAAGTGGAGGGAACAGCTTCCATGGAGTGGATCCATGGTTGCCCGAGGATTACATTATAGGCTAGATCCTCGGGCATGACTTGAAACAATGTTTCTTTGGTGACACCCTCAGCGAATGTCTTCAGCGTGATTTCACCCAACGTCTTTTCTGTCGAGTTGTTAAAACCAGCCAACACTGTTGATTTGGGAACGATTTCCCCTTTTAGCCACATCTGCTTCACGGCCCCGTAGCTGATGATATTTACTGAACTGCCGGGGTCAATCAAGACTCTCTTGATGTCAGCGTTGTTAATTCTTAGCATGATGACTAGAGCGTCGTGATGGGGGAACATCATCCCATCACAGTCATCCTCATCAAACACGATGTCATTGCCCGAGCCTCCAAATCGGGTCCTCTTCTCCATGGTGATGGAGAGCTTAGCAAATTTTTTGGCTACGGCGAAGTTCACGCCGTTTACCTCTGACCCCCCGGTGATGACGTTAACTACTCTCTCCGGGGGTGGAGCCCGAGGTGGTTGCCCACCGCCTCGGTTCTTTGAAAAATTATCTTTCCCCTTGTCAGTGAGGATTGAGCCAAGACTCCTTTTTTCAGTAGGTGAGCCACCTCGAGGCGCAAAGCTTTGCAGTCCTCGGTCTTGTGACCATAATCTGCATGAAACTCGCAATGCAGATTCTGATCCCTTTTGTCCGCCGGGGTTCTCATATCTTTGGGAATTCTTACCCCGGCTGTCCCCTTAACGACGTCGACCAGCTCCGAAGTCGATATGTTGAAATTATAATCTTGGATCCGGGGAAGATCCTTTCTCGGAACCGAAGCGGAGCTCGAGGGATTCCTTTGGTTCATATTGGTTTGAATCTTCCCTCCAAGCCTTTGGCTTATGTGAGATGTCGGGTACGAGTTACCGGGGTTGTTCCCCAGCCTTTGAGTAACATGTTGCCTCGGCGGAGTATAAGGTTCATACCTCCCTTTCGAATTATTTCGTGGCGCCTCGGCGCGATTTTAAATATCTCCTCGGTTTTGGTAACCTCGGTTTTTGAACTCCGCCTCCTCCAATCTGATTTTGGAGTAAGCTCTTCTATGCAGATCCTCCCACGTCAGGACCTGATACTGTTGCAACTCTTTTCGCAATTCAGCTGCAGCACTTGAATTGCGACCGTTGATACCTTTTTCGAAGGCCATGATAGCCAGGGTATCATCCATTCGGGGCAACTCCATACGTTCAGCATGAAATCGCTCGAGGAACTCTTTGAGTGGCTCGCCGGGCCATTGTTTCACTTCACATATATCCTCCTTCCTCTGGAGGATCTTTTGCGCGCCGGTGTGAGCTTTGACAAAGGCGCTGGACAGTTCTTTGAACGAGGAGATTGACCCCGGTGGCAAGCATAAATACCACCGAAGGGCACCCTTTTCCAACGAACTACCAAACTTCTTTAAGAACATGGACTCCAGCTGTGTGGACGTCAAGTCGTTGCTTTTTACCATGGACATGTATTCTCTAACATGCTCCTTGGGATCAGTTGTCCCATCGTACTTTTTGAGGAATGTGAGTTTGAAGCCCACGGGAGTTGGAGCCGGCGCTGCTTCGGGCTTATAGGGCTGTTCCCTATATTGCTCGATGTCAAGATCATCTTCCTCCTTGCTTATCCCCGGTACGCGCTCGAGGCGTTTTTCGACGCGCCCCTCGATGCGAGCCTCGATTTCTCTACTCATTCTTTCAACGTCGACCGAGGACGTTGTTTCTGCCATGGTGGGAACCGTCCCGAAGTGTGGCATTGTAGATGGATTACTCCCCGAACCCCCAGACGCGGCTCCGTTGTGAGGTCCCCCTGTTGTCGCGCCCGGAGGAACGAAAGGCGGGGTGCCTCCACCAGGAGCCGAGGGCTGGGTGCCGTTTGGGGCGGCGCTGTTTCGCACTTCTAGCGAGGCGCGAAACTCGGCGTTGATATTAGCCTGCTCATCCTGCTTATTTTGGAGAGCTCTTAGTATGGTGACAACATACATTTGAAATTCTTCGGTTGTCATTGGGGTGAAGGATTGTTGGTTCGTCGGAACGTCAACTCGATCACCATTACCACCATTGTTGTTATCAGCCATAGCGTTAGATCACAAATTTCTTGATGAAAAACGGATTTCGAACTTTGGAACAAAGCGTTATTGCTTATATCCCCACAGACGGCGCCAATTTGTATGGGCCTAAATCGCTTTTAGGTACACAAATCGAATTTGGATTCGAATATAAGCAAATCTTTGTATCAAAGCGGTAAATAATACACGAAATAGATGAAAATGCGTAAAACAACTTGCTTTCAATATAAGAATGTTCAGTACAAATTTGGACAGAGTTTTGGTATATATTTCTGGATACATACAACACAAAATGAACTTCTATTTATAGGCCTAAGGGCCAGACCCACGTTCTCCATCATCCGCCAATGTCTCTTCCACGATCTTGGTGGGTAAATGCTGAGTAGTGGCTGAGTTAGTGGGGTGAAGTAGTGGGCTGCAAAGCCGCTGGAACCGAGGTGGTGACCGAAGCCTTGTCACAAGACTTCGGTCGTTCGACCTTGCTGTTCGAGTAAGATGGCTCGTCGTCGAAGCTTAAGGTCTAACTTGCCTTCGGGCTTGTCACAGGGCGTCGGCTTCGGTGGCTTGACCACGAGACCGATAATCCTCTCTTCGGAGCATCAGCTCGTTTTGCCTTCAGTCTACCATCTCGAGGTGCTGACCAAAGGTGATGATTTTTACCCAATACATTTAATTATAAAACCTTGACACAAATTTTACGTAATACAATTAACGCGTTATACACACACCTTAAGTCTAGCGAAAAGATTCAAAGGTACCTACTTTGTCTTAATTTATGTAAACTTATTTGAATGGACACGACGTTTAGAAGACGGTAAAGATTTTTTAGTATCACAGTCCTCGTTTGAAAATCTTAAATGTGTAGTATTTGTGTGGTTTAATAATACTTTTCATTAAAAATTCAATGAGCAATTTAAGTTCAATTATTTTCAAATTTAAAAAGCGAGCATACCTTTTAAAATGAATTCAAAAGAAAATAAGATTACGCACAAACTGTAACGAATAAATAATATCTTTGATAAGTTATATGAGTGGTCAGTATAAATATGATAGGTTGCATACATCACACTTCACACTTCTTAATGTGCTCTATATTGATGTTTCTAATTTATGCAGATAGCTCTGTTTTCAAATTTTTGTCTAAGCAAATTAATAACATGTTTGGCCAAGCTTCTTTAGAATAAAAAGTATTTTTTTTTTCAAAATAAGTATTTTTAAAAAAAAAAAATTAAGTTGTTTGGCCAATAAATAAAAGTACTTTTTGGTTTCAGTAGAAGCAGTTTTTTCTGCTGTTTAGAAGAAGCTAGAAATTTCTGCTTCTTCCAAAAAGCAGAAGCAAAAGCAGTTTATTAATTTTTTCAAGACAATCATATCCTTACCAAAAATTCTTATTTACCAAATTATCCCTCATTAATTAAACTCATATCTCTCTCCAGATATTTCAATTCCAGTCTGAGATGTACAATTGAAAGAACATTTCGAGTCTGGAAAAATAGATTTGCTATTTTACGTTCAATGTCTTCTTTCAAGTTTAATAGTCAAGTTCATCTTATTACAAGTATTATGGCTATACATAATTTTATACGACGAAGTTCTTCCACATGAGAATTTTAACAAGTATGCTAATGAAGACTTTGTGTCAGAGTTTAATGAAGGAGATGGACCTTCTGACATTCCTTCAGAACTGCAGGACAAGTTTTTTCTGTTAGGGATGAAATTATTGAGAATTGTGATCATGTATGAGTGACACTATTTAATATTTTTCGTGATTTATTTTCAATATATATAATATTTTAACAAGTGATTTTTATGATTAATTTTGAATGATGTGTTTTGATAAATCATCTTGTCAAAATAAGTAATTACTACTAATACATAATACCAAATGTGAAAAAAAAAATTTAATGTCCTTATTTGTAATTTGATACGCAAAAGTACTTTTTTAAAATATTGACCAAACACAATATGTTTATCTACTACAGAAAAATATTTCTCTTATTTGGCCAAACACAAACTGCTTATTCTGTAAAAGTACTTTTAAAAAAAATACTTTTCAAAATAAGCCGTTTTTAGCAGCTTGGCCAAACAGGCTTTAAGAGACATACAAGGAAAAGATTCCAAGTTTAGATAACTTATTTTTTCATCTTCTCACCATGGAAAATCAGAGAAAATCACTTCTTATTTCTTGTAATGCTAAATAAAAGAATTGATTTTCATTTCTTTATCTTTGGTGGAGACCTGTTTATTTCCAATATTCATGAAAGTTTCAAAAGTTTTCCTTCCAAAGTGAAGAGGAATATTTTGGAGAAGTGTTTGCTGGAATCCCCAAATTGTTACTCCTGTTGGCTATGGCTCAATCATGCACTCAATTATCCGTTAATTTGTGATAGATCAAAACTGAAATACGTAAAATTACAAAAGTACTAATGCTAAAAGATTAACACAAGGTTGTTGTTGTTTTTTTTTTTTTTTTTTTTAACGAGTTCTTTACAAAAGTGAAAAAATACAACTGTCCTTCCTTAGTTCAACATCATGTTTTTTCCCCCACTGTTTCATTGATAGAAATTCCTCAAAGCTCTTCAGAATCATGATGTCCAGAAGACACACTTCGTTTCACTTTCTCTGCTGTTTTATGCACTGTTTCCTCTACCACCTTAGCTGCAGATTTGGCTGTTTCCTCAACAGCTTCTTTGCTCTTACCAATTGTCTTCTGGGCAGCTTCTTTCACTCTCTCCGTTGCACCATCAGCATTAGCAACTTCCTCGCTCCTAAAACGGACCATTTAATTTTATATCCACAAATTTACGTCCCAAAATTAGTTTACCCGAGAAAAGCCGTAGACTTGTAGCATTTGCAACCAAAAAAAAAAAAAAAAAAAAAAAAAAAAAAGAGGACATGTTTTTTCACATAAACTTGCGCTACTTAACCAGAGTTGATTAATAACATACAGTAGGGTGTGCAAATATATGACTAAACCAGAGTTGATTATATACATTTGGGTGTGCAAGTAACTGATTAAACCACAGTTGATTGATAATACAGACTACAGTATACTTTTAGGTGTGCAATAATTGTTTGGTGCGAATAAAGTGACGCATTGAAGGTATCATTGGAAGTTGATAGGAAAAAAGTTCGATCAAAGTGATATTTTAATGATGTGAGGCCTCTTGGGAACAGCCTAAGAGCTTGACCAGAAGGCAGAAGAGGACAATATTACACTTTGTAAATAAATTTACCATTTGACCATGAAAAGTTAATATAATTTGGTATATACACATTAGATGGAATTAAGTTTAATGTTATTTGATACAAATATCTGGTGCAGATGAGTATTTTCTGATATAAATGGTATCGAAACCAAGTAATCCAAAGAAGAGAACCCGGAAACGACAGATTCCCAAGGTAATCTAAGCCATATCAAAGTAAAAACAACAAACAAAAGAAAAGGGCAGGGACAAGAGAGTCCAATAGTAAAGAAAATATAGAGCTTACTCTAAATCAGCAGGGAATAACTTATGTTGAAATTGATTGATATAAGACTTGGCTTTATCCCAAGAACGCAACGAAGACATTACAAGAGTAAAATAGGCTTCTTGTAGCATCCGTGAATAAGGGTGTGATGAATCTTCCTGCTTATTATCTTGGACATCCTTTTGTGCAGCATCCCCAGTTGTGTGAATAGTTAAAAAGCCAAATATGACGAGCCAAAATATAATAAGTATACTTAGTTTTCTTCTAAATCTTTCCATGCTTTGTAAAGTGAAGATGGTGAGGATATTTTTGCGGAGGGGTGTCTTTTGAAAGTAATGGATGGATATTCTAAAACAAAGGGAGACGTGGGGTTCATGCAGGGAGGAGTACCAGCGTTTGAACATGTGTCAAAGGCAGCCATCCTAGAAATACATAAAGAACATGTTGCAATCAGTTACGAATGATGTAATTAAGATGATGATAAGTTTGGCCCGTGAACTCGATTGATCTGGTCCTCGAAATTCGAAGCACTATGTGGTCATTCAAATTAAGCCTTAATTTTAAACAGGTAAAAGTTTTGTATGAATTTTCATTGATTATGTATGTGCTAGTATATCAATATGAAAACTAACTCATCCTAGCTATTTTATACTCCATCCGTTCTACTTCATGTGTCATAGTTTGATTCGGCATAAATTTTAAAAAATAAAGAAAGACTTTTGAAATTTGTAGTGTAAAATAAGACAAAAATATTTGTGTGGTTGTAAATCATTTTAGTAATGACAACCTGTAATTTTGAAGTTAAATTGTTACTAAATTTATAATGCTGTCATTCTTTTTGGAACAGACGAATAAGGAAATGATGTCACATAAATTGAAATGGAGGAACTATATAAAACTACAATTAACTAATATAATTATAATTGAAACTTAAAACTCAACTATTCACCTATTTACTAAATGTTCAATTGTTCGATTTATCATATCTATAATCTATTTCATAAAAGTTGTAAAATATATTAATGTAGCATTACACCGACACCCTTTGCTCTTATTCTTTTACTAATTATTTTTCATTCATTACTTTTTTCTTTTGATTTTTTAAGAATGCACTTGCTTTCCTTTTTTTCTTTATTCTTTATTATCCTTCCACTACTCTCCTTCAAGACTGCACTTGCTTACTACCCTATTTTTTTACAATTATGTATAAATTGATCAATAAATAGTTTCAGCATTACTTGCTTTTTTTGGTTATTTTAAAAAATAATTCGATTACAAATATTTTTACATTATCATATCATGTTCTTTGTATGTTTTTTCCTATTGTGATCTTTTTATTAATTTTTCCATGTTGTACTTTACCGATAGCAAATGAAATGATTATATATATATGATACGAATATGTGACATTGAATTCTTCAAATGTATAAACACATAAAGCAGAAGTGAAAATTATTCTATCGACCAAAGCCGTAATTTATGCACTTCACCAACAAATGAAAGACGTTGGGCAGAAAGAACTATTAACCCTAAAGAAAGCCATAACTTTCTGCTAACTTTAGCTTTGTTAATTACTATCTGTTATCAGGATGTGAACCAATCGATCATTCATATCATTGCTAACAGAATGTGAATCACTGAAGTATCGTTAAGAATGAAAAAAAGAAAATTGTGATCTTATAGTAAACTCAATTACAATTACTGTGAAATCCGACCTATTCTGACACAGGTGAAGGAGCAACAATATTTCTTCATTATAAAGAGTGCATCATTAAAAATATCTCTCATAGTATTAGCAGGATTATTCTTGAAATAGATGTTGACACCCAATTTTTTTTCGATATTTGCAAAATTAATCTAAAACTACTTGATAAATTAGAATCACTGAATACCTAAATTTTGTATCATTGCCAAGTAAAATTAAAAATTTGGTCTAATGGGTAGTTATTTCACAAAATGACTATTTTTACAATTTTGATTACTTTTGCAAAAATTAAATTATTTCACCAATATCAAGGTTTAATGGTTTCACAATGTTTCATGCATATTTGTTACTCCCTCCGGTCCACTTTATTTGATGTTTTTCACTTTTCGAGAGTCAAGTTGATCAATTTTCGGTTTCAAATTGAACTAGATTTAGTCAATATTTTAAAATTATAATTTAGATATTAAAAAACTACACGAAAAGTACTACAAGTTGCAATTCTTGTCATATTAATATGGTGAAGAAATATATCTCAAATAAAATGGACCGGAGGGAGTATAAATTAATGCATATCTAGCTTGCTTTTCAATTGGATTTTTACTTCAAAATTGACAAAACTACAAAATTAACCTCATGGTACCAAAATATTAAATGTATTAATTAATTATGTGTGACAATATTTTGGTATTTATTAAGCACTAATTAGTCAAAGTCATTTTTATTAAGTTTAATTTGTCGTTTCACAATAATAGCGTTGCACTTTTAAATACGCCTAATTCTTTTTTTTTTTTTTTTTCAATAAGGTTCCAGTTGTTAGCTGGGTTGTATTATATCATGAAGATACAAAAACAAGAGGCGGGCTAAGCCTAACCTCGAACTGAAGTAGTACATACATGCATATAATCCAGAATCTATACTAAATAGATTATTCAAAAAACATTAATCAGAGAACTTACTTGTTCTCCTTATAAGCGGAAGCAGTAGGATCTTTACCACGGCTGGAATCACTGGTCGTCGGTGGTTGTCACAGTAACGGAGCAACCCCTTTATCCACAGTCTAAACACCTAGTTATTTAGTAGAGAGAAAGAGGAAGAGTTGTATAGAAAAGTACATATTTTTCACTATGTATTAGTGTATACTTATAGTTTATATGAAGTAGTTGTCCTCTTATATGACTCTACTAGGTAATTATCTATTTACCAGGATAAGCTTTAAGAGCACCCCCTTATGGGTGGACTCTTAACAAATAATTCCAACATCTCCCACTCACACATAATGGGAGTGCTCTTATAATACGAGGAACATATTCTCACCTCAACTCTACAAATATTCATACAGTGAAATAGACCGTGCGACCAGCATACTGTGAGAGTTGTACGCTATACATCTGTTAGGAGTATATAGCCTCTCGTTGAGTACAAACCTGCAAGTAGATTATAAAGTATGCAATACCCTAGATCATATGAATCACATTTTGATATCCTCTCAAAATCTCAAATATCATTTTTTATGTATTCACAATTATAACTCATAAGTTATAACTGGTGCACCTGTGAATACAGAATTAATGAGATTCCTTTTACTGATCTTCCTCTTCTCACGATTCTCTTAATATTAGCTCAACTGCTTTTCTAGATATGTCTCGCCAGAGCGCATCCATTTTCATGGTCTTTTGGAAACACACTAAGATAGCTAACAATATCTGATCGGAGTCACTGAGGGTACATTATTTTGAGCCATCATAAGGCTCTGGGTCTCACGCAACAGTAAGTTGAGATTAAACTTATGTTAACCCATGGTCGACATTTAGCACACATAGTATGAAACACGTGCTACAATATTTTTCTCCTTTCCTTGAGGAGCGTATATCTTTATAAATAATGTTGTATAGATGAAATTCAGACACCATACGTATCTAAATTCGAGTTCCTTAAACTCACATCTAGCTCACTAAGTAGACTAGGTGAACATTCTTTCACCTTAATAACCTTATGTCATTATTTAAACGACTCTATTGATTTTAAGCATATCGCTCTCAAATTATCCATTTGATAATTTTTTCTTAAAATCAAGTCTCATCTCCACTTATCACTAAGATAAGAAGGCGGTTGCCTGTGTGAGAAGGCCTGCCTCTTGTCTACCCGACATACTAAAATATAATTGAAAAATGTACTAAACACTCAATAAATCATGAATATGTATGTAAGTAAATCAACTTTATTGATTATCGAAGAACATAGTTTTGTGAACAACTAGAAAAATAAAGAATAATACAAAATCACTCAAAGTCTACGCAAGCCTTGAGATCTAGTGTGTCTCACAAATGCATCTCTAGCTAAAGGCTTGGTCAGTGGGTCTACTACCATATCTTCCGTAGATATTTTCACCAGGTTCAACCTCTTACATTTATACATGTCACTTGCATAGTTATACTTGATATCTATGTGTTTAGTATCACGATGATGCTTAGGATTTTTGGTTGCATCAACTGCAGCCTTACTATCACAGTAGACCAACACTGGTTCATCATCAGTGTTACCTTACAAGCTTTTGAAGAGCCTATTCAACCAAACAGCTTCTTGTGTTGCTTTTGACAGAGCCACATATTCGGCTTCCATCGTGGATAGTGCTACACATGATTGCTTCTTACTCTTCCATGATATGGCACCATTACTAAGTAAGAAGACATATCCTGAGGTAGACTTCCTCTCATCTATATCTTCTCCATGATCAGCATCAGTGTATCCAACTAATCGCAAATCTTTGCTGCCTTGATAACAAAGTGCGTAGTCAGTTGTTCCTCTCAGATATCTCATGATCCTCTTTATTGCTTGCCAATGTGCTGGACCTGGATCGGACTGATATTTATTTACCAAGCCAACTGCTTGACAAATATCAGGTCTACTACACACCATAGCATACATTAGACATCTGACTGCGCTTCTATAAGGCACTTGCTTCAGCTTTTCTGTCTCTTCAGGAGTCTGAGGACACAAATGATTTCCCAAGTTATGGCCTTTGCTGATAGGAGTGTCAATTGGGTTGCTATTCTGCATATTAAATCGTTCAAGAATTTTCTTAATGTAATTCTCCTGAGAGAGATACAATAGTTTCTTAGGACGATCTCTTGAAATCTTGATTCTAAGAATATATGCAGCTTCACCCATATCTTTCATCTCAAATTGAGACGACAACCAGGCCTTTACCTCGTTTATTAACTTCTTATCATTTCCAGCTATAAGTATATCATCGACATACAATGTTAGAATTACAAGCTTATTTCTTGATCTCTTGATATAAACACAATGGTCTTCATCAACCATAATAAAACCATTGGATATGATCACATTTTGAAAGCGTATATACCACTGCCTTGAAGATTGTTTGAGGTCATAAATAGACTTCATAAGTGTACAAACCTTTTGTTCGTGGCCTTTTTCAATGAAACATTCGGGTTGTTCTATTTAAATTTCTTCATCTAATTCTCTATTGAGAAAGGCAGTCTTTACATCCATCTGATGTAATTCAAGATTTAAACTTGCTACTATAGCTAGAATCAGGCGAATTGAGTTAAATCGCACAACAGGTGAGCAAAATCTCTTCGTAGTCTATTCCTTCATGTTGTGTATAACCTTTCGCCACCAGTCGAGCCTTATATCTCTCAACTGTGCCATCAACCTTAAGCTTAATTTTGAAAACCCATTTGCTCCCAATAGCTCTGCGTTCTTTCGGGAGATCAACTAGTTCCCAGACTTTGTTGACTCTCATTGACTCCATTTCATCTTCCATTCCTTTTATCCGTTTTTCCTTAGAAGGGCATGAGAGAGCCTATTTTGCATTTTAGGCTCGTTTTCTACTTGTAAGAACAATATAAAAAGTTTAGCACCTTCGATATCAAATCGTCGGCGGGGAATCTTTTTACGTAAACTACGTCCTTTTTGTGATTCTTCTACATTGTTCCCACTTGGATCAAGAACATCTATCATGCTCCCACTTGGAACAAGATCAGTGACTATCTCGCTCCCACTTGGAACAAGATCCATTTGTTCACTATTTGATTTCAAATGATTACTTACATTCGCATCCGATGATAAAGGAAGTTGTTGATGTGAAATTAATTCATCATCAGTTAAATTTCTTCCACTCGAATGAATTGATCTTTGTACATTTTGATCCTCTATCTCAAACAAGGTTAGGTCTTGACCTACCTCTCCCTTTTTAGGGAACTCATCCTCTAAGAATGTGACATCTCGTGATTCAATTCAGTTACGCTCCCACTGTCTTGCTGACTTATAAACACAAAACCCTTAGAGGTTTCTGAGTATCTTATAAAAATATTTTTCTTTCCTCTTGGGCCTAATTTTTCATGTTTGTGAGAAGAATCATGTGTATAGGCAGCGCAACTCCAAGGTCTTAATACACTTAGGTTGGGTGCTCTTCCAGCCCATAACTCATATGGAGTGGTTGCAACTGACTTTGTAGGCACTCGGTTAAGTACATAGGTAGCAGTAAGTAATGCATCACCCCAATAACTAATTGGAAGGTTAGCTTGTGCCATCATTGACCTAGCCATTTCTAGAAGCGTCATATTTCTTCTCTTTGCAACATTATTTTGTTGTGGAGTATTTGGGATAGTCAACTGATGAACTATTCCCTTTTCATCACATAATTCATTAAATTGGGTTGACAAGTACTGTCGACCTCGGTCAGTTCGAAGAACTTTTATCTTCTTGTCTAATTGATTATCCACTAAGCTCATATAACGTTGGAAACAACTTATTGCTTCTGATTTGTGGGAAATTAAATAGGCATAACCGAAACGAGTGTAGTCATCTATAAATGTGATGAAATAGTACGCTCCATGCCTAGCCCTGACATTCATAGGCGCACAAAAGTCCGAATGGACTAATTGCAAGGGATATTCAGCTCTAGTCGCTTTACCGAAGGGTTTTCTTGGAGATTTTCCTGCTAGACAACTTTCACAAGTGGACAATTCCACATGTTCAATGCCAGTAAGCAAACCTTATTTTGCCAACCTTTTGCATTCTTTGTTGGCCAATATGACCAAGTCTAGCATGCCATATGTTTATATCACTATCATATTTATGTGAGGAAGCAAACATAGAAAAACTAGCATTATAATTAAATGAATCATAATGCAAATCCATAATAATAAAATCTCCGGTCACATGACCAAAACCAAAAAAAGTTGAACCTAAAGTCAATTTGACAGAATTGCCATGGAAAAGCAAGCTAAAGCCAAGCCTAAGCAAAACAATAACATAGATAATATTTCGACGAATTCCTGGAGCATAGAGGACATCATGTAGTAGTAGGTGTCGACCACCATGCTAGACTAACTTGCATGTACCGATCTCTTCAACAACAACCTTATTGTTGTTGCCCACATAAATCCACTTTGTTCCACTTGAAATACGCCAAAAATCTATAAAAGAATTGCGTTTCCTCGTTATGTGGTCCGTTGCTCCCAAATCTACAATCCACAAAGGATTAGATTCCGTCAAAAAAACTGAACTAGAAACACAAAGTTCACTAGTTTGAGTTTTGTGAAATACCATTCTAGGAGGCTCAGAGCAATCCTTAGAATAGTGACCCTTTTTGTCACAGTTAAAGCATTTCACCTTTGCAACATTTACACGTTTGGGATGTTTGTTATTCCCTTGTTGTTCTGCCCTTGCTCTTTTAGCAGGCTGAGACTGAGTTGGTCCTCGTTTCCTAACCCAATTCTTTTTCTTTGAGCCACCTTTAGCCTTAGAGGATGTTGCCATATGCAACTCAGCTGTTGGCTTGACAGCCTCAAGCCGATCCTCTTCCAGCTCAAGAGATCTCCGGACATCTTCCAGAGTCTTGATTAGCTGATTGCGGGTCAAATGCATCTTCATATGATCCCAATAATTAGGTAAGGACCGTATGACAGCTTGAACTTGTTGCTCATCGGTCAACACATAACCATCATCTTTTAACTCCCCAATCATGTTTGTCATAAGCCTCAGATGAGTTCTCACTGAATGTTCTGGGCGCTTCTTGTATGAGTCAAACTTGATTGTTAAGGATCGTAGCTTTTCAATAAAACAGGTACCGAACCTACTCTTCAAAGCAACCCAAAGACCCATAACTCTTTGGTGATCCTTAAATTCCCTTAAGATATCATCATCTAAGGTGCTCGGCAACGTAATGCGAGCCAAGGAGTCTTTCTTTTTCCAAGCGTCATAAGCCTCACGGTCACGCCTATGCTGCACCGTGGTGCCTTCCTCAGGCTTATCCATGACGATGTTAATTACCTCCAGAGCCTCTTGCTCTTCAAGCACATATTGAACTTTTAAGCTCCATGTCTCATAGTTGTCACCATTGAGTTTCAACCCTTTGTTGAGCTCAGCAACAACGTTCTTAGCAGCAGTAGACCTTCTTTTAACAAAATTAAAAAAAAAAAGTTATAGTGAGGATCTAAAGAAGGAATTTCTAAATGCAAGTACTATGTTCAACATACATATTCGGACAATGAGCACTAAATTGATTAAGTTAATATACACGTATATTAATAATGGAGTCGAAAGTTCACTATATTCCCAGTCATCGTCCAAAAATTAAACACATGAAAATTAACCTAGTCAACTACTTAGCTTAATGTCTTTATCATCTTTAAAACAACATTTTGTTTTATGATTAATCCCCTATGGATCTAAAGTTAAACAAATTAACTTAAATTTATTTAAAATTTTATTTAACATATTAAATAAAATAAATCAAATATTAAACTAAGTAATATTTCTAACACGTCAATCAACTTATATAATATTAAATTAATATTAAAATAATTAACATTTTAGGCATGTTAAACTAATCAACATTTCATGCAATTGTTATACTAATTAACAACAAATGTTAAACTAATTAATATTTTTAGACAATTCATAAATTAAGCAACAAATATTCTTAAAGATAAACTAATTAGCAATTAGATTCAATTGGATAATAATATAATTTTTTATAGTGTGAACTTATTTAAAAAAATCAGAACTAATTATACAATTTAATTAGGTCATTTTCGCAATACTTAAAAGATCTGTCCTTAGACTTCAGTTGGGCCTTAGCCCAATTAATTTTTTTTAATATATCTATATATTATTAAAAGGAGAGTAGTCAGCCTTGAGATTAAGCCAAGTGTAAGGCATAGATGTTGCCACGTGTATAATTTTAGGACAAAGTGGTTGTATTAGGTGACTTAGTAACTGATAATTAATTTTTGAACTTGAGTGTTGTTTTTATATTTAAATTAAAGAAAAAAATTACAACAAATCGTGTATTTCGGAATTGAATATTTGCTGCGACATATATGATGTAGTTGGACTTTTATCCATTCGTGTAGCAGTAAATTAAAATGAATAACTGAAGCAGATATTTCAAACCAAATCTAACCATAAACACGTTCTCCACAAAATTACACCTCCCCTGGCATCTTCCCTTGTCCATATCTGCACGTTTAAGCCGTTTCAAAACTGTTTTTTTCCACTTTGAAGTAAGTCGTCTATCTTTCTTATCCCTTTTCTCCCCCTATATCTATACATTGTGGCTCCTTAATTTTTTATAGCGATTCCAATTATTTGTCACTGAAATTTGGTTCCTGTTCAATGATCAAGTTTTAAATCTTTCACTTTTAATTTTTGCCAACTTTAACATAAACATGGCCTCTTTGGTGATTATTGATATTATGAATATGTATCTTTCTTCTTAGATCTTTTGTAGATATAGATATATTTATATTGTTCCTGTATCATTTTCATTCTTTCAGTGATTTGCATATATTAAGATAGGATATAATAGGATTTTTTATCTCAACACAAATTGTCGCATAACGTAAACGGAGTTCAAAGAGGATTCATTCATGACCGATTCTTTTATTAAGTTTCTTCTTTTTTTATTTTTGATATTAGTATTGAATTCTTTAATCATACAGTACTACTTATGTTTGTTTAAGTTGCAGAATGTGCATAGAAGGTATCTTCAGAATGAGTAAATTTTACCGAGCCAATATTGTAGATTGATGCAACCTTCTTTTTGCTACTTCGTCCAAGTAGTTGAATGATGCTATTCGAAGAATTCAAGGAGCCTAACAATCTAGGTAAGCGATGCTTCATTATTTATTCATGTTGATTTATAATTTCATCCATGTTTGTATATTTTACTAAAGAACGTGTCGTCTACAATCTTTTTATATACTTATCCGAATTTACTATTTAAGTTTTAAAAATAAATTTATTTTAGAAAAGGGGAAGTATTACGCATGCATAAAGCAGTAAGCAATAAAACTTTTGACTAAAAAGTAAACGATCTTATTAATCTATATATCTCCAAATTGGAAAGAATTTCGAATTTGAATGTAGACGGGGATTAGAAATGATCTTTAATGTGTTTTGTGTAAAGAACCACTGAATTGACTAAAAAAGGGATCTTATTCAGTTTTGCTGTGGAGTTGTGCAAGCAACTCTTAGAATAGATGAATAGACATTATTTCTAAATGAACACTTTGGTTGATATTAGATCTTATTCAGCTGTTATATTTCTATGTTTGATTTTACTTTGGGTTGTCTACTCATTAATTCAACTTAGCTACATAATATGTTGAATGAGGTAATTAACTACTTGCTTGGCATATTTAAGATGATAAAGTAATAACATTATGTTCATATTGGTGTATCTAACAAAAATTTTTATTTTTCTATTTTTTTATTTTTTTCAGGCATTGCGGACTTGATGTAAAACAAAAAGTATGTACATGTAGATACCAAACTCAGAGGGATTAAAGGCGAATTGCCACCACCTAATTAAGCTTTCCATATTCAGGTCTTCTCTCACTTTAGAGAACATTGTTGATTACATTGTTGTTTGTCATCTTCTGATTCACAAAGGGAAGTTTTGTTTCACAAAGCATAAAATTTTATAGGTACTCTGCGATGATATTTAGGGTTGAAATGATCCTCATATACAATTGGTGGATTCCTCTGCGATAAAGAATGAATTACCTTTTTATGGTTTGCAGCTAAAACTGCATAGTTGCAGTGGAATCAAATTTCACCATAGCATAAACTGATGATTCATCAAAAGATCAAAATAATTCATTGAAGAAGTTCACAGATTTTGCTGGGTAAATTTCTTAATATGTTCCTCTTTAATTAGATTTTTTCTTGAAAAGTATCGATAATTTATTCTTCACCTAAAAGATGATTTTAAAGAGTAGTGAAAGAGAGTTCTTTTATCTGGCTCTATTCACTACCCTTGGAGCACCGTTAACGCTAAGAAAAAACCTTATTCTGTAGTTGTTTTCTTCAGCAACCTTTATATCTTTTTATGGTTATTACAAATTAATGTATGTCTTTTCCTTTTTATTATATTATATGCGTATTATTTCAAAAGTGGTAAGATTTTTTTTGGTATATAGTGGCCTGATTTAGTAAAGAAAGCAAAAGAAGGTGAATTGGATGTAATTGAGACCTATATGTAGTATATGCACACTAGGCAGTTCATCGTCAATATAATTTTCTGGGAACTTGGATTTCATAAGTTACCAGAAAACAATTCAAGATTCAAAATGAAGGATGTTATGCTTTATGGTATCCTTCTTCAATCTATGTTATGAGCTTAATTACAGTATTTTAGTAATCTCCATTATCTAAGATTTTGATATTTTGATTATGAGTTGGATACCATTTGACTTTTACTGTATTCTATCTATTTGAAAGGTTTCAAGCAAGAACTTCACAGGCATAGAATTTTCCAAGGATGTCTGGAACAAGAATAGAGAAGCCTAAAGAATGTTCATATATATGGTAGAGCCATATGTCTTTACGTATACTTGGTTTGTTTACTTGATTTGTTTATGAATCGTCATGAAATATGAAAGAATCACATTGGAATTTTACTTGATTTGTTTATGAATAGTAATGATATATGAAAGAATCACATTGGACTTTCTCTAATACTCCATGACTATGATTTAGTTCTATAAAGATTTACTTTGGTGGGATGGAAAAAGTGAAGTTTTATGACTCTTTTGCAGAGGAGTGGTAGATAATTAGTTTGCTTTAAAAGATTTAGTTCAGTAGTTGTTTGATTTGTTTCAAGTTATTATATTGAGAGCTCATGTGCGTCTTATTCTACTTCGGAACATTAGGCTAGGAATATTTTATGGTGTTTTCAAACAGAAAGTTAATCTTTTTGAGTTATAGTTTTCTTGGTTTAGGCCTACCACCGGTATATCTCGAAGCTTATATATTCTGCAATGTTTGAGAATGGCGTACCAAAGTATAAATGATGCTCAAAAGTTTTAAATAAATGTGGGTAGAAAAAATGAAATAATTTGTTTGGATTCATAGCCGGTAATCGTATAAGGCGTAATAGAAAGAACAAAACTACATGATAACAAAAGAATTAATACACGTCTTCTAAAAGATTCTTTATCGATCATAAATGTCACTGATTTTTAAAATTTAGAAAGCATGAGTAATGTTAAGTAATTCTAAATCATTTCTTTCTTGGCTATCCAAATCAATGCCTACGACTGAAGTTCAATATGAATTAAACAAAAATATGTGTTAGTCTTAGTATAAGTTCAATAGAATTCTTTTACAAAACTAATAGTGCAGTGAGCGAGCTTAAAAATAGATGAATGTTTTAATATTAAAACACCAGAATTCATGCACTAAAACTCCATCCATTTCATATATATATATATATATATATATATATATATATATATATATGTGTGCCGAAGATGTTATCCCAGAAAATGAATGTCAGATGGGTCTAATTAGTCCTCCCAACTCGAAACTGACAAATTTGAGACAACAGTTAAGAAGTTGTTAGGTTTATTATCCTTGAAATGTGTATGTTTTTAAAAATATAATGGTACAAAATACGCAATCAATGATTGAAGTTCTATGGAGATTCAAGTATATATAGCCAAATATGAAGTTAAGAGACTGGCGTTTCCACACGAGAAGTTTTCTGTTGCTCTTTCATGGGTGTCAAATTGAAAGGGGCAGGAGATCTTAGTTTATAATGATGATGGTCAAATAACAAATGAAGCTAGAAATATAGTGTGTAAAGAAATTTTCATATTTAATTGAGACGTTATTGAATCTATTTTCATCTAAACATTATGTGTTATTCCAATTTATATCTGATAGAAGATAAAAAAATAAACATGAAATTGTAATAACCATATAAAAATTAGGGAACCACAACGAGAAATACCAAAATCATATCAAAATTTTATATATGTTATATTGATAAATAAAATTTGTTACGATTAGTTTCTGTTGTTATAAACCGCGCATCGCGCGGGTACTATACTAGTTGAAATTTTAAATAGAGAAAGTTACCCCCTATATACATTCATTGTACCTATTTATTATTCCTAACCCCACTTTTCACTTCCTTTCTTTCTCTAGCCATTTAATTTTTTTAAATATTTATTAATTAAATTATATAATTAAGATAGACTTAACTACCTATAATAGATAACTAAGGAAAACCAATGAACATTTATTAGCTACAATTAAGGGACGTGACGGATATATAGGCGGCTTTGGGTTGCCAACGATCAAAGATTCCCACAAATTTGCATACAATAGATTGTTTCTAAGACATTTCTTTCCATTTTTGTACAAAAGTTCAATTTAGGATAATGAGTACAAACTACAAAGGGCATATTGAATATTTCCAGTGTATACTGAATTCACTACTAGTAATTTATTACACTATAAAATATTACAACAAAGAAGAAGTGAAATATACCATATGAATATTTAAGATATATACTTAACCCAATTTAATAACTGAAATATGCACTAAATATATTAAAAATAAATATCAAGTAGTACATATTTATAGTATAAATATCTCAAAAAGAAAAACCAAAAATGCAATATTTATATTTAAAATATAAATTAAATATATTTCAAATATATATAATTAAATACATAATTACACTACAAATATTACAAGAAAAAATGTGAAATATGAAATATGTATATTTAAAATATATAATGAATATTTGTTAATATAACTGAAATATGCAAACATATGCTTAAACTATATGCATATATGCGATATTTATATTTAAACTATATGCTTAACCCTATTTAATAACTGAAATATGCATTAAATATCTTTCAAATATATATATTTAAATACATAATTACACTACAATATTACAAAGAAAAAAGTGAAATATGCAATATGTATATTTAAAATATACAATGAATATTTGTTAATATAAATGAAATATGCAAACATAATTACATTATAAATATTACAAATCAAGTAGTGAAATATGTCACATGTACAATTAAAATAGATAGTTGATACTTGATTGAAAATACCAATTTTTTAATAAAATCTGAGGTTGACGAAAGAGACGCCGGAGCAAATGTGTGGTGGTTTATCTAATTTTGACCATCTGTTTGAAAATATGATTGGATTGACTTTGTGGAGATTGAAAAATAAATGGTAAGAAATCATTGGGTTATGCCTAAAATCGTGTTGTATATACCTAAATTAAATCATGGTTGAGTTGATTGATATCCCTTTAATTTAGGTAAAAATAAACACCGAATATTAATATTAATATATAATATTTCTTTATTTTTTTACTAGTGATGTGGCTATAAAAAGTTATGGCTAATGAATAGAAAATATTTACATATGGACGGCTGTTTGTGTAAAGAGGATCCCTTCATCTTCTCCATGTACTGGCCGCCACCATTCAATGTTCAAGTTAAAATTTTTTTTTGAGTTAATTGATTTACAAGATGAAGAGAAAATGTTTTACCTCTTCTTTAACTCTCATTCTTGCTCATCCAATATCCGTCTAGGGCAGTTGGAGCACAAAGTTCCATTCAATTAAGTTTTTCTGCCATTTCCGAAGAAAGATGAAATGGTGAAGCCACTACTTTATTTACTTTAGTATATGAAGCAACATCCCATCAAAGAAATTTGGAAGACCCGTTAGTCTCCATCTTTAAATTTTTAACAGAAAAAAAAAATTTGTACTGTTACAGCCACTCCTCACCGAAACCTGATGACTGCTGGACTTGTTCACGACGATGTTTGGTGCGCCGTTCGAAAACTTATTTCCATTGAGTTTTCTTAAAAAAAAGAACTATTTACAAATTTGTCAAAAAAAAAATTTCAGTGACTATAACTTATCAAACAACAATTCTATTTTTCTAATGTAATTTGATATTTGATTATATTGTTCGTATAAAACAACTTTATACACTGATATTGACACGATCCAAAATCCGATTAGGCCGTGCGGACACCCGACATCCTCCCCTAGACCCGTTGGGCGAATCCTAGGAAAATAACCATAACAATTCACAAATAAGGACAAGACTTAAAAAAATACAGACATACTGATACCTCTAAGATGTACTAAAGAAATTACAGCTGACTACCCAACATACAAGGTTTAGGGCTATCCAGACTAGACATCTAAGAGTACAGAAGAAGACAAATACCTCCTGAAGGGAGCAATATGCAACCGAAATAATAAACATAAAACTGGTGGCCATCCGGAATAAAAGCTGGCTCACCCTGGCAGCTGAAGTCGTCTTCGCTCCATCACAACGTGGTGAATTCAATCCTGGAGCGAACCTGCCCAAATGAAATAGATAGACAAAAACAAACAACAAACAAGGGTGAGTCAAAAGGACTCAATAAGTGGGGCAGACTAGCCACCGCAAAGAATAGGATAGCTAGCCAGGGAGAAAAGAAACAGATAAATAAAATTCCTCTTATTTAAATTATACAAAGGCAGAGCCAGATAATAACTAGAGACACGTATGGAATCACAAACTTATTAAAACCAGGAACGTAAGATAGCCAGAACATATAGGTATCCCGAACATATCAACAATCAGAAATACATCCTGTTGCGGCGTGCAAGCCGATCCATATATTCATACTGTCGCGGCGTGCAACCTGATCCATATACTTACACCGTTGCGGCGTGCAAACCGATCCGTATATTTATGCCATTGCAGCGTGCAACCTGATCCCCGCAACTCGGAATACGAGCCAGAAATATATAGGCAAACTAAAATATTTCCACAATATGGTATACATACCACATACACAAAACACAGCATGACAGTCACACAATAGTCAGCACGCGGTGCAATGAAATGGGATGAATGCAGTATGATGCAATGGTGTCATATGTGCCAAATAGATGGAGCGGAATCCTCCTGCTCCGAGGGCGGAATCCTCCTACCCTCAATATGATGCAATAGAGTGGAATCCTCCTGCTCCGAGGGCGGAATCCTCCTACCCTCAATGTGATGCAATGGAGCGGAATCCTCCTGCTCCGAGGGCGGAATCCTCCTACCCTCAATATGATGAAATGGAGCGGAATCCTCCTGCTCCGAGGGTGGAATCCTCCTACCCTCAATATGATGCAATGTGCATACGAATGCAACATGATGCAATAATAACCCATCACCAGCGCGGGACTCTCATCGACAGCTGGAAAGTATATACCAACTCACAGCCAAAGTACAATACTCAGATTCTCAATGCAATACCAATAACAGGACATAACATATAATATAAAATATAAATCAAAAGCTAAGGCGTAATGAGTACGCCTATCGGCAGCTACACACGTAAGGAACACGTGGTAGAAAATCCATGAGGCCAGCTGCCTCCAAAGAAATGGATATAAACACTTACTTTGTTACAAAGTTAGCTCCGTTACTCAACAACCGCTTTATCCTTTAGACTCACTGCCAAACGATCCTGCTGTATTCAATAAGAAGAAAACGATATCAAATACGGCTAAAGGCTTCATTCCCCACATCTTAGGGTAATCCAGTTAGGAACCTGATACCCACGCGACCGGACTGTGTCTCTAATGTCTAGCCTCTATGGGGGGACTCCAAATCACATATAATATGATCACAATATAAGTATAAGCATGTATGAGGCATACCACATATGGCAACAATAGATATGGACTCAAAGGAATGAGGAGAAAACTCTGGATAGAATTATAGACATAACCTAGAACTCATAATTTGTCCAACTCTTTGAATTTTCATAAAATTTTCGGCAGAGTTTCCCCTGAAACTGGATGATCCGCAAAACAGAACCAGTACTACACTACACACGGGAATGGATACCCGGATAAACTGATAACATAAACATGTTAAATTAACAAGATGAGGCAACTGGATGACATAACAAATCCGCAGGTAGAATGTCTGGACATCACCACTGTCCTGATTTTCAACCTAATTTCCAGAGTGTAGATCAAAGTTATAGACTTCATAGTCTTCATGAAAGTTTTAAATATATGTCTTAGGGTTTTGGCGATTCTTAAAGAATCTAAATATCAATTTTGTACAAGGAGTTATGATTAATATACTAACAACTGTCCAAAGATCAAAATAACTTTCCAGATTTTGAAACGTTTTGTCTTGTTGATTTGGACGTTTTTCACCTTAGATTTTAGTACCAAATTAAGTATATACAAGGTTTCCTTGATGCCATACAAGTTTCTCATAAGAATCACTAAGTATAGGACTAAGAAAAGCTTCAAAAGCTAAAAGATACATGCCTTGCCAAAAGAAAGGTTTAGTCTTACATATCTTTGATGCTTTTTGCTTCTAAACCTTGTTTCCCTTGAATTCAACACCTTCTAAAGCTTAAACAGGCTATAATACAGCATTTGGGTACTTTACTTAGCCATGAAGTAATTCTAAAACTCAAGATATAGACGAAATTGAAGGTAGCATAACGTTACCTTAATCGTGTAGAGCGTTTTGACGCAATCTATCTTCAATTTCGAGTTACGATTGGCGTCCTTCCTTCAAAACTTGAAAATTTCTTCACTATTCATTAGAGCGCTGTTTCTATCTTGAGGTTGCTGGAAAATAACGAGAAAATGATAAATTTTCTCTTTTATACTTGAAAAATTTCAGTTTTAGTCCTCTTTGCGCTTATGTCCCTTTTTCTGGCCTGACTTCTGATGCTCATATCTTTTTATCCCGACATTGTATGAACAAACCGTTAAAAGTTTTGGGAACTACACTCCAATAGATTCAATTTAGTATATGATATGTCTCCAAAAGACTTCATATAACACATAAAATTAATTACTGAAAAAGCTTCGTTACAAGGCGATTCCTTAGTCGGTTTTTCCGCAACTTAAATTCGATTTTTCCCAAACTTTATATTCAATATATAAATATCATATATGGTCATATTATGACTTTAAACTCACTTAAATCATTCTTAACATATCTTGAGAATGATATGCGTCACTTTGGACAGACGGGGTGTAACAAATATTCATCGATCTGTGTAATTTCATTCCAACTCGTAGCATGCATACAAGGAATTTTATATTAGCTATAATAAATTCATATACTGACAAATAGTATATGATTTTACAGACCAGAAAACTAACCTAATGACATCTGATATTGGTATAGTAATACATACATGCATATAATCTAGAATCTATACTAAATAGATTATTCAAAAAACATTAATCAGAGAACTTACTTGTTCTCCTTATAAGCGGAAGCGGTAGGATCTTTACCTCGGCTGGAATTACTGGTCGTCGGTGGTTGTCACAGTAACGGAGCAACCCCTTTATCCACATTCTAAACATCTAGTTATTTGGTAGAGAGAAAGAGGAAGAGCTGTATAGAAAAGTACATATTTTTCACTGTGTATTACTGTATACTTATAGCTTATATAAAGTAGTTGTCCTCCTATAAGACTCTGCTAGGTAATTATCTATTTACCAGGATAAGCTTTAAGAGCACCCCTTATGGATGGACTCTTAACAGATAATTCCAACATAAAAGCTGTGTTGTCATTAACAAAGGACAAACACATGAATGTATAATTAGAAAAAATTAGCTTATAAAGAAATTTGCCTATTCATATTTCATCCTTATACTAGAGATTTTCCGCCTATCCAATTGAAAAGGTCCCCTAGCAAAGCTAGGAAGTTCTTGACATTGGTACACCATTTTTTGTTCTTGAGTTTTGGCAGCTAGTTTAGCCATTGCATCTGCTACCTGATTCGCCTCTCTATAATAGTGATTGATTTCAAAATTTTCTCGAGAAATGATGCGTGTTGTTTATTCTATTACCGCCTTTAGTTTGCAATTCTCCATTGTTGCACCCTTCAACATATTTGAAATTACAAGCGATTCTAGTTCCAAGTCCACATCTGTATAGCCATTACTCACACACCATTGAACTCCAAATTTTGCAGCTTGTGTTTCAGCTATGTTGTTGCTTCCACAATTTGTAGGAATTGAAAAGGCCATGATAATACCTCCCCGATGATTCCTAACTATTCCTCCAATGCCTGCTTTTCCTTCTTGTTGAAAATAACATTCAACATCTTTCATCTGTATTAACTTTAACTCTACCCTCAGTTGGTAGATGCCGCATTACTTTAATACCTGTTGGCACAGGTCTGAGCTTCTTCACTATTTCACAAAGATTAAACCATGGCAAATCCGTAGAACAACTAGGAAAGGATAATTTCAAAGCTGTTTTAAGGATCCAACAAATCTGGAATATTATTTTTCTATGTACCATCCTTCTTTGATTTCCATATTTACCTGAACAAATCCCTTTCCAAATCTCCCAACATATTACTATTGGAGTGATCTGAAGGAGCATTTTATGCAAAATGTTTTTGGGTTTGACTTCAAACCAGGTTTTGAACACATTCTTGATTGGTGTTGCTTGATGTCTGATCCCCAGTGGTGTCCCAAAAAAATTCCAGACACGAGCAACAACTTCACTTTCTACAAAAACATGTTGAGTCGACTCACATTTAGGCTGAGTGCAACGTTGACATCTTGAAACTAGAATATTGTCGAATCTAGCTAGCTTATCATCCAAAGGAAGTTTCCCTTTAATCATTCTCCAAGCCAAGAAAGAAATTTTAAAGGGAATTTTTTTGCGCCATAAGTTACTGATGAAAGGGTCAGACTCTCTTCTAGCTCTACAAGTATTCCATGCAGCTTTATTGTTAAATTTTCCATCAGAAGTTGAATCCCACACTGCATAATCTGCTTGATCACTCTTGCCTATATGTATTGTCTTGATATGTTCCACCAAATCTCTTGGAAGTATTGTTGAAAGTTTTCTTGCATCCCACCTCCCATGGATTATGTAATTTTCTACTTTTATCTTGGTTGAACTTGGAGGGTAGGGACATATTTTAGCAATAGCCCCCTAACCTGTCCGGTTGTCCCACCAAAAATTTGAATTGCCCTTGTTAATTGTCTAGATTATATTCTTCTCTGCCTGCTCCTTAATATCCATCAGTTGTTTCCATGAGTGAGACTGTTTGTTCCCTTTCTTTTTCATTACTGGATGTTTGGAAAAACAATACTTGGCTCTAAGAAAAGATGACCAAAGAGATTCTTTGGTTCTAAAGTTCCACCATCTTTTTAGAGCTAAAGTATCTGCAATGTCTTGTAACTTCCTCACTCCAATTCCTCCTTCATCTTTGCTTTGACTTAAATTATCCCAAGAACTCCAATGATACTTTCCTAATTCCCTAAGTTATTTTTGAAAGGATTATACGATACCTGTTCAAGCAAGGAATATATTGTCCGGCTCTCGCAATCTGAAACGGGTCACACTTGCACATCAATAAAAGTGATTTTGGCAAAGAATGCCACAGATTGTCATATTGAATATTGATAGAAAAGCAGGAAATTGTCAATTTGAATTTTGAAATGTGATAAAAATCCGTAGGACTTCTTCCCCTACAATGCCAAAATCTATTAATTTGATCATGCACGTTAATGAGATAATTTGTTGAGGTTTGATTTTTTTGTTTTTGGAGTGTCTTATCCTGCTTTCAAGAGTAAGATTATATTAGTTAGATAAGTATGTAGATTTTACCTTTCAATTATATTTATTATCTATTCATTCAAATTAAAAAAAATTAATAAGCTATTAGTTAAGATAAGATAGTAGGTTTTACCTTTCAAAAATATTTACTATCTTTTTATTCAATTTTTTTCTTTTATAAAAAAATAATACATCGAATAGTCAAGATAAGACATTAGACTTTAGCTTCAAAAATATTTAAAATCTTTCCATTCAAATTATACATAAAAACATGGATATTGTTACTATCATTATTATTGTTATTAATATATAGATGTCTATATTATTAAAAATGAAGTTGGTAGCATTGCATATCAAATCCATCGAAGCTTTGTCGTGCAAATTTGAAAATTCTTATCCTTAGACTCACCAATTATATTATAAATTCTTATCTTTTATCTACTATACATTTTCTCTATTATACATTTATATTTAAAAACATTATCCAGTAACTTGAATTAAATATCTTATTTATATATAGGGTTATTTTTGTTTTAATTTTAAAATTCACATGTCAATTTAAGACAATGGACATCGAAGATGCTTTAGGAAAAAACTAACCATCAGGAGCCAACGGAAAATGATAACTTCTTCTAATAAGACAACCACTTCCAACGAATGGAGGTTCTGCTCCTTCCCAAAGTTCATCATATATTAGAATCTCATTTATTTCATTAAGATCATGATCATGCATCAACGACATCAATATTTGCATGCACTACTTTATCGTAAAGTTACATGAATACTGTAAATATAACTAATATATAGTAGCATTCAATCATCCCATTAAGTCAAAGGAGTTTATAAGAGTAGAGTTATTTACTTGCATGCCCGAGTTCCATAGTTGCATGATGAAAGTACTATCCTTGCAAAATTTCTCTCATTTAAATGCTATCTCATATCTCCTTTGTTGAGGTCTGCTACACTAAATTTTGTTGTTAAAATATTCACTATTTAGTTATAACCTAGAGGTAAAAAAACAATTAGTTAAAACTAAAAAGGAAAAAAAAAAAAAACAGAACAAAAGAGTCGAGAGGAAACAACATGCATGTAAGTGATTCATGTTAATTTGTTGCTATTGCTGGTACTACGCTACAGACACTCAATAAAATTGTATAAAAAGTAAAAAGTTCTACAGATTCAACTGTATATATAGTGGGCATTTAAAGCATCACCAAATCAAATTATTATCAGCTTTGGAAACCTAAAACTATTCTTCTATGGTAAGTGGAAAGCAAATCTATTCATTTTCAATTCCAATTCAAATTTAAAATTTTTGAAAACAATATATATTTTAAAGGATAGGATTCTAAGATCATTTACGTATATATTTTCAAAATATAAACTTTATCTTTAAAATACACTGACCAATATGATTGACTATTCTTGGAAGAAAGTGAAAGGAGAAAACGATAGCTATGCAACTTATGTGATTTTAATGGTTCCGTTACATGGTGAATTAGTTTTTATTAGTACTATTATAGAAGCGTGGAGGGAGAGCAGCTTGGGTTGTGCCGCCGATTTTGTAAAGTAACCACTTTTTGATTTGGTGTTGAAGTGGTAGCCAAATTTTACAAACCTGTGATTCACTAATGAGCCACTTTTGTAATTAATAATTAAAATATAGACATTACGGTAAAGCAGTGATTTGCATCCGGCTATATTTGGATCCATTCGTAATTATAGATAGCCATCGGATGTGTCAATCTATAATTATACTATAAGTTCTTAAAGTGGCCCCACCAAAATGATGAAGTCTATCGATTCATGCTTTTTACTCTTGCATACATTTTCTCTGAAAACTGTTAAAGCTTCTGGAGTTAGCAAAATTAACAAGGGATGAGTTATATGTTAAAAAAAAGAAGATAACATGCTTAATATAATTAACTTTAAAGCATAGATAAATCCAACAAATTAACTTGTAAATCTGGTAGTTACAACAAAAGAAATATATTTGGTGCTATTATTGAAATTTTATATTACCGATTAAAGCTAAAATCATAACAAACTATCAAATTTACAGGTGTTTATCTACAAAGTACTTAATAAAATTATTTTTGAATAGAGATTGGTTTTGTAATACTTAGTAAATCGCTTAGCTTGTACTTAAAAAAACTCATGCTTACTTTTTCAGTGGAAATAGACAAGAGAGGAAAAAAAGTTGATTTAATTTTTGTGCGAGCAATACGTACAAAGAATCCATAAGAGATATTTGAGCATTGTTTAGATGGAATAAACAAGACGGAAGTAATTTTATTTTATTTCCAATAAAACTGGTAAATGCATGGGCCCTGTTGTCTACTAGGAGTATCATTTATTATAAACTCAGTTTTTCTTTTTGTACTCTCTCTATGTGATTCTATTATGTTTCAAGTTTATGTCTTTGTGCATTTGTAATTAAATATTGTAATTCTCAAAGACATTTTCACCCTTTTAAGTCTTTCATATATAGTCCTTAGGAGTATATAGACCTTTACGCTTAAATATCAATTGTAAATCCACTATGATATTCTTGATATTCTAATCAAGGAGCATGCAATTTCTATGTTGCGTATGTGCAGAAGTCCAAGTATTTGTAGCCAATGCGGTGCAATATATAGTAAGATTGCCTTTTTCGTGCATTTTCATCTTTGAAGGTCCAATATTTATTTTGTAAAAGCACCATTTACAGTTAGTAGAAGTCTCAACTAAAATCATTAAAAAAATTGCTCTATAGTGTTTTAAATTTTAACACTTTATGGCGATTCATGTAGAATTTTCTTCATGATTCAGCAGGAGGTGTCCAAGTTCTAGCAATAAAGAGTTAATAGATTTTCAGGATTGCTAAAATTTAAACATTACATTGGAGTGTCTTACTTATTTTGACCTCCCTCTTGAGATTGGGCCCGGGCTGGCCCGAGCTCATCGCCACTAGTACATATATATAAAGGAGAGTTTCACCAGCTTGGAGTCGTCCTGCCTTGGGGTTGGTGCCTGAGATTTATCAAAATAGCCACTTTTTGGATTTAAGTTGAAAACTCGGTCAAATTTTGCATAGCTATGTCCATTGACTAGCCACTTTAAGGGTTATTAATTGAAAATATAGCCCTTTTTTTCAGCAAATAAAGTAACCACTTTCAGAGCTATAAATTAAAAGATAATCAGCTTTTCCAAGTCAAGTTCCCATTTTAGGGTCGCTAATTTAATATATGCGAATAGGGTATCAGGTTCCTACCTGGATTGCCCTAAGATGTGAGGAATGAAGCCTTTAGCCTAATTTGATATATTTTTATGCTTATTGAATAGAGTGGGATCGTTTGGCAATGAAACCAAAGGATAAAGTGGTTTAGCAATGCCAACTTTTGGAAGAGGTAAGTGTTTATATCCATTTCTTTAGAGGCACCTGGCCCTCGTGAATTTTCTACCACGTATTCCTTACGTGTGTAGCTGCCGATAGGCGTACTCATTATGCCTTAACTTTGAATTTACATTGTATATTATATGTTATGCCCTGTGGTTGGTATTGCATTGAGCATATGAGCGTGCATAGCTTGCCAAATAAAATTGCCAATTTTAGGGTTATTGAATGAAACATAACCAAAATTTGCATTGAAATTCATGAAACTTTTAATAGTCTAACATGAACTTAAAAAAAAAATATATATTTATAGAGTTTACAGTGTTATATGTGAAACTTCGAGATAGTGTTTGCACAACTTGTCAACTGAAGAAGTACTATTACCGCTATCAACTAGAATATTGTCGGTCTTTACAAAGTAACTCGCTTAAACAAAAAAAAAAAAAAAAAAAAAAAAAAAATAGCCGGCAAATAATTAAAATGAAGTACATCTAAAGTAGATAATGACGAAACTTTATGTTGAACTTGGGAGCTTGGGCCTCTGCCCGTAACTAGTAATGATAAGACAATTGAGTGCAGTCTGATTATGTTTCAACGAATACAACTTGAAATATCTACACATATTTTCATCTTGGATCATTCAAAGCTTTTTAGAACATTACCATCTCTATTTTATAAAAAAAACTTACAGCAAGTTAATTGTGCCTCAAATGGAGTACTTTATAAGACTGAGAACAACTGAACAAAGACATGCAGTTTCACCCTTAAATACATTTCGGAGAAAGTACCTTCCTGTAGAAAGGCGGACAAAATCCAAATTTTGGTTTTAAGCATTTCCATTTAAAAGCATAAACTATTAAGTTCTTAAAACAGTCTATTTTCACTCAATTATTTATAGACATCCTTATTCCTTCCTAACTCCAATTAAAACTTAGGAGTATAAAGCAATTGCACTAAAGTTATGCAAAATAAAATTAATAACTGAAGAAAGTTTTAATTGCTAGATCTAATTGTAAAAAAGAAAAATGAAAAAAAAAAAGAATAAAATGAAGGTGTTTCCATAGTCATTTTTTAAGGATTTTTTTTTTACAAATATATACAAACATACACCCCTTATTACAAAAAAAATAGAAATATTATACAAATTACACCACCTAGCAATAATTTTCCTAGCATTGACTTTCAAAATTTCAAAATTTTCAAAAATCAATCAAATGCAACATAACAAAATGCCAAAATAAAAAACAGGAGAATACATATGGCAATATACCAGGGAGTTACAATTAACCCGCCGGGTTCCACCGTCAACCACCGCAAACTGTCGGCTAATACCTTCTTTTCCGATCACTCATCGTTGCACTAATCCATATCTCCATATTATTCACCTTCATCTCATTCAACATCCCCTTCTCAATAGGCCCCATATCGACTCATTGAGTTGACTCAGCGCGTCATGAAACAAACTCGTGCAATCCTTCAACGCGGACACAGTTTCTGGGTCATTGACTTTGGGAATCAGTGATTTCGGTAGCGTAGAAGCTTTTGTTAGTTCTTTAACCGCTGCTTGAATTCAAAGATTCAAGTACTGTTTCGGGTCGGGTTTGGATTCGAGATCGGGTAAGGAGGATATGGATTTGAAACAGGATTCGGAATGCTGAGTTATGGTACATATGATTTCGAGAGAATTGGATGAATGAGATGATGGTGGGGGGTGGGTTGAGAATTGGGCGCTGACTAATGCGAAGATGAGTACAATGACGGAAATGGCGAATGTGCCTTGTCAATTCCTCATGGTAGCCATGCCATTCTCTGGTAAATGGTAAAGCAACAAGGTTAGTTGTGTATGCTTGAATAGTGGAATAATTTATCCTTAAAAACATGAATTGTGGTAAAGGTGTGAATTCATTAGGATTTACTAGTGTACTGCTTCTAAAGGTTCTACTGGACTTCTTGTGTTTGCATCCGTTGGGTGTCACATGGACACACTACTTTAAGAAAAAAATACTAGTGATGAACGTACAAACAAGATTAAACAATGTTAAAGCAGTCTAGAAATGATTAGATACAATGCATAAATAATGATACAGTTTGAAACGGTGCAGAAACAGTTAGATACGGTGAAAAAATCTGTCTGAAACGGCACTGAAACAGTTTGAAACGATGTTGAAACCGTGCAGAAATAGTTAGATACGGTGCTGCAGAAACAGTTGAAACGGTGCAGAAACAGTTAGATACGGTGCAGAAACAGTTGAAACGGTGCTGCAGAAATAGTTGAAACGGTGCAGAAACAGTTAAGATACGGTGCTGCAGAAACAGTAGAAACGGTGCAGAAACAGTTGAGATACGGTGCTGTAGAAACAGTTGAAATGGTGCAGAAACAATTGAGATAGAGTGCTGCAGAAACAGTTGAAACGGTGCAGAAACAGTTAAGATACGGTGAGATACAACGAGATACATCGAGGATGGGATAAGAAAAAGTGAAATTGGGGGAAATGATAGGAATAGAAGTGAAATTGAGGGAAATAGTGGGAGAAAAAGTGAAATAGAGAGAAATGGGAGGAGCAAAAGTGATAGTGGGGGAAATAGGAGGAAGAACGTAAGAGTTTGGTATGTTATGGAAAAATATTGTTATGTTTTTGCTATATTTGTAATTAACTTGTGTTTTCCTCTATATATATGATTATTTTGCTAAAATATTGCTATGTTTGGTAATTAAGTTCTAAAACTTGTACTTTTATGTAAAAAATCTTTTTTTTAAACTAAAATAGTCAAACAGAATGAAACTAAACCTTAAGATGTCATTAACTGATATGCACTAACTGCAGAGAGCAAACAATAACAAAACTTCGTAGATGAGCCAAGCATTATTGGACGTCTAGATTCTAGAATTCAGGTGTGATTTTGAGTAAGCAATATACATGTCCAACAACAACAGACAACAATATGAACAAACATTAGGCCATATTTACAAAAATATGTATGTACAAAAAGGCTTAACATAAAACAAAGAAGAACAATAAGCAACACTCAAAAAGTTTCATGAAATTTATGAGTTTTGTGAATGTTTGACTCTCACTTTAGATTTGGTGGGATTAAATAGTGCAAAGAGAGGAGTGAGATAAAAAAATTACATTTAAATTTAAAATATATGATATGAAGGGATAAATCTAAGAGCCTTATTAAAGGTTTAATTGAAATTTCAAATCAGATTCGAATTACAACAGACATTACAGGTTTAGTTTAAGTTAAATGATAATTTGAAGTTTCAAATTTATTTACGTGATTTTAGAGATTACCCGACTTTAGTAATGAATACGAGAATTCCTTTTTTCTAGGCAAGATAATCCTCATAAATAGTTGTTGAAATGTATGCAAGATATAAAATGATCGATACCTAGAAAGAGAAACTTTGGCTAGTTAATGTAGACAGAAATTTCATCTTTGACCTTTTAAATTCAATGACGGAATTGATAATGCATTTTGAAATAATGCAACTCAAAGTTTTGGATAAAAAGTAAATTTTTGGATAAAGCACAAATGTGTGGAGAGCCTATCACAATCTGTTAATCGATAGTTTTTTCATTAAGAAAGGAGCCCTCGTTAATCATTTTTGCTTTTAAATAGGACTCCATCATGTAACTACTTATGTTATAAAGTTTTAAACAAAATTTTATTATTATTTTATTTTTTTAATTTAGTGTTATTACAATTGTTGTCCTGATGTCCTATTCTACATTTTGTCCTAAGCGCTCTTTTCTTTTAATAATACTAGTATAGCACCTGCGCGATGCGCGGTTAATATGAAAAAGCTAAACACCTGCACCACATCAAATTAGCAAAGATAATAGTACCATATTTGAACATTAATATACTTAAAGTTGTCCATTGCTACTGTGATAATAGTACCATATCTAAATTAATATACTCAAAGTTGTCCAGTTGTAATTTGAAGCCAAAGAAAAACCATAAGTTCCCAATAAGATAACAAATGCGAATTGAATAGATGGAGTGTTAGTTCCATCACCAAAGTTCATCACCACATTTTGGAGCTTCATTAATTTTATCAGTGCCATAATCCCGCATCAACGATTTTTCATACAATACGTACGTACTTTAACGTAAAACTTTATGAATACTACAAACAGAACTAACAAATATTGTTGAATCAAGCTATAAAATATCAAATGGATTTGTAAGAGTTGAGTTACTACTTGTATGTCCCAGCTTCAGATGCCTACGCCGATAAATTGCAAATTATTCCTTGTAAATAAATATGCTTCAAGAATGTCCACTATCCATTTCATTATGTTTAACCTACAAAATTCGAGTCAATAAAAAGAATGATACAACAAACAACAGGAAGAACCAAATGATTTATATACTGGCAATCAATCTTTATTTTCTCGGTCTTAAATAAATAATATAAAACTTCATTGGTATATGAAAGGAATAGTAACATAAAGAAGTTAAATAAAGTGGTACCTTTCAAATTTTTTCTAAAAAATTTTCGTGCTTCTCTGCAAGCTGTTTCGTGTAATGTAAGTTTGCAAAATTATTCATTTAGCTTCATCCTAACATAACAATTAGGATTTGGACTATTCCTAGACATCATAACATTATGTAAGAATTAAAAAAAATCAAGAGAAAAAGATCTAACATAAAACAAAGAAAAAGGGGTTAAAATAAGCAGTCAAACGCTAATAGATCTTGCAATAATGAAACAATAAGATTTCTGAAATGTAACTCCCCATTTTGGCTTGAGGGAATTAAATAAGTGAAGTTAGGTGGGAAACAACATTATCTAAAATTCAAAATAAATGTTATTATTTGTTAATTTAAATTCAATTTTTTATATTTAATTCAAATTCAATTTACTCAAAATATATTAATATTAATCTTATATAGAAATCTCTTTCCACCTCACACTAATTAGAGATCAATTTAAGTTTGAATAAGTACATCTACAGTAACTTGAACATTATTAGTAGACTTATCATCTCAAATTAAATTTTTTACTTATTCATGCTTGGGTGAATATATCTCTAATAATTTGAATAGAGGCAATGTTCATCTTTGAAAAGATATTTAATCTATTAGTAGCAGAGGGTGCTCCTTGGATAAATTCAAAAAGAGCTTGAATTTAGTTATTCCGTTCACATCCAAATAAGAGAGGACTTTTAAATGTTTAATAACTAAAAAAGGAGTCCTCGTAAACCTTCTTAGTTTTAAATAGGAGTACATCATATAACTACTTATACTATAAAGTAAAAACAATATCTTATCACTATCTTATTTTTTAAATTTAGTGTCAAGTCCGAAAAGAAATCTAGAGATAATAAGATTAAGATAAGGTAGCAGCTTTTATTTTTCAAAAATAATATTTACTATGTTTTCATTCATTCAAATTAAAAAATAAAACACTTATCACACTATTTGAATTACAAATATTGTCTTACTATCCTACTGTAAATTGATAAGAAAGATTAAATTGATATTGGAATATTCATTCCCTGCCAAACTCATTATTGATTCCAATAATTCTTACCCTTTTTGCGTCAAAATTTTCTCCTGTATCACTAAATGAAGAGCACCATATATGCCGAGTCACTATAAAAGAACTATAATATTTCCTCCAAACCATACTTTTTTTTCCTTATGTCCTGTCTTACCCTCTACATATAATTGCAACACGAAACATAAATTAAACACATGAAAAAAGATAATGTTCAAAATTACATATTATGAAGGAATATATACAAAGAACTTATCAAAGAAAGCACAATTATAGATAATCTATATAATTACACACCTGAAAAAAAAAACTTACTACTAATTTAGGGTATTTTTTTGTTTTAAAGAGGCTTGAATCTTTTGTGATGGAAAAATTCTAGTGTGAAATAAAGCACGACTACAGATAATCTATACAATTACACAAAACGAAAATACTTGTTATAAAGTTGAACATTTCCATTGATTTCAAACTCTCAACCTGCATCGACGCATAACAAAAAAACTTACACATAACGAAAAAACTTACCATAAACTTTGTTGGATTTATCTGAATAAAAGAGTCCACCCATAAAGGGATGCTCTTAATGTCTATCCAGGTAAAAAGATAAGTTACCTGATAGAGTCCTACAAGAGGACAACTACTGTATTATACAGTTATGAATACAGTAGTAATAGGCTCAGATAAAAATACTGATTTCACTACTGCTCTTCCTATCTCTCTCTCAAATAAACTAGTGTTTAGACTGTGGATAAAGGGGTTGATACGTCAAGTACGTGACAACCACCGACGACCAGTAATTCCAGCCACGGTTCAAGATCCTACCGCTTCCGCTTACGAGAATAACAAGTAAATTCTCGATTTATATTTAAATAATCTATTTAGTATAAATTTGTGATATATGCATATGTGTAATCCTACATTGGTATCATATGTCATAAGGATGGTTTTCTGGTTAAAAAAATGCTATTGTTCTATTAGTCAACGCGGATTTAGAACTGTATTTTTTTTCTAAATCAGAGTCTTCGTAATTGCGATATTACTGCACTATTCTTACCTTGTTTGGGATTTGGGAATACGTTTTCCAATAAGTTTTTTATGTAAAACTGTTAAATTCAGTTTTTTCTAATAAACTGATTAAAAAAAAATTAATTTGTCACGTCTCTACCGTGAGCCACCACCGCCGATGTAGGAACTCCGATGGGAAGCGGCAATAAGCTGATGTCAACAAAATCAAACATCTGCTATGGCAGAACGAAAACATATATACATACATTCGAAATCAGTTTCGAAGTCCCACTAATAAACACCACTAGAATAAAATTAAAGCTCCGGTGAAAAGCTGTGGTCAGCCGCAGTGAACAAAAAATATATGTATATATAACCTGATCGCTGCCTGAAAACCATCAACGTGGAATATCGCTGCCATCGGAAAAGGCTCCGGCGATGGGCAACTGGTAAGCCATATTCTTTTTTTAAAGCCCAATAGAAGTAGCAACGAAAAGAAAACTAGAGCATGGTGCTCCGTAGACACAACAGATTTAAAAGAGAGGAGAAATAATGTTTGTCCTTTTTTCTACACAAAATGACGGTGGCAGTGGTCTAAGAAGACGAAGAAGAAAAGACTTTAGGTTGTCTTCTTGTCTCTCTTCTTTATTAATATTAATATTTAGAAAAAGAAAAGATATATATATATATATATATATATATATATATATATATATATATATATATATATATATATATATATATTTTTTTTTTTTTATTTTTTTTAAAAAAAAAAAAAAAGCTCTAGTGACTGTTTCTTTACAAAACAAAGGAGGAGGCCCGCGTGTAAGGGACATGTAGCCTAGAGGTCTTTTTTTTTTTTTTAGATAAAGGTGTAGATTCCTTTATTGTTTTATTAAAGATAACATTTATAGATCCATGCTTCTTTCTTAGTTTTAAACGAAACAACTTATTTATATTTTGGACAAAGGCTAGACAATTCTCTTGGAAGTTTTAAGTTATATTCTTTTCTAATAAATTCAGATTTAGAAAATAGTTCAAGTGACTTAATTTTTAGAATATAAATTCAGTATTTGTATTTTATTTTCCTGAAATATAAGTATTTTATTATCTCAATTACATGAAATTTTTGAGTTGTTTGACATGTTAGAAATATTAATTAGTTTAATATTACTCTATTTGTTAATTAGTTTAACATAAATGTTAATTAGTTTAATATTTGACTTATTTTATTTAATATGTCAAATAAAAAATAAAATAAATTTAAGTTAATTTGTTTAACTTAGATCCATACGGGATTAATCATAAAAATAAAATATTGTTTTTAAATATGATAAAGACATTAAGCTAGGTAGTTGACTAGGTTAATTTTCATGTGTTTAATTTTTGGACGATGATTGGGAACATAGCGAAATTTCGACTCCATTATTAATATATGTGTTTATTAACTTAATCAACTTAGTGCTTAGTCCGAATATGTATGTTGAACATAGTACTTGCGTTTAGAAATTCCTTCTTTAGATCCTCACTATATTTTATTTTATTTTGTTAAAAGAATGTCTACTGCTGCTAAGATCATTGTTGCTGAGCTCAACAAAGGGCTGAAACTCAATGGTGACAACTATGAGACCTGGAGCTTAAAAGTTCAATATGTGCTTGAAGAGCAAGAGGCTCTGGAGGCAATTAACATCGTCATGGATGAGCCTGAGGAAGGCACCACAGCTCAGCATAGGCGTGACCGTGCAGCTTATGATGCTTGGAAAAAGAAACACTCCTTGGCTCGCATTACGTTTCTGAGTACCTTAGATGATGATATCTTAAGGGAATTTAAGGATCACCAAAGAGCTATGAGTCTTTGGGTTTCTTTGAAGAATAAGTTTGGTACCTGTTCTATTGAAAGTCTACGATCCTTAACAATCAAGTTTGACTCTTACAAGAAGCGCCCAGAACATTCAGTGAGAAATCATCTGAGGCTTATGACAAACATGATTGGGGAGTTAAAAGATGCTGGTCATGTGTTGACCGATAAGCAACAAGTTCAAGCTGTCATACGGTTCTTAACTAATTCTTGGGACCATATGAAGATGCATTTGACCCACAATCAGCTAATCAAGACTCTGGAAGATGTCCGGAGATCTCTTGAGCTTGAAGAGGATCAGCTTGAGGCTGCTAAGCCAACAACTGAGTTGCATATGGCAACATCCTCTAAGGCCAAAGGTGGCTCAAAGAAAAAGAATTGGGTTAAGAAAAGAGGACCAACTCAGTCTCAGCCTGCTAAAAGAGCAATGGCAGAACAACAAGGCAATAACAAACGTCCCAAACGTGTAAATGTTGCAAAGGTAAAATGCTTTAACTGTGACAAAAAGGGTCACTATGCTAAGGATTGCTCTGAGCCTCCTAGAAAGGTAGTTCACAAAACTCAAACTAGTGAACTTTGTGTTTCTAGTTCAGTGTTTTTAACTGAATCTAATCCTTTGTGGATTGTAGACTCGGGAGCAACGGACCACATAACGAGGGAACACAATTCCTTTGTGGAGTTTCAGCATATTTCACGTGGAACAAAGTGGATTTATGTGGGCAACAACAATAAGGTTGCTGTTGAAGGGATCGATATATGCAAGTTAGTCTTGCGTGGTGGTCGACACCTACTACTACATGATGTCCTCTACGCTCCAGGAATTCACCGGAATATTATATCTGTTATTGTTTTGCATAGGCTTGGATTTAGCTTGTTTTTCCATGACAATTCTGTCAAATTGAATTTAGGTTCAACTTTATTTGGTTTTTGTCATGTGACCGGAGGTTTTATTTTTATGGATTTGGATTATGATTCATTTAATAATAATGCTAGTTTTTCTATGTTTGCTTCCTCACATAAATATGATAGTGATGTAAACATATGGCATGCTAGACTTGGTCATAATGGCCAACAAAGAATGCAAAGGTTAGCAAAACAAAGTTTGCTTACTGGCATTGAACATGTGGAATTGTCCACTTGTGAAAATTGTCTAGCAGAAAAATCTGCAAGAAAACCCTTCGGTAAAGCGACTAGAGCTGAATATCCCTTGCAATTAGTCCATTCAGACATCTGTGGGCCTATGAATGTCAGGGCTAGGTATGGAGCGTACTATTTCATCACATTTATAGATGGCTACACTCGTTTCGGTTATGTCTATTTAATTTCCCACAAATCAGAAGCAATAAGTTGTTTCCAACGCTATATGAACTTAGTGGAAAATCAATTAGACAAGAAGATAAAAGTTCTTCGAATCGACCGAGGTCGAGAGTACTTGTCAACTCATGTTAACGAGTTATGTGATGGAAAGAGAATTGTTCATCAGTTGACTATCCCAAATACTCCACAACAAAATGGCGTTGCGGAAAGAAGAAATAGGACGCTTCTAGAAATGGTTAGGTCAATGATGGCACAAGCTAACCTCCCAATTAGTTATTGGGGTGATGCATTGCTTACTGCTACCTATGTACTTAACTGAGTGCCTGCAAAATTAGTTGAAACCACTCCATATGAGTTGTGGACTGGAAGAGCACCTAACCTAAGTGTATTAAGACCTTGGGGTTGCGCTGCCTATACGCATGATTCTTCTCACAAACATGGCAAATTAGGCCCGAGAGGAAAGAAAAGTATCTTTATAAGATAATCAGAAACCTCTAAGGGTTATTTATAGGTTTGCAAGACAGTGGGAGCGTAACTGAGTTTGAATCACGAGATGTCACATTCTTAGAGGATGAGTTTCCTAAAAAAAGAGAGGTAGGTCAAGACCTAACCTTATTTGAGATAAAGGATCGAGATGAACAAAGATCACTTCATTCGAGTAGGAGAAATTTAACTGATGATGAATTAGTTTCACATCAACAACCTCCTTCATCATCAGATGCGAATGTAAGTAATCATTTGCCATCAAATAGTGACCAAATGGATCTTGTTCCAAGTGGGAGCGAGATGGTCACTGATCCTGTTTCAAGTGGGAGCAGGATAGATGTTCTTGATCCAAGTGGGAGCAATGTTGATCGTAATGGGAACAGTGAAGAAGAATCACAAAAAGGATGTGGTTTACGTAAAAAGATTCCCCGCCGACGATTTGATGTCGAAGGTGCTGAACTTTTTATGTTGTTCTTACTACTAGAAAACGAGCCTAAAAATGCAAAAGAGGCTCTCTCATGCCCTTCTAAGGAAAAATGGATAAAAGCAATGAAAGATGAAATAAAGTCAATGAGAGTCAACAAAGTCTGGGAACTAGTTGATCTCCCAAAAGAACGCAGAGCTATTGGGAGCAAATGGGTTCTCAAGATTAAGCGCAAGGATGATGGCACAGTTGAGAGATATAAGACTCGACTGGTGGCGAAAGGTTATACACAACAGGAAGGAATAGACTACGAAGAGACTTTCTCACCTGTTGTGCGATTTAACTCAATTCGCCTGATTCTAGCTATAGTAGCAAGTTTAGATCTTGAATTACATCAGATGGATGTAAAGACTGCCTTTCTCAATGGAGAATTAGATGAAGAAATTTATATGGAACAACCGAATGTTTCATTGAAAAAGGCCACGAACAAAAGGTTTGTAGACTTATGAAGTCTATTTATAACCTCAAACAATCTTCAAGGCAATGGTATATACACTTTCAAAATGTGATCATATCCAATGGTTTTACTATGGTTGATGAAGACCATTGTGTTTATACCAAGAGATCAAGAAATAAGCTTGTAATTCTAACATTATATGTCGATGATATACTTATAGCTGGAAATGATAAGGAGTTAATAAACGAGGTAAAGGCCTGGTTGTCGTCTCAATTTGAGATGAAAGATATGGGTGAAGCTGCATATATTCTTGGAATCAAGATTTCAAGAGATCGTCCTAAGAAACTATTGTATCTCTCTCAGGAGAATTACATTAAAAAAATTCCTGAACGATTTAATATGCAGAATAGCAACCCAATTGACACTTCTATCAGCAAAGGCCATAACTTGGGAAATCATTTGTGTCCTCAGACTCCTGAAGAGACATAAAAGATGAAGCGAGTGACTTATAGAAGCGCAGTCGGATGTCTAATGTATGCTATAGTGCGTACTAGACCTGATATTTGTCAAGCAGTTGGCTTGGTAAGTAGATATTAGTCCGATCCAGGTCCAGCATATTGGCAAGCAGTAAAGAGGATCATGAGATATTTGAGAGGAACAGCTGACTACGCACTTTGTTATCAAGGTAGCATGTTGCTCCCAAACGCAGACGCAAGTATACGCGGTCGACAAGTAATAAAGTGATAAATCGAGTATCGTTCCCACGAGGACTATTCAGACTGAATTCTAGCAAACAATTTATATAAACTATTCAGGGATCTTTTCCAATAGTGATGAGTTTATTAACTAAAGAGCAGTAATTAAGAGGGTAAAACCGAATTCAAACAATAGAGCAAAACTTGGTTGTTATCAGTAATAAGGAGACGGTCCAGGGTCAGAGTTACGAACAATCCAGTTGAGTTTTCCAATTGATTCCACTTCTTAAATCCCGGGTTACTAACTAACAGATTAAATGTACATGTGAAAACCTTTCGATTCTTCACGGTCTATGCAGGCTACTCCAATCCCTATATGTCTATGGGTTGAATCACGTGCACGCGTTAATGAATTCTATAATTAGTTAAACTAGGCGAGCAAGTATATGTCTATCCTACTCACAAATTGGTTCCCCGATGCCCGGGTTCACAAACTAGTTCTATTCTTTCTTATTACGTAATTAAATTCCCTCTGTCGAGTTCAATCTAAAAACCATAGATAATGCGTAATAATCGGGCCCTGATAATTACACAAGTGAAATCAAGAAAGAATAAGTAACCCATTATGGGATTCAATTAATGGGAATCAATCTTCAAACATCAACTTTCATGTAATACTCTAACCCTAGAACGATAGATTTAGCTACGCATACTCATAATAACAACACAAAGTTTGATGAAATAATGAAATAATGATGTAATAGATTAATGGAAGGAAGAAAAACCCTTGTTCAAGATGTTATGAGCTCTCCAATTTGCTCCAAAGTCTGAACTACCTTCAAAAACTAAGTAAAAAAGTATTTATAGGGTTTACAAACACCTAGTAATAAGTTAAACCCAAGCCTAGACGAAATAGGAAGTCAAAAACGTTCCAGGGGCGCTATAACGGGCGCCCCGCACCTCGTAATGCGTGACCCAAGGCAGAACCCATCGAAACTTGGGCGCTTTTGGGGCGCCCCGCGCCAGTAACCGCGCCAGAAAAGTGGGCGCTATAACGGGCGCCCCGCGCCAGTTATAGCGCCAGGCTTATTTTGCTGCTTTCTTCGTCCGCAACTCGCGTCGTGTCGTGCCTTCGCGTGCTCGATCTAATCCTCAATCCAAATCCAATCTTTTCTTGCTCGATCATGCTCTATAAAGCTCCAGTTACACTTCATAACAACCTATAATCATACGACATAAAATCAATGGAAAATCACATTCATAAACTATAAAACGAGCGAATAACAAGCTCAAACATGCGGAAATATTAAGGAAACGTTGGCATAAAATGCCAAACATCACCACCCCACACTTGAACCCTTCCTCGCCCTCGAGCAAGTCACAACTAACTTCCCAACCTAGGTAAAACAGGTCTGCCCTTGACTATGGTTGATACCGACCATTGAACCAATACACACATGACTACTATGGATCCACAACACGCCAACAATTTACCAAAACCAAAAATATGAGAACAACCACCCCAAAATAGCTCAAATGCACAAACTCAACTTAATGCAACCATGCTCCCACAATCACACCTATCTACTCAACCAAGAAGCCACAACTTCACCTATCTCATGCAAATCATGTGCCCTCACCAAAATGAAGCAAGAGAGTGTCCCCCAAGTATCACACACAACCATGAATATCTAGAATAGAATGGGGACAATAGCATAGAAAGAATTCACTCACTCTCATGAAAAGCTCACATGTCACACACAATGTACCATAGGCTTGCCCGTAGTGTAGGACTCCACTAATGTAAGCTCACTCCAATCGGGATTAACTAGGACTTTAGAAAGGTCGTAATGTAGGCTAAGGGGCGGTTAGGATACATATGGTAATAGTGACTACCTCCCTAAGTACTTTAATACATCACAATTATTTTAAGCACAAGTCTCATCAAAACCACCCAATCAACAACTTTCACACACACACCTTCTCAACAAGTAGCAATCTTTTTTTTTTAAGCACACACTAGCAAGGAATGGATATTCTTTTCTCTTTTTATTTCTTTTTCCACAATTTTTTTCTCTTTCTTTTCAACTTTGCTAATTTTGTTTTTCTTTTCAATTTCATTATCTTCCAACCTTGCCAATGCTTTTCACTACTTCACAATTTTAATAATTATTCCCCTTCATTAGCTCCACTCAAAAACCTTCCAAAATCCAACCACAACTCCAATATAACAACACAATATCAATAAAGTGCTTAAGGAGTAAAGGGCCAAAAGAGTCAATTTAGAACAAATGGGTAGGCTCGGGGTGTGGGTGCCAAAAAAAGGGTCAAGGAAATCACAACAACAATTTTTTTCCAAGGTATATATGTAAGGGTAGGCAAATCAAAAGAATACCTGGTATCATTTCCCGACTAGAGCAAACCTAGGATTTCGCTTTGCACACACACGGCGCAAGTTCTAGACATTAATATGCAAACATGGAGCAAACAAGAATATGCCTCACAACACACATTGCACAAGATCCACACAAAAAGGTTCCATCAACAACTCTCAACCAAGCATCTAGAATGCAACTTGTAGAAAATTAAGCACTAATGCACAAAGGTTCACAACAAAGTCAAGTGAGTGGACTCAAGCATCTCAAGGGGGTCGTTCCAATTTTTCTCTCTAGGCATGCATCACAATTTAAAACCAAGGACACCACAATTAGCACATGCAACAAGTTCAAGTCCACCGGTATCAAACAAATCAAAGGCACCTAGCATTCTACCTATTCCTTCATCTAGGGTCACCTATACTAACTATTCTAATCCTAAAAATAAAAACTACCCGGTTCAAAGGTCTCCCCGTGGAAAAGAACCGAGGCCATAAGAAAAACCACGGGGTGGATGACATGTACCACTAATAAAAACTAAAATGAAAATCTTTTTGTAATTTTTCATTGGTTTTCTAATTTTTTTTTTCATATATTAAAGCAAGAAACAAATCAAAATAAAGTCAAGTGACAAAAGAAAATCCTACGGTACATGCATCTCTAACCTCAAAAATAAATAAAAGGGTAGTTCCCCACCCCACACTTAAACTAAGCACTGTCCTCAGTGCTAAAAATAAGAAAGTGCAAGGTAAAGAAAACTTCCCTGAAGATTCTAGTCCTTGGTGCTAGCATCCTCCAAGTTTCCATATAGTATGAGGTACTCAGACTTCCCTCATCCGGTCATCAATATTAGGCAAGGGTGAGGACACCCCACACTTAGCCTCGACATTACATGAACCTGCAATCCAAGGAAAAATAAAAACTACGTGACACTATAAATAAAATAATAGAAGTACAAACTCGGGTTGCCTCCCGAGAAGCGCCTTAGTTAACGTCGTGGCACGACGACACTTCTAGCTCACTTCCAGCATTTATGTCTTCTCTTCTTATGCCGAACCTTTGCTTTCTTCCCTTCTTTGAGAGAACCCCTCATCAACTTAACATTTGGTTTACTTCCATGTTCTTGTTTGACACATTCAATCATAGAGCACTCTTCCACCTCAGCTATGTGCTCCTTCTCATTATAAACCTTGAAAGTAACCTTTTCTCCATGCGCTCTAACAGTTATCTCACCCAGCTCCATGTCAATAATTACCTTCGAGGTGACTAAGAATGGTCTCCCCAAAATGATTGGAGCTTCTCGGTCCTCTTCATAATCTAGGACTACAAAATCAGCAGAGAATGTAAACTTACCAACTTTTAGCAACACATCCTCCAACTTACCATCAGGGCGAGTGAGTGATCCATCCGCCATCTTAAGAGTAACTGAAGAGGGCTTGATTGCTCCTAGCCCTAGCCTTTTGCAAACAGACAGAGGCATGAGATTTATGCTCGCACCCAAATCACACAAGGCACCAGTGATATTATGCCCTCCAATGGTACAAGGAATATTAAACATCCCAGGATCTTGAAGTTTTGGAGGTAGCTTGCTCAAGATTGTGCTACACTCCTCAACTAACTCAACTGTATCTATCTCTTAAGGCTTTTTCTTCTTGACTAAAATCTCTTTTAAGAACTTCACAAAGGATGGCATCAATTCAAACACATCAGTTAAAGGAATATTAACTTGAAGTTCTTTCAACATACTCACAAATTTTTGATACTGGGCCAGATCCTTCGATGGTATAAGTCTCTGTGGGAATGGTGGAGGCGGCAGAGGTTCCTCCTTTCTTTCTTCTTTCTTCTTTACCTTCTCCACTTTTTCAACTTTTTCTATTTCAGCTCTCTCCTCGGACTTGGCCATCAGCTCTCCACCTTCAATTAAAGTCACTGCAAGACATTGTTCAGGCTCTTTTTTAACAGTGCTTATTTCTCCCACCAACTGCCCCAACTGGTGCTCCAGGTTCTTGTGAGCATTGGCAATATCTTGTATGGCCACTGCATGGGCTGCAGTGTCAGCTATCATTCTCTGCTTGCCAAAATAACGACGGGCGGGGTCGTAAATCCGTGAATGGTGCAAGGCACGTCTTATTAAGCGGGACTACGGCAGCTTGTGGAGGTAGATCTTGAAAAAATACTCGAATCTCTTCAACTGAATAGCTAACCTGCTGTGGTGGAGCTGGAAGTGGGTGGTAATTATTCGGGGCTCTCGTATTGCCTTGATAATAACCATTACCAAACTGATTTTGACCCTGCAGCCTGTTTTGATTACCCACATAATAAACTGACTCTGGATTAGAGGAGCAAACCTCTGTAGCATGGTCTTGACCACAAACCTCACAAAAGCTCTGGAGTTGTTGCACTGGAGCCACTGGTTGCTGAGCTTTTGGCAGAGCTAACTTGCTAATTTGATTGGAAATAGTATCCATCCTCGCCCTTAGCTCTGAAACTGCATCTAACTGAAGTACCCCTGCAGGTTTCTACGTAATAGCTCTACCATCTCCCTGCCAATCAGGATTGCTCTGCGAAAACTTATCTAGCAAATCATAAATTTGATCAAAATTTAAGGCCAGTACTTGGCCTCCAGGAGCAGCATCAACCACGATCTTAGTGTGTTGGTTCAACCCCTCAACAAAAGTGTGTGCAACAACCTCATTGGATTGGTTGTGGTGTGGACAATCTCGCAATAAAGCTTTGAATCGCTCCCAGGCTGAATACAAAGACTCTCCTTTTAATTGTCGGAAGGACATAATTTCACTCCTCAGCCGAGCTGTCTTGGCAGATGGATAAAATTTAGCCAAGAACTTCTTAGCCAAATCCTCCCAAGTAGTGATAGACCCATAATTTTCTGCCTTTAACCACTTCCTTGCTGCCCCAATCAGTGAAAACGGGAACAACGTCAAGCGAACATAATCAACAGGAACTCCCTTCGGTGTGTAAGTATCACTGATCTCCAAGAAATTCTGGATATGTTGTTGTGGATCCTCGCTAAGTAATCCAGCAAATTGTCCAATCACATGTAACAGTTGTATCATGCCGGACTTAATCTCAAAGTGCCCGGTGATTTCAGGCTTAACTATGCTCGATGCTACTCCCTCCAGGCTGGGGAGAGCAACATCTCGCACAGCTAAAGCTTGTTCTTCTGCCATTCCTGTAGGTAAAGATCAAGCAGGACCTAATACCTGAAACAGCACAAAACTCAAAATAAAAATTAAACCTGAATAGCAAGTAATAAACTGTTCAAAAAGAAATCAGTCAATTGTTTAGTCCTCGGCAACGGCGCCAAAAACTTGTTGCTCCCAAACGCACACGCAAGTATACGCGGTCGACAAGTAATAAAGTGATAAATCGAGTATCGTTCCCACGAGGACTATTCAGACTGAATTCTAGCAAACAATTTATATAAACTATTCACGGATCTTTTCCAATAGTGATGAGTTTATTAACTAAAGAGCAGTAATTAGGAGGGTAAAACCGAATTCAAACAATAGAGCAAAACTTGGTTGTTATTAGTAATAAGGAGACGGTCCAGGGTCAGAGTTACGAACAATCCAGTTGAGTTTTCCAATTGATTCCACTTCTTAAATCCCGGGTTACTAACTAACAGAGTAAATGTACCTGTGAAAACCTTTCGATTCTTCATGGTCTATGCAGGCTACTCCAATCTCTATATGTCTATGGGTTGAATCACGTGCACGCATTAACGAATTCTGTAATTAGTTAAACTAGGCGAGCAAGTACATGTCTATCCTACTCACAAATTGGTTCCCCGATGCCCGGGTTCACAAACTAGTTCTATTCTTTCTTATTACGTAATTAAATTCCCTCTTTCGAGTTCAATCTAAAAACCATAGATAATGCGTAATAATCGGGCCCTGAAAATTACACAAGTGAAATCAAGAAAGAATAAGTAACCCGTTATGGGATTCAATTAATGGGAATCAATCTTCAAACATCAACTTTCATGTAATACTCTAACCCTAGAACGATAGATTTAGCTACGCATACTCATAATAACAACACAAAGATTTGATGAAATAATGAAATAATGATGTAATAGATTAATGGAAGGAAGAAAAACCCTTGTTCAAGATGTTATGAGCTCTCCAATTTGCTCCAAAGTCTGAACTACCTTCAAAAACTAAGTAAAAAAGTATTTATAGGGTTTACAAACACCTAGTAATAAGTTAAACCCAAGCCTAGACGAAATAGGAAGTCAAAAACGTTCCAGGGGCGCTATAACGGGCGTCCCGCGTCTCGTAACGCGCGACTCAAGGCAGAACCCGTCGAAACTTGGGCGCTTTTGGGGCGCCCCGCGCCAGTAACCGCGCCAGAAAAGTGGGCGCTATAACGGGCGCCCCGCGCCAGTTATAGCGCCAGGCTTATTTCGCTGCTTTCTTCGTCCGCAACTCGCGTCGTGTCGTGCCTTCGCGTGCTCGATCCAATCCTCAATCCAAATCCAATCTTTTCTTGCTCGATCATGCTCTTTAAAGCTCCAATTGCACTTCATAACAACCTACAATCATACGACATAAAATCAGTGCAAAATCACATTCATAAACTATAAAACGAGCGAATTACAAGCTCAAACATGAGGAAATATTAAGGAAACGTTGGCATAAAATGCCAAACATCACAGCAAAGATTTGCGATTAGTTGGCTACACTGATGCTGATCATGGAGAAGATTTAGACGAGAGGAAGTCTACCTCAGGATATGTTTTCTTACTTAGTAATGGTGCCATATCATGGAAGAGTAAGAAGCAATCATGTGTAGCACTATCCACGATGGAAGCCGAATATGTGGCTCTGTCAAAAGCAACAAAAGAAGCTGTTTGGTTGAATAGGCTCTTCAAAAGCTTGTTGGGTAACACTGAGCCGCTATTCCATTAACCGAAAATGACAGTAAGCCACTCCCGATGGGTGATGAACCAGTGTTGGTCTAATGTGATAGTAAGGCTGCGGTTGATGCAACGAAGAATCCTAAGCATCATTGTTATACTAAGCACATAGATATCAAGTATAACTATGCAAGAGACATGTATAAACGCAAGAGGTTGAATCTGGTGAAAATATCTACAGAAGATATGGTAGCAGACCCATTGACCAAGCCTTTAGCTAGAGATGCGTTTGTGAGACACACTAGGTCTCAAGGCTTGCGTAGACTTTGTGTGATTTTGTATTATTCTTTGTTTTTTTTCCAGTTGTTCACAAAACTATATTCTTTGATAATCAATAAAGTTGATTTACTTACATACATATTCATAATTTATTGAGTGTTCAGTACATTCTTCAATTATATTTTTAGTATGTCGGGTAGACAAGAGGTTGGCCTTCTCACACAGGCAATCGCCTCCTTATCTTAGTGATAAGTGGAGATGAGACTTGATTTTAAGAATAAATTATCAAACGGATAATTTGAGAGCGATATGATTAAAATCAATACAGTCGTTTAAATAATAACATAAGGTTATTAAGGTGAAAGGATGTTCACCTAGTCTACTTAGTGAGCTAGATGTGAGTTTAAAAAACTCGAATTTAGATACATATGGTGTTTGAATTTCATCTATACAACATTATTTATAAAGGCATACGCTCCTTAAGGAAAGAAGAAAAATGTTGTAGCACGTGTTTCATACCATGTGTGCTAATGTCGAACTTGGGTTAACATAAGTTTGATCTCAACTTACTGTTGCGTGAGACCCAGAGCCTTTATGCTGGCTCAAATTATGTACCGTCAGCGACTCCGATCAGATACTTGAGACTTAGTCTAATGTTATCTATCTTAGTGTGTTTTCAAAAGACCATGAAAATGTATGCGTTCTGGCGGGACATATCTACAAAAGCAGTTGAGCTAATGTTAAGAGAAACGTGAGAAGAGGAAGATAAGCAGTTGAGCTAATGTTAAGAGAATCGTGAGAAGAGGAAGATCATTAAAGGAATCTTATTAATTTTGTATTCACAGGTGCACTAGTTATAACTTATGAGTTATAATTATGAATACATAAAAATGATATTTGAGATTTTGAGAGAATATCAAAATGTGATTCATATGATCTAGGGTATTGCCTACTTTATAATCTACTTGCAGGTTTGCACTCGACGAGATTCTATATACTCCTAACATATGTATAGCACGTAGCTCTCACAGTATGCTAGTCTCACGGTCTATTTCACTGTATGAATATTTGTAGAGATAAGATGAGAATATGTTTCTCATATTGTAAGAGCACTCCCATTATGTGTGAGTGGTAGATGTTGGATTTATCTTAATAAAAGAGTCCACCCATAAAGGGGTGCTCTTAATGTCTATCCAGGTAAAAAGATAAGTTACCTGATAGCTACCTACAAGAGGACAACTACTGTATTATACAGTTATAAATACAGTAGTAATAGGCTCAGATAAAAATATTGATTTCACTACTGCTCTTCATATCTCTCTCTCAAATAAACTAGTGTTTAGACTGTGGATAAAGGGGTTGATCCGTCAAGTACGTGACAACCACCGACGGCCAGTAATTCCAGTCACGGGTCAAGATCCTACCGCTTCTGCTTACGAGAATAACAAGTAAGTTCTCGATTTATATTTAAATAATCTATTTAGTATAGATTTGTGATATATGCATATGTGTAATCCTACAAACTTGAATATTCAATGTTATATATTCTCATTGATTTCAAGCTCTCAACCTACGTAGATACATAACGAAAAAACTTACTATTACCTTGAATATTTTGAATGATTTCAAGCTCTCAACCTGCACCGAAATAGAATTAAATAATATGACACATTCAAACATAGTAAGATAACTTGGAATTCATATAATTATTAATATAAGTGACACATGCATCAATTTTTTAGACAACATTTGAAAACCTAAAATTGGATAAACCAATCTATATTGGATTAAAATATAGTGAACCATAGATTAGTAGAGAACTACCAAAGCCATTGGCGTCAAAAGTTACTGCAAAAAAAAGAACAAAAGAAGCAACAAAAAATTGCTTAGCCAGTTGAAACCTTCATCATATTTATAGAGGTAAGCTCTTATGCCTAAAATATTATTATCTTTAGGGATTGAAATTTAAAATTTGAAAGAGATAGGATATGTAGCAGTTTGGTTTAATAACATTTAGCTTATCATCCTTATCCTTATAAAATGTTAAGGGAATAGATTTTATCTTTCAGATAACATATATCCTTCCATTCAAATTTTTTAAATTTTTTTTTATCTTCTAATGAAAAACTAACTATAGTACTACAATAATAGATATTGATTTAAAAGTTCTAAAACTAAAATATCTATTAATCTGTTAAAGGTTAAATTAGAAGCGTCATTTGAAAGATTGCTTTTCTTACGCCCAAATCAGCAGGAAATCTTATCTTAGGGAATCTTTGTTTAATAGTTGAGTATAAATTACAAATGGCAAAACTTTGTTTAATAGTAATCTTGAAGCTTTCAATTTTAATTCAAAAGCTTGGATAAGATTTAATTTGTTTCCTCAAAAGTTTTAACTGTGTGTTTGGAATTTGATTCCATTTCAAAAGCTTAGATATAATTTGATAGGTTTTTTTTTAAAGACATTTTTACGCTAATTGACGCATTAAACAGTGAAATTACAAAAAATAACACATTATTAAGAAATTACACAACATAACGACATTTGTATGAATTTTACAAAACATACCATTTTATTATTTTCCTTTCTCTCTCTAATCTAAAGCCCTAACTTCTCCCTCTCTCTTTCTCTCCTCTCCTCCACCCACCCTCTCTCCCACCCACCCACCTCCCGTCGTTCCCCACTCCTCCACCCACCCTCTCTCCCACCCACCCACCTCCCGTCGTTCCCCACCCTCAGTTTTCCGTCGCTGCCGCTGCTACAGTACCTCCGGCGAGACTAGAGCCTCCTGTTTCTCTATCTTCTCTTCTTTTTCCTTTCTTTTGTTTCATTTTGTATGGGTATATGTGTGTATTTTATGTATATATATGTATTTTTTATATATTCTTCAGATCTGCTTCTCCTCTTTTTTTTTTTTGATTTTGAATATACATAATCAGATATTCAGATGCAGATGTATGTATTTGTATGTTCGTGTATATACATGTAATGTTTTTCAGCACACAAGTGTATAAACGTGTATGTTACTGTATGAACATGTATATCTGAGCATCTATTGTATGTTTTGTGTTTGTTTTTGTGTGTATGTCGAGTGTATGTGTGACATACATAAATTTGTATGTGTAATTTGTAGATCCGTAGATCCTTGTATATATGTGTGTGTCTAGTGTATGTAAAATATTTTTTTTGTGTATTTACATGTATTTTTTGTTTATATGTATGTTGCAAGTGTATTTTCAAAGAGAAATCAATGTTTATATGTGTATTTCATATTTTAGATACAAAAAAAAAAAAAAAAAATCCGGTGGGTGGCCGGCAGTGACTAGGCGGCGGCGCCGCCTGGGGTGGTGGCAGTTGGGGGGGGGGGCAGTAGGATGAAGGAGGAACCCTAATTTGTTAATTTTATTGGTTTTGTATATAATGGGTAAAAAAATATTGGTATTTTATATAAATTGGAATAATATTGTTATTTTTTGTAATTTTGGTGTTAGGGTTGTATATATTTGTGATTATCCCTTTTTTAAAACATATTATTACAACAGTTTGTCCTAATATCCTATTCTACATTTTGTCCTAAGCGTTCTTTGTTTATATGTATGTATATATATATATATATATATATATATATATATATATATATATATATATATATATATATATATATATATATATATATATATATATATCTTATTTTTTAAATTTAGTATTATTACACTTTTTGTCCTGATGTCGTATTCTACATTTTATCCTAAGCGTTCTTTTCTTTAATAATATATAGATATTTAAGCTCCTTAGTTTATACACTACAAGAAATCTGCCCTATTGCGGCGACAAAAGTCGCCACTTAATGCCAAAAAGTCGCCACTAAAAGTTTTTAGTGGCGACTTAAGGGTTGCTACACTACAAGTCGATACTGAATGTTTTTAGTGGCGATATTATATGGTCGCCACTAAAAGTTATCTTTTGTGGCGGCTTTAGGCACCACAAAAGGTACACATTGACGCTACAAAAGATGGTTTTACATATTTAATTTTAAGGTTAGTCGCCACTGTACAATAAGTTTTAGATATTGTTATCCTATTAGTGGCAACTAGCTGTTCGCCACACTAGCTTAATCTTTTAGCAGCAACTTGATTTTCGCCACAATAGCCAGATCTTTTAGTGGCAACTTTGTAACTATTTTCTATTACAAAAATTAGATGCAGCCTAATCCCATTAATTAATATACAATATACTTCTATCAATTGAAAATCGATATTAAATACATATAATCAACAGAATACCAAAATAATTATAAAGCCAATAATTTAAGTACTTTTATTACCTAAAGGTCTACTTAAAAATATACTACAAAGTAGTTCATAATTCATTGTCATTGTATCATTTACATGACTAATAGACAAAGCACTAGCCATCAGGCTATTGAGCGTCTTTGTATGCCTATACATATGTCCAAAAAAAATAAAATATTATGTGCGTTCAAGCTCGTACTTGGTTGACACCATCTGACCATTTTAGAAGCATCGTCCCTGTTATTAAGAATAATCAACACATGATCAATTTGATAATTCTCACAATTTAATGCAAGCAGTAGAAAAAATAACTACCGTAAATAAGAGTAAAGATTTACAAGGACTTATTTAAGAAAGCAAACTACTAACAGTATCATCATATAGTTAATAAACCAACAGCTTGAAATACTTATTTATCTCTAGAAATCTAATGAATACCATTTGGAGTTAACATTAAAAGCTGTATGATATAGGAAACAACAACCCGTAGAGTTCACAATAATTGATTGTAATCAATTAGCACACTAGTTTGCAATAATTAATCTACTTTAAGAGCAGGCCAAAATTCACAAATAGAAAGACATAGAAATTGAAGCTTGATCATGGTAAAGTTTAAGTTGTTACAAACAGGCAATAACCTTGAAAGGAAAAGAGGAAAATCATCAAAGGAAGAAGTCAACTCCCTGCTTTCCCATTACCCCAAAAATGTCTAAAAGTATTTGTATAATGTGATTACATCCAACATGAATATCCTCAAATGAGAACTAAATCCAGTTGCAGCAAATCTCCAAACTTGGATGATCTAACACACTAAAATAGAGTTTTGCTCAGGTAGCACTATAGTTGATTCCTGAAGTAATGGACACAAAGGAGATGAAGCTATTTAGACTAACTAACATGTTCCTTCAAAAAGAGAGACTATGTGCGTGCTTATATATACATATAAAATATGTATTCTTAACCAAAAAAAAGGTTAAAACAAACATAAAAAGAAAGAAACTTGGCCATCGATAGGCGAATATTAGCCATAGCCTCATAGATTGTTTGATTGATTTTCATCACACTCATTTGGTTTAATATTTTCACATTGGTGAGATGTAAGGAACACTTGGAACGACTGAGTAGAACGTTAAGAAAGCAAAGCAGATCATTAGTAGGGACTTGCTGCGACACAAGTGTGCGAATGGGTTGTTTCCAGTTTCAACAGGCAGCTATGGGGTCATCGACATCAAGACATAAGAGTGAAGTTCATTTTGGTTTTTCTAGGTTGTGATGGTGCTTCTTTCACTATTTGTGAGGTGCTGTGTAGTAGCAGATATGTGCAACAAGAGGTGGAGCAGCTTACTAGCACCAACTTGATCGAGTTACTTAGCTCCTACAGACAAGGAATTGAAAGTAACATTTGGAACAAGTTTGAGAGGTGTGTAAGCCTCATACATTTCTTCATCCATTCAACACTTAATAATTCAAAGGGTGCAGATGGTTGGCATCACAACTTCAGAGCGTGCCAAGAAGAACATCACTTGCAAGACTATTTATTTTAGTTATCTTCTTATTATTATTTTAGCTATGAATTTTGTAAGGCACACTGTTAACTTATTATACTTTTTTCAGTGTGTGGTATTGACATTTTTAAATGCTCATTCCATTGAGGAAGGTGTAATAGCTCAACATGTTATTTTAATGCTAGTTAGACAATTAACGAAAAAAAAACTAGTCTTTACAATTATTTAGTTTGTCAACCAAACCAACATCATCGTCCAAATTGTATAGATACTAAAGCAATATCATTTCTTCTCATTCACAATGTGTTTTTATTTGGTCCAAACAACAAAATTCCAGCTAACTTAAGACCATTATAAAGTCATATCCATTTCAAAAATCACACATATAAAAAATTGCAGTCTGAGGCTATAGGATATTGCACCTTAATATAACACAAAGACCTCCCCTAAATTGCACCTTAAAAAATATATATGCACCACTAAACTGAGTCTATAACTCATTAAGGTGATCCTACAGATAACAAATATTACTTTCAGGACTTTGCATCGTAACTAAGTACTATGTGATCATCAAAAGAACTCAAACATTTATCTATGGACAACCAGTAGAAAAGAAGGAAAAGGTTTTCTAGATGAGAAAAGTAGCTCTAAATCAATAGATATTAGACAATGGAGCTGCACTATATCATATCATAGCTTAGGTATCAAACTGAGACAGCTTAAGATGAGGATAGAAGAATTCTCGAGAAGGAAAGAAGAATCGCCAAGAACAAAGAAAAAGTACATGACAACGTACCTGTTGCATTATGCTCATTACATCAGCAAACTTTTCTTGGATCCTCTTGTCTACTTCTACATTCAGGTGTTCACGCTCCTCTTCCAACTTCTTTTGCAACTCCTCTTCCATATTCCTTTTCAGCTCAACAGCCATTTGTTCACGCTCTTCTAGCAACTTCTGATCCATTTTGGCTTGCATCTCTTGACGCATAGTTTCCATCACAGAAGACACACTAGCCTCTAAGTTTGCCTGTTGTGTGCGACTCTTTTTGGGAGGCTTATTTCCATATCCTTTTCCACGAACATAGCATGTTATCTCACCAAGAACAGAAGTTGAAATCTCATCTCGAGTCATGGGATGTTCGATTTCTTCAGATTGCTGCTGAGCCACAACTTCCTTGAGGTGGACCTGTAATTATGCATAATCATTTGCACCAAAGCATAATAGAACATATCGAAAAATAATAAAGAAATGAGTTTAGTGAATTACATGAACTTGTTGGGATTGTGGATCTGACCATACTAGTTCACCTTTATCATCTTTACGTGTATGTTGCTTCTCCCAAACATTATCTGGTGGGTCCTTTTCTTCAGTTTGATCATTTCTCTATGATATAGTTCAGTGTAATAAATATTCATAAGCAAACAATTTTTAGTATAAATATCAAAGAGATATGGATGATACAAGGGGAATAATCACCATTTCTTCTTCTACTTCAGCAAAAGACTTTTTACCACTTGTATGCTCAGTTATTTGCTTCTCTATTTTTTTTGTATCTCTCTCTTACAGCCTGCATAAAGTTAACCGATTAATAAATCATTATTCAAAGGATAATTTACTAAACAACATTTATTAGGTTACCTTAAAATCTTCACTTCCAAAATAATCGAGCAGATATTTCCAGTCCTCGAGCTTAACATCTTCAAGCCAATGAGACAATCTTTCAGCGTAAGTGTTGTAGCGATAGTACTGAGTGCTTAGTCGAGCTTTCCATGCTCTAAAAAGCCTTTGCATAGTGCAGATCACAAAGGCTTGAAACACATGCTCTCGCACGCCGCTACTAGCTTCAAATTTATCCTAAACACATATATAACATCACTTTTTTTCATATCTTAGCCACCTAAAAAAACCATGTGATCTAAAATCAATACAATATTGAAAGTAACATATTACCTTGACCTTTAACCACACTGCTTCACCGTGTTTCAAAACAATCTCTCGCCAATTCCCATCTCGGAACGAGACAGTGCTTCTCATGATCAAACCACAGTAATTAACAATATCTCTGGCCCCTGTACCTACTGCTCTATCAATATCATCTGGAATATGAACTGTAATTTTGCTGCCACACTTGGTTTAAATATCTACAGTTTTAGATTTATTTTTTCCTCTTCCTCTTTTTTTATTGGTGCAAGAAACTGCAAGGCAAACAATATAAATACATATATCACATCTTCATATCATATATGAAATAATGTCAACTTCAGATAGGAAACACTACTACTGTACTATTTCCATAGTCTCCATGAATAATAAAGCAACAAAGTACATATCAAATCTTCTCTTACTATAGCTGAGTTAATAGTGCAATGAAATATGAAGGTGGGATTTTATAAACAAACTAAGAGATTTTTGAGAAAAAAAGCATTAACATGCCAGACTGATTTAGAAATGAAGACAAACAATGTGACTGTGGAGGCAATGAGTGATGAAGAAGAATTTGAGTTGCTTAGCAGAGGGGGGACATGGTTGAATGTAAAGATGAAGAACTGCAAGAAGAAGATGAAGCTAATGAACAAGAAGAACTACAAAATAGCAAGGAAAAAATGTTGGTCTTCCTAGAAGATACAACTTCATTACCAACTGAGGAGAAACGATAACATATCTTAACTATAGTGCCTGATAAATTAGGGATTATTTGTTATGATATTCCTAACTCTCTTGTTTAGCATAGTTGGGACACAACATGAAAATATAGAATCATTCTGATCACATAGGCTTACTTTAAAAGCTATCATCTTCTACTTCATTACTGTGTGCAATGTTTGAATTTTCAACTCTAACTAACACTTTTCCATGCAAGTCTCATACTTTATATGAATTCCAGAAACCTTTTTCTTGTAAGTCTCTCTTGGCTTCGATCCTAAGCTTGTAAGCGGTGATCATACACCCTTTACAAGGACATCGAATCAAAGTGCTCGCCCTTGGTTGATTGAATGCCCAATCAAGAAAGTTTTTTACTCCATCTCTATACCTTTTGTCACCTCTATTGCGGAGATCCAACCAACTTTTATCCATTCCTATTTTTCACAAAAGAAAACAAATAATTAATTAAAAAAGTGTAAGGACCACAAAAAATTAAATAACTAGGAAATGAACAAGTATTTATAGAGCTATTGGATTTTACCTCAAAATCAGCTAGCCTGATTCACGTCTAAATCTGGAGAAGATATAATACTCAATCGGTATTGAAGCGATTGAAAGAACACAAGTCCGAATTTAAATGTCGTCTCAATCGTCGCGTATCTTTTATATAAATACCATAACATTATAAAATGAAAAATGAGTGAAATAACACTTGTTTAAAACACAATATCCTCTGCCATCTTACAAAAACAATAGATTCCATCACATACATAATGTCATGTATGAATTAGCTAAAAGAAACACTTTTTATAGCATAACCAATAAAGACCCAAGGCGGAAAAAATCAGCTTATACATAATTTAAGAACACCATTCAATAATCCAAGATAAAATTAAAAATTTTGATTAAAACCAAAGTTAGAAAATATTTTGTACTTTAGATGTACAAATAATTTTAAAAACAAATTCAAACATCTACAGTATAAGGGAAAACAAAAAAAAATTCCAAAAGAATAATGTGAGTAACCAAGCCATTAAGAGCTTGAGAAATGGACCAACTAGGAAAAGGGAAGCAAAAATAGTAAAAATCATTCTCTCTTACTATATTACAACAAAAAAAATTAAGATATGAGTAAATAGATTCGAAAAATTGAGTAAATACCTGAAAAATTGATTTGGGCTTTTGGGTCTAGAACTAATGGGTCATAATTGGTGATTTGGGGAGATAGATTTGAAAGATAAAATCAATTTTGTTGATTGAGTTAAATAGAGGAGAAGAAGAAGCCGAAAGGAGTTTTTGTTCTTTGATTCTGTGTGAAAAAAGTACTTCAAGGAGTACTTTACTTTTAGGAGTAAATAACAAATTTTTTCATTTTCTCTTTTATTTTGTAACTTTATTTTTTAATTAAAAGTAGATAATTAGATTTTCAGTTGCAATTAGGTCGCCACAAATAATCTTTAGGAGCGACTATTTTTATATCGCTACAATTGTTGTGGAGCGTAAATTTTTGTGTTCGAGGGAATGGAAAATCAGCCTTTAATTTCACTTATCAGTGGCGACTTAAAAAATGTCGCTGCTAAAAGTAAATCTTCTGTGGCAATAGAAATAGTCGCTACTAAAGCTTACATATTGTGGCAACTTTTATTGTCGCCATTAAAAGTCGCTACAATAGATCAGATTTCTTGTAGTGATATAAGAAAAAATTACAAGCAAATTGATAATGTTTTTATACTCTAGATCTGTTGCGTGCTTGTTTTCAATTGTATGCAAGGTTTAATTAAGGAACAAACGAAAGAAGTATTTTGGATTTTTTTTGAACTTATGCTATTAAACAAAATTAGACATTATTTTGTGTATAGATTCATGATACTAAGTGTAATCACCTAATTTTGGCATCAAATTTTAAATAAAGTATCGGCAATGGTCTTGTATATTTTTTCTAGGACTTTTCCCATTTTTCTTAATTTATTATATAGCTATTTTAATTAATCGATAAGGGAAAGAAAATTAAAATTTATCAAAAGTATTATTAGTTGTGAGTAGCAATTAGTAGATATTTTGTCTGCTAATTAAAATATTTTTTGTGATAGTATTTTTTTGTGATGGTGTAGTTTAATTTATATCAACTGTCTAGTTAGTAGGCCATTCTTGAAAAAAAATTAAAAAAAAAAAAAGAGGAGAATTGGACGGACCAAGTCCCTGATCCAGCTAGCCCAAATTCCCTTAGCCCACTCTTATTCTGACCAGGCTAAAAGGAGATTCAATCTCAGCCATGTCATTTAGTTTGATCCAAGGGTCCTCGTCACCCATCTCTTTAACCTTTAAAATCAAATTCCTTTCCATTTCCTCATTACACACCCTCAAGTCACATGACCTAAAAAAACTCTGTCCAATTTAAAAACTTCCGCCGAAAAAACATAACGCCACGGCGGCACCGCCGCTCAACCACCACCATCTGCCGATATATATACCTTTCTTGATGCGTCCCGGCTCCCTCATTCTTGATCTTCCCTTGGATTTTTCAAATTCTTAGCCATTTGGCGTAGATCAGACTTTGAAAGTCGGACTCCGACGACTACATGACTCTTTCCGGTGAACTTTTACATGCCCAGGGTCGTATTTTCCTCCTCTATATGAATATGAGCGTCGATTTCACTAGAAAAAACTTGTATCACCATGACCCTAAATGACAGTTTATCTCTTGTCTCTTTTTAGCCTTTTTCATTCCATTCTTCTTTCTTGTTCTAATTGAGACAACCCCAAGTGAGGTCATTTTAGTTAGAACGAAGAAAGGGGGTGAATTTTGTTTGATCTTTTTGTTGTGACTGGCGGAGACTAGGCAGTGGTGCAGCAGCACGATGACGATTCGATGACTCGGGCGGTGTAGGCGTGAACCTGGCAAGGCTGTGAGGGGACTATTTGGGCAGTGATGATGATGTAGGATGGAGAATAGGCTAGGAGGCAATAGTTGTTTCGTTTCTATTCATGCATGATGTTGAAGACATGGGAATCTGTGGTATTAGTAGCTTGACGATTTGACGTCGAATGGAGTAGCAGTGGCACAGTGTTGATTTTATGTCGAGGCGACATCTTGGCGAAACAGGCGATGGAAACGATATTTGGTCTGTCAAATACAAAGTGGAGTATTGGCAATGATGGTAATGTGTAGCAATAGGTTAGATTGAAACCTTAATGTTTCTTTCTTTTTGTCTTTGTCTGTTTAGTCTACCACATGTGCATTGGGTAAAAAATTAATGAGGTTTAAATTGGCAAGGCTCGAAACTGAATGAGGTAGGAAGCGTCTATTCACAAGCTCTCTGAGTCTCACTCGGCTCCCGAGGTCAGTTGTCTCGAGGACGGGATGCATGACGGCGACTGAAAGAAATCCATCACGAGGTAAAAGATTCATCCCACGTAGGAGATTTCGCACCACGAGCTCTCACTTTTGTAACTGTCGACTGTTGTCCACGACTTAAATAAGGAGATCATGGACAAACCACGATTAAATGTGGAATAAATGTCATTAACCGTAATAAATGTTGCCGTCCTTGAAAGCTATAAATAACCTTATAAATATTATGTAATGCATCCAGAAACATATCAAAAACACAATTATACTTTGTTCTCCATCTTTTACCTCGTCTCTTTACTTGGATTCTTATCTCGCTTTCTTTATTCTTGTCTTTCTTGTGGCTTTGATACGAATAATTGTTAGATAACCCTATACAAATTTGATTTATTGTTCTAATCAGATTTAAGCCAACACAAATTGACGTCGTCTGTGGGGATCTAGTAATTGTGTTCGTTCCAAAATTATATTCTTAGCTTTACGAACTGACCTTGTCAATAATATCCAATGGCGAATAATACCAACACTACCGATAACATAAAAATCCAAATCCCTGACCCAACGACTAGCCTCACTTCGTCAAGGGATGGAACGCCTATAACACCACCTGGTTCAAGACCACCTAGTTTGACACCACCTGCTTTCACACCACCTGGTTTCACACCACCTGGTTTAACTCCACCTCGCTTGACGCCTCCTAGCTTGACCCCTTCAACTGGTTTAAATCTCCCAATTGGTGTAATTCCACCAATGACCCCTCGTCATCAAGTTCAAATAATCCGTTTAAATCATATGTCATGGAAACTTTGCAACGGTTTCAAGAGCAGTTCGCTGCTTTTTCTGGAAATGGGAGGAATGCAACAAATCCTCTCGAGCCCACACTCAATTGAAGCATCTTGCATGTTGTTCCTACGGGCGCAACAACAGGGGGACTTCCAAACAGTGCTGCATCTGGGGGGTTCGGGCTCTGCACCACTGGGGAATCAACCCTTCGGGGTAGCTCCAACGGTGGCTGAAAGTAGCGTCCCATCGGACTTGGAAAAGTGGAAAAAATAATTAGAGGCCAGCATGAAAAAACGGCTTGAAAATGTCCGTAGGTCAAAAAGCCTCAACGAGCAATAGATGTTGAAAAATGCAGGAAACGACCTTTCAAGCCCGAGGCCGCTCCTGCCCTCATCCCTAAGCACTTCAAGTTGCGAATCTTGAAAATGTATGATGGAATGACTGATTCAGTCAACCATATAACTGAATACATGGCTATGCTGAAGAGCAACGATTTGACTCCAGTGGAGAAGGAGTTAATGTTCCTTAAGAAGTTTACTGACATGCTTGAGAAGGGAGCGTTGCGTTGGTACATGCTCCTTCCCTCGGAGTCGATATCAAGTTTCGATGAGTTGGATGACATGGTCATCAAAGCTCATACTGGGGCTCTAAAGATCCTCAAGCGAAATGAGGACATTTTCGACGTAAAACAAAAATACCTCGAGCCAATCAAGGACTTTCTCAAGCGTTTTCATGCTGAAAAAATGGACTTGCCGAAAATGGACGATGCTTTGGAAGTCATGGCTTTTAAAAGAAATCTAAATGTGAGTAACTCAGAAGCAGCCACCGAATTGAAGAAGGAGCTGCAACAGTGCCAAGGCCAAACTTGGGGTGAACTGCATGACGAGCTTATGCAAAAATCAGGCTCGAGGAAGCTGAATGGAGAATGGCAGGTCGGTATAATTTATACCGAGGCAAAGCAGAGTTGTCTCGACGCGCCGATGCGCCACGAGGGAACTCAAAAGGGAGGTACGAGTCTTATGATTCACAAAGCCAACATGTAAGCTAGCGCCTCGGGGGACAACAACATGTGAGTCAGAGGTTAAGAGGAAAAGTTAGCACCAATGTTAATCAGAAGAATTCCTCGGGGCTATCTTTGATGTCAAAGAACAAAGAATTGCCTCGAATCTCTGATTATAACTTTAATATCTCCACATTCGAGCTGGTGAACGCCATAAAAGGAATGACGGATCAGGGTGTGAGGATGCCGAGGGATATGAGAACGCCCCCGGAGAAAAGAGATCAACTCAGCACTATGAATTTCATATGGATTATGGGCACGCTACCGAGGATTGCAAGGCATTACGACTTGAGGTGGCTCACCTACTCAAGAAAGGTATTCTGGCTGAGTTTCTTACCGATAAGGGGAAGCAAAATTTCTCTAAAAATATAGGAGGGGGACAGCCGCCAAAGGTGGAGTCTCCAAAAAGAGTGGTGAAAGTTATAACGCGGGGGGGGGGGGGGGGGGGGAGGGTCAGAAGTAAATGGTGTGAACTTCGCGGTTGTGAAGAAATTTTGTAAACTTTCGATTACTGTGGAGAAGAGGACCCGAGCTGGTGCGTCAAAGAATGAAATTGTGTTTAATACTGAAGATTGTGTTGGGATGATATTTCCTCATCACGATGCCTTGGTAATCATGTTGAGGATTAATAACTGCGACGTCAAAAGGGTTTTGGTTGACCCTGGAGCAGTAAAGAAAATACGGTTAAAGGACCTCGTCATCCCAAAAGCAACCATATTGACAGGGTTCAACAATTCAACTGAAAAAATACTTGAGGAAATTACTCTTACTATGACTGCCGTAGATAAGAAAACTGTTTTCCAAGTAATGGCAGAGGATATGGCTTATAATGTTATCCTTGGGAGGTCTTAGATCCATGAAATGAAAGCTGTTCCATCCACATTGCATCAGGTAATCAAGTTCCCAACACCGTGGGGTGTCCGCGCTATACGAGGAGAGCAGTGTATAACTCCTGAGTGCTACATGATTGCGACGAAGAAGAAAATGGCTTTGGCTAAGCCACCTAAATAGAAATTACCAGGCCCGGGGCCCAACATCGAGGTTTGTCACCCCTCATTCTCTTCGCTTACTTTTCTTAGGAATCTGAGAAAACAGCAATCAGTGCTCGGGTCCGCACTCTTCACACCCGAACACTGGGGGGTGTGAGGGGAATGGTACAGTTGGGGACTTCAAATAACTGTCGATCCACACACCGGGGACTGATCCTTTAATTTGTTTCGTTTGTTATGATGTTATCGCTCTAGGAGGTTGTTATAATTAAAATTTGCTTAAGTTTTGTCTGTGTCATCTGATGACTAAAAACTTATGTAAATCGAACCGTACTTCATTAGTAAAACTTGAACTTGGATTCTTTTTTATTTGATGCCTAAAAGCTTATTTTTAAATTATTCTGCGGCTCGTGAACGAGACGTCGTTCTATGTTAGATTTGTTTATACATTATCTAAAGACTTGCAAGTAACAAGCTCAAACGATATGAGATCTTCAATACGAAGTAAAAGATGTGATATTCTGAGACATCTTAATATTTATTAAGTTCCTCAAAGGCCAAGATATACAAAGTGTTGGCCGAAGGCTCAAGGCTCCAAGCCCAAAAAGAAAAAAAAAAAAAAGGAAAGCTCATTGAGACGAAGCTTCAGAATCCTCATCTTCCTCATCTTCGCTTTCAATGCTCGAAGGCAAATTGTTCATCAGCCACTGAGCCTTGGCAACATCCTCTTGTGCCTTAGCTATTTCCTCATCCAAGTTCGGTCCAGCTTTGTATAGCTCGAGAGTTCGCAGCTTGGTCTGGATGATAGCCCAATTTTTCTCAACTCGAGCCCTAGTATCACAAGACTTCAACTTAGCCTCGATTTTGGACTTGAGCTTGGAAGAGGACATGGCTCTTTCATTTTGAAGATTCTCAACTTCGACCTCGAGGGTGTGGGCTTGAACTCTGAGCTCGTTCACCTTCACTGAAAGCAATTTCCATTGGCTATGGAGCTGATTATTCAGGCTATCAATCGTTGCATTTGCTGCTTCGATCACACCTCGAAAAATCTCCTCTTGAGCTCTCTTTTTAACTTTAAGCTTGGCATCGGCTTCTCGAGACTTGTCGAGCTCAAGGTTGGACTCCTCGACCACTTTACGAGCTCGGTCCAAGTCTACCTCAGAATCGAGCAAATGCTTCTCGAGATCAGCAATCTTTCCCTGAAGCTTCTACTTCAAACGGTCCCAGCGACCCCCAATCCTCTTTAAATCTTCTGCTTGGCCAGCCTCTATCTCAGCTGCCTTCATAGTGTGGACAAAACTCTACAAGAGTAAAAGAGTTCAAAAGGGGAGATAATAAAGTCAAACGGACAAAGGAAAAACGAAGTAAAAGAGTGGGAAATTACATGAATCGCATACTAAGATGCGAAATCCATCATGACATGACCCGAATTTTTGAATAGGCCGTGCGGGCACCCAACATCCTCCCCTAGACTTGTCGGACGAATCCTTTACTAACTGAATTAGGAAAATAAGTATAAATCCAACTCATAAATAAGAACAAGTCTTCGAAAAAAATCATAGACATATTGATATCTGTAAGTTGTACAAAAGAAATTACAGCTGACTACCCAATATACTAGGTTTAGGACTATCCAAACAGACATCTAAGAATACAAATGAAGTATAAACATCTCCTGACGGGAGCCAAATACGACTGAGATAATAAACATAAAATTGGTGGTCATCCTGAATAAAAACTGGCTCACTCTGACAGCTAAAGTCCTCTTCGCTCCTCAACAATGTGGCGAACTCAATCATGGAGCGAACCTGCCAAAACAAAATTAATAGACAAGAAACAAACAGAGGGTGAGTCGAAAGGACTCAGTATGTGAGGACTGGCTAGCAACCTCAAAGAAGCAGATATGCTAGCCAGAGAGACAGAATCACTCGACAACCAACAAATAATGCACAGAGCGATAGTTATGATAACGATGGATACAAGCAACTAAACAATAGCAGGCAACATATAAGGAATACAATAGATATAGCGTTCAATACATATGTCATGAAGTTGTATGTAATATATCTTATTATATATAAATATTGTTGCAGCGTGCAGCCCGATCCATATATTTATAATATTGCAGCGTGCAACCCGATCCATGTATTTTTACTGTTGCGGCGTGCAACCCGATCCATATGTTTATACTGTTGCAGCGTGTAACCCAATCTATATGTTATCAATATATATAATAGGAAACACATAACTTATGATGCACTTACAAACAAGGTGGCATAGTAAGTATGCCTAAACCGGCAGCTATACATGAAAAAAAAAAAAACATGTATAGATATCCGCGTGGCAAAACATCACCAAAGGAATGGATATAAACTACTTACCTTATTCCAAAGTTAGCACTACTACTCAACAACCGCTTTGTCCTTTGGATTCACTGCCAAACGATCCCGCTCTGAATGTTTCAGCGTGAAATTTTTATTTTTTCCTTCTCCTTTTCCTTTTCCTTTCCTTTCTCTCTTTTCTGGCTTTTATTTTCGGTCTCTGCTTCTCTCTCTTGTTTTCTCGTTTCTGTTCTCGTCCGCCTTACTCTTTTCCTTTTCCTTTCTTTTTTTTTAAAATCTTTTCCTTTTTCTTTTATTTCTTTTATTTTTGAAAATTTGCTATTGTAACGTAAATTAAAACGCAACCCTACAAAATTCGGAATAATCCTAAATTTCTCAAGCAAATTATATAAAATTTATGTGACGTATTCGCTAATACGGATCTCGAATCGGATTCACGAAACTCAAAAATACGAATTAAATGGAAAGAGATCAAATTATTAATTTTTGGAACTTTAGCGGAAACTATCTGAACGGCCTCGGAATTCACTTCCGAAAGTTCACACAGATCACAAATGACCATACAAATCTAATGGCGCTTTCGGATTTTGAATTGGAGCTCAGTCGCCAAAATCGAGCTCGAAAACCTCTTTTTAAGATTTAGCGACAATGGAAACTGAAACATTCTTCCGATACCTACCAAAGAAAGTCCGATTTAGTTCAAATTTTTACAGACAGGTCCTAATGGACCTTACGAAGATTTTAAAACTTTTGTCATGCTAATCGGAGTCCTAACTCCATAAACGACTACCTAAGGTCGTTTCATTCTCCTCCACTTAGACTCTCGTTCGTCCTGTTGAACCCCCAAAAATTACCTTGTTACCGGGTATAATATTGTTCAACAAAATGAAGACTCCAAAAAGTTTCTTTAGAGTCGCCACCTAATTTAAAAAAATTAGGAACCAAGAGTTAAATTAATGAGTGCATTTCCTCCTTATTAAAAGGAAAATGTTTTCAGAGATTCTGAGTAAGTGGTTCTTTTAAATTCGAAAGAAGATCCCTATTATGGGAGCACTTTCGAAAATCCACTAAAAAGCGGTTAATCCGGCGATTTTCACGAATTTTAATAAAATAAATAATTTAAAAAATTTTAAGAAAAATATAAGATAAATAAATACGGGAATAAATAATAAGTAAATAAAAATATGTGAGTAATTAATTAAGTAAATAAATAAATAAATAAGTAAATAGATAAATAAATAATTAAATATAAATAATGATAAAAAGGGTACAAATTTAATTGAATTTTAGTTTTGCACTCATTAATGAACAAACGGTTCTTTAGACCATAAATTAATCGGCGAATCACAAAGAAACAAGAATAAATAATTTACATAAATGCAATTTCTAATCATGCGATAAGATAATAATTTTATAGTAGAGTGGCTATCCTAACAGGCTTCTATCATGCAAAGTCCTAGTCCGGTTTACTGGGATCCTATAACATGGATTCTAATGGGAGTAGGGAAAGTGGGAGTTTAGAAGATAGAATCCGGATATAGAAAACTCATTAATGAGCCTTGGATTTCTAAGATTTTCATTTTTTCGGTAAAACTTGAACCCGAAAATGCAATGCGGATCCAAATAACTCCAATACAAATAGTCATCCCAATTTTGAGTTTTAACAACTCGATCCCAAGGAGTGCATGTCAAGAAAAACAAAAGAGGAAAAGGAATTAGCACCAAATTATGATTTTGAACAAGTATTGCAAGAAGATAACTTAAAGACATTTGCAAAGATTACTCTACACATTGGTTTACTTAGGCTTAATTATTCAAGAAATTATTTCCAAAGGCAATAAACTGTTCAAATAAGCATTTTCATTTTTTGAGAATTATACACTCTTGAATTGCTTCCATAACTTAATTTAACAACATACTAGGTGTATTTTGTTTCCATTTACAAGATTCCCCTTTTTAAGAATAGCTAATCTAATGAATTCATAACCAAATAACACTTAGTATTGCTAAATGAACATTCGCAGAAACCAGCCTGAGGTGAGGATCAAACCACAATTAGATGGAACCTGGAGCTATACCATTGACAAGGAAAACTATGGAAGAATACAAACTAAGGCTTGGTAGGAACAAAGACAACATAAACAAGAAGACAGAAACAGATTGGAAGCTGAACCAGAACATAAGACTAGGATCCTCTAACCCTTTAACCTCCTAGGATACATTTACATAATACCTCAGACATCTACTTACAACGTGCCCTAAACTACTACATACACAGCTAAATAAAACCTGCACACCCTTCTGCACATACATACACTGCACACACTTAACAGGGGACCAGACAACAACATACACCCTTAACCAACTACCTGCACACTCCAAACCCCTTGAACACCATAGTACACATATCTGCACATAAGCACTCATTTCTGGACACACACCTGCATACACACACACACTTTCCTGCACTCACAAGCAACTACCTGCACATCAACAGCCAAACCTGCTACCTGAACCAACTCCCTCAGACCCCTGCCACTACTGCAATCTTCACAATTGCTTCCTATTCACCTTCTAAACACCAACATACCTCCATACTACTTCACACCTGCAATCAACCAAACTGCCATGAAAACTGCAACACCACCACAATATAAATAGAAGAGGTTTCACTGACCTCTCCACAAGGTACCTCACTGGTCCTAGGCTTTGGACAAGCCTCACAATTTTCTTAGGTACTACAAGGCTCACAGGCCTTGCTCATAGGACTCGTCACTGATCCTCGGCTTTGGACAAGCTTCTCAGTTTTCCTAGGTAGCCATAAGACCTCATTGGTCTTCATAAGAGGGACCCCACTGGTCTTTAGAAGACACTAGGGGCTTCACTCTATTAATACCAAATTCATGATACATTATATGCTCCTTCAACTTACCAGAAAGTCATCTGTACGCCCCCTTTTGGCCTCCTCCAATGGCCATACACAATTGCATATATCAGGCCCATACCCATCCCACAATACCTGCAAATAAGCTAAAACCACATCCCACACCACTACTGCTCCTCCAAGCCTTTACCAAACACCTCTGTTGTACCCCAACAACTACCTCCAATCACACCTCCAAGGCCCTCCCAAAGGAACAGGACAAAATAGACAAATGGAAAAATTGGAAGATACTACACTAACCAGATGAAACCAAGGAAAACAGAGGACACTATGACTGAAACAAAACTAGAAACCAGAGCTAGGTCTGACTTAAAAAGAGAATGAAGGCCTGCACACCTAAAGGAGAATTAATGGGCAGATTCTATAGCAAGATGAAGAAAATATAGATTTTCAACATTCAAGGAAAAGAAAACTGGACAATGACAGATTTTAAGGCTTATTTAATGAGATCTTACGAAAAAGAGAACTGGATAAAGACATGCTTTTGGCTAAACTGGGCAAGACACATAAACAGCCTGAACACTTGCAAACTACCAGGATATCATCATGACACAACCAAAACTTGGTCAAACAAACCAAATATCCCTTTCCTACTTTGAAGCGGTTACAGAACACATCACCAAACCAGAAACAAACATAAATATTCAAACTTAACGGTTAAAAATATTTTAAACACTATGTTAAGGATTAGCTTATGCTAACATATCTCGATACTCATGAACAGTTAAGAGTTTAAGACATTTATAAAACAAAACAAACTGAAATCTGAGTTCAAAAGACTTCACCAGTGTATGTATAACATTATATCAGATTACATTCAACATAAAATAAAATCAAGGCGAAGTTATTACCTTTTCCGGAGCAGTGAAGTGAGGCGAGGGATCCGAAGTGATACGCGACTTGACTAAGCGACTTGAATAAGGTCGACGACTCGAATAATAAAGAAGCGACACAAAATTCAACAGAAACTGTAATACTATTTCATTGCCCAAGAAAACTGAGGGAAAATGTTTATGTATGTATATGCTGCTGCTGCTGAAAATTTATTTCTAGGTTCTGCCTCCCCCTAAAAAATATGAACTGAACCCTAAAAAAATGATAGAAGATGATGAATAAATACCTGCTATGTTAGGGTTTTGGCCCCTTTGGTGAAATTCCGAAAATCTCCAAAATGAGACACTTCCTCTACAAAAAATAAGGGTAAAACTTGTTCAAAATTGTAAGAATTTTTACAAGTTTTATCCTTATCGGTAAGGATTTGACCGTTTGGATTTACACACGGCTCAGATTATCTCGCATTCAAAATGGACGTGCGAGATCAAAGGCTTATACTGGAGAGAGGGTAAAGGGTAGGGGCCAGCAGGTACACAAGGATTTTAGTTGTTTGCTGATGTAAGAGGGAAAGATTGGGAATTTTGGGGATTTAAGGCTAGGGATCATGGGTCGGGAATTGGGTAAGGGGAAACGGGATTGGGAAATTGGGTAAAACTGAAAATGGGCGTGTATGATATGTGTATATGTTTTATATAGGCTTTGTAGAAATGGGCTATTTTTTAGGTGAGGAATAGATTTAGCCTTAGTTAGGCTTATTAAATTAAACGTAGGTGCTATATGAATAGGCTAGAATTTAGGATATGTAATGCGATTTTAGCTTTTTTAGGATTATTTTAAGCGAAATAGGGATATTGCACTGGTGGGATGGATTCAATCATATGCGCTGCAAAATTAGCCTTTCTTTTGAAATTGATCAATTGTTTTTTAACTCTTTTAAAATTGATTTTAATTTAAAAAAATTAGACTTTTATTGAAATTTTCGGGACAAAATTGGGTGTCAACGCGTCCTCGAACGAGCTTGAGTCTAAAGCACAATTCACACACATAACAAGAGAACCTGCACGACCTTCATAAACTATTCAACAGACATTGTCTCATGATTACAGAATCAGAATGATAACACGCACATCGAACTCTTGGAATAAAATATATATGTATAATATCATAACACCATTACTACGAAGAAATTAACGAAAACTTTTTTGGATCCCAGACCGACGCACGATTAGAAAACGAGGAAGAAAAACTTCCTAAATGCCATCATAGCCTCTCGTAGATAAGTATGGACGTTTACGTACCCATCAGGGAGACTCTACGAGACAGTGTCTTAGTCTGGATAGACTCTAAACCAGGCTTTGATACCAAGTGACACGACCCGAATTTTCGGCTAGGCCGTGCGGGCACCCGCCGTCCTCCCCTAGACTTGTCGGGTGAACCCTCTACCAACTGAATTAAGAAAATAAATATAAATCCAACTCATAAATAAGAAAAAGTCTTAGAAAAAAATCATAGACATACTGATACTTCTAAGCTCTACAAAAAAAATTACAGCTGACTACCCAACATATTTGGCCCGAGGGCGTTTAGCTTGAGAGGGCTTGGCTACCATGCCCTTCCTCTTCTTTGAAGCTTTAGATGTAAGGACTCCCACTGAGTCCTCCAACTCCTTCAGATTGTCCCCCGCCTTGGGGACCCCATTCTCTGGCTTCTTTCCTTTCTTTTTTTTTCTTTTCTCATTTTTCTTCTTCCTTCTCTTTCTCTGTTTCCTCCTCGGTTAACCGCTTTGTTAGGAAAACTTACAAAAGAGAGAGGCAAGAGTGAGGGTAAAATTTTGAAACAAAGAAGAAGGCTTAATTCACACTTATGGTGTTGTTTGCACGACCATTGGTTCTTTTTCAATGCCGCCAAGACCATCCATGATCTCTCAGGCCTTGACTTGGTGTCGATGAGTGCTTGAACCCATTCACTCAAACCCTCCGGATGGGGGGGGGGGGGGGGTTGAAAGGAAGTTTCTCAGCTGGAAAAAGAAAACGACGGGTTGGTTAAAAATTGAATAGTTATGAGAATAAAGAAGAAAGTCAAGGATCGACGACTAACGAGTTCTGTTTCACTCCTCGGAGAACTCCGCCTCGAAGGAAAGAAGGATAGCAGGGACAAGGACGAACTGATCGCACCAGCCACGGTCCTCGATGTCGTCACCCTTTGTTATAATAGAAAATTTGCCCCGTTTACTTAGCTGGACAATTCCATACTTGTGCATGGTGGGACAAAATAGGGAAATGAGATGATTGAAGTTAAACTCGACTTTGGCTCGTTGGCTCAAGAAGTCGAGGCATTGAATGATCCTCCAAACGCAAGGACCAAGTTGAGCCAAACAAAGGTTGTATGTTTGGTAGAAAATATCAGCTATGTGATGGATTGGGAGCGAGAAACCTATCATAAAAGGATATGTGTAGACGAAAGAAAAATTGGGGACTCTGTCGCAAGTGCGGTGCTTTGGGATCAGAACCATAATTTTAACCTCGGGGCCCCAACTGCTATCCTTGTGAACCTGATCTACGAGGTCTTACGTGATCAGGCTCGGGGATTTTTGAACTGGACTTTTCTATTTTTCTCAAGATCATAAACCGATTACTTCTGCATCTTAAAGTCCTTACTGTGATAAAATTTGGAAGGGATCACATGATGGGGTTTTAACTCCCCGACGAAGGATATCTTCGTGGGTTGAGAAGCCTCGGTGGCTTCAGTACTATTATCAGCAGCAGTGGCTTCTTCAAGCACAGCTCTGTCGCCACCGGTTGATACTTCTTCTTGAGCAGCGGTACAGTGTCGTGGTGGTCGGAGAATATTTCTTGGTTACTTTCTTCTGGTGAAGCTACCCTCGGTGGTATAGACGTACCAGCCAAAACCTCGCTCGTAGAAACAGGGTTTTCTTCCATTGCTCTTGTTTCTAAGGATTTTGAGGAATTCTTGGTAGTAGACATGGCAATAAAATTTTAAACAAGAAGAGGATTTGTAGAAAAATTGGTTGCAATTAATCAGAAGATTTTGGAAACAATGTAAGTGATGAAAAAGTTGGAGGATTTATAAGAGAGGTAGTACTCAAGTGCTACGAAGAGTTGTCATAATTACCTTTTACGTTGGGAAGGTAAACAAAAGGTGACAACCGCTCAGAAAATGCTGCGTGGAGAAGATTAGACGTCGAAAGGATGGTTAACTTTTCAAATTTCATGGTGGAGAATTGGCCACGTCGATTCCCGCCGATTTATTTACATCCCTCAAAAAATTCTGACTATTATCCGAGGGGTAGGGGGACTATCTGTATTGGGTAAAAAATCAACGAGGTTTAAATTGGAAAGGCTCGAAGCTGAATGAGGTAGGAAGCATCTGTTCACAAGCTCTCTGAGGCTCGCTTGACTCCCGAGATCAGTTGCCTCGAGCATGGGATGGATGGCGACCGTGAGCTGGTCACACGAGACGATTGAAAAAAATCCATCACGAGGCGAAAGATTCATCCCATGTAGGAGATTTCACACCACGAGCTCTCACTTTTATAACTGTTAACTGTTGCCCACGACTTAAATGAGGAGCTAATAGGCAAACCACAATCAAACGTGGAGTAGTAAATATTTCCTTCGTCCTTGAAAGCTATAAATAGCATTATAAAAATCATGTAATGCATCCAGAAACATATCAAAAACACAATTATACTTTGTTCTCTATATTTTGCCTCATCTCTTTACTTAAATTCTTATCTCGCTCTCTTTATTCTTGTCTTTCTTGTGGCTTTGATATGAATAATTATTAGATAATCCTATACAAATTCGATTTGTTGTTCTAATCAGATTTAGGCCAACACAACATGTTATGGCAAACAAAATTGATCTTTTCTAGTTAACTTAGTTGAGTACACAAGCGTATATTCAATCGAGGTAATGAATTGTGAGTTTGAACATGAGATTGTCACTTAGCTTGTGTTTTCATGAAGTTAGTATTTCCCGTTGTCTTAGTTTTATACTGTTAATGAAGTTGTGTTTTCTTATAGTGAATTCCATCAGTTACTCAGTCGTTTCGAGTTCGGTTTAACTGTCAAGCATGAGAGAGCGTGACTGGTATGCTTTTCCCTAAATAGTTGCCCCGTAGTTTAGGAGTTAAAATCTCAAATGGTCACTCAACTTTGGGAAATTAACCACCAAAGTCACTTTGCTTTGGTTGGTCCCAAAAAGGTCACTCAACTTTGGAAAATTAGCTACCAAAGTCACTTTGCTTTGGTTGGTCCCAAAAAGATCACTCAACTTAGGGAAAATATCTCCAAAAGTAATTCTTGTCAGTTTTTGCACCGTTACCCACTGAAAATCTGACGTGGCTTTTTAAAATATTTTTCATATAATCGTAGGTCCCACTTTTTTTGCCATGTAGGACTTTTCTAATAGTTACTTACTAATTTTCTGACAAGTGCAATGCACATGTATTCCTAATAACTAATACAAAAATTATAAATATGTGTAATAAGCGTGTATCGTTGCTAGTAAATTAAAGGAAAAAATATAAATTCAAAGTACTGATATATCGAATCCTTTACAATTGATATTTTTTATTTTTGCTATATATAATCATACTACTTAAATATTACTATTGTACGTAGGCCAGTAATTAATATTTGAACAATTTTAATCATGTTAATTTTATAATATCAAGTATTTAGCTTGATATCAATACCTTTTCTTGATTTTTATTTTTGTGCTAATGGCAAACTGTTATTGTGTACTAGGCATTAGGAGTACAACAAACAATAATTTGGCCTTCGAACTTGATATATTATAAAATTTGCATGATTATAATCGTTCAAATATTAATTACTGGCCATCGTACAATAGTAATGTTTAGTATGATTATATATTACAATAACAAAAAATATCGAACGTAAAAGATTCGATATATCAGTACTTGAATTTATATTTTTTTCTTTAATTTACTAGCAACGATACACGCTTATTACATATATTTATAATTTTTGTATTAGTTATTAGGAATACACGTGCATTGCACTTGTCAGAAAATTAGTAAGTGTAACTATTAAAAAAGTCCTACATGGCAAAAAAAGTGGGACCTACGATTATATGAAAAATATTTTAAAAAGCCACGTCAGATTTTCAGTGGGTAACGGTGCAAAAACTGACAAGAATTACTTTTGGAGATATTTTCCCTAAGTTGAGTGACCTATTTGGGACCAACCAAAACAAAGTGATTTTGGTGGTTAATTTCCCAAAGTTGAGTGACGTTTTTGGGACCAACCAAAGCAAAGTGACTTTGGTGGTTAATTTCCCAAAGTTGAGTGACCATTTGAGATTTTAACTCGTAGTTTAGTTGTTTGTTTCAGCATGAGTTACCTTTGAATTAGTCCGTGAGGGAGTGTACCAACATAGAGAGTTCCAGCCCTTATTTTGATCAGCTCACGAGTTTGTTTCGGCCTAGAACTTGTTTGTTTAGTCACACGTTTAAGTAGTTTGGTTTTACTGTTAGCTTGGTAATGGCATGAGACCATCTTGTGTGTTTGGCTCTCATTTGGTTTTTGATATAATTGGAGTCACGAGTAGATTGTGATTGATGTCTGCTTATGGTAAATGTTCTATGGTTTGAGACATAGCTTGTGTAGTTCTGTCTGTTAGTCTTTCAGTATGAAATATTGTGTAAACACGTGAGGGAAATATGCTGGAAAGTTTTAATGTCAGTGGGATTTTTGTTTAGGAATGAGGTGTCTTCATTTTGTTTAAGTCAAGTAGGAAGATAATGAATTTATGTTCAGGTGTTTGATCAGGTTGAACTTGGGTTGATGCTTTTGGGATTTAGTCCATTTGTTTAGAACTTAAAAATTAAAAAAAAATTAATTAATTTAGAATTAAAAAGAGAAGTAAAAGAAAATCTGAAAAAAAGGTCTTGAATTCAAACTTACCCGCACCAGGTGTTTACACTCGATTTAAGTTAACTAGGAAGGTAACTAAGGTATGCTAATCTTATTTTTAGTAATTAATTACTCCATCCGTCTCATTTTATTTGTCATCCTTACTATAAATAGTCGTCTCAAATTATTTGTACATTTAGGAATTCAAGAAAAAATTAACGATTTTTTCCCCATTTTGCATATAGTATTAATTGATCTTGAAAGTAGAAACAAGAGTTAAAATTTATTGAAGAGAGAATAAAATGTTGGGTAAAATAGTAAAAAGTACTTCTTCATTAATATTTTCTTAAGGAATGTGTAAAAACAAATTGGACAAATAAAAAGAAATAGAGGGAGTAAAAGGTTTAGAAAAGTACTTACTAAAAGTCATAAACTAAAAATAACTAATAGTTGAGAATAGAATCACTTAGGTTGCCGTCACTGACATCTTTAGCTTTTGTTGCTTCTTGAGTTCTTTGTTAATTCCTACTTTATTGCAAATTAAAATAGTAATTTTAAAACTACAATATGATTGGACAATTCTAACAGAAGAGCAATCCGCAAATGTTGTTAAAACAAAAGTTGAAGTTTTCTTTCCGCTTAATATTCTTTTCTTGATTTAATAGTAACAGGGTAACTTTGCAAAAGCACAACTTTAATTTGTTAGTTTGTTCATATGAGTGTTAATGTTTTGATCTATTACAATGACTCAATGAGGGTATCAAAGGAAAGTGCTTTTTTATGGTTAAAGTGTTTACAATATAGTGAGAATTACAGCAGAATGATTTTTATCTTTTTGAAAGTTCGTAATGGCCAGTTATGGCCTTTGGGAATATGGCACAAAACCGGAGATTGACGGTAGAAGATAACTGCGATTAGTTAATATGACTATTAACTATTTTATTATATTATTAATTAAGATCATGCATAAAACACATGATAATTAACTATGGTTTAGTACTTAAGTTGTAGTTATATGGAGTGCCACATGTCATTTATTTATTAGTTGGGTGTAAATACCCGATACGGGTAAATTTTACCGCACTCCCCCCCCCCCCCCCCCCGCCAATGAACCGGATTGGCTCCAGTGACTTAAGCTGCAGTAAGTGCCAGTTATGCTGCATACGCTTGACACGTGGCATGTAGCATAGTAAAAGCTGTTATTGTACTTTAATTTTGGTAATACTACTCCATCCGTCCCATTGTGTTTGTCGTAGTTTGACTTGTCACAAAGTTTAATAAAGATATGAAGACTTTTAGAACTTGTGGTCTAAAATGAGCTAAAGATATTTGTGTGGCTACAAATGAGTCAAAAAATAAGTTTGGAGTTGAATTGTTTCCAAAATTAGAAATATGACAATCTTTTTAGGACAGACTAATAAGAAAAGTATGACAAACAAAATGGGACAAAGGGAGTATATTTTATTAAATGTATATTACTATTAAAAATATGAAAAGGTGCTAAAATTAAGGGAATGGTCTCCCATGTGAACAGGTAACACCCCCGCCAAAAATTACTCTGAAGTACTTTTCTCTGACTTTGACTTTGCCAAAAGCTGCAAAGGTCATATGTCATTTTTTTAATGCAATTAGTAAGTAGTAGTAGTAGGTAACAGTACTAATAATTTGAAAATCCAGCATGGTTCCGCCAAACATCTACCAGTTTAATTATTTGTTTAATAGTTAAATATAATTTGATTAATTTTGATGTGTGATATCAGCATTGTTTTAATTAAAAGAAACACTTATCTATAAATAAAAGTGAAAAATCGAACCACCAGTCCATCCGTATTAACTTACCCAATCGTAACATTGTCAATAATGAATATCCAGGTTATGAACAATTAAAGCAATAATCATCGTTGATGATAAAATTAACAAAGATGGTAATATTCATGAAAGAATGTATCACAATATACGTACCAATGACAAAAACATAGTTTCAAAAGTAAAAAAATAAAATAGATCATAATAGATTATTGTTTTGAAAGATCTGCGATTCTTGGGTCCTTGAGTTGTTTGCCTGTTAAATATAACAGTCTCAATACACGAATAATAAAATATAATCTATCATAAAACTTAAAAAAGAAATAATACTAACCAGGACATTAGGATGAGCATTAGAATTTTCAAAATGTTGAGTATGAAAACCCAAAGGTTCCTGTAAACACACCAATAAGATTAGTGAAATAAATTTTAACTGGCATAATTTTTTCTTCACATTAGTAAAATGCCTTAATATTACCATCATCATTTGGGTAAACTTGGATATGCCATTAAAACAGAAGATAATTCAGAATATTGGGACCATGGTGTACGAGCTATGTTCTGAGTGACACTTATATCAGAATTATAGATAATATTTCTATTTGGCACTGAATCCTGTCAGCATAAAAGAATAAAAGAACAAATAATTAGATAAGCGGTTACCCATTGTTCTACTATTAAATTGAAAACTCAAATAAGATATATCTGATTAAAATGACTCACATTGCCAAGTTTGGTGCTATCATATATCTGTGTTGGGTTATCTTGATTAGTAGAGCTCGACTTGTTTTTTGAAGCTCTCTCGCGCTTCGGAATTACCTCGAGGGTATTTTTGATCCTTTTTTTTTCTACCTCCCAATCCATCTTTTTTTCTTTTTAAACTTTTGGGTCGCGTCAAACCTTCTTTCGCAATATCTTCTTCTTGTATGCTTCTTATCGGACTACCACAAACAGGGGTTATAACATCTACAATTTGATTCATTTTTGAGCTTAATTCATTTGCATACGACACTGCTAGCTTAAAACCTTTATATGTTTCAGAAGCTTTTGCTGCAATTCGAACAAATATTGGACAAACAACTTTATAGCGGTTCATTCTAATTAATTTCGGATCTTTTTCTATGTCATGTCCATCAATTTCCCTTATGTTATCATCCTTTGTATTTTTCATCCACCTTTTCAAAATGTACTCAGATGGAATTTCTGTATCGCCTTTTACCACATCAAGAATTCTTATTGTATGATAACAAAGTATACCCATTGACTCAAACTTCATGCAAGAACAAGATATTATATCACTTGTTTCTCCCACCTTGACAGTATACACCCGACTGAACCCATGCTTGCTAACCTTGTATAAGATAAAGGAATTGTCTCTTTCTTGAACATTCACTCTAATTAACAAAGAACTCATATATTCATATTGAAATTTTAAAAAGATATTTGGTGTATATACCTCTCTAGCATGAGCCAAAACAGGTACCTCGACTTTTAGTGTCGGCTACCGTTGTGATGCATCACAACTGTCTTGCAATTCATTATATCTTTTATCCTCAATGACGCGATCATAATGCTTGAAAAATTGCACCAGATTATAGTCTGACTGCAAGTAATCCTTCATATCACTATTCAAACTCTCAGTCAATTGTGTGCTATTCATACCACCTGAAAAATTTTGCTTTCTATATACTTCAAACAATTTTTCCCTCAACGCATATATTCCTTGTAACCATTCATTTTCATGAAGACCATATTTATCAAGCATATTGTTCCAAGCATCAATAAATTCTTCTTCATCCATATTCATAAATGCATTTTCTAAAATCACCACGGAAAGAAGCATACCTTTTGTAAACTTGATTGAGATGCTTAGTTGCATTTTTCTCCATATGCCAAACACAAAGTTTATGATGAACCTCAGGCATGACAACTGAAATGGCCTTACTCATAGCAGCATCTTGATCTGTAAAAATTGTGCATGAGTTTTTTCCCGACATCGCTCTAAGAAATGTTTCGAACAACCATTGAAAGGATTCAAAAGTCTCATCATACATTAATGCACCCCAAAAAATTACTATTTTTCTATGATTATTCCATCACACAAAACTAGCCAAAGGCCTATGCTCTTTATTCGTTCGATAAGTGGTATCAAACGAGAGTACATCTCCAAAAATTTCATAGTCAATTATCATCTTTGAATCAGCCTAAAAAATATTTGTAATCATATCAGCAACATCCAACTGCACCGCAAAAAAAAAAAAAAAAACGATGGATCTTCGATCCTCTTCTTCTCGAAATACTCTAACAGTGCCCCTAAATTAAAAAAAAAGAAAAAAGATACCATCTTGTAAAATGCAAAAATGAATTTATAATATAACTAAGAAATTATAGCGTACTTATAAGAAAAATATATTATCTGCTTCTCCTTCTTTCATTGCTTTTTCTCGTTTGGTTTGAAGATAATTTTTCCGATCCTGCTTAGTGTAACCCAAATTTTCTCGACCACCCGCTTGAAGACTCATATAATCAAATGTAGCTTTTGATAATAATCCAGCATCTTTTGCCAGATCAATTTCATCAGCTTGTACTTGATTAATCTTTCTATGTGATGGTAACATGTGCACATTGATGGAGGAACGAGAGGGTGATTATATTGCATGCCAACCTTAGTAATACGATACTTTCCTAAAGGTTGACGCGTAATAACTATGTGAGCTTGACAACCACTTCTAATTTGTTTTCGTAGATTTTTCACATCTATTCTTCGTTTATCATATCCACGGAAACCTTCTTTAAAACAAGTCATTTTTCTCGATGTCACATAACCAAATTTCTTGTTCGTTTTAGTATACTCTTTGCGAGTACTAAAATCGATCCTTCTTGCATATTCATTATAAAAGTTAATTGCATCATCATCACAGTCAAATTCTAGTCCAAGTTTAGGTTCAAGATCAATATGCACCTGAGACTTATTTTGTAGAACTTCGTCGCGTGCAGTATTATATATGCTCTCCTCGAAGTTATCCATTAAACTGCAAAGAACAACAAATAAATAAAAATTAGTACTTTAGACGACATAATACTAGACACGGTCATCACATAATCATCCAAATTAGAGTGTTGATCACATATATAAAAACAACACACAAATAAAATCATATTGGACAATAGAAACTAATTCAAAAATAATAGATCATTATATATTCTCTAAACAACTAAACACATACTCTTGGTTGTAACAAATTTTAGAAAAAATTATTACTGAATTATCATCTAAATATATAAATAATAATTTAAGCTTAATTCAATTAAATTTAAGTATCTTGATTAATCGTTAAAGTTAACTTAGAATGAATATTTTCAACCTATTGAAACCAATCAGGATGTTCAGCCTTCTCAACCTAGTCACACAGACAAAAATGTTGGTGAGCCATTTCCATACGCCTAGTGGCACTCATATTTCTAGACGCATTTATTTACTACATCAATAAAAAAGCAGGAGATTACATACACCTCATGCCTAGAAGCATTCATGTTCCGGTGCATATTATTCAGATACTAATAGTTCAAAATTACAACCTGTTATAGTATGCAGGTTATGTTAATCCGATAATAAACTCTTCAGATATTAGTGCAAAAACATAAACTCTTTTGATTCAATAGTTATATGAGCAACTGAAGCAAACTATAATGTAAGAAGATAAATTTTGATCAATACTAAAAAATTATTTGAAAACATAACTTAAATATCTAAAAAAAACTAGAATCCATTAAATCAAGAGTCACAGTACGTAATCAAATAAAAAGTTCAATTCTAAAACACTGAAATAAGGTGTGCATCAATAAAAAATTAATATGTTGATTTCAATGGTCTATGCCGTGGATCGTGAGGGATTGTGTTTGTTGTTTCTTGGTGATGTGATGACTTTAATTTGACCATTAATGCAATAAATTATATGAAAGAAAAAATACTAACTTGGCAGCTTTTTATACTTTTATCAATGGTACTTTCTTGAAATTTTGGAATAGTCTACTAATGTGATTTTAGGAAGACAATAAAGTAGGGCAAAATTTGGCGGGCCTGGTACTTCTAGAGGGTAAAGTTTGGCGGGGTCTCGATAGTTTTAGTACCATAAATTACAATATTATATTATCAATAGTTATATTTAATAAAAATATAATATTATCAAAAATGTAGTACTGGCACTTACTGCCGCTAAAATAACTGGAGCTAATCCGGTTCCCTGCCAATATCTCCATTTTATCAAAGAGTCAAAGCTTGCATTAATGGTCTTGCATGCTTGTTTTTTATTTTTTGAAAAAGAGAGATAAACATTGGGGCTGGAACTCCAACAACCATTTTCCCCCTTTTAACTTTCGCTTTACCCCCCATTTTCTAGCTTCCCTCTCTCCTATATAACCCCTCGTTAACTCACTTCATTTACTACACACACAATTACTCAACTATCTTCTGAAAGAGAGAGAAAAGTTGCATTGATTGTGAGTAAAATATTTGAGAAAAAAGAAAAGGAAAAAGAGTTAATGTTAGCACAAAAGACAATTAACACTAAGGTCTATAGTGACGGTATGGTCTTGATACTTAAAGAGAGGTTTTTTTTACAAAAGTTTTAAGCAAGGTTTAAGGTCTTAAACCTGAGTTTAAAGGGTCATTTAGTTACTGTCCTTTCTTGGTTCTCTGCTGGTTTTGTCGCTGCTGTTGCTTGCCGTTTGGAGCTGTGTTTGGCCTCCTGTTTTTGGCTTTGAGGAGAATCTTTGTAGGTAAACACAAAGTTGTCTTTGTATGCCTTTTGTTTTGTTATAAACGAACATGTATAAAAGTTTAAAAGCTGGTTCATATTATTACAAATCTGCTGCTATTTTAAACATAAAGAAATGTATGAAGACTTTTTAAGTTTATCCTTTATTGTTCTTGAACCATGTGTTGTGAAAGTTATTAGTAAAAATTATATAAGACGTTGTATTGTTGCTTGTAAGCTCATTTCAGAAAAACGGCATGTAGTGTATCTTTATCTTAACCCTGAACAGAATCAAAACAATAAGTGTCACAGTAGAAATAATAGGACTTAAATCCGCAAACAAGAAATACAAAAGTTTTAAAAAGAAATAGAAGTTTGCTTTTTTGGAAATGACGACAAATATGAAAGATAGTAAATTAAATGAGACTGATATTGCAAAACTTTAGTGACAAGCGGAATTGGTTGTTTTGTTAAAACAAGTTTTTGCAAGGCTAACTTAGATAATAAGGCACCCTTTCATAAAACTGGCCGTACATGCAAAATTGGTGGCTAAAAAAACGAAACTATCTCAAAGTTTGATGGCCTGTTTCGCCAAAGCAATTTCATATCTGTCCAAGTAAATCTTGTCCTATATATATTCAAATATAAAGAAAACACTAAAACAACTTTAATTTGTTAAAAATGAGGTCAAAAATAGAGGAAAAAGGATATCCGGTGTGAAACTCTTTAAAAACGAGGTTATGGCTGCAAATTTTCTTTAAAAAGTCCGAAACATCTTACAACAGAGTCAAAGAGGACATTTGGTATAAACCACCTCACAAAAAGGTTGAATTGCATAAATATGATAAGGGAACCAATGGTTTGTATAAATTTCCTTGTTAACTCTAGTTCAACATAAATGCCCTTAGTTAGTTTAATGAAAAAATTTGGATGAAAATACCCCTCCCAACTACTAAAAAGACATGCGCTATCCTCCCCTTCCTTTTCTACATTGAAATAATCTCCAAACTCTAAAAATTCACAACTTTTGCAGATTCCTCCATTCAAACGAAGATTCAAGGTTAGATTTCTTCTAATTGCTATTGAATTTTACTATATGCTGCATTAAATTCTATATAATTTCATTCAAATTATGTTTAATTTTGCTTTAAATTCTGTATAACTAAATATTACCTCCAAACAAGATATGAATTTTGTTCATAAAGATCCAGAAAACTTACCATACACATGACATCGGATCGACTTTCAAGTTATGAAAACATGCAGTTTGATAAAATTTAATTGATCTGTATTAATTGTACATTACAAAAGAATTGCGAGTTGAGCAGATTAACTTTATGGGCAATATGTTGCCTTACATTCAGTTGGATTAACTTGTAGAAAATCTATGAAAACTCTACAAGTCTTGGCTATTGCCAAGAGTTTAACTTTGGTACAATGGGCACCTTGCAAAGACTTTTTGGCTATTGCCAAGACTTTTTGGCTATTGCCAAGACTTTAAGCTCTGGTGCAATGGGCAACTTGCAGAAAAAGTCTTTGCAAGTCTTGACGATGGCCAAGACTTTAAAGCTCGGGTGCAAAGGCACATTGCAGTGAAAGTCTCCGCAAGTCTTAGCTATTACCAAGAGTTTAAGCTCTGGTGCAGTGGCAATTTATAGAGAAAGTTTTCAAGTCTTGGCTATTGCCAAGCGTTTAAGCTTTGGTGCAATAAGCAACTTGGAGAGAAAGCTTCTGCAAGTCTTAGTAATAGTCAAGACTTTAAGTTTTGTTGCAATGTGCAACTTGCAGAGAAAGTCTCTGCAAGTCTTGGCAATAGTCAATACTTTAAGCTCTGGTACAATGGAAAATTTACAGAGAAAGTCTCTGCATGTCTTGGCAATAGCCAAGACTTTCAAATCAGTGATTGGCAACTTGCAGAGAAAGACTCTACAAGTCTTGGAAAAAATACTTTAAGCTCTGGTCCAACAACAAGGACAATAGTTTACCCAACATTTTCTTCCTATTTACCAAGATCATGCTTCTATCTTGGTGATCTATTGAAACGACCTCGGTCAGTCGTTTCGGAAGTTAGGACTCCAATTGGCGTGCCGATAATTTTAAAATATTTATAATGTCCATTAGAACCTGTTTGTAAAATTTGAACCAAATCAGACCTCGTTTGGTTGGCATCGGAAGAAGGTTTCAGTTTTATTGTCGATAAATATTAAAAAGAGATTTTCGAGCTCGGTTTTGGCGAGCTCCAATTCGAAATCCGAAAGCACCGTTAGGTTTGTATGATTATTTATTACTTTTGTAATTTTTCGAAAGTGAATTTCGATGTTGTTCGCCTAGTTTCCACTAAAATGCCGAAAGTTAAATAATTTGACTTTTTTTCTATTTAATTTTAATATTGAGTTTTGAGAGTCCGATTTGAGATCAATCTTAGCAAGTGTGTTACATATATTTTGTATAACTTTTATGCAAAAGTTGGAATTATTTTGAATATTGTAGGGTACCGTTTTAATTTTTGTCACGAACAGTAAAAGAAAATAAAATAAAAAGGAAAACGAATAGAAAGAAAAAGACAAAATAATAAAGGAAAGAAAAAAAATGTATATTGCGGTGTCCTTAGCTAAATGATAAACAGAGAAAAACTTGAACGAGAAACAGAGAATAAAATAGAAAATATGCAGAAGAGAAAAATGCTAGAAAATGAGAAAAGAGCCGGAGAAAGATAGAATTTTTACCTCGAAACCTCCAGGTAATGATGTTAATTCATTATTTGAATTTATTACGCGTGTTTAAATATATTTTAACGGTAAAAATTTGGATATTAGACATCATCCTAACGAATTAACTGATAGTTTAAAGGGTCAATTAGACCCCGATAGTGGAATTGATTATATATTCGTACTCAGTGAGTTATGAGCAACATATAAATATAATTTATTTAGGATTTGGTTATGTGACCTTAAAACCTATACAGAGGTCTGGCCTGCGTATTGCGTATGCTAATAGGGTATCAGGTTTCTAACCGGATTGCCCTAAGATGTGAGGAATGAAGTCTTTAGCCTATTTGATATATTTTTCTTCTCATTGAATAGAGTGGGATCGTTTGGAATGAAACCAAAGGATAAAGCGGTTGTTGATTAGCAAAGTTAACTTTTTGAAGAGACAAGTGTTTATATCCATTTCTTTGGAGGCACCTCGCCTCGTGGATTTTCTACCACGTGTTCCTTACATGTGTAGCTACCGATAGGCGTACTCCTTACGCCTTAGCTTTGGATTTACATTGTATATTATATGTTATGTCCTGTTGTTGATATTGCATTGAGGATCTGAGCATTGTACTTTGGTTGTGAGTTGGCATCTGCTTCCCGGCTGGCGATGGGAGTCCCGCGCCGGTGAAAGGTTATTATTGCATCACATTGCATTCATATGCATTATCTGTTATTCATATGCATTACATTGCATATCATATTGGGTGCAGAAGTATTCCGCCACAGGAACAGGAGTATTCCGCTCCATTATATTATATTGAGGGCAGGAGTATTCCGCCCCAGGAGAGTGTAGGAATATTCCGCCTCTGGTTTATATCATATTGGGTGCAGGAGTATTCCGCCCTCGGAACTGGAGGATTCCGCTCCACGGAGCAGGAGGATTCCGCCTTCGGAGCAGAAGGATTCCGCTCCATTGCATCATATTGAGGGTAGGAGGATTCCGCCCTCAGAGCAGAAGGATTCCGCTCCATTCATTTGGCACATGTGACCCTTTGCATCATATTTCATTTTATCTCATTTCATTTCATTTCATACCATTGTGTAGACTTGTGGTACATAACTACTGTTCTGCTTATACATGCATTGCTTATTTGTTGATATGTTTCTGGCTCGTATTCCTGGTTGAGTTTATGGCTTCATACGTGTTTCTAGTTATTATCTGGCTCTATCTTTTTATAATTTAAATAAGAGGAATTTGGTTTATCTGTTTCTTCTCCTTGGCTAACTATCCCATTCTTTGAGGTGCTAGTCTGCCCCACTTATTGAATCTTTTTGACTCACCCTTGTTTGTTGTTTGTTTCTTGTCTATCTATTTCGTTTCGGCAGATTCGCTCCTGGATTGAGTTCGCCACGTTGTGAAGGATCGAAGACGACTTCACCTGTCAAGGTGAGCCAGCTTTTATTCCGGATGGCCACCAGTTTGTTGTTTATTATTTCAGTTGCATTTTACTCCCTTCAGGAGGTATCTGTCTTCTTTTGTACTCTTAGATGTCTAGTCTGGATAGCCCTAAACCTAGTATGTTGGGTAGTCAGCTGTAATTTCTTTTGTACAGCTTAGAGGTATCAGTATGTCTGTGTTTTTATTTTAAGTCTTGTCCTTATTTATGAATTGTTATATTTATTTTCCTAATTTAATTGGTAAGGGTTCGCCCGACGGGTCTAGGGGAGGATGTCGGGTGCCCTCATGGCCTAACCGGATTTCGGGTCGTGTCATCTGTCCACCGAAATCTGAGCATATTGTTCGTCTTCATTATGTGCAGGATTAGTACTATGGCAACAAATTGCGTATATATCACTTACGACGAAAAATAGGATGCAAGCAATAAATATATGAACCATGACATAAAGTTGATACTTGTGAAAGGTGGTATTACATATCAGGCATTTGAAAAAGAAATTTCTAATGCTCTAAGCATCAGCAGTGAATAGAGTGATGCAAAGATATGGTTTGACACCAATCTGGAAACGTGCAAGAGCATTATCGTAGCAAACGATCAAGAACTTATCACTTGTATATATTTATTGAAGACTGAAGAGAATTTAATAAAATCTTGTTTCATAGTAGAAATTGTTAAAATGAGTAACATGTCATCAAAAAACAGTAGAATGGCCAGCACAAGGGAATTCATTGTGAGTGAAGCAGGACATCGCATTGTGTTGTGTCAATAAGAAGGGCAATTGATTGACTTTACAAGAAGAAAGTTACCCCATAATTTATTTTAGTTACTCTTATGAACTTGAATTTAAATTATTAATGATACTTATTATTTGCACTATTAATGAACTTTATGTCCTAAAAAAATCGTGTTTCATTTTTAATTAACCCACTTAAACTTGTAACGACTCATAACCACTTAGCTTCGACCTTTTGGCAAGCGGCCAACACTTTTCTTGACCCCTCCCCACTTCTCCGGGCTAAATTTCTTTGAAGTCTTGACAGGGCAACATTTGTGCTTGAACCCTACCTTATTGAAATCCAAAAATTGCCTTGAGTTCTTGGCAAACAGACAATACTTTCCTCGACCCCGTTCCCCTTTCTCTGAGCCAACATGCCGTCAAGTGTTGGTAGGGCAATGTGTGCCCTCGAACTCTTCAATCGCGACTCGAACAACGACTACAAGACTTGGCAAAAGAGTAACACTTTCCTCACCCCAATCCCCTCTTCGCATATCTAACTAACCTTGAAGTCTTGGCAAAATCGAAATTTGCACTCGACCACTTCCTTACCAACTAAATGACATTTTTTTTGCTTTCAAAAGTACAATTGTAAAATAGCCTTGTGAATAAAAGAGCAAAAAAAGATATCCTGCATCACTAATAAATAATTAAAGCAATCATACATATAAAACGAGACACAATTCATTAACCAAAATATTAAGAGTTATAAGAATACACCTTATATCATTAGTTTCTTGCACATATTCATACAATCTAAATAAAAAAAAAATACTATTACCAAATTCACATGAAGTAATCATCACAATTAACTTTCTCAAAAAAGTTAAAAATACAGTCACTTATTCACAAATACTACATGTTCAGTTGATTCTTCCAACATCAAATGGTACGCCAAGTTCTCGTTCATAGGACAATTTTTATATTCTTGATAATCATCTCTTATCATCTCCGGAGGGGTCTCATACTCATCAGTTACCTTGGAGTTAGCATGTAACCACAGATTGACGACCAAATCAAGATGATATTGCCTAAGTTGGGTAAACCTATACCTTGAAACCCCACACTCATTCATTAGCAAGTCACCAGACTTTATCGCATAAGCACCACAATCAACGTTGTACAAATTAAACACAAAATTTGAATATAAAATATGAAAACAAAACAGGAAAGAACAAAAAAGGAAAGAAAATAATCCACTAATTACTAAAAGTCAGGTCAAGAATGCCTACTAGTTGCTCTGCTTGGGATATTTGCCAAAAACTCCACCTTTCAACAGCATCATATGACGCTCCGTCATAAGTGCCCTAACCAAATTACTATACTTCACATCACCACCCCAACAACCTTTGGCATCAAACCAATGCTCAAACTTAAATATTTGATGTCCTTTCTATGGGGAAAAAAATTAAATTATACTTACTCGACAAACAATATTAAAAAATTATATGGTAACAAAATAACAAGTAAAGACAAGGAAACATAGTGCCATAGTGTACACACAATTAATATGTAGAAATATTCTTGTACAATCACCAAAATACTAAGTCAACAGGACAAAAATAAAGAGAAATAAAACACAAAGTAACTACTACTAAACAATAAATAAACTCATACCTGATAGGTAATACTTTATTAAACAAATTCATATCTGGTGAAAAGAACAACTTACAGAGAAAGTCTCTGTAACTCTTGACAATTGCCAAGACTTTAAGCTCTGGTGGAAGAGGAAACTTGCAGGAAATTCTCTACAAGTATTGCCAATAGCCAAGATTTTAAACTCTGATGCAGTGAGAAACTTGCATAAGAAGTCTCTGCAAGTATTGGCAATATCCAAGACTTTAAGCTCTGGTGTAATGAGCAATTTACAGAGGAAGTCTCTATAAGTCTTGGTTATAACCAAGACTTGAAGCTCTGGTGAAATAGGCAACTTGCAGAAAAAATCTTTACAAGTAATGGCAATAACCAAGACTTTAAACTCTGTGCAATGAGCAACAAGAAGATATAATCGCTATAGCCAAGAAGAACCTTAAAATCACCTTAATCAAGCAAAACAAGCACAAAAAGTTCACAGGAACCTCAAAATTAATACGACGATCATCAATCCAAATAAAAAAAACTAGGTGATAAATATATTAACAATAATTACCAAAAAAATACAGACAAAAAAAATACAGATAAAGCATTAGGAAAAATAGAAATTACATTATAACACAAATTGAATAAAAAATAATAACATAAATATAAAATAAACACACGAAAAAAGAGAAAAACATACCCTAAATCTACAGAAGATAAAGAAGAAAGAAGGAAAGAAGGAAAGAAATGAGGAAAGAAACGAGAGAGCAGTTAGGAAGAAGGAAAAGAAGAAGGAAATGACTCATGTAATCACCTAATTTTGGCACCAAAAATACAAAACTGCATAAAATAGTGGTGTTAACTGTCAGGCGATTTTCGATAGATCTTACCGTTTATTTGGCACTTGGTCTAATTAATTAGTAAGAAATATAAAAATTGTATCAAAATATTGTATTGTGTGACTAATCTTCACTTGATGTTTTATGCTAATTAAAATATTTTCTTATGTATTTTTTGTGCAAGTATATAGTTTAATTAATTTATTGTGCTAGTTTATTTAGCATAAGGGGGTCACTTTAGTTAGTAAATACTAGTTTAGTGGTCATTTGGGTAAATGAATTAATCAGAAAATGAAAGAAGGAGGCTAGCCCAATCCAATTAGCAAACCCGGCCCAAGACCCTTTATCCCATTTTTCTTTTCCCAATTTGTACATTACATAAAAAATAGAAAAAAGAAATACTCTTAAACCTAGCCACGATCCGTCGTTCGCCACTACCATCGACGGCGAACCTGCTCGCTTCCGGCCAATAAAATACCTCGTTCGACTCCTCTCTCCATTTTGAGGTTGATTTTGCCAAAAACATAGCAAATCAGTGTAGATCGAGCCCCCCCTCCCCCCCCCCCCCAAGGTAAGTCAAACTCTTCTCCGTCGACCCCGTTTGTTTCTCCGGTGAGCTTTTACTCGTAAGCACTATTTTTTTTCTCCTCTTTCCATTCTTTCCTTTTTCTAGCTGAAACGACCCCAAATGGGATCGTTTCCGTTAGAAGAAGAAGGGAACAAATCCGAGTGGTTTGTTTGACTGGGTGTTTAAACGGCGGAGTTGTTAGTTGTTGGTGGCGGTATGTGAGTGATGAGGGGTTACGAGGGGCTGTAATTTTGATTGTTTAGCGAGCAAGAGTAGGCTAGGGATCAATGGTTTATGTTGCTTTTGTTCATGTGATTTGTGTGTAGCTGCGATGATGATTTTGTATAGGCGAGGCATTAACAATGGTGTTGAAATAATGTGATCCGAGGGAGCGAGGTGTTAGCCGTGTGAATGGTGATGTTTGTGATAATGGATTTGGCTTGATGGCGAAGTTGTTTGAATCTGAGACAAGGCGAGATCCGTGGTGATGGCAATGATGTTGATCTTGTGACGAGTTTGGTTTGGCGAGGCAGCGGGAATGGAACTATTGATGATGGTGTCGAGCTAATCCGAGGGTAGCGACGTTTGATGGCTCGGTGACGAGCAGTTTGTGACATTGTGAGAGTGAGTGTGCAGCATGTTTGATGTTGTTGAAGGCTATGTGTGTGTGATGCTGATTCAATAGCGATGGCTGGCGGATGTAGTTCTGTGTTTCATTCACGGTTGCGCTATGACTTGTTTGATATGAATCTGATCCGAGGGTGGCAAGGCTGTTTCTAGTTTAATTGGTGGCTGTGATGATTGATTTTGTTTGGTGATGAGACGAGGCAGCTGTCGTGTAGTTTTGGCTTGGTAGCAATGACAATGACAAGGTGTAACAGTGGTACCAAGGTTGTCCTGATAACTTGGCTAAGCTGGTGTGAAGAGCTATGATGATGATTGATTCTTTGAGTATCGAGACATCGTCGTGGGGGGCTGTTTCGTCGTGCTCAAGCCGTGATGACGGTGAGACGATGGCGCTGATGCAGTGAGGCTCGATGATTGGGCGACGCAATGATTTAACGGGTGAGGCAGTTGAGTCTTTGATGCAGCTGCTATGGCAGTGACGTTGCGAGCGTGGTGGAGCGGCTGGACTGCTGTAATAGTGGTATCGTGATTTGGCTCGTTGATGCTTATCTTCTTTTGGTAACTGGTTAGAAAGAAAGCCCCCAACTTCCCTTATTCCCTTCATTAGGCAGTCCCCATTGTTAGTTTAGTATTAAGTGAAATATGGAATTATCTTGTATGCTTGTCTGTTCAAATGAATCTATGGTATTAATCTGTGAGTCTTTGAAAGCTTAATTGGTCATGAATGGATGATTAGCATGGGGGTCTTGTTAATTAGTAAATAAGATATGTGTGTTCGCATGTGTAATCCCAGACAAAACTAATTATTTGTTCATGTTATCCTCATCACTGTTAATATAAAGTTAGTAACTTAGTATGTGTATGTATGGCCGTGTTGATGATTAAAATTGAATTGTCCAAGTTTAAGGGATAAGAGTGGTACTTGTTGTTCATTTTTGTTTAAGTGAAATGTTGTTCATTCTTGTTCGCTTAGCTGTCTGCCTAAGTATGCAAGTAGACAATTATTTATAACTAGCAAGAGTCCGTCATGGAAATTGTATGAAGTTCATGTTAAATGTCTTAGTTCAGAGATCTCATTGGTTGATCTTCGATTGTGATAGCTCAGAATCTGAGATTTTATGGTCATTCTAGATGTTTTATGATTAAGTTTTGGGCTAAAGCTAGGCTGGGAGTTAGTTTGGTCCAATAGTTGAGTCATTTAGTTTAGTGGGTCAAGTTAGAGTCAAAATAAGAGTTTTGGCTTTAGTTTTGTTATTATTTCAGGTCAGCCTTTAATTATGAATATTCAGATATTTTGTGTCAAAAAGGGAGGGAAAATGGGTCAAACAGGTAGGACAAAGACTTGCACAAATGAGGTAAATGTCAGCCTTCTTTTTGGTAGTTGAGAGTCTAAGCATGAAAGAGGTAATAGGCATTTATTGCCTTGGTCTTGCATCATGAAATGAGCTGTTCAAACAACTCATTTTCAGCTTATAAAAAGGGTGTTTCCCCCCCTATATACATAGAAGACTCCTCCAGGATCTCTACAGAGATAGACAGAACACACACATCTGAATATTGACTACTCCAAATAGAGAGTAGATCTGAGAACACACCAACAGAGAACACACCAACAGGTAACACTTCTTCAGCTCAAAAATAGAGCAACTTTCAGGTCTGAGAGATGAGGGAAATGAAAGGGTTTTCCTTTGTATGAAAGGTAAAAGAAGAAAAATTTAGAAAGTTCTAAGTTTGAAGCTTTGAAGTTTAAAAAGAGAGGTTGTTCTTGTCACTGGGTTTGCTGGTTTGCCACTGGTTTTGCTGTAGCTTTTCTGTTGATGTTTGCTTGAGGGAAATCTACACTAGGTAATTTTCCTAAGTTTGCCTTTTATATTGTATGTATTCTGTTTATGTTTAAAGTCTGAATAGTTGCAAGAATTGCTAGCCCAAAGAGTTGTTTGTTCTCTACTTTGCTTACACTTTATGGATCTGTACGTTTTTTGATGTTTGAGCAACTATATGTTTAAAATAGACATCTGCACGTTAAGTAAAGTTTAGATTATTTTGATGTCTTGGTTTCAAAATCAGTCACGTGTGAAGCAATGAGAATCGACCATGTAATTTGTTAAACCGAGCCAACTTGTTGAATTTGGTTAAACTTGAAATAAAAGTAAAATAGGACATCCTGTGCAAACAGTGCTTCAAAGAGGACTTGAGGTGCAAAAAATCTGTTGGAGAGGTATAACTAAAAATAGCGAAACGATCCTTTTGTTGGCAGTGACAAACTTTTTTGCAAATTTTTCTGGGCCGTGACAAACTTTTTGCAAATTTCATCCGTATTATATGGTTTAATTTGGCCTTTAAGATAAGAACACAAGTCATTAAGTTAGACTAAGCTGACATTTTCTTTTTCACAAATACTTTATCTTTTAACTTGCCTAACAAATTTTTTGAAAAAAAAAAAAAACTAGCACAAGTTTAAATATAAAATCAAGTGTAACAAAATAAAAGGCAAAGTGCAATAACTTTTTTATTTTAGATAAGTGCAACTTGGATAGGCAAGTCAATAGGTTGCACGTAACATTATTTAATTTAATTGTTCATTGTAACTCATATTAAGTCAAGATATTTCGAACGGGTGAAGTGCCTGCGCGATTTAATTGATTTAAGTTGAAAGATTTCGAACGACTGAAGTTCTCGCGCGATTATATTTGATTGGAGTCTCAATTGTCAAACGAGAAAATTAACAATAAAATGAAGCGTAATAAAATGAAGGCAAATATAATAAACAATTTCCAAAGAGACGAAATGTGTCAACAAAAGCAACTGTGCTTGGCACAGGACTCGAGGGTGCCTAACACCTTCCCTCGAGTCAACCGAGATCCTTACCCGGAATTCTGACGCAGACCACTAAACGAGTCATAGGTGTTCTAGGTACACCACTTTGGTGACTTGGCACACCTTTAACTTGTCAAGTGGCGACTCCGAAAATCTCTTAATAATTCGTGTACCTTTTAACCTCGTCACAACCTTTTAAAAACTAATAAGTTTTTTCTTATTTTAGTTGAAAAAAGGGTCGTGACAGCTTGGCGACTCCGCTGGGGAGGAAAGTGAAAACTCAGAGTCTCAGGCTTTAAAATTTGTCGTTTTTCGGCTTTTGAATATTGTTTGTGTATGTTGCCTTGAATGCTACTGCTTTGATATGTTTGAACTGTATATACACAACTGTCTTCTCTCGTACACCTCTGAGTCTTCTGGAACACTGCACACATGCACGCCAGTTTCGCTTCGGCGTCTGGAATTTCTGTCGTGTCTCAGGACACAAAAAGTTAACCCTTCTTTAGGACGAGGTGCGTTGGGTTAGGCCGTTAGACGTTGTCGACCGGTACCCCAGAGGCACTTCCAAATTGCCAGAAACTATAGAACATGAACCATTGAGTCACCTAGAGTTGAACCTGTGCTTTTATCTAGGCCGATTTATTTGCATGTCATTAGACTTAGTGAGGTGCGGTACACCGGTACCGCATTTGTCTAGGCTGACTCCCTCGTGTCATGATGGGGCCCACATCCCCAAAAGACACATCATGAGTACATAATTTGTTGCATTTGTTCTAGTCTAAGGGTTGTTATGCTGACCGATCACCGAGGAACGAGATTTAATTTTTTGAAAAAAAAAGAACCAAAAAAAAAAAAGAAGGGAAAATGATAGAAAAATTGGGTTTAGTCCCGTGTCTCGAAATATTTTTTTGTTTAGTTCACATTTTATGCCGTTATAATGGCGATTTTTTTTTTAAAAAAAATAAAAAATTAGAGTCTAATTTTGTGTCCGGGTTTGGTCTCAAGTATTAGAAAATAATTTGTCATAGTTTTGCGTTGTTATAATGGTGAAATTTTGGGATCCTTTTGTGTTTGAGTCTGTGTCCAAATCAAGTCCATATTTTTTAAAAAGTAATTTATCGGGGTCTTACGCCGTCATAATGGCCAATTTTAGAAACCAATTTTGTGTCTAGTTTGTGAAATATTTTTTTGTCGTTGGGTCGTCCTAATTGCCAGATTTTGTAAATACTCTAAAGATTCTTTCTCGAATTAGATCAAAGAGTTTGTTTCAAAAAAAAAAAAAACAAAACAAAACAAAAAAATTTGTGTCCGTCTTTGTGTTGTCGAAATGTCCGATTTTGGAGTCACCTTTAGGATTAAAAATAGTTTATTTCATAATCTGTTCTTAAGTTCCATTTCGAATCTCCGGTTGAGTCTTAATTTTCAAAAAAGAAAAAAAATGTTTATTTCAGGGTCCCACTTTATTTGTTTAGTTTAAAGTCAAGTCAGGGTGCATACAATAAATTGCAATTAACTAAGTTATATTTTGCGTTGATCCTGGTAGAATAATTTGACTCCGCTAAAAAGTCGAGTCTCATTATTTTCACCGTCCAGTGTACCCGCCCATTATCATCAGTCTGCTTATGTCTTTTGATTCGTGGGTCACGTTAAATATTATTTTGAGTCTGTCTGTTAAAATCATGTTTGTTGAATCAGAAAGGAATTTTTGAAAAAAAATCAAACAAACGAAAGAAAATTGGAAAAAAAAAAAGCTTGTCTATTGAGTCGGTCTAGTGTCGTAGTTTAAATTTGTCTATTACTTTGATATAAAAAAAAAAAAATCCAAGCTCGCCTTTGTTTGGGATTACATGTCATTTGTGATTTTGTTCTAATTTTGATCAAGGCGCATAAGCAGTCTTTCGGGGATACGATCGGTACACTCGGCTTATGCCGTTAACAGTTTCGGGATGACGCATAACAACCTTAGGCTGCAATCTGTGATTCTTTTTGTGCTAACCTGATTTGTTTCATTTAGTTTGGAGTTGGAGATTTGGTACGGAATCCTGGCATCGACCCATCCGTACAGAACTAAATCAAAGGGACCTGTGACTTCACCCCTAGCCATGCCATCTGATGGAGAGAGGTCCGAGATCGGTGCCCAGGAACTCTTGGCACTGGAAAATGAGAGATTGACTGGGGAGGTTAATAGTTTGAAACAACTCGTGGCCGACATGCATCGCGCACTGACCATAGGACGGGCACCTCTTCCTATTCCAACCGACCTAGATGGGGTTGTGCCGACAGCGGTACAACGAGCACCGCGCACATCTATGGCAGTTGAGGATCCCACTTATCCTACTGGTCTTGCCCCTGTCCGTGGCGTAACAAATGAAATTGAAGTGCGTCCTCATGCACCACCTCCACCAGAGGGACAATATGGCCTACCTCCAGCATAAGTTCCAGTTTTTCAGGGCCCAGCTAGGTCAGTCACGGCCAGGTGCAACAATGACCCACATCTTCAAGTTGGGGACCAACACTATGATCCGCCCCATGAATCCAATTTCCGGCAAAGTGGTCCATATAATTAGGGTTTCCATCACGAGTCTCAAGTTGAGCTCAATCGGTTGGGAAAAATGGACGAGAGCGAGGTTTTGCGCAAAGTGAAGGGTTTAGAACAAGCTGTGAGAATTATGCAGGGATATGGAGAACATTTCAACACTTCTTTCAAGGATCTTTGCCCTTTCCCTGAATTACAGTGTCCAGACGGGTTCATAGTTCCCAAGTTCGAGCCATACATCGGGCAGGGAGATCCAAGAGTTCATATGAAGACCTACTGCAACAAAATGAGAGGGGTCAAGAAAGACAAGTTGTTGATAGCATACTTTTCCGAAAGCTTGGGGGGTGCAGCTGCCGAATGGTTCATGAGGCAGGAGTAACTAAATGGTTGGCATTTGATGATATGGCGCAGGCATTCTATGATCAGTACAAGTACCACATTGAAGTTTTGCCAGATCGATCCTCTCTGGATGCGATAAAAAAGAAAACAAGTGAAAGCTTTAGGGAGTGTGCCCTCAGATGGTGCGAGCAGGCCGCTCGAGTGATCCCTGCAATCCCTGATGAAGACATGGTTCGTTTATTCATCGAAGCTCAGGATGAGGAGTTTTATGGTGCATTGATCCCTGCTTGGGGAAAGCCGTTTAACGAGGTTGTCAAAATAGGCGAAATGATTGAGAAAGGAGTTAAAACTGGAAAGATTGTGAGCCAGACAGCATTAAGGGGAACCACCGAGTGGTACAGGCCCAGTCAGGAGCCTTGGGGAAGAAGAATCAAGATGATGTAGCCATGGTGGGTTCGGGTTCACAGAAGTGGAGCGAGAAAAGATACAATCAAACCCGCTCATACCAAGCTCCACAAATATATCCTCCACAACACTGCTACACCTCACAAAATCCGCAGTATTCCGTCCCTCCACCCCCCATACTCAATCCATACAGTGCAGCCATATGCTCCAATATCGTCTTATCCGCAATGGCGCGCTCCAGCCCTACATCCTATATATCCCATTCACCAAGCTCCACATAACCAATTCCAGCCTCCACCGAACCTTCCCCACCGACCAAGAGGTCCTCCAGGCTTTCGCCCAAAGGTTGAGTATAAAAAGGTGCATCAAGTGAAAAAGAATGAGTTCACGCCAATTGGAGAATCTTATGCCGAACTTTTTCAGAAGTTGCAAGATTTGGACATACTGAAACCGATCAATGGAGGAATGCATCCTAGGGATAGGATTGACGACTCTCGTCAATGTGCTTACCATTCAGGTACACCGGGGCATGACACTGAGGATTGCCATTTTCTCAAGAAGGATATCCAAGGTTTGATTGATAACGGTCAGATTCAAGTTGAGGGTTCAGATGCACCAGATATAAATCGGAACTCATTGCCTGTCTGTGATGATGTACATATGGTGGGTATGGTGGATGTAGAAGATTTGAGAGCTGAATCTGCAATGCCGATAGTACCTGTTAGTGATGTGTCAATTGGGGCCAACAAAATGCTAGTGACAGTGAACGGTGTTCCTGAAATTGTGCCAGGGGTGGCAGACAGAGTAAGGGTTGAAGAAATGAAGAAGATGAGCATGTCTCTCGAGAAGCCAATTCCATATCTTACCCTGTCTTTCATCAGTCCCAAAGAAGTGAAGTCTACCCCAATGGAAGTTGGCCAAAATAAGGAAAAGCAGAAGATGTTGCCCGATTCAGGGAATTTCCTTGGTATCAGCATGGTACATTTTGGTGAAGGACTCAACAATGCATAAAAAGCAGGAAACCGGCCCTGACTTGCAATTGAATGACTGTGAAATGTTGTAGTTGGTTTTGCTAATTTTTCTGTGTACTTGGTTATTCAAGGGTTGTAACCCAAGTGCATTATTTTGCTTGTTTTGAGGTTCAAACCCTTCTATCTTTAATTCAATAAAAAGCGGGATCCTTTTTCTCGTCTCGACATTATGTTTCTTATTTTCTTTCTTGGTCTTATTTCTTTAGTATTCTGTTTTATGTTTTGTCGGCCTTAATAACATGACATGCGTGTGGAACTTAAGTCTTGATCTAAACACACTCTCTGACATGGTGAGCTATCTGAGTAGTGAGGGATAAAAGAGGGAGCGAAATAAGTTGGAAATTAATCTGTAGTTACCCGATAAGGGAGATCGGTGAGAAGTTCAAGATCGTGCACGGTCACTTCGACCGAAGTTGAAATACCAGTTTTTTAGTACCATCAGTGAAGCAGAAGTCGATGACACGCGTGGATAAGTCTAGATCAATTCTTTGAATCATTATTTGTGCGAGGCATTCTCGGTTCGGGATGACGAACGACTTTCGTTTCTGCTACCCAAACACTATACCAATTTTCTAGCCCTTTGAGCCTTGCGTATTTTTCTTTGGCTACCCTCCTTTGGAATCAATGTGATTGAAAGTAGAAAAAATGAAAAAAAAAAGAAAAAAAATTAAAAAAAGAAACAACAAAATCTACCTCAGTGGTAGAGCTACGTCTGACCTGATTCCTCTCAAAAGGATACGTAGGCAACCATTCGGGTGCGGTCATAATAGGGGAAAGTTCATTTTTCCCCTATTCCTCGTTGACGCAAAAGCTTGCCTCCAAGTTTGCGGCCAATGTCAAAAGAAATTCAAATCCCCAATGTATGCTAAACTGGGGCAGAAGTTTGTTTTTATTTTATTTTAAAAAAAAAAATAAAATAAAATAGAAACAAACTTCTATGTTGTTGTACCATCTATTCATATATTTCATGAGATATAAGTCTCAAAATCGAGAAAGAAACTCAAAGCACCCAGTTTATCCTAAACTGGGGCAGAAGTTTAGTTTTTTAAAAAAGGGAAAAGGAGAAAGTCAATTCCTTTTGCTTTCTTTGTTCATCTCGGGGGAAGGTCTCAATATCCCCTATGTTTGCATATCAGAAAACTCAAAAGATAATTCCTCAGTTTTTCAATAAATTGGGGCTACAGTTTTTTGTTATTTTAAAGGAAATGATTCCAAGGGTTGTATCATTCACCAAGTCATTTCATGAGATGCTTTCATACCGCTTTTCAAACTAAAGAGAAAAACACACAAAAAAAAAAAAAGAAAAAAAAAGAAAGAGAAATAATCCCCAATTTGCCTAAACTGGGGAGATAAGGTTGTTTTATTTTCAAAAGCGGTGATTTCATAGTTTGTGATATTCATCTGATCGTCTCATGAGATGTTTTGAGCTTTTATGCTGAATCCTTTTCTTCATAGCCTAACCAAATCCAATGTTACAGTCCAAATAAAGACCCTTCTGACCGATCATTGAGAATGTCAAGCCGAGTAAGGTATCAAGGGATAAGTTCCACGCTGTAAAGTCTCATTCTTGTAAGCCGACAATCGCATTTAGGAGCTGGGAGCACCAAGGTCATTAAAGGAGAAATTCTCTGGGGAATCAAGATAAAGACCGAAATTGAAGAAAGAAAGGAAAGACGGGGTCGAGCAGCAAGGAAAGATGGGGGGTCGATTGGGAAAGAGCGAAAAAAAAATGAAAGAAATGAAAAAAAAAAGAAAAAAAAAGAAAAAGGGAATGAAAATGAAGTCTTGTCGGTGAAAACCTGAAAAGGCGCTGCAAGGCAATAGTGAGCTAAAAGAACAAAGAGAGAGGCTAGTTAGTGAAAACCCCGAGGGGCACTACTAGTCGACTGAGGGTTGTGGAATTCGTCATCAAGTTCGAGTTGAGAAGATTGTCAAACTGGGAGTAAGGTTAGGGTTATGGCCGTGTGAACTAGTCAAGAGTTGATTCCACATACATGTCATATTTAAAAAGGCCGTCGTTTCACCTTTGATAAGTTTCTTTTTTTTTCTGGAGACATCTTTCATTCAATGTCTCCTCTTGAATTTCTTCCCTTCACCTTTTATCTTAGTTTCTAATTTCTTTTCGAGCAATAGAAAGTTTTGCAAAGGTCGCTTACAAGTTTCATAGTCGTACTAGAGCAAGTCAGGACAACCCTTGATAATTGGAGCCCAATGTTTCACATCGACACAAAGTATGCCACACCAAGGAGTGTACCATGAAGGAGATCATCAAAGGATATGCAGATTTCAAGATGCAGTTAAATTTCAAATCAAAGCCTGCCAAGCAGCAATTTCAAGCTTTCAACAGTCAAAGCCAGCCCGAGCGGCAATTTCAAGTTTAAGAAATTTCATTCAAGTCAAAGCCTGCCAAGCAGCAATTTCAAGCTTTCAACAGTCAAAGCCCGCCCGAGCGGCAATTTCAAGTTTCAAAAATTTCATTCAAGTCAAAGCCTGTCAAGCAGCAATTTCAAGCCCGCCCGAGGGGCAATTTCAAGTTTCAGCAATTTCAACTTTCAAGTTAAAAGCTCGCCCGAGCAGCAATTTCAAGTTTTCAAGACCCACTGGATTAGTTGGAGCTTCAGACCAGTTCATCAGCTTGTGGAGAATGAGGGAGTAGTTTAGAGAAGTCGAGGTGCCCACTTGGAGAATGAGGGAGTAGTTTAGAGAAAGTCGAGGCACCCACCTTGAGAATGAGGGAGTGGTTTAGAGAAAGTCGAGGCACCCACCTGGAGAATGAGGGAGTAGTTTAGAGAAAGTCGAGGCACCCACCTGGAGAATGAGGGAGTAGTTTAGAGAAGTCGAGGCACCCACCTGGAGAATGAGGGAGTAGTTTAGAGAAAGTCGTGGCACCCACCTGGAGAATGAGGGAGTAGTTTAGAGAAAGTCAACGCACCCACCTGGAGAATGAGGGAGTAGTTTAGAGAAAGTCGAGGCACCCACCTGAAGAATGATGGAGTAATTTGGAAAGTCGAAGCAACCACCTAAAGAATGAGGGAATACATTTGAAGAAGGCTAGGCGCCCACCTGAAGAACGAGGGAATCCATTTCTGTAAAGAAGCAAGACCCATCAGAGTGATGATTTTTAATTTTCAACAAAAAGCAAGACCCATCAGAGTGATGGTTTTCAATTTCATGAAGAAGCAAGACCCATCAGATTTCCAGCAGAAGCAAGACCCATCAGAGTGATGGTTTTCAATTTCCATCATAAGCAAGACCCATCAGAGTGATGGTTTCTAATTTTCAGCAAAAGCAAGACCCATCAGAGTGATGGTTTTTCAATTCAGCAAGAACAAGACCCATCAGAGTGATGCAAGAACAAGACCCATCAGAGTGATGGTTTTCAATTCAGCAAGAACAAGACCCATCACAGAGATTGTTTTAATTTTCAGCAAAAACAAGACCCATCAGAGTGATGGTTTTTAATTCAACAAGAACAAGACCCACCAGAGTGGTGGTTCCAAATTTCAACATTAAAGTCGAAGCCCGTCAAAGCGGAAATTTCAACTTTCAAGTCAAAGCCCGTCAAAGCGGCAATTTCAATATTCAAGTCAAAGCCCGTCAAAGCGGCAATTTCAACTTTCAAGTCAAAGCCCGTCAAAGCGGCAATTTCAATATTCAAGTCAAAGCCCGTCAAAGCGGCAATTTCAACTTTCGAGTCAAAGCCCGTCAAAGCGGCAATTTCAGCTTTCAAGTCAAGCCCGCCCGAGCGGCAATTTCTACTTTCGAGTGAAAGCTCACCTGAGCAGCAGTTTCAACTTTAGAGGCAAAGCCCGCCCGAGCGGCAATTTCAAGTTTTCAAGACCACTTTGGTAGTGGGAGCTTCGGACCAGTTTATCAGCTTGGGAAGCATGAAGAAGTTAGCTTAGGAATTGTAATTTTACATTTCAAATGTTGTATTTTCATTTATCCTTTGTAAAGCAGTGACCACCAGCCAGCTAGCCAGCAACCAGCGACAGTGACCAGCAGCAACAACTCTAGTGTGTCAAAAGTGTCTAGTGTCAGTCCGGGTAAGTCTAGGAGCGTCGGGTCAGCCCCAAGTGTGTCTAGAAGAGTCTCTAATTTGTCTTAGTGAGTCTAGAAGAGTCTAATGTCTGTTTGAATGCGGTAGTCCCAGCTACCGCACGTAAGGAACTACACTGACCTGATTCCTTAGTCCGGGGATATGTAGGTAGCCTTTTTCTTGGTTAGAACCAAACCGGCAAGGTACGGTCACTATTTTGAAAAGCATGCTCTTGGTTAGAACCAGAAAGCCAAAATTAGTTGTTCATTACGTCTTTGTCCGAAAACTCTTCACGTTCTCGAACAAAGAGGGGCAGCTGTAATCACCTAATTTTGGCACCAAAAATACAAAACTGCATAAAATAGTGGTGTTAACTGTCAGGCGATTTTCGGTAGATCTTACCGTTTATTTGGCACTTGGTCTAATTAATTAGTAAGAAATATAAAAATTGTATCAAAATATTGTATTGTGTGACTAATCTTCACTTGATGTTTTATGCTAATTAAAATATTTTCTTATGTGTTTTTTGTGCAAGTACGTAGTTTAAATAATTTATTGTGCTAGTTTATTTAGCATAAGGGGGTAACTTTAGTTAGTAAATACTAGTTTAGTGGTCATTTGGGTAAATGAATTAATCAGAAAATAAAAGAAGGAGGCTAGCCCAATCCAATTAGCAAACCCGGCCCAAGACCCTTTATCCCATTTTTATTTTCCCAATTTGTACATTACATAAAAAACAGAAAAAAGAAATACTCTTAAACCTAGCCACGATCCATCGTTCGCCACTACCATCGACGGCGAACCTGCTCGCTTCCAGCCAATAAAATACCTCGTTCGACTCCTCTTCGCCTCCTCTCTCCATTTTGAGGTCGATTTTGCCAAAAACATAGCAAATATGTGTAGATCGATCCCCCCCCCCCCCCAAGGTGAGTCAAACTCTTCTCCGTCGACCCCGTTTGTTTATCCGGTGAGCTTTTACTCGTAAGCACTATTTTGTTTTTCCTCTTTCCGTTCTTTCCTTTTTCTAGCTGAAACGACCCCAAATGGGATCGTTTCTGTTAGAAGAAGAAGGGAACAGATCCGAGTGGTTTGTTTGACTGGGTGTTTAAACGGCGGAGTGGTTAGTTGTTGGTTGTGGTATGTGAGTGATGAGGGGTTACGAGGGGCTGTAATTTTGATTGTTTAGCGAGCAAGAGTAGGCTAGGGATCAATGGTTCATGTTGCTTCTGTTCATGTGATTTGTGTGTAGCTGCGATGATGATTTTGTATAGGCGAGGCATTAACAATGGTGTTGAAATAATGTGATCCGAGGGAGCGAGGTGTTAGCCGTGTGAATGGTGATGTTTGTGATAATGGATTTGGCTTGATGGCGAAGTTGTTTGAATCTGAGATAGGGCGAGATCCGTGGTGATGGCAATGATGTTGATCTTGTGACGAGTTTGGTTTGGCGAGGCAGCGGGAATGGAACTATTGATGATGGTGTCGAGCTAATCCGAGGGTAGCGACGTTTGATGGCTCGGTGACGAGCAGTTTGTGACATTGTGAGAGTGAGTGTGCAGCATGTTTGATGTTGTTGAAGGCTATGTGTGTGTGATGCTGATTCAATAGCGATGGCTGGCGGATGTAGTACTGTGTTTCATTCACGGTGGCGCTATGACTTGTTTGATATGAATCTGATCCGAGGGTAGCAAGGCTGTTTCTAGTTTAATTGGTGGCTGTGATGATTGATTTTGTTTGGTGATGAGACGAGGCTGTCGTGTAGTTTTGGCTTGGTAGCAATGACAATGACAAGGTGTAACAGTGGTACCAAGGTTGTCCTGATAACTTGGCTAAGCTGGTGTGAAGAGCTGTGATGATGATTGATTCTTTGAGCATCGAGACAGCATCGTGGGGGGCTGTTTCGCCGTGCTCAAGTCGTGATGACGGTGAGACGATGGCGCTGATGCAGTGAGGCTCGATGATTGGGCAACACAATGATTTAACGGGTGAGGCAGTTGAGTCTTTGATGCAGCTGCTATGGCAGTGACGTTGCGAGCGTGGTGGAGCGGCTGGACTGCCGTAATGGTGTGCTATTGTGATTTGGCTCGTTGATGCTTATCTTCTTTTGGTAACTGGTTAGAAAGAAAGCCCCCAACTTCCCTTATTCCCTTCATTAGGGAGTCCCCATTGTTAGTTTAGTATTAAGTGAAAAATGGAATTATCTTGTATGCTTGTCTGTTCAAATGAATCTATGGTATTAATCTGTGAGGCTTTGAAAGCTTAATTGGTCATGAATGGATGATTAGCATGGGGGTCTTGTTAATTAGTAAATAAGATATGTGTGTTCGCATGTGTAATCCCAGACAAAACTAATTATTTGTTCATGTTATCCTCATCACTGTTAATATAAAGTTAGTAACTTAGTATGTGTATGTATGGCCGTGTTGATGATTAAAATTGAATTGTCCAAGTTTAAGGGATAAGAGTGGTACTTGTTGTTCATTTTTGTTTAAGTGAAATGTTGTTCATTCTTGTTCGCTTAGCTGTCTGCCTAAGTATGCAAGTAGACAATTATTTATAACTAGCAAGAGTCCGTCATGGAAATTGTATGAAGTTCATGTTAAATGTCTTAGTTCAGAGATCTCATTGGTTGATCTTGGATTGTGATAGCTCAGAATCTGAGATTTTATGGTCATTCTAGATGTTTTATGATTAAGTTTTGGGCTAAAGCTAGGCTGGGAGTTAGTTTGGTCCAATAGTTGAGTCATTTAGTTTAGTGGGTCAAGTTAGAGTCAAAATAAGAGTTTTGGCTTTAGTTTTGTTATTATTTCAGGTCAGCCTTTAATTCTGAATATTCAGATATTTTGTGTCAAAAAGGGAGGGAAAATGGGTCAAACAGGTAGGACAAAGACTTGCACAAATGAGGTAAATGTCAGCCTTCTTTTTGGTAGTTGAGAGTCTAAGCATGAAAGAGGTAATAGGCATTTATTGCCTTGGTCTTGCATCATGAAATGAGCTGTCCAAACAACTCATTTTCAGCTTATAAAAAGGGTGTTTCCCCCCCTATATACATAGAAGACTCCTCCAGGATCTCTACAGAGATAGACAGAACACACACATCTGAATATTGACTACTCCAAATAGAGAGTAGATCTGAGAACACACCAACAGAGAACACACCAACAGAGACTCACCAAGAGGTAACACTTCTTCAGCTCAAAAATAGAGCAACTTTCAGGTCTGAGAGAAGAGGGAAATGAAAGGGTTTTCCTTTGTATGAAAGGTAAAAGAAGAAAAATTTAGAAAGTTCTAAGTTTGAAGCTTTGAAGTTTAAAAAGAGAGGTTGTTCTTGTCACTGGGTTTGCTGGTTTGCCACTGGTTTTGCTGTAGCTTTTCCATTGATGTTTGCTTGAAGGAAATCTACACTAGGTAATTTTGCTAAGTTTGCCTTTATATTGTATGTATTCTGTTTATGTTTAAAGTCTGAATAGTTGCAAGAATTGCTAGCCCAAAGAGTTGTTTGTTCTCTACTTTGCTTACACTTTATGGATCTGTACGTTTTTTGATGTTTGAGCAACTATATGTTTAAAATAGACATCTGCATGTTAAGTAAAGTTTAGATTATTTTGATGTCTTGGTTTCAAAATCAGTCACGTGTGAAGCAATGAGAATCGACCATGTAATTTGTTAAACCGAGCCAACTTGTTGAATTTGGTTAAACTTGAAATAAAAGTAAAATAGGACATCCTGTGCAAACAGTGTTTCAAAGAGGACTTGAGGTGCAAAAAATCTGTTGGAGAGGTATAACTAAAAATAGCGAAACGATCCTTTTGTTGGCAGTGACAAACTTTTTTGCAAATTTTTCTGGGCCGTGACAAACGTTTTGCAAATTTCATCCGTATTATATGGTTTAATTTGGCCTTTAAGATAAGAACACAAGTCATTAAGTTAGACTAAGCTGACGTTTTCTTTTTCACAAATATTTTATCTTTTAACTTGCATAACAAATTTTTTGAAAAAAAAAAAAAAAAAACTAGCACAAGTTTAAATATAAAATCAAGTGTAACAAAATAAAAGGCAAAGTGCAATAACTTTTTTATTTTAGATAAGTGCAACTTGGATTGGCAAGTCAATAGGTTGTACGTAACATTATTTAATGTAATTGTTCATTGTAACTCATATTAAGTCAAGAGATTTCGAACGGGTGAAGTGCCTGCGCGATTTAATTGATTTAAGTCGAAAGATTTCGAACGAGTGAAGTTCTCGCGCGATTATATTCGATTGGAGTCTCAATTGTCAAACGAGAAAATTAACAATAAAATGAAGCGTAATAAAATGAAGGCAAATATAATAAACAATTTCAAAAGAGTCGAAATGCGTCAACAAAAGCAACTGTGCTTGGCACAGGACTCGAGGGTGCCTAACACCTTCCCTCGAGTCAACCGAGATCCTTACCCGGAATTCTGACGCAGACCACTAAACGAGTCATAGGTATTCTAGGTACACCACTTTGGTGACTTGGCACACCTTTAACTTGCCAAGTGGCGGCTCCGAAAATCTCTTAATAATTCGTGTACCTTTTAACATCGTCACAACCTTTTAAAAACTAATAAGTTTTTTCTTATTTTAGTTGACAAAAGGGTCGTGACAACTCAATGTGAACTAGGTTTAGGCATGGGCAAAATAGTCCTTTCATGTACTAACTAATGACGTGGAGGGCAGTTAGATAAAACATTTTAAAATGGGGGCATTTCTCCTAAACCAGGGCTTACAGAACAAACAATTTTACCGCATGCCCTCCATAAGGAGTGGTTTCACAAAATTGCCTCCGCTAAGGAATGTTTTAGCACAATGCCCTTATTTAGTCCGGAGCCAAGACTTCAAAGCAAAAATTTTGTAAGTTTTGGCAATTGGCTATACTTCAAGGGCAAGTGATGTTTTGTCAATACTTCAAGTTATATGGCAAGAATGCAGGGAAAATTGGAAGGGGCATGTCTTGACAATTTCCAAGACTTACGACGAAGTGCGGAAAGTGTTGCCTTTTGCCGACACTTGCCGTTCAAGTGTTAGTAAATCGAGTAGGGGTCGTGGCAAGTCTTGCCTTTTTGCCAAGACTTACGGCCAAGTACGGTAAGTATTGCCTATTGCCAATACTTGAAGGGATAAGTGTTGAAAAGTGAAAAAATATAAAGGCAAGTCTTGGCCCCGGATTTTTTTATTAAATCTTAATGTGGGTATTTTTTCAAACTATCTCTTAGCGCGGGCAAAAAGGCAAACCATTGCTTCTCGTATCATATTTTTGCAAATGGGCACCTATTGATATTTTTGAAATGAATTGTAATTGCAAAAGGCGAAAGTCTTAAAAGGGAAACTCTAGAGCACTTTTAAGTGGGCAAAGTGCACCAAAGGCCACTTTTGGCATTGGTCTTTAGTTTGAAACCACTTTTTTATTGGTTTTATATGAGATGCCACGTTTTGATACTTCAATCCTTTTGGGTTAAACTTCACACAAGTTCAGTCAATAAGGGTTGAAATTCAACTACAGCCCATCACAAGGGTTGTAGTTCAACTTCAGTCCACAAGGGTTGAAGTTTACGCATCTATGCCTAAAAGTAGCCCTCATGGATTGAAGTTGAAACTTCATAATTTAGGCATGAAATTTTGAACTTCAGCTAAAAAATTTGAAATTATAAAGAGTGGCCTCATATAAGACCAATAAAAAAATGGCTTCAAACTAAATACTAACGGTAAAAGTGGGGTGAAGTGCACCAAATGCCACTTTTGGCAGTGGTCTTTGGTTTGAGGCCACTTTTATAGGGACACTTACAAAAATACCCACAAAACGTAGAATAATTTCAGCCACTACCCACTACTTTCAAATATTACCCAATCTGTCCATTAAACTATTTACCCACTCTACCCATCCAGACTTGTATACCATAGTTTATACAGTATACCATAAATGTATACACATATAAGGTATAACAAAAGTATACAGTAATAAATGGTCTTCCAGACTTTTATACCATAATTTATACAGTATACTTTAAAGGTATACATCTTTAAGGCATAACAAAGATATACAATAATAATTGGGTAGGTTGAGTAAATACTTTTAATTTTATGGGTAGTGTACTTTTTAATGGGTATGACTTGTAAATACTTTAAATTTCATGGGTATAGAGTGTAAAAATCCCTTTTTTATTTGTTTTACATGAGAGGCCACTTTTTGGAACTTCAATTCTTTTGGGTTAAACTTTACACAAGTTCAGCCCACAAGGATTGAAATTCAGCTTCAACCCACCACAAGGATTGAAGTTCAACTTCAGCCCACAAGAGTTGAAGTTTACGCATCTATACCTAAAAGTTCAGCCCTTACCCACAAGATTTGAACTTCAGCCCTCAAAGATTGAAGTTCCAAAAAGTGGCATCTCATGTAAAACCAATAAAAAAAGTAGCTTCAAACTAAATACCAGTGACAAAAGTGGACCGTGGGTGAAAATTTTACCTTTTAAGTACCATATTTACATTAATGGCAGTGTTATTAAATAGTTGCACAAATAGCAAATATTTGAACACAAATAGCAAATTTACTTTCATTTAGAGGATATTTTGAAGGTTAAAGGTGATTTAAAGAGAAGCACTTGCTCACAATTTAAGGAATTTAGTTTCCTACTTTATCAAAGAGTTCATCCAAAATAGTAATGTTTTCCAAACCTTTCACACCCAAATACCCGAATCATTCTCAAATGTTAACCCTTCTCCTCCCACTCCCCTTCAATTTATATAAAAATACGCCATGTTAATCACATATACTATGTGTATTTTTTTTAACTATGTGTATATATCGTTTAAAGATACATCGTATTTACACATCAAATACACTAAAAAGATACAATCTGTATTAGTTTAAAACACTTAATATTTTTTTTGAGTGTAAATACACCTCCAATACACTAAAGATATACGTAATATATTACTGTTGCACACAATCTAAATGCACTTTTTTTACACCTAAATTACACTATATATATGATGTATATTTCTCTCTTCCAACTCCTATCATATCTTACTCTATATTCCTTTTTCTCCGTTCATATCATAATATATTCTGGTTAAATGGAGTTCTGGGTTAAGTTTGAGGAGATGAGCAGTGGGGGTAGATGGTGGATATTGTGGGGGATGTGGTGGCGATAGGGTGGTGATAGTAAACCAATATTTTGTGGAAGGGGCCCCTTTTTTCTCGGTTATAAATTGGTATCCAATTGAAAAAATCGTTTAGGATGTGAGAAATGTTTATGACAGATCAGTTCTCTACTGAAATGTTTCTGCCATATTGGTTATTAATGATATTGCTACCTAAATTTTTCTCACATATCAAAATATCAAAAGTAACTGCACATTAAATTTTGAGAAATGTATAGTTAACCTTATTTTTTTTTCAAATAACTAATCTAAAAAGTCCAAGTGTATAACTTTAATCAACATGTATTTTTCTAACGGAAAAGGGCCAAATTTGCCCCTCTACTATGGTTTAGGGGTCACGTTTACCCCTCGTTAAAATTTTGGTGCAGCAATACCCCTACCGTTACCATAGTACGCAGATTTACCCCTCTCATTAACGGACCACCACGCTGGACGACACGTGGCTGCCACATCAGTGCCATAGTAGAGGGGCAAATTTGGCCCTTTTCAGTTGTTTCTAAAATCGTGTCTGGACTAAGTTTCAATACTTAGAGAAAAAGTTTCGATGCTCAGAGGAGTCATTATAAGAGAGAAAATTGTGCTAAGAATGGTAAATAAGATATTTTGAGAGAAATACGGAATTAAAATGACACTCTCTTCGGTTTGGTTCCATAAGAAAGATATACTTTTGAACTTTGTGACAAAAATTATCTTTATTAAAGATAAGACAAAAGTTTAATAATAATATTATTTTCAAATAAATAGATATGTTCTTTTTAAAAAAGACTAAAAGGTAAAATATGCTACTCCTATTAAAGTTGATAAAGAGTTTTTTCATGTATTTCATTTTAAAAGATATTTTTCAATTTATCACAAAAGGTGACTTTTGCTATATATTGACTTATTAACTTTAGTTTAATCTCTTTTCCTTTAATGACATATTTTTTGTAACATTAGAAAAAATAATAATAGAGTTTTATGTTTAAAATCACAAATTCTAGAATTCAATCATGACATTAAGCTAGCGTTTGTCAATAACATTAAGCTAGCGTTTGTCCATAAAATTAGTGTACATTAAGCTAGCGTTTGTCCATAACATTAAGCTAGCGTTTGTCCATAAAATTAGTGTCATGATTGAATTCTAGAATTTGTGATTTTAAACATAAAACTCTATTATTATTTTTTCTAATATTACAAAAAATATGTTGTTGACACCCAGTTTTGTCCCGGAGGTTTCAATTAAAAATCTAATTATTTTAAATTAAAATTAATTTTGAAAAATTAAAGGTAATTGATTAATTTCAAATAAAAGTGACTGAAATTGCAATGCGCAGCCTTGTTTTCAGCTTACCCGCGTAATCAATCCATTATCCTTTATAATAATCCTAAGAGCAAGGCTGAAATCGTTCTAACCTTAATTTTTGGCTCATCCCCGCAAACACTTCATATATACATTTCATTACACATAAATACCTATTCCCTAAGCCCAGAAGCCCACAGCCCATTACCCCAACCCGGCCCACTTACCTATTTCAGCCTTAACCCCTAAGCATTTCCCTAAATCAAAAATCCCTAACCCGTTTCCCTCTTCCCCTGACCCGCGACCCGCGACAAAACCCGATCCCAGGTCATCTTCTCCGTACAAGAGTCTTGCTGGACGAGTAACACTATTCCAGCTGTGCCCTTTTGGAGTCTTCTAACTTATTCCCCAACGGATATTCAATCTCGTCCGTTAGTTTCAAAGAGTGATCAACCTCGAGCCCTTGATCAATTGTCGTGGAGATAAGGACGAGAGGGGACGATTTGGACCCTCTGACCCTTATTTCACAAGGGAGTCGATCAAAAAGTAGAGGAGTGTTTCGGAATTTCATAAGAGGTAAAACCCTAGAGTTTTTTTACTATAAATTTATCACTTTCAGAGTTTTAGGAGGGAGGTTGAAAAAGGAGGCAGTAGAAAATAGTGAGGTTCAGTTCATTTTTAGCCAAGAAAAAGTAGGAGAAAGGCAGCATACACACTTTAAAATATTTTCTTTAGTTTTTTTAAGTTCAGAAATCAGTGTTATTGTTATTGTTGTTTTGAATTTGAGTCAACGACCTTGATCGAGTCGCCGCGCTTAGTCGAGTCATGATTTCTTCGGATCCTTCGTCCTAACTCACTGCTTCAAAACAGGTAAAACTTCAGCTTTTACTTAGTTTTCTTGATGTCCAATTTAAATAGGTGATTTATGATTAGTTTCAAGTAGCGTCATTAAATTCGAGATATCATTGCTTCTGCTATGTGTAAATCCGAAAAAGAATGTACTCTTCCTTTATGTGTGTTTATCAAGATTCATATATCTTGTTCAAGTTTTACTTTCTGGTTGTTGCCTAGTTGCTGAGAGTTAGATAAGGGTGGGGTTTGTATCTTTTTTTTTGTATGAAAGGAAAATCTGTGACTTGATATGTCTGATTGGTTTGCAATATTACTAAGACGGTTTATGTTGGCTCCAATAGTTTAAAATCAGGCATCACGTGTGAATAATTGATATGAATGACGGGAAGCTATACTGTAAGTTCGAATATATGTAGTGCTAAATGGAGAAAACCTGCAAGACAATGATGGAAATTTCCTCCTTTCCAAGCTTTTGAGCATTTTTAATTGTTTTCTTGGATTTTGTTGTTTCTTTTCTTACCTTTTCATGAGGCTGCAATAATTCAGGGGTCAGAGTGAGGAGTTGTTAGGTGGCATGTGGATATGTGTGTGTTTGTTCCATGCTGGTGGGGTGGTCTATGAATGATGCAGGTTGTTCCAGTTTGCAGTCCTAGTAGTGCAGGGGTGTCTATGGAGTTTTGGTATAGGTGCAGGTTAAGGGAGGTTATTCATGTATGTCTTGGCAGTGAGGGGTTGTATATGTTTCTGGTTGTAGTTTGTTTATATTCCTGTAATTAGTATTGTTCTTGGAGCTTAAGAAAAGGGGTTCAGGTTCCTAGTTTAGATTCTAGGTCCAAGGAGTCTAGGTTTGCTTCTTGGTTGTTGTTTGAAAAGAGGTAGCAGGGGTATGCTGAGTTCATCTCAGTTGTGGCTTGAATGCAGTAAGAATATGTGTGTGACTGATTTGAAGTCAGTTTCAGGGCATCAAGAGAGTAGTTTCAAGTGCTTTTGAGAGTGTTTTGGAGATCTGAGGAGTCCAGGAGGAAATGTTGAGTGTTTGCAGGTGTCTGTTCATGGAGTTAAGGGTGTAGCAGATAGCAGTTAGTAGTGTGTGTGTGTGTGTGTATGAGAGTGTTGAGTGGAGTAGCAGGGGTCTGGGGAGTTTGTTTCAGGGGCTGTTTCTTGTGAGATTGAGAAGGGGTAATGTTTGTTTTGCTTGTTCAGGCAGTTTATGTTCCATTTCTAGTAAGCCATTTTCATAGGCTTATTTCAGTTCCAGGTGTGTATCATTGGGTTAAGTTGCCTAGTCAGAAGTTCTCCTCTTTATATTAGCTTCTACTTGGTTTTATTGTTAAATGTCAAAGCAACCGGTTTGAATTTCTCCTTGACCCTCTTGGTTTATGCTTGTATTTTTTAGCCAGTTTGTTTCTCACTGAATCCTTTTCTGCTTTAGTATAGTTTCTCACTACAGTGTTAGTTATTTGATTGGTTCTGTTTCTGTTTACTCTTATAACTAAGCTATTGAGGTGAGTTAATTAGCTTAAATTGTTAGCTTTATGTCCATGTTAGTTCTATGAAGTAGTTGTCAAGCTTCATTTGGATATCTCTCTATACTATTAGGCTACGGCTATCAAAGAAAGTTCATGTCTTGTATTGATAAATGACACTAGAACTTTCTCATTGATGGCTAAATGCAACATTTTAAGTTGGTGATATCTATAAGTTTGGCAACATTTTCCTTTTAATTTTCTTTCGTATCTGCTTTGGTTTGGAATTAAAGTGAGAAATAGTATCTGATTCATAAATATAAAAGAAAGAGTGTTGTAAAGTTGATGACATGAAGAGCAGCTAAAATATAGTGGTCATAATACGACTAAACAAGTAGTTGGTTCGTGCTAAAAAAGTTCCATCCGTTTGTCTCAATTCTTAATCTTCTCATGTTTTCGTTCTTGCCTGTATGTATGACATATTGTGGTTTTCACTTGGTTTCTCTTTAGCTTTTATTAAGAGCACACTTGCTAATTTTACTTCTTTGTTATCTTTGCATGAAAACTCCTTGGGATCGAGTTGGTTAAAACTCACAAATTGGGACGGCTGTTTGCGTTTGAAGTTATTTGCTCCGCTTCGCATTTTCGGGACTTGATATCCCCGAAAATGTAAGAAACGAAAAAATGAAAATCACAAAGTCCAAGGCTCAATGATGAGTTTGCGCTTCCGGGTTCTATCTTCTAAACTCCACCCTTCCCCGCTCCCTTAGAAAATGCATGTTGTATAGGACTTCCCATAGACCGTTTTAGGACCCCTGCAGAATAAAAATGGTATTTGAATTGTGAATAATTATTGTAAATTACTTAAATTATTTTTTATATGAATGCTTTGTATCATTTCTTTGCGAATCGCCAATTAATTTAAGGATGTTTAGAATCATTTGTCAATTAAGGAGTGCAAAATCAAACTCGGCTAAAAAAATCGTACCCTCGTCATAATTCGTATTTGAATTGCTTTTCTATTTATTATATTAAATATTCAAATATTTATTTATCTAATCTAAAATATTTATTTAGTTAATCAATTAAATTTTAATCCTTTATTTATTTATTTAATTAATTTTAATCAATCATCTATTTAATCAATTAATATTTATTTATTTATTTATCTAATTAATCAATTATTATTCATTTACTCCTTCATTTAATTAAAATTGACAAGTATTCATTTATTTAATTAAGTTATTTATTTATCTATTTATTCAATCAATCAATCAATTAATCCTTTATTATTATTATCCAATTAGATTTATCTAGTTTGTTTTATTTAATTATCTAACTTCATTTAATCTTTACTTATTCTATTAATTGATCAATTGATCATTATTTCATTATCCATTTAATTAATCTTAAATTGGATCATTTATTTATCTAAGTATCGGCATAATTAAAATCTTATCTTATTTATACTATTCATAATATCCTTATATAAAATTAGCTTTATATACTTATTATCCTTAACAAATTCGTGAAAACCGCCGGATTAACCGCATTTAGCGGATTTTCGAAAGTGCTCCTCCTAGGGACCTTTTTTCGAATTTAATAGAACCACTTACTTAGAATCTCTGATTTTAATTTAATTTCTTTTAAATAAAGAATAAATTGCACTCATTAGTTAACCTTAGGTTCCTAATAATCCTTAAATTAGGTGGCGACTCCAAAGAAAACCCTTTGGAGTCTCCATTTTGTTGAAATCAAATCCCGATGCATACTTGTTATGCATTTATTTTTTCCGGGAGGGTTCAACATATGTCATTAAAGGAAAAGAGATTAAACTAACATAAGTCAATATATAGCAAAAATCACCTTTTTGTGATAAATTGAAAAATATCTTTTAAATTAAAATACATGAAAGAACTCTTTATCCACTTTAATAGGAGTAACATATTTTACCTTTTACTCTTTTAAAAAAAATATATATCTATTTATTTGGAAATAATGTTATTATTAAACTTTATCTTATCTTTAATAAAGATAATTTTTGTCACAAAATTCAAAAGTATATCTTTTTTATGGAACCAAATCGAAGAGAGTGTCATTTTAATTCCGTATTTCTCTCAAAATATCTTATTTACCATTCTTAGCACATTTTTCTCTCTTATAATGACTCCTCTAAGCATCAAAACTTTTTCTCTAAGTATTGAAACTTAGTCCAGACACGATTTTAGAAACAACTGAAAAGGGCCAAATTTGCCCCTCTACTATGGCACTGATGTGGCAGCCACGTATCGTCCAACGTGGAGGTCCGTTAATGAGAGGGGTAAATCTGCGTACTATGGTAACGGTAGGGGTATTGCTGCACCAAATTTTTAACGAGGGGTAAACGTGACCCCTAAACCATAGTAGAGGGGCAAATTTGGCCCTTTTCCGTTTTTCTAAACTTAAATTTTCAAAAGCTAAGAGTATCTCCTAAATCTGGTCTTCATTGTCCCCGACTGATAAATTCCTTTCGTATTTGCATATACTGAAGTTACCAAATTTTATAATGTAAGACATACATATAGAAAAAACCAAAAAACAAATGTATAATGAAAAAGTATCTATGAGAAAAAAAAAACAAAAAAAAAAAAAAGATACATCCCACGTTTTGTAGTTGAAAAATTAGTTCAGCTAATTAGCTTATATTAGAACTTTTGAAATTGTCTAAAAACGTTGTTACTACTTACTATCAATTGGAAAAAAAAATCATATTGTGTTTGGATATAACGTCTACTTGTAAAAAGCTTGAAGTTTTATAGTGGCAAAAAGCTTTTTAGCCCCAAAATTTTCAAAAATTGGTCTCAATCAGTTTTTGAAAACTTGATGTTTTTTATTTCAAAAGTGACAAATTGTATAAACAAACAGCTTTTTCAAAATAATTTTTCAAAAAGTACCCCAGTTAGTTTTATAAACAAATGGGTCCTCGTCTGATGATCTATTGTAGACAATCTAGTACAACTCATGAATTTGAAGCAAAAGAAAAAATGGAGATTGTATGCTTCACTAATAGATAATTTAGGTTGCATTACATGTACAATTAATTTTGGCTACTAATAAGCCTGAAGCTAAAATTAGCGATGAATAACAATAATATGGGCAGGAGTATATACTTGAGAGTTGAGCATCAACCAGATGGAAAAACGTCGGAGCACCAATAGTAGAGGATAAACGACAATTCGAGTAAAGGATAAACACCATTATTGAATTAATTCTATCTTCTGAAATACCAACAGTGAGTATGCACAAATTAACTGATCCAACAATGGCCCGAGACTTTCCATCAATAAAATCCTCCCTATTTTCACTTAATGTGGAAGGATTTCCACATATTTTATTTCTTGAACAGGCAATAGTTCCCAGGCCAATAAATATTAATTTAGGTTCCTGATGCAGCTATTGAATTTATATAGGTTATAGGAAGAATACCAAAAGGTCTCATAGAATTACACATTAAACTAGTATTCGGAAGTTACGAAAATTCTTAAATGTCATGAGAGTAATGGATGGTTTTTATGGAATGGAGAAGAAACGTATAAGTTAAGGGAGGGGAAACATTAAAGAGCAGATAAATATGGGGAATAAGCATGGTTAAGGAGCAGATAAATATGGGGAATAAGCAGGATTATGACTAAAACCTGGAAAATGAGAGAACAATTGCTCTTGTACATTTTAAAATGAATTGCAATATAGTTTTCTTTCGAATTTTCTCTAATAAGGGTGGCTAGTTGCTATTAGTGACTTTTAATTTGACCTATTAATTACCAATTAGTAGTTACTAGTGAACAAAGACCGCGCTCGCGCGGTCATTAAAAATATCTAATAAATATGGAAGTATCCCTCATTTTATTTTTTTATTACTTCGCGCGGTTGTTAAAATAAATAAAAAGTCATTGAATAATATATATATATATATATAATTTTTGTATATAAAAAATTTAAAATAAATATGATAATACTGTTACATGTACATTAAACTTGGTAGAAAATACTTCATATTAGAATCAAATGCTTATACCTTAATATAAATTGTCCATCATATAAGAAAATGACTAATACTGCTTCAAAAAGAAATATGTAGTGAAACAACTATAATAGTCAGTATTTGCGGAATCTGATGTTACGAATAAAGTAGATAAAAAAAAAAGGAAAACGTCATAGGTATAAGCTGAGATATTCTCAACATAAATTAGGTTTACCAGTGAGGTGATTAAAGTCCAATGTTAAATTAGATGATGCTAATAAGCATAAAAATGGTTGATTTACCTAAAGGGAAAAAACATGGAGAAAAGATAACAAAACGGAATAAAAGCATAGCACACGTTTGTTATAGCGCGCCTCTAACATTTCTCAGAAATCACCAGTTTGATGAGGAAATGAAGATAATGGTACACTCTGGAGAAAATAACAACCCCATATGCAAAAGTAAATAAACGAAATGTAAACAAAAAACTCAAGTTATATTCACTACTAGAAAAAGAGTAAAAAACAACAGAATGGTTGGAGACAGAATTCCCTCTCCAATCAGTTAGAGAGGGAATTCCGTCTCCAATCAGTGTATTGCGTGTAAAATTAATTAAATTGGAAGAGTTGGAGACGGAATTCCGTCTCCAATAAAAAAGTGAAAAAGCTGTCAGGTGTTGGAGACGGAATTCCGTCTCCAATCAGCTGACAGCTTTTTCACTTTTTGATTAGAGACGGAATTCCGTCTCCAACCCTAAACAATTCCTAATTACTATACAGCGGGCTTCCAAAATTTTCAGACTCCAAATATTCAAAACCCTAAAAATCCTCCATGGCCAAAAATCTCCACGCCACGGCACCCCCATTTTCTCCGGCCACCATTTTCGTATGCAAGTAAGTTCCCTTTCGTCTTCCCCATTATTTTTCCCTTTCGTATCCCCCATTATTTTTCCCTCCTCATAATCTGATTCTTTGTACTAGAACTATTGATACGAATTCATGGTCAACTTTGTGTTACCTAGCTTTTGATCTTTCGGTCATGTAGACATTTTTTGTGCCACAGGTTGATGAAATAAATGAAAATGGTTGGTACAAAATCTCAAATAATTGTGTCCTGGTTTCATAATGGAAGAACGGGTTGGGGAAATAAGTTAAAGTTCTGAATTCCCAAAAGTTCAAACTTCAAGAAGAAGAGGAGGAATAAAAATCTTGAAAGTCATATGCAGACATAGATGTATTTCACCTTACTTATGATAAAATAAAGTAGACCATAACTTCCCAATTCATAACCTGAAAATGAATTTATTCATGGTCATTTCGTATTGGACTTCAATCTCTTGTCCAGAAGGCCATACAAATAAAAAAAAAAACTCGAATGGAGAGCTGTGTAAAGCTTAGGCAAATGCACAGAGCAGTAAGGCAAAAACGTATGCAGAATTATACAAAAACATAAAATAGTTCCAACTCAACCCAAAGAATAAAACAAATAAAAAGTCAAAATTTCATAGTACTAGTAGCAGTAGTATAGATTCATCAGATGGTTATGTGAATTTGGGATCTGTTTTTGGTTTTTGGTTTTTAATGATATCCCCCTTTTTTAAAAAGTCAAAATTTCTGGTTTTTGGTTGCTTTATAGCGAGTTTCTAATGTTTTTATTTAGCAGGATTAATATAGTTAGAGAGGGAATTCCGTCTCTAAACAATAAAAATAAATTTTAGTTATTTTTCTGAAGAGGGAATTCCGTCTCTAAACAATAAAAATAATTTTTAATTATTTTACGGGAGATAAAATTCCGTCTCTAAACAATGAAAATAATTTTTAATTATATGCATGGAGAGGAAATTCCGTCTCTAAACAATAAAAATAATATATACAATTCATGTTGGAGAGGGAATTCCATCTAATTTAATGCTTGGAGAGGGAATTCTGTCTCCAAGCACTCACTGACACAATCACGAGTGGCGGTCACTTTTTGAATTGGAAACAGAATTCCGTCTCCAGGTTGGCGAAGGACGCGCAGAGACGGAGTTCCGTCTCCAAACTCCTTTTAGAGAGGGAATTCCGTCTCCAAACTGTGACGCAAAATAGATGATTTCTAGTAGTGATTTGTCATTCTAAACGAATTTAGTTTCTCAAAAAATAATTAACACGTCATTTGAGGAAAAAAGGACAACACATCTATCAAAAATAAATATTACAGCACAATTGCTAAATAAAAAGGATGTACCTTTGTATGTTTACATGGAATATAGCACATATGCAAATGGATTCTAGGAACAAACAACATGTGATGGTTCAGCACATAATATTGTGTTGAATAGTAGTAAGAAAGATGTGAGAAAGCCTAAGAAGCAATCATCAATATATTGATGGGGTTTTGCAAAATGTCGCTTATTTTATTCCATGGATTTAAACTCCATAAGTTACTACAGATCAAAAGTTTTGGGGTTATAACATGAAAAGCATTATAAATATTTCTTATTAATAATAGAAGTAATGAGAATTAATCATATATAACCACAAATATTATTGGATCACACCATTCTGGTGGATCAAATAGTAACAGAAATATCATTTAGTGGATCTTTATAATGTGTTAACTGCACTTTAATGTGTGAGAATTAAGTACTATTATAGTCTTAGGATAAAGGAAGAAAAAAGAAAGAGAAGTAATGTTGCCAAAATATTGGTAAAAAGATGGTACTTGGCCATACAGAGGTGTTACATTATCTTCTATTGCACTTAATTATATTATAGATAGGTAGATGAAATTATTAAAAAAAAAAACAGAAGAAAAACACGAACATACTGTAATTCTCTCTGAATGCAAATGAACGTGCAGAGATTAAAAATATTTAGTAAATAACATAAAGTAACCTACTAATTAAGTATTTCTTATTGGATGTGGAGGTATGTGGCATTCAATGCTGATGGACGTGGGAATTATTCATTTTCTAGTAATTATGATATTCATTTAGAATGTAAATGATCCATTAGTTAGTACTTGATAGAGTGAAAAGAAAAAAGTGAGAAAAATCATACTATTTTAAAAGAGCCAATCCCTTAAGTAAAAAGTAAGTGACCATTTTGTCCTTCATTAAAAACTACTACCTATAATTTTTGCACTAAAAAATTAATTTAACTTTAAATAAAAAGTCATGAATTATTTGGTACAAAAGTAGTATTTTCCATAAATGAGTATATTAAACATTTCTCATGAATCTAAAAGTGTAGACTTTGAAGAGTTGCATAAATAATTATTCATTCTTAAATTAAATGAGTACATTAACCAAATACTATCTCTTAACTGTATTTAAATGAAGAATTTGAATAGTTGCAATTGATAATACATATACAGGCACCATATCTGCCAAATGCAATTGCTACGTAGATGGTCATTTGGCCCATTTCCGTGATATCTGTTCATTAATTCACTTACTCTTTTAAATGGATATTTATCAGAATTATGTGATTCGATACATACTTGTGATATTCATATATCACTTCAGACATTTTAATCTTTACAACACGCTGGCCAGCCCGTAATTACTGAATAACGATAGACATGGAATTGTTGGCTGTGAGTATATCTCATAATGGTTATTTACATTCAGTTTATTTATTCATTTACATGTTTGATATATCATATCTATTTTGCGTATACAACTTAATATGCGTAGGCCATCTGGTAAGTATATATGTTGGGACAACTTCATTCCACTGTTTTATCAACAACAATTATATTTTTACTTTTTCTGTGATATTCTTTTTTTTTTCGTTTTATTATCCTCAAAAGTTGTATTTTATAAATGGCATTCAATTTATACCATAATGAAATCATGGCTTGATTTGTGAAATTTCTTCTATGGTGGTGAATGAGGAGGCAGTGATGATGCTATTGTTGCATTGTTACTTTGTTATATTTTGAAAATTAATACATGATTTAAAGATGAGGCAGATAGCTAATAACGAATAGCGATCAACCTAAATTCATTCATGGAGGATGGACAAATTGAATATATAGACCAAAATATGTTATAATAAGTTACATCCAAACACCTAAGTTCAATTGTATGTGTTTTTCTTCTTTTTCATTTTTACTTAATACTAAACTCTAATAAACAATCACAAGCAATCTTGAAATTCACCTTTTAAAATTTTAAAAAAATCATAAATTAACACATCAGTTAGTGGTAAACACAACCAGTAAATAACATATTTTTAATACAATAATAATTTTTTTTACTTCTAAATTTTTAGTACTCCTTAGCATGGGGTACACGCGCAACGTGCGTACTCTGAACTAGTAGGCCAAAATGAGGAATCCTTGGTCATAGAGGCATGCCACATCACCTTCTTATGTTTCTCAATTAGAAGATATATAGATATAGATTGTCGTGAGTTACGGCTTATGGAGTATCATATTTGTATTGAAATTCAAACATAAGGGAAGAATTAGGAGAAAACATCAAAACATCAAGAAAAAAGATAAAGGTCATTCCTAGTATACGAGAATGCCACAACAACTTTCCAAGAGCCCAACTTTATAATATATTAAGATTAAGATTAAGATTTTTTTCCTGTTATTCTATTGGATATATGAAAAGGCTACTGGGAACTAGTAATTTAAGTCTTAAAAGGTAGCTATTTGTGTAAAAACCCCAATCTTAAATAGAGAAGTAAACCATTTTTTGCAAAATCAATCCAGTTTCAAAGTCAGACCTTCACCTAATGGCCACAAGTGTTTTGACAATCAAATAAAATTATCATTAAATTATTGTGAATATTTTTTGGCCATATTGTGACACCCTCGCCAAGTCATCATGCCACATGGGCGCGACATGGCGCACGGATGGCGCCAACCAAGCCAAAGGGAGTGAAATACTCTAGAATAGTATAGGGTGTTCTCATGGAACAACCTAGAACCTCTTGGATATGTGAAAAATGCTTTAGAAAGATTCTAGGTCCATGGAATTTTCTAGAGTAGGTCCTTAAGTATAAATAGTAAGGACTTGTATGCAATTATTATTTACACATTAGCCCCTGGATGATTAGTATAGATAGAGGGGCATTCATTTGTAAAGGCATCTAGAAAAGTTTGAGTGAATACAATACTTTCTTTGGCAATCTCTCTGGTCTTTCTTTGTTGTCATTCTCTTAGCGATCTAGTGAAGTTAAAGGCTTACTTGAATTTGCTACTTTGTAGACAAACCATCAAGTGCCGCACGGAGTGCGACTTTGAAAGTTAGGCCGTGACAATATACCTTCCATAAATCAATCTTTTTTATATGATGGAACTCAACCAAATTTGAAGACGTCTGTCAATAATGAACATCGATAAATAAAGTGACGTTTAGGTAAAATAATTAATACGGCAAAATAACTATTAAATACTTTGAAAAAGTAAAAAATGTGATAAAAAGCAATTATGCTCGGCACAGGACTTGAAGATTCCTAACACCTTCCCGAAAGTCAATCAAGATCCTAATTCGAATCTCAAACGGATGCCTTTGATGAGTCAAAAGATGTTCCGAGGTACCTTTTTGGTGACTTGGTACACCTTTGAACTATGTCAAGTGGCAACTCCGAAATAATAACGATTTTGGTAGCATTTTGAACACCATCACTTCCTTAAATGGAAAGTGCTAAAATTGAGAATCATTGTTTTAGAGAAAGATGTCTTGCTTGGGAAGATCACATTGCTTGGGAAGAAGATTGTATCGCAAGCAATGCAATGTGAGTGATATATGACCTCCAATCTTCTTCCCAAGCAATGTGATCTTCTTCCATGCTTAGAGAAAGATGTCTTGCTTTCTCAGAACCTTAGCATTAGTATACATTATGTTATGTTTGTTATCCGATGTAGTCTTTATCAATGCTATTGACAATCATTAAGGTACATTATGCAACAAAGTTGTCACGTGAGTGGTTTCCTAGTTCGTAGATTATAAGATTACCCTTTATTAGTTTTTAACAAAGGAATTTTATATTATTTTAAGTAAAATCATAAGCGTATATTATCAACCACGCAACGTAGACAATCAAACACAGTGTAATTTCGGATCGTTGATAATATACCCACAATCCAAAATGATATACTTATACCCTAGAGCCCAAACCCCAAACCCCAATCGCGTGGACCCTAGACCCTAAACCCCAAACATCAGTCCCTAAATGCTAAACACACGCGTGATAATATCCTGAACGGTAGAACTTCAACGCTCAGCTTTTCAATAAGTGTATAGTAGACCGAACTTAGGTTGATGCGTATCTTCCAGTTAATTTTGTTAATGTGATAGAAATTTTCTCTAGTAATTTACTAATTTAGTTATTTTATTGGTTTGATTACTGTTAACCATCATAACTTTCCATGTGTTTCCACAATTTATCTAATAGACTATACTTGGTAGACAATCAAAATAACAACAGACTTTAACACGGATAATAACAATATCAATAGACCGCACCGGTGGATAATCAAAATACAACTAAAACTAATATATATTCCCAAGTGAAGCAACATTACATAAGTAAAAGGTCTGGACCATTAACACATATAAACAACAAAAACCAGACCATTCAAACATAAACAGCAATAAAAAAAAACGACAACTAAAACATAAACAACAAGCAACAAACGACTAGCTCGGTTCATTGGGTGAACTTGGTGGGGATTCTTCAACCATATCTAGTGGTCCGTCTGGTGAAGCCGGTACATTTGGTAAACCTGGTGGGGATGGTGAATTTGGTGGGGATGCATCTGGTGAACCTGGTGGACTTGCATCTTCCGCTATGATATTTGCCTCTGGCACTGGTGGTGCTCCAATTGCATCAAGTCTTGCGTTGATCGCTCTGACCTGATCCTCCCTTTCCTGCGACTCTACCCATACTCTGTTTTCAAGTCTCTTCAAATACTCCCACAGTTCAGTAATTTCTAATTGCAGAATGGCTAACTCCCAGTAGATATCACGCTTCTTGGATGGTCTGGCCATTATGGAATGTTCTTTTGACAGTTTAAATTCAGAAAAAATTGTATTGAAAATGGAGTGGTAAAAAGCACACAATATTGAGGGGTTTATATAGAAATAATGTTGAAGAGTTGCAAAGGTTAGTGAAGAGACACAAATTAAATGCAATGTCACTTCTTAATTAATGATTACAAAGAAAATGGGCACCTTTAATCAAGTCTTTTAGTTTAAAAAAAAAAAAAACGGCTCTGACTTGACAAGAATTGCTTTGGGCAGTGCATTACCAAATGTTCTGCCACACTTCACGACACCTATTATCTACCACACAATCTACTTTGTGTATTAGCTAAGATACACGTCTATTAATATGCGCCATCTATTTTTTGTTTGGTTGAAATATTGTTTTGTCTTTAGTCTATGCATATTTGGTCTATGCTCGAAAAGCTTCCAACTTATACCAAAATATTTTCGATAGTACAAGTATAAATCCAGCAATTGTCTTCTGTCGACCATGTAAAGTAGTTTATAGTTTTATTCCTTGTTGTCCAAAAAAATAGAATTACCACTACACATATTTATTTTCGTATCGATAATCGACCTAATTCAGTATGCATTCAACAACTATAGTTCACAATTTAATAAATTATTTAGTTATCAACGATCATTCCTGTGCAAGATTATTTTAAACAGTAGCAATATGCATTGTCAACTCTTTTAACACCCGAACAGATTTAAATAAAATTCCTCATCTACAATTGTTCAACACTCAAAGAAGATTTAAAAATAATTGTCAACTACAATTGTTTAACACTCAAACAAGATTATAATAAATATATTGCAATAAACTTTTAAAGTTTAACAAATCAAACTTTGTTCTCATATTTTTTAATACACTCTTTGACATGACTCTCCAATACATCCGACATAGGATGCATCCTCCGCTTTATAAACTGTTCCTCATCGTCCTCCCCAGTTTTCATCAGCAGTTTATTGTCACTTACATTGATTGCATCAACAACATTGGCATTGGCATCAGTTGAATTGGCATTGGCATTGGCAATGAAATCGACATCAACTACCTTGCCATCAACTGCATTGGCATTGGTGGCATTGGCATCAACTGCATTGGCACTGGCATCAACTGCATTGACATTTTTCGCATTGGCATCAATTGCATTGGCATTGGTGGCACTGACACTGGTGGCACTGACAGTAGCAACCACTTCATCAAATCTACGCTTCTTTCTCAGAATTGTAGTGGTCTTTGCAGCGGTACCACTGTCCATTGCCTTCCTCTTCCTGTGCCTCATCAACCACACAGAAGGACGGTACAAGCATTTGCATACTGTCTTCTTTGGTTGTTCCGCTAGCATCTTAGCAACATCAACCAATTTGTTCTCCATTGCTGTCAGCCTATCGAGCACAACATGCAAAAAAGGACTTGCAGCACTGACACCACCACTTGAAAGACCTGTACCTTCACCAAAAATTCCTTTACGATCTCCACCAACATCTTCATCACCTCTTGCATCTTCTTCACCATCTTCATCCATATCACCTTCACCAGCAGGCTAAAGACCAGTCTTCTTGACTGCAGTGTCCCCCTCAAGTTCAGCCTTAATGGCATCCACCGACCCATCCTTAACTTCATCTACATAGGGCACATATGAATCCTCCCACCTCGATCTCACTTCTTGATCAGTAGGGAATAGGTAAGGGCACACGATCTGGATAGAAGCCAAGCAAATTATTTTGTTAGTTTGAATAATAATATTAAATGATATGAAAATAGCGCAACATTACCTTAATTTTATTTCTCCTTCCACAAATGGATCGAAGGATTTAGGCACCCTTTTACTGTACCATTTAAGCATCCGAGGGCACGGCATAAGAGACTGATCTGTCAGTGCAGCTCTCCTTCCAATGGCAGGAAATTCTTTATTGACCCAGGCCTAAGATAAAAGATTTAATAGGACTACGAAAAATGAAAACTTCACAATCAACTAACTATTGGTTTATAGTAGACTTACCAAAAATGCCCAAGGGAAGCCAAAAAAAGTATATCCAGGCGGTTTTCCTTTCTCACTAAAGGTTTTATAATGCTTGGCCATGTCAAGATTGGGCTTCAAATATTCAATCGTAAGCTCGAAACACTACCTGCCCCATGGATACTTGGAGAAGAACTCCAGATCATCAACCATACAAACCCAATCCTTCTCAACAGACTTTGAAGTATCCTTTGCCATCAATATCGTGTGGAGAAACCACAAAAGGCAAATCTTCAACTGTTCCTCTTTGTCAAATCTTCTGCTAGTTTCAACAACCTCCACAGCCTCGACGATGTCACTTTAACATTCACCTCACTGGATGGTTTCTAAGTTACTTTTTCATAAAATTCCCCGCCTTTCTTTACAACCTTATCCTTTGCTTTATCGCTGGGTTTTTTCCCACATACCAAACCAGTCATTAGAGCAAACTCCCTAAGCCCAAAACAAGCTGGCTTCCCATCAACCAAGAATCAAACCTTCCGGCGCTTTTATCCTTTATTCTATGAAGAAGTAGGGAGTGGACCATCTGTCCATTGAATTGCCAAAATTCGGACATTTCAAGGAACTTCCCAAATACAGTCTCCTTAAATTTCTTTTCTAATTTTAAAGTTTTCAACAACTTTTTAAATAAATACAATTTTTTAATGCTAGATCGAACAGATATCTTTGCCGGGAATGATGGAATTTCATCAAGCCAAGTTTTAAATCGATACCTTTGAACGTTGATTTCCTTTATGCATCGAGGAACTGATAAACGGTCCAACTCACACTCATGCTCCCTTGCTTCATCCCCTTCTTGATCAGTTTCTTCTTCAATTGCTTCTTCTTCTTCTTCTTCTTCTTCTTCTTCTTCTTCTTCTTCTTCTTCTTCTTCTTCTTCTTCTTCTTCTTCTTCTTCTTCTTCTTCACCACTTTCATCTTCTCCTGATTCCTCTCTATTTCCTTCATCACGAGCAGCAGAACTTTGTCCATCATCACCACCATTATCATCCATGCTTTCCTTACCTTTCCCTGCATCAGAGAGTTCATCCGCTTGAAAAAGGTCGATTTCAGCCAAAAGATTCTCAGTTTGGGGTTCCACTTGGGCCTCTTCAACCACAATATTTTTTACGGAGTGATCCTTTACGGTCTTTTGAATCTGGGGTTCTTTTACACCAACTTCAGCACCCATTAAACAAGTTTCAACGAGTGGAGATTCATTGTCATATACTGCTGGATTATTAGCACTTACAGGATCTCCACCACTTGTGGGTTGATTGTCATCTACTTTTGGATGTTTATCAAGTTCAGCAACTTCAGTTTCATCTCCTCCACCACTTGGAGGTTGATTGTCACCTTCTGCTGAATGTTTATCCAATTTAGCAACATCAGTTTCAGGAATTTGTTTAACACTGTCATCTTCTTCAAATTGCTTACTAGCCTCTTTCGTTTTAGATTTACCGCTTCGAGCAGTCGTACTGATATTATTCAGCCCTGCCATTACTTTATCTACATACAGAAGCACAAGACACAAAGTAAACAAAAATATAAAATAAAAAAGGGAAAAATTGGAAAGAACAATAAACAAAAAATAAAAATTTCTTCAAAAAATACCATTGACGTTTCTTCATAAGTTCTAAGACTAGTATGAGAACCAGAACAAAAATGCAACGATATTAAGGTTGCTCACCTACAGAAATCGGGATTTCTGCAAATTCTTCAACAACTACTTCAAATCTTTGAAATAATTGTTAAATAGCTGCATGAGAGACAAAAATCGTTTAGGAAAACTTATGAAGGGACAGAAATCGGTTCGAAAAATTGGAAGAGGTGCGAGCAAGAAGAACACTTTTCTGATTACCCGTTTTTGTATTTTTGATCCGTTAAAATGACCCGGTTTGATTAAGTTTATATACTTTTTTGTAATATGTACTTTTACCCACAAGTTTTTCTATTTCTAATCTGGCCCCCGATACCACTTAAGCACACTTAATAATTTTTCTCACATAAAAATAAATCAAAAAGAAAAGAGGAGGTCATTTAGTCACACAAGTTTTTCTGGAGGTCTTTTAGTTAAATCTACTCACTAAACTACTTGTACCAAGTCGGGTTGGTAAAGGAAAATTATTGGGAGGATTTAACAAATTTGAGAGAAATTCTAACCAAGTTAATGGATTATTTTTACATAAAAATGTTCCAACTCTCCATTTGTAATTCATTGCTGATGTACTAGTAATTATTTTATGGCCTACGCATGAACTTTTCACCAAACACATGTCAATCTGCTTGGGTGATAGTGTTACCTTCTTGTTGAAGAGAGAAACCTTTATATTTCTCTCTACCTTTATCATCCAAGCGGAACTACTTTCATCATTGCATGGATTAAATGTATTACAGTTGGCATATGAATTGAATATCTTCTCCTTGCAGATTGAAACTGTCAATCTGATGTCAATCTGATTTTCAAATAGTATGTTTTATACTCAATGGAGTAAATAATGTAATTATTTATATATTCTTATTAAATGTAGCACTACTAAAAAAACAGGCATTTTCGACCGTCCAATCGGTCGAAATTCGGTCGACCTATCGACCGAATTTCGACCGATTGTGGTGGTCGATAAAATTCAGGTAGAAACTCAAGTATCGACCGAAATTCGGTCGAAGGTCGACCGAGGTTCGACCGAATTTCAGTCGAAGAGCATGTCACCTTAGCCCATGCTCTTCGACCGAATTTCGGTCGATAGGCCTTCGACCGAAATTCGGTCGAAGGGTATTTCGACCGAAATTCGGTCGAAGGTCTGGTAAATTTTTTTTGACTAACTTTCGACCGAAAGTCGGTCGAAAACCTGTAAAAACCTGCAACATAAAAGCTGAAATTAGGCCTATACCACCTGTAAACACGCAGAAAAACCAGTCACAATACATTCATAAACGCTATTTAAACAAGGCTAACAAAGCCAAACAATAGAAAGGAGTCTTTCATCATTCGTTCAAGTTCTACAATATTCAAACAAACTAAACAAAGTTCAACTTTCACTACTAATGGCTAGAAGCCGAACTAGACCCGGCATCAGACTGAGACGGTGAATGGTGGCTATGTCTGCTCTTGCTCTTTCCCTTTCTCGAGCTATCACGCCTTCCTTTACCTTTTCTTTGGTTCCTTTACCACTTTTCTCTGGTTCCCGAACTAGACCCGGCATCAGACTGACACATTCATTGCACAAAAATTAGACGGGTTAAATAGATTAAATAAACACATTCATTGCAAAAAAAGTAGAAAGGAACAACAGATTAAATACACACAATCATTGAAAACAAAAATAGTGAATACAAATATCTTCTTATGTTTATAATTATATAATTACATTAAACTAGCCTATTAAAAAACAAAAGTTACTAGGTACATATAAGGTCAATCCTCATCATCTGCCAATTCTTCTTCCTCATCCTCATCGTTAACTTCTTCTTCATCTGTATATTCATCATCATTTGCCCTTGAAGCTCCTTCTCCAAAATTAACTGGGTTTTTTCCCCGACTAGCTACAGATGCATCTAGTTGCTCATATATGCCATCAATATGCTGCAACTGGTCAGCCAGTTCATTGTCTGCTATCAATGGAACGGTTGACACCTCGTTCTGGTATGCAACATCTAAAAGATCAGGGACTTCAACTAATCCCACCGGTTTTCCTTTTATAACGGCCCACCAATGGGCTTTGGCCTTTGATCTTGCTGGGTTCTTTGTCCGCGGGTAAGGAACAAACCACACTTGCTTTACTTTCTGGGCAATGATGAAAGGATCATAGTGTCCATATGACCTTTTGTGGTTAACCTCGACTAACTTAGAAGAAGGGTCTACCCTCGTACCTCTTTTGCTGGGATCAAACCACTTGCACCGGAAGAGAACCAATTTCTTCCGAGGCCAACCGACACTATACTCTACCTCTAACATCTCCTCAATCACACCGTAGTACTCAAAGTCACCCCCGTGATCACCGGTTCCTACTTTCACGGACACACCAGAGTTGTATGTTTTCTTACCCTCTGACCGCTGCTTTGTATGAAACTTGTACCCATTTACAAAGTATGTATTCATCCTTTTGTATTTGTAATATGGGCCATGGCATATATCTCGCAGAAAATCAAAGGTGATGCCATTCACCGGATTGTTCACCTACATAAAAAATTTAATTTAGTTGGATAACTAAATATTTTTATCTAAATATATCTAATTTGTAAGAGTTTGGTAACCACTTACAAATTCTGTAAACCAATTTGTAAAATTTTCATAAACTTCCGCATCACCGAACTCAGCGACAAAGTAACTGCATTATGAGCCGGGGATATACACGTTATTCCAAATATACTTATTTTTAACTTCTCGAATATTAGGCAGTATTGTTAAGATACAACATACTTGTAATAAGGCGTGACCTCGGGACAGTTCAACAGCACATGTGTTGTTGCTACCTTCCTGTCCTGTTCGTTCAGCTGACATACTTCGGAAGATGTATTTCCCCTGCCTGGTTGATTAAATATAGAGAACGCTGGGTAGTTGGGATCATTATTATCGCCCATATCATGCCGATCCGGCCTAGTGCGCAAACATGGAACATCCTTGTCGAAGTAGTAAGAGCAAAAATGCGAAGTTTCTCTAGCAAGATATGCCTCGCATATTGACCCCTCTATTTGGTTCCTGTTTTTCACATCCCGTTTACACTTACCAATTATTCTGCAATAATTATTGTGTTAGTGGAATTAAGTTGGATTAATTAAAAAATTAAAAGTTACTAAGATATGGAAGCTTACCTCTCGAATGGGTACATCCATTTGCAGTGCACCGGGCCTCCTAGCCGAGCCTCTTCAGCTAGGTGAATCGGTAGATGCTCCATCACGTTAAAGAAACCAGGGGGAAAGATCTTTGTCAGCTTAGTGGCGACCACAGGAAAGTTCTGCTCCAACAGGTTAAGGTTCTCTTCCTTCAATGTCTTGCTGCAAAGTTCTTTAAATAATAGGCTCGTCTCTGTTAGCGGTTTCAGAACTTTATCAGGCAAGCCATTGAATGCAATTGGGAGCAAGTTTTCCATGAAGATGTGACAGTCGTGGCTTTTCATGTGATGCAGTTTCCCACCATTAACATCAACACACCTTTCTAGGTTTGAAGCATAACCATCAGGCATCCTCAAATTACTCACCCACTCACAAATCATCCTACGCTCATCCTCATCGAATGTATAACAAGCCTTTGGCATGAACATGTTGTTGCCTTCTTGGATTACCTGCAACTCAGGTCGCCTACAAAGTAGCTGTAGGTCCAACCGCGCCTTCAAGTTGTCCTTTGTCTTGCCCCGGACATCCATCACAGTATTAAGGATGGCCTCGAAAAAATTCTTCTCAATATGCATTGGATCCAGGTTATGGCGAAGAAGATTATCCTTCCAGTAAGGCAACTCCCAGAAAATGCTCTGTTTAGTCCAGTTATGTTCAACCCCATAACCAGGTGCTCTAGCTGACAGTTGTTCAGTTACCTTAGGAATTAAACATTGTGTTAGTGGAATTAAGTTGGAAAAATACTGCAATAAATATATGGCAGTTCTTCAGTTACCTTAGGAAGCTCCCTGACCCTGTCCCATATCTCGATGCCTGATAACCTGCGCGGGGGCTCCTCAAAATCAGCCTGATTCTTCATAAATGCGCTAGTGTTACTCCTGAAAGGATGGTCCATTGGCAAGAATCGACGGCAACAGTCGAACCATGTGCATTTGCCTCCATATTTCAGCGTGAAGGCTTTTGTATCTTCCATACAGTAAGGGCAAGCGAGCTTACCTGCTGTGGACCACCCAGACAACATCCCATAAGCTAGAAAGTCATTTATAGTCCACATCAAAGAAGCACGCATTTGGAAGTTCTGTTTGGTTGATATATCATAAGTCTCAACTCCTTCACGCCAAAGTATCTGCAACTCATCAAGCAAAGGCTGCAAATATACATCAATAGAGGCTTTCGGGTTATGTGGACCCGGTATTATACAATTCAAAAAGAGATAAGGACTGGTCATGCACATTCCAGGAGGTAGGTTGTAAGGAGTGACAAATACGGGCCAACAAGAATAGGGCGTAGAAGAGACATCAAACGGGGTGAACCCATCAGAACATAGGCCCAACCTTACATTCCTTGGCTCACTAGCAAATGCCGGATACACTTGGTCAAAGTGTTTCCATGCCTCCCCATCAGATGGATGAGATAGAATACCCGGCACCTTGGTACGGTCATGATGCCATCTCATGTGTGGAGCAGAACTCATCGAAGCATACAACCTCTTTAACCGTGGTATAAGGGGCAAGTAATGCATCCACTTAACAGGCTTCGGCTTCTTTTTAGGATCAGGCTCAGGCTTGTACCGGGGCTCCTCACAAAATGTACATGTCTGCAGGTCTGCATCATCCTTGTAATACAACATGCAGCCATTAACACAACAGTGAATCTTCTCGGCAGAAAGACCCAACGAGGAAACCAACTTCTTAGTGTAGTAATAAGTAGTTGGTAGGGCCATATTTGTCGGATTTAGTTCATTCATAAGGGCAATGATGGAATCCATGGCAGCTTGAGATATACTAAAATCTGATTTGATACTCATCAGTCTAACTGCAACCGACAACTGGGAATGCACCGAGCCCTCATAAAATGGACGACTTGTTTCCTCCAACCGTTCATAGAACTTTTTTACCTCGGCATTGGGAATGTGCTCAATGTTTGGCTGTGATGTATCCGGCTGAAGGGGATCATTAGCCGGGTACATCCCAAAAGCATCATTCACCATATCTTCCATTCTATACCCGGCTGCTTGGTCTGGTTCCACAACCGGAGAACTCCTAGCGCCATGAATATTTTTAAGATTTTGAATTTGCTGCTGCATGTCCCAAGGCTCTCCATGATTATACCAAATGTAATAATTTGGCATAAACCCCTTCTTATACAAATGTAACTCGACATTCTCCAAATCTTGTATCTTTACACATTCGCATCTTTCACATGGACACCTAATTTTGCCATGCCTTAAATAATCGTCTGTGTTGCGGGCTACATCAAGAAATTCCATTACACCCGCTACAAACGAAGGCCTCAACCCCCGCCGCTCGGGAAAGTTTCTATTATCCATCCACAGACGACGACGATTAATGTCCATATCTACAAAGATATTGCAAGATTGAGAAAAAATATCTACAGAAACTTGTTTGATGAAATGCCCCAAAGAAACAATATTATCTTAAAACACCCTATTAATTAATATTATCCAAGCAATTCAAACAAACAAAAGCTTATTCGTTTTAGGCATAACATGTTCATCTTCTCAACAATACCAAGGCAAGAACACATTGCAAACAACACTACCAAACAATACCAACAACTACAACAATCCCAAACAAGTTGTAACCTAACTTTGTAATAGCTAACAACACCAAACAAGTTGTTCAACATCAACAATTACTACAATAAGCTTTGCTAACTAATAAGTAACTATATATGCAACATTAAATATGCAAAGTTACAAAATAATTAAAAAGTTGATTAAATTCGGAATTAAAAAAAAAAAAAAAAAGTACCTAAACGTTGATTTATGCTCCTATAGGACGTACAATTGAATCCCCACTAGTTATATGCTTCAAAACTACAAAAAAATTGAGTTAAAAAGTTAGGGTTCAAGTTTTACAAAGTAATTAAAGTAACCCTAAAATTAAGAATTTACCTTGAATTTGTTGTTATGGGTAGTGATTAGGAGGGTAGATTGTGTTTTAGTGTTGATTTTGGGGGTGGGTTATGGTGGAATTCGTGTTTTTTGACGTTTGGGGCGGGTTATGGTGTTTAGAGAGGGAGAGATAATTGGAGAAGAAGAAAAACTGAAGAAGGAGGGCTGTCTGCTGAAATGTATATCGCGTGGGTCGACCGCTATTTCGACCGAAATTCGGTCGAGAGGTACCAGACAATTTTTATTGTTCGACCGAAAATCGGTCGAACACCTATTTCGACCGATTTTCGGTCGAACAATTTCACCAAGTGTACTGTTCGACCGAAAATCGGTCGAAATAGGTGTTTGACCGATTTTCGGTCGAATTCTGGCAGTCGAAAAATCCTGTTTTTTTAGTAGTGTAGGTTATTGCTTGATGAACTTGAAGGATCACCAAAACATTACATTTTTAGAGAAGCCAACAATATAATGTGGTTGACATATTTCTAAATACTAGTCTCTGGGTACGCGTTTCACGCGTGTATTACGTCAATTATTAGTCAAAATTTTAAATAATTAATTAAACAAATAACTGCAAATTACTTTAAGAGATGCAGCGGAGAAGTGATCTACAACCATAGAGAGGAAAAAAAGACAATTATTAGAACTTTTGTATATTTTCAAGAAGAAATAGATCTGAACTATTATTTTGGGGGATTAGTATACCAATTAGCCTCATAACGAATCCACCATGCACAAATCAAATTACAATAAAATAAACTATTAAAGTAATTACCATAAAAGTAACTAATTTCAAGTCAAATACAATTGGGAGAACAACAAAATGTATCAGACACAATTTCTTCTGAAAAAGAAGTGCTAATTATTAGGCAAGGTCCTAAAACTTTGACTTTAAAGGCTCCTAATATTTCTGAACAAGGTTAGTATGGTAAGTCAGGAAAATCCAATTAGGTTAGAAACAAATAGCTATATTTATGTATAAAAATAGTTTTTTAATGAACTTTTAATATATTAATTAAAAGTCTATAATAGAATCAAACGTCTCAACACCAATTTTTGTATAAATAAAAGATTAACAAATAAACTTAAAATTTTTTTTATACTACGTGTTCATGAAAGAAAACTTGAAACTTGTGATGATAGAGAATTAAAGAAGGTGAAAAATTTCCTGTTGAAGGAATTCGTTCCCATCTCATACTAACTGCAAGCATGCAATTTCTTGATTGATCATATTAACAAAGGTATAATATCATTAACTATCTAAAGAAAACAAATATGAGTATGATTAGTGTATAAAGAGTCAAAATAGATACTGGGAGTTAAAAATATGCTTAATTAGTTTGAAGGAAACCAACCTACAATTCATTCATTGTACGTGTCTGATCTTTCATTCAACCTATCACTCACTAACCAAAAAAAAAAAAAAAAAAAAGATCTAACCAGATGCGTAGAAAAACAAAGTTAGACCAGACGGTTATCCTTCATCGACTGAATATTAACCTCACTGAAATAAAGAAGACAATATGCATATACTAAGAGATAAATGAAAACATATAAAGCACATATACCTTCCATGACGATTCTGATAATTCTTTGATTCACGCACAAGTTTCTGAAAAAAAAAGAACGACAAAGTTTAGGTTAACTATGTTTTTATTCTAGTGGGACAATAACTGGTTAATATAGACGAGAGTTTAACCAGGAAAGCTCCAATTTAATTTGAAGGAATCTCAAACTCTTTTTAAATACTTTTATAATTATTAAATAACCAAAAGTATACAAAAGTCCTACTTAACTGACATATATGCTTGTAGTTTTTAGTTTGGCAAATAAAGACCCAAAATATATTGGCCTGGGGTTATAAAACTTACCTAATTACTACAAGCAAAACCTAGAATTTAGGTTGTTGAGTTAGAATGTGAATAAGTTTAGTAAGATAAGCTTACTGATAAACCCGAATGACAGGAACGAATAGGATTGGGTTGATTGAATATCTCTAATTAAATGTGTGTTCATTAAATTAAAATTAAAATGATAAAAAATATAAAAAAAATACTAAATGACAATTTTGTCTGTTGTAGAATCTTTTAATGAACGGCAAAAAGTTCAATCAATATTTGCTAAGGCCCTTCATGCTTTTAATATAGTATAGATGGTTGTAACATTAACAATGTTGCTGCATCCTACTACGTTTTACTTTCTCCACCTACTTTCGTGTATGACCATTATGCTAAGGAACCAGCAAATCAAACACTGAGACAAGGCTGACTTCTTTAACAGCTACTATATATACTCCTATAATATAAGTCCTCATCACCAAATAAAAAAAATTGCTAATTTATTTAGCATAGGTATAAAGTGCTTGTATGAATGTGAGGCATGAATATTATTTTGAATCAATCTTGTTCCTTTTCCTTTTTTTTTTTCTCGAAAAAAGACTTAATTAAATAAATGTCAAATCCAGATTAATGTACCATAGTTCAAATTTTTGGCCAAAGACTTAGCAATTTTTTAAGCCGAGCAATGGACCACTCAGTTATTTTGGAGAATGAAGACCACTAAAGCTGCATAAATTTATTAATGAAAACAACAAGGGTGCAAATTTGAGAGCATCAGTGTTGAGATGGCCGAGTTGGTCTAAGTCGCCAGATTAAGGTTCTGGTCCGAAAGGGCGTGGGTTCAAATCCCACTCTCAACATGTTCCTTTTTTTTTTTTGTAGTATCACTTTGTTACTCTTTTTATTGTTATAAACTAACTGAATTTTCTAAAGTTTTTTATCCGCTCGATCTTTTCTACTTCGTCCTAGAAGCAGTTTTGAACTGTGGGAAAGAGCTACAAATTAAATTTTCATACAAGCAGAAGCAAAAGATTAGTGTTTTCAAGATAAATCATCCTCATTAAAAAATTGTTATTTACTAAACTATTGAGGAGAATAGTACTCTCTCCGTTTCAAAATGGTTGTCTTAGTTTGATTTGGAGCGGAGTTTAAGAAATGTTGTAAGATTTTTGAAATTTGTGGTCCAAAAAAAGCCTATATAAATATGTGCCTATAAAGTATTTTATTAAGGGTAAAATAGTAGTTTCAACTCAAAAATATTTTCATTAGAATTGTGCAATTCTTTTTTGAACGGACTAATGAAGAAATAGTGTCATCCATTTTGGAACGGAGAGAGTATAATTTAAGAGCAAAAATGCAACCTTCTTAATTATGAGAATTAACAAGCACAAGCCATGAGCATTTGATTTTCTCTCAAGGCGTATATATGCATGTATCCAGAGTGCACGCACACACGTACGTCCATATTAAACTCATGCTCGTTATTTCAAAGAAAAGTGGACTCAATGATATTTTCATCAAATAACTTAAAATTCTGAACTACTGTTACTCAACCTTATCAGTGGCTCCTTCTATGTTCTCCTTTTGCTTTGTTTGTTCCCTTCTCTTTTGAAAGAGAGGTAAAGATAAGAGTATATATGAACACCTAGGATGCTAGCAAGGAATTGATCTCGTTAAACTACTCAATAATAATTCACGTGTCATTTCCGTCGACTGCATACATTAGAACAAGTTTAGTGAAGCAAGATGAATGGTAAAAGCATGATCTTTATTAGTACATTAAAGGAAAAAACAAAAGCGAAAAATAATGTATCTAGGTGATTAAAAAACAACCACCAAAGATAAGAGACTCAATAGTCAATAGTATATTGCTGCATGCAGCCTGCCACTATACTATAAGTAACAAGCATACGTATTAGCTATAAGAATAAGGTCTAGAGTACTTGTTCTAGTAAGTTTATCACTATATCCATATTGCATTAGCCTTTAGAAGCAAATTTTTGAGCTTGCCTCTAACATTAAGACTCATAATCTCATTTGAACCACCAACAAAATCTTTACCAATGAACACAGCAGGTACAATTGGTTGACACCCTTGTAATTCAACCAATGCATTCTCCATTTGCTTTCCATTTGCAAGTCTATCGAGTTCATAAACTGCAGGGTTTGCTCCAAAACTTCGGAGTAGGGTTTCGATACTGTGAGACATACAACAACTACTTTTGGTGAAAATCACCACTGGACTTTCTGCTCCCAACTTCTTCACCACATCCATGTTAATTTAGACCTCACAAGAAGAAAATAAAATGTGATGACTTTGACTAGAGTATGCCAAGTTGATATGTAAAGCCTACTAGAAAGAAAATTTGATTGTACTGAGTTTGAGGCTTGACTTGCTATGAGAAAACTGAGCTTGCAGAAAGCAATATATATAAGGAATTAAGTGGTGGGATTGATGACGAGACAGAATTTCAAAAGGACAAGCTAAGTCGGTGGATATGCAATTTATTCCTTGATCATTTGATTGACAAAATAATGGATTCATTTGTCTTCTCTACGAGTTACTAGTTGCATCACGTTTTATTCCTAAAAATTAGACGAGGAGAGATTGCCTTTGATATATTCTTCGACTTATAGGATTTGAGGTGTTAATGTGACCAAGTGTTATTTTGATTCGAGTTATAGTTGTCATTATTCCTCCTCTGCTTGTAGAATAAGTGGTCTTCAATTTTTTTTTAAAGGTTTCTACGTTATCGTATCATTTTACTACAAAAATTCTATCCTTAAGTTAATAGGACTAGATGTTTGCTATGACTACAGATACATACTCTTGTCAAAAATAGTTATTGGAGAAAAACAATTTTCCATAACTTCTTCATCTGATCTACAAGACGAGGAATGGGATTCTTTTAACGGTACGATTGCAATGTATGTAGTGGAAGGACACAGCATTAATATTCTATAGTGATTAGAAGAAAGATCTTTCTGTCGTAGCCTAGGGCGTGATAACATTTTTACAATATAATTTCTATTTCTATCTCATGAATAAAACACATTAGCGTATTCATTTTTATTTTCAAAAAGAAATCAGACAAATGATGTTGCTTGAAGTCCATAATACTATCCGCACCAAGAGAAGAGAAGAAGGGATGTACCAAAGAGAAATCTTGATAATTCTCCAACTTTTCGTTTACAGATTGACTTTGCTTTAGCTGGATTGGAATAAATACTTTACAAATATTCCACCGAGTAAATCACATGGAAGAAAAAGGGTTCTAGTAAGCACTGTTTCTCCTTATCATCATCAAATGATTCTCACTAAGAGAAAAGGGCCTCAAGTAACAAGAGAAAGGGTCGGTTTGCGACTTCGAAAGGCCATATATCATCTCAGATTAACCTTTTTATTTATAGAGAAGATTGCACACTATAATACTATACGTGTCCCAATTTATATGTCATAGAATAACTTAGTATTAAATTTAAGTAAAATAAATTTTTTTTTAAATTTGTTGTCTAAAATATACCTAACATTTATGTGGTTATAAAGCCCTTAAAATTAATGGTTTTAACCATATCATATCATTTGTGTAGGTAAATTTTTTTTCATTAATCAGAAATTCAAGTTAAATTATTCTTAAACTTAAAAATATTGTAATATTCCATTTTTTTTGGGAACCAATTATTAAAATAATTATTAGTCTTTTCTCTTATTTTTTTTTTCCTGAAAGAAGAGAGCATAATATGATTTAGTCCTCTTTTTTCTCTCTCTCTCTCTCTCTCTCTATCTCTCTCCATGAGGAGGGGCTTGGGGTGTGGCATATACAGAAGATCAAATATATCCTATTCTAAATAAAAAGGTATAAAGGAATCGTGGAGACGCTAGGACTCGACCTTGCTATTGCTAATTAATTCATCATGATGCATATGTACTATCCATCCGTTTTGTCATCGATATATACTACAACCTACTTCGTTATGTATAACAGAGGTAAGAGGTATAGCGGAATAATCGATGGAGTAATATCCAATAAGTTACTACTTCAGTCCCATTTCTTTGAAATTACTTTTCTATATAGGAAATTTAAAAAATAAATGACGACTTTTGTAACATAAGTTGATACCATGCAAAATATCAAAATTTCTCGTACAAAAAAAAAAAATTTAAATCCATGGTGGTGAGAGTTCTACATATTTTTCATTGATTCTTTTCTCCTTAAGTTTTTTATCAAGTGAGACTCAACAAATCATCTCCATAAGGTAAAACATGAATGCTAAAATTAAGTAGTATAATTTTTTTTTTGTTAAAAAGAAATATGTTACAGTATTAGTTTGGATGAATTAAAAAGAAAAGTGTACCCATAAAGTTGGAGAAAGGAGTACTAACAAGAATTAACTGGAGCTTCACCTGAGTTGGTCAACAAGGTGATCCCTGAGCATGTGTGGAGGCAAATTGGTTTGAACTTTCCCTATCCTGGAGCTACGTAATTGTACTAATGTAGTATAATAGAGTTGGTGTATCATGAAGTAGAGGGAGGCTTTGTTGATCAATGTAACCAGGCATTTTGGCAGAACCAGCTGGCGATGTACGCCACTGAAGGTTGTATGCATACAATCGGTGTGTGGGTGTGGCTTACGAGGAAGTGATCCTTTCTACTATGTCATCTTAGCTATAGCAGACTTGCCACTTCTGTAGTATTTCAGATAGGAGTATATTATGATAAATATTGTAATGTCTAGTTAGGCAGATTTCCTTGAAAGACTTGCTGGAGCACAAGGACTTGTATTTTTTGTACGCGGTTACTTTTCATGCCTTAAAAAAAAAAGATTTTTCGTTTCTTTAACGTTAACAGAAATGTTTTCTACTTATTTGCTCTGAATTAAATGGGTGTTTCAAAGACATCGCGACAACTGCACTTGGCTGATTGAGAATATATTGAGTAAGAGATCAAATAGCACAGAGAAAGAGATACGAATACACATTCTTTGATTTTATTGTGGAGTCGAGCAGGAGATATTGTTTCTCTATACATATTTCCAATTAAAAAGGTGATATGATTGAGGTGAATGCATTACGATATTACTAGCCGAAGAGAGGGGTGCATTGGCACAGAAGCATATGTATTGTTGTTTTGAACTGTGGGGAGAATCTACAAACAGAACTTTTTCATAGAATTAGAAGCAAAAGATTAATTTTATCAAGATAAAATATCCTCACTAAAACTTTATTTACTTACTAAAGAGTATTAAGGAAAATGGTATAATGTAAGAGCAAAAGGGTAATCTTAATGAGAGAAACACGTACGAGCCATGAGCATTTGATTTCCTATCTTGCTAGTCTTAGAGGTGTATATATGCATGTATCCACAATGAGCGCGCGCGTGCGCGCATATATATATATATACTAGACTATTAGTCGTTATTTCAATGAAAAGTGGACTCAATGATATTTTCATCAAATACCTTAAAATTCTGAATTCGCTACTATTATTCAACCTTATCATTGGCTCCTTCTATGTTCTCCTTTTGCTTTTTTGTTCCTTTCTCTTTTGAAAAAGGGCTAAAGAATTTTAAGAGCATAAATGAACGCCTAGGACGATAGAAATTGATCTCGTTAAACTACTCAATAATATTTCACGTGTCACTTCCATCGACTGCATACATTAGATTAAGTTTATTGAAGCAAGAGGAATGGTAAACGCATGATCTTTATTAGTACATTACAGGATTAAAAAAAGCAAAAAACAAAGTACTTAGGTGATTAAAAAACAACCACCAAAGATAAGAGACTCAATAGTATATTGCTGCCTGCAGCCTGCCACTACACTATAAGCATACGTACTAGATACAAGAGGGTCTAGAGTACTTGCTTTAGTGAATTGATCACTATATCCAGATTGCATTAGCCTTTAGAAGCAACTTTTTAAGCTTGCCTCTAACATTAAGACTCATAATCTCATTTGAACCACCAACAAAATCTTTACCAATGAATACAGCTGGTATACTTGGTTGACACCCTTGTAATTCAACCAATGCATTCTCCATTTGCCTCCCATTTGCAAGTTTATCGAGTTCATAAACTGTAGGGTTTGCTCCAAAACCTCGGATTAGGGTTTCGATACTATGAGACATACAACAATTACTTTTGGTGAAAATCACCACTGGACTTTCTGGTCCCAACTTTTTCACCACATCCATATTAATTTAGATTTTAGACCTCACAAGAAGAAAATAAAATGTGATGACTCTGACTAGAGTATGCCAAGTTGATTTGTAAAGCCTACTAGAAAGAAAAGTTGCTTGTACTGAGTTTGATGCTTGACTTGGTATGAGAAAACTAAGCTTGTAGAAAGCTATATATATAAGGTATTGAAGTGGTGGGATTGCTGAAGAGAATAAGAGATTACAGATTTTACAAAAGGACAAGCTAAGTCGGGGGATATGCCATTTCCTTGATCATTTGATTGACAAAATAAAGGATTCATTTGTCTTCTGTAGGAGTTACTAGTTGCATCACGTTTTATTCCTAAACTTTAAGCGAGGAGAAATTGCCTTTGAAATATTCTTCGACCGGTAGGATTTGAGGTGAAAATGTGACCAAGTGTTTTTTGGCTTCCAAGTGTAGTTGTAATTATTCCTCCTCTAATAGAGTAAAATACTTAAAAGGTCACTCAACTTTGAGAAATGTGTGACCAAAGTCACTTTACTCTTTGAATTGTACTAATAAAGTCACTCAACTTAAGATAATTCTCGCTAAAAGTGATTGTAACCAGATTTTGCACAGTCATCTCACTGAAAATCTGTTATGACATTTTTATTTTTAATTATATATACATGTGGCACATTTTATTTTTCATGTAGGATTTTATAATAGTTGATTAACCCAACTCTTGATCCACAACCCATTTCTCCTACCCGGTTTTTCGGATTCGACTCCTTTTTCAAAATGGATGGTTTAGATTTAATGAAGTAAAACTAAGTGTTTAACCATGCTAGAAAAATATATCTTCTCATTTTAAATTCAAAGCATCTAACCTATCTTATAATTTAGCAACAAATTTCTTCCCTCCTCCTAAATTATTTTTCAATCACCAAAATTTTCAGTCATTTATCTTTTTTTTTTATAAGACTTTGTTTTATTTGCTAATCCATTCTCAAACATATAGCAGAAAATAAAAAACAGTGTTAAACTATTTGCAAGTGATAACATCGCAAGAAATAGAATTAACAAGATAAGATTAATAATGTCAATTTACTAAAATAGCAATATGCGAAGAAATCCTTTTCATACAATCACATTAGTTAAATCCAGTTACAAAGATAGTACCTAATATCCACATTTTATCTTGAAAAGACTTTCCAACTAATTTATAATACTTATAGGAATCACACAGGTCTTAAGTGCTTCTATATCTAAAAATAAGATGAGTTTGTTTAACTATTGATGTAATTTTTATTTAAAATGTTTTTTAATTTTTTGAGTGCTCGTTCTCGAACAATAGCAAAAAACTACTCCTATTAAAGAATTAAAATAAAATAAAAGGTTAAGCTGCTAAATTATAGGATTTTTTAACATAATTTGAATTTGAAATGGAAAGATATTTTGTCCAAACCATAGTTAAATACCTTTATTTACCCTATTAAATCTAAAACATTGGTTTTAAGGAGGGCCAAGTGTCATTCATCCAAATAAGAACTTGAGAAATGGAGACACTAGGTAATGGAGAAGAGCCCAATCCCATTTTTCCTATCCACCTATTATATATATTACAGATACATTACTCTTGTCAAATTTAGTTATTGGAGAAAAAACAATTTTTCATAACTTCTTGATCTGATCTACAAAGACGAGGCGTTCGATTATTATAAAAGTGAGATTGCAACATTGTTATTTTCTTGAAATGTATTATGTATGTCGAAGAACACAACATAAATAAGCTGTAGTGACTAGAAGAAATTTTTTTCTGTCTTAACCCAGACTTAAAATGAAATCGGGTGCGGATAGCATTAATTTCAACCCGAATGTACAATATTCTTTGTTTATATCTCAACCTCATGAATAAAACAGATCAGCATAATTCACTTTTGTTTTGAAAAATGAAATCAGAAAAGATGCTGTAGCTTGAAGTCCATATAATACTATCCGTACCAAGAGAAGAGAAGAAGGGATGATGTACCAAAGAGAAATCTAGATTGTTCTCCAACTTTTAGTTTACAGATTGACTTTGCTTTATCTGGGTTGGAATAAATACTTTGCAAATATTCTACAGAGGAAATCACATGAAGAAAACGGGTTCTAGTAAGCACTGTTTCCCCTTATCATCAAGTGATTCTCACTAAGAGAAAATGGCCTCAAGCAACAAGAGAAAGGGTCAGTTTGCTACTTCGAAAGGTCATATATCATCTCAAATAAACCTTGTTATTTTATAGAGAAGATTGTACAGTACTCCACAAGTCCAATTGTATGTCATTGATTAACTTGAAACAAAATTTAATTAAGTAAAAATAAAGACATTTGAAATTTACAGTTTAAAATATATATAATATACGCGCGGTTACAAAGCTTGTGAAAGTAGTGGTTTTAAACCTATCATATCAGTTGTGTGTGTAAACTTTTTTGCATTAGTGAGAGAAGTTTTTAAATTTATAAATATTATTACGTTTTTTTAAAGAAAAAGATTAATAATATAATTCTGTCAATTTTCATAGAAACTAAGAGAGTATCATATGATTTTGTCTTTTTTCTTCTCTCTCTCTCACTCTTGCAAAGGCAAGGAAAGGGGGAGGGGATGTGGCACATGCAGAAGATCAAATATATACTTTAGCTCTTTAAGTAAAAAGGCATAAAGGCATCGTGGAGACGCTAGGACTCGACCTTGCTATTGCCAATTAATTCATCATGATGTATATGAATCCATCCGTTAGTTTCGTCGTCACCACTTCGTTATCTATATATAGAGGTATAGAGGAATATTCGATGAATTAATATCCAATTATGAGTAAATCCACGACTCATTCATTTCTTTGTAAATCATCATAGTTAAGGGAAGAAACATTTTGAACAAACAAGTAACTACTTCCGTCCCATTTATTTGAATATATTTGTTTATGTACCAAATTTATAAAATAAATGAGAACTTTTAATGTGCACGTGCTCATACGCACACATGCACATATTGTACACAAATATTTGTACGCGTGGTGGTGAGAGTTCTCAACAAATCATCTGCATAAGGTAAAATAGTAATGCAAAAATTAAATAGCATAAAAAAATATTTTATATTATTTTGGGTGGACTAAAAAGAAAATTGTATGTAATGGAGAGATGAAGTACTACTACTCGTTCTGTTCTCAATCTGTACATACAATAAATATTTTCCTTCCTTTAACGTTTAGAGAAATGTTTTCTACCTATTTGTTCTAAATAAATGGGTGTTTAAACGACATTGCAACAACGAAGGTTGCACTTGGCATATAGAGAAATAGCACATATATGTTAGCAAGAACAAGATTCAAACTCTCTATACTGGAATTAACAAGCAACTAGTGAAGAAAGGTGTAGAGGGAGACTGAAGGAAAGACAACTAAAGACAGAGTTTCGTTGTTTTCCTAAGTCAGAAGTTGAGAGAATCACTCTCCCATGTGTTGGTCAAAAGATGATACAAGATTATGACACGTGGAGCTCTATCTGAACCATTTATACTTAATGAAATACAGCTGAAAATGAGCTAAAGTTCTAGAAGACTAAAGCATGTGATGGTCATGTGACCAAGGGACCTAAGTGTAGATTTTTATTTCAGTACATGTAATTGTAAATATACAGACATAATTTGTTACAACATAGAAAATTAGAAATGGACAAGTGTCCAATAGGTTAATATTAAAAGATTCTTTTACATTGTATAAATAGAATGTGCACTGAATACATTGGAGGACAAGTAATACAGAAGATATTTTTCCAAGATTTTTCTTGTCTTTCATGATATCAGAGCAGTGTTTCCAATCTTTAACCTTCAAATCTCATATCCAATCGTTAAGTTTCCAATAGCTCCCAACTCTCCTGAAACCCAAGTTTCCAAGTCTGATACTGGAGCTAAATTTGTTGGTGTTTCCACCCTTACTCAATCATCTCCTATCATTGATTCTTCACACACATATTACCTTCACCCATCTAATTCTCCTAGTATGAATCTCATAACCTCTGTCTTTGATGGAAAAGGTTTTGGAGGTCGAAGAAGAGCAGTTGTGATTGCTTTATCAGCCAACAATAAACTTGACTTCATTGATGGGTCACTTCTAATGCCTGAATCTGATTCAGATCTGTTCAAATCATGGAGTCGTTGTAATGACATGGTTCTTTCATGGTTTCTAAATTCTCTTTCAAAATAGATCGCTGAAAGTGTTCTCTATTCTCGTAGCTCAAAGGATCTTTGGAGTGACCTACAAGAAAGGTTTGGTCAAGCAAATGGAGCTCAACTTTTCCAGCTTCAAAAGGAGCTAAGCGGTTTGAATCAAGGTAACTCTTCTGTTGCTACCTATTTCACTAAGATGAAGGTTTTATGGGATGAATTTGATTCTTTGAACACCTACTCTAACTGTGTCGGTAAGTGTGATCGTGGAGCAAAAACAAAGATTGAAAAGGCTTACCAGGATCAAAGACTCATGCAGTTTCTAATGGGTCTTAATGACTCTTTCTTGGGAGTAAGGAGTAACATCCTCATGTATTCTCCTTTGCCTATAATTGGACAAGCTTATTCACTTGTTATTCAGGATGAAAGGCAACGAGAACTCCTTCATGTCCCAGCTTATCCAGTAGAATCTGCCTCTTTTAATGTCACAAGTCAAAATTTCAATCAAAACTATGCACCCAAAAGAAATAACCAGTTAGAGTATAAGAGATTTAATTCTGATAAGAAAAACTCACTCACTTGTGCTTACCGTAAGAAGCCAGTGCATGGCATTCATAAATGTTATAGAATCCATGGTTTTCCACCTGATTTCAAGTTTACTAAGGTAATGCTCATGGAAATGCAGTTTATTCATCTGAGCAGAATGATGCAAAAAATGGAGTTAGTATTGAACAAATTTTGGAAACCAATAAGCTTCTTACCCAGGAGCACTTGTCACAGATTGCTCTCTATATTCAGAATGCCAAGATTGATCCAGCTGCTGGAACCTCCTCTGACTCTATAGTCAATGTCAACTGTGTTGTATAATCCTTTCTCTAGATTTATTAAAATCATTTGTTTATCATTCTTGGGTATTGGACAGTGGTGCTTCAGAACATATGGCCTATGATCATTCTATTTTGCATAACCTAAAAGCCTTGTCTTCACCCTTACTTGTCAATCTCCCTAATTCCTTTAAGGTCAATGTCACTCATTCAGGATCTGTTGCTCTATTTCCTAATCTAATTCTTATTAATGGTTTGCTTGTTCCATCTTTTAAGTTTAACCTCCTGTCTGTTCAAAAGTTATGTAAACAGTTGAACTGTACACTTGTTTTTAACTCCAATACCTGCATTTTACAGGGCCCTTCAATGAAGAGGCCTCTGGATCTTGGTGAAGCAAAAGGGGGGGATCTACATTCTGCACTCAAGCCACTCTACTTCAAAATCAAAGAAGTCATCAATCTTTAATGATAGTCTTATTTCTCCAAGGAACATAGGCAATGTTAGAAAAGTTCCAGTTGGTTCTTCCTGTTTTACTTCAGTTGATGTAAGAGAAAAACTATGGCATTATAGACTAGGCCATTTACCTCTATCTAATATGAAGAATATTAGTTCTATTCCTACTGAAGCTTATTCTAAATTTTCATCTCCTTGTCCCATATGTCCTCTAGTTAGGAAACACAAACTCTCTTTCCCTTTAAGCACTATTTCTACCAAGAATATATTTGAACTTATTCATGTAGATACTTGGGGACCTTACAATACCCCTACCTATGATGGTTTCAGATACTTTCTTACTATAGTAGATCACTATAGTAGAGGTACTTGGATTTTTCTATTGGCAAACAAATCTAATGTTTTTCCAGTTCTTAAATCTTTCTTGGCCATGGTAGAGAGGAATTTAATAAACAAGTGAAAATTGTAAGAACAGACAATGCATTTGAATTAGGAACAGGCAAAGTTCAAGAAGATTTTTTCTTATCCAAAGGCATTCTCCATCAGACTTCTTGTGCTGGAACTCCACAACAAAATGGAATTGTGGATAGAAAGCACAAGCATCTTTTGGAGACTGCCAGGGCTCTTTTATTTCAGCCTCATTTGCCTATTTTATTTTGGGGAGATTGCATCCTTACATCTACATATTTGCTCAACAGATTTCCTTCCAAAGTCATTCACAATAAAACTCCCTATGAGATACTTTTCGGCATTGTTCCTTCTTATTCTAATCTCAAAAGTTTTGGTTGTTTGTGTTATGAAACATTTTCTCCTATTCATAACACTAAATTTGACCCTAGAGCAATTGTTTGTATTTTTATTGGTTATCCACGTGGAAAAAAAGGTTATATATTATTAAATATTCAATCCAACAAAGTCTTCATTTCAAGAAATATTGTCTTTCATGAAAATCATTTTCCTTTTGCACAGATTTCGTCTCAACAGTCTACATCTCCTATTTTTCCATCTAATCCTAATCCTGCTATCATATGCCCCTCGCAGAGTTACCCTACTCAATCACTACCCACTACTCCAAAACCCCCATATCCCACCAATTCTCACTCACCCTCAGTCTCTCCTGATTATTCTGTTATCTCAGACCCCTCTCCCAGTTCATCAAACTCTTCCCCTGTTCCTTCTTCTCCCAATACTCCTTTCCTGTTTATAACCCTTCCCCCTCCCCTGTTTCATCATATCACAAACCCTCTAGAATACTTCGCAGACCAACTTATTTAGATGACTTCATTTGTGATTTAGTACAAGTTGGTAAAGTTATAGATACTTGTTTTTTATCACCAGCCACTCCACATATTTTTTCTTTTTCTGCCTTGTCTATTTCCAAACAGAATTTACTCACCTCATTGTCCAATGTCCGAGAGCCTACCAGTTACAAGCAAGCTGCTATGCATCCTGGATGGCAAGCTGCTATGGCCAAAGAGACTGATGCTTTGGTCCTCAATGACACCTAGGATGTTGTTCCACTGCCTCCAGGTAAAAAGGCTCTACCTTTGGTTTACAAAGTTAAACACAATGAAGAAGTGTGTATGAAATTTCCCTCTAGAATTGAACCCCCTAGCCCAAATCATGTCAGTCATCTCAAGAAATCCGTTTATGGTCTACGTCAAGCTTATCGGCAATGGTACGCCAAGTTGGCTGCAGCTTTAAGTTTCAAAGGTTTCACTCATTCTTTAAACGACTACTCATTATTTTTCAAAAAGAAGGAGTCATCTGTTTCTATTGTTGCAGTTTACGTGGACAACATCTTGCTTACAGGAAATGATACTAGTGAACTGAATGCTTTAAAAGTTTTTCTGGATCAAGAATTAAAAGTCAAGGATCTAGGAAACTTACATTATGTTTTAGGGATGAAAATTCTGAGAGAGCCTCATGGTTTGATCCTTTCACAGCAAAAGTTCACTCTTGATTTAATAGAAGAGTTTGATTCTGCTCATTTATCTCGGGTCTCTTCTCCACTCGATCCCTCTGTAAAACTTAGAGTAGATGAAGGCCCTTCCATTCCTGATGCAACTCTTTATTTAACTCACATAAGACCCGATCTTTCCTTTATTGCTCAACACCTCTCCCAGTTTATGCAAGACCCTCGTCAACCCCATTTAGACTCTGCACTTCTTCGTTATCTTCAAAATGATCCAGGTCTTGGTTTATTTATGTCTTCTTATCCGTCTCTTCAACTTCTTGCCTTTTGTGATTTTTATTAGGGAACATGCCCTGAATCGCGTCGATCTGTCAGCGGCTTTTATATTTCTCTTGGTTCATCTCCTATCTCGTGGAAATCAAAAAGGCAAACTTTAATTTCTTTTAGCTCCGCTGAAGCAGAATATTGCTCAATGCGCCGTGTGGTCGCAGAACTCACTTGGCTCCTCCGATTGTTTGATGATCTTTCAGTTCCGATTCCTCTTCCTATACCACTTCACTCCGATAGCCAGGTGGCGATTCACATCGCCAAAATCCCGTGTTTCATGAGAGAACGAAACACGTGGGAATTGACTGCCATTTTGTTCGAGAGCAGTTCCTTGCGGGGCTAATTTCACTCTTCTTTGTTCGATCATCTTCACAGTTACCGGATCTCTTCACTAAATCCTTATCAGGTCCTTCTCATCATCTTCTTTTGGGCAAGTTGGGGGTACTTTCAGCCCCCTCCAACTTGAAAGGGGGGGGGGGGGGGGGGAGGGTGTTAGCAAGAATAAGATTCAAACTCTCTCTACTGGAATTAACAAGAAAATGGTGAAGAAAAGTCTGGAGGGAGACGAAGAAAAGACAACTAAAGACAGAGTTTCACTGTTTTCCTAAGTCAGAAGTTGAGAGAATCACTCTCCTATGTGTTGGTCAAAAGATGATACAAGATTATGACACATGGAGCTCTATCTAGCCATTTATACTTAATGAAATATAGTTGGAAATGAGCTAAGGTTCTAGAAGACTAAAGCATGTGACGGTCATGTGACCAAGGGACCTAAGTGTAGATTTTTATTTCAATACATGTAATTGTAAATATACTGACATAGTTTGTTACAGCCTAAGAAATTAGAAATGGACAAGTGTCCAATAGGTTAAAATCAAAAGATTCTTTTACATTTGTATAAATAGAATGTACAGTGAATACATTGGAGGACAAGTAATACAGAAGATATTTTTCCAAGCTTTTTCTTGTCTTTCAATATAAGATTTTATCGGGGCATATATTGAGTAAGAGATAAAATAGCGCTGAGATAGAGATACAAGTTTTATATTCTTTGATTTTATTGTGGAGTCAAGTAGGAGATATTGTTTCTCTATATTTCCAATTAAAAAGGTGACGATTGAGGTGAATGTATCTTAACCTACAAGCCGAAGAGAGGTGCATTAGCACAGAAGTATATAGTTAAATATCTATGAAGACGTCATTTATCCAGACTTTTTGATTTTTTATATCGGAATGAAGTTATAGATAATATCACATAAAAATCAGTTCTAAGAAAACTTGAAGGTTATAGTAAATTGTTGTGTTTGTTTTACAAAATGATTGTTATAGAAATTAAGAATTAGTAAATGAATTATCATGCAAAGAGTAGTGATGTATTAGACTTTTAAGGGTTATATATGACGCCAAAATCAAGATCAGTTTACTAACTTCTACTAAGAACTCCTACTAATGCTGCTCATTTTTTTTTTGTTTCATAAGCAGGAAGCTCTACAATAAAGTAATGTTAATTAATCAGGATAATTTGTTTAGTAGTCATTTATAATTGCGATTTTAGTAGTCAAGATCAAATATATTATACACATCTTTATTTTAAAACTATAAGATCCAACAAAATCTTCTTGTATATTTAAATTCATGTAAAGGGACTTACGCGATGCTTTCACCACTACCTTTCTTGTTGCTTTTTTGGGATTAGCTAGCTTTGATTCTTTTACAAAAGAGAATTTTAGGAGCATAAAGGCATGTCTGGGACGCTACGAATTGATCTCGTAAACTTTAATGTTAATAATGGACAAAATTCCTCTCATCAAGTAGCTAGCATCAGATTGTATATATCAAAAAGAAGATATATAGATCTTGAATCATGTCCTGTCTATGAATGGACTCAGATCATGTGTCGCACCTACGTTATAGCAGAATCTCACCAAAAATACTACTATGAACTTTAGCATAAATCTCAAATGACACAAATCCAACCAATTTGAGAATCAAATGAATTTTTTTCTCTTCTTATTTATTTTTACTGGCCTTTTAGGTATAAGTAACGTCCAATATCCTGGGTCCGGATTTGCTCCATTGATATGTGCTCCATTAAATATCAATATAGTCTTAAGTGACATAGAAGATTGAGATTTCATGTTTTACTTTTGGTTAAAATTTTACTAATGATAAGTTAATAATATTATAAAAAAATATATGGGATTAATTAATTAGGAAAAAAATTGGGAGGAAAATAATTATTTTATCTTAAAATTAAAAAAAATGTGTTACTCATAGTATCTTTAATTATCAAACATTTTATCCTTATACGTATTCAAAGTTTTATCCACAAAAAAATTATGCAAATTACTCAACTTTCACTCATCAATTAAACAATATCTTTCTTTAAGTTATGATTCGTTTATTCAACTTATTGTGGATGAATATTTACCTGTTCAGTTGCTTATAAAATAATAATTAAAATGTAGTACACCTGATTCAAAATGCCATAACGTTGTTTGATCTCACTAGTAAAAATATGTTTGGCTTCCATTGCTGACATAGGCCTAGCGTGCAGGTTATTTATATTTTTTAATTTGTTTGCTTGAAATTCTCCTTTCAACATTATTGTATTAAATTCTTGAATTTGAATAGAAAGATTAAGCTTTTTAATTTTAAAGATAAACTTTTGAATTTGTATTGAAGATAATATAAGTAACACGTTTTTTTTTTTAATTTTAAGATAAAATAATTATTTTCCTCCCAATTTTTTTCCTAATTAATTAATCCCATATTTTTTTACAATATTATTAACTTATCATTAGTAAGATTTTAATCAAAAGTAAAAAATGCAATCTCAATCTTTCAAGTCACTTAGTCCATGTGTCAATCATCCAAGGCTGTATTGATATTTAATGGAGCATCAATGGAGCAAATCCGGACCATCCCAATATCCTCATTGTTCACCTCTAACTTCGACCTATATCAATTTCAGTTGCCCTACAAATTTTTCATAAAGAGAGAAAGTTCAAATTTGTCCTTGAACTATATCTAATTCACTAGATTTGTCATTCATTAATAATTTGAATCAAATATATCTTTGTCTATACAATTGGCTTAAATATCCCTTTATTTAGTAATAGAGAAATCTTTCAAATACATGAATCTTTTATATAAGGAAAATTGTCAAATTTGCTTTCGAGCTATGTGAAATGGTAGAAATTCGACCTTGAACTCGGCAAAAGGATCAAAAATGATTTTTTCCACACATTGTCTCTCACCTCCTAAAATCAATCACTACCACGATAATTAATTATCTCCGCTCACAAAACATATGACCACATGTAGACTGTTGTTACTTCGATTCGCCACCATATATTTAACCCTTGTGACAGTCAACACAATGCTAAGAAAAACTACGCTATTGAAACAATCCTTCTCATGCCTTCATCTTAAAACTTTTTGCAGTCACTATTTTACCTCCCCCAAAAGTTTATCGGGCCTCGACCAGCTTGACCGCCAGAATAATGTGGCAAATAAACATCTAAGTACTCTGTACTTATATTTATTTTAGTGATGTGAGGATGATGCGAAGATATGATATTGGTGATGATGAATTAGCGTCAATGGAGTACTAGTATAGGTGAAAATAAATTTTGGTGGTGTAACTGGTCAATGTTTGAGAATCATTTAAATTGATTTAAATACTTGACAGTGGATAGTATTGACCGCACTGATAAACACTGACTCCTAGCTGGAATCTTAGCTGGATTAACTGGAGCTGAAGAGGTCTTCGCGGGAAGAAGTCTTAGCTGGAAGCTGGAATTGAAGAAGAGTTAGTCGGAGCTGAAGAACTTACCAGACGCTTCTAGTCACTTCTAGAAGCTAAGTAAGTTAAGTTAGTTAGGAATTAGTTAGAGTTAGTTAGAAGATATTTTAGCTAAGTAGTTATTTGTCTATAAATAGATGTCTTAGCTTAGCTTTGTAAACTTGAGTTCTCTTTTCATTTTCAATGAAGTTGAACGCTCCTAGAATTCTCTTTTTCCTCTCTCTAATTTCATGCTCATAGCTGCAAACTTGACATGGTATCAGAGCCCAGGATCAGGACATGTGCATAGTAGCTTTGTGAATTTTACTTCTACATTGATTGTTAATTTTTCTGTGAGATCAGTTTAGCAATTTGTTTTTCCCCAATTTGCTGTGAAAATTTTCAATTAGGGCTTCGAAATCTAGTTGAAATGGCACATCAAAATAGTATAGCTTCATCGAGTGACAGTGTGATTGATCACAATCACCCACTCTTTTTGCACCCATCCGATACTCAGGTGCACATTTGACCTCAATTCAGTTGTGAGGAACTGAGAATTACACATTATGGAGTCGTGCTAGGCGCATAGCCCTAAGAGTAAACTAGGCTTCAGTGATGGAATTGTAAGAAGGATAGTTATGATGAGACTTTACATGAACAATGAGAAAGGTGTAATGCTTTTATTCTAAGATGGATCATGAATACATTAACTAAAGATCTATATAGCACAGTAGTATATGCATCAGATGCTTATCGTGCATGGATGAATCTGAAGGAAATATTTGATAAGATCAATGGTTCAAGGATCTATAATTTGCATCAGGAGATTGTGACTATAAAACAGGGCCTATCTTCAGTTACAAGCTATTACTCTAAGCTTAGGGGCCTATGGGATGAGTATGATGCTATGGTGCCCTTGCCATCCTGTGGTTGTAATGAATCAAAGGTGTATTCTCCTTATATGGAGCAACAGAGGTTGTATCAGTTCTTGATGGGTCTGAATGACTCCTTTGCACAAGCAAGGGGTCAGATTCTTATGATGACAACTGTTCCATCAGCTGATCAAGCTTATGTCATGATTATTCAGGATGAGAGTCAGAGAGCTAAACCAAATGAACCTGGTACAATAGAACTGGGAGGAAATGCAACAATGTACAAGAATAGGACTGATTCAAGCTATAATGCCAAGAATTCAGGATTTCAGGAAGCTAGAAATAATACAGCAGGTTATAGAAATAAGAATGGAACAGGCTATAACAGTGGCTACAACAATAACAATAGGGGTTCAAACAACAATTATAGACAGAATAAGATGAACAAATGGTGTGACTTCTGTAGAACTAAAGGGCACACTAGGGAAGAATGTTATAAAAGGAAGAGAATGATGGGATCCAATAATATGTTAGCAAATAATGCTCAGGCTTGTGATTTTGACAGTAATGCAGAACACAAGGAGAACACAAATCCAAATACTGCAGTGCTCTTCTTTACTCAGGAATGTGTGCAACAAATTCTGCAGATCCTGAATGGTGGAATGAATTCCCAAAATGAGAATGCAGCAACACCAAATGTGACAGGTACAGTTTTGTCACTCATGAGTATTGTCACAGGAAGTAGGTGGATTGTTGATATTGGTGCTTCTAATCACATGATCTCATGTTTAGATATGTTTCATGCTCCTAGAAGATTACATACAGTGAAACAAGTACACTTACCCACTGGTGAACTAATTACAATTACACACACTGGCTCTTGCTACTTATTTGAGGACAAAATGATTCATGATGTGTTATATGTTCCTGATTTCAAATACAACTTGTTGTCATTTTCTAGACTTACCAAGGATACGGGTTATACCATCACCTTCTTTCCTATCACTGAGTGTTTCAGAACACCTGGAATGGGATGGTGAAGGGGATTGGTAGAGTGGAGCATGGACTGTACATACTTGACACTAAAGTAATTCTGCAAAAGGAGCATGCCCAGTCAAGAGTTAACTCAAATCTAGTTGTAAATAGAATCAATGGCCAGCTATGGCATAGAAGGTTAGGACATGTGCCATTTGATGTTCTTAGACACTTTTCTGCTTTCAAGAACACTAGAGTTGATAATTGTACTGAGCACTGTGATGTATGTCCTGTACCCAAGCAGGCAAGACTGCCCTTTCAGCTGAGTATAAATAAAAGTAATGCAATTTGTGACTTGATCCATGCAGATGTGTGGGGTCCTTTTAGAGTTCCTACTCATGATCATAAATATTATTTCCTCACATTAGTAGATGATTACAGCAGGTATACCTAGGTGTGCTTGATGAATACTAAAGATGAATTAGTAGTGGTATTAAGAAATTTCCTTAAGCTGATTAAGAACAAGTTTTCCACTACTGTAAAGACATTGAGAACAGATAATGGTGGTGAGTTCTTTAATGCTCAAGTTAGAGACCTACTGACCTTAAAAGGCACCACTCATCAGAGCTCTTGCTCTTACACTCCACAGCAAAATGGAGTGGTTGAAAGGAGATATAGATACATTTTGGACACTGCTAGAAGCCTGAAGTTTCAGGCAGATATCCCTTTAAAATTTTGGGGTGACTGTGTGACTACAGCAGTATATATCATCAGTAGAATCCCTTCAAGGAATTTGCAAGGGAGTTCTTCTTTTGAATTACTATTTGGCAAAGCTCCTGCTATTGATACATGAGAATTTTTGGATGCTTGGGTTATGGTACTAATCTGAAAATGCATGACAAGTTCTCTCCAAGAGCAACTCCTTCAGTGCTCATGGGTTATTCTGCGCTTCAAAAGGGCTACAGAATGTATGATATCCAAAACAGATGTTTTTATGTCAGTCGAGATGATATCTTCAAGGAATATGTGTTTCATTTCAAACAACCACAACAGTCTGGTCCTGCTGTTTCCCTTGACATACCACAGTTTCTGGATGCTGAGCTTGAGCCTCCCATCTCTCCTTCTGTGCCACCTCCCTCAGATAACAATTCAGGTGGCATTGCACCTGCAGCTGAGCCTGCACCCCTCTAAAAATCCCTGCTATGCCAAACTCTCCAACACAGATACTAACCAAGTCTCATAGACAACCTAAAACACCTACTGGATGAATTATTATGTAGTGCCACAGAAGCCTCACAGCAATTGTGCTTATTCTATCTCATCACATCTGACTTCTACTCATTTCAAAGAAGGTTTTCAGCAGTGCCTGTCAGCTTATAATGCTGAAGTAGAACCTAGAAGTTACACAGAAGCCTCAAAGCATCCCAAATGGATTGAGGCCATGAAGCAGGAGATTCAGGCCCTAGAGGACAATAAGACATGGAGTTTGGTTCATCTAACTTATGGTAAAGTTCCAATTGGTTGCAGGTGGGTATACAAAATCAAATACAAAGCCAATGGAGAGGTGGAAAGGTACAAAGCAAGACTAGTTGCCAAAGGATGCACACAACAGGAAGGCATTCACTCCAAAGATACATTTTCTCTAGTGGCCAAGATGGTCACTGTTAGAACAGTTGTGGCTATTGCGGCTGAGCTTGGTTGGCCTTAATTTCAAATGGATGTGCACAATGCATTCCTTTAAGGTGATTTGTTTCAGGAAGTCTATATGACTGTGCCTCAAGGATTCTCTAAACAGGCTCCAAAGCAGGGGGAGTATTTGGTGTGTAGGCTGCACAAGTCCCTTTATAGCCTGAAGCAAGCTTCAAGGCAGTGGAATCTTAAATTGACTGAGGCTTTGCAGCAGATGCATTTTAGTCAGAGTCCTTTTGATTATTCTCTTTTTATTAAGAAGAAGGGTGCAGAGATGGTCATAGTCCTGATCTATGTTGATGATCTCATTATCACAGGGACCAACCTCAAACTCATTCAACACACCAGAACTGATCTGCAGAAGCACTTTAAGATGAATGACCTAGGGGAACTAAATTTTTTTCTTGGAATAGAGTTTGCCAGGTCCAGCAGAGGGATATACATTTGTCAAAGGAAATATGAATTAGAGTTGGTGTCAGAAATGGGGTTGGCTGGTGCTAAACCTGCAAGCATACCTTTGGAGGTCAACCAAAAGCTCACCTCATTAGAGTTTGATTAGGTGATCAAGAAGAATACTTCTGATGATCCACTTCTAGATGATATTAGTATATATCAAAGGCTAGTTGGTCGACTGCTTTATCTCACCATCACTAGGCCTGACATAGCCTTTGTTGTTCAATGCCTGAGTCAATTTATGCACAGTCCAAAGAAGTCTCATATGGAGGCTGCGCTTAGGGTGGTCAGGTACATTAAAGGTACTCCTGGACAGGGGTTGTTAATGCCTTCATCAGGCTCAGGAACACTGAAGGCCTATTGTGATGCAGACTGGGGAGCTTGTCTTCAAACCAGGAGGTCTGTCACAGGCTACTTGGTGTTCTATGGTGGAGCACTGATCTCCTGGAAATCAAAGAAGCAAGATACAGTGGCAAGAAGCTCAGCAGAGGCTGAGTTTAGGAGCATGACTAACACTGCTGCAGAGATCATTTGGCTTACTGGTGTGTTCAAAGAGTTGGGTATTGATATCTTGAAGCCTATTGAGATGGTGTGTGATAGTAAAGCTACCCTGCAGATAGCTGCTAATCCCATTTTCCATGAACGCACGAAATACATGGACATAGTTTGTCATTTCATCAGGGATTGGATCAGGAGGGGCTTGATCAGAACTACACATATGCCTACACTAGAGCAGACTGCAGATATCTTGACCAAAGGTCTAGGGAAGGCTCAGCATGATCATTTACTCTTCAAGCTTGGAGTGAAGAACCTGTTTCTTCCCTCCAGCTTGAGAGGGAGTATTGACCACACTGAACAACACTGACTCCTAGCTGAAGCCTTAGCTGGATTAACTGGAGCTGAAGAGGTCTTAGCTGGAAGAAGTCTTAGCTGGAAGCTGGAACTGAAGAAGAGTTGGTCGCAGCTGAAGAAGAACTTACCAGAAGCTTCTAGACACTTCTAGAAGCTAAGTAAGTTAAGTTAGTTAGGAATTAGTTAGAGTTAGTTAGAAGATATTTTAGCTAAGTAGTTATTTGTCTATAAATAGATGTCTTAGCTTAGCTTTGTAAACTTGAGTTCTCTTTTCATTTACAATGAAGTTGAAAGCTCCCAGAATTCTCTGTTTCCTCTCTCTAATTTCATGCTCATAGCTGCAAACTTGACAGATAGTTGCAGATAATTAGGGGATAGAGATCACCTGTTCGTTGAAGGGTTTAAGTGTGAAGAAAACGATGTTGTAGTTGCAAAAAGTACTTATTGTTCCATGTTCATGGGCAAATTTGCACCATTTTCCATAGTACAGGGCCAAATTTGACCTTTCTTCTTTATATAGAAGGTATTGGAAAGCTTTTGTAATTAGAGACTAAGGGCATATTTGACTAAACGTATAATTAATGGCAAGGGTAAATTTGACTCAAGCTACTGATGCATGATAAATTCAGCAAATTTTGTATATTTCAAGGTAAATTTGAACGGATTTATCATGTATTATTATTGTTGATAGCTGACTATTGTACATAGAGCTAGTTTAGGAGTTAATTGATAGTTAGTTGTAATTAATCAAAGTTGTATAGTTAGTTATGATAGAGTTAGTTAGGGGACCCACATGGTTAGTTAGTTAGTTGTTAGATAGTTAGTTAGTTGGCTTAACCTATAAGCTAACTAGTGTGTATATAAGGAAGTCATACTATGTATGCAAGCTAAGAAGAAAATTCCCAAAATATCTTCTCTCATTTACATTACTGATTGTTCCTAATTTGATCATGGTATCAGAGCTTCGAATCACAATCTGATTCAACCAAAGACTAACAACTACATTTGATCCAAATTCATTTTCACGACTTCAGCAATGGCTGCATCAGCTGCGATAGTAACCAGTGAAGAATTCATTGATGAGAAATACAATCACCCGCTGTATCTTCATCCATCTGATACTACAGGTTTGTCTTTAACCTCAGTTCAACTATCAGGAAGTGAAAATTACTCGCTATGGAGTAGATCTATGCTAATTTCTCTCCGAGCTAAGAGTAAACTAGGTTTTGTGCTTGGAACCTGTAAGAAAACTGATTATGATGAGAGGTATGGTGAGCAGTGGGAAAAGTGTAATGCATTTGTGCTTTCATGGATTATGAATACTCTGTCTAATGAATTACTTAGTGGAATAGTCTATGCATCCAGTGCTGCAGTAGTCTGGGCAGATCTGAAGGAACGTTTTGACAAAATTGATGGATCTAGGTTTTATCAAATTCATAGAGAGATATGTACAATCAATCAAAGCACAATGACAATTTCTGCTTATTTTTCGAAATTGAGATTGCTTTGGGATGAGTTTGATGCATTAGTGCATATGCCTTCATGTGATTGTGACAAATCCAAAATCTATGTAAAGCATATGAACTACCTGAGGTTGTTTGCCTTCCTTATGGGACTGAACGAGTCATATAACCAAGCACGCAGTCAGATATTAATGATGGATCCACTACCTAGTGTAAACAAAGCTTATGCTATGGTAATCTCTGAAGAGAGCCAAAGGAAGACAGCTGGTTCATACACAGGAGGGGATGCCATTGAGTCGACTGCACTTTATGCTGGCAAAGGAGGATTTCACCCTTATGGTAAGGGAAATCACAATCAGACTCAGAACAGAGGTGGTAACACTCAATCCGGTGGAAGAGGAAACTACAACAGCAAGGTCAAGAAGAACTGGAACTCCTACTGTGATATATGTGATATTAAAGGTCACACTAGAGAGGGATGCTTCAAAATCATAGGATATCCAGATAACTACAAAGGAAGAAGACTTCCACCTCCACCAGGTTATGGTGTGGCCAATCAGGCACAATTTGACACTGATGCATTTGATCCAGTAAGTGCAGGGCAGGTTCAAGGATCACAGGGCATGCAGGCACAAGGAATCCAAGGCTTACAAGAGCAGTACAGTCAAATTCTGAGGCTGTTAACCAGCAAAGAGAATACAGCAACTTCTAATGACATGGTGAACATGGCAGGTACCATTACATCACTTTTAACACACAATGATATCCCACTGACAAATTGGATAGTTGACTCAGGAGCTTCATGTCACATGACATCTGATAAAAGAAAATTAGAATCAGTGTGTCAAGGTAGGAGCACTAGTGGAAAAAAGGTACAGTTGCCTAATGGACAAACAACATCAGTAACACAATCTGGTAGTTGTAAGCTCATGACAGGACACACTATAGACAATGTGCTGGTAGTACCTGAATTCAAATATGATTTGTTATCAGTCTCCCAATTGACAAGACAGTTAAACTGCTCCATTACATTCTTTCCTAAGCTGTGTGTATTCCAGGACCTCTTAAGTGGGAAGGTGATGATGATTGGTAAAGAGAGGAATGGATTGTACCTTCTACCAGACCAAGTCACAAGAACTGATATGAAGAATAGAGCAGTAATGGCAGCACAAGAGCAATCTGCTAACACTGAAGAATGGCTATGGCATAGAAGACTTGGACATCCTTCAATAAAGGTTCTGCAGCACCTGAGTTTGGCTAAGAAGAGTAGAGATTCTAATAATGTCAATACAAATTGTGAGATATGCCCTATGGCAAAACAGACTAGATTGCCATTTCCTTTGAGTAATTCTAGATCTGCAAATGTGTTTGAGCTTATACATTTAGATGTTTGGGGACCCTACAAAACTGCTACCCATGCAGGTCACAGATTTTTTCTGACTATTGTGGATGATTTCTCCAGAATGACATGGCTATACTTGCTTAGATTGAAAAGTGATGTGGTTATTGTACTAAAAGGTTTCCTTACCATGGTGAAAACACAGTTTGCTTGTTGTGTCAAGAAGATCAGATCTGATAATGGCACAGAATTCTTCAATAAAGAATGTAGTACTTTGTTTGCATCACTAGGAATTTTGCATCAGAGTAGTTGCCCACACACTCCACAACAGAATGGAGTGGTGGAGAGAAAACACAGACAGATTTTAGAAGTAGCTAGAGCTTTGAGATTCCAGGGACATCTTCCCATCAGATTTTGGGGAGAATGTGTTCTTACTGCTGTATACTTAATAAATGTGTTACCCACACAGGTTCTCAAAGGTAGGTCACCACATGAAATGTTCCATGGGCATAGAGCCAAGTTAGATCACCTCAGAACAATAGGTTGTTTGTGCTATGCCACTAGAGTGCCAAAGGGAGATAAGTTTGCCTCCAGAGCCATGGCATGTGTAATGTTGGGTTATTCTATGACCCAAAAGGGCTATATCGTGTATGATCTTACTGCAAGGAAGCTGTTTGTAAGCAGGGATGTTACATTTAGGGAAGAAATATTCCCTTTTAAGGTAGCAAAGGAGAAGAGAGTGCCTTTGTTCCCTGCTCACACTAATCCACCTGATTTGCCTGACTTCCACACTGAAGCTATACTAGAGCTGCAAGAACTCACTTTAGATGAGGATATGACTGCTGATTCAGCACCAAACCCAAATGCAGGGGAACAGGAGCATGAAATTTGTGACACACCCACACTAAATGAATCTGCATCCAACTCAGATAAAGATGACATCATACCTCCAGACATATCTCAAAATTCTCAGACTGTTGATCATCATCCTGCCATGCCACCACCTCTCCCACCTATGCAAAACATCAACTCACAGACCACTAGACCTTCCAGAGCATCTAATCCTCCCACTTGGCTGAAGGACTATGTGACTACCATCAAAGGCTCTACTCACCCTCATTCCTTGGCCAATTACATATCATATGATCATTTACCTACTGCATATCAAGCCTACTTGAGCAAGTTTTCAACTGAAATAGAGCCCAGATCCTATGAACAAGCAGTCAAGGATCCCAGGTGGGTGGAGGCAATGAAACAAGAAGTGCAGGCCTTAGAGGATAATGGTACCTGGAAGCTAGTAAGATTACCTGCAGGGAAGAAGGCCATTGGATGCAAATGGGTGTTTAAAATAAAGTACAAAACAGATGGGGAAATAGAAAGGTTTAAAGCAAGGCTTGTAGCCAAGGGCTATAGCCAAACTGAAGGGATTGACTACCAGGAGACATTCTCTCCTGTGGTCAAAATGGTGACTGTCAGATCCATTATTGCCATAGCTGCAGCTAAACAGTGGACAATCTATCAGATGGATGTGTTCAATGCCTTCTTGCAAGGCGACCTGTTAGAAGAAGTGTATATGGAGTTGCCTAAAGGTTTCCACAGTCAAGAGAAAAACACCGTGTGCAGGCTGATTAAGTCTCTCTATGGCCTCAAGCAGGCTTCTAGACAATGGAATGCAAAGCTCACAGATGCTCTGTTGAAATCAGGATATGCACAGAGTCATTTAGACTATTCATTGTTCACCAAAAGAAGAGGAGACAAGCTGGTCATCATTCTGGTATATGTAGATGACCTGCTTCTCACAGGGAATGATCATATTCTGATTCAGGAAACCAAGCAGGTGCTATAAGACAACTTTAAGATTAAAGATTTGGGAGAGCTAAAGTTTTTTCTTGGAATTGAGTTCAGCAGATCAAGTAAAGGCATTTTGATGAATCAAAGGAAATATGCACTGGAATTAATCTCTGAGGCTGGCTTGTCAGGTGCTAGGCCAGCCTTGACCCCCTTGGAGTGCAATATGAAGTTAACTACAGTGGAATATGAGCAAGTCCATGGAGATGCTGTGTTGGATGATGTAGGTAGATATCAGAGAATTGTAGGGAAATTGCTTTGCTTTACTTAACCACCACAAGGCCGGACATAGCATTTGCTGTTCAGACTTTGAGCCAATTCATGCAACAACCTAAGCAATCCCATTGGAATGCAGCACTTAGGGTGATCAGATACATCAAAACTGAGCCTGGTCTGGGACTGCTTATGTCTGCAGAAAGATCATTGCAGCTGAGAGGATATTGTGATGCAGATTGGGCTGCCTGTCCTAACACTCGAAGGTCTGTCACTGGTTACTTGTTACAGTTTGGGAACTCTCTTATATCATGGAAATCAAAGAAGCAACACACTGTCTCAAGGAGTTCTGCAGAGGCAGAATATAGGAGCCTGGCTTCTTTAACTGCAGAGGTAGTTTGGGTAACTAATATGTACAAGGAACTAGGTATTCGACTAGAAGGAACTGTTGAAGTATATTGTGACAGCAAAGCTGCAATCCAAATTGCAGCAAACCCTGTGTTTCACGAGAGAACTAAACACATTGAGATCGATTGCCATTTCATTAGAGAAAGGATACAACAAGGCTTGATCAAGACACTCTACATTAATACAAAGGAGCAACTTGCAGACATCTTCACCAAGGCTTTAGGTCGACTACAACATGAGTATCTACTGTCCAAGCTTGGAGTGTTGAATGTGTTCAATATGTCCAGCTTGAGGGGGAGTATTGTTGATAGCTGACTATTGTACATAGAGCTAGTTTAGGAGTTAATTGATAGTTAGTTGTAATTAATCAAAGTTGTATAGTTAGTTATGATAGAGTTAGTTAGGGGACCCACATGGTTAGTTAGTTAGTTGTTAGATAGTTAGTTAGTTGGCTTAACCTATAAGCTAACTAGTGTGTATATAAGGAAGTCATACTATGTAGGCAAGCTAAGAAGAAAATTCCCAAAATATCTTCTCTCATTTACATTACTGATTGTTCCTAATTTGATCAATTATATTATTTATTTGTCGTAACATCATTTTGCCATACCATCGAATAAATATTCGGACCATCAATGTAGACTGTGGTCCAACTGTATGTAGAAGGCAAAAGAAATAAATTAAACTTTACCGTATATAAGCCTTTGCAACGATCATTCTACAATCGTGTATCTTCTCCACAAAAGGACAAGATGCATGAGATAATATGTGGCCTTTCGAAGTAGCAACCAACCTTTTTACCCCTTTCTTGGTTAAGGCCCTTTTCTCTTTGTGAGAATCATTTGATGATAAGAAGACACTATTTGGAATATTTGATAAGGATTTATTCCAATCCAGCTAAATTAGTAAAGTCAATTTGTAATGTTATCTTAGATACCTCTTTTGTACCTCGCCTTCGTCTTCTCTTGGTACGTACGGATAATATTATGGACTTTATGCAACAACTAGCATGTTTATGAGGATATCGATCTCATCTTTCATTTTCCCAAGTCAAAATTAAGATGCCTTTATGTTTTATGGGATTTAAGAATAACTTAAAATAATTTTAAAAATATTGAATATTTAGTAGTTTCCTTTTGTGCAAAAAGACGGTTATATATCTTTCTATATTTAATAACATTTCAATTTTAAAATTTTCTTTCTCAAATGAGTATATGGGATGAGTTATAACCATATAAACTTATTTGATTTGTTTTAGATCATAAGTTATAAATATTTTTATTTAATTTTAAACTCTATATCTTATCAAACATCGCCTTCAGAGAAAGTGAGACAGAGGGAAAGACATATATTTGAGAATGTGTCGATGGTCGTAATCTCCTCATGTTACTTTTAGGACTAACTTAAACGTGATAAATTTAGCAACTCATAATTAAAAAGGAGGAATGGGTCCTTTTGACAAATATTACTGCACATGATCAAGGAATAATTTGCATATATGCACCGACTAATATTCCTATTTCTAATCCTTTCATATCACTTTAATCCTTATATATATCTCCAACAAGTTCAGGTTCTATAGCAAGTCAAACCTCAAGCTCAGCAGAGCCAGCTTTTCTCGACTGGGCTTTAGAAAACTTCTTTTCTTTCAGTTACACACATTTTCACAAAGTAAAAGACCATCCAATTATCTTTGCTACAATACTCTAGCCAAATCATCGATTATATAGTTTCTCGAGGTCTAAACATGGATAAGGTTATGAAGTTAGGAGCAGAGAATCCAGTGGTGATTTTTAGCAAAAGTAGTTGTTGCATGTCTCATAGCATTGAAACCCTAATCCGAAGTTTTGGAGCAAATCCTACAATTTATGAACTTGATAGAATTCCAAATGGGAGGCAATTGGAGAATGCATTGGTTGAATTACTAGGGTGTCAACCAATTGTACCAGCTGTGTTTATTGGTAAAGAGTTTGTAGGTGGTTCTAATGAGATTATGAGTCTTAATATTAGAGGCAAGCTCAAACAGTTGCTATTAAAGGCTAATGCAATTTGGATATAGTGATCAATTTACTAGCTAGTTAGCAATTGCTTATTGAGTCTTTAGTATAATCTTTGGTCGATTGTTTGTTTTTATGATGATCACCAGTACTTATAGTTTTTAGTTTTATGTACTACAATAAAGATATGCTTTTCACCATATAGTAACTCAACTTTGTTGCATTACTAAAAAGCTTATTCTAATGTGGATCCTAGCATAATTGTCAGCTTACAGTTAATGGAAGTAATAAAATATTGGTAACAAGTCTTGCAGACAAGACTTTTTTCTAAATCGATCTTATGAGTACTTTTTGTTGGCGTTTTATTAAACTTTCAGCTACGGAAATATCATTAATCACTACTAAAAAAAAATCCTTTTAGGCACTTTTCTTTTTTTGTTTCTTGCATGGCAAAACCAAGCATAAAGTCTGCAAAATTCTACTTGATTAGCCACGATTCGACTCAATAAACTTGACAATCTATTCGAGACTACCTGATGCAACTTGCCAACTCTATTTATCCGGAGTCTCCAAATTACGTGGCATAGATATCTACAAGGGTCATCAATAAAAAATAAACTCATTTTTTGTTTATTATGATTTATAGACATTTACCCATATGTCTATTACTTTTTATAGCCATTCAGTTTGATAAAACACCCACCATCTTAATTACATATTTTGGGGGAGATGATGGATCATGGCTGATTTTATAGAATTTATCTTTCTAATTAATTTGAATTTATCACAAATACCTTAACTCTATCTTTAATTACATGATTTTCTCCTACTCTAGCGCAAAAATTCAATCAGTAAAAAAGTAAAAAGTTACTGATATCTATACACGCTAACTATTTATCTTAATTATCTTAATTAAATACAATTATATCAAATAACTATCCTCTAAAGGTATCATAACTATCAATCATTTTTTACAAGGTTAAAATAAATCAATATAAAATATCATGCAATTCGGGGAGAAAATGTCTTAGCATTCATTGATAGATGTAATCACACACTTCTTTTGAGCTCGCCACCAAGCTTCAACAACAAGCATGGTCTAGCTATGCTCGTAGACACATTGCTGCATATTTTTGTCAATTATACATTGCATATTTATTATTTTAAAATATAATACATATTGGTATTATTATACATAGAATATTTTATTGATACAACTGTAATATACTCTGCATATTTATGATATATTATTTCAATATATAATATATTGGTATTACTATTATACATAAAATATTGTGTTAATACAAGTGTAATATATTCTGCATAGTTATAATAACTATGTCTTATGTTGTGAGTATTTTCTTTATATCACTTTCATTTATCTGGTAGAAGTATGCGTTGGTATATGTTCACTATGTCTGAATTGTATATCAGATGCATATCATTGATATATCATATAAATAACAAAACAATATTGACAATGAGGTAATATTGTAAAATAAGTGCATACAACTAAGTTTTAGCTAATATATTATTTGTATATTCTGTGCATACTGTTTGTGAAGTCACATGATTTACTAAATATACCGGTTGTATTCCATGTATATCATAGTTTGTGAATTCATATGACTGACCGAATATACCAGTTATATTCCATGCATATCATATATGCCACGATGGTTGATCATAAAAAGAAAAAGAAGTGAAAACTAATTCATATAAATATGCAAACCATATGAATGCATACTATATATATATATATATATATATATATATATATATATATATATATATATATATATATATGACAATGGATTTATGAGGATGATTAATTTGTAAATTCTACAAATTCACTACTTTTGCATGACATAAAAAGTGATGATATTATTGTGAGAGTTGTATAATTGGTGCATAATTTTTGTATAACTTTTAAAGAAAGATGGGATAAATAGTTCATATTATTTTGAAAATTTGTATACACATAATAAAGTACAAATAATAATTTTGTTCGGTAAAAGAAAGGAGATTAAGATAGTATAAAAAAGAAAAAAAAAGGACGAACTATTACTGCCACAAGTTGCCGAAGCTATGCTGCTTCAGTTTAAAACGAGGAAAAATATAAACATAAAAAAAGTCCAATAGATAAGCTGGTCTGTTAGCTATTTTTTAGGAACCAAATCATTAAATTTATCCATAAATTTACTATTTGGATTAAATTTTGGCTAGCCTTTGTGCAAATTGCTTAAGGCCCATTTTAATGTAGGGCTGGCTAGATATGTTTTTTTTTTTTTTGGGTAAATTACTCAATAAGCATATGAGTAGTACTTATTTACTGTTCCTAGCCCCACTTTCACTCACTTTCTTTCTCTAGCCATTAGATAATTTATAAATTAATTCACCTATTTTATAAATTAATAAAAAAATTTATCCCTTAATTTAAGGGTTTAGTTAATGCTGATCTCATATTTGTTAATGTTATTTTAAGAATTAAAGACATGAGTTATTATAGGAGTCTATTTTTAAAAAAATATCTTTATTGTTTCTTTCCTACTGCTAGTTAATAAAATATTTTTTTTCCATTAGCTAGTATGCGTAAGAACATATAATATTTCTATAACTATCAAATTTAACTTTTTTTATATTTCCTTTCCCATTGCATATTTATTTATGTTAATATTTTAAATGTACAAAATGAATATTTCAAGAATTTATTTTTAATAGTTATAATATAATAATGATTCGGTATATTACACACACACACACACATAGAGCATATTTTATTATTTTCTAATATTTATAATCTTATTCATATTATTATGTTAATATATTTAAAAAATAATTGTGTATATATGTAGAGATCATAATGAATTTGTTAATTGTGTTTTGAAGCCTATAATCGCCTATATACCATATTTAGCGCAAAATCAACTTTTTAACGATTTAAATCCTCCCCGTGTGTGTATATATAAAACAAATATTAGTAATATATAAACAATACATACATAATATTTAAAAAAATTAAGAGAATAATTATTCAAATACACGATATGTATGATATTAGATATTGTACATTTAATAAATAAAAATAAATATTAAATACATGATATTATTTATGTACTATTTGTGTAGGGTTTTCTACTATTTGTTTGTGTACAATAAACAGTACATAGACAATAATATGTTAAAATATTAAAATATTCGATATGCAAGTATTTTAGGATTACTTAAGAATATTTATTTATATATTATTAATTTTATTTCATACAAAAAAATATTTATCCATTGTATTTAGGGATTAACCACAATTTGAAATATTAAATAATATCTAAATTTTTGATATATTTAGTAACTAAATAAATATTACATATACAATATGTTAATATATAGATATTAATTAAATATTAATATTAATATATAAATTCTAATTAAATAAATATTACATGCACAATATATTAAAATATTAAGTGATTAAATATTAAATACACAATATGTAATTAAAAAATATAGATATCATACATATCAAATAAATAATATTAAAATTATATTAATATCTAATAAATATTAATCTATAATATATTAATATTTTTATAAATATCTAATAAAATATATAAAATATAAATATCATACATGTATTGTATATCAAATAAATATTAAAATATCATACATATATCGTGTATCTAATAATATTAATATATAAAATAATAATATTTTATAAATATCTAATAAAATATATAAAATATTAATATCATAAATATATCGTGTATAAATATAAAAATTTCATATATGGTGTATCTAATAAATATTAATAGATATAAAATAAATATTAAAGATCATATATATATTGTGTATCTAATAAATACTAATATATAAAATAGTAATTCAATAAATATTACATATATGTTAAAATATTAAGTGATTAAATATTAAATATACAATATGTAATATATATTAAATTTCTAATAAATAAATATTAATATTTACTATTTTAATACAATATATCACTATTTGAATATGGTGTATATTCAATATTTATTTATTTTAGTATTTTTATTATTATTACTAGGTGATATATATTTTATTTATGCAAATATTATATATGGCGACTAAAATAAAATAAAAACAAAAAATGGTTTTATGCAAATTCTTCTTTTTAGGTGATATATATATATATATATATATTTTTAGCATTGATATATATTTTTTATTTAATAAAAATAGTATTATATGATTATTAACACTAGGATTTTTTTCTATTATTTTAGTGTAATGTTGGGGCTACCAAAAGTAAGGGCTAAAGAATAGTAAATATTTTCATATGGACTGCTATTTATGTAAAGAACCCTTTTTTTTCTCTTCTTTTTAATGGTTGATCAATTAATAAGGAGGAGTTGTGCATAAATAGGATACTTCAGTGCTGCTATTTAACTTGTCCACCCCTTAAAAAATTGTAAGCCTTTTAATCTATATAGAAGTAAACTGTTGGTGACACAAGTCATGGCTGAGTCCTGCAAATTCACCGTGGCGTTCAGGCAAGTTTATGGCAATTCAATGACGACTTTAGCAAAAGTGTGCACCAAAGTCTAGGTGGCAAAGGTCATATGGGTCTTGGCGATTGCTATAATTCAGTCAATAGGATTTTAGTACTGTGCATAAAGTGCAGGCTCAATGACGCGTAGTAGCTAGTATCTTTTAAAATTGGAGTTTTACACATATATACAAACTTACATCTCTAAATTACAAAAAATAATAGCAATATTTTTCAAGTTACAACACAGCATTATTTTTCTTACATATTTGTACAATGATCAAGACATTTCATTTTTTTATAATTATACTTACACTCCGCTCTCCAAAAAATCCTAAAATGCTCTCTCCACTTCCCCAAGCACTACAACTCGATCAAATGACGGTACTAATCAATGGCTACTCCGAGCACCAGATTCCACTCCTCCAATCATCTTCTGGAGCAACCCTACAGCTGCATCACAAACCCTAACAAATCTCTCCCAAACCTTCTCCTCCTCTGCCACCGCCCCAATCTCCATCCTCCGGCAACCCTCCGCCAGTCTCACCCTCCGATTCCAGCCTCACACATCCATAACTACACGTGCTGTCCTTATCTGCGGTGACGAGATCGAACTCGACCCGGAATCCGTAAACTTCGTGTTCCACATCTGGAGATCCGACCCAAATAGGTTAATCGGGTTCGTCATTAGGTCCTATAACTATGACTTTAGCCTAAATTCATGGCCCTCCGTTAAATTCCACATCTTTGTTTGATTTCGATAATAATTAGGGAAAAGGCATTTGGCAGCTACTTCTTAGATGCACAACTAGCAAATTGCTTGACCTATATATATATATATATTTTTTTTTTTTTTTACATTTCCGCAAGATATACATTGTTAGTGTGATTTCATACTATTAGTGTGAGGAATCGAGTTATACTATTAGTATAGTTCATTTTAGACATGGATTTAATATATATATATACATAGACAGTTTAAACACTATGATACAGTCTGAAACATCATTGAAACAGACTGAAACAACTGCTAAAACAGTCTGATACAGTCTGAAATGACGTTGAAATAATTTAAAATAACTATTAAATCAATCTGATACTATCTGAAACGGTGTTTAAACACTATATATGATACAGTCTGAAACATCGTTAAAACAATCTGAAACAGCTATTAATATAGTCTGATACAATCTGAAACGACGTTGAAACACTATGATACATTCTGAAACGACGTTGAAGCATCTGAAACAACTATTGAATTAATATAATACAGTCTGAAACGACGTTGAAGCATCTGAAACAACTATTGAATTAATATAATACAGTCTGAAACAGCGTTGAAATAATATGATACAGTCTGAAACAACTAGTAAAGAGTATGAAACAAAATATAAACTAATGGGAAACAATTCAAAAAAGGAAAAATAGATTAGAAACAGTAAGAGACAACACATAAACAGGATGAAACAATGCTTAAACAATCTAGAAACAACTAGATAGAGTCTAGAAATAGTTAGATACGATGCAAAACAACCTGAAACAGTGCTATAATAACCTGAAAGAGTTCTAAAACAGAGTAGATACACCGAGACACAGTTCGATACGAAGCAAAAATAGTAGAGATACAGCTGAAACAGTCTGAAATAGCTAATGAAAACTTTGAAACATAATCTAAAAAATAAGGTAGAACAACGCAAAAATGGTGAAATAGTTTAGAAACAGTGAGAAACAACACACAAACGGGATGAAACTATGTTGCAACAGTCTACAAACAACTAGATACAATCAATAAGTAGTTAGATATGATACAAAATAATGCAGATACAGCGAGATACAGTAAGATACCACGAGATACGAGGTGGTTGGTCGTTGAGAAATATCAAGATACAATGAGATACATTGAGGATGGGAGGAGGAAAAGTGAAACTGAGGAAAATGGGAGGAGTAAAAATGAAATTGGGAGAAACGGTGGGAGGAAAAGTGAAATTGGGGGAAATGGGAGGAGGAAAAGTGAAATTATGCGAAATAGGAGGAAGAATGTAAGGGTTTGCTATGTTTGTTATTAACTTTTCCTTTCCTCTATATTGGGTAATTTTGCTAAAATATTGTTATGCTTTATAAATGGCTTCTAAAACTTGTACTTTTATGTAAAAATTCTTTAAAATTCTTGCGAATAGAATAAGTTCCTGCGAATAGAATAAGTTCCAGCGGAAGGCATAAATATGAGATTTCTTCACGTGTGATTAATTAATCATGTAAAACAAATGTAGTCCACATCAAATGGAACTCATGGCGCGATTTATTTATTTATCTACAAGATCAAAAGCTAATTAAGCGTAAAAAATTAATCCTGAATTAAGCAAATACCGGCATAGAGCCCCTTTGAGTTAGCTAATAAATGTTTTTGTATTGAACTTGATTTTATGTATATGGTGTCACGTGTTTGGATAAAAAGTGATGAAATTAATAATAGGTTGTTAATGTATTTTGTAAAATATGATTAAGCACTTTATATTTATTTATTTCTTGATAGAAAATATTATATTTACTGAGAGTTAACATTTTTTACATGAGCTAGTTCTGTTTGGACTAGAATTAGATCTTTATAACATGTCCATCTACCAAAGCTAGATATTCTTAGAGAGGGAATTGAAAATTCACTTTTGAGATTGATATTTCATAAATTATAAAATATTTTGCTTATAAAATAGTAAAATATTTGATCAAATTAAAAGTATTTATAAACTGAAAAGCCATAAGATGAGACAAATCAACTTATTGCTTGTTTTAACCAAAAATAAAAAATAAAAAAGAAACTTTAGACTCTGCAACCAACGTCAAGGATACGTTAAAGGTAAGGGTGCATGTGCCTTTTTCTTTTTCTTTTTTAATCTTTGGTCCCCTCTGGAATTAAAAACCTTGAGGGCTGGCTAGGCTACTTCATGATAATAGAGATCAAAATGCACCAATTTTGTAAAAGTAAATCAAAAGGGAAGGACAGATAAACAACTAATGAGAAGCTTTGCATTTAGTCTGCGAATTAATTAAATATGAATGAGCAACAATAAGAAGCTTCTCAAATTATTTTTAAAAGAGTAAGTACATCTGCAAATGCAGCAGAAACAACAAAAGCTCTCTAAATTAATAATTTATTCGTGTTTTGTAAGTGCCTTTCCTAAAACCGCTAGGTGGACGTCTTGTTGGAAAGCTCACACTCTTTGATCTTTGATGAGTCTCCCTTTTGGGCTCTTCCTCTTCTTCACTTATTTCCTGTTATTTTGTAAACATGAATTAATATCCGGAAAAAAAAAAAACTAAAGATAGAACAAAATATTTGTCTTGAAAAAGTTTGGGTTAGAAATGCTGCAATTGTTGGCGCGATCGAAACTATTTTCCTGAAAAGAAAAATCACTTAATTTTCTAAAGAATATTATACTTTGAAAAAGTTTGCAGAGTTCGGTTGGTCAGTAGAATAGTTTCCAAAAAAAAAAAAGTATTTGTTACAAGCTAAGTTGATTAGGAAACGATTCTAAAAATTAAACACCAAATAATAACTTTGTTTGCAAAATAAAGAGCGGATCTAATTGTATTAGTGTCTATAATTGATTTCTTATGTGTAATACTAATTGATAGGACCTCATTGGTAAGTGCTACAAGATCTCGTGCATTGGAACCCATGGTTATGGACCCGAATTCATTAGTATGGAACAATTTTTTTTTTCTAAGTAAATTCCCTAGTATATGAAAGAGTGAAAAAATATTTTCGTTGTTATGGAATAATTAAGAAACTTTCGTATTTTAATGCATGTATTTAATTTATTTGAAACTATTAGAGCGGGATCCACTTTTTGAGTACGTCATTCAACTGAAGAATATTAAAAGAAGTAAATATAAAGCGTTAAGTATGTTGAATAAAGAAATAGGATCTACTTGTATAGCAAACTATATATGAAGACATAGTAATATTTTGCTTCATCCGGCTACAATGGTTAAAGTTTGTGAGTAGAAAAAAAGGTGCACAAAGTATTTGTGTTCATATAAAATTCGAGAAAAGACCATGTCTCTGCCATCTACCCTGATGATTGGGTATTTATACGGCTCGGACCCGTAACTCATAAGACAGAGACCATTTTACTGATTTTTTCAAGGTTGTGAATAGAAATACTTCTTTTTTTTCAAATCTCTATTACTGCCAAATATATACATATAAACTGTATATAAACTTGCACTGAAAAATATATAAAATAAAAACAAAAAGTCTAAGTACAAACGTACCTCTTCCTCCTCCTCAATATCTTCCAACATTGACTTTTCGAGCGCGTCATTTCCTGAAATATAATTCAAGGTAAGAGTTATGAAAAAACCATATTTGAACATTTGCGCCATATAGAGTGCTTTGATTTTTTTTTTTTTTTTAAAAAAAAAAAATCTAAGAAGAAATAAGTTACCTCCTGATTTTCCACCAAAGGAGCGACGCGCATGAATGAGATAACAAAAGATGATGAAGAATAAGAATAAGAAAACATAAAGAGATGATGAGGTTACATTAAAACTGACAAATCCAAAAAGATTTACAATCTTGTTTTTCAGATATTGTGTAAGTTTCTCCATTTATTTTCTTGGCTTCTTTCAATAGTTCAGATGAGCTTTAGCATTTATATACATGCCCCTGAGTCGAGCCATTTTTTTATTCGTTGGTTACTAAACCTCTCTATCAGTGTACTTCACATATATATTATTTAACATTTTATTTACTTTATTTCGAGGTTATCAGATTAAACCTATAAAGTATAAACAATCATTATTGTCGGTGATTTGATCTGATGATTAAAACTAATTTTATAATGTAGTGAACATGAGTTGAATGTAACTATTTATGAACGCAATCTTGCATCAATTAAGCTGGCAACGACTTATTAAAGAGTGGTATCGGTAAAAATTTTAAGGTTTTGGAATTATTTAAAACGAAAATAATCGAACCTGGATATACATGCATATACCAATTTATAATCCATCTTCTTAATGCATACTGATTATGTGCTCGTTTCTTAGAGTTCCTCATCGGTCGTGGTTATACATGTCAATCGGGCCACGCTAGTTCGGTATCGGATCAGTAAAAAACCGGACCAAACCGATTCATTACAAACGGTCCGGGATTAAGGAGACAGCGGGCCGTGGGCCGAGTTGGATATAAGAAAAAGATCGGTTAATCCGAATCGGTAAAAGACCGATTTTTGGTCCATCGATGAACAAGACCGAATCGATTTGATAGTCCTAAATGAGGTCTTGGCATATACTGCTCTAGCAAATAGTCTCTACAACTAGTCTCTTAGCAATATTATTACCACAATCAGCTGATCCTAGTACACTTTCAGATGCAGTCATAGAACAACTTTCCTTGCCAATGCATTCTCTTTCGATTACAGAGAGTATATTTTTGTTGGTGCCTTTTTCGAAATCACCACATGTCCCTTGCGTATCACCAAATTTGGCAAATTTTATAGCAGAAATTGGTCTACCTTGGCATGATATGTTAATCAACTTATTTTCATAAGCATTGCCGCATGTAGTTCCAACTCTAATTGTTTGGACATTTACAAGTGATGGGTTGCCTCCAACTCTAACTGTTTGGACATTTTGCACAAACATATTGCTGAATTGTACGATTGATAAATCTTGTTAAAGTGGCATCATCAAATTGTTGTCGAGGGAAATTGAGAAAGAAAAAAAAGAAAAAAAATCGGACGGATCGGTGCTTAATGGGCTAGGGCCGAGCCGGGCTTAAAATTTTTGAAAAAAAGCACTGCTAGAAAAAGAGTAAAAAGCTACATAATGGTTGGAGACGGAATTCCCTCTCCAATCAGTTAGCGAGTGAATTTCGTCTCCAATCAATGTATTGCAGTTAAAATAAATTAAATTGAAAAAGTTGAGACGAAATTTCGTCTCCAATCAAAAAGTAATAAAGGTGTCAGGTGTTGGAGACGGAATTCCGTCGCCAATCATCTGACAATTTTTTTTACTTTTTGATTGGAGACGGAATTCCCACTCCAATCCTAACACATTTTTACAGTAAAAGGTCACTAACCGGATGTCACGCTAAAAATTGCAATCCACTTTGGAAAATTCCTACAATTACGGATTCCCGCATTCAACGCCATACTTTAAAATTTCACCAAAGTCCTCCAAAACCCTTCCCATATATATACCCACACTACTCACATTTTCTCTATTTTTTCCTCCCAACGCCCCACCCATCCCCCAAAATTCCCCTACACTTCACAATGAAGGTAAGCTAAGGAACCAAGATTTAGGGTCTCGTGGGTAATAAAGAGAAGTGAAGATCATGACTATGAGAGTTATAAGTGAAGCTGAAATGGTAAAGTAGAACCAGAAATGAAATGGGTTTGTTGTGTTTGTGGATTTTGTTGTGGGATTTGGGGTGCTGGGTTTAAGGGTTTTTGTTTAAGTGGAGTTGGTGATGAGTCTTGTTGTTCTGTTATTATTGCCATTGTTATTGAGTAGTATAGCAAGGGGGCAATATGAAAAAGAGAATTCAAGATTTGTAATGGTGAATCCAAAGGACTATGTCCACTCGAGTTTAATTTCCGTTCGAACGAAGGCTTTAAGCTCAAGATTTCAACGGCTATGTGGGTGCGGCCAGCATCTGCAGCACTGTGTAATGGTGTTGCTACAAATTCTTTCTCATCAATAGTTTTCAAAATTCTTGCTTCTTTTTCTAAAACTCCATAAAATGCATCAATGTCCCCTGCTTGAGCTGCCAATTTCAATGCTTCTTCCATATTTCAATAACAAATGAATCTTTTGAACACCGATGTTGAGAAAGCTCTTCAGAATATTTTAGCATAAAAGAGAATTGATGTTGACCTGAAGGTCAGTTTTATTTATTTGCAAAAATTTGACCATACGAGACGAGTACTACTTAGAGTAGTTACTACTCCCGTAGTTTGGTTTGTCGACAAATCTATACAAATAAATTATAATACAAGGGTTAATAATCATTAGATTATTTAGGTACGTGTTTGTTTTTATGGTGATGTTTAGTTCTTGATATGGTTTAAATAAATTTTAATTATTTTCTTGGAGAGGGAATTCCGTCTCTAAATAATAAAAATAATTTTTAATTATTTTACTGGAGAGAAAATTCCGTCTCTAAACAATAAAAATAATTTTTAATTATATGCCCGGAGAAGGAATTCCGTCTCTAAACAATAAAAATACACTTCATGTTGGAGACATAATTCCCTCTCCAAGCATTAAATTTTTAATGCTTGGAGAGGGAATTCCGTCTCCAAGCACGCACTGACATAATCAGAAGTGGTAGTTACTTTTTGAATTGGAGACGAAATTCTTTTTGAATTGGAGACGGAATTTCGTCTCCAAACTCCTTTTAGAGAGGGAATTCCGTCTCCAAACTGTGACGCAAAACAGATGGTTTCTAGTAGTGAAGATCGATTTGGACCGGACCGGTAACGGCCCGGACAGGACCGGACCGAGACCCGGATCGGTGAACCGACTCTTAACAGGTCGATCCTGGCCCGATTGACAGGTATAGTCGAGGCTATATGATGGATAGTTCTTAAGTACTTATTATTAGGTGTATTATTGACGTTGAGTTAACTGTTTAATCATTCCTTATTCTAATATTTGAACTGAAAAATCATATGGACCCATTGTTTATAAAATTTGGGGGCATTATTTTCTGAAAGAATATTTTGAAAAAGTTATTTGTTTACTATTTGTCCCTTTTTCAAATTACAAGCTTCAAATTCTCAAAAGCTTTTTTTACAAGAGAAATATATGTCAAAATATAATTTTAAGTTTCAAAAATTATGTTTCAGCTCAACTTAAAAGAATTATTTTTTCAAGTTTCAACCAAATCTATTTCCGAACGCTAGCATAGTCTACTTCTGCAATATTATAACAAATTAGTGCTTTTTCCTATTTCCTAAGGAAAGACATAAATTTGTTATTACTTCCTGCATCCCATATTATGTGACACATTTCGCTTTTTGAGAGTCAAACAAGAAAATCTTTGATCCGATTTCTTCATAAACCTTATAATTATTTTGAATTATTAATTATTGTGACTTATAGTACTTTTTATGGAGTTTCTAAATATATAAGTTATTTTTAAAAAATTAAAGACTGCATAAATTGAGATAAATTGACTCTCGAAATCTGAACTATACCACATAAATTGAGATAAAATGAGTATTAAACTACAACTCTCGTCTTTACATATTCATTTGTTAACTGAAACTTACACAAACAAACTACAAAGCATTTGTATAATAGAAGCATGACACAATACTACGGAACCTTACTTGAGCTAACTATTTACTTTCCACGAAGTAATATTTTGTTAATCAAAGTGTACTGTCATACAATATTATGAAGGCCGACCACACAAGGGCCCGAATCGAAAAACTGAGGTTTCCGAAGCAGACCAATCCACCGCCCCTCCTCCTTTACTCACTTTCTATAAAACTAGTTTCTCCTTGCACGTGTACGTCAAGTTTTGTAATACCTACTGTTATTTAGTACTAATAAATGATTCCCTTAAGTATAATTGATGGTAAATTTTTTGAATGAATAATTAGACATGAAAAAAGAATAACGTGCAAGATAACATGAATAAACAATTTAGATCGATCATTATTGGTAGACATATATATAAAGGTAGGCAACATGTATTCCGGAGTTGTTGGTGCTTCTAGATATATAGAGGTAGAAAGCAAGAAAATAAGGAAAACATAATTAATTATATTGCATAGTGTACGTTATCAATGAGATTGCGTTAACCTCTACCAATTTTGTGTTTGTTAACTCTAATTTCTTGCTCTAGCAGTAGAAAATATAATTTTGTAATGAAACTTCGTTCCAACCAAACACCAAACTTTACAAATGGTTCTAAAATCATAGAAACAAAATCCTGAGACATGAAAACAGGAGTTTCTACCTTGTGGATATGTCAGGTTGTTAGAAGCCTCTCAAAAACACCACAAATCCCATGAGTTACGTATTACGTGTAAAAGCAATGCTACCAAAAAGGCAAAAATACGGACAAACAGAAAAGTGAAGCAATAGTGACATATATATTAGTACATACTACTTATAACAGATGTTAGAACATAGAATGTACCAATAGGACTGAAATATAAATAAAATGTTATCTTTCTTAACAAAAAAATGTTAAAAAACATAGAAAGTAATAAGGTCCAGTGCAAAGTTCTTTTTAATATTTTTGTTTCCTACAATTTTATTTTCACAAAATCAATTACCTTGTCCCCATAAAAAAAAGTTCTCAAACTGTTATAATATGAGATAGTGAGAATACACCTTCTTTCTAGATAATTATATACCTATTGAAGCTAAGTGATTAGCTGGTAGTTAGTAGTAGTTAGTTAGAGTGATTAGCTGGCAGTTAGTGGTAGTTAGTTAGGAGTTTGTTATAGTTGTCATCATTGTAACTTAAAGTGTGTAATTAGTTAGAGTAGAAGAGTAGTTAGTTATACATTGCATTGTATATAAATAGTAGTGTAGAAGATAATGAAAAGGAGTTCATTTTTTGGTACTCAAAATATCTTAGCTCAAATTCTCTTTCCTCCCACAAACTCCATCTTAGCTTGATCACTAAGCAAGCTACCAAAACACATGAAGTTCTTCATGGTATCAGAGCAGGAGATAATTGATCTCGCTCACTACTGAATCACAGTATCTGTTTCTTCTTTATTCTCATTAAGATCCTAATAACAAATTGTTTTTGAAGCTTTTCAAGTAGTAACAATGGCGGGTATCAACAGTAACCCAGCATTTCAGAGAGGAGAAATTGATCATAATCATTCTGATACAGCTGGATCAGTACTGATCTCAGTTTAGCTCACAGGCAGTGAAAACTATGGCCTTTGGATCAGATCTGTGCGAATTGCAATTTTAGGAAAATGAAAGTTAGGGTTCATAACTGGAACTTATAGAAATGAGTCATTTGATGAAGCTTTACATGAGCAATGGGAGCGATGTGATGCGATTGTACACACATGGCTTATGAATTCAGTTGCTAAGGAGTTACTCAACAGTATCATCTATGGCACAAGTGCACACCTTGTCTGGGAAGATCTGAAAGAGAGGTTCAATAAAGCTAATCGTATGAGGATATTCTAGATTCATCATGAAATTACAACCCTAACTCAAGGTACTAAATCTGTTTCATCTTACTATTCAAATGAAGGAGTTATGAGATGAGTTTGATGTGTTAGTTACTCTGCCTAATTGTGATTGTGAGAGATCTAAAGAATATATTGAACATCTTCAACAACAGAAGTTGTTACAGTTTCTCAATGGCCTTAATGAGTCTTATGATCAGGCCAGAAGACAAATTCTATTAAATTCCACATTATTGACAGTTAATCAAGCCTATAATATGATAGTTAAGGATGAAACTAAAAAACCTGTTAGTATCAATGTTATGAATGAAAGAAGTGATCCAATTGCTATGAATGTTGGTCGAAATGGGCAATATCAGTATCCAGGTGGAAGAGGTAGGAATGATCAGTATGGTAGAGGCAGAAACAATCAGTATAGCAGGAACAATCGGTCTGGAAGAGGTAGAGGAAGAAGATCATTTCCTCCATGTGATCACTTTAGACTAAAAAATCATGCTAAGAAAAATTGCTACTTCATCAAAGGCTTCCCAGATGACTACAATCAAAGAAGGTCTTATGCAGGAGAGAAACAACCATATGTCAACATGAATAGTGTAGGAAGCACTGGTCAATCTTTTATGCCAGGAAACTCAGTACAATCTTCATCACAGGCTGATGGTAAAAATGCCTCAAATGAATCCAAAGGACACTACTTCACTGAAGAACAGTATAATCAGATTCTAAACTTGCTTAACAGGGACTCAGATGATCACTATGTGAATATGGCAGGTATTGCTACTTGTTTAATGTCCCATGCTAAGCATAACGAGTGGATACTTGATTCTGGAGCATCTCACCATATCACACCCAACTTAGAAGCACTGAACCATCAAAATAGATTCAATCCATCTAACAATGACAAAATTCATCTTCCTAATGGTGAAAAGGCTAATATTATGCACATTGGAGAGATAGATATACTGGATCAGGGCACACTAAGGAATGTGTTACATGTGCCAGACTTTAAGTTCGGTCTTGTATCAATATAAAAATTGACTAAGGATCTCTCTTGCTCTGTCATTTTTTCGCCAATTTCTGTGTGTTACAGGACCTTTACAGTGGCAGGGTGAGGGGGATTGGTAGAGAAAAGGCTGGCTTGTACATAATGAAGGAAGTTGCAGGAGGAACAAGAGGTAGAATAAAAGTTGATGTTGTGTCTAGAAGAAGTGAAGACTACAAGCTCTGGAACAAGAGGCTTGGCCATCCATCACTATCAATAATGAAGAATATAAATATGCTGAAAGGTAGCACAAATAATTATGCTCATGATGATTGTACTATATGTCCTATAGCAAAGCAGACTAGATTGCAGTTTCCAACTAGTACCTCAAGAAGTGATTTTTCTTTTCAACTTGTACATCTGGACTCATGGGGACCATATAAAACTGCTACCTTTGATAAGAATTCCTACTTTCTTACAATAGTGGATGATTTTACTAGGTATACTTAGATTTATTTGTTACAACTCAAAACTGAAGTAATAGTTGTTTTGAGAACATTCCTTACCATGGTAAGGAATCAGTTTGGAATCACAATAAAAGTTGTCTGATCAGATAATGGTACTGAGTTCTTCAATACTCAGTGTGCTGAATTGTTACAAGAGTTAGGGATAATTCACCAGAGTAGCTGTGTTTATACTACACAACAAAATGGAGTTGTGGGGAGAAAAGACATGCATATACTGGATCCAACCAGGGCCTTGAGATTTCAAGCCAAGATACCAATTGCTTACTGGGGTATGTGTGTCAAGACTGCTGTATATTTGATCAACAGAATGCCCTCCAGTATTCTAGGGGGAGAGATACCTTATGAGAAGATATATAATAAGAAGGTGAACTTAAGTCATTTAAGAGTCATGGGATGCCTGTGTTATGCAACAAATCTATTGAAGAATGACAAATTTGGAGAAAGGGCCAGAGTATCAATAATTATGGGCTACTCAGAGACTCAGAAAGGGTACATACTCATGGAACTGAATAGCAAACAGTTTTTTGTTAGCAGGGATGTACAGTTTAGAGAAGCATTTTTTCCATTTGAGACCTCAAGTGAAGCAGACAATAGGCTTTTCACAGACATTGAACTTGCCATGGAAGAAGAAGACTTAGATGCAATATTGCAGTCTAAGAAACATCCAGAGTCCAGCACAACTATAACTACAGAAGCTGAGGTTGTGTATCATCCAGAACATGAAGAGGAATTGTTGCAGAATGAATTGCACAATGAAAATGAAGTTAATCATGAAGTGGAAGTTGATGAACCAGCTGTTGTTCCAACTTATGTTAGGAGAACAGCAAGAGAAAGTAAGGAACCAATCTGGATGAAAGACTATGTAATAAAAGATAAAGGAAAGAATAAAAGCAACAGTTGCTCATATCCCATTAGCAATTATTTGAGCTTTGCAAAAACATCTCCTAAGTATCAAAGCTACTTGGCCAAAACTTCTACTCTGGTAGAACCAAAATATTTCAAAGAAGCAGTCAAGGATATCATATGGATTGAAGCAATGAAGCAGGGAATCAAAGCTTTGGAAGATAACAAAATCTGGAAGCTTGTGGACTTGCCTAAAGGGAAGAACACTGTGGGCTCAAATGGGTCTACAAAATAAAATACAAAGCAGATGGGGAGATAGAGAGATTCAAGGCTAGGCTTGTAGCAAAAGGATACAGTCAAAGGGAAGGCCTGGACTACCATGGTACTTTCTCACCTGTAGCTAAAATGGTTACAGTAAGAGTAATCATAGCTTTAGCTGCTTCAAGGAACTGGAATCTTTGGCAGATGGATGTATACAATGCTTTTTTGCAAGGAGATCTGAGAGAAGAAGTTTATATGGAAGTTCCTGAAGGATTCAGAACGAATGGAGAAAAGAAGGTCTGCAGACTGCTCAAGTCACTATATGGACTCAAGCAGGCATCCTGGCAATGGAATATCAAGCTGACTGAAGCTTTATTGGAGGCAGGTTTTACATAGAGTCACCATGACTACTCTCTGTTCACAAAGAAGCAGCAGGGAGAACTGGTGATAATTCTAGTATATGTGGATGATCTACTCATCATTGGAAGTAGTGAAGATCAGATTGAGTTGGCAAAGGAAATCCTACATCAGAAGTTCAAGGTAAAGGACCTTGGAGAACAAAAAAATTTCCTAGGAATTGAAGTGCTCAGGTAAGCTGAAGGCATATTGCTGAGTCAGAGAAAAATATATACTTGAGCTGATTTCAGAAATGGGGCTGAGTGGAGCTAAATATGCTGCTACTCCACTTGAAACAAATCAGAGATTCACCACAGTAGAATTTGACAAATATGTGGGAATACAAGGAGATACAGTACTACATGACATAAGTGCTTATCAGAAATTGATTGGGAAAATCTTGTACATGACAATCAGAAGACCAGACATTAACTTTGTTGTGTAGACTCTTAGTCAATTCATGCAAATGCCTAAGAGGTCTCATTGGGATGCAACATTAAGAATTGTGAGATACTTAAAGACTGCTCCTGGGCAAGGAATTCTGTTCAAGTCAGGTTACACTAATCAGCTAAGATGTTGGTGTGACTCAGACTGGGCAGCCTGTCCAAACACTAGAAGATCAGTCACAGGATATGTGGTTAAGTTTGGAGATTCATTGATATCCTAGAAGTCAAAGAAACAACAAATTGTGTCCAGGAGTTCTGCTGAAGCAGAGTACAGGAGTATGGTATCATCTGTGGTTGAGATCACATGGTTGTTGGGCTTGTTCAAGGAGTTGAATGTGCTGGTGTACAGACTTGTAACAGTGTTCAGTGATAGCAGATCAGCTATGCAGATAGCTGCTAATCCTATATTTCATGAGAGGACTAAACATATTGAGATAGACTGTCATTTTATAAGGGATAAGATCAAGAGTGGTGCAGTCAGAACAGTGTTTGTTGGCACAAAGGAACAACAGGCTGATTTGCTCACCAAGGCCCTCAGTTATGCTCAACACATGTACTTGATGAACAAGCTTGGGGTGTTCAATGTCTTGGACCCTCCAGCTTGAGGGGGAGTATTGAAGCTGAGTGATTAGCTTGCAGTTAGTAGTAGTTAGTTAGAGTGATTAGCTGGCAGTTAATGGTAGTTAGTTAGGAGTTTGTTATAGCTGTCATCATTGTAACTTAAAGTGTGTAATTAGTTAGAGTAGAAGAGTAGTTAGTTATACATTGCGTTGTATATAAATAGTAGTGTAGAAGATAATGAAAAGGAGTTCATTTTTTTGGTACTCAGAATATCTTAGCTCAGATTCTCTCTCCTCCCACAAACTCCATCTTAGCTTGATCACTAAGCAAGCTGCCAAAACACATGAATTTCTTCAATACCCTTCATCATTCATTCCCTCCGTTTCAACCAACACAAATTAATAATATCCTTGTATTAGAACACGAAGTGTTTAACAACCCTTTTCTTTAACTATACAAAGATAATAACATATATTATCTTAAACTCACAAAATCGATTCATAAAATATTTGGAAGGAACAAATATTAAGAAATAAAGAAATCTTTACTGAATACTTGGGCACATCCTAACATTTTCAATCTAAGAAATGGTCATGCGATGTACATATAATACTCAATTTCAACTTCAACAAAAAAAAATGGTGCGCCAAACCTTGGACTTTAACTCCGTCAAAATGAGGTGAGAACACCAAAAAGACGGCTTCTTCATTGCTAATCGAAAATCACATTATATATTTTTAGATAAAATTATACTGTGTTTTAACATAATACTCACAGGAAAAAGGATTTTTTTGGAAGATTTGTCCGCCACAACAAAAAGATTTTGTACCAACTCAAAAGAGTGGCTAATTATTTTGTGTATAATATCTCAGGAAGAATTTTGTTGAAAGGGTCAAGGGGAATTGGCGCCTTTTCTATTCTTATTTGAAACCTTTATAAGATAGATATGGCTCTTTCTTTCAAATGCAGGCAGCGAATGGTCAATAAACAAAGTTTAAGACGACAATTAGTTACATTTAGAGTAAACACACCTATTCCTAAAAGTCACAACATTCATAATTTTTAAATATATTTATTAAATAATATTTATAGCAAGGTATTTAGGTTATTGAAAAGGGCATTTTGGTAATCCAATTTTTGAACTTTTTGAGTACATGCTTTTCTAGTAATATAATATGATGATAAGCCTGCGGGAAGCAAGGTGAACTAAGCTATTGATTTCATGGTGAAGGTTAGACCTCATAAACAAAGTTACGGTTCCGTATGTTGCTGCCTTAAATGGACTGAATTGGTGTATCTTGAATGGATATACTAACCGGTATGATATACTAATAACCATGCGGTTTTAGTTGGATTATTCCTAATTGAACAATTGATTATTCATTTATTAAATATAATGAGTATTATTTATTTAGATCAATTGTGTCGTGTGTGTCCTATTATCTATTTAGTAGTCGATTTAGTGTGTAAAGCCAAGGTTATGCACGGAAAATTAAATCATCGATTTTTATAAATGATAAAGTAATGTTCACAATCTAAGAAGGAAATTGGACAAAATCATCGGTATGATTGTAGTACAAGATTATATATAATTTATCTTGATTATGGGAATGGTATAGTTCCAACTTCTTCTGTTAGTACGCTTTGTGTGCATTGAACGGACCAAGTAGAGATATGCGTTTTTATACTAGCTATATAAAACAAACTCTCTAGCTCATCAAATGTACTTATACTCTTAATCTTGATATAGCTATTATTAGTGGTGCATATTATTTATTATCTTGATTTATCAATAGGTGAGGTCCAGGATATTTGGATCAAATAATTCCTGATAAGTTGGATAATGATAATATATATTTGCAAAGTGATAGCTAGTTGATAGAATCCACGTCTCGGTATAGAGATTGGTGACACCCCTTTATGAAAGGTTATAAGTTTCTATGTGTAAATCTGGCCAGTGGATTTCGTATCCGACACATGGAATAAGTTAAGCGGAAGTCTAAAGGATATTTATTTAGTCAATATATTGAATTGTCAGTAATTTAATAATACTGATTGGTGTCTGTAATCTTAACGTGAGGAGTTAAATAAGATTTGATGGAAGAATTCGAAATTCAACAGAGGAGTGCAATTACGAATTCGAATGGAACTAATTTATAATTTATTATGAAAAGGTTAATTCTAGAGAAAAATAATTAATTCCATTATTGAAAACTTCATTAATTAATTCTGTGGTCCTGATGTTTGGCATTTTATGCCTATATTTCCGTAATATTTCCTCACGTTTGAGTACTTTATTCGCGCGTTTTATAGTTAATGAATGTGATTTTGCACTGATTTTATGTCGTATGATTGTAGGTTATTATGAACTGCAATTGGAGCTTTAAAGAGCATGATCGAGCAAGAAAAGATTGAATTTGGATTGAGGATTGGATCGAACATACGAAGGCACAACGCGACGCGAGCTGCAGACGAAGGAAGCAGAAAAATGGCCCGGCGCCATAGGTGGCGCGGGGCGCCCCAAAAAGCGCCCAGCTTTCTGGCGCGTTCGGGGGCGCCAGCTACAGCGCCCCTGGAGCGGGTTTTGGAGTCCTATTTCGTCTAGGCTTAGGCGTAACTTATTTATAGGTTTTTGTAAACCCTAAAAATACTCTTTTACTTCGTTTTTGAAGGGGGTTCAGACTTTGGAGCAAATTGGAGAGCTCATAACATCTTGAACAAGGGTGTTTCTTCCTTCCATTAATTTATCACATCATTATTTCATTATTTCATCAAATCATTGTTTTGTGATTATGAGTATGCGTGGCTAATTCCATCGTTCTATGGTTAGAGTATTTCATGAAAGTTGATGTTTAAAGATTGAATTCTATATATTGAATCCCATAACGGATTGCTTATTCTTTCTTGATTTCACTTGTGTAATTGTCAGGGCCTGATAATTATGCATTATGTATGGTTTTTAGATTGAACTCGAAAGAGGGAATTTATGAACGCAATAAGAAAGAGTAGGGCTAGATTGTGAACCCGGGCATCGGGGAACCAATTTGTGAGTAGGATAGACATATACTTGCTCGTCTAGCTTAACTAATCACAGAGTCGTTAATGCGCGCACGTGATTCAACCCATAGACATATAGGGATTGGAGTAGCCTGCATAGACCGTGAAGAATCGAAAGGTTTTCACGGGTACATTTAATCTGTTAGTTAGTAATCCGAGATTTGAGAAGTGGAATCAATTGGAAAACTCAACTGGATCGTTCGCAACTCTGACCCTGAACCGTCTCATTAATATTGTTTACAACCAACGTTTGCTCCATTGTTTGACTGAATTTCCACCATTTACATTATTGTTCTTTAGTTAATAAAAACTCAAACTATTGGAAAAAGATCCCTGAATAGTAGTTAGAAATTGTTTGTTAAGCGTCAGTCTGAATAGTCCTCGTGGGAACGATACTCTACTTATTATTTTATTACTTGTTGACCACGTATACTTGCGTGTGCGTTTGGGAGCAACAAGTTTTTGGCGCCGTTGCCGGGGACTAAACAATTGACTGTTTTCTTTTCAGACGATTACTTATTATCTATTCATGTTTAATTTTTGTTTTGAGTTTTGTGTTGTTTCAGGTATTAGGTCCTGCTTGATCTTTACCTACAGGAATGGCAGCAGAACAAGCTTTAGATGTGCGAGATGTTGCTCTCCCCAGCCTGGAGGGATTAGCCTCGAGCATAGTTAAGCCTGAAATTACTGGGAACTTTGAGATTAAGTCCGGCATGATACAACTGTTACATATGACTGGACAATTTGCTGGATTACTTAGCGAGGATCCACAACAACATGTCCAAAATTTCTTGGAGATCAGTGATAGTTATACACCGAGGGGAGTTCCTATTGATTATGTTCGCTTGACATTGTTCCCGTTTTCACTGATTGGGGAAGCAAAGAGGTGGTTAAAGGCTGAAAAGTCTGGGTCTATCACTACTTGGGATGATTTGGCTAAGAAGTTCTTAGCTAAGTTTTATCCATCTGCCAAGACAGCCCGGCTGAGAAGTGAAATTATGTCCTTCAGACAGATAGAAGGAGAGTCTTTGTATTCAGCCTGGGAGCGGTTTAAAGCTTTACTGAGAGATTGTCCACACCATAACCAATCAAATGAGGTACTGGCACACACTTTTGTGGAGGGGTTGACTGCGCATACTAAGATCGTGGTAGATGCTGCTGCTGGAGGCCAAGTACTGGCCTTAAACTTTGACCAGATTTATGAGTTACTAGACAAGTTTTCGCAGAGCAATCCTGACTGGCAGGGAGATGGTAGAGCTACTACACAGAAATCTGCTGGGGTACTTCAGTTAGATGCAATTTCAGAGTTGAGGGCGAAGATGGATGCTATTTCCAATCAAATTAGCAAGCTAGCTCTGCCAAAGACTCAGCAACAAGTGGCTCTAGTGCAACAACTCTAGAGTTTTTGTGAGGTTTGTGGTCAAGATCATGCTACAGAGGTTTGATCCTCTAATCCAGAGTCAGTTTATTACGTGGGTAATCAAAACAGGCTTCATGGTCAAAATCAGTTTGGTAATGCTTATTATCAAGGCAATAAGAGAGCCCCAAATAATTACCACCCACTTCCAGCTCCACCACAGCAGGTTAGCAATTCAGTTGAAGATATGCTAAAGCAGATAATGGCAGGCCAGCAGTGAATGATAGCTGACACTGCAGCCCATGCACAGGCCATACAAGATCTTGCCAATGCTCAAAAGAACCTGGAGCACCAGTTGGGGCAGTTGTTGGAGAAATAAGTACTGTTAAAAAGGGGCCTGAGCAATGTCTAGCAGTGACTTTAATTGAAGGTGGAGAGCTGATGGCCAAGTCCGAGGAGAGAGCTGAAATAGAAAAAGTTGAAAAAGTGGAGAAGGTAAGGAAGAAAGAAGAGAGAAAGGAGGCACCTCTGCCGCCTCCACCATTCCCGCAGAGACTTATACCATCGAAGGAATCGGACCAGTATCAAAAATTTGTGAGTATGTTGAAATAGCTTCAAGTTAATATTTCTTTGACTGATGTGTTTGAATTAATGCCATCCTTTGTGAAGTTCTTAAAAGAAATTTTAGTCAAGAAGAAAAAGCCTCAAGAGATAGATACAGTTGAGTTAGTTGAGGAGTGTAGCACAATCTTGAGCAAGTTACCTCCAAAACTTCAAGATCCTGGGAGGTTTACTATTCCTTGCACCATTGGAGGGCATAATATCATTGATGAATTGTGTGATCTGGGTGCGAGCATAAATCTCATGCCTCTATCTGTTTGCAAAAGGTTAGGGCTAGGAGCAATCAAGCCCTCTTCAGTTACTCTTAAGATGGTGGATGGATCACTCACTCACCCTGATGGTAAGTTGGAGGATGTATTGCTTAAAGTTTGTAAGTTTACATTCTCTGTTGATTTTGTAATCCTAGATTATGAAGAGGACCGCGAAGCTCCAATCATTTTGGGGAGACCATTCTTAGTCACCTCGAAGGCAATTATTGACATGGAGCTGGGAGAGATGACTGTTAGAGCGCATGGAGAAAAGGTTACTTTCAAGGTTTATAATGAGAAGGAGCACATAACTAAGGTTGAAGAGTGCTCTATGATCGAATGTGTCAGACAAGAAGATAGAAGTAAACCAAATGAAGTGTGTGAGCAGAATGTGGAATAAAATAGCTGTGACACATCACATCTGAAGTTGAAGATGGGTTCTCTCAAAGAAAGGAAGAAAGCAAAGGTTCGTCGTAAGAAGAGAAGACATAAATGCTGGAAGTGAGCTAAAAGTTTCGCCGTGCCACGACGTTAACTAAGGCGCTTCTCGGGAGGCAACCCGAGTTTGTACTTGTATTATTTTATTTATAGTGTCACGTAGTTTTTGTTTTTCCTTGGATTACATATTCATGTAATGTCGAGTTTAAGTGTGGGGTGTCCTCACCCCTGCCTAATATTGTTGACCTGATGAGGGAAGTCTGAGTACCTCATACTATACGGAAGCTTGGAGGATGCTAGCACCAAGGACTAGAGCCTTCAGGGAAGTTCTTCTACCCCTTGTACTTTATTTTTTGTCGCACTGAGGACATTGCTTAGTTTTAAGTGTGGGATGGAAAACTCTCCTTTATTTTTGAGGTTAGGGATGCATTTACCGTAGGATTTTCTTTTGTCACTTGACTTTATTTTTATTTGTTTCTTGCTTTAATATATGAAAAATTGGAAAAAAAAATTAGAAAACCAATGAAAAATTGCAAAAAGATTTTCTTTTTTAGTCTTTATTAGTGGTACATGTCATCTACCCCGTAGTTTTTCTTATGACCTCGGTTCTTTTCCACTGGGAGGCCTTTGAACCGGGTAGTTTTTTATTTTTATTAGGATTAGAGTAGTTAGTTATAGGTGGCCCTAGACGAAGGGAATAGGTGGAATGCTAGGTGCCTTTGATCTGTTTGATACCGGTGGACTTGAACTTGTTGCATGTGCTATTGGTGGTTTCCTTTGGTTTTAAATTATGATGCATGCCTAGAGAAAAATGGAATGACCCCTTTGAGATGCTTGAGTCCACTCACTTTACTTTGTTGTGAACCTTTGTGCATTAGTGCTTAAATTCCCACAAGTTGTACTCTATATGCTTGATTGAGAGTTGTGATGGAGTCATTTTGTGTGGACTATGTGAAATGTGTGATGTGAGGCATATTCTTATTTTTACTCCATGTTTGCATATTGGTATCTAGAACGTGCCCCATGTGTGTGCAAAGTGAAATCTTAGGTTTGCTCTAGTCGGGAAATGATACAGGCCTTCTCTTGATTTGCCTACCCTTACATACACACCTTGGACTTGATTGTTGTGATTTTGACCTTTTTGTTGGCACCCACACCCCGAGCCTACATTACAACCCCTTTAAAGTCCTAGTTAATCTCGATTTGAGTGAGCCTACATTAGTGGAGTCCTACACTACGGGCAAGCCTATGGTACATCGTGTGTGGCATGTGAGCTTTTCATGAGAGTGAGTGAATTCTTTCTATGCTATTGTCCCAGTTCTATTCTTGATATTCATGGTTGTGTGTGATATTTTGGGGACACTCTCTTGCTTCATTATTGGTGAGGGCACATGGTTTGCATGAGATAGGTGAAGTCGTGGCTTCTTGGTTGAGTAGGTAGGTGTGACTTTATAGGAGCATGGTTGCAATGAGTTGAGTTTGTACATTTGAGTTGTCTTGGGGTGGTTGTTCTCATGTTTTGGTGTTTGGTAAATTATTGGCATGTTTGATGGACCCATAGTAGTCATGTATGCATTTGTTCAATGGTCGGTATCAACCATAGTCATAGGCAGACCTGTTCTACATAGGTTGGGAAATTAATTGTGATTGCTCGAGGGCGAGCAAAGATTCAAGTGTGGGGTGGTGATGTGTGGCATTTTATGCCTATATTTCCGTAATATTTCCTCACGTTTGAGTACTTTATTCGCGCGTTTTCTAGTTAGTGAATGTGATTTTGCAATGATTTTATGTCGTATGATTGTAGGTTATTATGAACTGCAATTGGAGCTTTAAAGAGCATGATCGAGCAAGAAAAGATTGGATTTGGATTGAGGATTGGATCGAACATACGAAGGCACAACACAATGCGAGCTGCAGACGAAGGAAGCAGGAAAATAGCCTGGCGCCATAGGTGGTGCGGGGCGCCCCCAAAAGCGCCTAGCCTTCTGGCGCGTTCGGGGGCGCAGGGCGTGGCTAAAGTGCTTGGATTTCGACGGGTTCTGCTTGGGTCAGCGCGTTCGGGGGAGCGGGGCGCCAGCTACAGCGCCCCTGGAGCGGGTTTTGGAGTCTTATTTCGTTTAGGCTTAGGCGTACCTTATTTCTAGGCTTTTGTAAACCCTATAAATACTCTTTTACTTCGTTTTTGAAGGGGGTTCAGACTTTGGAGCAAATTGGAGAGCTCATAACATCTTGAACAAGGGTTTTTCTTCCTTCCATTAATTTATTACATCATTATTTCATTATTTCATCAAATCATTGTCTTGTGATTATGAGTATGTGTGGCTAATTCCATCGTTCTATGGTTAGAGTATTTCATGAAAGTTGATGTTTGAAGATTGAATTCCATATATTGAATCCCATAACGATTGCTTATTCTTTCTTGATTTCACTTGTGTAATTGTCAGGGCCAGATAATTAGGCATTATCTATGGTTTCTAGATTGAAATTTATGAATGCAATGAGAAATAGTAGGGCTAGATTGTGAACCCGGGCATCGAGAAACCAATTTGTCCGTAGGATAGACATATACTTGCTCGCCTAGCTTAACTAATCACAGAGTCGTTAATGCGTGCACGTGATTCAACCCATAGACATATAGGGATTGGAGTAGCCTGCATAGACCGCGAAGAATCTAAAGGTTTTCACGGGTACATTTAATCTGCTAGTTAGTAATCCGAAATTTCAGAAGTGGAATCAATTAGAAAACTCAACTGGATTGTTCGTAACTCTGACCCTGGACTATTAATATTGTTTACAACCAACGTTTGCTCCATTGTTTGACTGAATTTCCACCATTTATATTATTGTTCTTTAGTTAATAAAAACTCTCACTATTGGAAAAAGATCCCTGAATAGTAGTTAGAAATTTTTTGTTAAGCGTTAATCTGAATAGTCCTCGTGGGAACGATACTCTACTTATCATTTTATTACTTGTCGACCACGTATACTTGCATGTGCATTTGGGAGCAATAGGTCCCTATTGTGACGGAATTCAATTAGGACTAGGAGAGGGGTTTCTTGGTGGAAAAGAATCCTAGATAGTTTTGGAAAAGGGTTTTACCCTAAAACTATATAAGGAGGATTCCTGGCCAAAAGGAAAGACACAAGAAAATCCTAATAGTTTTTTCTCTCTGAAATATTTGTTCTACCCAAAATATTATTGGTCAGGGTATTGTTCGGGCACACGACTAAAGGTCATGAAACTGGAGGACGACCCCGTAGATGATCCTGCTCGTGATTGAAGATTTGCTTCGCGGTTGAAGTCACGCTTCAAGAGGTATTTCGTTTTATATTTATGTAAAACTAAATTGCCTGCTAGTTTGTCTAGATTACATGTGAGTTTATGATCCTGAAATTGCTTCCGCTGTGTTTATATTCATTCACTAACTTATGGTTGGAGTTAGACTCCATGATTGTCACTGATATGTTAAAAAAAGAAATTCACCAACAAATTGAAGCTCAAATCTATCATTGATAGTATCATTATAAAATCAAATCAGGTGAATGTTCAAGTAACTCATTATTTTCATGAAGCAAATCAGGTTGCAGATTTTATGACTAAACAAACATCATATCAAGCTGAACATTCCTTTTATCATTCCTTTCAAAGGCTGCCTAAGGATGTTATAAGATTGAGATATGAAAAAGAAAACTTTTTTGTTAGTTAATTGTACATTTGTGTAGATCTGAGGCTGAGAGAAATGGCTAGGAGAGTTCTCTTATTATTAGCTTCTGCTACTAATTTTGCAGATTGTTTTTTTCAATCTGGCATTGTATCCTAGAGGTCGGGCCAAGCTCCGCTCATGTACTCCTTGCAAGATATATACATCTAGTCGGGATCATCAGTTGAGTAATTTATCCAAAAAAAAATATTTTACTTTCTCTGTCAATTTTTACTTGTCCAATTATATATTTTTTAAAGTCAAATTCTATTTTACTTGTCTTTTTAGCAATTTAAGATAGCATTAGTCATAGTCTTCCTATGTTGAGCTTGTATGATTAATTACTCCATTAAAAACTTTGTAATTTTTAAATCTCGTCCTAAATAATTGAATCAAGTACCATTAATAAATGTATATTAGTAAAGTTGAATTTTTTTTTTATTGAGATAAGTGAAAAATTAAAAGTGAACAAGTAAAAATGGATGGAGTATATCCTTTTGATTGAGAAGGAAGGCCGCCCTTTGGATTTTTTTTTTTTTTTTGTTTTTTTACAAAAACACACTATGCTAGTGAGAAAGTTACATGGGTGTATTTGCTCAAAGAAAATGTTGGGGATAGAACTTAGTCAGTCTCTAAAGGACATTCTATGGAGCAAGCCTTCCATAGTTCCATTAATTACTTTCGCAAACAAGTGGGGACAGCCCCTACGTGGTGTGTTCGTGGTCATCCCTCCTTACCATTCTTTTATACTGACTAGTGGCAGGGAGCCGGGTTGAGCGTAATTATTGATATAAATAAATTATTTTAGCAATATTGTTTAACTTTTAAGCCTCATTAATAACCGTTTAATTCATGTCGACATAATTCAGAGTATTTTCCTACCAATTTTAAGGAATTTAACTCAATTCTCCATGCTATATTTGGATTAACTATAATTTTCAAGAGTTTTTTTTAATTAGCTGTGTGGAAAATATTAAAACTATTTGTATATAGTATATACATACACATTTATCTTTTAGAAATTATTGTTACTTAAATATTAGAATATTTTGCAATGAGTCCTACGCCTCAGGTTCAAGTAATAGGCGTAAAACTGGTCCTGCAAAACTAAGTGGCCACTTTATGGTCGATAATTGATTCTATAAATTATTTTGCATAGCTTGCCAATTAAATACCCACTTTTATGGTTATTTGATGAAAATGTAATGACAATGCTTTAATTTATATATGGGACACTTACAAAAATACCCACAAAACCTAAAATAATTACAGCCACTACCCACTACTTTCAAATATTACCTGACCTACCCACTAAATTATTTACCCACTCTACCCACCCAGACTTGTATACCATAGTTTATGCAGTATATCATAAAGGTATATACCTATAAGGCATAACAAAGGCATACAGTAATAAATGTCCCTCCAGACTTGTATACCATAATTTATGCAGTATACTTTAAAGGTATACACCTATAAGGCATAACAAAGGTATACAATAATAAATGGGTAGGTTGGGTAAATACTTTTAGTTTTATGGGTAGTATAATTTGTAATGGGTATGGCTTGTAAATACTTTAAATTTTATGGGTGTAGAGTGTAAAAATCCCTTTATATATTTGAGTACGGCTCCTTGATTTGCATCAATTTGTTACCGCAGGCTATGCTTGAATTTATAGCTTTGAATGTGGCCTCTTGATCTGCAAGCGGTTTAAAGAGTGACTATAGTTCCAATTAATAACCGTAAAATTGACAAATCAGTATAATATAATATATGCAAAATGGCTACCTAGTCAATTGAAAAATAAAAAATGAATGTTTTAGCAAATCAGTATTTTATAATAGGGAGATTTACAAAAATATACACCCCTAAAGCTATATTTACTAAAAATACATATAGTTTATCACTTTACAAAACATAACAATAGTTTTTTTTACATTTCATATACAAGTTTAAACAAATGCCTACAATGTAGGGTTTCATTTCCTTCTTCCTACCTTCTCCCACCCATCACTGCCATGGGGGCTGCTACCACCACTCACCGGCGCCAGCCACCGTCGACCACCAGACGGCCTCCACTGCCGCCGGAATTATTTTTTTTTAAATTTTTTGGATCTACAAGATGAAACATACAAAATATACACATATATACATTGAAAAAATCTAAAAATTAAAGTTTTGAACATATACATAACCAACCATACGCAAACATACAAAAACAATACACAGACATACAAAAGCTATACAAAAAATACACACAAATAACTATCTATCCTAAACATACATATACACAAGCATACAACAACATACACATATATACAAAAATATAAACATACAAAAAGTAGATATAGATATTTATATACAAAAATATACATATTTATATATATAAAATACAAAAAAATACATGACATATACGATTTTATACACATAAAAAAAGGGAAAAACAAAAGGAAGATTAGATCGGGGCGGCGCCGGAAAATAGCTTTAGTGCCACCGGAAAACAATAACGTGTCGTCGGAAAAATACACAGCAGCTGCTCGTACCGTCGCTGCAGAAAAGCAGCGCCATCGTAGAGGCGGCAGCACCGCTGCACAGCAGCAGCAGTAGCAGCAACAATTGGAGCACAATACTGGAGACATGTGGAGAAGGACAGCTGCAGGGTGGGTGGAGGAGGACATCGATGGGGTTGGGTGGGTGGATGGATGGAGGAGGGGAGGGAAGGAGAGAAGGAGAGAAAAAGAAATTAGGGTTTTGGGTTGGAAGAGTGGGAATGGTATGTAGTGTAAATGTATAAAAGTATCATTATGTAGTGTAAATGTTTAAAAGTATCGGTATCTTTTGTAATTTAGCTATTAGGATAGTCGTTTAGTATAACTTTTCCATTATAATATATGCATACTCTGGCTACCTAGTCAATTGAAACAACAAAAATGGTTGTTTTGGCAAATCAGGGTACGCAACCATAGGGAGGACGACCCCAAGCTTCCCCTTTCACCTTTCTATATATGTAGTATATAAGGAACTATGCAACTTTGTATATTAAAGACACAATAAAAGAAGAATAAGATTTAAAAGTATGGAATAAAGAAAATAAAAACAGTAAATTCAAAGAGAGAGAAGAAACATCTACTACCAATAGATAAAATGACGAAGATTAAAATAGGAGCAGTATACCAAGGGAGAAACACTACTACGAATAAGAAAATAAACACTCAACTACTCTCTAGCCTACTACCTTAATCCTCGACATCTACGTTTTCCTATTTAGGGTTATGCCCTCGGTGGTCTAAAGGTAAGCCATGTTTTGTCTAATCACCTCAACCCAATTCTTCTTTAGTCTACCCCTACCTCTTCGTAGACCCATCACAACCAATCCTCGCACCTCCTCACCGGAGCATCTGCGCTCTTCCTTCTCACATGTCCAAACCATCGAAGCTTTGCTTCTCGCATCTTGTCCACCATTGGGGCAACTCACACCTTGTCTCGAATAACCTCATTCTTAATCATATCCATCCTAGTATACCCACACATCCATCTAAACATTCTCATCTCTGCCACATCCATTTTTTGAATGTGAGAGTTCTTCACTGACCAATACTCCGCCCCAATACAACATTACTGGTCTAACGACAAATCTGTAGAATTTTCTTTGAGTCTAGGTGGCACTCTCTTATTGCATAGGACTCCAGAAGCAAGCCTCCACTTCATCCAAACTACTCCAATACGATGTGTGACATCATCGTCAATTTCTCCATTACCTTGGAAAATTGAGCCAAGATATTTAAAGGCTCCTTTCTAGGGTATACCTTGGTTGTCGAGCGTCACTTTCACATCTGGCTCATAAGACATATCATTAAAAGTGTTTTAACTAATGTTTAATTATTTTTAAATAAGATCAATTTTGAAATTAAAAAGTAAACTATTGATTTTTAAAAGAAAAATGGACAAAATATCAATAAAAAGTCCTAGATTAAGCCTATCCACGCAACACTTTTAGTTTATGTAATTATTTTAATAGGCTAAATTTGTTCCTACACTTTAAATTCAGCCTATCTCTATAAATGATATATTATGTTCATATATCCACATATATTTCACATTTACTACCCGATCTCAATTAGGGGTGGACGTTCGGTACTTCGATTCGGTTTTTTGAAACTTCGGTTCGGTACTTCGGTCTTCGGTTCGGTTTGAAGTGTAGAAAAACTCGTAATTTTTATACTTCGATTCGATTCGGTACTTCGATTCGGTACTTCAGTGTTACGGTTTAAACCAAAGTTTATAGACAAAAAAAAAAAAAAAAGGCCAAACAGGATAGGAAAAGAAAAGGAAAAGTGCATACCTCTTTAAAAGTCCAAAATAAAATTAACAAAAATACATCATATTACCAAACATAAATGATTGAATACTTGTAATATCATATCACGATGACTTAACATAAATGATTGAATACTCGTAATATCATATCGCGATGAGTTAACATAAACGATATATTTATTCAAACTAAATAATGTTAAGCTAATTTATCATTTCCTGATGGATTTTCAGTTCAATTATTTAATTTTTTATACATTTTGCATTTATTCACTAATTAGACATTAAAATGAAATAAGTAAAAAAGGGAGACTATATGAACCAATATAGAATTTGATAGCAGATTGAAGAGAAGAAAACTTCTTATTGTTACATTCTTTGAGCACCCCTTGCCAATGCTCGAGTTATAAATCCTCCAGCAGCACACCCTGCCATTTTTATATTTTCAAATCGATCTCTACAAGAAAGAAAAGGGAAGAGTACAGATCATACCCCGATCACTTGATGACTTGATTCGAAAGAAAAGGGAAGCATGGAGGACTGGAGGGAATGCGAGTAGGGCTGTTACAGTTAGCGGCGGAGTTGGAGCCTGGAGAGAATAGGAGTGAAATAGGGTATTTCATATTTGGGTAAAGGACTAAGGAAAGGGGTAACTTAGGGATTTAGGAAATATATATAATATGTAATGGTGGATGCTTTTTGTTAATGGTATTCACAATTTTACTAAAAAAAAAAAAAAATCGATTTTTTCGGATTGCCCAAAACCAAAGACCGAAGTTCAAAATTTATTGGACCGAACCCAAACCGAAAAATCGAAGTACCGAATCCGTAATACCGAATTAATTCGATTCGGTATTTCGATTTTTTTGGATTTTGTGCACACCCCTAAAATCCCAATTTCCCCCTAATTCTCTATTTCCCTCTTCTCCTAGTCAATCCTATTAACAATACACGACAAATTCTCTATACCACCATGATCATTCCGTTAACCCCCTCTCTCTGCTCGTACAGTACGAATTTGATCTCCACCATATATCATTTGCTTTGTTATCATTCAACGGCTACGATTTCGCCAGTTGCAGGAGGATTTGGATTCACAATGAGAATCAAGAAAAGGAATTTCGGGATTCTTGTACCCAATTTTCTTTTTCTGTTTCTGATTTTGTATTAAAAATCCTAGTACGAATTAAAGGGATTTTATCAAAATAGACCCATTAACGGGCTTTTGGGCATTTTCAGGTATGAAAATAAAACCCTAGCTGCAACTATCAAATGGTTTAGCGTTCTTCATTTTTAGATTTCCACTTTTTTTTTTTTTTTTGAGAGAGGTTTAGAGAGGCGGAAAGAAAGTAAACACAAAAAACATAGCATATTATTATTTTTTCAGTTTAAAGTTTCACTGAATGGTAAAAGTATTGTGCCACTGCTCCATTTTCTCTTATCACTTTATTATTCGAGTTATTGCTTTGTTCGAGTCTGCTCCATTTTCTCTTATCACTTTATTATCCGAGTTGTTGCTTTGTTTAAGTTGTGTTCTTCGGCTCATAAACTCAACAGCTCTTAAAACGGTCAGTTTTGAACCTTTTCCTTTGTATTTTCCTGTTTGGTTGGTTGTTTGTAGTGCTGATTTCCTGTTTTAGAAAGTTATGTGTAGTGCCATATTTTTATCTCTAAGATATGACATTTCCTGCTTTGTTTGGTAAGATATGCTTCTTGATGATATGTGGCACTATTTCCATGTCTACTAAGTATGGTTGCTCTTGACTATGTAAAATTGTTAACGCACGCCTTACATACAGGACTACTTTTTTAGGAGCTACAAAGTATTCTACTGAGAACTACAATGTGGCATGGGTTGCCATAATAGAAAGAAGAAAGTGTACTTCCTTTTCTATGTACCATTTTGTTTGAGTGACTTAAAGTAATTTTGAATAGATTATAAGATGATACATTTTCCATCTTAAGAAAGAGGCGCGTCTTTTTGTGAATAGACCACAATAATAAGTAGGTCAAATTAGATACTCTGCAAGGAGTTTGATATTCGTCTTGTTCTTAATAATTTGGGTCCTTCACGTGTATCAAGATGTAGCATCGATCATTCTAGATTTCTTGTTAAAATAGATCTCAGTTTAGTGGATACTTTCGCATAAAAGTTCTCTCATAGTTTTACACCCCCCCCCCCCCCACCCCAACTGACAGAAGAAAAAACGAAAAAGAAAATCCTTGTCGGTATTAAAATGAAGGCTAGGTTCAGTTGTTTGTTTCTTGTATAATTATCATAGTTTTAAAATTCTGGCCATACTCTGAAATGTTTGACTTGGCAATTTGCATTCACAAACTAGTTTCATGGTAATCAATTTTCCTTAGCCTTGCTTTTGCGCTGGTTAGGAAATGTTCCATTGTTGCCAAGCTTCTTGGTAGGGATCATCTTATGGTGGATGTGTTATTAGATGTATAATTTAAGTGGTCTAAAAAGAACCTAGCTACCATGATCTCTTTGCAGGGACACTGCAGGGCAAGAGAGATTTTGGAGTCTAATACCAAGCTATATCAGCGGTGGCTCAATGAAATCGGGGGCCTAAAGCCAACACATGCATAAATTTTTATAATAGTATTTATGTATTACTCTTTTAATTCTTTGAGCTAAAACTACAAACCGGTCGTTTTAAGAATTAATCTCTTTGAATAATTTTATTAATATAGACAGATTTGATTAAGAGAAATGAGTTAAAATTGTACCGTGCTAACATTAGTAATAGATAAATATTCTTTCCAAGGTTTTACACTTTAAAAAATAAAAAAAAAGAATTCAAGTTTTTCATAGTAGAAATTTTTCTAATATTTTAGAACTTTTTATTTAAACTACTCAAATTTTCATATTCATCAATATAATTTTTGGCAATTAGAATCAATGTTAATGTATTGAAACAAATGATTACATTTATTTACTTGAAGAAACAATCTCATTATGAATAAATATAACTAATAACAAAATTTTGGGGCCAAACTCTTGGGGTCTAAAGCAAAAGCTTTAATGGCCTTAGCCTTTAGCCACCCATGAGCTATATTAGGGACTCCTATGTTGCTGTCATTGTTTATGATGTTGCAAGTATGCCTTCTTCCGATGTTGCAAGTATGCGTTCTTCCAATATTAATACCATGGTCGGTTAAAAAAGAGTCAATCCAGTTCACATAAGCGGACTTGGTTTTTGTTCTAGTACTTCTTGTGATATTACATGATTTGCATGGTATTGGTTTGACTTCCTTCACTTGCAAAATTCACATGCTTTTTTTTTTTCACTGATCACAGGCAGGCAGTCCTTCTTAAACACTTCGAAGTGGATTGAGGAGGTTCGTACTGAGCGGGGCAGTGACGTTATCATCGTGGTCGTTGGTAACAAAACTGATCTTGTTGACAAAAGGTATCTATAACTTGTTCTTTTCTTGTTTTACCTTCTTAAGGCCCGGGGGTGTGGCCTCTGATTGAGACCCTGACGACTTTGAATATCACCTATTTTCCCTGCTACTCATCTGAATTGTTATATGACGATATGTTTGTCATTTTGGGATATGATGTTACTGTCCTAGAAAATAAGAAGTCTTTGAACCTGCCATTCTTTTCCGCCCAAATGAGAAGGCAAGGGGAAAAATGAGGGCCACATACGTAGAACTTGTCTTGGTATTTCATTTAGACATCTTATCTAAAGCCTTAACCTATTGAATACTAAATGTTTGGGACCGCTAATCTTGGGTTTCTCATGGCATGGGGGATTGTAATATGGTGCGGTTATACAACTTACCACGCCAACTTGATAAGCTAATCATTTTTGGAGAAATATATTTTATCTTTTTATAATTTGAATAGAAGAATTTGTGATCGAGTTAGACAGTAGATTTAGATTCATAGCTCATTGAAGCCATTTTCTAATTTAGTTGTGCACATTCTTTCTCTTTTTATATTCACAATACGTTTTGTTTTGTTTTAAAAGTTTATGGAACCATCTAGATATGAATTAGAAATTTTAACAAGAAAAGTAAGATTGGCTCTTATATTCTATTATGTGCTTTGATATGAGTAGTTGCATAGGTAGCTCGTTAGTAACTATTATGAAACGTCTAATATTCCTTTATAAATGTTACATTTCTTTTTAAAATGTCATTGAATTGAACCTGTATAATATAGTGCATTTCTGAGTCACATAACCTAGTTTCACTAATTAGCTACATGGATTTATTTCCACCATGAATTTTGACGAGTTCTTGTCCTAATTAGTTTAAATTCAGTTTTACTAAGCCGTATCAGAAGTAAATGAAACATTGGTTGAATTAACATGAATACCTTTGTTTACATTTGGTGAAACTTCTTACTACCATTAATGACTGTTAGAAATTAATAACGGTAACAGGAACATGAATTGTGTACCTGTTAACACCACAGCGGAAGATTGTATTTATCACCTTGCAATTGCCCAAGTCTACTTTGAATCACTAGGAAACAAAGTTTAATTGTCACCAACTAAATGCCTTCCTTTTGTTTTGTGTCTTTTTGGTGGAATCATAAGAAGAGTGAAAAAGTTACTTCTTCTCCTTTTTGTTTCTTCTTCTTATATATAATATAAAGAAGTTGGAAGAAACAAAAAAATAACTTCCCACTATCTTCCCCACTCCCCCACTTCCCCACTCCCCCACCTTTGCATATTCCTTTAGTGGAGGAAGTATAGGAGATGTGGTGGAATATGTGGTAACTTCCTTTAACCACAATTGATGATTTCTCCTAACCGGGTCGGATCAGCCCAATTGGAGCGACCCATGACCCGTGATCCATATTCTTACATCTCCCACTTCGCTCATAGTGGGCTGGATCCACAACACAAAAACAAAAATCATACACACAAATAGTTCGTGCGACCTGCGAGCATTAATAAGAGCTAAACCTGTTAAGGTTGTACAATAGCTCCATAAAGAAATCCAATCACATGCGGAAAAGGATTCACTACTAACATGAGGATCTTATTACTCGCAATACCCCAGACATCATTCGCTACTCTGGTAGCTACTTATCTGATCCCTCAACCTCGATTGAGGCGAATTCGAGTTCCTATTTAACTTAGTATCACAATTACACTTGAAACTCTCATGGCAAATGTAATGGTCGACCTGTGAATATAAGTTAATTTATAAATTATTCTAATTGTCTTCCCTTTCTACTCGAATCTATTCATCCCAAATCAGCTGCTTTCCTAGACATGCACCGCATTGCCGAATCACTCGTGGCTATTAGTAACATGCTAAAGTAGCAACACAGATTTGTACTTCAAGAGACAGTAAAAGGTCAAAGGGTATTCTAATGAAAATCAAATTGATTTTTCTTAGGGTCTCACACAATGAAGAAGCAGGGATCCATTCTTCTATTACCCTATTGGTCGATCAGCACACATGGTATGAAACACGTGCTACGGTGTTCTTGCCTAATTTTGGCGCGTGTGTCTCATTTCTAAATATATAAACACCGTACAGATCTTGATCTAGACACTTCTGAATGTCTAACCTGAGTTTTTCTTCAAACAATCCTCAGATCCATTAATTTATGAAAAACTCACATCTGGCTTACGAAACAAGTCATATAGGATATACAAATCCATAAGTTTGAAATCTAATCAAGACCGACCATTTAAACTATTTATGACCTTGTACAATTCAAGGTTCCAATTGGTCTCATCTCTGCACGTTCCTCGACGTCAGAGGCGATCGCCCGTGTGAGAGAGCCGATCTCGCGACTTGTTCGACACACTTATCACAAATAAATTCCATCACATGCACATGAGATTTAATACAAACTCAATCATATATATAGATGAGTATAACATTCAAACTGTTCTACAATACATAAATTTAGTCATATCCTACGCAAACCTAGAGCCATTACATGTTTCTCAAACTGGTCTCTAGATATTGCCTTTGTAAAAGGATAAGCTACCATTTTTAGTGTAGGCATGTATTGTATCGGAACTTCACCACTTGCAACTATGTTTCTCAAGTACTTATACTTGGTATCAATGTGTTTGGTCTTTTCATGATGCTTAGGATCTTTTATAAAATCAATAGCAGCCTGACTATCACAATATAAAATTATCGATCCTTGAGGATTCTTTGCAATATCTAGATGCTCAAAGAATCTCTTCAACCAAACAGCTTCTTGTACTGCATATGTATAAGCTACAAACTCAGCTTCCATAGTTGAAAGAGCAATACAAGTTTGTTTCTTACTTTTCCATGAAATGGCCCCACCATTTAGTAAGAAAGCATATCCAGATGTTGACTTTCGTTCATCCAAGTCACCAGCCCAATCAGCATCTGTATAACCTCTCAACATCAAATCAGATCCACCATAGCACAGTGAATAATCTGCAGTTCATTTCAGGTATCGAAATATCCTCTTCACTGCTTTCCAATGATCTCTTCCAGGATTGGATTGATACCTGCTAACTAGACCTACGGCATAACAGATATCAGGGCGAGTACACAACATAGCGTACATCAAGCTCCCGATAGCACTTGAGTATGGAACTCGAGACATTTCATCCTTCTCTCTTTGCGTCTGTGGACACATTTCAAGACATAAAGCTTCACCTTTCGCTACAGGAGTATCCATGGGTTTGCACTCACTCATCCGAAAGTATTCCAGAATTTTCTTTATATATGTTTCTTGAGACAGACTCAATAATTTCTTGGAACGGTTTCTTTGGATCTTAACTCCTAGGATATAGTCTGCTTCACCCATATCTTTCATGTCAAATGACTTTGAAAGCCATGACTTGATAATCTTTAGATACTCCAAATTATTTCCAGCCATTAATATATCATCCACGTAAAGAGAAAGAATTACAAACATATCATTGGACCTTTTAACATAAATGCAATGGTCTTCATCAAACATAGTAAAATCATATGAGATCATTTCTTTATGAAATCTCAAGTACCATTGCCTTGAAGACTGCTTTAGGCCATAAATAGATCTTTTCAATTTACAGACCTTATTTTCATGGCCCTTAACGATGAAACCTACAGGTTGTTCCATGTAGATCTCCTCGTTCAATTTTCCATTGAGAAAAGCTGTCTTTACGTCCATTTGGTGTAATTCTAGATCCAAACGCGCAACAATAGCTAAAAGTAAGCGAATTGAGGTAAGCGAATTGAGGCGAAAAAGTATCCTCATAATCAATTCCTGCTTGCTGAGTAAAGCCTTTTGCTACCATTCGTGCCTTGTATCTTTCTATCGATCCATCCGCTTTACGTTTAATTTTCAGAACCCATTTGTTCTTAATTGCTTTACGCTCAGGCGGAAGATCAACTAAGTCCCAGACTTTGTTGGTTCTCATGGACTCTAACTCTTCTTTCATTGCTTTCATCCACTCATCCTTTTCAGGGCTCGATAAAGCCTCGGCAACGGAATTTGGTTCATTCACTTCCGATGCCGATACCAGGAAAACGTAATCCTCTATATCATAAGTACGTTTAGGTACACCTTTCCTGGTACTCTTTCTTAATTGAAACTCAGATTCACAAGAAGGATCTTGTATTGAAAAGCTCCCACTCGGATCAGCACCATACTCTTGATCAATTAGATCATCAAATGTGTCAGAAGACACTTGCTGACCATTTGAGTTCAACATTTCATAAAGAGGCTCTCCATCCTTTACTTCACCCTTCTTAGGAAAATCATTTTCTAAAAATGTGACATCTCGTGATTCAATTTCAGTAACACTTCCATCCTCCAATTCACCAATAAACACATACCCTTTGGAGTGTTCTGAGTATCTTATAAAGATACATTTCTTGCCTTTTGGACCCAGTTTACCAAACTTGTTAAAAGAATCTTTTATGAATGCAGCACAACCCCAAGGTCGTAAATAATCCAAGTTTGGTTTCTGGCCGGTCCATAGCTCATAAGGAGTGGAAGGAACTGACTTAGAAGGCACTCTATTCAATATATAGGCTGCAGTTAATAACGCATCTCCCCAAAAAGAGATAGGTAAATTAGCTTGCGCCATCATTGATCTTGTCATATCCAATAGAGTTCTGTTCCTCCTTTCTGCTACACCATTTTGCTGAGGTGTATAAGGAATAGTTAATTGTCTGGTGATTCCTTTTTCACTACACAAGTCAATAAATTGTCTTGAAAGATATTCACGCCCTCTATCAGTTCTTAGAGTTTTTATACTCTTGTCTAATTGATTCTCAACCTCATTCATGTATCGTTTGAAGCACTCAAGTGCTTCGGATTTATGAGAAATCAAATAAACATAACCAAAACGCGTGAAATCATCAATAAACGTAATGAAGTACAAGGCACCAGATCTTGCCTTCACGTTCATTGGACCACAGATATCTGAATGGATTAATTGCAATGGAAAGTCAGCTCTCTTAGCCTTCCCAAAAGGTTTACGTGTAATCTTTCCGGCAAGACATTGTTCACAAGTTGGCATTTCAATTTTCGAGAAAGAACTCATGTGCCCTTCCTTTGCCAATCTATTCATTCTATCTTGCCCAATGTGACCTAATCTAGCATGCCATGTAATAATGTCAACATCTCTATTACTAGAAGAACATGCCATAACACAACGGTCCACATAATAGTCATAAGTAGAAGGATTACAACTCAATACAAAGAAATCATCGTAAAGATGTCCAGAACCATAAAAGACATTGTCTAGAGTAATTCTCACAACATTGCGACTAAAGTTCAAACAGAACCTAAATTAAGAAGTACAGACACAGATATTAAGTTCCGTCGAATTTCTGGATCATATAGGACGTCATGCAACATCAAAGTACGGCCACCACGCAAGTCAATCCTGCAAGTGCCAAGACCTTTGACTTCAACCTTCGCATTATTTCCTACATATATCCACCTTGATCCAGATGGTACTCGACGGTACTCCACAAACGCTTCTCGATCACGGGTCACATGGTCGGTGGCCCCTGAGTCTACAATCCACACAGGATAAGATTCAGTTAATAAAACAGTGCTAGAAACAAATGTAGCACTTAGAGATGCGTTTTGAAATGCTACCTTTTTCGGCTCAGTGCATTCACGAGCAAAGTGTCCCGGCACTTGGCAGTTGTAGCATTTCATCTTGCTCTTGTCTTTCTTCTTAAAGAACCGTATTCCCTTCTTAGGGTTTGGTTTGTTTCTCTTCTTTGAGGGTCCCTCACCAGTCTCCTTGCCCTTTCCGCCTTTCTTCCAATCATTTTTACGCTTGAATCCTGAAGCCTTTTTACCACTTGATTCTGCCACATAGGCAGTGGGTATAGCTTTTGCAGCACCAAGCCGCTCATCTTCAAGTTCAACATGGCGAGCAACATCACCAAAAGTTTTGATGCTGTCATTGTGGGTCAAGTTTACTTTCAGATGTTCCCAATTACTTGGAAGAGACCGGATCACTGCCTGAACCTGCTGCTCATCAGAGAGAATATGACCAGCACTTTTGAGTTGAGCTATCCTGTTTGACATCACCCTAAGGTGTTGTTTGACACTGTGGTCATGACGCTTCTTGTAAGTGTCAAATTTGATAGTCAGCTGTCTAAGGCGGGTCACTGTAGTACCCCCATATGTTTCTCTCAAATGTGCCCACATGGCATGAGTAGTAGGGAATTGTTCACACTCGTGAATGAAATCATCCACAACCGAGCTTACAATGATTCCACGTGCAGTGGCATCTTTCTTTTTCCAAGAATTGTAAGCCTCAAGATCCCTCCTATGTTGGGCAGTGTTACCCTCCTCTGGGCAAACCATGACATGGTTAATAGCTTCTAAAGCATCTTGCTCTTCCAGCACATACCACATCTTACGGCTCCAAATATCATAATTTTCGCCGTTTAGTTTGTCACCCTTGTTTAAGTCAGCAATGATAGTTTTTGATGCCATAGTCTTTTAACATGAAACAATAATGCAAGTGTATTTATTACTCATCATTCTCGCATGTGATATGCACACTTAGGCGAATCAATTAAATAAAATATTAATTTTACACTTAGTATAGAATCGAAAGGTTACTAAGTTTCCATTCATCATCTACAACTAAATGTTCAACTAATATTTTATAAAATCATTTCTCATAGTGTGTATCTCGTTAAGATTTTCAATATCATGTCATACTTATTATTTTTTTTTTCTAATTGCCACACATAAAAAAAAATTAAACAAATAAAATGACATGTAATCTTGCAAACAAATAACAAAGTTTCATTAATAAAAAAAAATAAATTACAAGTAGTTGTAGAGATGATTCTCCCACACGGCTTCAAATTTAAGAATATAAACCCAAAAAGATTCACTTGGCCAAATCTCGTGATAAATATCAGTTAAAATGCTACCTAAAGGTTCTCCAAGTGGATCTACTAAAATTGCTAAGGCTTCCCAATCATAAAGTTCAATTTCGCCAATAGCATCAATTAGTGCATTTCGGGTAAACTGATAATGTTCAATTTGATCAGCTAGTGAAGCCCTAAGCTCTCTAAATTTCTTTTCTCTTTCTCTTCGTATAGCCCTTGCATCCCTTAGCACATTTTGCATCGTCCTGGAAATATCATTCCTTATGACTTCACGTCCTCGGGAATATGTCATACGACGACGTACTCTTCTACGTTGTCCTCTTGCTCGATTTCCAATACCACTCCCACTTGGAGCAAGTCGAGCTTGTCCCTGTTCAGCCATTTCTGAAATAGGAACAATGAAACAATAAGAATAGACATACCATTCAATATGACAACATATGTCACAACTTGTAGAAGAATGCATGTAAGGGTTGTATACCATCATAATAGTTTGGCTATTACGAAGTCATTCGAAGAGAAACACATTTATTGGCAGAACTTTAACACTTCATATCTCACTCATTTTAAATCCGTTTATCATCATATAATATATCAACGGAAAGCTTGTGACGAGTAGATTATGAAAATATATAACCCATATTTTAATTCTAAACCAGTAATTTGCAGAAATCAAATTACAGAACGCAGTTTTTTATAAAACTGTCCAATTTTTCAGCATAACTTCAAAAATTCATATCTTACTCGTTTTAAATCCGTTTTTGATGTATAATATATCAACGGAAAGCCCCAAACGAGTACAATCTAAAAAAATATGTATCATGTCGAAAATTTTTTTATGGGCTAGACTAATTTTAATTTTCAGACATTATATTATGCTGTTAACATTCAATATTTTCATCAACCACTATGAAACTTTTGTCTATTATTTTCTTTTCATGTTTTGTACACATACAAAAAAAAATAATAAAACATCGGCATTAAGTTAGAACAATTAATCCAGGCTCTTGGTACCAATTGTTAGAAATTAATAACGGTAACAGGAACATGAATTGTGTACCTGTTAACACCACAGCGGAAGATTGTATTTATCACCTTGCAATTGCCCAAGTCTACTTTGAATCACTAGGAAACAAAGTTTAATTGTCACCAACTAAATGCCTTCCTTTTGTTTTGTGTCTTTTTGGTGGAATCATAAGAAGAGTGAAAAAGTTACTTCTTCTCCTTTTTGTTTCTTCTTCTTATATATAATATAAAGAAGTTGGAAGAAACAAAAAAATAACTTCCCACTATCTTCCCCACTCCCCCACTTCCCCACTCCCCCACCTTTGCATATTCCTTTAGTGGAGGAAATATAGGAGATGTGGTAGAATATGTGGTAACTTCCTTTAACCACAATTGATGATTTCTCCTAACCGGGTCGGATCAGCCCAATTGGAGCGACCCATGACCCGTGATCCATATTCTTACAATGACTCACAATCTACTTGGGAATGGGTGTTCGTCGTATTCTAATCATAAGTAGAAAACTTGGCGCAATGGCTCCGCTTACAAGCTAAAGGTTAGATATGTTTGGGTGGAGCATAGACCCACCCAAGGGTGTTTTGTTTGGTTGCTCTGAAGAAGCAGTAGGTGTGTGCATAGGTTAGAAGATTGTGATAAGGTGTAGCACGTAGTAGCTATTTTGTGTGAGAGATTTTCATGTAGTTTGGTGGTGGTTCTGTTTGCTCTATGTGTATAGTAATGCTGCAATTTGTAGGTGTTTTGCAGGTTGGCTGCAGGCTTTTTATTTATGTTGCTTTGCTAAGACCTCCAAGCTGTCATTCCTCATGGAAACTCAAAGCAAAGACAAGCACGAGGATGATGGGACTTCCAGAACCTACAATACAAGATCTAAAAGCAAACAAGCAACTGGCAAAGAAAAAGTAAACGAGGTAGCTTCCAAAACCTATACAAGATCTAAAAGAAAACGAGCAACCACAGACCTAACTCAAGCTTCCTCAAGCAGCCAAAACAAAAGGAAAAAATATGTAAGTACCTCCTCATTGTTAAGTTTCTACAAATCTTTTTGTTGTTTTTTTTCTTTTTAAATTTGTGACATCTTGCTTTCTTTTCAGTTTTTTGACGATGTTTCTGGTGTTAGCTTTAGTTGGTATCACAAGAAGTGTTTGCTCCCTATGGCGAATCAAGGAGCTTGTGTATGCTGTTGGAGCTTCGTGACATCGGAGGTCATGGCAACCCGTTTGGCCATTGACACCGGTAAAAGGCCTGTGAGATTGAGCAATCAATAGATGCTCGATTGTCAGCCCACTCATACATATGTATCTAAAATTGTGAAGAAGGTGGAGGTTCAAGTTGTTGAGGGCAAGGGGAATGATTGCTACACTATGACGTTAGATAAAGCTTTCGAGTATATAAAGGAAGTGGGGTTGATCTGAGACAAACATTATGGATATAAGACTGAGAGAGGTAGTTGTCAACAGGAAGCAATCCAAACAAATGTAAGTGTGTTTAATTCGAGTTGTTAAATCCATATAATATTAGCCATCTGTCTTATTCTATAATTCTAATTAAGATGTTTTGCAGGATCTAATAAAAATAGCAAAGTTTAAGACATTCAATTTTCAAGTAAATACAAGCGAAGTTACCCTTGAGAGGAAGAATCACTTAAAAAAATTGCTTGAAAAAGAGGGTCCATTAGCCGCATCGATATGCCAGTATCCAAGCTCCATCGAATTCAAGGGTGATGAAGAGATATACAAACCATTACCAGAGGAGCTTCTTATAGATTCCGATCATTATGGATATTATGCTATAATAGTTGTTGGATATGATGTGGATGAGAATGGAGAATTACACTGGCTTATAAAAAATTCATGGGATGATGGGTGGGGCCACAAGGGTTACATCAAAGTGTCGTCATCGGTCAAACTCTACGATATAATGGTTGTGAAAAAGCCAATGATAGAGAAACATAGATGATCTTGTAGAGTTAGTTTTCATTTCAAGGTGGCGATTGGAACTTATGTAGAGCATAAATCATCATGGTAGGGCTTGATGAAGGGAGGAATGGAAAGGGACTATTCCTGGGAAAATGCAGCCATTCAATATGAGCAAGGTTTTGGATGGGCCTTTATAGATCCCCAATATGTCAGATGATTTATCAAGAAAGAAGGCAATATCACTGAACTGAAGGGAAATATAAAGATACACTGAGCTTTTGATCTACATACAGTGAAGCATCCTGGTGCTCTTAGCCATGTCACTAGGAGTGGTTTATATGTTAGTCTGTTTCTTTCTAACGTTATCATTATTGCTTAAAAATCAAGTTAGTTTAAAAGAGATGTAGCCTATCTATGGCAGGAAAAAATGACTCCTTGAAACCAAGAACTGCCCCTTGGGAAAAGAGTAAAGACATGTACAAAGATTTTTTATTTCAGTTTAAGGTTAATTATACACTCTTATTCGGCTAAGGAGCGGCAAATGGATTGATATCTCTTTTTTATTTTTTAAGCATCTTCATAACATTATTGTTAGTACTTTGGCACAATGTGTATATATAATGGTTTGATAGCTTTGTTAAGCTTGATTTGCAGAACAACGGTGTAACTCAATTAACTGTAGTGTTGTACTTACTATAAATTCCTTAGGAATCTCCTCTAAGCAACTGCAACTTCTGATAAATACACGCTCAAGGCATCGGTAAGAATCATCAGCGGCTATCCAGTATTTAAGATACAACTCCTCAAGGAGTAAACGGTAGAAAAATAGAGAAGCTATGATGATGTCACTACTGGAAATTATCATGTGATACTTTAATAGTACGACCATTCTGCATTCCAAAAAGATAGAGATAGAGAAAAGGTGCAACATTTTAAGCAAGTTTTCCTAGATAGAAAAAGAAAATACGCTATACAACTATAAAAGCTTCTCGAGTATGATAATGTTAGAAAGTGTTGTAAATAAAATTCTAAGAGAGAGAACCTAGTATTCATATTTGTAGTTCAATATTTTACATTTTACAACATCTAAAAATGTGTCTCCATCACAACTCAAACAGATTGATCATTGTTAACAAATAAAATCAACGAGATGGTCAAACTAAACCAATGATCCATCATGGGTTTAAATACTTGATCAGATAAATAAGTGCATTGGGTAAAAGCTGACTAGGCTTGAGAAGGTGACGCGTGTCTTCCACGTGGCACGGGCAGACTTTTCAACGGACAGACATCTAACGAGCAGACGTTCATCACGGGTAGATCTAGAGAAGTTATGAAGTATTCCAACGGTCAACATGGCTTAAATAAGCAATAATTAACATGATCACCCACGATCAACCTGTTAATGATCATTAAGACAGTCTTTATAATCCAGCGGTTATAACTCCAATGGATAGCTGACCGACAGTTACTTATCCAAACGGATCCACGCCCAGCGGTTACAAAAATCCCAACGGGTGCCCACCAGGCTTATAAATGGCACCCGCCTTAGTCGATTGTGTAATCTGGAACTTCGTATCTGAAATATCAATAAAATACTCTCTCTCCCCCTCAGCACAACTATTTTTCTTTACTCTTATTTCGTTCACTGTTTTATTCACCTGAAGAACGATCTATATCGAAGAACCATCTCCGAGGACGAGTGAGACGATACGGTTTCTTCTCCCTGTTTACATTTTGTGCATTACTTTTATTAATTTATACATGCATATTGTTATCTTCTCAGCTCGTTATATAGACTTTTAATCTCAGCTGTTGATCGTGACCCCGCAAATACAAATTTAATTGTTAATTGGCCTAAAACCGGATCTAGGTTAAACAATAAGATCACGACAATCACCATGTGATTCACTTCTTAAATGTTGTTATTAGGTTTGTGTTTGTGAAAGGTTAACTTGATAGAAGCGTTAATTAATCATCCTTGTTAAAACTTAATTAATCATCTAACACCAAATTATTTTAGGAAGCCACGAATCTCTTTCTTATGACTAGTGACTATAATTAATTGTATATTACTGAACTCTGAGGCAGTCTAATGTAGGAAATCAAATGCGGAAAGTAAAAGATAGGAACGAGACGTATCTCGATCACTAATCCCAAATAGCAACGGATAACCCGTTCCGTTACACCCCGAGAGAAAGCCAAGAACACCTACGCTAGGCAACTACCCTTGAGCTAACGTGAGCACGCAAGTAGAATGGTCGGGAAGGGGATTGGAAATCATCTAGATTCACTAGAGGAAGAACAAGTCCCATCAAAGTTTTCATTCAATAAAAGAGTTCAACTCTCAACACAAAGGTTTGTTTAATCATCCAAATAAGCTAATGAAATAAACTAGCTATGTAGCTATTTATAGGTGTTTTTAGACACCAATTGAAAGGTCTAAAATGCCCACACTTAGGCTTAGGAATAAAAGACCACGTAGGGTCAAAATAGTCTTAACACAACTAGAATTCACGTGCTTCAACATTTTGGGCGGTGCGCCCAAGTTTGGGGCGGAGCGCCCGGCTTCTTGACCAGTGGGGTGGCCTAGGCGGGGCGCCTCAGCCTAGGCATCTTCAGGCGGAGCGCCTGGTGCACTGGGCTGCTCCCTTTGTGCTCTAATCATCCGGAATGGCTTCCAATCGCTTCCTTCTTCTAGGTCCTTCCTCACCAAGTATAAGTGTACTCCTTGGATCTCCTTAGCTTGGCTCAGAGTGAAGGGTCTCGTGGTTTGCCCGACATCATCCTCCCCTTCTTGAGAGGATTTCATCCTCGAAATTGAAGCATCATCATCCACGACCTCTTCATCCCCTACATCCATAGGAACCAAGTCACAAATATTAAATGTATTAGAAACTTGATACTCACTTGGTAAGCCGACCACATAGGCGTTGTTGTTTATCTTCGAGAGCACTTGGAATGGGCCATCTTCACGGGGTGCCAACTTCCCTTTCCTAAGGTTTGGAAACCTTTCTTTCCAGAAGTGCACCCACACATAGTCACCCTTCTTGAGTTCCATCTTCTTACGTCCCTTGTTTTTCTTGGAGGCGATCTTTGCATAAGCTTCCTCCAAATTCTTCTTTGCCTTAGCATGTAGCTCCATCAAAGACTTGGCTCTAGCTTTTCCTTCCAAATTAACAACCATTTTCCTTGGCAAAGGGGTTAGATAAAGGGGAATCAAGGGGTTAAAACCATAAACACACTCGAATGGAGTCATGCCAATCATTCTATGCATGGTTCGATTGTAGGCAAACTCCATAAGAGGTAACTTGTCAATCCAAGTCCCACCCTTACCTCGTGTCATGGCTCAAAGAAGAGCACCCAAAGTTCGGTTCACCACCTCGGTTTGCCCATCCGTTTGGGGGTGGTGGGACGTAGAAAACAAAAGCTTGGTGCCAAGGGCACCCCATAAACTCCTCCAAAAATGGCTTAGGAACTTGGTGTCCCATCACTCACTATGGTTTGAGGCACTCCATGCAATTTCAAAATATTATCAATAAATAAAGAAGCAACATGTTGTGCATCATCACATTTTCTACATGGAATGAAGTGAGCCATTTTGGAGAACCTATCCACAACAACATAAATGCTATCATGGCCCCCCCTAGTCCTTGGTAAACCCATGACAAAGTCCATTGATATATCCAACCACGGACTAGTCGGTGCGGGGAGTGGGGTATACAAACCATGGGGGTTCGATTTGGACTTAGCAAACTTGCACTCAAGGCAAGAATTGCAAAGTCTCTCAACATGTGTCCCCATTTTAGGCCAATGGAATTGCTCCCTAAGAATAGCCAAGGTTTTATCCCTACCAAAGTGACCCATGAGTCCCCCACAATGTGCCTCTTGCACAAGCAATTCTCTCCATGAGGACTCGGGTATGCACACTTTACCATTTTTAAAGATATAACCATTAACCCATTGGTATTTCTCAACTCTCTCCCCCTTTTCTAGAGCTTCATGGATGCTCTTTAGCTTCGGGTCATGAGCATACATCAATTTAATGCTCTCAAAACCCATGAGCTTAGAGGTGAGAGTGGTGGCTAGAGCAAACTTTCTAGAAAGTTTATCCGCCACAACATTGTCTTTCCCTTTCTTGTATTGGATCACATAGGGAAAAGACTCAATGAACTCAACCCACTTGGCATGCCTCTTGTTTAGCTTCTCTTGGCCTCTAAGATGATTGAGTGACTCATGGTCACTCTTGATTACAAATTCTCTAGGCCAAAGGTAGTGTTGCTAATGGGCAAGGGCTCTCACTAGGGCATACAACTCCTTGTCATACGTAGAGTAATTCAAGGAGGCCTCTTTCAACTTCTCACTAAAGTAGGCGATGGGTTTGTTATCTTGCATTAAAACACCACCAATTCCCACCCCCGAGGCATCACATTCAACCTCAAATGCCTTTCCGAAGTCGAGCAATTGCAATAGAGGGGCGGTACTCAACCTACTTTTCAACTATTGGAAGGCCTTCTCTTGAGGCTCTCCCCAAACAAAAGGTTGGTCCTTCTTAACCAATTCGGTGAGTGGAGCGGCAATGGAGCTAAAGTCTTTCACAAATCGTCTATAAAAACTAGCAAGACCATGAAAGCTCCTCACTTGAGTCACGGTAGTAGGAGTAGGCCAATCACGTATGGCCTCTACCTTAGACTCATCCACCTCCACTCCTTGGGAACTCACAACAAACCCAAGGAAGACTACCTTCTCAACACCAAAGGCACACTTTTTAAAATTAGCATAGAGCTTTTCGGCTCTCAACTTTTCAAGCACTTGCCTAAGGTGATCAACATGGCCGTTTATTGATTTGCTATAGATCAATATATCGTCAAAGTAGACGACCACAAACTTATTGATGAATGGCTTTAGAACATGGTTTTATTAGCCTCATGAAAGTACTAGGTGCATAGGAGAGCCCAAAGGGCATCACTAACCTTTCATAGAGACCAAACTTGGTCTTGAATGCGGTTTTCCATTCATCCCCGGGTTTCATCCGAATTTGATGGTAGTCGGACCTAAGGTCTATTTTGCTAAACACACATGAACCACTTAATTCATCTAATATATCATCAAGTCGGGGAATGGGATGACGGTACTTTACCGTTATTTTGTTCACGGCCCGACAATCAACACACATTCTCCAAGTGCCATCCTTTTTGGGAACAAGGATCACGGGTACGGCACAAGGACTCAAGCTTTCCCTCACCAAGCCTTTAGTGAGCAATTCATCAACTTGCCTTTGCAATTCTCTTGTATCCTCCGGATTGCTCCTATAAGCCGGCTTGTTTGGGATTTGAGATCCCGGGACAAAGTCGATTTGGTGTTCAATACCTCTCAAAGGAGGTAATCCATCCGGCATCTCATCTGGGAACATGTCCCCAAAATCCTTCAAGACTTTCTCAAACACACTAGGCAAAGGGTTAGTAGATAAATCACAATTAGAAGTAAGGATCATACCTTTGTGCACTAGGCATAGGAGAAACTTGTTGCCATCATTTCCTCTTAGGACCTCGCCCGGTTGCATCATGGCACATATGCCACCGGTAGAAGAAGGTGGGATTACCACCAAGCTTTTGGACAAAAGGGCTAGTCTCAACAATCGACTTAGCCTTTGCCGCCTCTCTCAACTCCCTCATCCGCTTGTAGTCATCACTCACTTGTTTGGGAGTTAAGAGCTTCAACACAAATTTCCTTCCTTCATGTTTGATCGTGTAAGTGTTGACACGACCATCATGAACCGCTTGTCGATCAAATTGCCAAGACCTTCCAAAGAGAAGGTGGCATTCTTGCATAGGCACCACGTCGAACAAGTATTCATCCACATAACTACCCACTTTGAACTTGATCAATGCTTGTTTCACCACCTTTAGCTCCCCACACTCACTAAGCCATTGTAGGCGATAAGGTTTGGGCTGTTTCAAGGTAGGCAATTTCAATTGGGTAATAAGTGATTGACTCACAACATTAGCACAACTCCCCGAGTTAATGATCATAGAGCATACAACACCCGTGACTCGGCATCTAGCATGAAAAAGGTTCTCCCTTTGTAAGGTCTCACTATCCTCCACTATCATAGCTCCTAAACTCCTCCTCACAACTAGAAAAGTATGAGGTTCATCATCCTCCACCGCATCATCTTGATCATCATCCTCTACTCTCTCATCTCCCTCTACTCCCTCATCTCCCTCCGGTTCACTCTCTTGTTCATAAGCATCATTACCAACAACAACCATGGTCCTTTTCATAGGACACTCTTTAGTAAAGTGACCATACCCCTTGTATTTGTGGCATTGAATTGAAGAAGAAGTAGGAGTATTCAATTGGGTTTTAGAATTACCTCCAACATTGGGTGTGTACTTCTCATAAGGCTTCTTCACATCTTTGCTAGCACTTGCACCACTAGTGCCGCTTGCATTTTGAAATCTTGCATTGGGAGTAGGAGTTTTCCATTCCTTTGGCTTGTTCATGGAAGTGGAAGTGTTTCCCTTGTAACGGTTGGACTTTTGATTATCAAGCAATTGCTTGGCTTGAATAGCGGCATCAAGGACTTCTTGAAGTGAAAGATAAGCATGCAATCTCAATTGTGAAGCTATACCATAGCTCAAGTTGTTCTTGAAGCGGATCACGGCTTTCTCCTCATCTTCGGTGTCCATATCCAAGGCCATTCGAGTCTTTTCAAACTTATCATAATACTCATGCACCGTCTTGGCGCCTTGCTTCAACTCATAAAGCTTCTTGAGTTGCTCTTGATGATATCTAGGAGTGATCTACTTGATACTCATGATACCCTTCAAGTCATTCCAACCCACATTCACGGGGATTCCCGCTCTTCTCCTTGATCTCTTGACGGATTCCCACCAAGTAGATGCATAGGACTCAAAGGATGAAATAGCATAAGTACCTTTCTTGTCATCGATCATATCATTTATGTCAAACATCCTTTCCATGAGTAGTACCCATTCAATGTAGGCTCCCTGATCATAATTCCCTTTAAAGATTGGGAGATTAAGCTTCACACTATTGAGGTTGGTGTTGTCACGACCCCCACGGAAAGGCTTTGGTTGGCCTCCATAGTAATCTTCATTCACACCATATTCCCTCCTCGCATTCCCTCCAACATACCCCATAGGTGGCCCTCGACCTCGGCCCCTACCTCTATCCACATTTCGACCCCAATTCATACCTCGCCTTGGTTGAAAGTGATTATCAAACCCATACATCTCATCACCATACTCGGCTTCCTCCTCTTCTTGAGCTTCATCGGCTTGCTCAAGAGGTTGAACATTTCGGATGGGTCTTGGTAGTGGAATGTTTCTTGGGGGGTTGTCCAAGATACGGGGAATGCCTGTTCGTTGGGTATTGCCCAACACTTGATCAATTCTCTCTCGATCATCCTTTACCCGTTGTTGATGAAGAAGTAACTCAACAACTTGTTCCTGGGTAAAGGTCGGACTACTTGAGCCTTCAACTTGGAAACTCGGGGTCCCTTTCTCAACTTGGACACTCGGGGTCCCTTTCTCCGATTGGACATTGGAAGTCCCTTGCTCAACTAGAGCACTTGAGTTCACCCTCTCAAGGCTTTCCATCCCCAAGTTCATACTATCCAATTTGGCAAGGATAGTAGCAAGGGAACTCTTAGCAAAATCTTCTCCTTCGGTAGACATTGTACCTACACAAGTAACAAACGTTAGCAAAACAACCTCACTCACTCCCTCACTTGAGATCACTCGGTTCTCTCGTTTAGTGGTGGTGGATATTTCACTCGACTTGTAGTTCCAAAGCTTCACGTAGATGAGTAGCAATTCCTTAACTCAACCAAACTATTCACGAGTCAAGCACACTCCGGGGTGAGTGGAGTTAATAGGATTCAATGAACGCTAGGCACTTTAAAGTGAGGACTTGAGTCAAAAAGAATCTACGAATCTTCTTGGAGTTCTACTCTCCATCTAATGCACGAATTCACCTAGAAGCAATGAAATATTAGTGCTAATTAAGTAAAAAGATTACTTAGATAGGCACTAATAAGAGGTTAGGCAACAAAGAAACAAGCAAACCTAGAAGAAACTACCTAAATTCAACCCTTCAGGGGATCAGGCGAAGCGCCCAAGAGGTGGGGCGGAGCGCCTAAAAAAATGAGCAGTGGGGTTGGGCAGGCGGGGCGCCTGGGGATGAGGCGGAGCGCCTGGACAAAGAGCAAGTCAGGCGGAGCGCCCAAAGCCTAGGCAGGGCGCCTGGACGAAGAACACCTGGGTTTTTCTACTCCGTGTTCTTCGATTTCAATCCACTTTCTAGGCCGATTCCAAGGTGTTTTTGGCCAAATTCAAGGTACCCAAAGTTATTCCTTGATACAACCTTCAATCCCCAATCAATTTCACACCCAAACAACCAAAAAACAAGGTTTAATCGAGATTCAAAGTTTTCAAATTGGGGTTTTCAACATGGGTTTCAAGGTTCAAGGGTGGGTTTTGATCCTCCAAAAACAATGTTACCGAACTCCGAATCACACAATTCTTGTTTCAATTTGTTCAATTTTCAATAGAGATCAATCCCCAATAATCAATTTCAAAACCCCACAATCACACAACCCAAAATCAATCAAATTCATCAAGAACAAGTGTTTGGTAGGGTTTAACAAAAATTGGGGTTTAAAATTTTCAATCCAATCCAATCCAAACAATTTTGGTACCCAAACGTCGGGTTTTCAACAAGGATTAAGAATCTATAACACCCACTTCAAGAATCGAACACACCAAAAAGTTACACCAATTTTTGAATTTTTGAGTTTTTCAATTTTTTTGTAATTTTCTTCTTTCAATAACTTCAACAACAAGAAATATAAAGAAACTAACCTAAGCACGAAGAATCAAGGGTCGGGGGTTCGTAGAAACGAAATTCGAGCCTTGCTCTGATACTAAATGATGTAGGAAATCAAACGCGGAAAGTAAAAGATAGGAACAAGACGTATCTCGATCACTAATCCCAAGTAGCAACAGAGAACCCGTTCCGTTACACCCCGAGAGAAGGCCAAGAACACCTACGCTAAGCAACTACCCTCGAGCTAACATGAGCACGCAAGTAGAATGGTCGGAGGGGATTGGAAATCATCTATATTCACTAGAGGAAGAACAAGTCCCATCAAGGTTTTCACTCAATAGAAGAGTTCAACTCTCAACACAAAGGTTTGTTTAATCATCCAAATAAGATAATAAATTAAACTAGCTATCTAGCTATTTATAGGTATTTTTAGACACCAATTGAAAGGTCTAAAATGCCCACACTTAGGCTTAGGAATAAAAGACCACGTAGGGTCAAAATAGTCTTAACACAACTAGAATTCACGTGCTTCAGCATTTTGGGCGGGGCGCCCAAGTTTGGGGCGGAGCGCCCGGCTTCTTGACCAGTGGGGTGGCCTAGGCGGGGCACCCAGAGTTGGGGCGGAGCGCCTCAGCCTAGGCATCTTCAGGCGGAGCGCTTGGTATGCTGGGCGGAGCGCCTGGTGCACTGGGCTGCTCCCTTTGTGCTCTAATCATCCGGAATGGCTTTCAATCGCTTCCTTCTTCTAGGTCCTTCCTCACCAAGTGTAAGTGTACTCCTTGGATCTCCTTAGCTTGGCTCCGACTGAAGGGTCTCGTGGTTGTCCCGGCATCACAGTCTGTAACTACACAAGCTCTAACTCTTCCGCTTAACCATAAATTAATATAATTAAGTGATGGGAAAATGCAAACCCACTTGTAATAAAGAAAGAAAAGGAAAGTTGTAAGAAAAGAAAGAAAGTAAAGGAAATAAGAAAGAGAAAAGAAGAAAAAGACGCAAAGAAGTAAATGAAGAAAGAGAAATGGTAGACAAACAATATGAATGTGCAGACTTATTTATATGCAAAGGTGAAGAATTTGCAATGTTAGGCGGAGATCTCTGTTTACATGATGTGAGCAATTACGTTAGTAGGAATTCTGAAGCCTATAAATAGGCAATGATATCTGCATGGTAATTCATCCCCTCACAACTTTCTTCTTTCTCTCTAAAGAAATAATACATTCTCTGTGTGGCTGTGGACGTAGACAAAAATTGTCGAACCACGTAAATTTTGTGTCTTTTCTTATCTTATGAATTTTATTATTTTACTCATTTAAATATTTTCCCTATTCATTAGCCTAGCACGCTTCCCAAAAATTGGTATTAGAGTACAGACAGTATATTTCTGGTAGAGCAGACTGTGTTGGGGTAGTACTATTCACGTTTTACTATTCACAGTCACTATTCACACAAAAAAATTTGTGAAAATATGGCTATGGATGAAGGGAAAGTTAAGATTGACAAATTCAATGGCAAAGATTTTGGTTTCTGGAAAATGCAGATAGAGAACTATCTGTACCAGAAAAAATTGTATTTACCTCTGACCGGGGTAAAACCAGAGAGTACGGCCAAGGCAGATTGGGATCTATTATATCGCCAACCTCTTGGTGTGATTAGGCTAACACTGACACGAAATGTGGCATTCAATATTATTAATGAAACGATCACCTCAGGCTTAATAACAACCACTACAGGAAAATCTACTTTTAACGATCACTTTTTAATGAAGGGATATGAATCCGGACGTTAAAGTATACCATTAACGACTATTATTTTTTACGGACGTTAAAGTCAATTTTTAGCCTCTTAATAACGAGGGGATAATATCCTGCCTTTAAAAGACATAAAATATGGACTTCAAAATTACACAGTGAAAAAAATAGGCGCTAGCTTTTCCCTCTTTTCTTTGTAAAGGAAAAAGCTTTTTCCCTCTTTTCTTGAAAAACAAAGCCTTTTGTTCTTTTCAATATCTGACACCGTCTGACCCCCTCCAAATAGAAAGAGAAACCATAACGGCGATTACTAGTGGCAGAGACTGGCGATAACCAGCGACCCCCTCTTCTATTTTCTCTGTCTCTTAATTTAACCCCTCGTTTATTGGTGATTTGGAAACCACTCCCAAAAATATCCAATCTGGGTTTAATTCTCTATGCTTAGAGAGAGTTGGTGTCGCTGGTTATCGTCAATCCGTCATACGAGCATAATTGCAACACCGTATAAATTATTGTTCCAGTCTAAGTTTTCTCATCTTAGGCGCTAAATCTAGGCTTGGAAGGGGTCGTGGAACCCCTTGAAATCTTTCTCAGTGTCGCAAAATACGGTACCATTTACCTTTTGATCAAGCTCTCGAGAACTTGTTTCGGCACGTCGTGATGTCAATCTGTCTGAAGATCCGTCCTTTACACCAACTGTGCAATTCACAGGTCTTACCTCTTCTTCTTTGGTTAAATGCTTCAATTATGTTGCTTTGTTTATGAACTCGACCTAAGCTTGTTAAACCTTTTAACATTTCATCATAGCCACAAGTAGAGTAGAGAGTTAATTAGTTTTATATGCTCTTCTCGACATGAGATTTTCCCTCTTCAGCACTGGTTTCCTTTAGCACTTGTTTTACTGAGTTTAATTAGCTTAGCTTATATTTTATGCTTTATCAATTTTAATAAGGGTATTCTAAGCAGTGTGAATCAATTTTTGTTCAATGGTTTGAAGCTTGTAAGCATGAAGGGTACACGCTTCTGTAATAAATTTTTTTACAGCTCCGTGCTAACAGTCTAAAAAATTGCTTGGATTTGTGTAGACATTTTGAATGGCAAGTGAGCATTTTAGAAGGTCAGCTGCTTTTGGCTAGGGTGAGTTTTAGCTCCCTGTTTCTTCTTATGAACCCATTTCTTTGTGAATAAAGCTTAAGAAACACTGTAAATTTATGTCATTAGATAATGAGGTTACAAGCCCACTCCTAACACTTCAAGCAAAGGACGTGGCCTCAGGACTAAGGGTGGCTAACGGTCCGGTTTTGACCGGACCGGACCGGACCGGAATCGGGCCGGAAACCGGCTCGGACCGGTTGAAACCGGATCGTTGGCCACTAACGGGCGCCGGTTCCGGTACCGAACCGGTGCCACGAAACAAAATCGGACGGACCGGTATTTTTTGGACCGGAACCGGCCCGGACCGGATCGGAACCGGCCGGACCGGACCGGTCAAAAAAAAAAAAGAAAAATCTGGATTTTCTAGCCGTTTCTAGCCGTTGGGCAACGGCTCTTTTGACCCCCTAGCCGTTGTCCAACGGTCAAAAACGGCCAAATACACCCCTCTACCACCCCATAACCACCCCTAACTATTTTTTTTTCTATAAATACCCCATTATTTCATCATATTTTTTCACACAAATCTTCCAATTCTCTCTAATTCTCTCAAATTTTCTACAATATTGCTATTGTTCTACTTTGGCTATTTGTTAAAAATTTATAATTTGGCTACTTTATCAAGTTCTATTTGCAGTTTCTATCAAAGTTATATTTGGCTACTTGGTGAAGTTTATAAATATCAAGTATTGGGTTAATTGGAGGCGCTACGTGGTTGAAAATATCAATTTGGCTATTTTTGCAATTTTTCGATTATCAAGTATTCAACTAATTAATTGAAGTGGAGGCTCAAGTTTCAACTTCACCTCAATTATACGGTTATATTTGGTTGGTCGTTCCTACTTCTACTCTTTTATTATTTTTTTGTCATATATATTTATTTTATTTGCTATTATTATGTCTCAACGAGGTTCAATTGGAACTAGTAGTGGGGGGGCGGGCACGTGGTCGTAGGGGAAATAGGGGTAAAGAAATTGCTGGTAGTTCTAGTCAGTTCACCCACATAGATGATTCTCAACATTATCATAATATTAGCGCTGATAATATACTTGATCACGAAATGTTAGAAACACGATATGGGAATCAAAGCGGGGGTAATTTAGAAGAAACACCTGAATTTCAAGCTAGTCCACCCGAAGTTCAGTCAGACTTGCCTCCTGAACCTCCTACTAGAATACCGGCTAAACGTAAGGATAGATCTGATGTGTGGGATTTTGCATCAAAGAATGTTGAAGCGTAGACGGCCTCCTGCGGGCTTTGTGATAAGGTGTGGGTTTTTAGAACTGGGGGTAATGAGGGTGGGACGGGTAAACTTAGGCAGCACTTACAAAAGAAACATCCTAAAGAATGGGCAACGCGGGTGGGTGGTATATATTTAGGGACCGAACATGGGGGAGTAGCGCATGATTCTTCTTCGGGTATCCAAGCAAGAATTAACCATTTAACAGGAGGGCTTCTTACTTATGATAAACAAAAGGATAGGGAAGAAATTGCTAAACTAGTTGCCCTCGAGGGTTTACCTTATAGTTTTCCTTCTTGTACTGGTTTTGTTCGTTATGTTCAGGCTGTATATAATCCCTCTTTTAGAGGTTTTCCAAGAACTACTGTTAAAAATGATATTATTAAATTTAAGAACGAATATCAGAATTATTTGCGATATATGTTTGATAACTTTGACACTAGAGTATGTCTTACTACGGATATGGGTCATTCTACTAATGGATGTGATTATATTACTGTGACTATTCATTGGATAGATCCTGATTGGGTTTTTCAAAAACGTATTATTGCTTATAAAATTGTTGATGAACCACACACGGGAAATTATATTTGTAACAAAGTTTCATCAATTTGTCGTATGTACTGTTTAACTAACAAAGTTTTTAGTATTACGGTAGATAATGCTACAAACAACACAGATGCACTTAGGAGCTTGATACCTATTTTGAACCCTCCTTTTCCTGAATTTTTTCATGTTAGGTGTGCATGTCATATTTACAACTTAGTAGTAAGAGATGGTCTTGTCTTGTTTAACGAAATTATTGCAAAGGTGCAGATAGCTATTACTTATATTTTTAGAAATAAAAACCAAGAAAGAAGACGAGAATGAGAAAGAAAATGTGTAGAATTAGGAATGCCAGTTAGGAGAGTCCCAAAGGAAGTTTGTACTAGGTGGAACACTTTATATGAGGCATTGAAAGTTGCTTATGAATATAGACTGCCTATTTCTCAAATGTATAATAGACATTTTATGCAAATCTATCACCTTCAAGATCAAGATTGGCAACTTGTTCAACATCTTCTTCAGTTTTTACATAAATTTTATCAAGCTACTTTAGAATTTTCCGGTCAATATTATCCAATTACTCCTACCATATTATATTATATAGCTGGAATATCGGAATTATTGAAAATGTATAAACAATATGAAGTTTACTTACCGGCTGTAGAGTTAATGATTGAAAAGTTTAGAAAATATTTTTTTCCAATTCCTCCTCTTTTTTACATTGCTTCTGTGTTGCATCCTGCTTTTAAAATTAAGTTAACTGAACGACTTGTTAGAGAAGTATATGCAAATTTAGAAATTACTCCAGATGAAATTGCTACTAATGGGTATCCAAGTGTAGACGAGGCTGTTGCTAAAGTTTATGCAGATACCGTGGCTGTTTTTGCAAAGTATAGAGCTTGGGCAGATACTGCAGAGCCAACGGAACCAATACTATCCACCGGGCAAAGTTCTTCACAGGCAGGAGCAGGAATGCGCACTTTTGGGGGACTTGACGAAAAGTTGCTTTCAGAACAGGACGAGTACGGAGAGGAATACAGCGAGTTCCAAGTGTATTTAATTCAATATCCAAAGAAACTTAACAACTTTGGAACTGCGAATTTGTTGGATTATTGGAAGAATCAAGAATCGCAATTTCCAATTCTTGCAAAAATGGCCCGGGATATATTAACAATTCAAGCTTCATCAGTTGCATCGGAAAGCGCTTTTAGCCAAGGAAGATTTCAAATTGGAGATCACAGATATTCGTTGAGAGAGGAGGCAATGGAGACAGGAGTTTTATTCAGGGATTGGATCAGAGCAGAGCGAAGAAACTTTGGTCTTCCAGAACTTACTAAGGATAGGGGCAGAGCATATATCGATCAAATTTTGAGCGACGGAACAAGTGAAGGGAGTCAAACCGACAATGAAGAAGAAGAAGAAGACGAAGAACCAGAAGGAGATGATAAACAAGATCAACAACGGCCAGTTCCAAAAGAAAAGCCTACAACTATCCTCAAGAAACTAGCTTATATGTTTAAAAGAATGTAATTTTCTAAATAAGAATTTTGAATTTACAAGTTTGAAGTTTAGATGTAATTTGCACTACTTATATCTTAAACAATTCAATAAAATTGCTCCAAGTCTTGGAATTCAATCACAACTATTGTCTTCATACTTTTTATTTTTAATTTATAGTTTGCGCAAAAAATACTACAATTAATTACTAGTTTGTAAATTAGTTCAAATATTGAATTTTGAACTTAAAGAATTAATTCAAAATTTGAATTTACTAAAATTAATTCAAAGTTTGAATATTGAACTTAACAAATTAATTCAAAAGTTTGAAATTTGAATCATCACTTCAACAATTTCATTACTTCAAAGTTCAAATTATAAAAAATACTACAAGTTTTTTAATTCTAAGTTTAAACTTTAATATGTACAAGTAAAAACTAAATAATATTTTGTTGTAATATTTTTCAAAGTTTCCACCACTTTAAATAAAACTCAATGGAAAAAAAAAAATTATTTGGGCCGAACTGCCGGACCGGACCGGACCGGACCGGATCGGACCGGATCGGACCGGACCGGACCGGACCGGCAGATTGGGCCAACGGCTCTCTTTCAAATATAGCCGTTGGCCAACGGCCAAAAACGGCTATATTTGCCTATCACCCCCCCTAAATGCCCCCCCATACCCCCCCCCCAACCTATTTTTATCTATATATACTATAATAATCATCATTATATCACACAATTTAGCACTTTCTATCAATTTATCTCTCAAATTACTTTCAAAGGCTATTTTCTAAATTTTTTCCAAAATCCAAACAATTATAATGGCTGAAAATCAAGCTCCCGCTGCTCCCGGTCCTAGTCCTACTGAACGAAGACGTCGTTCTATAGTGTGGGAACTTATTATGAAAGATACTGAAACTCAGAAAGCTAAATGTATCCTCTGTAACAAAGAGTGGCAATTTTACAGTGGATCCAACAATGGAGGGACGGGAAAGTTTAGGCAACACTTAAAAAAAAAACACAGAACCGAATGAGATAGAATAAATGGCTTTATTCCGCGTGATTGAAAATTTGAGGAGATGGCTAAGGGAATATCTATTTCAATTATGTATTTTCGAATTTCTAGTTTATTTAGTATCTTTGTAATTTTTTGATTTCTACTTTGTTTTGTCATTTCAATTATTTATTTCTCATTCAATAAACGTTTGTTTTGTTTCATAAACTTTACATTAATAAAGTAACAAACTAGAAGACGTCGTTCAATTATTTATTGATCATTCAATAAACTTTACATTAATAAATTTTAAAATATAATTTACATAATTATTTTGTTTCATTAAAAAATATAATTTACATAATTATCACAAATGATGTTTAAATAAATTGTTAAGTTTTTCAAATTTTAATTTTATTTGTCTAAAAAAAACAAAAAAAAAATTAAAAAAAACCGTTTACCGGCCGGACCGGACCGGAACCGACCGGCCTAACGGTCGCCGGAACCGGTTCCGATCCGGCACCAATGGTTGAAACCGGCACGGACCGGACCGGTAGACCGGACCACGCCGGTTTTGAAATTTTTTTGGCCCGGTTCCGGACCGGAACCGGACTCCGGTACCGGTTCCGGACCGGACCGGACCGCTGGCCACCCTTACTCAGGACTATCCAGAAAATTTGTTCCTTTTGCACATGAATAATATTAATACCACTTTCCACTCTTTGAAACGGTGCAAAGTAAACTAATTATTGAATGGCCAATTTCCTAAAAGCACATTGGTCTTGAATACGGTATTCATTATGAAATTTCATTGATTGGGCTCGACAAATTTCATGTCTTGTGTATTCTCACTATTCCAGCGTTGTAGTGCAATACTCCTGTATTGTTGTTGTATTAGCTCTTTTACATCATATGCACTTTTCTTGTAAATTTGTTGACAACGTTAACGGAATCGGCACATCCCATCTAGGGTTCCTAACATACTAATTATTTATAAAATGTTCACAAGCAATGATATTCAAAACCGTGTTGGTATTTGAAAATGAGTAGCTCCATAAGCAGATTACAATTTTGGTTAGTTCTTTAATCGAAAAAGTTCATATGTTACTGAATCTTTTGGAACTCACTTTCCTTGTTGGATATCTAACATTCTGATTGACATATGTAGGTTTGTTTGTATGCGTTGTAACTTGAAATACTTGAAGTGGATGTTTGGAATACGAAATTTGATTGTAGGATTCAAAACAAGTGTATAGGATTGCGTGATTTTGTAATGACCTTGAACATCTCAGTAGTTGAAAAGCTGAGCACCCTTTACACTTTGCTTTTGAATTTAACTGGTGAAATATTAATCTCCAATAGATCGACCCATCTTGTCCATTCCCTTCCATGACCAAGGGAAAGTTCTGGCCGTTACTTCAGGCCACAAGGTAAAGATTTTGGACTCAAAACACTCTCTTGAGTGATACATCCAATCTTCTGGTAGTGTTGCTGAATAGAAATCTATAGCAACTTTATATATGGCACTACGGAAGAATTGGAGAGGCTTCTTCACCTGCAATTTTACTAAAGACACAGCGTCCTCTTTATGTTGTCCATTTCCACCCACATGCTGTCCCATTTCTTTGAACAGCTGAGGTATCACTCTATTTTTATTGATTTGAGTTGTGAATTATGACTGTGTAGATGCCATCTACCCTTTATTTGTTGGTCAACAATCTGGACTCATCATATTCCTCAATGACACGTGTGACTTATCCAGGTGATTTGCAGTACCCTCCTCCTAATGTTTTTTGTGTATGTGGCTGATGCTCATTCCACTTATCAATCTGCTTCAGCAAATGAACTGCCCATCGGACTGCTCTCTTATATTGCTTTTAAGCAGTTTAATTTTAACAGTGAGTTGATAATCTTATGAAATCAAGCACCGATGGTAATTCAGGTAAAGAAACAAATCCTGGTGAAGGTACTCTGTCAACAGATCAACTATTTGGACTATGCTCATACATGCCTATGCACATGACAAACATTGGCTATATTTGTCCCATCCTCTTTATGCCTAATATTTATTATCATGAACTTGCATTTCTGATTATCTATTTGGTGTTTGTTTCAGCTTATTTTAATTTTCTCATGTAGGAGATTACCTCTTGACAAGGTTCATGATCAATACTCTGAACAATCTGAAATTGGTGACGAAGAATCTCATATAGTCCGAGAGATGGGACAGGAAAAGAAAGCGCCTTTATTTCTATTTTTCCAAAAACGAAAACCAGAAACGCTAAGTTATTAGCATAAGAAAAAGGAAAACATAAACTCTCTACTCCTTTACTAGCCCTTGTGTCTGTTGTCATTTTCAATTATCTATTCACTGAATTATTGTGTATGTTCTTACAATATCTTAAAACTTTTGTCTCATGTTGCCACAATGAAGACCGAAGTTCTTGTATCTCAATTTATTGGTGAAATTCCACATGAGACTCTTAAGTACCTTGTTTGCCTCTGTTTTATTTTTCTTAAACATATCAGTCTAATAGTTATTGTGAATTTGCAATTATCATGGACAGGGATGTGATGCAGAGTTTGTATTTGAAGCTAGGAACCACACAAAAAAAATATAGCTCCTCTTATTGAGCACATTGAAATGGAGAATGCCACCCCATTCTTATTCATATATTAGATGCAGGATTTCACCGATCGCAATAGCAGTGGAAAATTCAATTTGAGCAAAAATCTACCATGAAGCTAGAAAGCAATATCTGCTCAAGTTCATCAGGTGCAAAATGTATATATGGTTGTATTGGACTTTACAAGATCTCCTACGATTTTGATGCTGGTAAACTTTGACACAATAAAACTTTCTCTGCTTTGTAGGATAAAGATATGAAGTGTGTCCGATTGATTCAAGAATTATTTATTGTGAAGTTATTTTGATTTAAGAGTATCAGCCAACTTATTCAGCATTTGAATTATTCTTGAATGCTCTCCCTCCAAGAACTGAACAGAAAATACGGTCTTTGGATGCAAGAAAAAGCAACAATGAATCAGAGGTGGATAGTGAAGTTTTTTTAACAATACATTGTCAAATGGCTAAAGCACAAGAGAAGCCTACTCTTTGTTAGTTTAGGGAGTGTAAAGATGTTCATAGTTTGTATATGTTACAGTAACTATGAAATTTTATGAGCATTATTTTTTTTTTTGTTTTGATGTGTGTATGTTCTTGATAATACTCTAAAACAAGTTTCATAGGTGTATTAGCGTGGGAAAATCTGGCTTTTCAAAATCATATACAAATAGCGAAGGGAAATTGGGTCGCTAACAGCACTTTTAAGATTGGATTTGTTACTATGATTAGGCTTTTAACGACCAGAATGAAAATCAACGAGGGGAAAATCAGTCGCTAAAAGTTCATATTGGCGACTGGAAAGTTGTTGTCGTTAAAGGGTCTTTAACGACCAGATTGAAATCCGGTCGTTGAACTTTTAACGTGAGAGCCTATAACGACCGGTGACGGCCGGATTTTTACCGGTCGTTATTGACATATAGCGACCGGATTTAGACTTTTAACGACTGATTTTCCCTTCGCTAAAGGCCATTTTTCTTGTAGTGAACGCTATCAAATATGCATGGGAAGCCATCAGCTTCAAACAAAGTATATTTGATATGCCGCTTGTTCAACTTAAAGCCATCAGCTTCAAACAATATTTGGTAACGGATCATGGAAGATAACCAAAGGAAATTTGGTTATAGTACGAGGCTCCAAGAAAGGAACACTGTATGCAACTGCAATACAGAGGGACATTGTAGCAGCTGTTGACAGTGATCGCAACTCAGCAATGTGGGCACATGAGTGAGAAAGGAATGAAGCTGATAGCATCCAAGGAAAAGTTGCCAAACCTCAAGCATGTTGAACTAGGTTTGTGCGAAGATTGCGTCTATGGGAAACAAAAAAGAGTCAGTTTCTCAAAGGCAGGAAGGACACTAAAGAAGGAAAAACTAGAACTAGTGCACACTGATGTGTGGGGACCAGCTCCTGTAAATTCTCTTGGAGGCTCACGCTATTATGTCACCTTCATTAACGATTCCAAAAGAAAGTATGGGTTTATTTTCTGAATTATTAATTTGACGTATTTGTTACCTTTAAAAGGCGAAAAGCTGAAGTTGAAAATCAGACCGGGGCTAAAGCAAAAATGTCTGAGGTCAGACAATGGAGGAGAGTACGATAGTCAAGAGTTTAAAGCATTTTGCTTTGAGAATAGGATCAGAATCATCAAGACAGTTCCTAGAACACCAGAACAAAATGGAGTAGCGGAGAGGATGAACAGAACCCTGAATGAACGACCAAGGAGTATGAGAATATATCCAGGCTTGCTAAAATGCTTTTGGGCAGAAGCTATTCACACGGTAGCTTACTTGTTAAATAGGGGACCCTCAGTACCGCTGGACTTCAAAAATTGTTGAGGAGGTATGGACAGGAAAGGAGGTAAATCTCTCGCATCTAAGAATCTTTGATTGTGTTACTTATGTACATGTAAACTCCAATGATAGAGATAAGCTTGATCCTAAAGCCAAAAAATGTTTCTTTATTGGCTATGGTGATAATTTTGGCTATAGATTTTGGGATGACCAGAATAGAAAGGTCATAAGACACGGGACATCATTTTCAATGAAAATGTGATGTACAATGACAGGCTTAGAGTAGAATCGACTAACACCAAGAGACCAACAACTGAAACAGTTGAGTTGGAAGGAATCTCAGAGAATGAAGTGACTGGAAAAGATGAAGGTGATTCTGAAATTAGAGATGCAGAACTAGAAGCTGGATCAGGAACGGAATCAGAACTAGAACCGGAGATGGAATCAGAATCTGAATCTGAACTAGAGCCAGAACTTGAACCAAATTCTGGAGCAGTTACTCCGCAGCCTATATTAAGGAGATCTAAAAGAGTTTCTAAAGCTCCTGATAGGCTTTCTCTCTCTCTCCATTATTTACTTTTAACTGATGCAGGAGAACCAGAGCATTTCCATAAAGCAACATAGGTGAAGAACTCTGACAAGTGGACCTTGGCCATGAAAGAAGAGATGAATTCTCTTCATAAGAATAAAACATGGACACTCACAGAGTTACCAAAGGGAAAGAAGGCATTGCAGAAAAAGTGGGTGTACAGGGTCAAAGAAGAGCATGATGGTAAGAAGAGATACAAAGCACGATTAGTGGTAAAAGGCTTTCAGCAGAAAGAAGAAATTGACTACACCTAGATCTTCTCTCCTTTAGTCAAATTAACTACTATCAGGTTGGTGCTAAGTATCGTAGCTGCAGAAAATTTTCATTTGGAGCAGCTAGATGTCAAAACTGTATTTTTACATGGTGACCTAGAGGAAGACATCTGCATGAAACAACCTGAAGGTTTTCAAGTCCCTAGTAAAGAAAATCTTATGTGCAGGTTGAAGAATAGTCTGTATAGTCTGAAACAGGCTCCTAAACAATGGTACAAGAAATTTGATGGATTCATGCATAACAATGGGTTCAAAAGATGCAAGATGGACCATTGTTGCTATATCAAAAATCTTGATCAATCCTATATCATTTTACTCTTGTACGTTGATGATATGCTAATTGCAGGATCTAACATAGATGAGATCAACATTGTTAAGCAACAGTTGGTGGAGGAGTTTAAAATGAAGGACTTAGGACCAGATAAGCAAATGCTTGGGATGCGGATTAGCAAAGATAGGTCTGACGAAACCTTAAAGTTATCTCAAGAAAAGTACATACAGAAGGTACTTAGCAGGTTCAGTCTTCATGATGCAAAAACTAGAAGCACTCCACTAGGAAGCCACCTCAATCTGTCTAAGGAGCAATCACCAAAGACAGATGAAGAAAGGAGATACATGTCGAAGGTACCATATGCTTCAGCAGTAGGAAGCTTGATGTATGCTATGGTGTGTACTAGACCCGACATAGCCCATGCAGTTGGAGTTGTCAGCAGATACATGTCAAACCTAGGAAAAGAGCATTGGGAAGGGGTAAAATGGATCTTGCGATACCTCAAAGACACTTCAGGTATGACACTTTGTTTCAAAAAGATCAATATTATCTTACAAGGGTTTTCTGATGCAAACATAGGTGGTGATCTGGAGAGTTGAAAAAGTACCACAGGATATGTGTTTACTTTGGGTGGTACTGATGTTAGTTGGATGTCCAGACTTCAGAAAAGTGTTGCCTTGTCTACCACCGAAGCAGAATACATGGCAATATCAGAAGCTGCAAAAGAGATGATTTGGCTCAAGAACTTTCTGGAAGAGTTGGGGAAAAAGTAGAACGATTGTGCACTCTTCAGTGATAGTCCTGCAATTCTTCTTGCCAAGAATCCAGTATTTCATGCAAGATCAAAGCATATCCAGATGCGGTACCATCATATCCGGGAGTTGATAACTGATGGAACTCTCTCGCTGAAGAAGATATCGGGATCAAAGAACCCCGCGGACATGCTGACCAAGGCCATTGGAGTTGATAAGCTGAGGCTATGCATTGCCTCAGTTAGCCTTCAAGACTAGCGAAATGGAGGCGCCACACAGAGAGCATGTAATTTTTCTTTACTTTGATGTACATGGGTTTGAGGGGGAGATTGATGGGAAAATGCAAACCCACGTATAATAAAGAAAGAAAAGAAAAGTTGTAAGAAAAGAAAGAAAGTCAAAGAAAGAAGAAAGAGAAAAGAAGAAAAAGATGCAAAGAAGTAAATGAAGAAAGAGAAATGGTAGACAAACAATATGAATGTGCAGACTTATTTGTCTGCATAGGTGAAGAATTGGCAATGCCAGGCGGAGAACTCTGTTCACATGACGTAAGCAATTACGTTAGTAGGAATTCTGAAGCCTATAAATAGGCATTGTAATTCATCCCCTCATAACTTTCTTCTTTCTCTCTAAAGAAATAATACATTCTCTGTGTGGCTGCGGACGTAGGCAAAAATTATCAAACCACGTAAAATTTGTGTCTTGTCTTGTCTTTCGAATTTTATATTTTACTCATTTAAATATTTTCCCTATATATTAGCCTAGCACGCTTCCCAACATTACGCTTTAACAATGGCCTCATGCACATCATCCACATATTCTTTTAGGGTCTGTTTGGAAACCACCTCGTAATTGGATTTGGTGTAATTACTAGGGTAGTAATTACACAGCCTAGTAATTACACAATAAAGTAATTACGAAGTCCTGTTTGTCTGCCATAGTGTAATTACAGTGTAATTACAAGCGTACCGTTTGGTTGCACAAGTGTAATTATACTGTTAGATCTTTTTAAATTAAAAAAAAAAAACCTATTATACCAAATTATTGTTCAATTATTTTTTTGAAATTTACCTATCATTTTTATTAATATTCATCTTTCTAAGATTAAGAGACAAAGTTTCAAAAAAACTAGAGTAGTAACTCATCTAAGAGAAATAAAGAAGATAAAATAAAGAAAGTAACGAAGAAATAAAATTTGAGAAGTTATATGGTACCACAAAAAGTAAAGATACTTAGAAAGTGAGAAAAAAAAAAAGAACTGAAAGAAAAATATGTAAAATAAATAATATACTTAAAACAAGAAATTAAAAAATAAAAAAGAAAAAAAGATAACGTTGTAATTACCAAGGAAGATAAGAAATTGCAAGAAGTAAATGTCATCAAAATGATAGGGAGGTACGAAAGAAAAACAATGAACAAATATATGATAAAGTCAAAAACAAAATAAGTTCAAAGTAAAGAAATAAAAAAGGAGAAAGGTTACCCAGAAGCAAAAAGTAAAGATAAGAAAATAAGAAGAAAAAAATAAAAGAGAAATGATTTTAAAGAAATTATATATTTAATATAAAATTAAGAATTTTAAAATAAAAAAAGAATAAGAAATAAAAAAGAAAATAAACTTAAAATAAAAACAAAGATAATAGAAATTAAAAAGTAACCCTGTAATTACACAGTGTAATTACCAGCAATTCTCAGCTCCCCCCTAAGAATTGAAGAGTGTAATTACATAGCCTCAATTACACCCAATTACATGCTGACCAAGTAATTACTTGGTCAGCCAAACACGCCAAACTGAGTAATTACACCCAATTACACCCAAATCCAATTACACAGTGGCTTTCCAAACAGGCCCTTAATATTTTTACTTTTACCTAACAACCCTTTTTAAAAGTTGAGCAATTAGTTATTCTCATTTCTGATAATACTAAAAGAGAACAGCCCCTGCTAAGCAGGGACCCAACATTAACATAGGGATAAGGCCGTTTTTAAGTTGGTCACTCCATAAAAGAAACATATATTATACCATTCTTGCATTGTATTTTGTACCTACTGGAAAACTTACAACAGTATGAACCTTCAACAATGTAAATCTACCATAAGTATAACGGCAAATTGCACCAAAAAAATTAAAGGCATATCAATTTGCCAATACAGGTAATAAAAACGAACATGAGCACCTCTTCAAATCATCCATTCATTTCGTGTAGCGCCCCTTTATAAACAATACCAATATTATCCTAGACCTCTCTCGCTGCATAAGCTTCTGGTCCAGGCTATCTTGCCCAGAATTTCCTGTAATTCAGCTTTAATGTTTCTCTTTCTGTGGATGGTTATGCAAACACAATGGGTCATAGTGGAAAAAATACAGCCAATAGGTGCAGATTCTTTTGTCAACTGTTAGTTCTTCCAAGCCATCTTTTGACCATTTTCTTCAGTTATGATATGATTTCTTCTCCTACTCGAAGTTGTGAACTATGTGGACCTAGTGTTTCCAAGCAAGGGTATGTATATTGAAGGAAAAGAACTAATCATTACTCAGCAGAAGAAGTTAGGTAGTTAAGAAATCACAAATCATGAAGTACAATAGAAGTGAAACAACAAAAATTGCTGAATAACACAAGTATGAACACTTTCAAATCATCATTCACTATATTGAGCATAAAAGACCATATACCGTTGACACAGTAAAATAATGGTAGATTTTGGATCGTCACTTATGTTTGTTCCATCTCTATAAAGAATGTTTTTAAAACTTAACCACCACTTGTAAGTCAAAAGCTTTTCAACAATACGAACTTTTTGCAGAACCTTGTTTCAGTTTGTTACCAACTTATCTAAGCAATTAGTTTCCAAAAGTCCTTCATCCAACTGCAATCCAGTGATCACTATCCACACTTGTCAATCCTTTTCTTAAAAAGGGATCCATACCTTTCTAGTATTATTTTTACAATTCTTATATTCAAATAACTCTACCTGATTACATGCCAAAAAGAAAAGGACTGCTCAGAGCAACAACACACGTATCAATGAAAGCAAAATTACTAACCTCCATATATCGGTCTTTCGTAACTGTGGTAGGCATACTACTCACAGTCAATAAATATAAGGTTCTTAAATCAACATGTCCATCTCAAATCTTGCTTGCTCTGGACAATTTAATACCTATTACATAATACTTCAAATCATTCAGTGGGCCTTGTAATAAGTTCTCACATGACTCAACTTTTGAGCCTTTCTTACCTGTAAAAATTGACAGGAAAATTGGAAGTAAGAAAGCATCTTAATACATGAGAATAATTGTTGAAAGTATTATCAAGACATAAAATAGCACACGCACATAATTTATAGAAAAAGGGAAAGTACTGGTTCCCCCAAAATTAGCCTATATCAAGAAATTTTACTACTACCACAGTAGAATAGGTATTCATAGCAGTGTGAAATGTTAAAATACTATCTTCTTCGCTCATATTCTAAACATCCTCTTCTATATAGGAGAGATCAAAATTTGAGAACATTCCTGGACCTTTAAGCATTCAATAAGTACACTGAGAAGAAAACTGATTTACCAGCTTATCGACATCACCTAATAGTACAAACCAAAATAAAAACATTCACACAGCCGGTTTCAAAGTATCATGAAAAATGACAAAAAAAATGCATTAAAAAATACCATTTTTACTTGGTGCCAAAGGCAACAATATATCAATATAAATGTAAATTAATTTTAAAGAAAAGTTGTGCAAATAAGCCAATCAGATAGTCAATTTTAACCACACATACGATAATTGAATAAGAAGATGAATTTTGCCACTCAGCTTCAGCTTCACATCTATCACGACCCAATTTGGGGCAATGACCGGCGCTTAGGAGCTAGTATCCCAAGCAAGCCTTATAAAAAATTATACATAAAATCGAGCAGAGTTTTCCCTGTTTTTAGGCCTATCCAAAATTTTACCTGCTTTTAAACAAACAGAAAACCAACCAACAACCAATATCCTTACACATTAATAATAAAAAAATACTACGTTTATCTCCAAATACTACGAGAACAATCTAACAGGGTTGTAGTAAGTTCATAGACTCCAAATACTCGCAATAGTAACTTATTAATGAATAATCCTACTGGTTACCTAACTGACTAAACAAATGACTAACAAATGACTAAATGGAGCGACTCTAAGAGTTTCAATAAAGGACAATAATAAATAAATGAAGCTCTTGCCCACGCGAACTAATGCGGGGCTCACCAGGATTGTCGACTCACGGCTCTAAGAATAGAAATCCTCGGCTATGGCATCTGCTGTCTCTGGAAAGAAAAATATGGCGAGGAGTGAGTAACAACGCTTATCCACAACAGTTTTAAGTGAGGACAAGTCAAAAACATGCAAGTATATCTTATGCAGAAATATACATATAATTTAATTGTCACTTTCTGAATAACAAACAGAATCAGTCTTTTCAAGTACTTCTTGTAAGCAGTAATCAATATCAAATCAGTAGTAAATACAGTAATCACTATATTATATAAGTCTATGGATTTGAGAAATTTCCAAGAATGAATCATGTAATCGTTATAAATTCCTCCCCGAGGAAATCAGTGACGGTAAGCTAGTTCTACATTCCTACTAGCAAGGACTGTAACAGTAATCCAGATATACAAGGTGCACCAGGTCTAACGTACCTCTCGTTACTACGGGGTTCATCAAGTCTCACCCCAAAAATATATTTTTCTATACAAAGTAAAGGGCATTTCAAGTAACGGTACAATATTCCAAATAGCAGTGTAAAACTCGTCAAATAACGGTAAAAATATATCATATAACGGTAAAATAATTCAAGTACATATCTAGTAAAAATGACTTGTCCCACATGCAGTTTAAACATTCGGTAACTCATTTACTTTAAAATCAAGTAGAAACCATGCAGGTTATGGAAACACAAATTGCGATAAGGTCATCACTCACAGTACAAATGCGTGTAGCTCAACCGTATCCGAGCAATCCAACACTTCTTCAGTCAATCTATAATCAAATCATATTAATCATGTGTTAATTTTCTCGTTTAAACTAGTTCATAATTAACTCAGTATACACAACCCTTTGTTTTCATAATTGACTTTTTTGTCAATTTATAATGTAATTCTTCCATTTACAAATGTTTCCTACAACTCTTTATGTGGTATTTCGTACCATTTTTATCAATTTTAAGCCAAATAGTATCAATGCCCACTACCCATATTACAGTAGAATTTAGTTCCCAATACCCAATGGAATTGATACGAAACCAATTCACCAAATCAGGGAAGAGAATTGACTTACTGTATTAGATGGAATTCCTCTTCTTCTTCCTTTTTCTCACTTGAAGCTTACTGTGTAAGGCTTCACTTCCCTCCCTAATTTCTCTTATGATATTCTCAAATTGCAATTCCCTTTTTCTCTGTATATTTTCGTCCCTTTTGACTGCTGCTATGCGTGGGTTTTTCTTTTCCTTACTCCCTTGTTCTATTTTGTGTAGGGGTCTGCCAGAGTCCCTTATGGGCTTTGGCTTCATTTTTTCTTTAAAATAATTTATGAAATGACCAGTTTGCCCTTTATTTTTAAACAGAATATGACATTCTCTCTCCCTTAAGAAATTCGGTCTCCGAATTTAAACTAAGAGCACACCTGTAGAGTGAAATAAGTGAGGATATTTGGCTCACATATCATCTTTCATTTCCCAAGTAGCTTCCCTAGCAGTATGATTTTTCCACAAAACTTTCACAAACACAATTTTTTTTCACCATAACTTCCTTATTTGGCTCTCAAGTGTCTACGCGTTCCTCCCCATAAGATAATTTCACATTAAGTTGTATAGTCGGTGCCTCAAGCACATGAGAAGTATCCGGTATATACTTTTGTAGCATAGACACATGAAACACAGGATGAATAAAAGATAGCTCTAGAGGAAGAGCCAAACTGTAAGCAACGGCTCCAAATCGATCAAGTATCTCATACGGTCCAATGAATCTCGGGCTCAACTTTCCTCTTTTCCCGAATCGGGTCACGCCTTTCAAAGGGGAGACTCGTAGGAACACACAGTCCCCAACTGCAAACTCCAAATCTCTTTTCCTCTTATCTGCATAAGACTTTTGTCTGGTTTGAGCTGTGAGCAATCTCTGCCTAATCAACTGGATCTTATCAATAGCTTCTTGTATCAGATCTAGTCCTAATACCTTAATTTCACCTACTTCGAACCATCCAACTAGAAAACGACAACGCCTACCATATAAAGCCTCGTAAGGAGCCATCTGAATACTTTCCTGATAGCTGTTGTTATAAGCAAACTAAGCTAAAGGCAAGTAAGCATCCCAACTACCTCCAAAATCAATGATGCAAGCTCTCAACATGTCCTCTAATATCTGTATAATACGTTCAGACTGACCGTCAGTCTGAGGATGGAATGCAGTGCTAAGGTCTACTCTAGTACCCAATTCTCTTTGAAAGGACTTCCAAAAGTGAGAAGTGAACTGTGATCCTCTGTCATAGATAATGGACAGTGGAACTCCATGGATTCAGAAATCTTATTCATGTATAATTGTGTATATCTCGCACCACTATATGTAGTTTTAACTGGCAAAAAGTGCGCTGACTTTGTAAGTTGATCAACAATCACCCATACTGAATCATAACCTTTCAGCGTATGAGGTAAGCCAGTCACAAAATCTATGGTAACTCTCTCCCATTTCCACACCGGGATCTCAAGTCGTTGTAGTAGTCCTGCGGGTCGCTGTGTGCTCAGCCTTAACCTGTTGACAAGTCAAACAACTAGCAACAAACTTAGCAGTATCTTTCTTCATACCTTCCCACCAATATAACTGCTTTAGGTCACAGTACATGTTAGTGGATCCAGGATGTATAGTGTATCTAGAGTGGTGAGCTTCCTCGAGAATAACTTGTCTTAGCCCATCAATTTCTAGTACACATAACCGGTTACCTAGTCGGAGAACCCCATTATCATCAACAATCATATTCTTGCTTTTACCAGCTTGGACTTCATCTCGATATTTGCACAAGCGTTCATCCTCGTACTGAGTGGCTTTAACACATTCTACCAATAAAGACTTGGCTGGAACATAAGCCAATAACACCCTAGAATTAGTCACGCTGAACCTGATACCTGTACCTTCGAGCCTGTGAATATCCTTGGCCAATTTTCTCTTTGCAGAAGCTATATGCGCTAAACTACCCATGGACTTTCTGCTCAATGCATCAGCCACGACATTGGCCTTTCCCGGATGATATAGAATAGTGCAATCATAGTCCTTGAGAAGTTCCATCCAGCGATGCTTCCGAATGTTCAGATCTCTTTGTTGAAAAATATATTTTAGGCTCTTGTGATCAGTATAAATTTCACATGTTTGTCCATATAAGTAGTGCCTCCAAATTTTCAGTGCAAATACCACTGCAGTAATCTAGATCATGAGTAGGATAGTTCTGTTCATTCTTCTTCAACTGTCCCGAATCATAAGCTATCACACGACCATTTTGCATGAGTACAGACCCTAATCCAACTCTCGAAGCATCACAAAATACTGTGAATCCTCCCGAACCATATGGTAAGGCTAGAAATAGTGCGGTGGTCAAACATCTCTTGAGCTTCTGAAAACTCTGCTCACATTTATCTATCCACTGAAACTTTGTAGTTTTCTGTGTTAGCTTGGTCAATTGTGCTGCTATTCTGGAAAAATCCTGCACAAAAGGCCTATAGTAACGTGCTAATCCCAGAAAGCTGCGAATCTCTGTAGGAGTGGTGGGTCTAGGCCATTTCTGCACTGCTTCCATCTTTTTAGGATCTACCATTATTCCATCCTTGGATACAACAGGTCCAAGGAATGCTACAGAGTCGAGCCAAAATTCACACTTAGAGAACTTAGCATAAAGCTTATGTTCCCGCAAGGACTGCAGTACAACCCTCAGATGATCCTCGTGTTCTTCTTGGCTACGAGAATACACCAAGATATCATCAATACATCAATAAATACAATGAAAAATCTATCCAGAAATGGCTTGAACACTCTATTCATTAAATCCATGAATGCAGCTGGAGCATTAGTCAACCCGAAAGGCATCGCAAGGAATTCGTAGTGCCCCTATCGAGTTCTGAAAGCTGTCTTAGGAATATCTTTGCCACTAACTCTGAGCTGATGATAACCATATCGAAGATCAATCTTTGAAAAGTGGGCAGCTCCCTGCAACTGATCAAACAGTTCATCAGTACGAGGCAAAGGGTATTTATTACGTACCGTTACCTTGTTCAGCTGTCTGTAGTCAATGCCCATGCTTAGGGACCCATTTTTCTTCTTCACAAATAGCACTGGTGCACCCCAAGGTGATACACTTGGCCTGATAAAACCCTTGTTCAATAACTCTGGCAATTGTTCCTTTAGCTCCCTCAACTCTGCTGCTGCTATACGGTATGGAGGTATCGATATGGGCTGCGTGTCAGGTGCTACATCAATGCTGAAATATCTTGTGTCTCTCACCATAGCTAAGAATGCCCAGCAACCTTTCTTCAATAACTGCTGAGCTTTTACAAATGATATTACATTATACATCTCTGGAATTTGATCCCCTTTCAGAATAAAACTGGGTTCATTAGGCATCTCGAATTTAACTACTTTCGCATGACAATCGAGGGTAGCGTGGCAAGAAGATAACCAATCCATACCCATCAGTGCGTCAAAATCAACCATATGAAGTACAATTAGATCAGCTAAGGTATCCCTACCTTCAACTCGAATCTGACAAGCAAACACATTCAACAAGTAAAGAATCTCCCACACGATTAGCAACTAGAAAAGGATCATTCAATATTTCTGGTTATCTATCAAACCTCAAAGAAAAGAATGAGGACACATAGGAGTGGGTAGATCCTGGATCAAACAATGCAAGTGCATCAAGTGAGCAAACAGAAAGAATACCTGTAACCACAGCATTTGAGGCCTGAGCATCCTGCCTAATAAGTGCAAAAACTCTCGACTGACCTCTACCTGCAGTCTCATGTCCTCGATTACCTAGGGCACGATCTCCGGCACCTCTACCTCTATTACCCCTACCAGCAGAACCTGTATTATTTCGAGTAGTCTGGGTAGGTGCCGCTAACTGAACAGAAGCCTGGCTAAACTCTCTCTTAGGATGAGGGCAATCCTATATATGATGTCCCAACTTGCCACACCGGAAGCACCCTGCAGTCAGAACACGACACGGACCCCAATGAAATCTACCACAAGTCTGACAAGCTGAATCAGTAGGATATATCTGCCTAAAGTTATGATGTCCAGATAATGATGGTAGTCCTTTAACATTATCTTTGTGAGGAGGTGCTCTAACGGCTGGCTGGGAAAACAAGTCTGTCCCTGTATGAAAACCCTATTGTTGTACCTGATTCCCTGCTCTACGGCCTGTGCTAACTCCCTCAGTGAAAGATTCCCCAGTCTTAGCCTTCTTATGTGAATCTTTAGCTGCACGTGCTTCACGGCCCCTATTTTCAATCTTTCTTGCAAGGTTGACTGCATAAGAGTAATTCAAATTCTTCATCTGTGGAGCCATTGCATTGAATAGATGATCAACCAACCCATCAACAATCCTCTGAACCCGAGATGTTTCATTGGACACTAGGTTAGGAGCATATCTAGCCAGCTTAGTAAACTTAATGTTATATGTCGATACATCCATATCTGGAGTCTGAACTAATCTCTCATACTGCCTAGCATTTTCCTTCCTTAGACTTTCAGGGAGAAAGCGATCCATGAACAACTTAGTAAACTCGTCCCATCTCAATCATGCTGCTTCTACGGGCCTTTCTAAAAGTACAGTTTCATACTAATTGTTAGTTGTATCCTCCAACTTGTATGCTGCAAGTTCCATGGATCTCTCAGTAGAATATCCAAGAGAACGCAACGCCTTAAGTGTCCCATCTAAGAAACTCTGAGGATCCTCTGTAGTGTCAGAACCCGTGAACCTTGGTGGTTTCAGTTTCAAGAACTCTGGTAGGGATACTTCTCTGTTACCAAAAAATCTGAGTCTGTCTCTGGGCCTGATTCTGTGTCTGAGCCTGAGTCTGTGTCTGTGTCTGTGTCTGAGCTTGAGTCTGTGTATGAGCCTGAGCCTGAGCTTGAGTCTGAGGTTGCGTTGGAGCAATGTTCCGTTGTCTAGCCATTTCCTGTCTATCCATTCTGGCATTCAAGAGATCAATGGACCTTTGCATAGCATTAAGTGCCTTAATAATAACATTCTCATATGACGGTGGAGGTGGATTATCCTCAATTTCTGGAATAGATTCTCTTGTAGCTCTTGTGGTAGCACCAGCCCTCGTGGTAGCAGCTTGGCCTCATCCCTGAGTATTACCTTCTTTCCTAGCTGAGATAGATGACGGCCCAGCAGTGGAGGAATTCAAAGCAGCTCGGGCCGCCTTTTTAGATCTTGTCTTACCAGCCATCTGAGTAATAGAATAGGTAACGTTAGATTCATCTATTTAGCAGTAGTCATCTCACCCGTACGGAAGGAACAAGAAGGAAAGAAAGACACGAAACATCCTATCACGCCCTCGCAGAATAACGATGATGGGAATGGCCAACTACATAACCAAAATTGAGATTCTACTACTGACGTGTGCTCCATTATTCACAGGAATAACCTAGGGCTCTGATACCAACATTGTCACGACCCAATTTGGGGCAGTGACCGGCGCTTAGGACCTAGTGCCCCAGGCAAGCCTTATCAAAAATTCTACAAAAATTCGAGCAGAGTTTCCCCTATTTTTAGGCCTATCAAAAATTTTACATGCTTTTAAATAAACAGAAAACCAACCAACAACCAATATCCTTACGCATTAATAATAATAAAAAATCACGTTTATCTCCAAATACTATGAGAACGATCGGGTTGTAGTAAGTTCATAGACACCAAATACTTGCAAGAGTAACTTATTAATGAATAATCCAACTTGTTACCCAACTAACTAAACAAATGACTAAATGGAGCGACTCTAAGAGTTTCAATAAAGGACAATAATAAATAAATGAAGTTCTTGCCCACGCGAACTAATGCGGGGCTCACCAGGATTGTCAACTCACGGCTCTAAGAATTAAAATTCTCGGCTACGGCACCTGCTGTCTCTGGAAAGAAAAATACATCGAGGAGTGAGTCGCAACTCAGTGAGTAACAATACTTATGCAAAACCGTTTTAAGTGAGGCCAAGTCAAAAACATGCCCGCATATCTTATGCAGAAATATACATATAATTTAATTGTCACTTTCAGAATAACTAACAGAAATCAGTCTTTTCAAGTACTTCTTATAAGCAATAATCAATATCAAATCAGTAGTAAATTCAATAATCACTATATCATATCAAGTATATGGTTTTGAGAGATTTCCAAGAATAAACCATGTAATCGGTATAAATTTCTCCCTGAGGAAATCAGTAACGGTAAGCTAGTTCTACCTTTCCACTAGCAAGGACTGTAACGGTAATCCGGAATATACAAGGTGCACCAGGTCTAACGTACCCATAGTTACTACGGGGTTCCTCAAGTCTCATCCCAAAAATATATTTTTCTATACAAAGTAAAGGGCATTTCAAGTAACAGTACAATATTCTAAATAGCAGTGTAAAACTTGTCAAATAACGGTAAAAATATATCATATAACAGTAAAATAATTCAAGTACATATCTCAGTACATATCTAGTAAAAATGACTTGTCCCACATGCAGTTTAAACATTCGGTAACTCATTTACTTCAAAATCAAGTAGAAACTACGCAGGTTATGGAAACACAAATTGCGGTAAGGTCATCACTCACAGTACAAACGCGTGTAGCTCAACCGTATCCGAGCAATCGAACACTTCTTCAATTAATCTATAATCAAATCATATCAATCTTGTATTAATTTTCTCGTTTAAACTAGTTCATAATTAACTCAGTATACACAACCCTCAGTTTTCATAATTGACTTTATTTGTCAATTTTTATTTACTCTAACTCTGTAATTCTTCCATTTACAAATATTTCCTGCAACTCTTTATGTGGTATTCTGTACCATTTTGATCAAGTTTAAGCCAAATAGTATCAATGCCCACTACCCATATTACAGTAGAATTTAGTTCCCAATACCCAATGGAATTGATAGAAAACCAATTCACCAAATCAGGGAAGAGAATTGACTTACTGTATTAGATGGAATTCCTCTTCTACTTCCTTTTTCTCACTTGAAGCTTACTGTGTAAGGCTTCACTTTCCTCCCTAATTTCTCTTATGATATTCTCAAATTGCAATTCTCTTTTTCTCTGCATATTTTCATCCCTTTTGACTGCTGCTACGCGTGGATTTTTTTTTTCTTACTCCCTTGTTCTATTTTGTGTAGGGGTCTGCCAGAGTCCCTTATGAGCTTTGGCTTCCTTTTTTTAAAAAAAAAAAAAATTTATGAAATGACCAGTTTGCACTTTATTTTTAAACAGGATATTACAACATTAATCTCCTGTTTCATACCTCGACTGGCCTGATCCATTAATTCTGTCTTTTAAAGTGTCAAATGTATTTGTTCAAGAGGTCAGTTTGGGCAAATAACTCTTCTAATATATACCAATATAATCTAAAATATCTACAACCAGTTACTTCGAAGACAAGTCAAAGAATTAACAGTTGAAGTGGCAATTGGGATATACGTATTATATAGAAATCATTGAGTGCAATATAAGTTGAACAAACATTTGAATACATAACAATATATCTCCCAATTCAGTCAGGATTTTAGCTTCATCATCTCCCTAAGTATGCAAGATTTGAACCTATGACCAATTGGTTAATAACTGAATGTTATACCACCACCTATCACTGAGCCGATAGACCAATGGAACTAAACTAAGAAAGTCCACAATTGAAGAGAGATGACAAGCAACTTAGTACATCAGTTGAAAACCACAAAGATGAATTACAACTTGACAAAACATGAGTTTAGAAATAACTTCCAATGTTGTGATAGAGAAATGAAGAATAAGATGAATGCAATAATATGAAAATCTTTATTCTTCTTATATCTTATTTTGTTCTCTTTGAAATCCTCAGTTCCCTTCCATTCAAGTTGCAAATTCTTTTAGTTGGTTGTTATTCATTTGTGTCAGTTTAGAAATTATTTCCAAGCATTTACAGCGATGTTTGTACTCACAATCACACATGACTTTTTTTTATTTGTTCATCTAAACCAATATCTTTCCAGCAATGTTATTTGCAACAATTTTTTATACCATAAATTTCTATCAATCAACACTGGCCAAAGCTTTACAGCGTACAGGGTTTTACATCAATATTTTAACTAACCTTATCAATATAAGGGAAAAATTACTATAACGTGCCATATATATATTGATGAAAGTATCTATGAATATTGTAGGAATCAGGCCAATTAATGCAAGACTAATTCATTAAATATTCTTCTATCAATCACTCCTAATATCTGGAATAACTGTCATTAAATAATTTGAAGCCAAAAAGATATCTACAACTTTGAGAAATTAGTGGGTAATTAAAGGGCTCTGACTCGGAACATGGTCGATTGCTTGTAGAAATGTACGAGTTTAGTAAAATAGACAGAATTGTTGACTCATGGTTACAATTAGAGTAATGATGTTTTCCAAAACAATAGACCACGAAAAGGGAATATGTGAACTGCCTTCTCTATTTTGCCGAACTTTGAGAATATTGTCAAATGCAAACTCTGTATATAACAAATCCATTAGCTCATACTTAGAAAGACCAACAAAAAAAAAAGCTAACGAAATTTGAAATTACACAAGGAAAATGGGAAATCAAGAGTAGAAAGCAATTGAGAACCATGCAAAAAGGAAATGAAATAGAGACGAAAGAAATGGAAAATGGGCTTAGACATGAAAATCAATGAGAGTAGAGATAGTGGAATCCACTTGTCCAATAGAAATAAAACTATACACGTGTCATCCACCAGGGTAAAAGTGAAGGGATGTCTTTTGAATTGTTTAAGAGTTGCCAAACTTTTTTGTCAACTTCATCAAATGAACAAACCATCAATGCAAAATGCACAAGCTATTAGTGCGGTGTTCGTACACGGCAACTCCCACTTATATATTGGTAGAGAAATATTAGTAGCATTAACAAATTCCACTCAACAAAAGACTCACCCTTTTGTTTGGTGAAAGAAAAAAGCTTTATTCATCACCAACAGATACATTATCCCTTTCTCCTACTCTACTTACAAAACTGCAAAACTATAAAGAAAAGTCTGCCTACATCTTCACTATTCTAATTAGATTCTACTAGGTTGTATTCATGTCTTTCTGTGTACAGTTGCCCTATCCATTCTATGCATGTTCTATTCCTTCTTCTATTGGTTATGCACTGATCCTATGTCTACATTCATTCTTGATATTTCTGTATATTATCTCTGGCCTGATCACCTTGTTGTTCCAGTATGCTTCATTTCTTGCTTTCCATATGTGGTAAATCAGTAATGCCACTACTTCCAGCACAAAGCCTCTTCTTACTTTTCCTTTAACAGCTTTTTCCACTCTTCTCCACATGCCCTGCAGTTCCATGTTTCTGACTCCCACTCCAAGCCATTTCAGTAATGTTTCAATGCATATCTTTGATAGCTTGCATTCAAAGAATAAGTGATCTGCTATTTCATTGAAGTCTCTACAGATTAAGCATCTCTTTTCCTGGGTAATTCCAAACTTGTTCAATCTGTCTAGTGTCAATACTCTTCTATGCATAACTAACCAGCTGATGAAGCAGTGCTTAGGCACATTTGCTCTATTCCACACCCACCTGCTCCATGGCCACTTCTCTGACCCCCCTTTCCTCCAATTGCATCCATTGGCTATGGTGTACTTCCCATTCTGTGCTAGCCATTGATTCTGATTGAAACCATTTGCAAACTTGTTCTTGATTACACAAATCTTTTTCCAGTACCATGAGCAGTCTTGAGGTGGCTCATACTGCCACCGTCTTTCCCCTTTAAGTAGATATGATCTACCATACAAAAGACTCACCTTTGCTTCTGATAAGTGCTATAGTTTGGTTTTCATGGAAAAGTCTCTACATTAGTTTAATAATGGGTGTCATATTGATGCTAACCCAGTATTTTATTTATTTATTTATGTGTTTACCTTTGGCAGAATAACCAAACTCACACCTCTACTTGTACACTTTTATCATGCCCACGCATGTACTAAGGGGTGTCTCATTTAGACACCTCTACTTGTCCAAAACATAATTTTTAAACACCTTCATACCTTATGTGGCAAAACTGAAGCTGACATAGCACAGGGGCGTGAATACACGCTTTTTTAAAGCGTGAAACAAATGAAACAGACCCCTAATGGCTCTTCTTTTGCCTTTTTAAAGCCCTTTCCTTCCTCCTAGTTAAAACCACCTTTTTCTCAGATTCCAAGCTCCTCTTTGTTAATTTTTCCTTATCTTTCTTTTCTAATTTCTCTTTCTCTTTTTTACAACCATGAAAATACCAATGTGTTATTGTAGAGTTGTTACGGACATGAAGACATCATGGACACCTACCAACCCCGGAAGAATTTTTTTGGTTGTCAAAGATATGAAAGTGGGAATGCTTGTAACTTTTTTCCTATGGTTTGATCCACCAACTGATGAACACTATAAGAAAGTGATGCTTGGATTGTGTAAGAGAATTGAAGAGCTTGAACATCTCTATCTCCACCAACAAAACCTTTCCAATTTATTTTTTTTTTCAGAGCAAAAGTTTTAATTTTTTGATTCTGAAAGGTGTTTTGTCACTATATTGGCTTGAGTTTAGTTTTTTCGAGGTATGCATTGTATTTTCTTCATCTAATAAGCTTCAAAAGCTTTGTTTTGTTTCTTTAATACTGCTTTATTAAAGGTCTGATTTTCAGATCTGTTGTAACAATTTATCATCAACCAATCATAGTCGATTGTAGACCTTATCGCAATTAATAGACTATTGATCGGAACTATATAGTGGTGGATGCTAATTTCTTGGATCAATGGGTGGAGATGGCAACATGTTGGTTTGACATTCCAAGACAAATGAAATTATTACTTATCTTCGTAGCACCTCTAAGAAAATAATATAGAAAGCGAGATGGACGGTGATAACGCTATTTATTTTATATTTTGTTTTCTTCTTCTTTCCAATTCATTATTTTTTTCAAAGCAAAATCTTCAATTTTTCGATTTTGCGGGGTGTTTTGTCACTACTTTAGCTTGGGTATAGCTCCTTCGAGATATGCGTTGTGTTTTCTTTATCTGATAAGTTTCAAAAGCTCTATTTTGTTGCTTTGACATTGCTCCATTAGAAGTTTGGTTTTCAAATATGATATAACAGTTCATCAACCAATCCTGTCGATGATTGACTTTACTTATTAGAATTAATGGACAATTGATGGGCAATTATGCAGTAGCGGATACTGACTTCTTGGACCAATTGGTGGAGGTGGCAATATATTGGTTTGACATTCCAAGACAAGTGAAATTATCACTTACCGTCGCATTAGAAAAATAATCTTGAAAACGAGATGAATGCTGATAGGGCTATTTAGTTGTGCTTGAATTGTTGTTTAGGTTATAAAATACAAGTTGATCGATTGAAAACTAACGTATTGAATAATCGAACAAGAAGAAAACTACATCACCCTTCCAGCTTTTCCAAGAGCCCATATATAATCTTGTATCTTTTATGTATTAAAAAGAATTTTTAGTAATGAAAGCTTTAAAATTATTATTATTATTATTATTGTTAGTTAAATAAGACTTTTGGTTTATACATATTTCATGTGATTTCATTTACCTGGCTTGCGCCAATATTTAATTCAATTTACAAAGTAATACCTTCCATTAAAATTCCTAAATCGAACTTGAACGACAATCAACCAAAAAATTCTTATACTTAATCAATTATCCACTACTCAATTTATTATCTAATGACCATCACGAAGATAGTTGATTATGAAACACAATGGTTGATAGTATTCAACCAGTGGTTTACACTCAAGCAGTAAACAGTCGATTATCAACAATTAGAAAAATATATATTTAATTTAAAATATTTAGCATTAAACTAATAAATAAGCAACATCTTAACTACTTAATTTTGGTCCATTATAATATCTCATCAACTTAATTTTGGTCTATTTACAAACTAAGTTAAATACTAATTCAATAAAAAGTCTATGCAAAATACTTAAAGTCCCCCTCAAAGTAGTCTTGAAATACGCGTTACGAGCTTTAACTATGCGGGGGTCCTTTTACCTCCGAACACGTTCGAAATCGAACTAATACCCCCTTACTTGGTCAAACCCAGGTTTAACAAATAATGTGCTTGGCACACACCAATACTTGGTTAACACGTGTCAATTTTTTTAAAATTATTTTTTTATTTGTATTTCCTTCTAATTCATATGTTTCTCTTTTAATTTTTTTTTCTTTATTCGTAGTTTTTCCCTTTCTTTTTCTAAGTTTTTCCACACACAAATCCAGTCGCCACCCATCACCAGTGCAATATTTTTCAACCATCACCCATCAATCAACCTATCCTTAAAACATGTATGATGTGGTGCAGAACTCCTCAAGTCTTTTTTTGACAGAAAAGGGTCTCGCCTTTTCTTTTATATTTTCTTTTTATTCTAAGTACAATTAGGACTAATCATGGATCAAATTAGCATTTCTAAAACTTTATGGGCTGTAATTAAAAGTAACAAAACTTTTAAACTTCTTGGGATCAAAATTAAATACCACAAAATTTTAAAAAAAATGAATAAAATTCTCTCTTTTCTCTTCTTGTTCATCATATCTACTTCATCTTCCTCCTCTTCTATTTTCTTTTCTTCACATTCTTCTTATTTTCTTCATCTTTCTCGTCATACTCTTCAGCTACTTTTTGTTGTCTACATAGTCATTTTCTTCTTCTTCTTCTTGGTCTCATTCTTCTTCGTCTTCGTCTTCTTCTTCTTCTTCTTCTTCTTCTTCTTCTTCTTCTTCTTCTTCTTCTTCTTCTTCTTCTTCATCATCTTATGCAAAAAATAATAATGATAAAATTTGAAGTGGGTTTAAAAATCCAAACATGACTTTTATGTAATTTTAGAGTGGGCATTGTTTGAAATGCTTGAGAATGGTATTTAGATCTGAAGTATAAAATTTGAGATAATTTGGTGTTGATTTGAGTTGCTTTGAATGAATTTTGAATAAAAATTCGCGGTTGAATTATTTTTTTTGAAGTGTTCGGAACATCTTCTGTCAGAATGTACGGAACATTTGTTACGGTATTCAGAATATCTTCTATCAGAAAGTTCAGAACAACTGTCAGGGTGTTCAGAATATCTTCTATCATTATGTACGGAACATCTCTGTCAGGATGTTGGAAGCATCTTTTATCTAGAAGTTGAGATAAGATTTGAAATATAAATATCATTTGATTTTTTGATCCTCAAAAATAAAAATAAGCAAGACTCAATCGGTGAGTGGTAAATGAAAAATATAAGAAAAGTGACAATCATTAGACAGAATTAGTGTACCTACAAATTTTTTCAACATTCTTTATTTTTTTAAAAAAGAAAAAAATGGTAGAGTTAACTTCAGAAACCTCTCTCCTTATTTAGGATTATTTATCTTTAAGCGATGAACTCAAAAAAAAAAAAAGTACCAACATATTAAAGATGAAATGTCTTGATGGAGGTTCCTACCATTACTCAAGATGTTCGAAACATCCTTTGTGATGTTCCAACATTAACTAAATTTAGATAACTAACTTAGAAAACTAATAAGTTTTTTCACACTTTTTCACACTCCATCTATCCAACTTGTCTATCTGCACTCATCTTATTCTCAAGATACCTTTTTGTATACACAACCCCTTAACAAATGCATCAGATTTTATAAATTCTATTTGTATACACAACCTCCACAATCAACAACAGCGACAACAAATCAAATATTATCACACAATATACATAACCATCCTTGTGTATTTATTTATTATTTTTCTGAAAAAAAAAAAAAGATACTCAAGATGTTTCAAACATATTGAAAGTTTTGAATGACTACAGGTATGTTCTGAACTTCCTGCGTGATGTTTGAAACTTCTTGTGAGATATTTCACTTTCCACCAATGTTTAAATATCTACCACAGTGATTGTAGATGTTAAAATCTTATGTACCATCATATGAATTAAATACTTATTTATGAGACATCAACTTGTGTATTTATATATATATATATTTTACTCCGAAATATAATGAAAAAGAAGTAGAGGATAATCAATTAATCTTTCTTGTAGGTATGTAATATATGAATAATCTTTCATAGTATATGGCTAAATATTAGCAGTTGTAATTTTCTACATTTTTATTTGAATGTTCATAACATATATTAGATGTGCGAGACATCTTGAAAGAAGTTCAAAGAAAAGTGACGTTCGGAGCGCTATTACGATGTTCCAAACGTATTTCCCAAATGTTCGGACTTTGGATGGAGACAGAAGGGTCTCAAAACTAAAAAAAAATTTGAACATTTTCATCGAATTATTCCAACAGTTCGTTATACGGTATTTTCGCACATGTTCTCCTTTCAAGACAACCTTTTCATACACAATTCTTGTACTCTATAAATGCTACAAGCATTCACCATGATAAATATTACAAGCATTCAAACATAGATTGAGGATTCAATTAAAACTTCTTTGTTTTTGTTTTATTACGAAAATTAGGGTCAATCAATAGAATTACTTTTCCGTGTACTTTTCAAATTTTGAGCATATGTTCGGAACTTTCTTACGCCGGTTCCCACGACTAATGTAGTATTCCGAACATATTGGACCCGTGAATAACACTTATATTGGGAGTGTGAGGATATAAAGCTTGTAGTTTACTTCCAAAGGTAATAAAAAATATATCCCACACCATTATACATCGATATTCTTTATTCTTTTTGTTTCTTCTTTTTCTACATCTGAAACAACTCATAGATATTCCCAGTGTCTGCACAATATATGATCAACTGATAATGTTCAAGTGATAATTATAAAAGATTATCTCTTAAGATAATCAATTATACAAGTTAGAGCGATAATATAGATGATTATAACTTAATATGACCAACTATAAAAGATATAGGCTAATGATCAAAGCTATACTTAATATATTCAATAATACAAGCAAAAGTGATAACTATGAAAGATAATAATCTAATTATAACTTTAATTGTTCCGAATGACTTAATGGATGTGCCAGACATGAAGGTCGGTTATCTGAACTTTTAAATAACAAACTCGAACGACACTTAGACGTTTCGAACGCCTGAACAATATTTAACCAATTCTACAAGTTAGAGTGATATATCAAGATGTATAATAACTTAAAATGATCAATTATACAAGTTAGAGTGATATATCGACATGATTATCACTTAAAATGATATTTTATACATGTTATAATGATAAATCTACAAGAATATCATTTAAAATGACTAAACATTCAAGTTATAGCGATAAATCAAAATGAATATCAACTAAAATGACTAAATATACAAGTTATAGTGATAAATCAAGATGAATATCAACTAAAATGACCAATTATACAAGTTAGAGTAATAATTATGAAACACTATCACTTAAAATGATCAATTATACAATTTAGAGTGATATATCTACAAGAATAACAACTAACATGATCAATTTAACTTAAAATGACATTTTATACATGTTATAGTGATAAATCTACAAGAATATCATTTAAAATGACTAAATATTAAAGTTATAGCGATAAATCAAGATGAATATCAACCAAATGACCAAATATACAAGTTATAGTGATAATTATGAAACATTATCACTTAAAATGACCAATTATACAGTTTAAAATGATACATCTACAAGAATATCAACTAACATGATCTATTATACAAGATAGAGTGATAATTATAAATGATTATAACTCAAAATAATCATTTATACAAGTTAGAGTGATATATAAAGATGATTATTACCTAACATGACCATTTATACAAGTTAGAGTGATATATAAAGATGATTATCACTTAACATGGCCAACTATACAAGTTATGGTGATAAATCTACAAGAATGTCACTTAAAATGACCAATTATACAAGTTAGAGTGATATCTCAAGATGATTATCACTTAAAATGACAAGTCATACAAGTTAGAATGATATATGAAGATGATTATCACTTAAAATGACCAATTATACAAGTTAGAGTGATATATAAAGATGATTATCACTTAACATGACCAACTATACAAGTTATGGTGATAAATCTACAAGAATATCACTTAAAATGACCAATTATACAAGTTAGAGTGATATTTCAAGATGATTATCACTTAAAATGACAAGTCATACAAGTTAGAATGATATATGAAGATGATTATCACTTAAAATGACCAATTATACAAGTTAGAGTGATATCTCAAGATGTATAATCACTTAAAATGACCAATTATACAAGTTAAAGTGATATATCAAGATGAATATCAAAGAAAATGACCAAATATACAAGTTATAATGAAAATCAAGATAAGTATCAACTAAAATGACTAATTATACAAGTTAGAATGACATATCATCATGGTTATTACTTAAAATGACCAATTATACATGTTATAGTGGTAAATCTACAAGAATATCACTTAAAATGACCAAATATACGATTATGGTGATAAATCAAGATGAATATCGACTAAAATGACCAAATATACAAGTTATAATGATAAATAAAGATGAATGTCAACTAAAATGAATAATTATACAAGTTATAGTGATAATTATTAAAAATTATCGCTTAAAATGACCAATTATACGATTTAGAATGATAGACTATAAAAATATCAATTAACATGATCAATTATACTCATTTAGAGAGATAATTGTGAAAGATTATCACATAAAATGACTAATTATACAAGTTAGAGTGATACATACAAATGATTATCACTTAACATGATCATTTATACAAGTTAAAATAATAAATTTATAAAAATATCACTTAACATGACCAACTATACTAGTTGTAGTGATAAATCAAGTTGATTATCACTTAAAATTACAATTGCACAGATTAGAGTGATAAATCTACAAGATTATCTACCATTTGGTGGAGTTAAAGTGATAAATCTAGAAGATAAATACACTATACGTTTCGAACGACAAAAATGTTAAACCCGAACTAGAAAAAGATGTTCCGAATGTATTCACTTCCCAGGTTAGGGTTTAGGGTCTAGGGTTGGGGTAAAGATATTCGGAACAACTTTATAGATGTTTCTAAAGACTCAGGAAAGTATGCACGTCTAAAATTGAGCTAGCGTTCGGAACAACTTATGCAAATGACTTAAATGACATAAGTATGTTTCGAAAAGGGAAATAAATATGCATATTAACTATAGTAAAAACAAATAAATATACATAAATGAATTTGATCAGGTTTACAAATAGGACGAACATCCAATATACAAATTCAAAAATTTACAAGCTGACTTGTATCTTCCTCTGAAGTACTTCCCAACTGACGGATTAGCTTGGTTCTTCTCCTTCATGCATTGGAGGTGCAGACACTGGAAAAATTACCTCCTCAAGAGGGATCACCCCATAATTCTTTTGGAAGAGCTAGATTGACAAGGACTGCATAGGTAAGGATTATCATATGAGGAGACTAAATTCATACTTGCCAAGAACTTAACCTCAACTTGGGATGACAAAATAAAATGCTTTAAGTCTTGATAAATCATAAATCATTTTTAAACCTTGTCTTGGCTCCAGTAGAACAAGACAACAGGAACTAAGATATATATACTAATCTATAAGTATATGATTAGTAAAACCATTGAAAACATGAAGTACATAAACTTCTACTCCCACAATGCACCTAGCTCCGACAAGGTAGACTTTCCTTGAATTCTTTAATTCACTTTGCTACATAAATAATTGTCTTTCCCATTTGTCAGTACCAGCTACAAATTATTTTTGACAAACAACAAATGAAAATGTGGCAAATAATTTGTATAATAGTTCGACGGGTAATATATATAATTGCTAAACATCATGAGAGATAATCAAAACATCTGGCAAGATGTTAATCGTAACATATCTCTCGATGTTCATGATGTCTCTCTAGATATTAGAAGCATCTTGCCTATCAAGATGTTCGGAATGTTTGGAACATTTGTATTGATGTTCAAGATGTTTGGAACATCTGTCATGATGTTTCAAGCGTCTCTCTGTCAGGATGTTCCGAACATCTTAAGAGATGTTCATCGCGCTGAGAAAAAACTTCAACATCGATTTTAGTCTAAAATTAACCAAATCCAGTCCAAATTAACTCCAAATCATCTCAAATTTTATATTCTACCTCTCACTACTATTCCCAACAATTCTAGATAATACCCACTTAAAAATAGTATAAAAATTTGGTTGATTTTTTAAAACCCATTTCAAAAACTTCAATATTTATTAATGATGAACATTCACAAATCTTCTTAACGAAGAATAAGAAATTGATATGTGTTATATTTCGTTTAGGATTGTTTAGATTGAAGAAACAATCATAAGATGAAGTGTAGATTGAAGAAACAAGAAGAATGATAAGAATAAGGAGTTGAGAGGAAAAAATGGGAGAGAAGGCAGAGGGAAGGGTTGTTGTAGATCTAGGTTTATGGTCAAATTTGACAAAAAAGTGGCCCTTTATACTTGGACCATTGTGTAACATTAAAAACTTTGGGATGAGAATGTTAGATAGTTAATGCCATTAATTAAATGAGGACCCTATATTCCATGATTAAAACTTGAGCCTTTTTCCATTCAAAAATAACTTGAGAGGGCCTGCCATGCCAAACCCCCTTAAAACATAAACTCCTCCTCTTGGAATTATACTCTTTCCTTCTTTTAGTCAAGAGGATTTAACATCTTTCTTTCCTTCTTTTAGTCAAATCTCAATACTCTTTCCTAAATAATTTACAAATAATCTAGGTTAATGTATTTTGTTCTTGGTAACTTTAGTTCTACTGGTCTTGGAGCATTTGATACTTGAAATGATGACAAAGTTCAAGGCGGGGGATATTATTTGCTTCTTGTTATTATCTTTATGTTCCGGCAACCACTCTGCTCCGTCCACTCAGATTCCTCGTATTGGCCATAAAATTTTCTTCTCGTTATGTACTTCATGAGGGTATAATTAAACTATTATTTTTGTTCATCACTAAGTTAGAAATAGAAATCAAGTTCTATCTAAAAACTTGTTAAGATCTCTCTCTCTCTCTCTCCCCCTCCATACCTCCCTCTCTCCCCCTCCCTCCATCGTCGGAGAAATCATTCTTGTATTTTGGTGGCTGAACAATTTTTTCGGTGGCCGGATTAAAGTTAGGGGAGAAGAAGTACAAATAAATGAAGAGAAAAGAAAAAGGAAAAAAAAGTAAAATCTAAAATGTGAAAATATGCTGAAAAACAGTATAATTTTAACCTTTTTCACCATCTCACTCTCCCTAATTACACTCTCTGTGTTATTTGGCACTAAAAGGGGTAATTAATTCGATTTAGAATGTGTTTAGGGGGTGATAGGACCCCCGCAAAGTTAAAGATCATAGTGGGTGTTTCAGAACTACTTTGAGGGGTATTTTATGCATTTTGCCAAAAGTTTATGCACAACCTAGCTATAGTTTATTGTACACCTATCACTCATGTGATTTTTTTTAATAATAATAATAATAATAATAATAATAATAATAATAATAATAATAATAATAATAATAATAATAATAATTATAATTATTATTATTATTATTATTATTATTATCACCGTTGAGAATATAACACGCGTGCGTTTGACATTTAGAATTTGGAATTTACGATTTAGAGTTTAGGGTCTACTTGAGATTTGGAGATTGAGTGTAGGGTACATGTTGATGGCTGTGGCTTAATAAGTATATTATCAATGACACTAAAATTACACTGTATTTGATGATCAAACTTAGTCAAGTTGATAATATACGGATGGGATTTAACTCAAAATTAATATAAAAAATCTATATTAAACAATAGAAAAGGGTCATTTGATGATGTACAAATTAGGAAAACCATTGACATGATAAAGTTCTTGCACAATGTACCATAATAATGATCAACAGCATTGATAATGGATGACGTTTAAAATATACATAACGTTAATGTTCTAGTAGAACAAGACCTTGTTCCCTAATTATAGAAAAAGATCGTAATGTGAGAAGATACCAATGCTTCAATTTACTTATATGGATTAATACCACCCTACAACATTATTAACATCTTTATTTAATGTTTAAGGTTGCTTAAAAATATGTATCAAATGTATATAAATATTAAGGTTGTGATTGAACAAGACCTTGTTCCCTAAATATAGAGAACGATCATAATGTGAGAAGCAAGCGATGCTTTGATTTACTTATATGGCTTATATTATCTCAAAATATTGTTAACATCTTTGTTTAGTGTTTAAGGGTTGTTACACATATGTCTCGATGTGAATACCTCAATTAAATGTTAAATAAATATCGTCGATAATAAACCTACAATTTGTAAATTGTCAACCTATAACACTCCAGATAGTTGGATGGAGACACGTGTAGTATTTTATTATTTATCAAATTAGGAGCGGACACGTATAATATTTTATTTTATATTAATTTTAAGAGGACACATGTAGTCTTTATTCTATATATATTCCAAATTTACAATTAGGATTAATATACTTAGAATGATTGATTATCAACTTAGCAGAATTGGTTTGTTTTCTTTAAATGATTCTTTGAATTCTTTTATATCAGTTCTTAAGTGGACACGTTAGTCCTTGGTTAATTCTTTTTTATTTGACGATGGGGAAAAATTGAAGCTTTCGCTCCGAAATAAATAAAAAAATTATCGAGCTTCCTTACAAACAAAAATTATGAAATAGATAGTGAAATAAGGAAGATGGAACTAAGATTTGTAAGAGTTTGAAATAAATTGTGAGCTCAAACACTGAATTTGGTATGTTTTTCGAGCTAAAACAAGGTGGAGAAATTTTGAAGGTGGGTGGATTTTGGGGGAAGAAATTTTCTACTTTTGTTAAAAAAATTTAATTATGAAGATGGACCATTTTGTCATATTAAAAAATTGGGGGATAGGGGGGGGGGGGGGAGGTTGGGGTGTTTCTGTTTTTTAAAGAATAATTAAATTCTAATCATGATTAAAAAGAAAGAGGTCATTTATCCATTTTTTAAAACTTGGATGTTATTTTTTTAATTGAAGACTTGAGAGAGGTGAAGAGTCAAATGTCTCATGTAATTATGCCAGATTATACATACTCCACAGCTTTTTTTAGTGTTAAAATGTGAATGCAACTATGCAAGTAACCGTTATCGATTAAAAAAATATTCTTTGTGTTTTATATGGAGTACTTAGTTAATAAATTTCAATCTTGGTGATTAATGTGGTTGATGGGACCTATGGTTGTCAAAACAGAAAAGGGCCAATTTTACTCTTCAACTATGAGAAATGGGTCAATAATACCCTTTGTTTAAATTTGATATCAAAAATACCCCCTTTGTTAACCAAATAGGGCCACTTATACCCTCCTAAGTAGCAAATTTTCATTAAAACACCTAGTTAGACTTTAAATAGTCCAATTAGTTGAATAAATTGCCACATGTCTTAATTAGCTAAAGGAGCTTCAAAGGGTTCTAAAGTGATGCTCGTTCCCTTTCAACCTTCTTTTTTTTACTTTTGGATAGGGTCTCAAAACTGTACAACATAGTATAGTATATTATAGGCCAACTGAACTCACCCACAAAGATAAATTTTAGGAAAGGGTGTGGTGTAGTGTGTGTTTAGGGTTTGGCATGGCACTCGACGAATCAGTTTCTCCGATCCGACGGTCGTGGAGACTTGCTCAAAGGCTCCCAGAAGTTCCAAGTGAATTGAAGCGCCAAGGGCTGACGAAAAAAGAAGATCCTTCACCAGTTAGGAAGCCGACAGAAGATACAGAGACCCATCAATGGAAGTCGAAAAGGCCATGGGCACCACCTCCTAAGCCATATTATGAACGACCTCCTCCACGAATGATGCTGAGACACCTGTCGCCAGAAGACAGGGAACAATACGAAGAATTGGCCAAGGAGGGGATCTCACTAATAATAAATAAGACTTTCGAGCGCGGCCCCAAAATACCTGCCTCAAGGTGGACTAAATACTACCAAGAGCTCCATGACTCTGATGTATCTACACTACAACCCTTATTAACATGCTTAATTCGATCATCTAATACAAAATTAATTTGTTTTGTTTGTTTGTAGGGATTCGATTTTACACCTTTTCCTGTTCAGGTACGTTCCATCAGGGTAACAGTCTCTAACTGGGATTATATAGCTAAAACGCCTCACGGCCTTGCAAAATTGAAGGCTTATGCAAAAGAGGCACTGCAAGACTACAATAAAAAACATAATACCACTTGGGAGGTCGACGACATTGACTACGTGAATGGAGGTTTCTGTTGTCACTTAAATTACTATATTACCTTTACCGCCAAGACACCTACTGGTGCAGGCAAACCCGAAGGAAATGCTAAACACGAACGCGGAAGATAAATAACAAGAAAAGTAAAGATAGAAGCAAGACAAATCTTGCTTCGATTCAAAAGAACAGTGAAGAACCTGTCTCAAAGCTCGATTGAAGGGAAATCAAGACGCACCTATACTATGCAACAATCCTCAAGAAAGACCCGCTTCTTGCAAATTGAATGATCAAGAAGAAATTGTTCAATCGAATCACACCGGTTGACACAAGTTCTTTAAAAGCCCACATCGGGGTTCGACTCCATCGGAGACTCACAATAGCACTTGCTATGTTTTCATATACTCAATAATCTGTGTCTTTCAATGAAATGAAAATGGACTATTATAGACTATGCTAAGGACTGAATAGTAAATAGTCACAAGTGACTAATAAAAACAAGCCACGCAGGGCTGAGATGAGTTTGTGTTCGGCAGCCTTGACTTCGGTGCTCGGTTGCTTGCTCGAACTCATTGTCCTCGGACGCTCACTTTTCTTTGAGCTCGTTGTCCTCTGTCACTTTGCCTTCGGGCTCAAATCTGAAGATAATGCCTTCGGTTCTTGAGCCCGGCCACTCAGCTTCGGGGCAATTGTTTTCCTTCGGCCAGGCTAAGTGAATGTGCACATCGTGCAGCAGCTTTGCATCAAACACTTGATCAGCATGTGTTCGGGCTGCATCATCCTCCCCTTCTTGAGAAGATTTCGTCCTCGAAATCGAGCCCTCCTCGTCCTCCGAAGTTTGACCTACAACACAAGGAACTAAGTCAGCAACATTGAAGGTGCTGGACACATTATACTCACCAGGGAGGTCGATCACGTAAGCATTGTTGTTGATCTTGGTCAACACTTGAAATGGACCATCCCCTAGAGGAGCCAACTTTCCCTTCGTTAGGTTCGGGAAGCGTTCCTTTCGGAAGTGAACCCAAACCCAATCTCCCTTCTTTAATTCCGACTTTTTACGCCCCTTGTTTTTCTTCAAGGCAAACTTTGCATAGGCTTCCTCGAGGTTCTTCTTCACCTTTGCGTGCAAGTCGATCAAGGCGGCTGCTCGTCGAGTACCTTCAAAATCAAGAACAGAATCTCAAGGCAATGGGGTTAAATCAAGTGGAATCAAAGGATTAAAACCATACACACATTCAAACGGGGTCATATTGATCATTCGATGCACCGTTCGATTGTATGCAAACTCCATCACGGGCAAACGATCAGCCCAGTTTCCAACCTTCCCTTTGGTCATTGCTCGAAGCAAAGATCCCAAGGTTCGGTTAACTACCTCGGTCTGTCCATCAGTCTGAGGATGGTGAGACGTCGAGAATAGTAGCTTGGTGCCGAGGGCACCCCACAAACATTTCCAAAAATGACTCAAGAATTTTGAGTCTCGATCACTCACAATAGTACGAGGTACACCATGCAATTTCAATACATTAGAAACAAACAATGTAGCTACATGTTGTGCATCATCACACTTTTTGCAAGGAATAAAGTGAGCCATTTTTGAAAAAACGGTCAACCACAACAAAGATGCTATCATGTCCTCCCCCCGACCTCGGTAACCCTAGCACAAAGTCCATGGATATATCAACCCAAGGTCGATCAGGCACAGGCAATGGGGTATACAAACCATGAGGGTTGGACTTCGATTTAGCTTTCTTGCAAACGAGACAAGCGTTGCAAAGCTTTTCCACATCTCGTCGCATTTTAGGCCAATAGAACTGCTCGGTTAAGATACCAAGAGTTTTGTTGACACCGAAGTGTCCCATCAGTCCACCGGAGTGAGCTTCTCAAACTAAGAGCTCTCTCCACGATGACACTGGCACAAAAACCCTCCCATTCTTGAAGAGGTAGCCATCATGCCATTGATATTTCTCAACCCTTCGGCCAGTCAAGATCGCGTCTCGAACGCATTTCAGCTTGGGATCGTCTTCGTACATCGACTTGATGCTTTCAAATCCCATGAGCCTAGAGGCGAGAGTGGTCGCTAAGGCAAATTTTCTTGATAGCGCATCGGCCACAACATTGTCTTTACCCCTTTTGTAATGAATTACATAGGGAAAGCTCTCAATGAATTCAACCCACTTGGCATGTCTTCGGTTCAATTTCTCCTGACCTCGGAGATGCTTCAAGGACTCATGATCACAAACTCTCGTGGCCACAAATAATGCTGCCAATGGGCGAGTGCTCGAACGAGGGCATACAACTCTTTGTCATACGTAGAGTAGTTCAAAGTTGCACCCTTAAGCTTTTCGCTAAAGTAAGCGATCGGCTTCGATTCTTGCATCAGCACTCCTCCGATCCCAACTCCGGATGCATCACATTCGACTTCGAATGCTTTGCCAAAGTCAGGGAGTTGCAACAACGGGGCAGAACAAAGCCTCCGTTTCAACTCTTGGAAGGCCCTTTCTTGGGACTCTCCCCACACAAATGGATGGTCTTTCTTAACCAGCTCAGTTAAAGGAGCTGCCACGGTGCTAAAGTCACGAACAAACCTTCGGTAAAAGCTAGCTAAGCCATGGAAGCTTCGAACTTGTGATACCGAGGTTGGAGTTGGCCAATCTTTGATGGCTTCGACTTTTGACTCGTCGACTTCAACACCATTAGCACTGACAACGAATCCAAGAAAGACTACATGCTCGACACAAAAGGCACATTTCTTGAAGTTAGAATATAACTTCTCTTCTCTAAGCTTATCAAGCACTAGCCTTAGGTGTTCAACATGTTCATCCACAGATTTGCTATAAACAAGTATGTCATCGAAATAAACGACAACAAACTTATTTATGAACGGTTTGAGCAAATGGTTCATCAGTCGCATGAATGTGCTCGGTGCATTGGATAAGCCAAAAGGCATCACCAACCATTCATAGAGACTGAACTTGGTCTTGAATGCGGTTTTCCACTCGTCTCCGGGTTTCATTCGGATTTGGTGGTAACTGGACCTGAGGTCTATCTTCGTAAAGCATGAAGAACCACTTAACTCGTCTAGCATGTCATCTAATCGAGGGATAGGATGACGATACTTTACCGTTATTTTGTTGACTGCTCGGCAATCAACACACATTCGCCATGTTCCATCTTTCTTTGGGACAAGTATAACAGGAACGGCGCAAGGACTCAAGCTCTCTCGAACAAGGCCCTTGTTCAACAACTCATCAACCTGCTGTTGGAGCTCTTTGGTGTCTTCGAGATTACACCGGTATGTAGGTTTGTTGGGGATTTGTGACCCCGATACGAAGTCAATTTGGTGCTCGATTCCTCTCAACGGAGGTAATCCACCTGGCATTTCTTCAGGGAACATGTCTCTGAAGTCCTGCAAAACACTTTGTACAGCACTAGGCAAAGGGTTATCATTAGAAAAACCATCATTAGAGTTAAGAAAGATACCCTTGTGCACGAGGCAAATCATCATCTGATTGTTGTCGTTGCCTCGTAGTAACTCATCCGGTTGCATGATTGCACAGATTCCTTTTACTTCGGGCAGTGAGTTGGTCTTTTCGGGCCCCAATTTTGCTCCCATCGGCAGCTTAGCTTTGGCCGCTTCTTTCAATTCTTTCATCCGTTTATAGTCCTCGGTGACTTGTTTTGGAGACAAGGGGTTGAGTATGAAACTCTTCCCATCGAGCCTTACAGTGTAAGTGTTGGATCTGCCATTGTGAACAACGGTTCGGTCATATTGCCATGGTCGACCCAATAGCAAATGACAAGCTTGCATCGGCACCACATCGAATATCATTTCATCTTGATACTCTCCGATTCTAAATTTGATCCACACTTGTTTGACAACCCTCAATTCTCCACACTCATTCAGCCATTGTAATTTGTAAGGGTGGGGATGCTTCAACGTAGTTAGTCCCATTTGTGAAACCAAAGTTTGGCTCACCACATTTGCACAACTACCAGAATCAATGATCATCGAACAAACCTTTCCCCTCACTCGACATCGGGCATGAAAGAGGTTTTCTCTTTGGTTGTCCTCTTCTTCAAGAGTCATGCAGCTCAAATTCCTTCGAACCACAAGAAATATTTTCCGGATGATCAGCTTCGGTAGCTTCACGATCATCATCACCTTCAGCTCGGTCAATCTCCTCGATAAAATCCTCCTCGGTGTCACTCGCTTGCTCATGGATAGTTCCATCTTCGAGCAGAAGCATAACTTTGCGAGTTGGACACTCTTTCGCCATGTGACCATAACCCTTGCATTTATGACACTGAATATTTGAAGCACTAGGAGAGTTGAGTTGAACTTTACCTCCCGCTTCTCTTGATTGGTTACCGGTCACACCCCTTTCGAAGGGTCTCTTCGAATCTCGAACAGCGTTGGCACTTGTTTGGTTTGGACTCTTCCATTCTTTACCTCGGTTCACGGGAGTAGAAGTAGTGACTCCTCGATACCGGTTTGCCTTAACGTCCTTCACTAATTTTTCAGCTTCGGTGGCAGCATCGAACAAATCTTCCAACGTGTAATACACGTGGAGCCTCTGTCACGACCCAATTTCCAAGGGCTCGTGATGGCACCTAAACAACATTTGCCTAGGCGAACCAATGAAACAAGATGCGGAAAAGAACAATAATGTGAAAAGATCATAAATGGATATATAAATATAAAAGGGTGAAGTCCAAAAGAATATATCCACAAAAGAATTGGAGAATTCTAAGAGTGGCTCAATAAAGTATGAATATACATCAAAGAAATCTGAGTCCTATCTCTAAGTGACTCAGGCGGTATGCCACCACGGTCTGTGTGGTCGGCTCACCTCAATCAAAAGTCTCAGAAGCCTCGGGAACCGCTAACGTCCGGGCTGCTGACTGGATGAAGGACCTGCGCACGTAGCAGAGTAAGTTATGAGCCGAAGCCCAGTAAGATCACCGACAGGCCCGCTAAGGTACCCTTGCGGGACAAGTCGCTACATGCATCATAAGCAACAACATACTATAGTAATCATACAATAAAGTAGTGAAATCACAAATAGATGTAACACATTCCATACACACAAGTAGTAACCAGAAGTCTCAAGGATTATGCCCATCCAACGTAAGGCATAGGTCAACTCAGCGGCGGTTTGGAGGTCCAATCTCTACTCCCGTGCCGACTAACCTAGACCTACGATGGACTAGCAACACCACTACTAAGTATCAACCATATACCGTGACCCGAAGTCACTATCACAATCATGAATAAGTAGATCAACGACCCGTAGTCGTTGGCTCATCTCAAATCTGTCTACGATCGCACCACACCCCCTGTCAAGTGCGTCGTATCTCAATAAATCAAGTGACCACACCACACCCCCTGTCAAGTGTGTCACATTTTAAAGATCAAGTGTCCACACCACACCCCCTGTCAAGTGTGACACATCTCATAGTATAGGCGACACCACACCCCCTGTCAAGTGTCCCTCTAACAGTATTAATATCCACGACATTAATAACAATAACAGAAATAATAACAGAAATATTAATAATGATAATATTTCACAGTCACCGTAACCCAGGTTGGTTATGCTAGCTGAACGTAAGGCGAAGGTTAACCCGACCACAGTTTGGGGGTACAATCCCTACTCCCATGTCGTCCAACCCAAGGTTACGTATAGACAGCATTACCCAACCCGGCACGTGAACAAATCAAGTACCAATATCATACAAAAGCCGGCAAAATCCTCGGCAAGACATTTATCATGACATGCCGGCAACATCCTCGGCCATGTCCCAAGTTCTTGCTATCTAAGCATGGCGTAGCAAGCGTTACTACGATATAAATTTAAGCTACCTCGACGTAGCGTTTAGACCGGCACATACCTCGGTCGAGTCACAATCTCGCTATTTATAACAAACAATAATAGCAAGTAATTCACATCATTAATCCTAACCATTGTTAGGTATATATATGCGTACATGAAGCATACTAGCATGAAGGAAGAGTCCACAAGCACAATAGAGGTCAAGTCTCACTTACCTCGAAATTCGGGCTCAAATGCCGGGAAGAATCTCCTTTCCCGCTCGCCTTGTCCGCGAAGGACTCTCCACTAGGTCTATTAAGACAAGATATAGCACATATGAGTGCTCAATTATAGCTATTTAAGCCTATAGGCATCCTAGGGTAAAAATTACCAAAATGCCCCCGGGTAGGGCCGAGCCCTAAATTTACAAAATGTACTTTTCCGGACTCCCCACGCTCCCGTGAGTCCAAAAGTACACTTAGATTCCACATGCGAGCCTTGCTCGATGTCTTTCCCCAATTCTTAAGAATCTAGGGTTCTAACCCATTTCCAAGAATCAACCCTTTGATTCTTGTGTTAATCAACATAAAGATGGATTGAAAGGGCTTACCTTAAGTGTAAGTATGATTGGGTCTTCAAGAAATACCCAAAAATCGCCTCAAGAGCTCACCAAATGATTTTTATAAGTTATGAACCGAAATGGCCTTTTTATAGCAGTTTTTTTGCCTCTGTGACAGCTTCTTTTGAAAAAATCATAAATTTTGATAAGAATGTCCAAATGACCTGAAACCGGTGCCATTAGAACCACAACTCAAACTTATAACCGGTGCCTTTTTATAGCAGTTTTATGTTTTGAGTTTTTCCTAATTCCTTACGGATTGGCCGGAAAATCAGCTTTTATCTGGCTGTTTGCGCCAAAACAGAACAGAAAAGTCGCACCAGATTTTCTACTGTTTTAGGGGCAAAACGGGACCCTACGAAGCTCGGAATGATCCTAAATTTTGCACACAAGCCATAAAATACTTGGGTGACATGCTCGTCAAGACGGTACTCAATTCGGACCTCCAGAACTCAAAAAGTGGGTCCCACGGCAAAGGTTCAATTTTCGACTTTCGCCAAAATAGCGAAATTTAACCAAACGACCTCGGAATCCAATTCCAAAAGTTGCTACAAGTCACAAATGACTATAAGAACCTAACGGAACTTTCGGATCTCTCATCGGAGCTCATTTGCTCAAATCGAGCTCGGAAACCTCTTTTAACTCTTTTAAACTTCCGAAACGAGGACTTTATCAAAAGTCCTATCAAACGAGGTCCGTTTTCAATTTTGAAGGTTGCTACATATCATAAATGACGAGACGGACCTAACGGTGCGCTTGGATTTTCCATCGGGATTCGTTTACTCAAAACGACCTATCGAAACCCCAAATTCCTTTCCGGAATTTCATAAACGGATCCTTTTCTCGAAAACCTATCAAACGGACTCCGTTTTGACTCAGATTTCACAGACGGGTCATAAATGACCTAATGGAGCTTTTGGGACTGTCGACATGCAAATCGAGGTCCCGGATCTCGTAACGACTATTTGAGGGTCGTTACATTCTCCCCCACTTAGACTCTCGGCCGTCCTCGGACGAGCCTAAGTCTAAGGTAGGATCCACACACTAGCCACGGAGCTGGCACGGATTTCGAGGACCCCTCGGTACCACCCGAAATCAATAAAACTTAAAAATGCAAATTCAGGCTTAGAAAATACAAGGATTTCATACCTGAATCATCGAACAAGCGCGGATGCCTCTCACGCATCTCGGACTCAAGCTCCCAAGTGGCCTCGGCAATGGAGTGATGCCCCCACTGAACTCTCACAAGCGGGATCACCTTCGATCTCATCTTACGGACCTCTCTAGCCACAATAGCAATAGGCTCCTCCGAATAAGCTAAGTCACCATCTACCTCCACGGAAGTCATATCGATCACATGAGACAGATCGTGAACATACTTCCGGAGCATGGACACATGGAACACCGGATGAACAGACAGAGAGGGAGGCAAAGCCAGTCTATAAGCAACGGCGCCAACGCGCTCCAATATCTCAAAAGGCCCAATGAACCTAGGACTGAGCTTGCCTTTCTTCCCAAATCTCATAACACCCTTCATGGGCGACACTCTGAGGAATACCCGGTCCCCAACCATGAACTCAAGATCTCTCCGCCTCCGATCTGCATACGACATCTGCCGGCTCTGAGCCGTGCGGAGTCGATCCTGAATAACCCGGACCTTATCTAAGGTCTGCTGCACCAAATCGGGCCCCAACACCTGGACCTCACCAGAGTCGAACCAACCGATAGGCGAGCGACATCTCCGACCATACAATGCCTCAAACGGAGCCATCTGGATAGAAGCCTGATAGCTATTATTATACGCAAACTCTGCTAGCGGCAAATGGCTATCCCAATGGCCTCCAAAATCAATAGCACACGCCCTCAACATATCCTCGAGGATCTGAATGGCCCGCTCAGACTGGCCATCAGTCTGCGGGTGAAATGCAGTGCTGAGATCGACCCGAGTACCCAGCTCTCTCTGAAAAGATCTCCAAAACTGAGCTGTGAACTGAGCACCTCGGTCAGAAATGATAGAAACAGGAGCACCATGCAATCTCACAATCTGCTCAATGAAGATACGAGCCAGACGCTCCGAGGTATAAGTAGTCCTCACTGGAATGAAGTGAGCCGACTTCGTCAGTCGATCAACTACTACCCACACCGAATCATGCTTACGCACGGTCAGCGGCAAACCAACTACGAAATCCATAGTGATCTGCTCCCACTTCCACTCAGGAATGGGCATAGACTGGGTCACCCCGGCTGGCCTCCGGTGCTCATACTTCACCTGCTGGCAATTCAAACACCGAGATACATAATCAGCAACATCCCTCTTCATCCCTTTCCACCAATACAGCTCTCGAAGATCATGATACATCTTTGCAGTACCCGGATGAATGGAATATCTCGAACTGTGAGCCTCTGCCAAAATCATCTGCCTCAGCTCCACAATGGCTGGAACACATACCCGGTCGTTAAGCCGCAAAGCACCATCATCACCAATCACTAACGAGGACACTCCCCCACTCAGGACCCTGCCCCGGAGATCTCTCAGATAAGGATCCTCGAACTGCCTTTCCCGAATCTGGGAAGCTAAAGGCGACTGAGACCCCACATATGCAAGCACCCGGCCTGGAACAGAATCATCAAACCGAACCCCACTAATGGACAAAGCCTGCAACTCACGGGCCAACGGCCTCATATCAGCATCAAGATAGGCGAGGCTACCCATGGACTTCCTACTCAAGGCATCGGCTACAACATTAGCCTTTCCAGGATGATACCGGATAGAAAGATCATAATCCTTCAGCAGCTCTAACCAACGGCGCTATCTCCCGTTCAAGTCCTTCTGAGTGAACAAGTACTGGAGACTCTTATGATCGGTGAATATCTCACATGGCTCGCCATAAAGATAGTGCCTCCACAACTTCAGTGCAAAAACGACAGCTAACAGCTCCAAATCATGGACAGGATAATTCTTCTCATGGACCTTCAGCTGTCTCGAGGCATAAGCTATCACCTTACCCTCCTGCATCAGAACGCTACCCAGGCCAACACCCGAAGCATCACAATATACGGTAAATCCCCCGGATCCACTAGGCAAGGCCAACACTGGCGCTGAAGTCAACAGAGTCTTAAGCTTCTGAAAGCTAGACTCACAGGCATCGGACCACAGGAAAGGAACATTCTTCTGGGTCAACTTCGTCAGAGGTGCTGAAATAGAAGAAAACCCCTCGACGAACCGCCGATAATAACCTGCCAAGCCTAAGAAACTCCGAATCTCTGTAGGAGAAGTAGGCCTAGGCCAACTCTGAACGGCCTCTATCTTCTTCGGATCAACACACACCCCATCCTTGGTCACCACGTGACCTAGGAAAGATACAGAACTGAGCCAAAATTCACACTTGGAGAATTTGGCATACAACTGCTGATCCCTCAGAGTCCGAAGAACAACTCTCAAATGCTGCTCATGCTCCTCCCTGCTCCTCGAATAAACCAAGATATCATCGATAAACACAATGACGAAGGAGTCAAGGTAGGCCTTGAACACTCGGTTCATCAGATCCATGAAAGCAGCTGGGGCATTCGTAAGCCCGAAAGACATCACCAGAAACTCATAGTGGCCATATCGGGTACGAAAAGCAGTCTTGGAAACGTCCTCGGACCGAATCCTCAACAGATGATACCCCGACCTCAAATCAATCTTCGAGAAGAAGGTAGCACCCTGAAGCTGATCAAACAAATCATCAATACGCGGCAAAGGATACCTATTCTTGATAATAACCTTATTCAGCTGCCGGTAATCAATACACATCCGCATAGAGCCATCCTTCTTCTTCACAAATAATACCGGGGCACCCCATGGAGACACACTGGGCCTAATGAAGCCCTTATCGAGCAAATCCTGAATCTGCTCCTTCAGCTTCCTCAACTCAACAGGAGCCATACGATACGGGGGAATAGATTTAGGCTGAGTGCCTGGCAATAGATCAATGCAAAACTCTATCTCCCGCATAGGCGGCAAACCCGGCAAATCATCAGGAAACACATCCGGATACTCACAAACAACCGGAACTCTATCAAGGGATAACTCCTCTGCCCGGACATCCCGAACTGAAGCAATATATCCCTCGCACCCACTAGATATCATCCTCTGCGCCTCCAAGAAAGAAATGATCCTACTCTTCGGAGAAGGCCTGGAACCTCTCCATACAACCCGAGACTCACCCTCTGCCCCGATCGTCACGGACTTGGCATGGCAATCCAAAGTCGCATGACAGGAAGCCAGCCAATCCATGCCCATAATGACATCGAAATCAGACATATCGAGCAGCATCAGGTCCACTAAGGACTCTACACCACAGATGGAGATCATACACTGCCGATAACCCCTATCTACACATATAGAAGACCCGACAGGGGTGGCAACCATAAAGGGATCATCTAAGAAGACCAGATCCCTGCCCAAGCAAGGGGCAAATCCCGGCGACACATACGAATAGGTAGACCCCGGATCAATAAGAGCATAAGCATCGCGGCCACAGACAGAAATAATACCTGTGATGACATCATTGGATGCCTCAGCATCCTGACGAGTCATAGCATAGACTTGCGCCGAGCCTCCTGAACCCGGAGCTCTCTGAGACTGCTGTCTAGGAGGAATCTGAGAAACGGGCCTGGCGGCCTGAGGACCAGATGGTACCATAGCTGCGGATCCCTGGCGACCTGATGAAACATAAGGGCAACTCCTGACATAGTACTCTGGAGACCCACACTCAAAACATCCATCACCTCTACCTCCTCTACCGCCTCTACCACCTCTGCCACGACCACCTCCAGACGAACACCTCCCATGATGCCTCTGATGGCACCTCCCGCACTGCGGCGGACCAGACTGCGAAGAGCCACCCCGCCTCTGGGATGACTGAGGCCTCGGGGTCTCTGAAGAAAAATCCTGGGCAGGCAAAGCAGCAGTCTGGGGCCTAGACTGAGAACGGCCCTGATGACCCTGACCCCTCTGAGCGGATCCACTATACCCACCAGACTGACGCGACCTCTTGGCCGCCCTCTCCGCGTCAGCCCTGGCGAAGATATCCTCCATCCGCCGCGCCACATCAACTATCTCAAAATATGACTTGTTGCCCATATCAGGGGCAACAGCTACCTGCAAGCGGGGATGAAGACCCTCAACAAACCGGAGGACCTTGTCCCTCTCCTGAGCCACCATAGCCGGCGCAAACTGAGACAACCATAAGAACCTAGTGTCATACTCTGAAACAGACAGGTTTCCCTGCCTCAACCCCTCAAACTCGCGCCTCTGAGCATCGTGCTGACTCTGGGGCACGAACCTACTCATGAACATAGACACGAACTCAGCCCAAGACAAAGGAGGGAGGTCACTAGACCTCTGCCGCATCATGGAGACCCACCATGTCTCCGCATCTCCCGATAATCTGAAAGAAGCACACTGCACCCCTAAGGTGTCTCTAGTACCAAGAACTGTCAAAATCTTCTCACACTTCTGAATGTACCTCTGGGCAGTACATGTAGCTGAGGTACCGTCGAACTCTGGAGGCTGAAGCTTCATGAATGACTCTATCCTCTTGGCAACCTCCTCAGTGCCCATAGGATGAGTAGAAATAACAGGACCTGCCTGAGGAGCAGAAGCAGAAGGCTGGGCAATATGATCAGGAGCAGCCCCAGAAGTAGGCGTGCTCATAACAGGTGTGGTCGGCTGAGGAGCCGAAACAGGAGCTGCAACATCATCTCTGACAGGGACCTGATGGCTAGACAAGGCCATCAGTCTCATATACTCCTCTGAAGAGATCACAACGGTGCCTGGCACAACAGCAGGTACAGGGGGAATAGATGCTGACAGAGTCGCTGCGGACACCGCAGGGATAGCTGTGTCCTGCCTAGTGGCTGACGGGCGACCTGCCCGAGTCTTCTTAGCAGCTGGCGGCTGCGTAGGTGCTGATGGCTCTCCCGCAGACGCGGGTGTAGAAGATTCAGCCCTCCTGGCTGAGGATGCTCGCGTCCTCGCCATCTGATACAATACACGAAAAAGGGTCAGCACCTATATAAGCTACTCAGCACGAATAGAGATGAAACGAAGGGAAAACATTTCCCTACATGCCCTTGTAGCCTCTCGCTCATAAGTATGGTCGACAACATACCCATAAGCAAGACTCCACTCAGACACTGCTCCAAGACTCCTAGGACTCGAATTAGAACCTAGGGCTCTGATACCAAACTGTCACGACCCAATTTCCAAGGGCTCGTGATGGCACCTAAACAACATTTGCCTAAGCGAACCAATGAAACAAGATGCGGAAAAGAACAATAATGTGAAAAGATCATAAATGGATATATAAATATAAAAAGGGTGAAGTCCAAAAGAATATATCCACAAAAGAATTGGAGCATTCTAAGAGTGACTCAATAAAGTATGAATATACATCAAAGAAATCTGAGTCCTATCTCTAAGTGACTCCGGCGGTATGCCACCACGGTCTGTGTGGTCGGCTCACCTCAATCAAAAGTCTCAGAAGCCTCGGGAACCGCTAACGTCAGGGCTGCTGACTGGATGAAGGACCTGCGCACGTAGCAGAGTAAGTTATGAGCCGAAGCCCAGTAAGATCACCAACAGGCCCGCTAAGGTACCCTTGCGGGACAAGTCGCTACATGCATCATAAGCACAACATGCTATAGTAATCATACAATAAAGTAGTGAAATCAGAAATAGATGTAACACATTCCATACACACAAGTAGTAACCTGAAGTCTCAAGGATTATGCCCATCCAACGTAAGGCATAGGTCAACTCAGCGGCGGTTTGGAGGTCCAATCTCTACTCCCGTGCCGACTAACCTAGACCTACGATGGACTAGCAACACCACTACTAAGTATCAACCATATACCGTGACCCGAAGTCACTATCACAATCATGAATAAGTAGATCAACGACCCGTAGTCGTTGGCTCATCTCGAATCTGTCTACGATCGCACCACACCCCCTGTCAAGTGCGTCGTATCTCAATAAATCAAGTGACCACACCACACCCCCTGTCAAGTGTGTCACATCTCAAAGATCAAGTGTCCACACCACACCCCCTGTCAAGTGTGACACATCTCATAGTATAGGCGACACCACACCCCCTGTCAAGTGTCCCTCTAACAGTATTAATATCCACGACATTAATAACAATAGAAATAATAACAGAAATATTAATAACGATAATATTTCACAGTCACCGTAACCCAGGTTGGTTATGCTAGCTGAACGTAAGGCGAAGGTTAACCCGACCACAGTTTGGGGGTACAATCCCTACTCCCATGTCGTCCAACCCAAGGTTACGTATAGACAGCACTACCCAACCCGGCACGTGAACAAATCAAGTACCAATATCATACAAAAGCCGGCAAAATCCTCGGCAAGACATTTATCATGACATGCCGGCAACATCCTCGGCCATGTCCCAAGTTCTTGCTATCTAAGCATGGCGTAGCAAGCGTTACTACGATATAAATTTAAGCTACCTCGACGTAGCGTTTAGACCGGCACATACCTCGGTCGAGTCACAATCTCGCTATTTATAACAAACAATAATAGCAAGTAATTCACATCATTAATCCTAACCATTGTTAGGTATATATATGCGTACATGAAGTATACTAGCATGAAGGAAGAGTCCACAAGCACAATAGAGGTCAAGTCTCACTTACCTCGAAATTCGGGCTCAAATGCCGGGAAGAATCTCCTTTCCCGCTCGCCTTGTCCGCGAAGGACTCTCCACTAGGTCTATTAAGACAAGATATAGCACATATGAGTGCTCAATTATAGCTATTTAAGCCTATAGGCATCCTAGGGTAAAAATTACCAAAATGCCCCCGGGTAGGGCCGAGCCCTAAATTTACAAAATGTAATTTTCCGGACTCCCCACGCTCCCGTGAGTCCAAAATTACACTTAGATTCCACATGCGAGCCTTGCTCGATGTCTTTCCCCAATTCTTAAGAATCTAGGGTTCTAACCCATTTCCAAGAATCAATCCTTTGATTCTTGTGTTAATCAACATAAAGATGGATTGAAAGGGCTTACCTTAAGTGTAAGTATGATTAGGTCTTCAAGAAATACCCAAAAATCGCCTCAAGAGCTCACCAAATGATTTTTATAAGTTATGAACCGAAATGGCCTTTTTATAGCAGTTTTTTTGCCTCTGTGACAGCTTCTTTTGAAAAAATCATAAATTTTGATAAGAATATCCAAATGACCTGAAACTGGTGCCATTAGAACCACAACTCAAAGGTATACAACTTTCATGTTTTGAGTTTTTCCTAATTCCTTACGGATTGGCCGGAAAATCAGCTTTTATCTGGCTGTTTGCGCCAAAACAGAACAGAAAAGTCGCACCAGATTTTCTACTGTTTTAGGGGCAAAACGGGACCCTACGAAGCTCGGAATGATCCCAAATTTTGCACACAAGCCATAAAATACTTGGGTGACATGCTCGTCTAGACGGAACTCAATTCGGACCTCCAGAACTCAAAAAGTGGGTCCCACGGCAAAGGTTCAATTTTCGACTTTCGCCAAAATAGCGAAATTTAACCAAACGACCTCGGAATCCAATTCCAAAAGTTGCTACAAGTCACAAATTACTATACAAACCTAACGGAACTTTCGGATCTCTCATCGGAGCTCATTTGCTCAAATCGAGCTCGGAAACCTCTTTTAACTCTTTTAAACTTCCGAAACGGGGACTTTATCAAAAGTCCTATCAAACGAGGTCCGTTTTCAATTTTGAAGGTTGCTACATATCATAAATGACGAGACGGACCTAACGGTGCGCTCGGATTTTCCATTGGGATTCGTTTACTCAAAACGACCTATCGAAACCCCAAATTCCTTTCCGGAATTTCATAAACGGATCCTTTTCTCGAAAACCTATCAAACGGACTCCGTTTCGACTCAGATTTCACAAACGGGTCATAAATGACCTAACGGAGCTTTTGGGACTGTCGACACGCAAATCGAGGTCCCGGATCCCGTAACGACTATTTGAGGGTCGTTACAGCCTCAATTGAGATGACACATCCCAAGCCAAGCCATTTCTGAATCGGATTATGGCTTGTTCCTCATCTTCTACCAGATCAAGATTCAATCGAACTTTTTCGAACTCATCATGGTACTCTTGGACTGACTTAGTCCCTTGCTTTAGCTCATAGAGCTTTTCCATTTGAGTTTGCCTGTACTTGGCACTCAAATACTTAGCATCCATAGCTCTCATCAACTGTGGCCAAGTATTGACTACTGGATAGTCATTTCTTCGTCTATGCCTCTTGTCAGATTCCCACCATGTTGATGCATAAGCTTCGAACGAAGCAATAGCATGAGCAGCTTTTCTCTCTTCGGTCATCTCATTGGGTTCAAAGATGCGTTCCATCTGAAGCTTCCATTCAAGATATTCATCTGGATCACTAGTTCCTTTAAAGGGTGGAATAGTGATCTTGACACTGTTCAAGTTTGAGTCTCGAACACCACGAACCTGTTCGGGATACTCATCATCACGATCATCAGCCTCACGCTCAATATTTCTTTCAACATTGGCGCCTCGGCCACGACCTCGGAAATTTCCACGACCCCGGTGAGCCTGCCTTCGTTGAGCGAATGGCGGCTCATTCTCATATTCGTCCTCGGGAAATTCCTCTTCGACAACGGCTCCAAGATCTCTTCGGGCCTTTGGAAGTGGTATCCTCTCTCCTCGGGGAATGCCCAAGTTTTGATAGCCAGCTTGGGGATTGCCCAAGTTTTGTTGCTCTTGGGGATTGCCCAAGTTAAGCTCTCTTCGAATTGCTTCACTTGTCAACTGATGTTGTTGAACAAGCTCAGCATACAGCTCAGGTTTCATTGGAGTGGAATGGCTAGTTCCAGCGCCGGACCCATTCATGGCCACGGACGCACTTCCTTGCTCGAGTTGAGTTACTCGAGCAGTTACTCCTCTTACTTCGGCACTGACGCCTTGTATCGCAGCCATGAGATCGGCTAACGACACTTCGGGCTTCTCAATGCCTTTGCCATCGCCTCCATTCCCAGCCATGGTTCCTGCACAAATCAAAGACCAACCAAATGTTAAGGTTAGAAATCACCTCACACACTCCCTCACCTTTGATGGGCGGCACTCGGGTCCACTCAATTTATGGGTTCAATTTTGGTCACTCAAGAACTTGTAGCCAATGGCTTCCTCGGTTGATCAACCTCTCTCAATTCCTTCGAATTTGACAATCTGCCATGTCTTACTTCGGGAAGAGTGAGTTGATTCGACTCAATGGAACGGAAAGCTATTTACTCTTGCGCTTCGGAAGTCAAAAGAAATTTCTACGAAGTTGGACTTCGGTCACCCACGCACGAGTTCCTATCAGCTCAAATGAGTTAGTACGACCTCGAGTAGGACAATTACTCAAAAGATCCACTAACTAGAATTTCGGACAGAAGAAAAGTGAAAACCTAGGAGAATCTACCCTTTGATTCCTTTTTGGAATCTTTTTCGAACACACCAACTCTTGTCCGTACAAGAGTGGTCCCTCCTTGGTACGGATAGAGTTTTACCTTATCCATTTTCCTTTTCTCAGCCGACAACTTTCACCTGGGGGTTTTGATGTTTACACTTTTACCCCTTTCTTCTTCAATGGAACAGTGAAGCTTTGCTCCGGCGTACAGATTAAACAGCGTCGGTTCACTGACCACGAATTTTAACAAGATCTGGGTTGCTTCTTCAGCTCCGGTTCCAACAACAACGGAGAAAGTTCAGTCGAAGTTCTTGAGCTAAGATTTCAGCTCCTTCGTGTCGTACACTGTTACAATCTTGTAACAATTTTCCGGCGTACGGACAACAATTCAAACACAGAACTTCGAACCTTTAAGAACAAAACAAACCCAAATCACTCAAGAACCACCAATCTTCATCGGTTTCAACAAAACACGATGGGGTTCGAGTTCCAGTCACCATTAAAGCTCAAAACAGTCCAAAATTTCACCAAGAAACCCTAGACACGAAAATGGTACGTCGGGTACTTGTTGGAATCAGGAAACAACGGTGAACAAGAATCAATGGTTGTTTAATCCAAACAACCAATAATCAAACACAATTTTTGAATTTTTGTTTTTTTACTTTTTTTTTTATAAACGCTCAGCAACAACAATCAAACACATGGAAGAAAGCTGAAACTGAAGACACAAGCACGATTTAAGTGAACAGAATTTGAAGTTGTAAGAACAAACTCAAACCTTGCTCTGATACCAAGATGGTGTACGCAAACCCGAAGGAAATGCTAAACACGAATGCGGAAGATAAATTACAAGAAAAGTAAAGATAGAAGCAAGACAAATCTTGCTTCGATTCAAAAGAACAGTGAGGAACCTGTCTCAAAGCTCGATTGAAGGAAAATCAAGACGCACCTATACTATGCAACAATCCTCAAGAAAGACCCGCTTCTTGCAAATTGAATAATCAAGAAGAAATTGTTCAATCGAATCACACCGGTTGACACAAGTTCTTTAAAAGCCCACATCGAGGTTCGGCTCCATCGGAGACTCACAATAGCACTTGCTATGTTTTCATATACTCAATAATCTGTGTCTTTCAATGAAATGGAAATGGACTATTTATAGACTATGCTAAGGACTGAATAGTAAATAGTCACAAGTGACTAATAAAAACAAGCCACGCAGGGCTGAGATGAGTTTGTGTTCGGCAGCCTTGACTTCGGTGCTCGGTTGCTTGCTCGAACTCATTGTCCTCGGACGCTCACTTGTCTTTGAGCTCGTTGTCCTCTGTCACTTTGCCTTCGGGCTCAAATATGAAGATAATGCCTTCGGTTCTTGAGCCCAGCCACTCAGCTTCGGGGCAATTGTTTTCCTTCGACCAGGCTAAGTGAATGTGCACATCGTGCAGCAGCTTGATATCGAACACTTGATCAGCACGTGTTCTGGCTGCATCACCTACCCTCAAGCAAACTTTTCAAGTTAAGGTCGTCATAACTCCTGGTTGTCGTAGTATCACATTTCCTATCTGCAGGTACTACTGTTACCCCATATTCTGTCGTTTTGTTTGTGTGCACCAACTAGGAAATCAGACAAAATATTCCAAAAAGTTTTGGTTCCAATATCTTAATACTTTTATACACATTATCTACATTTAATGCATGTGAGTTTCAATTCCCCTTTATTTTATCTGCTTAATTGGCTTACTCTTTACTTTGAACCAAAAAAGGTATAGAAACAGTGTAGTATTAGGAACTATTCTGTTTGTATGTTTTCACGCAACCATTTGGCTTGTTGATGCCTTGACTTCTCAGAAAAATAAACACTTTTAAGATTCCTCATGTATTCTAATTTCATCAGCCACACGACTGATCGAAGAACAAGAATGCTTCTAGTTGATGTTAAATTTTACGATGGTTTATATCAGTTACCCCTACAAGTGTAAGTATTATAATGCAGAAATCAACAATTTGCAATTGTCTTTTGATAATTTCTTGCGATTCTTCTTTGGTTCAAAACTGTTATTTTTTATTTAAAAAAAAAGGTAGACAAGATGGCAATGTAGTATGTGCCAGAAAAATGAAAGCTCAGCGTTTCTCATTCTCTTTCCATTATTTTCCTCGAGCATTGTTGCCTGAGGCTCCCATTTTCCTTCCTCAGTCCCTCCGTAAGCTTTGATAGGTCTATTACTATTTACATGTTTTAAGAAATTTGATAGATATTGTGTGGGTGTGACCCAAGCTGCAGTACCAGAGGCTGTTAACTTTTGCTTTCCAATTTAAATGTTGGTTGTTAGCAAATTATATTCATGCTTTTCTCTTAAACTAAAAAAAGAAAATTAATCCTGCAGCCGAAGAGTTGTGAAGTGCATTCTGTTAAATCATGGAGTAAGGTCAAAATGGAATTACCAAACTGTATTGGGTTAAATCCGTCGTCACCAAAGTTGGTGACTAAGCATCCACGTAGGACGACGTATAGACGACACGTGGCTATGAATGGGCATAAAGGCAACGGATAGAATCGAAGATGGACAACTATAACGGACAGATGAACAGTCACCACGGCCAGAATAGTCGCAACTCGTCATCAAGCCAATTCAAAATAGAAGTCTTATCCTTAAGCAACGTAACTGCTCGATTAAGGAGTTACAACTGCTCGTGAACGGACGCTTAGTTATCTATATATTGTAATTTAAGTCACAAGCATTGTATCTAATTTTTCTCTGAACATACATCTGTATTCCAACTATTAATTAATACCCGATTCTTTACCTTCTGTCAATACTTACTACTACTACTCGCAATCCAGTGATCTCATTTATTGTTCCACTGCTTAAATATTATAAAGAGTACGAGGAAGGAAGTTTGATCAAGTCTATACGGCCTGAACACGGTTCCTTTTATTTAAATCTTCATTTATTACATCGCATTAATTGTGTCTTTATTTCTTTACATTTACTATAGTCATTTATATCTTTTCACATTAGGCATTTAATCTTGATTATTGATCGTGACTCCGCTTTATAAATTTAATTGTGACTTAACCTAATAAACGAAATTACGGTTAAACAATTTGGCGACCACAGTGGGAGCCGGTCAATAACTTCCGTAGGTTAATTGCTTGTCATATTTTATTCTTGATTCGCTTTCTTCTTGCTCGTTGGTTCTTCTCGTTTTCTTTTTGTCAAAATGGCAGATAACAACTCACACAACAGCGCTCCCATTGACGGGCAACAAGACCTTAACGCTGCGGAGCAAATAGACTTGAATCTGGCCGGGGACGAGCAGCAAGATGTTATTCCTGCAGACGACGACGTAATCCCCATTGCAGAGGACGAGAACGTGCTCCCAGCAGAACAGGTAAACGAGCACAGCCAGCAGGGTAGCAGAAATAGCCGCCCTCCTGGCCGAGGAAACTTCGATCAAGGGCCTGGAGGACCTAGAAGACCCAATGGTCCTGGGAATTCGAGGAATTCTCAAGACGCTGTCCTTGAATTCATACGGCAACAGGCTGAAGTCAACAGGAAAATACGGGAAGCTATCGACGGCCTACGAGGACAAACCCTGCCAAACGCAGGAAATCCACCCATTGGACGTCCAAGGGATGCTTCACCGTCCCATGCCTCGAGACGCGCTGAAAATCAGAATGCAGGATCAGCGGTGCCAACGGAAATGAGCGAGGTCATGGAAGCCCTCACCAGGCAGTTCAAAGAGAGCCAGGAGGCCCTACAGCGCTCTCTTCATGAGAGGATTGATCAGATCCCTGGCGCACCACCCACTTTGAAGAAAGTTGACGTTCAACGGTATACTCAAAGGCCTTGGAAGAAAGAAGCAGCACCAAAGGCAATACCCAAAACATTCAAAATGCCAAACAAACCAAGATACCGGGGAACGACTGACCCCAACGACCACTTGATGATGTTTAGCAATTTCATAAAGGCAAGCGATCTCACCGACGAGGAGATCGAGTCAGTACAATTGAAGAAGTTCGTAGAAACCTTGGCAGATGGCGCTCTACGATGGTATTCAATGCTGCCACCAAATTCAATAGGATCTTTTGCCGAGATGGCGGAGTTATTTGTCAAAGCACACACAGGCGCTCAGAAAATAGAAACAAGAGTTGAAGACATCTTTGAAATCAAACAACTGCTCGGGGAGTCTCTCCGGAAGTATGTAGATCGCTTTCAGCGTGAACGTATGTTGCTACCCAAAGTTCCAGATCGATGGGCGGCTATTGCATTCACTAACAGCTTGGACGTCAAAAGTTCTGAAGCGACCAGACGATTGTATGAATCCCTGCGAGAATATCCTGCAGCAAACTGGTCGGATGTCTACAATCGTTATAATTCAAAGGTACGTATAGACGAAGATAAATTGATTGGCACAGGTGCCCGGGGACGGAGCCAAACTCGCACCAATGGCGCTGGGGGAAAGATCGAGACAGATAAACCAGACGCACGGCACGAGCCATATCCCAATCGGTCGCGTAACAACTCAAATGGACGCGGTCGTAACAACAAAGGCCTTGCAAGGGGCAATGATTCTGCTTCAACTTCTAGTGGACTTCCAACCCTGCCCATTTTCAATATCGGAGCAGTTGAACTTGTAGCAGTGCTTGAGGGGATGAGCGAAAAGGTCAAATGGCCTAAGGATATGAAGGGTGACCCCAGCAAGCGCAACAAAAACTTGTGGTGCGAATTCCATCGCGATCACGGCCACACAACGGATGACTGCAAGGCTCTAAGGTACGAGGTCGCTAACTTAATGAAACAGGGCTATCTCAAGGAGTACTTGACAGAAAAAGGAAAACAAACTCACGCGAAGGCCCAGCAAAATAAATCAGAACCTCCCCGAGCATCATCTCCAAAAATGACAGTCAACGTCATCTCTGGTGGTATTGAGGTTGATGCAGTCACATACACAGCAAAGAAATACGCCAAAGTATCTATTACGAAGACCAAACGACCACGACTTGAGGATACAATAACTTTTGAAGAAACAGATGCAGATGGCTTGCAATTTCCTCATGTGGACGCTTTAGTGATAACATTACGAGTAGAAGAGTTTGATGTCAAAAGAGTACTCGTTGATCCAGGCAGTTCAGCGAACATCATATTATCTCGGGTCGTGCAGGAGTTGAAACTATACAATGAGATTATACCAATTTCTCGTGTTCTCTCAGGATTTAACAATTCCAGCGATAAGACGTTAGGAGAAATTACTTTGACGACCCTGGTTGAAGGCGTTATGAGACGAACGACGTTTCATGTCGTTGATAGGGATATGGCTTACAACATAATCCTTGGGAGGCCATGGATACACGATATGCAAGCAGTCCCGTCAACATATCATCAAGTAATGAAATTCCCTTCAGAGTGGGGAATACGGGAAGTTCGGGGAGAGCAGCGTTGCGCTAGAGATTGCTACTCAGTTGCAGTCAAGCTCCCCGAGGAGGCAAAATAGCAATTAAAGAACCCGGGATCAGAGTCAAACAATGAAGCATCAGACTACCAAGTCCCGGAATTCATATCAAAGTTGGATGCACGGGAAGAGTACGCGCCAACTATTGAAGCTTTAGAACCAGAAGGACTTTTCGATAACATGCCTGAAAGAAAAGTATATTTGGGAGCAGAGTTAAACAAAGACTTACGCAAAGATATCTTGCACTTCCTCAAGGAGCAACACACCACCTTTGCGTGGTCACATGCAGATATGACTGGAATCTCCCCGGAGATTATTTCTCATAAGTTGAACGTGGATCCGTACCATCGCCCGGTAAAGCAAAAGAAACGCCAACAAGGAGCATTCAGGAACCAGATCATAAATGACGAAGTTGACCGCTTGCTCAAGATTGGCTCCGTCCGAGAAGTCAAGTATCTAGATTGGCTGGCCAATGTGGTCGTAGTGGCAACGAAAAATGGCAAGTGGAGGGTCTGCGTCGATTTCACTGATCTGAACAAAGCCTGCCCGAAAGATTCTTATCCACTACCTCAGATTGACCAACTAATTGATGCGACGGCCGGGCACGAAGTACTTACATTCCTTGATGCATATTCAGGCTATAACCAAATCTTAATGGATCCCGACGACCAGGAGAAAACTTCCTTCATTACTTGCCGAGGTACGTATTGCTATAAAGTAATGCCTTTTGGACTTAAAAATGCAGGTGCGACTTACCAACGATTAGTCAACCAGATGTTTCACGACCACATTGGCAAAACCATGGAGGTCTACATCGACGACATGCTGATCAAGTCCAAACGGGCAGAAGATCACTTAGCACATTTGAAGGCGGCCTTTCGAATCCTTGATCAATACAACATGAAACTCAACCCGGAGAAATGCGCATTTGGAGTAGGTTCAGGGAAATTTCTTGGTTTCATCGTTTCCCAGCGAGGGATCGAGGTAAACCCCGCCCAGATAAAAGCAATAGAAGCCATCCCCGACGTACTTCATAACAGAAAAGATGTAATGCGGCTAACCGGGAGAGTAGCAGCGCTAAGGAGATTCATTTCTCGCTCATCTGATCGATGCAAAAGCTTCTTCGATATGCTGAAACAGAACAAGGAGTTCGATTGGACCCCTGAATGTCAGCAAGCACTTAAGGATTTGAAGCGATACCTGTCAAACCCGCCTTTACTTTCAACGCCCCAACCAGGTGAACAACTATTACTTTACCTGGCCGTGTCTGAGTCTGCGGTAAGTGCAGTTCTGGTTCGAGAAGACAAAGGTAAGCAACTTCCAATTTATTACATTAGCAAATCCTTATTAGATGCTGAAACTCGCTATCAACCTTTGGAGAAATTAGCACTAGCCTTGGTAATCGCTGCCCGTAAATTAAGACCTTATTTTCAAAGTCACTTAATAGCTGTAGTTACTACCTTCCCCTTACGCAATATCTTGCACAAACCTGAATTCTCGGGCAGGTTAGTAAAATGGGCAGTAGAATTAAGTGAGTTTGATATATCTTATCAACCTCGGGTAGCCATAAAATCTCAGGCTCTAGCAGATTTTATTGCAGATTTTAGTGCTATTATGTACCCTGATGCTCAACGTGAGGCGGTTCTTTTCGCCGGATCGGAGTCGGGGACATGGACCTTACACACTGACGGGTCCTCGAGTGTAAAAGGATCAGGATTAGGTTAAGTTCTTACCACTCCCTCGGGGGAGACCATTAGACAGGCCATAAAATGTCCCTTTATTACAAATAATGAGGCCGAGTATGAGGCTGTAATTGCAGGATTAAAATTGGCTCGAGATTATGGAGCAGACAGAATTCACCTTAAGAGTGACTCTGCCCTGGTCATCAATCAAATAACTGGTGGCTTCGTAGCAAGGGAGTCTCGTATGCAGAGGTATCTTGCCCGAGTCACTGGTTTGCTAGCACAATTCGACAATTGGGAAGCCATACAGATTCCACGAGAAGAGAATCACGAGGCTGATGCCTTGGCAAATTTGGGTTCAGTCGCAGGGATTGGAGCAACAGGTTCAGTGGCCGTGGCTCATCTTCTATGTACAACAATCGATAAAGATGCAATGGAGGTCAACACGACCAGTCTGACTTGGGATTGGAGGAATGAGATAATTAATTATATACTACATGGAACCCTACCATCAGACGTTAAGGCTGCTCGAAAGCTGAGGATAAAAGCTGCCAGGTATACAATTATAGATGGTATCCTTTATCGTAAGACTTTTGGAGGCCCACTCGCCAAGTGTCTAGGTCCCAGCCAAACTGAGTATGTGATGAGGGAAGTTCACGAGGGTTGCTGTGGAAATCACTTGGGAGGAAAGGCGCTTGCACGAAAGCTTATACGAGCAGGCTATTATTGGGACAAAATGGAAAAAGATACTAACGAGTTTGTCAAAAAATGTGACAAGTGCCAAAGGTTTGCACATCTCCTCCATCAACCAGCAGAACCCTTGCATTCAATCATCTCCCCGTGGCCGTTTATGAAATGGGGAATGGATATCGTTGGGCCACTACCCACTGCACCTAGAGGGGTACGTTTCTTGTTAATTATTACTGATTATTTTACAAAGTGGGTTGAAGCTGCAGCATATTCAAAGATACGTCAAACGGAAGTAATTGATTTCCTTTGGCGTTATGTCATTTGTCGCTTCGGAGCACCCAAAGAGATTGTCATGGATAATGGTCCTCAATTCGTTGGTCAGAAGGTCACAAAGTTCCTTGAGGATCTGCATATTAAAAGGATCACTTCTTCCCCATATCACCTAGTGGCAAACGGGCAGGCAGAATCGACCAACAAGATAATAGTGGATTCTCTCAAAAAACGTCTCGAGCAGGCCAAAGGGTGCTGGGTGGAAGAACTCCCCGGGGTTCTTTGGGCATATAGAACAACCACAAAAATGAGCACCGGGGAGACGCCTTATTCCTTAGTGTATGGTTCTTATGCATTGATTCCAGTCGAAATCGGCGAGCCAAGTCTACGATATGCTCATGCAACTGAAGAATCTAATTCAGTCAACCTCTCCGAGAAATTGGATTTTCTAGAGGAACGTAGAGAATTAGCACTTATACGAGTAGTAGCTCAGAAAGAAAGGATAGAACAATATTATAATCGGGGACTTAGGCTGCGTAACTTTGAAGTCGGGGACTTTGTATTGCGTAAAGTCTCCCAGAATACGCAAGAAGCGAACGTCGGCAAACTTGGTCCAAACTGGGAAGGTCCCTACAAGGTGGTTGCATCCGTTGGTAAGGGTTCATATCGATTGGCACGACCAGATGGATCGCTTCTACCTAGCAGTTGGAACGTGATTCACCTAAAGAGGTACTACTTCTAAATAGTACGTGGGTTAGTGTTTCTGTCCATTATCTGTTGCTTACTTGTTATTGTTTTCTTTTAAGTTATACTGTTTTCTTATTTTTGTCTAAATAGTACTAACGGTCTTCAAAAGGCCAGATTCGTTTAGCTCAACTGGTAGAGCTCGAAGTCCTCGTGCTTCGCGGCTGTGGGTTCAAATCCCACAACGGACACACTCCTCTTTTGGTTATATGTGTTCCTTGATTCAGCGTTTCACCCATTGTCTTTTTATGTCTGAAATAACGAAATTTCAACATAAAACAGGGGGGTGGCGAGGGCCCCAGTAGGCCAAAGTCCCGGCTAATATGAGTGATCTTCGAGCAGAGCAAGGTCATGATCATTCGCCAAGTCCACGACTAAGCAGAATCAAGTTAGTTCAATAGAACTATTTTACTTGTGCTACGTTATTTTTACATTTTGCGGCCAGTATTCGCCCAAAATTCTATAACTTTACGACCAAATAATCTTGTGTTTTGGTCATTGGGTTACCTATTCTTTTCAATAGAAATAACAGGGTAAAACCTCAACCTTAACAAAAAAAAAAAAAAAATTTCTGCGAAAACTTTCAATTGTCAAATATGATAAGCAAAGTTTATCGCAAGGCCATCTTATACGGCCAGATTTCAGTCAACCTAAACGGCCTGGTTTCGTCCAGCCCAGAAGGCCTGATTTCATTCATCTTAACTAAGGGCAACTTAACTTGGTTATGATCAAATTTTATTTCAAACATCTGCGCAGATTAACACCAAAAAGGGAACTCAAACACTAGGATTTGAAACATAATTCTGACTTCTGAAAACCTCATTAAACAACAAATATCAACATCATTCATATAAGCAAGACTTGAGACCAAAAATGGTCATCAAGCCTCGCCAGTCAGACAAAAAAAACAGTCAAAATATACATTCGTTTACGAGTTAGCAATATTCAAAGTTAACAACATCCGGTAAATTTATAAGAAGGACTAGATAAGGCGTCAGTCATTATTTTGGCCAGGTTCTCGACCTGATGCACTAGCTCCATCAGTCGGATCCCCACCCAAATCTTCATCTTCATTATCCTCACTGCCTTCATCATCCTCTTCATCATCATCATCGTCGGCTCCTACTTCCATGCCCAAGGCCTGCTTGACATTGATGATAGTCGCTATGGTCTGATCGAGGACTGAGTCGACATTAACTTGGCCACGCTGCATTTGGATGAGCAACTTCTTCTTGGCTTCGAGAGCTTCCAGTTTGGAGTCGATTGTATAACGATCCCTCAGATTCGCCAATTCCATCGTCAATAGCTCTTGGATCCTCGCAGATTCCTCAGCCCGATTCTTAGCTTCTTGTAGTTCTCCTCGAGCAGCCTGAGATTCAGCTTCAGCTTTGTTCATATTTCTCAACATCAGGTCGGAAGCGTTACGGATGCCTTCCAAAGTAACTTCTTTCACATTAAGCTCATGGGCAAGTTGAGAAATCTGGCTACCTTGTTCATCCATCCTGGCTTTCAGATCTTCAAGGGATAGTGCAAACCTTTCTTTCTCATCCAAAAGACGGTCCTTCTCCTCGAGGAGGGTGTTTATCTTGTCATTAGCCTCAGTGTTGGATTTCTCCAACCTGTCTATCTTATCCTCAAAGAAGCCACGCCTCCCTTCCAGGACCCGCTTCTCCCCGATCAGAGCTTGTTTTTCCTCTTCTAAGGCCTGCTTGTCCTGTAGAGCCTTCAAAAGATCTTTCTTTAAGCCAAGGACTTGTTCCTGATTGTTCAACCTAGAACGGAACATGATCTCGGTAGCCATCATACTTGCCTGGCAACAAGTGAAAATACGCAGGTAATCAGAACTAAGGTCTTAATAAAAATAAAGGAGTAAAGAGGGAAACATTACCCGAGCAGTATCTTCAGTGATTGCGTAAGCTAGCTGCTCGTCGCTCATGCTGCGCATATTCCACTCCTCGCGAGGACCGATCAGGTTGGACATCACTTTAACCAAGTGGCCAGGCTCCGTCAGAAAATCTGTGTCCGGGGGAATGGTGAAGTCACACTCCCTCATACACGGCCTGGGCTCCCTCGCTTGTTTAGAAGGATATTGGGGACCAAATTTGTGACGAATACCCTTAACGGAGTACGCCCCAATCCTTCCTCCTAGAGATACTCGCCTAGTAAGCTTTGTGCGAGAGATCTCGATGTCACCTGTCTCATCAGGGTCCAGAGTGTCGCACTCTTGCAGATAAACTGGTGCCATCCCATCACCGGCTAAGTTCATCATGTCCTTGTAGTGAAAGATCTGAGGTTCAGCCTCCCCCTCAGTCTTCCTCCGCTCATCAACCTTCTCATCTTTCTCCTCATCCTCCTCTCTGGCTGACTTGTTCAGGCTCACCCTGTTGACCACCAACCCGTTCAGGCTCATCTGGCTTTGGGTCCTCGGGGAAGAAGGCAAAACCTTCATGCATTCTTTCTTCCCCTACTTCCCCAGCTCTATCTCCTTCTTCATCACCAACTCGGGGATTCTCCTCGAAAGCGTAAGAAGAAGTCTCTACATCCTTCCTCTTATCACCCCGAAGAGATGCCCTCTTCTTCTGAGTCAAGCTCACATCGGGAGCCTCTGAATCAGAAATGTCAACTATCATAGGCTCAGCAGATTCAGGGGCAGCCGCCGAGCTTTTAACACTCTCTTGCCCAGCCTTGGGCGTATCAGCAGCAGCAACATTGGTTTCAACTGTTTTTTCAGAGGGCTGAGGAGTCTTACGGGCTATCCTCGTTTTCTTCTTGGGTTTACTCTTTTCAGAGTCAGATTTCTTTCTCTTCAAATTCGCGAGGACCTCCTCACCACCCTCCCTGGCCTTGATAGCTGCAGCAGTTTGGAGAATGGCAGCTGCCTCCTCGTTGACCTCAGCCACGGGGTCAACGGTCACCTCCACAGGAGGAGGAGCAGGAAAATAACTACCACCAGCACCTAAACCTGAGAATAAAGTCATATTAATACCATGATGAGTTCTGCATAAATTAGCAGGAATTTGGGTAATGAGCTTACCATGGGTGCTAGGGTTCGATAAATTTTTTAAAGAAGCATAGTAAGGCCACTGCCTCTGCTCGTGAGTGAAATCCGCCAAAATAGGTTCAACCCAAGCGGATAATTCCTCCTCGGAAATCATACCGTCGTAAGGAATCTTGTCAGCTAACCAATAAAGAGTAAAAATTAGAGGGTGCAAATACGTAACTCAAAGAGTATTCAATACAAAGACTCGGGGACTTACGAGTTTTGTTCCACACCTCGCGGAGATTAGTTTTGCAGCCACGTGTGAGGAATTTAGACTGCACATAAACATACCTATGCATCCAACCCCTATCCCCTGTATCTTCAGATTTGCTCACTAGAGCTTTTCTTCCTCTCATACGGGCATTAATATATCCGTCTCTCGCAACCTGAAGGCTATACAAAGAGACGAAATGCTTAAATTCAAAGTCTTGCCCAGTCTCATTGGCAAACCATTGTAGCAGGGAAATAATTCTATAAATGCTCGGACACAGCTGCCCCGGGCAGATAAGATAGTATTTACAAATATCCTCTATAACAGGATGCAACGGGAGCGTACAACCTATCGTGAATGGATACGTAGATATGGCTGTCCATCCAGTTCTCGCAGAAGTAATATTCTCCGTTGGATAGGGGCAAGAAACTATAACATCATCGTCCCAGCCACAATCTGCCCTAACCCTAGGCAAAAGGTCAGGAGTAATTGAACTCTTAAACCGGCTTGAAGGCCACGACCTTATATTGCCATAGTGACTGAATGAGCTGATTGAACAATCATTTTCAAGGCTTCCCCAAAGTTTCGGAATCACATCAGCAACCGAAGTTGGGGAACTCGTGGATTGACCACCTGCTGCTGAAGAACTACTAGCCGCAGCATCCATATTCAAACTTTTCTTGGCTTTTGGAGACATTTGGACTAGAAGAATGGAAGAATTTTTTGCGTTTTAGAGATTTTTAGAAAGGTGTTTTGAAGCTTTGAAGGTTTGGATGAAATTTGGAATGAAGTAAAAAGGTTTCAAGCTGGTAGAAATCATATTTATAGGGTTAGCAAAACCCGACCCGCCCCTACACGTGGCAAGCATCCGCGCAAGAGGTAAATAAATCCAGCCGTTAAAAGAATAAAAATCGAAATGGCGGTTTTTGCTTTGGGACGTGCAAGACGTGAGTAGGCGCAGTTCAATCATCACTCCTGCAGTCTTGAAACACGCGACAGTCACTTTTTCAGTAAAAAGTGGAGCGAAATTGACAACTTGCATGTTTTGTCTTTAGCGGAGCATTTAATGCTTATACTGATAGAATGTCAATCAATCGAAAGCCTTTGAGGAGTTCAACGGGCAGCATCCAAATATGAATACAAGGACTCAAATGTGTTACTTGAGAAAAATTCAAAAGAGTTCCTTCCCGCTCGAAATTCGTTTTCCACTCCTCGACCAGATTCTCTGCCCGAGTAGTGCGGGGACTATCTGTATTGGGTTAAATCCGTCATCACCAAAGTTGGTGACTAAGCATCCACGTAGGACGATGTATAGACGACACGTGGCTATGAATGGGCATAAAGGCAACGGATAGAATTGAAGATGGACAACTATAACGGACAGATGAACAGTCACCACGGCCAGAATAGTCGCAACTCCTCATCAAGCCAATTCAAAATAGAAGTCTTATCCTTAAGCAACGTAACTGCTCGATTAAGGAGTTACAACTGCTCGTGAACGGACGCTTAGTTATCTATATATTGTAATTTAAGTCACAAGCATTGTATCTAATTTTTCTCTGAACATACATCTGTATTCCAACTATTAATTAATACCCGATTCTTTACCTTCTGTCAATACTTACTACTACTACTCGCAATCCAGTGATCTCATTTATTGTTCCGCTGCTTAAATATCATAAAGAGTACGAGGAAGGAAGTTTGATCAAGTCTATACGGCCTGAACACGGTTCCTTTTATTTAAATCTTCATTTATTACATCACATTAATTGTGTCTTTATTTCTTTACATTTACTATAGTCATTTATATCTTTTCACATTAGGCATTTAATCTTGATTATTGATCGTGACTCCACTTTATAAATTTAATTGTGACTTAACCTAATAAACGAAATTACGGTTAAACACAAACAATAGGGTAAAAGAAATAGACTTACTACAGTAATGAAAGTGAAGATGAATTTTTTGGTTGAACGAAGTTCCTAGAGGATTTCTTAGCTTCTCTAACTATTTTTTATCGCCCAAAAAGAAGAAAAAGAATCAGTTCGCAAAGTTTAGAGCATGAGAAAAAAAATTCTCACATTAAATTCACTTTATAGAAAACTTGCATTCACTAGTATATAACCACCACAACTTGTCTACATTCTTAGAGTGACCTCTGGATTGTTGTAGAGTTAAGAGCAAATTAGAGAGCCTATCAATTTCCCAATCATTCAAATACCTTCTAAAGATCAAGTTCCGCCACTGCAGGCTCACTAACCTTGTCCTGTTTTCTGAAGACTTATGTTGTATGGTTCTGGAAAATTAGAGTTTTTCTTGCCCTATCCATTAGTCTTCCCAGAAGGAAGTCTTTAGTCCATTCCCTACTATTATTTTGATATTGCTGCTGAAATCAGGCCACAGGATCCTAATTCTTTTTTCACACACTTCCTCCAGAAGTAGTGTAAACCTCTTTGGTGATCCACGGGTTGAAAACTCCATATTTTTCAGTTATGAATCTCCTCCATAGAGCTTGTTCCTCACAACTATATCTCCAAAGCATTTTCTGCAACAGATTTTTATATTGATAATTCAGGTGTTTTATACCCAAGCCTCCTTCCTGTTCGCTACTAGTGATATTGTCCCATTTCACAAAATTAATTCCTCGTCTTTGTTACCTTGCTATAGAAACTTCCTTTTAGGAGCATTCAATCTTTCACTTTTGGGAATAGGAAAAAGAGAGGATATAAGTCATTACATAATTATGACCACAAGTTTTAACTCCTTTTTTTTCCCTCAAAATGTTTGTTCAGTCAAATTCCTTCACCGTACTAACTATTCATTAAAATAATACACTTGGAAAAAATGATAATTTGGGTAGCTTATATTTATGTTGATATCTAATTCAAGAGGCATGTTGATTTCTTTTTTGCCCGTTTCTGTGGGACTTGCTTGTGCAGTTGCCTTACAATCACCATTTTTTATAAGCAAAGAAGTCCATTTCATCAAGAACGGGTCTTCTTGATCAATTGACCATGTCATGATCACTATTAAACTTTACTGGAAATTGAGTAATGTGAGGTGGTGAATTAACTTTCTTGATCTTATATCATGTTTTAATTGTTAAATGTGTATACAAGACACACTTGTCTTGAATTCAGCCGTTGATATGGAATACTGGGTTCAGGTAAACATCATTGTGCTTTAGGATTACTAACTTTCTACGACAACGACCACTTACCCAGTGAAATTCCACTAGTGGGCTCTTTGGTTTGGGGTTCATAGACTTGACCCCTACCTAGTAAGTAGTAAGTAAGGTAGAGAGGTTGTTTCCGAAAGACCCCGGCTCAAGAAGAGTGTTAACATAATAGATTTGAACAATAAAAGAGTGAAATTTAGGATGAAATTCTTCAGGAAAAAACATAGTAAAGCTGCTAACTTTCTCTTTTGTTATTATATATGCAGGGAAAAGAAGACCACAGCAGCATCGGGAAGTACCTCTCGACCATAAAAAGCTATTAACTTTCTGTGAGGTTCATTCGTCATGGTCATTAGTCCATCGCTTTATGCTAAGTTCTCTTGTATTTTAAAAGTGGCAGTAAGATCGGAGGGTATGTGACGATAGGAGTATGCATAATTTAGTATGTACCTGATTTTACGTTAACATGTTCTATTTTGGAAGTAGACACTCATACTTAACTCTTGTTAACGTCTCACATAACTTGTGTCAGTTATGTGTATGTGAGACACAATATTAATAATATGGTTGTTTTTTTGGTTCTTAAATGTTCTACCTCTGTTTTCTCTTCTCTATTTCTCTCTTCCCTGTTTCTCTGATGTTTCAAAGCTCATCCATGGAGTTTCTTTAGCTTTTCATAATTTCATTACTGTTTCTCATCTGTCTCTTGAAAGCATTGGACAATAGAACCCCTATTGACCAGTAAGGGTGACATACGTATAACTGTTGTCAAAGTTTTTTTTTTTTTTTTTTTTTTTTGTTGGACATACAATCATGTTATAATATTCACAGATGCTTATGGTCCAAGGTTGCAAGGCTAAGGTGAATTTATTGTCCATAATTTGTGGCGGAGGCCTAATTTTGAATCCTTTGAGTGGACATGAAAACTTAGCATTAAATAGGAATTACTAGGTGCAGGTAAAGCTAAAACCAATGATGATACATGGAGGAGTAAAAATCTGGTAGGTGTTTTAACAAATTATGTACTGATCAGAGGACGCATACCTTTTCGTCGCTGGACCATTCCACGATATGACTAATCCCATGATGAACAAGATTAAACTGTACATCAACGCTGAGGAAGGATCATAAGGCAATAGCAGAGGTAGAATCGCAGCTAAAATAATTGCTGCACCTGAACTTATGTCTAAGACAAAATAATTCTACCAGAATCAGCTAAGTGCTTAGCTAGGACATCCCCTATTATTCCCCAAAACAATGCGCCTGAGTGATGAACCAACTTAGACAGAACAATTCTACCAGAATCTTTAAGTGCTTAGCTAGGGTATCCCCCATTATTCCCCAAAACAATGTGCCGAGTGATGAACCAACTTGAAACAAAGTCCATAGGAATGCTGTCGTCTGGTGGGGGAAGCCAATGAGCTCCAACCACATTGGGGCAAACGGCAACTCTGTCCAGGGGAATGATCCAGGAACCCCTTGCGCAATAAGTTTTTGAAAGGAGGGAGCTTTGATAACTACTTTTGCTTCTTTTAGTAGTTCTCTCACTTCGTAACCAAATGATTTCTGTGGAGGTTTGTTTATTTTTTTATCAGAATACTGGGGATCTTTGGCGAACAGACGAACCAAAAGACCAACTAGAACACTTATAAGACCAACGAGATGGAAGGAAATTCTCCAGCCAGGTATCCCCATGAACGATGTTTCGGCTATTAGCACAGATAAAACTCCTCCACCAAAGCTGGAGCCAACATTTCCTGTTAGCGTTGGCCATCCAAACGCTGTACCACGATTACTTTTATCACTTGAATCAGCTACTACAGAATTCATCGCTGGTATCACACTATCACTATTGCAAGTCCTATTTCATTCAGTCCTCTGGAAATTTTAACCTGTTAAATGGCATGAGATACAACAACAACTAAGCCTCAATCCCAAACAAAGTTTGGGGCTAAACGACATGAGATAGCTAGACAATAACTCAATACATTAAAATAAAAAAGACTCTATATTGTTGCCTTATCTGTAATCATCTGAAATGAGTTAAAACTTGGGAACAACTTATTTGCCTTAATGCAGTACATACAAGAACTGCTTATATTTTCAGAGATCAGTACGCATGTACTATAGACTATTACCAAATGGCAGAAACTTGAAATTTGACTTCATAACTTTTTAGCTATTACATCAAGGAGATGCTATCAAAATTCACAAGACTAAATTCTAAAGGGGCTCGATTTCCACATCTTTGCAGATTCAACAAAACTTTCTCCGTGAAATTTGTGGTCCGCTTCTGACAAACAAGAGACAACTTTCAAAACAACAAAATAGGAACAGAAAGCTTCTGTAATCCAACATACATCAAATAATTATGCTGCCCACCCCTAAAACCATAGCTAAATCCAGTATACATAGAGCCAGTGGATTCAGAATGAATGTAAACACTTAAAAAAAAATTCATCATACTATAACATGGGCGCGATTGTGACGAGCAGCAAGGTGTGCAGCTAGTGGATAACAAAGGCATTGAACTAAGGATCTAAAGAGAGTGAGGGACCCAAGTCCAGTAGGATCAATGTGCAAATCCTTGCCAACTTCATTGTACACTCCTGGTAACAAAGACTCATCAGCTTGCTCCATTATGCCAGCCAGATTAATCAATATAAGAGTCATTTTATCCCATCTCAGGTCCTTGATCTTCACAGTCATCTCCGGCCAGTTTGGACGACAAGAGAAGGGATAGATCGTGGTGACACATTCAGAATTTAGACGTTGTAACGCTAAGGGGCCATTTATTTTTATTAAGATTAAGAGGCTGAACCTGAATACAGATCTAAATATTAAGATATTGTCTCTGTATCTGAATATTGTATTACTAAAATTGTTTGTTTTTACAAGATCTGAATGAGTGTAATTTATTTATATTTAAATATAATATTGTATAATTTGAATAAAATAATAATTAAATACTATATTAATATATTATAATAAAAATTCTCATTATTCAAAAATAAAATTATTGTTTATTGAAAATTAAATATCAAATTAACGTCTAATTTGTACTAGAAAAATCAAATTCTGACATTCAGACATTAAAAAACTCTATCAAGTCACTAAAATAAAAAAAAATTCAATTTTTTTCATCTTTGCATAAGTTGATTTGTAAGTTGCTCGCGTAAATTGTTCATCATTTGTGAATTTTCAGCTGTCCAACTTGGTCCATTCGTTTCATCTAATGTTTCTCCATGTTGTCCTTCGTCTTCAAATATTACTTGAGGCAAATCAAATTGATTAAAAAAGTCATCATTTATAGGCTCCTTCCCGATGAAATTATGAACCGCAAAACAAGCAATAACAATATCTCTCTGAACATCAAGTGGATATGGAGCCAACATGCTCAATATCGGAAATCATGCTTTCAGAACTCCATAAGCACGTTCAATGACATTCCTGAATTGTGCATGAGCATGATTAAACTTTTCCTCCTTATTTATGGCACACCTACGTTGATAATCTCCTAACCAATATCGAATATTACGATATGGTGATAGGAATCTTCGAGTATTAGGAAATGCCGCATCACATAAATAGTACTTACCTGACATTAAGATAAAAATGTTTAAAAATAATAATATATAAAAAAATTATTATTTCAGCAGTTTAAGTTGTATCACTTACTAGGTGGAGGAAATGAGAAGCCATTATGTGGTTAAGATGCAATCTCTGTTAGGACACGCGCATCGTGTGCTACCCCTTCCCATCCAGTGAAAATCATATTGAAATCGCATATCGCCAATACATTTTGATAACATTCACCCTTTCCCTTTCCTCTGTAAACAATTTGTTGATTAGGTGGAACAACTGCACTTACTAATGTACCGTCAAGTGCACCTATTGCTCCCTACAAGAAAATATATAATTATGTTTAAAGTTTTAAAGAAAAGAAATTTATTATGAAGGCCTATAATGATAGAATAGCAAAAGTACCTTAAAAACTCTTCATAGCCTTTTGTGAGCAGAGGAAATATTTGAATTCGAATTAGATATTGTAGGTGCTATCATCTCTTTCGCAAACTTCATCATCGCTTCAAGAACCTCGTGAAAGTATTTATGAATAGTTTGTGAAGAATGTTGAAATCGTCTCTTGATAACCATGAAACGCTCGTTATGTCCTATAATGGTTAAGAAATATTGCTATCTTCTCTTCGATTGATATATGCTTGCTTCTGTGAGCCACCCATTCTCTCTAAAACGTAAACATAGGCGAGCATATGCATCACGAGGCATGCGCATTAACTCTACGCATTGCCGATTAGGGCCATACAATAATTCTAATATGTAGTTTTGTCCGGATAAAGATGACGTTAAATCTTTATTTCTTTGAGCATACTTGAGTCTAAATCGATTTCTACACCAATATAAGAACAACAACCATACTTTTCGAGCTTTAGCGTCCATGTAAATAGAATACTCAAGAAGCGATATGACACGACCCGGAATCCGGTTAGGCCGTGCGGGCACCCGACATCCTCCCCTAGACCCGTCGGGCAAACCCTTACCAATTAAATCAGGAAAATAAAAATAACAATTTACAAATAAGGACAAGACTTAAAATAAAAACACGGACATACTGCTACCTCTAAGCTGTATAAAAGAAATTACAGCTGACTACCCAACATGCTAGGTTTAGGGCTATCCAAACCAGACATCTAAGAGTACAAAAGAAGATAGATACCTCCTGGAGGGAGCAAAATGCAACTGAAATAATGAACAATAAACTGGTGGCCATCCGGAATAAAAGCTGGCTCACCCTGACAGCCAAAGTCGTCTTCGCTCCTTCACAACGTGGCAAACTAAATCCTGGAGCGAACCTGCCGAAACGAAATAGATAGACAAGAAACAAACAACAAAAAAAGGGTGAGTCAAAGGACTCAATAAGTGGGGCAGACTAGCCACCTCAAAGAATAGGGTAGCTAGCCAGGGAGGAGAAACAGATAAATAAAAATCCTCTTATTTAAATTATAAAAAGACAGAGCCAGATAACAACCGGAAAGACGTAAGAAACTTATAAACTCAACCAAGAATGCGTGCCAAAAACATATCAACAAATATGCAATGCACATATAAGCAGAACAGTAGCCATGTGCCGTAAGTCTACACAATTGTATGAATTGAGATAGAATGAAATGAAGTGAGATGAAATGAAATGAAATGAAATATGATGCGAAGGGTCACATGTGCCCGTAGTCCCATCCCGAAGCGGAATACTCCTGCATTCGAGGGGAATCCAATCTGATAACCAACTGGAGCGGAATACTCCTGCTCCTGGGGCGGAATACTCCTGCACCCGATATAATATAAACCAGAGGCGGAATACTCCTGCACTCTCCTAGGGCGGAATACTCCTGCACCCGATATAATGTAAAGCTGAGGCGGAATACTCCTGCACTCAATATCTGACATAAGAGCAGAATACTCCTGCTTTTGGGGCAGAATCCTCCTACCCTCAATATGATACAATGGAGCGGAATCCTCCTGCTCCTGGGGCGGAATACTCCTGCACCCAATATGATATGCAATGTAATGCATATGAATGGCATATAATGCATATGAATGCAACGTGATGCAATAATAACCCTTCGCCGGTGCGGGACTCTCATCGACAACCGAAAAGTAGATACCAACTCACAGCCAGGGTACAATGCTCAGATCCTCATTGCAATACCAACAATAGGACATAATATATAATATAAAATGTAAATCCAAAGCTAAGGCGTAATGAGTACGCCTATCGGCAGCTACACACGTAAGGAACACGTGGTAGAAAATCCACGAGGCCAAGTGCCTCCAAAGAAATGGACATAAACACTTACCTTTTCCAAAGTTAACACTGCTGCCCAACAACCGCTTTATTCTTTTGGATTCATTGCCAAACGATCCCACTGTGTTCAATGAGCAGGAAAATATATTAAATAGGGATAAAGGCTTCATTCCTCACATCTTAGGGCAATCCGGTTAGGAGCCTGATACCCTATTCGCATACGCAATACGCAGGCCAGGCCTATGTACGGGGTTTATGGTCACATAACCAAACCCTAAATAAATTACATTTATAAGTTGCCCATAACTCCCTGAGTACGAATATATAATCAATTTCTTTATCGGGGTCCATTTGACCCTTTAAACTATTAATTGAACTTATTAAAATGATGTATAATATTTCAAGTTTTACCGTTAAAACATATTCAAACATACGTAATAAACTCAAATAATATATTAGGATCATTACCTGAATGTTTCAGGGTGAAAATTCTACTTTTCTCCGGCCCCCTTTTTGCATTTTCTGGCATTTGTTCTCAGCCTCTGCGTAATTTCCTAATCCTATGTTATTGTTGCGTTTCTGTAAAAATGAGTATATGCTCATCTTTTAAACCGCCATCAAATTTTCCTTTTTGTCTTTTTTTTTTTTTTTTTGTTTTCTTTTCGCGACGAAAATTAAAACGGAACTCTACAAAATTCGAAATGGTCCCAACTTTTGTATACAATTTATAAAAAATATATGTAACATACTCGCGAAAACGGATCTCAAATCGGACTCCCGAAACACAAGATGCGAATTTAAATGAAAAAAGTCGAATTATTTAACTTTTGGCATTTTAGCGGAAACTAGCCGAACAACATCGAAATTTACTTTCGAAAGTTTAAAAAATCACAAATAATCATACGAACCTAACGACGCTTTCGGATTTCGAATCGGAGCTCATTCGGCAAAACCGAGCTCGAAAATCTCTTTTTAATATTTATTGTCAATAAAAACTGAAATCTTCTTCCGATGCCTACCAAACGAGGTTTGATTTAGCTCAAATTTTACAGATAAGTCCAATGGATATTACGAATATTTTCAAATTATCGGCACACCAATCGGAGTCCTAACTTCCGAAACGACTAACCGAGGTCGTTTCATTCTACTCCACTTAAACTCTTGTTCGTCCTCGAACGAGCCTAAGTCTAAAGAAAAAAAATTCGCACAGATAACAAAAGAACTTGCACGACCTTCATAAGCTACTCCACGGACCTTATCTCCTGATTATAGGATCAAAATTATATTACGCACATCGTACTTTTTGAATAAAATATATCTGGATAATATGATAATACCATTGCATAACTTATTCTGACTAAGCTGATTCTTCCCCGATCACGAGAAAAGAGTTCTACATTTTCAAAGCAAAGATACACGAAACTTTGAATGGATTAACATGATTCAGCCGATAATCACCTCTTCGATATACCTTTCGATATAGAACAGGTCGATGGAACTAAGAATTAGCTCACGCTTGATGTAATAGGGGAGCTTTTGAAGTACCTTGTCACTACTCACTATAGACGATTTGATGCAAGCTATATTATTTTTACGAATGCACTATGCAACATCTCAGTTGATTTTAGTGTTGTTCCGCAAGCTCTTTGTGGGAATGTAGTTACTCATATCCTAATGTATGTCAAAGGTTCATCTGCACATGGTTTATCATATAAGAATAAGGATCATACAACTACTACTGGATAGTATGATGTAGACCAAGAATGATCTTCAGACTGAACATCTACTTCAGGGTATTGTCTTTGAATTGGAAATATTATGAGTTGAAAAAGTGAAAATAAAATAGAGATGTAGTTGGACCATGAGCCGAGGAAAAATACCAGCAACAAAGTTGATTACATGTTCACTTATAACGCTAAAGTAATTTCTTAAAGAGCTGAGGTGTGAAAGAGATATACACACCAATGATGGATTGTCGACAAACTACACTAGACCTTTAACTCTAAATTTCCATGAAGTAAAATAACGTCAGTATGAGGATCCAGTTCTAGTTGAATACAGACAGATAGCCAAAAGAAAACCGGAGTCACCATACAGGGTTACTACTGACAGTGTTCTCATGTATAAAGATAGACTTTGTGTTCCTGATGTTGCAGATTTACGTGGACAGATTATGATAGAGGCAAATTATTTCAAATACACTGTTCATCCAGGTTCGACTATGATGTACCATGATCTTAAACAGATTTATTGGTGGGACAGAATGAAGTGTGACATAGCAGAATTTGTGGCTCAGTGTTCTAATTGCCAGCAAGTTAAAGTCGTATCATCTTTCCAGACTTTATACTTTCTGCAGATAGGTACGTATATATGATCAGGTCGCCAGCTTATCTCTATCATTAGTAGATTATTAGTGGGTTTAGCAACGATCGACAGTCATTGTAGGTTTCTATTGTGGTCTTACTTTGGGTCGTGAAAAAAGTGGTATCAACACCTCAGAGATTTAGTATTACCATTAAGTATTTGGAGGAAGACTCCTCCACTTAAAGCACAAACTCATGCAGCTATTTGAATAGGAATAACGATCCCCGCACAGTCTGCTGGACTAAAGAAGATTTAGCTAAAAGTTGAACGTAGGCAGACCTACGCTACCAAACTACCCTTTCGAGTTGCCAAACAACTGCAGCTCTCGAGTTCACAACTCCATACCTTTGCCGTAAACACCACCGCCTGATGGATGGTACTTATATATAAAAATTTCGGCAGAGTTTCTCCTGAAACTGGATGATCCGCAAAACAGAACCAGCGCTATACTATACACGGGAATGGATACCCGGATAAACTAATATCCAAAACAATAATATGCTTACCCGGCTACAATAACACGTACTCTGGCTCAACACACTGAACGTCACAAGCGGCTACCAATCGCCCAAGCTCATTAGTGCCGGACGAAGAAGAAATGGAAATGGATCGAGGATAGAAATAATTAGAACTTCAGGAAGTTCATCTTCTTATTTTCTTGGCTACCAAAGCTAGACTATTTCCGAGTCAGGCTAACCAAAGAATCAAAATTGAAGAAATAGACATTAAATAAGCTTTATGGAATGACATCTATGCCAATTTAACCTCCCAATAAGAAGGTGACAATTTGCCAGAAAATCCTTTTATAATTAAGACAAGCTCATAGAATAACTTAACTGTACTAGAGTTTTGAACCAATATGAAATACGTAGATCGAATATTACTTACTAATCACTTTGCACCGGAAGAAACGATAACACTTTCTGATGGTGACGAACTAGAATCCCATCATCCAACCAACACGAAATTCTGAGAAGAGAGATAAACTGATTTGATATAATAAGAGAAGGTGGAACAACAAGATGCCAGGCAGACAATACCGACACTTACTGCCAAATCTCTCACATTTAAACTAGAAAAATTAGTAAGGTCTCACAAATGCCAGGAATAAATAATACCAGAAGCTCGCCCCTCTACCGCAACCGATTCTTGATAGAAACAATTTCCAATGAACCCATGGTAAGATAAACGAAGTCCAAACCGATCGGAATAATCAAATCTTACAAACATATAATGGAAGAAGGAATACATGGGTGTACTACATCAGATACCTCAGCATCCTGCTAGACTGGCAGTTCATAGAACTGCCTCTGCAGCTGAGCTGAGCCACTACCTTGGTAATCACCTTCTGAAGAACCACTGCCACCACGCTCTCAACCTCTACTGGATGGTGGCATTTCTCTGGCTGATTGAGATCTAAATGAAATCCCCTGCGACTGCGCAGATGCCTAATAACGAGAGAAAAGATGACTGCCTACTTGTCGGAGTAAGGAAAAATCTTCAAAGGATAGCCAGATTCACGACAATGATAACAGGATAACTCCTCAAAGGATAATCAGACTCACGACAATGATAACACCTTTTCACTAACTATAGGAGCTGGACAGATTGTTGATAGCTATAAAGAGAAAGCTGAGTCTAATCTTGATAAACTACCCGCGCACTCTGAGAATCGCGCTCTACAAGCTGAGATAACCTGGAAGGTGACCTCCCAAAATAATCAGAACTCTTACCTCCAAATGGGGTACCATGGTTGCCCACTAGGGACACAGGATCTCTTGCTCTCCCGCTCTAACTTATGGTATGCCTAATACCTCTGAGCAATATTAATAACAACATCAACTGAAATCTCGACCTCAATCTCTCGAGCCACCTGGGATCTCAAGGAAAAAGAAAGATCATCAATAAATCTTTGAATCACTCGAAAGGCTCATGGACTAGTTCTAATGCATATTCAGCCATTCTATAGAATTCAATCTCATATTCTTAAACACCACCAGGTTAAAGCGACATGCTACCCTGTCCAATCCACTCAAGCTGGCAACATCTTTCATCTCGCTCGCTACTCGAAAGGAATTTTTCCACGAATCTAGAAGAAAAATCAAGCCAAGTTGGCTAATAAAGAGCGGTCCATCAATTCAACGCTGGACCCCTGAAACTGGAATGAAGAATAATCAACACCATACCGCTCGATACAATCAAGAGCCTGAATGATACGCTCACATTATATTATTTTAAAAAGAATCACGAGGTTTATCCGATACATTGCTTAAGAATATCAGAAGGTTCAACCGCGTAAAATAATGCAACCTCTTTAGGCACTCGGACCGAACTGATACCTCGGCTGGCTAACCAGCCAGAACAATTAGAGGTAAAACACATACTACCTCCGAAATATAATTTACTGCAGCAATATCAAGAACTGGAATAGAAGCTCCCTGAGACTAAACATATGCATCTGCATCTGAGACAACCTGATAAGCTGACTGGCGAACAATAGGTTCTTGTGGTATCTGCGTCGCAAAGATTCTCGTAAAAGCATCCTAGAGAGCCAAGGGAACCACAAGGCCCTGCTCCCTTGCCCATCGCGAGCTCGTACAATTGGACCTCTGTAACTAGCTCGTCAGCATGATCAAAACTCTCGGGGCTTCATCAGTGCTAGCCCCAGGCTAGACTGCTTCGTCTTGAACTCATACTGTTTGCTGATTTATTGCGCGAGGGTTCACAATTACCATGAAGGAATTAACGAAAATACTTTTGCATCCTAGACCGACGCAAGATCAGAAAAGAAGGAAGTGAAACTTCCTAAATGCCATCATAGCCTCTCGTAGATAAGTACGGACGTCTACGTACCCATCACCGAGACTCTACTAGATACTGTCTTAGTCTGGATAGACTCTAAACCGGGCTCTGATACCAACTGACACGACCCGGAATCCGGTTAGGCCGTGCGGGCACCCGACATCCTCCCCTAGACCCGTCGGGCGAACCCTTACCAACTAAATCAGGAAAATAAAAATAACAATTTACAAATAAGGACAAGACTTAAAATAAAAACACTGACATACTGCTACCTCTAAGCTGTATAAAAGAAATTACAGCTGACTACCCAACATGCTAGGTTTAGGGCTATCCAGACCAGACATCTAAGAGTACAAAAGAAGATAAATACCTCCTGGAGGGAGCAAAATGCAACTGAAATAATGAACAATGAACTGGTGGCCATCCGGAATAAAAGCTGGCTCACCCTGACATCCAAAGTCATCTTCGCTCCTTCACAACGTGGCAAACTAAATCCTGGAGCGAACCTGCCGAAACGAAATAGATAGACAAGAAACAAACAACAAAAAAAGGGTGAGTCAAAGGACTCAATAAGTGGGGCAGACTAGCCACCTCAAAGAATAGGGTAGCTAGCCAGGGAGGAGAAACAGATAAATAAAAATACTCTTATTTAAATTATAAAAAGACAGAGCCAGATAACAACCGGAAAGACGTAAGAAACTTATAAACTCAACCAAGAATGCGTGCCAAAAACATATCAACAAATATGCAATGCACATATAAGCAGAACAGTAGCCATGTACCATAAGTCTACACAATGGTATGAATTGAGATGGAATGAAATGAAGTGAGATGAAATGAAATGAAATATGATGCGAAGGGTCACATGTGCCCGTAGTCCCATCCCGAAGCGGAATAGTCATGCATTCGAGGGGAATCCAATCTGATAACCAACTGGAGCGGAATACTCCTGCTCCTGGGGCGGAATACTCCTGCACCCGATATAATATAAACCAGAGGCGGAATACTCCTGCACTCTCCTGGGGCGGAATACTCCTGCACCCGATATAATGTAAAGCTGAGGCGGAATACTCCTGCACTCAATATCTGACATAAGAGCGGAATACTCCTGCTCTTGGGGCGGAATCCTCCTACCCTCAATATGATACAATGGAGCGGAATCCTCCTGCTCCTGGGGCGGAATACTCATGCACCCAATATGATATGCAATGTAATGCATATGAATGGCATATAATGCATATGAATGCAACGTGATGCAATAATGACTCTCATCGACAGCCGGGAAGTAGATGCCAACTCACAGCCAGGGTACAATGCTCAGATCCTTATTGCAATACCAACAATAGGACATAACATATAATATACATTGTAAATCCAAAGCTAAGGCGTAATGAGTACGCCTATCGGCAGCTACACACGTAAGGAACACGTGGTAGAAAATCCACGAGGCCAGGTGCCTCCAAAGAAATAGATATACATACTTACCTCTTCCAAAGTTAACACTGCTGCCCAACAACCGCTTTATTCTTTTGGATTCATTGCCAAACGATCCCACTGTGTTCAATGAGCAGAAAAATATATCAAATAGGGATAAAGGCTTCATTCCTCACATCTTAGGGCAATCCGGTTAGGAGCCTGATACCCTATTCACGTACGCAATACGCAGTCCAGGCCTATGTACGGGGTTTATGGTCACATAACCAAACCCTAAATAAATTACATTTATAAGTTGCCCATAACTCCCTGAGTACGAATATATAATCAATTTCTTTATCGGGGTCCATTTGACCCTTTAAACTATTAATTGAACTTATTAAAACGATGTATAATATTTCAAGTTTTACCGTTAAAACATATTCAAACACCCGTAATAAACTTAAATAATATATTAGGATCATTACCTGAATGTTTCAGGGTGAAAATTCTACTTTTCTCCGGCCCCTTTTCGCATTTTCTGGCATTTTTTCTCAGCCTCTGCGTAATTTCTTAATCCTATGTTAATGTTGCATTTCTGTAACGATGAGTATATGCTCATCTTTTAAACCGCCATCAAATTTTCCTTTTTGTCTTTTTTTTTTTTTTTTTTTTTTGTTTTCTTTTCGCGACGAAAATTAAAACGGAACTCTACAAAATTCAAAATGATCCCAACTTTTGCATACAAGTTATACAAAATATATGTAACATACTCGCGTAAACGGATCTCAAATCGGACTCCCGAAACTCAGGATGCGAATTTAAATGAAAAAAGTCGAATTATTTAACTTTCGGCATTTTAGCAGAAACTAGCCGAACAACATCGAAATTTACTTTCGAAAGTTTACAAAAATCACAAATAATCATACGAACCTAACGACACTTTCAGATTTCGAATCGGAGCTCATTCGGAAAAACCGAGCTCGAAAATCTCTTTTTAATATTTATTGCCAATAAAAACTGAAATCTTCTTCCGATGCCTACCAAACGAGGTCTGATTTAGCTCAAATTTTACAGATAAGTCCCAATGGATATTACGAATATTTAAAATTATCGGCACGCCAATCGGAGTCCTAACTTCAGAAACTACTAACCGAGGTCGTTTCACGATAGTAAGCATAGTATGATATATATTTGACCAACTATACAGTTACAAAACCACAATAAAAAGACATGAAAAAAGAGAATTTTTCACAAATAGAGAATGTTCCACAAGCTCAATAATATTAAATAGATCCACAAGCATAATCATTACTTATTGGAAAAAGATTTCACAAGATCAAAACCATCTAATGCATATCCAGCTAATTAGCAAATTCAAATAAGTCCCATTTTTTTCGCTATGCCTATAATCCAACCCTCTAATTTGTCCTCTGCCATTCTCATCCAGACTTTCTTATAACTTTGATTTTCACAAAGTATTGTAGCAGTCATGCTATATAGTGGTTCTTCCCATCCAAGACCATCTAGCTTTTCCATACATTCATCAATATCGGGCTTGTTTAATCAGCAACTCTAATGCAGTACTCATCTTCTCATCAATTTCCAAATGAGATGATGCGGATTTCCTTTTCCTTCTCGAATCTTTCCTTTCTATTGGAACTGAAGATTGAGATGCATAATTGTTAGGAGCTTCACCAGTTTTATCACCAAGTAATTCTTCAACACCATCAAGTGTATCTACGTCTATGTTAGTAGATACAAAAGAAGCATCAGGCCGAGGGTATGTACAACTTGGACTCCAGCCATAAAGGCCTGTTGCAGTAGAACCCTAAAAAAATGCAGTACAAAGATCTGGAAAAGGTAGAGGTTCAGCCTTCAATGTCTTTGCTTTTGGATGAGCCTATATCCAACTAAGATATAATAGTTTTTATATACACGTCAAACCTTTTTCTTTACATCATAAACGAAAAGAAACTTCAGCATAATAAACTAACCTTTATGTACTCATCCCACTCACTATTAGTCACTGAAATGGCATTGGTTACTGGATCATAAATATTGCCAGTCTTTTTAGTAATTGGCAACCAAGCTTGATATTTTTCTTTTAAATAATCATAGTGATTCTTCATTTGCTTTTGAGTAACAATAAAGCCATGAGATGTCCGCAAAGCTACTTTAACCCCTTTCCATGAATCGGGCTTCAAACTACTTCCAAATCTTCCGTTTAAGGATACCTCTTGAATACAAGTTTCTAAAAAGGTTCTAACAACATCCATATTTCTCCAACTCACTCTTGAATTTTCACTAGATTGTTCCATAGCTGAAATACCAAATTATGATAATTATAACACATGGACTAGTTCACACAAAAGTAAAAGGAACAAAACAATCAAGAAACTACAAGAGTTTTATGGCATAAACAATCTGTAAAAGTATTAAATATCAAGAAACAAGTTTCACAACATAAGCAATCAAGAAACAGTCTTTAAAAAATGAAAAATAATTATAAAACAATCAACTGAAAATGTTCATTATGAGGCCTATTCCTTATCTGCCCACTCCACTACTTCTTGTCACATTGTACATTAAAATTAAGAAAAAGAGTAGGAGTAATTGAACTCGTTTTTAGTTATTAATGGTCAATAATCATATGAATTCATGTGGGACATTTCCCATATTTCTAAGTCTCTTTTTAATTGACAATAACATGTGTCAACCATAGTATACAACAAGACTACAGCTGCTAGTAAAACCCAATCACTTAGTTACACAAGTTTGAAATACTAAACCAAATACTAATAGTTATCAGAAACATCACTGAACTTTTCCCAAACGAACAAGTAAACAAGGCCTACTTGGCAACAAACGTACAAGCACAACAACAGTCTTTTAACAGTCAAGAAACAGGGGACATTTAGTCAAAAGGGACATTCAAGAGTGTAAATAGGTAAAAGGGACAAAGTCTTAATTAATGTAGTAGAAGGGACACATTTAATTAAGGCTCTTAAACATAACTTTCCTTCACTCCCCTTCACCCTAAAGTTTTATTTTTTACACTTTGGTCCTCACATATATAGGAAATAAAATTTGCCAAATTAGGGAAATATGTTTCCCTCCATTTATTCCCTCCTTTCTCTCTCTCTCTCTCTCTCTCTCTCTCTCTCTCTCTCTCTCTCTCTCTCTCTCTCTCTCTCTCTCTCTCTCTCTCTCTCTCTCTCTCTCTCTCTCTCTCTCCCCTCTCTTCTTTTCTCCCTCGCGACCTGAAAACACCATAGCTGCTGCGCATATGCTTTCTTCAATCTCCCTTCATTTTCGCTATTATTCTTGCATTCCAACTCTCCCAAATGGAAAATATTGTCAGATCTAAATCCTTTTCGGTTAATTAGGTATTATTGACTCTAATTGAAAAAATAATTTAGAGAAAATACGCTGCAATTCTTTGAATAATAATTTCTGGTTGGCATTACTTTTAATTGGTTTGCCTGACATTGAAATGCTTTGAATAATGTTTACCTGTTGGCCATTACTTGAAATTGGAAAGCTTGTCGTTGAAATTGTTTGAATAACGTTGGGCATTACTTCAAACTGGAAAGCTTGACAAGTCCCATATCTCCTGTAAGTGTAAACCTCCGTCCTGCTAATCTCTACTATTCTAATTTTTGTAAAAACCCTTTTAAACAGTATGTTGCTATTTTGAAACATCTTACCGTGACGATCGCAACATCATATAGATTGTTCTACAAATACTCGTACAACGTAGCCACAATTATGGAACATTGTATTAGATGCTCAGGATAATCCTTTTGATGTTACTATTGTGCTAGTCAGAGTTACAGAACATAATTTTGGTCGCCCGAATAATCTTACAGGATGTTCAGTAAATGCTATTCATAATGTTGGAACATTTTTGTAGATAGTCGAAACTGATGTATCGATGTTTCACATAGGTATGCTTGTATTCTTAAACATCTTTTGGTATGTTCGGATCTGTTTTTCGATGTTCCAGTATCCTTTGCTACCTGGACCACATTTGATGAATGTTTATCCTATCTTGCAGATATCGTTAAAGTAATGAGGGACAACATACTACTAGGAGTTGATTTTCTCGGTGAATGGGTTGAGCGTTTGAAATGCTATGCTTGGATTCCTAAGGTGAAAGAGACGAGACCTATCCTTGTGAGTAGGAATGTTACATATGATGAACTTGTCAATAAAATCATACGCAGTTGGGGGTAACTGATGATCCTAGGGATCTTGCATATATATGCTGAGTGTTGCCGCAAAGCAAAAGACTGCTCCAACTAAATTTAGGAATGATGATGATGTTCAGCTTTATATGGCTGATGTAGACCCAGCTGGGGCTAGGCCAACACTAAGGGTTAGTGTGATTCCAAGGCCTGAAGGAATTTCAAGTTCCAATGAACAAGATATACATGTTGAGATGGATGAAGATGAATTAAAACAAGGTGGAGAGCCAGACGAAGAAGGTGAAGAAGGTGGAGAATTAGTTGGTAATCCTTCAGCAAGAGCACCATCACAAAGCAGCCGCAACGATTTTTTTTTGAAAAGACGGCACAGGTTTTGTAAAGGGTATGACTTTCAAGGACAAGCGAGAATTAGTGGTGAAGTTGAGGCTTGCTGCAGTGAGGAAGCCGTTTTCTTTCAAAGCTGTGAAGAATACAAAAAAGTTGTTTTATGCCCGATGTGTTGATGCAAATTGCAAGTGATGGCTTGGAGCATTGAGGTATCATAGTAGTGATATATTTTATATTACAATCTACAATGGCGAGCACACGTGTGGTGTGCAGCACCTGCAAAGCCACCATACACATGCCACAGCTGATGTTGTTGGTGAATATATGAAAGATAGGTATATTGAGGGGAAAGGAATAACACCAAAAGACATCATAGTTGCATTTAACAGAGAATTGGGATGCAACATTAGTTATTGGAAAAGTTTGAAGGGATGTGAGATTGCTAAGGCAATAGCAAGATGGACACATGAACACAGTTATGAAATTTTAGAGGCATACAGTTATATGGTAAGGTCCCAAAATATTGGAAGCAAGACAGCTTTGAAGCTTGATAGTTGTGGGAGGTTTAAGTATTTTTTTATATCTTACGGATCTTGGATTAGGGGTTTTCTGTATATGAGGAAAGTCCTTGCTATTGATGGGACTCATTTTTCAGGCAAGTACAGCGGTGTGTTGTTGTCTGCCGTTGCCCAAGATGCAAAGAAACACATATTCTCTGTTGCATTCTGCGTTGTGGACAAAGAATGTGATGCTTCTTATGATTTTTTTTTTTCGAACAATTGGTTGACATAGCCCAGTACAATGATGAGTTGAGCGTCATTTCAGACAGGCATAAAAGCATAGCAAAATCCTTTGCCAAGTGGTTTCCCCAAGCTCACTACGGAGTTTGCACGAGGCACCTTGCTGAAAATATCCGTACAAAGTTTCAGTTTGGAGACCACCTGGGGTCCTATTACTTGGCAGCAGATGCATATCGTGTGGATGATTTCAGAACGCACTTTAAGCAAATCGAAGACAACGATCTAAGGGTTGCCAGATATCTTCAAGATGACGTGGGGTTCATAAATGGAGCAGATGCTTTTTCCCTGGGCACAGGTACATGATTATATACATTCATACCAAATGTTCTGAACCTTTCATTAGAATGTTCTATGTTTACATGGCAATTAAGCCGAGAACATTCTAATTGACGTTCAAAATAGTACCAATGATGTGTATGACGTAATTATTGATGTTCTGATCGCATGCTTAATATTCGCACTTGGATTAGACGTATTTAGCATTAAGGTCTTTGTTTGTTTGTTACAATTTCAGATTTGCAGTGATGACCTCGAACATTGTTGAGTCCACAAATGCAATGTTGAGGGATGAAAGAGAATATCTTATTGTTGCCCTATTAAATCATATCAATCATACATTTGGTGAAAAATTCCATGTGAGAGCTACGAAGTTCCTCGAGGTTTCAACCATATGTGTCCCTTCAATTGAAGGAAAAATAAGATTCAACCTGGAGGAATGGAGTAAGCTCACAATTAGTCGAAAAGATACGTATGGTTTCACCATCATCAGTCCAGGCCAGGGAGCAGAAGTCGATTTACTCAACAGAACTTGTACGTGCAGAGAGTATCAAATTGACTTAATACCATGTAAACATGCTATGGCAGCTATCAGAATTCTGCGTCCAGAAGACTATGGAGAGTGCGTCTATGACTTCACTTCTGCATATTACAAGTTAGAGTCAGATATGCTTGCCTATGCAGAACCGATCAATGCTGTTCCACCGGGTAAGGGTAGACGAAGGAAAAAGCGGATACCATCAGTTGGTGAAGTATCTTCAAGTAGGAGAAACAAATGTAGCATCTGCAAAAGGTCAGACCATAAAAGAACTACTTGCCCAAAACGAGTGGATAGTGGACAATCCTCCCAAACTCAAAGTGTTGCTTTTTGAATTTTAATCTTGACAATTTTATATATTTTTATATTTGAACGTTTAACTTGATGTTTAGAGAATTTATCAATGGCGTTCAAAATTCTTATTATTTTTGTAGTATATAATTCAAATTGATCGTCATACAGATGTTCTAATACTGCAAACGGGATGTTCAGCGTAATGCAATAGTCATGCTGATTCAAGCGAAGGGTTGCCTTGTGCAATTAAAAGGTGTGAAAGCATTCCTCAAAACCTGCATACGAAAAAAAGGCATTAATTAATCCAGATACATCACCTAGAGAGTAGTGAACGTCTTTTCAATGTTCATATCACGCCTTTTGGTATTTTTTTATGTTAAATTCATCTATAAATGCATACATTTTCTTGTTCTGCCATACACACAATTATCCTCCTACTTGAATTATCAAAATTTCTTCATAGACAACAAACACAAATGGAAAATAACCAAAACGAAGTTGTCGCTAATGGCCACTATGCCCCAGCCGAACCTGACCATAACGAATATTATGGAAACATCGCCTGGGATATTGCTAGTATACAAAGTGACATCACTGCAATCAACCATGTTGTGGACCGCTTATCTGCTGATGTATGGAGTATAAGGCAAGTGTTAATTCAGCGCTCGGAGCGTATTGAAAGAATGCTTTTGGGACTCCTTCTCCAACAAGGGATGAATCCGGAGCAGTTTGATACTCCTCCAAATTCTCCCAATGCTGGCAACTAGAACTTTTATTTAAGCAGTATATCTAGTACTTTTGTCTAAGCATTATATCCAGTACTTTTGTCTAAGCATTATGTCAAGTACTTTTGTATATGTATTTTGTTTCCTTAAGTATGAATGAAAATTATCAGATTATGTGTTAAGTTGATAATACTTCCACTACATATTATTAGTGAACGCCTAAACTTCATCAGCAACTTGAAACTTTCTAACACACGTTCCAAGCACCGTATGAAGATGTTTGACATCATTATTAACGTAAATATGCTAGCATATATTTTAACAACATCCATCTAAAATGCACCGGCAAGTTGAAACATCCTAACAAAAGTTCAGAGCACTGTATGAAGATGTTTGACATAGCAGAAGGAGTATGGCCTTAAAATCGTTATTAACACAAATGCAAAAACCTCACTATTTGTACAACAATACAGCACTATTAAATGAAAAAATCAACAAAAAATAGAGATTTTCACGAGAATTTCAGTCCATAACCAGAAAGAAGGCGTAAAAACTCTAGCTTTATCGAAATAGCCAAATAGCAAAAAAATAAACCCCGATTCACTTGAAAACATCAATATAGTACAAAATTTACCTTTAGATGTTACCGAAAAATATTATGTAGATGGCCGGCGACGAAATAGAAGACTCGAGAAGAAGACTTGAGAAGTGTGCAAGAGAAGAAAAGGGCGGGTGTTCGATGTTTGAAATGATGGAATTGATAAGACTGATCAGCCGTATTTTTAATTAAAACTTCACTTTTGGGGTTGTCATAATTACCATTAAGGCCCCACCTTTTTTTTGTTCCGAATTCCACGCGCGTCCTATTTTTGTATCAAATAGAGCCCGGGGTGGGGGTACATTTCTTTATTGAGATATTAGAACGTTCTTTTGAATGTGCCAAACATAACTATCAATTAAGTTGTTCGTTTAAAATGAAACGCGTTTCCTCAAAAATAAAAGGTACTTTCTTCACGTTCAGAACATAACAAACGATGTTTGAACCCTAACCCCAAACCCCAAACCGCAAAAATTCCTAACATTTAGAGAACATCCAATCTCCTGTTCCAAACCTTTTGCGGAACGTTCTCGAACGTCGTAAGTCTGTTCTGGATCTTCATACTGATGTTTTTTTTGTACCGTTGAGGATTAGTTGAGAAATACTAATATAAGGATCATTTGAAATGCATAAACAATGATTTAGTAGTTTATTAAGATTCCAAAACATGCTATGTGTAAGTAAACCAAAATATATATCGTTAATTATACCAAAATGTAATTATTAAGTTATTTGGATAAGGAGTGTAGGGTTGATTCTAGCTCAATTAATAATTTTAATCATTAAGAAGTGTATTCTAACGAATTGTAGCATAGATTGGACGTTATATCACTAGATAGACACATTACTAATCTATTTGAACAAATACACAATTTCATTCACAAATTACATACATTCTTCGTGTATCTACAACAACTAAGACTTCAAATCATACAAGTATTGATTGTGATACATCATTTATGTGTAGTTAAGGTGACTACTCAATAGTATGTCTATTGGAAGTGTTTACTCATAAAAGTTCTACTAGAGTATACTCTTTTATATCTATTGAAAGTGATTGCTTAGTTATATCTAATGAAAGCAATTACTAAGTTACCAAGGATTTCATTAGATGTTGTTCTAACTAAGTGGATAATCTATACAATGATGATTTAACCTTAAATATGAAGCCTTATTAATCTAGTCATGTTATATAGTTTCTTATTACAATCATATTAAAGGTTAGAACACTACATATTAAAATATGCACCTATTTGAACTGAACATACTAACCCATGTTCGTGACGTAAATTAGATGTTTTTGCATCAATCTTTGGAAATTTTTTTTTTTAAAAAAACTTCTCTATAAATACATATACATTTTTTTGTCAGAAATACATACAGACAATCTTAAACAATTCAATCTTACATGTTCCAAGCATATCTTTTGGTGTTTGTAGTACTAATACAACAGATACATTTGTTTAGAGATATTAGAACAATCTCTTCTACGTGCCAAACATGGTTTTCTAATGCTAAAAAAAGTGGAGCAACCCGTTTTAAATACGCGAAGCGACCTGCTCCACAACTTACATTAATCCAACCCGTTCTATTAACCTGCTCCGGACGGAATTATTACCTTATAACACATGGAATAACCCCAACCATTCAATTAATTAGGTCTTTTTACCCCATTATTGAAATATAAGTTATCCCTACCCCCTCTACATCTTCTTCTTCTTAACTCAACCATGTCTCAAGGATCAACTTGTTCTCGCAGCTCCTCTCAAAATCGTCGATGTTGGTGTGGCTTACCTGCGATACAATTCACGGCGGGCACACAGTCGAATGCTGGACGAAAATTTTGCAAGTGTCCCCGCATGGGTATTAGCAATTGTGGATTTTAGGAATGGTGTGACGAGGAGTATTCCCAGCCTACTACATTGGTTTTAAATAAGTTGAAAATTTCACTTGATGAAGTTTATGAAGAAAGGGCCAATTTGGTGAAGGAAGTTGACAAATTAGGGGCTTGTAATACTACAAATTTGTTGAAGATCAGTAAGTTAGAGGCTAAATTGCAACGGTGGAAGATGTATTTCTTATTGTCTTGGGCAGTTTTTTTGGTTTCATAGTAGCTAGGTTTATTTGATACCAATTGTTGTTCATCGAGTACTACTAAGATTTATATATTTGAACGTTTAACTTAATGTTTCGAGAATTTATCAATGGCGTTCAAAAAGTATATTATTTTTGTGGTATATAATTCAAATTGATCATCAGACGGATATTCTAATACTGCAAACGGGATGTTCAGTGTAATGCAAAACAACATTCATAAACATTCAAAACATGCTAAATTGTACTGAAAATTAAAGGACAACACTTCAAAACACGACATTCAAAACAAATAGAAAATCTTCTTAAATGACTAGACTTGAAAGGAGATTCTTTCTTCATTTCACATGTGTGCCGCTGGAGGACGTGGTGGTGAAGGGTAGTTTTGGGGGTCAATCTTGAGTGCAGCTTGAATACCACGAAGCATACGCTTAATAAGATTCATATCCTCACGGAATTCATCGAATCTAGTCCTTAATCGCGTCACTTGATCCTCCACATTTCCTATATATACTGCAAGCTGATCAACATCTGAGGTCATATCTGCGATATCTACACGGATATGATCGATTTCAGTAAACCTACTAGTACTTGGAACTCCACTATCATGTTCTGGTGCTCTTGGGTGCCTTACTCTGCGAAGCATTGTTGTTGTTTCGCCTTGTTGTTGTTGTTGTGCATACGTTTAACATTTATAGAAACCAGGCTTGGTGCCTTTTCGTTTGCATATGTGATGATTTGAAGAGGTGTCTATTCTTGAATGGTTGGGGTTAGTACACGTGTTTTAATTGTGACCAGGAGGTTCCTAATCCTTCCCGCGGAAGTCAGAACATCTTCATGGCGATACGAATCTTCATATACTCGTTCCATTAGTCTATTGGTTTTTGACGTTTATAATTCAAATTGATCTTCATGTTTGAAAATTATTCATACCCTTCCAGTAGTCTATTATTTTTTAAACTACTCATCATAATACACTTAACGCTATCCCCTTCAATTCAAATCTGAAGCAAAGCAACGAATGCGTCACTTTAAAAAATAAAAAAAATGCATAACGACTAGTGTTGAATAAAACACACTTAAGTCGGTTACCGCTTTTTCTCCTATAAATACTCGATCAAACCATTCAAAAAACTCTATACCACTACAACCTATAATCTTCAGCCCAAAAAATATATATATATATATATACACACAAAATGGTGGTCCGACCTTCCTCCTCAATAGTTGCTACTACTGCAAGAACAGGAGCAACCAATACAAGAGCATCCACGTCAAGAGTAGCAAAAACGACAAAGGGAGCAACCTTGAAACAAGAAGGAAGAGGTGAAGCCAAGAAAAAAGAAGGAAGAACAGGAAGAGGGTCAGCCAAGCAAAACGAAGGAAGAACGGGAAGAGGGTTAGCGAAGCAAAACGAAGAAAGAACGGGAAGAGGGTCAACCAAGCAAAAAGAAGGAAGAAAGGGAAGAGGATCAGCCAAGAAAAAAGAAGGAAACACGGGAAGAGGATCAGCCAAGCTAAGAGGAGAAAGAACAAGTCGAAACACTTCTGCAGAACAACAAGAACGTGCAAATGATATTTTGGAACAACTTCGCGCTGAAGTTTGGGGTTGGAAGTTCAAATTTGAGGAATTCTTCGAATACTACAATAGGGATGTCAAAAAGATGTTGAAAGAAATAAAGATGATAAAGACCATACTCCAGATAGCAACCTTGAAACAAGAAGGGACTGCATCGCGTTGAAGTGAAAACGCATATTTTGGGTTTCTGACCAGGATGTTAATATGACTGTTTATTAAGTAATGTCTTAAATGCTAATATAATTAGCATACTTTTGTAAAGCGCTGAATCTTTGAACAATCAAGAATGTTTTTGCCTGGTTCTTGATTATCAGTGTATAAACTTTAATGTTCAGAACATCTGTTGTTGTTTTCCTATTTACTAGTTATTGAACATCAAATATCCATTAAGTTAAAGACTATTTGAACGTCCAACATAATATTCCGAAAATAACTAATGTCGTTCCAATAGTCTATAATTTTTAATATTTTAAGTCAATCTTATCATCATACAGATGTTCTAATAATGTAAACTCGATGTTCAGTGTAATGCAAAACAATATTCATCATTTGCCATATATATCATCAAAAAATGGGTAATCATCCATATATTACACCCATCAAAAATAAAAACATAATTATGCAAATTTTACAACCCATACTAAGGGACTAATTTGCCATAAAATATGTCCACAGCAAATTGAACTTGACAGTCTTCTATCACATTGTCACACAGCAAATCCATCGGGGTGTTGGTCAACAAATGTTCGAGGAACATGATGGCATACGCTCCACATGCAGTACCAATCAAATTCCTTGGAAGGCCTTCGATGCGCTCATACGGCCACATTTCCATAGATTGGATTTCAGGAGGGAGGTGGTTGAATTTCCCCGACTGCCGGATGTATATTGGGAACATGTACATTACTGGCCCCATTATTGAATAAAAGCGGTCTTCATTGTACGACCCAATGTTGCAGTCGTAGACATCGATCCTTGCCTCCTCTAAATGAAAGACGCATGTAACATAATGCGTGCTTTCAATGTTATACACGGCAAAGAGTCTTTTCACACCATCCCACTTCCTTCCACCCGGATATGGAGACTTACCTCTGGCATAATCAAGGAATGTATCCTCAAACTTATATTCTACTAGGTATTTGTCAAGGCCGACATCAAAATCCTTCGCTTCCTCTTCAGCCGCATTATATCGTACGCATAAGTTGGTCAAGAATGAAAGATCGAGGATAAGATTAGAGCTATCATAATGCCGGGGGTAAGCCTTATGCCTCACACACATCAAGGCCAAGTACTCATCCATAAACTGCAGAATAAAACAAATTAGAAGGTGTGAATAAAACTATACCGACACATACTATTTGATGTTTGGACAAGCCAGTTGAATGTTCAATGAACATAGTTTCATCAGGTTCCGAACGGAGTAAAAAATGTTCGTTCTTCGATAAAAACCAAACACTAACAAAACAATAGAAGTAAAGAGATGAACTTACACTATCCCACATCCACTCTTTCACGTCCAGGAAGTCCAGAAAATCCAAGTAATTGAACTCGTGACACAGGAAGGCAGTCATTTCTTCCTTCTTCTCCGCCAAGAAAGCGTCAAATCCAGCTTTCTTGTGAATGTTGAGTGCCTTGTACAGTGTCACTAGCAATCTCTCTTGGAGCCTGACTTGAGCCCTCTCTCTAAATTTCCAAAAAAAGAATATTTGAAAAAATCTCTAGATTTAATAGAAGAACGTCCCTTTTATGTTCAACGATTCTAATTGGATGTTTTACTAACCTTGCCATTCTGGCAGCAGTCATTTTCTTCTTTCCTCGGTTCTTCTTTGCCTGGAGCATCCTGGACAACAAAATATGCCTCTTTGGTCGCTGCTGCTGCTTCTCCTTCTTTGACGACGACGCTACAAAATTAGCAAGGGACAGCTGGATCGCATCAAGCTTCTGATATACTCTCTGCTGCCATTGAAGGCAGTCGTGGCACTTGCAACTGCAGACACTAGGCTGCACATTCTCAGGTTCTCTCCTCCTAGAGCTTTCTCCAACTTCGAACAAACCCCTACCACTAAAAAGACCACCAGTAAAACGACCAGCCCTACCACCAATTTCATCACCAACTTGTGTTTCACATCTACCAACACCTCCACTAACAAATTCTTCACCAACTTGTCCTTCATCAATTACCTCTCTTGGAGGGGTCCTGGGGCAATTCCTAAAAACTGTCACTCAATCACCACCAACTATCGAGCTAGCCCCCTCCACATCACAACAAGCTGATCAATTACCTCATCGCCCCCATCAACAAACGGCTAAATATTCTGAAAGGTATCATCTTCCAGCTCTGCATCGATAGGGTCAATGAAAGGGTACACCATCTACATACCATAAATATTTGTTAAGAATACAATGTATAAGAGAAATAAACCTTAACATCACAAAGAGTGTTCAGAACATCATTATTACTGTTCGACATTTAACACCAGTAAAAAAGGAACATCATATCTGTCGTGATCGAACATCTGAAAAGACGTTCTTAACATGAACAGCAATGATTATAACGACATTGCAGATGTTTCCACATTTAGAAAATTGTAGGTAAAGTACTTACAGGCTTTGCAACATTCTCAAACAACCTTCGGGAATATCTTTCATTCTTTTCCATGATCCACCTGTGCATCCTTGGCATGGTCCTCTCCTTGGGAAAATCCCTGGGATGAAGCGCAGGTATTGCTTTAAATACCCAACACACAAATGCCCAAGGAAATCCATAGAGATTGTAATTTGGCCCGTCCTTACCCTTGCTAGCTGTACGATCAGCCATGGGCTTCGTCAGGTACTCAATGGTTAGCTCGAAGCTTTTTTGCCCCTAAGGATACTTTACAAATTCATTTGGAAGATATGCAAGGCAGACCAGTAATTCCTCAATACCAGCTTTTTTGTCCTTGGCACACAATATTGAGTGAACAAACCAAGCCATGGCAAGCCCAAACTTGTACCGTTCAGGAACTTCCTCATTTTCTATCAAACACAGCAACCGGGAAGCTGTAACTGCCCTTGCTTTCCCATCCTCCCATGCCGTTGAAATATACCCCCCCATCTCCCTGCCCCTCTCTTTCATCGCAGCCTCCCATTGGACACTTGGATAGGCTTGGCATCTCAGCTTTGTCATCAAAGCAAACTCTTGGAGGCCAAAACGAACAGGCACTCCATTGAAATTGAATCAAGTTTCTTTTTCTTTATTGCACAAAACTCTTCTTAACAGAATATTGTGCACCAACCTGGTTGGAAACGATGGCTCCTCCGGCAAGTCCAAGAAATGGCCAAAGCACTGTTTTTGAACTTGTCATGCAAACCACTTGTACGCAGCACAATCCTGAAATCACGCATTCGTCCAGTAAGCGACGAGCAGACAGTTATCTTGGATTGAAAATGCTCATGATCATCCAAGTAAGTCTTCAGCACCATTGGTGGAATGACACTGGTAACGTATTCAGGCTGCACAATGTTTTGAAATTTGTTAGTTTAAGGAATCACCACGGTAGCAAGAACATAATACCAGATGCATGAAACATCCCTTGAGATATTCCAAGGAACTACAAGAAAATACTTTGAATATTTTTAAGGTTGATCTGATCATGCAAGCGAGTGTTCTCAAATCACATAAAAAAATATTGAACATTCTACTGTAAAGTGAAGAACAACTTCATGTATGTTCTAGACAACAACTATACCTCTCTAGGTGGCTCTGCAGAATCAGCTCCCACGTCGTCTACGAACTTTCTCCGATCTTCTCCTTCGCATCTCTCAACCTCTTCTTCTTCCCTACCATTCCTACCTCCTTCACCAGCTTGAACATCTACAACCTCTATAACTTCTTGTACATCATCTACTTCTTGAACATTTGCAACTCCTGCAAATTCTCCAGCAAGATTATTTACCAGCCTTCCCACCTCCTCTTCCTCTGCCATATTTAAAAGGCTCTCTTTTTTGTTTCCCTCTTCATCCCACTCATCATCACCAAACAGCGCTTCTATTTCTTCTGATAAATTACCATCGTCCGGCCCCCTCACAGCTTCTTGTGGTCCTGCATTTACATCATAGTCTAGGGACCCCTCCTCTTCGTCCTCCAATATAATTCTCCTCTTCCTATGAGGCTATTTACTAGGAGGAGTAGTCTCCTTCCTCTTAATTGGAGAACAGAAAATCATTCCCCGCGTATAAACCATTGCAGCTGTAAATCACAAGTATATTAATCAATTAAAGATGTAAAAACATGCAATATGGGTGTGTGAAACATAATATAATATGTTTTATCAAACCCTAATTTTTAAAAAAGGAAATTTAGTTCAAGTAGAGTCATCATTAAACATTATCATCCTCTCGCACGGTCGGAGCACTGTCTCAAATGTTCCAGAACTTTAAACATGCACGCACAAACATAAACATGCAAAATCTTGACTATTTGTACAACATTTTTTCAACCTTTAGCATATTTATTTTATAAAACCCTAATATTTTTAAAAAAATCATCTAAAATGCATCACCAACTTCAAACATCCTATCACACGTTTAGAACACAGTCTCACGATGTTTTACACTACGAAGGAGTATGCTCTTAACATGGTAATATAACATAAACATGCAAAAACTTCACTATTTGTACAAGAACATAGCACTATTTGACCAAAAAAACAACAAAACAAAGATTTTCACAAGAACTTCATTCCAGTACCAGTAAAGGCGTTAAAACCATAGTTTTTTCAAAATAGCAAAAAATAAACCCCGATTCACTTGAAAAACATCAATATTGTTCAAAATTTACCTTTAGATGTTACCGGAGAAATGTAGATGGTCGCCGACGATGATGTTTAGAAGGTTGGTTGCGTAGAAGACTTTAGAAGACGACTTAAAAAGAAAAGTGTGTAAGAGGTATTTTGGGGTTCGATGTTTGAAATGATTGCTGATGTCTGTTCGTTTTCCACCTTTTAATTAAAAGTTTTTGGGATTGTTAATTCAGTCCAAAAAGTTTTTAATGAAGACGCGAAAGTTTTGTTGTGTCTAATTTGGCCCATGTTTTAAAGTTAAATGTGCGCGTTTTGTTACGCTCCACGCGCATCCCCTTTTATTAATTAAAGACTTGAGGGGGTCTTTTGGCCCAATCTTCTCAAGAAACAGTCTTTACAAAATAGAGTTTTACAACCTAAAGAATTTATAGATGCAGACATACAACTACCAAGATAATAGAAAATTTTCAGCCCAAGTATACGTACCAGATCAGAAAAAGAGGCGTGAAGTTCAGAGAAAATCTTTGATAATTTAGAAAAGAGGCTAAAGTTTGTGATTTGTGAGGATGAAGAGATAGGGGAAGAGCGTGAATATAAGGAGAATGTGAGAAAGCTGTTCCTTTTTCATGTAATTTGTTTCCGATAAAAGTGTCGTGCGCTATTTAAAGATCTGTATAGTCATACAGACTTGACCACAGATATTATTCGGTAAGAGCTATTAAGTTTCATTAAGGGCTTTTTAAAATTAAAAAACAAATGAACTTAATGGGCATAAATCTGTCCTATTCAGATTAAGAGGCTCATTAAGTGCAAACAAATGAGCCCTAATTTGACCAAGTGAGTCTTGAAATATAAATCAAATCTATTAATACTTGTTTTTACGTTGTATGAGTATAATGTTTATATTGCCAAGTGAAGTACGTATTAGTTCTGCTGAAACTGCGAAGCCATAGTTGATTCTGTCACTGATAAGCAAATGATAAAGATTGTTTGACTTGCAAGTTGCAACTATTTTGCCTGAAGCAAACAAGGAATTTAACATATTAGTATGTTAGGACACATCCAGTTTCCTAAAGCACGAGGAATTTAAGAAACCTACCAAATTGGCCGGGACATATCCAGTTTCCTAAAAGATTCTTATACTATAGACCCTCCATCCCAATTTAGGTGTCTACCTTTTCTTTATCCATTCTAAAAAGAGTGTCTATTTTCGTATTTGGTAATTTTCTAATTCCAAAATTTATTTTGGACCACAAAATTTAAAGACAATGACTACAGTATACAACCCTTCAATTCTAAACCATATGATTTATAAGTCTTTTTTATTTTCTTAAACTCCGTGCTAGTCAAACTCAGATACTTAAAATAGGACCGGGGGAGTATTATACTCAAGAAGCTTGCCATTAGATTGTGATAACAGCACTCTCGTTTCCAGCCGCCATATAGCAAAACTAATAATACCTACTATAAATACAGTTACAACATGAAAAAAGAAAAAACAGAGAAAGCGTTATGAATATAAAAAAATTCAACTTACACAACTAATATTTTGAGAAATTAATAAAACACCAAGTCCCATGATGAACTGCCATTAGAAAGAAACAAATTAAACATATGAAGTAGCAAACATATGAACTACTTTAAAAAAAAAAAAAAAAAAAAAAAAAAACTATTTAAACAAAGAGTTCTGCTGGCATACAAGTAATGATTCTAAGAAAAATCTAAGTACTAAATGAATCTAGTGACCTATGAAGTACTAGCAGATAACTTTATCACAAGCTAGAGGAATGGCTTCTTTTGGAATTGCTACATTTCATCATTTGTGAGCAACCTACTAACTTTCTATGACAAATTGACAACGACCATTTATCCAGTGAAATTTCACTACTGGAGTTTTGATTGGTAAGGGGTACGTAGATTTTACCTTACCTAATAAAGTAAGGTAAAGAGGCTGTTTTCGAAAACTCCCGGCTCAAGAAGATACATAATATGTTTGAACAATAAAAGAGTGAAATTTCGGATGAAATGCTTCAAGAAAAAACATAGTAAAGCTGCTAACTTTGTCTTTTGTTATTATATATATGCAGGAAAAAGAAGAATACCACAGCAACATCGGAAAGCACCTCTCTACCATAAAAGGCTAACAACTTTCTGTGAGGTTCATTCGACATGCATGGTCATTAGCCCTTGCTTTATGCTATTTGAGTTCTCTTGTAATTTAAAGTGGCAGTAAGATCGGAGGGTATATGACGATAGGAGTATGCATAATTTAGTTTGTGCCATATTTTACGTCAACAAGTTAACTTACTTCTTGTGTAATTTTGTTTTTTTTTTATTAATTTTTGCGTTCTTTATCTTCATTTTAACTATAAGCATAACATGTAATTCACTCCTTCCAACAAATCTTTCCCCCTATTTCAAATCTTCTCACTCTCTTTAAAAACCCTCTGTGTCACAGCTTCTCCCACCACCGGTCTTCCTATCATTCTATTACATTTTTCCGTTTAATTGATTTGTCTATTTTAAATTGGAAAGAGTGATAATTAAAACCGAAGCCTAAAATTGATCAAATTGAACCTAATATTTACTCCATATCACAATGTAAACACATATATATTTATATTCAAAGTACTGTGGCACTCGGTACCTTCAAATTCTGAACCCGCCCTTGAAAAGAGGAATATAGGAGGTGCCTATAAGTGAGACAGGGGTAAGGCAGTGGATGTGGTTTCTTGGAGAGAGTACAAAATCTCTTTATTTACATGGTTCTGATCTGGATTTGGCATTACAATGCTTTTGTGACTTGACTGCGTACTGCATGGTTCTTATTGTCTCCTCATTTCTTTCTTTTATAAAAATAAAAAGAAATTACCGTATTTGTATGCCTACAAATTATTTTATCGGATATATAATACATCCTAATCACGAGTATTAACGATTAATTCTATTAATGAAAACTTAGGAAAATGCAAAGAGGCCATCAAGTGTTTTTTGTGTCTTTATTGGAATTTAATTAAATCGCGTAAGATTTTCATTCACTTGTTTTATAAAGGGACACCGTGTACACTATACAAAGCTAACTTAAAGTAATTTTTTGTTAGCTGTACGAAATGTGAAGTGAAGTACAACCATATAAAAATACTCCTTATAATAGAAATTTTTACACAAAAGTACAATTTTTAGAACTTAATTACCAAACATAGCAATATTTTAACAAAATTACTGTTGCTCCCAACGTACACGCAAGTATACGTGGTCGACAAGTAATAAAGTGATAAATAGAGTATCGTTCCCACGAGGACTATTCAGACTGGACTCCTAACAAACAATTTCTTAAGAACTATTCAGGGATCTTTTTCCAATAGTTGAGATTTTACTAACTAAAACAATAATTAAAACAAATAATTGAAGTCAAGTAACAGACCAAATTCTAGGTTGTTATCAATAAAGATGACGGTCAAGAGTCAGAGTTACGAACAATCCAGTTGAGCTTTCCAAATAATTCTACTTCTTGATTTCCTAGATTGCTAACTACAGGTTAAATGTACCCGTGAAAACCTTTCGATTCTTCACGGTCTATGCAGGCTACTCCAATCTCTATATGTCTATGGGTTGAATCACGTGCACGCATTAACGAATTCTGTGATTAGTTAAGCTAGGCGAGCAAGTATATGTCTATCCTACTCAAAAATTGGTTCCCCGATGCCCGGGTTCACAATTCAGTTCTACTCTTTCTTATTGCATTCATAAATTCCCTCTTTCGAGTTCAATCTAAAAACCATAGATAGTGTTCAATTATCAAGCCTCAATAATCAAACAATTAGGATCAAGAAAGAATAAACAATCTGTAATGGTAAATCAATATATAGAAATCAACTTTCAAACATCAACCTTCATGTATTTACTCTAACCCTAGAACAAACAAACTATAGAATTAAGGAGAAGAATAAGAGAAATATAGAAAGAACTTGTTAGAAGACATCTAGGGCTCCTCCCCTCTCCTCCAAAACTTGCTCCAAAGTCTGAACTCCTATAAAAAAACTAAGTAAAAGAGTATTTATAGGGTTGACAAAGGTCTGGTAATAAGTTACACCTAAGCCTAGACGAAATAGGAAGTCAAAACACGCTCTAGGGGCGCTATAAATGGCGCACCGCGCCCCCGACCGCACTTGGACAAGCAGAAGACGTCGAAAGTTAGGCGATTTGGCTCCGCACCGCATTGGATAACGCACCTGCAGTGGAGCGCTTTAGGAGGCGTGCCGCGTGGCCTATAGCGCCAGGCAAATTCAGCCTCTTCCTTGCTCCGCAACTCGCCTCGTGTCGTGCCTTCGTGTGCTCGATCCAATCCTCAATCAATTCCCAACCATTCCTTGCTCGATCATGCTCTTAAAAGCTCCAATTACACTTCATAATGACCTACACACACACGACATTAAATCAGTGCAAAACCACATTCATAAACTAGAAAACGGGCGAATAAAATGCTCAAATATGAGGAAATATTAAGGAAACATTGGCATAAAATGCCAAACATCACCACCCCATACTTGAACCCTTGCTCGCCCTAGAGCAAGTCACAACTAACTTCCCAACCTAGGAAGAACAGGTCTGCCTATGACTGTGGTTGATACCGATCATTGAACAAATGCATACATGACTACTATGGGTCCAACCAACATGCCACAATTTAACAAACTCAAAAACATGAGAACAACCACCCTAAGATAGCTCAAATGCACAAACTCAATCCATTGCAACCATGCTCCCACAGAATTACACCTATCTACTCAACCAAGAAGCCACGACTTCACCTATTTCATGCAAACCATGTGCCTTCACCAAAATGAAGCAAGAGAGTGTCCCCCAAATATCACACACAACAACGAATATCAAGAATAGAACGGGGACAATAACATAGAAAGAATTCACTCACTCTCATGAAAGTCTCACATGTCACACACAATGTACCATAGGCTTGCCCGTAGTGTAGGACTCCACTAATATAAGCTCACTCCAATCGGGATTAACTAGGACTTTAAAAAGGTTGTAATGTAGGCTAAGGGGCTGGTAGGATATATATGGGTAATAGTGACTACCTCCCTAAGCACTTTAATACATCAAAATTAATTAAAGTACAAGTCTCATCAAAGCCACCCAATCAACATTTTTCACACACACCTTCTCAACAAGTAGCAATTTTTCTTTTAAGCACACACTAGCAAGGAATGGATATTTTTCTCTCTTTATTTCTTTTTCCAAATTTTTTTCTTTTCAACTTTTCTCTCTTTTTTTTCATTTGTTTTCTTTTTCTACTTCATTACTTTCCAACCTTGACAATGCTCATAAACAACTACTACACAATTCATTCAAGTATTTCTCTCATTGGTTCCACTAAAAAACCTCCCAATATTCAACCACAACTCCACAATAATATCATATTATCAATTAAAGTGCCTAAGGAGTAAAGGGCCAAAAAAGAACAATTTAGAACAAGTGGGTAGGCTCGGGGTGTGGGTGCCAACAAAAGGTCAAAGAAATCACAACAATTAAGTCCAAGGTGTATATGTAAGGGTTGGAAAATCAAAAGAAGGCCTATATCATTTCCCGACTAGAGCAAACCTAAGATTTCGCTTTGCACACACACGGGGCAAGTTCTAGACATCAATATGCAAGCATGGAGCAAACAAGAATATGCCTCACACACACATTGCACACGATCCATACAAAAAGGCTCCATCAACAACTCTCAATCAAGCATTTAGAGTGCAACTTGTGGAAAATTAAGCACTAATGCACAAAGGTTCACAACAAAGTCAAGCAAGTGGACTCAAGCATCTCAAGGGGGTCGTTCCATTTTTTTTTTTGGATGCATCACAATTTAAACCCAAGGACACCACAAATAGCACATGCAACAAGTTCAAGTCCACCGGTATCAAACAAATCAAAGGCACCTAGCATTCTACCTATTTTCTTCGTCTAGGGTCACATATACTAACTATTATAATCCTAAAAATAAAAAACTACCCGGTTCAAAGGTCTCCCCGCGGAAAAGAACAAAGGTCATAAGAAAAACTACGGGGTGGATGACATGTACCACTAATAAAGACTAAAAAGAAAATCTTTTTGAAATTTTTCATTGGTTTTCTAATTTTTTAAAATTTTCATATACTAAAGCAAGAAACAAATAAAAATAAAGTCAAGTAACAAAGGAAAAATCCTAACGGTACATGCATCCCTAACCTCAAAAATAAAGGGGAGTTCCCCCACCCCACACTTAAATCAAGCAATGTCCTCAGTGCTAAAAATAAAAATGCAAGGGTAAAGAAACTTCCCTGAGGGGTGCGATGGAGTGCGGTCCTAATCCTCCATTACGAACCCACCAAGCGTTCGTAGAGCAAGGGGTACTCAGAATTCCCCCAGCAGGTCATCAATATTAGGCATGGGTCAGGACACCCCACACTTAAACTCGACATTACATAAACCTGCAATCCAAAGAATCACCCAAAGTAATATACAACTATAAAAATAAATAAAAGTAAAGCAATCAAATTGGGTTGCCTCCCAAGAAGCGCTTGATTTAACATCGCGGCACGACGAAGACAACTTCATCACTTTCGTCTCCACCTTGAACTTATGAATTGAATCCCCAACTTTGCTTCAAGCTTATGACTATGGTATTGGGGTGGTGGCAAAAATACAAAAGAACCAAGTAACCATTGTCGCATTTTACACTTCTTGGCTTTTAAGTGAGGGATATCGTTTTGTCTCCTCGGCATCACAAACTTTAAAATATAGGCACCTTGTTCCTCCTCCCTTGGTTTCTTCATAGGCTCGGGTGGCTCAATTTTCATGTCACCATCCAAACACAATGTTGAAAAATGATTGGAATGAGGTCCAATGCACTTCAATTCTAAAATTGCATTACTTTTGACACCCTCACTTGCACAAACACTAGAGTCCTCAAATATGATGTTTTTTATTTCCTCACTTGACTCTAATGTTTTTCAACCTTGGCATCATCAACTAATATTGGATCGAATGGTAGGAATTCCACTTTTTGCTCCTCAAATTGGCTTCTAAGCTCTTCTATATCAAATCTACTATTCACGACAACTGATAATTGGGCATTAGACACCTCAACTATATCACTCGAATTCGACTCCAAGTCGTGAATAGTCAAGCTAAATTCGTTGATCTCTTGTCCGAGCTCCACTCTTTCTTCCAAAAATTGCATCGTCATATTTGTAAGTTCACTCCTGAAATCCCCATAAGCTTCTAAGAGTTTGGCTTGCTCTATTAGCCAAGTTTCGCTAACAACCTGCACTTTATCGCTCCTGTCAAACTCACAAACATCATTAGAATCATCAAAAAAAATTATTGGGGGAAGGAGCATGACACTTAGGACAATCATTCCACCGACCACCACACAATTTACAAAAATTCCAATCAAAGGTGGTAGAAAATTCACATAACCAGTCTCGGAGGGTTGAAAGAGTTGGACAATTTTTCCATAAGTGGGTTCCTCTACAAAGTAGACAGAGATCATCAAAATTTGAGTAATCATCATTCGACCAATGTTCATTAATAGATGCCATGATAAAATAAGTAACACAATACTAAACTAAACAAAAATTAAACCTGAATAGAAAATAATAAATTGTTCAAAAGAAAACAGTCAATTATTTAGTCCCCGGCAACGGCGCCAAAAACTTGTTGCTCCCAATGTACACGCAAGTATACGTGGTCGACAAGTAATAAAGTGATAAGTAGAGTATCGTTCCCACGAGGACTATTCAGACTGGACTCCTAACAAACAAATCTTAAGAACTATTCACGGATCTTTTTCCAATAGTTGAGATTTTACTAACTACAAAAATAATTAAAACAAATAACTGAAGTCAAGTAACAGAGAAAATTCTAGGTTGTTATCAATAAAAGATGACGGTCTAGGGTCAGAGTTACGAACAATCCAGTTGAGTTTTTCAATTGATTCTACTTTTTGATTTCCTAGATTGCTAACTACAGGTTAAATGTACTCGTGAAAATCTTTTGATTCTTCACGGTCTATGCAGGCTACTCCAAACCCTATATGTCTAGGGGTTGAATCACGTGCACGCATTAACAAATTCTGTGACTAGTTAAGCTAGGCGAGCAAGTATATATCTATCATACTCACAAATTGGTTCCCCGATGCCCGGGTTCACAATCTAGCTCTACTCTTTCTTATTGCGTTCATAAATTCCCTCTTTCGAGTTCAATCTAAAAACCATAGATAGTGTTCAATTATCAGGCGTCAATAATCAAACAATTAGGATCAAGAAAGCATAAACAATCCATAATGGTAAATCAATATATAGAAATCAACTTTCACAACCTTCATGTATTTACTCTAACCCTAGAACGAACAAACTATAGAATTAAGGAGAAGAATAAGAGCAATATAGAAAGAACTTGTTAGAAGAAATCTAGGGCTCCTCCCCTCTCCTCCAAAACTTGCTCCAAAGTCTGAACTCCTATCAAAAACTAAGTAAAAGAGCATTTATAGGGTTTACAAAGGCCTAGTAATAAGTTACACCTAAGCCTAGACGAAATAGGAAGTCAAAACACGCTCCAGGGGCGCTATAACTGGCGCCCCGCGCCCCCGTCCGCACTTGGACAAGCAGAAGACGTCGAAAGTTAGGCGCTTTGGCTCCGCGCCGCATTGGATAACGCGCCAGCAGTGGAGCGCTTTGGGAGGCGCGCCGCGTGGCCTATAGCGCCAGGTAAATTCAGCGTCTTCCTTGCTCCGCAACTCGCCTCGTGTCGTGCCTTCGTGTGCTCGATCCAATCCTCAATCAATTCCCAATCATTCCTTGCTCGATCATGCTCTTAAAAACTCCAATTACACTTCATAACGACCTACATACACACGACATAAAATCAGTGCAAAATACATTCATAAACTAGAAAACGGGCTAATAAAATGCTCAAACATGAGAAAATATTAAGGAAACATTGACATAAAATGCCAAACATCAATTACCCTATATAGAGCAAAACACAAATTAATTACAAATATAGCAAAAACATAGCAATATTTTCCCATAACATATCAAACCCTTACATTCTTCCTCCTATTTCACCCACTATCACTTTTGCTCCTCTCATTTCCTCCTATTTCACTTTTCCTCCAACCATTTCCCCTAATTTCACTTTTACTCCTCCTATTTCCCCCATTTTCACTTTTCCTCCTTCTATTTCCCCCAATTTCACTTTTAAACTGTATCAACTCCGTTTCAGACTGTATCATAGTATTTCAATGCCGTTTCAGACTGTATCAGACTGTTTTAAACTGTATCAACTCCCATTTCAAACTGTATCAACTCCGTTTCAGACTGTATCAAACTGTTTTAAACTGTATCAACTCCAGTTTCAGACTGTATCAACTCTGTTTCCTACTGTATCATACTGTTTCAACTCTCGTTTCAGACTGTATCAACTCCGTTTCAGACTGTATCTTTGTGTTTCAATGCCGTTTCAGACTGTATCAGACTGTTTTAAACTGTATCAACTCCCATTTTAGACTGTATCAACTACGTTTCAGACTGTATCATAGTATTTTAATGTCGTTTCAGACTGTATCAGACTGTTTTAAACTGTATCAACTCCTGTTTCAGACTGTATCATACTTTTAAACTGTATCAACTCCCATTTCAGACTGTATCAACTTCGTTTCAGACTTTATCAGACCGTTTTGAACTGTATCAACACCCTGTTTCAGACTGTATCAACTCCATTTCAGACTGTATCATACTATTTCGATGTCATTTCAGACTGTATCATACCGTTTCAAACTGTATTATACTATTTCAATAGCTGGTTCAGATTGTTTCAATGACGTTTCAGATTGTTTCAACGCCGGAGACAAATCAATCCTCATACTAAGAAATTTTAATTCATTTTAAAAGTAAGGCATCTAAATAGTTGAGTAATAAAAGCCTTACAGAAACCATTTCATTTCAAAATACAAATTTTCTCGATATGTATTACTAATAATTCCACATACACAGATGATTTAAAGCAAAAACACAAAAGGAATAAAGTGGAAATAGTGTTGACGGCCTCTGCACCAAAAGAAAATCGGTCACAACAGTCACAATACTAAAAAATCCTAACACGAACTTATCGTCGATATAAAAAATGAATAGCGATTTTCAGCTCTGATATGGACGATTATCAGCTCGTCGGAGCTCCGTTGATAATTCTCCGGCGACATTGACGGTAGAGGTGAAGGAATCTGCGATGGCGAAAAGTGGATCTGTTGTAGCAAAAAGCAGATCTGCTGTAGTAATTTTGATCTTAATTATAAGGCTGTTGTTGGGTCATGTAGTGATTCTAATGGTGCTGGGGTGGTGGGTGATGAGGCTGGGGGGTAGGGTGGTGGTGATGGCGGCGTGGGGTAGTGGTAAGGCCTTTTGGTGAAGCTGCTAATTGTGCTTTGGATCTGACGATGGAAATGTATTTGATGTTGATTTTTCCATTTTCTAATTTGTCTTATTGTTGTAAAAATTGCTAGGAAAACTATTGCTATACTTTGTAATTTGAAATATATTTCTATTTTTTCGTAATTAAAGGTAAAAATTTGTATATTTGTGTAAAAAAAAACCCCTTATAATATCGTCTAATACTTTGATTTAAGGCCAAATGCATACATGACCCCCTAAATTTGTCCGTAACTTTCATTTTAACACTTTAACTAGGCAAAGTTCCAATTGAACACTTGTACCATTCAATTTATGTACCAACTAAACACTTTTTACTCATTGTCATCTACAACTTTAGGGCTTGGCTTACACTCTCCTTGACCTGGATATAACTACCAACAAAAACAAAACATCTGTTAATGCCCTCCACGGTGGAATACATAAAAAAAGAAAAAAAAGACACTAAAAATACATCAAAGACCTATCAGCACCATTAGACCCAAAACAACCTCAGTACCATCTACTCCTCTTTCTGTCACGGAGAAATGAAGTGAAACACAAATTTTTAAAGGTTTTTTTGCAGTAAGTGACATTTACTCCATTAATGAAACTCTGAGTTTTGAGATGTCTCAGCACTTCACAATGCTTAGCCTTCGACCAGCTATTAAGAAGATGGATTTAGGTGAATTACTTTAAAACAGTGTCAGATAAAGAAAATGGACATGAAACAAAATAGAATTATGATGGAGAGAAAAGGAGAAGAACAAGATGGCTTGTGGTAGAGAAGATGACGAAGAAAATTGAGTAATTGGCTAAATATGCAGATTGAGGATTTTAAATTATGGAGAGGAGATTGTTAGAACAAAGATACTAATATCTTGTACCTGCTCGAACTAAAACAAATCCAAATGATTAGAACATAAATAATAATAATAATAATAATAATAATAATAATAATAATAATAATAATAATAATAATAATAATCATAAGAAAATAAAAATAAAACTTGCTTGGCTTAGAGGCACGTCAAGACGTTTCTTGAAGATAGTTGAAGTCTCTCCCACGAGCAAACGGAAGAATAAGTGACAACTCTATCTTCGAGATTATTCAAGAACGTTGCTCTTCTATTTTTGAATCAGTGATTTCACCTTTTGATCAATATCTCTCTTTTTATTTTCTAGTGAAATAAACTTGTAATTTTCTTGTTCTTTTGAAAGTAAAAATCAGCTGTATATAATAGGATAAATCACTTCTTGAAGACCAAACTTTTCAATAAATAAACTTCATTTATAACTTCATTAATTACAAGGAGATGAAATGCACTTGCAATGAAAATGGGTTTAGAAATTCTGAACCTATTAGGTTCATTCATTCATATCTGAAAAGTATGACTTACTTTGAAAATTTATTGTTCCAAAATTATTAAAACATTTACTTTAACAATCCCCCGCTTGTTTCAAGAAATTTTGAAAATTTTGAGACATTAATCTAGCAACATGTATCAACAATGGTGTCTTTTGGACTTGAACCATTAGCTAGTGAAAGGACTCTAAATCATTGTCAACTTAGTGAACGAATCTTTAACTAAGTAGATCATTGAATGAAGAATAAAGTACTCCACGCACGTTACTATTTTCAGGTGAAATCAAAATCCTTTGACACCTTACGACCATGTATCCTAAATCTTTTATCTAAGTGTTTTAGGATTCCCTGTCAAAAATCTTATCATTAAGAGATTTTAATCTCAACCTCATTTACAACAAATTATCGGTAAATCTATCAAGAATGTTCCTACACACTCCAACCAAAAAAATGGTTTATAGACTTATTAAGAGAATATAATCTCATCCTTTCTTCAGTAGGAATATATATCGGTAAATCTATCAAGAATGTTCTTACTCATTCCAACCGAGATCGGTCTTGTAGATTTATTAAGAGACTAGAATCTCAGCCTATGCACATCCACTCACTCATATAATTAAGAAACGGGAATTCCATTTACGTGCTCCACCATTGTAACTTTACTTGTTTTTCCCTTTGAACCTAAGATTGCATCGTTAGGTAGGGTTCCCATAAAGCACAATTAATTTATAATAGGCTTTATTCTCATTCCTTTACAAGTTTCCACCTCTAGCTCTTTGCCTAAACCTTAAGACAAAGGCTCTGCTATATTAAATTTGGAATTTACATATTGCAGAGAACACATGCCTTCTTCCAATAATCTCACGTGATTGAGTATTAGACTAACTTATCTCAATTTTCCAGTTGTTACAATCACTTGAATCCTGAAATATAACAGATTTATGTTCACAATACATAGTCAATAAGGTGGTATTGAATTTCTCCATACAGGATTATCTGTATAAATACTTCTCAGCGAGTCAACTTCTTCTCAAATAGAATATAAATTTTTAACTCTTCTATTATGGTAAGTTGGCAGCAGTTCCCACATTTATGGGACACGTTCTTGTGCTTTCCCTTAAAATTTTCTTCAATTTTGAGATTTAATACACAGAACTTATTTTTTATTTTTTTATAATATATATAGTAATACATCTTTAGGAAAAAGTCGGGGCCCCAATTTTTTGGGGGCCCCAAGCCATTGCCTTAATGGCTTTACGGTAGAGACGGCCCTGATAATGGGTTTTACATATATTTGCTGGTACTGTATTTATAACATATTTTTTAAAATTCTTATCTATTTTATTTGAATTGATGAAAAGAATTAAGAAATTTCATTTTTCACTACTTACTGCTAATAAAGATTTGCTCTGATTTGTTAGTACGTAGTACTAATTGCTACAAGTTACTTACTACTTTAGTTCTTCTCTAAGTTCACTGGTTTGCTACGAGTTATTGCAAGTTTTCTTCAAGTTGGTACTCACTGGCTTGTATAATGGAAGTTATTTGGTAATGACAGATAATTAAATCGTTAACTTTCGAACAGTTGGGATCGATATCGATAAACAGACAGTTATCGATTATGTATATTTACAGCCTAATACCAATAAGCTAACTATTGAATCAAACCATGAACGCCCCTATTTTGATAAATTTTTGGATAAATCTTTTTTCTTTCTGCAGTTCTCCTCAATCAAACTACTCAAGAGCATATCTAAGAGATTACTTGACACCTACTCCAAAACCCAAGGACTAAATTTGCCATTCCCTGGAACTAGTCCCATTAAACTTCTACTCGAAACCCTAATTTCACCAACCGGAGCTCCGGTTTACTCCCGTGGAGGCTCTGGCCGTTACATATTTCAGCGTCAACAGCATCCTCTACTCTTCCATTAGTAAACGAGCCGAAACTCGGACCCGGTCCACTCGGGTATTGTGTGGGCCTAAATCTGGTTAGGTCACTTAAATAGAATTTGTAGAGTGGTTAGCAAGAAAATCGTTGTATCAAAATTAACAATTAGATAAACAAGTAAGAACGGGTACAAAGTAAAGTAAATGATAAAGCAACCAATGAATTTCTGTATTTCTTGAGTCATTTCTGAATGCCTTTCAACTATTACAAATAACTATTTATAGCTTATAAAAGATGCCAAGGCAATAAATGTACTTTAAGACCATTAATCCCACGTTGATCATGGCCAGCCATGATCTTCCTCTTTAATGCAATCATAACGGCGACAGTAACAAATTCACCAAAGAATAACTGTTCTACCTAGTGGTATACCAATCGACTCAGGAAGTTCCTCCTGGGGGTATAGCAATCGCCTCGAGGAGTCCACCGAGGGGTATATCAATCTCCTCGAAGAGTCCACCGAGGGGTATAGCAATCGTCTCGAGGAGTCCATCGAGGGGTATATCAATTGCCTCGAGGAGCCCACCGAGGTGTACAATCGTCTCGAAGAGTCCACCGAGGGGAACATCAATCTCCTCGAGGAGTACATCAATTGCCTCGAGGAGTCCACCGATGGGTATTACAATCGCTTCGAGGAGTCCACCGAGGTGTATATCAATCGCCTCGAGGAGTCCACCTAGGGGTACATCAATTGCCTCGAGGAGTCCACCAAGGTGTTTATCAATCGCTTCGAGGAGTCCACCGAGGGGTATAACAATCGGCTCGAGGTTTGATTTCGATGACCTTGGCTGGATTTCGCCCTGGGCCCCGAGCTTAAGGCTCGTGTAATTTTTCACCCAATACAGATAGTCTCCCCACTCCTCGGTTAATTGCCAGAATTTTTTTAGGAGTGGAATGAAATTAACGAGAAACTGACGTGGCACTATGTACGCCAAGTAATATTGAAAAGGCGACAGTCGTTTCACCTTTTCATCCAATGCACGCGGAACCCACCCATTGGCTGCGACGCCTCGTTTTGCCTTCCCTTCTTCTCACCCACACTGCACAAATGTGGGATTGTTCAACTCTAAATAGACCAAGCTCGCAAAGCAACTGACAGGTCCGACCCCAAGCTAGCCAAGTCTCGTGAGGTCATAGCCTACCTCGAGACTAAAATGAAGCCTCAAGAGAAAAGACCTCCGAGCTGAAAAACCAAAGGTAACCTGACACAGCAGATGCTAAGCTTAAGGAATTGGCCGAGGCGTTTGATAGCAAGCTGGCAGTGTTCATACTGATGAATGCGTTGGAGGCCCAAAAACTTCTTCGTGGCAAAGAGGAAACTTCTTCTCCGAACCACAAAACTAAGTTTAAGGCATAGCTGAAGTCCAAGGCCACCAGAGCCCGAGTCGATAAGAACCAGGCTATTATCCAGACCAAGTTGAAGACCCTCAAGGAATGCAGAGCTGGGATGAACTTGGATGAAGAAATAGCCAAAGCAGAGGGCGAAGTTGCCAGGGCTTAAGCTATTCTGGACAAACTTCATTCGTGTAGTAAAACTTCGAGTGATGAAGATAGCGATGAAGGAGAAAATGACAATGAGGCCACTCAAGTTGAGACGTTAAGTGAGGACGAGGCCAATGAGTGATAGCCCGTTGCTATTCTTCTATTTCACTTTTTTCTGTTGTGGTTACCGAGCCTATGTTTGTAAATAACTTTTGTTGGCCCCCGGTCCTTTATCAATGAACTTGAATTTCACTTAAGTGTTAGTAAACTTTGTTTTGAAAATATTCGACATGTCACTTAGAATATTTTTTGCTTGCAAGACTTAGGCAAAATTTATTTTGCACCGGTGCTAGCTTAGAACGACGTCTCGTTCTCGAGCCGTGGCAATAGAAGAACAACTTTTAATTGAAAAAACCTGAACATTGAAAAAAATAGTTGGCTGAATCAAGTTTATTTCATTTCGTAGAAGTTTATTTTAATTCGTAGCGAGCTGAAATGGGCATTTTACAAGTACAGATCTAGTCGAGACTATACTTGGGAAAATAAAAATAACAACCGCTTCAGTGCCAAGAAAATACTTCAGCTTTCCAAGATCTTTCACCCTGAATTCTCTATTCAATACCCCTTTAGCTTCCTTGATAAGAGCTTTACTACTCCCTGTAATCAATATATCATCCATATATATTAAGATGATTACAATGTCCCTTCCTTGCCTTCTTATGAAGAGTGAGTAATCATAAATACTTTATTTAAAACTCTGCTTTCAAAAGAGCCTCTGTTGTAAGACTTGAGCAATCTGCACACTTTTCTCTCCCCTTATTTTTGAAATCCTTGAGGCAACTCTATGTACACTTCTTCATAAAGTTCCGCTTGTAAGAATGCATTAAAGACATCCATCTGGTACAATTCCCAGTCTTGAGAAGCTGCAAGTGATATAACTGTTTCACAGTTACCATTTTTGCAACTGGAGAAAGTGTTTCATGATAATACAGACCTTCTTTATAGCTGTATCCTTTGGCCACAAGTCTAGCTTTGAATCTTTCAACCTCTCCATCTACCTTATATTTGATTTTGTATACCCACTTTAAACATATATCTCTTTTTCCGGGTGGTAATGACACTACCTTCCAGGTCCTGTTGGCCTCTAATGCACTAATTTCCTGCTTCATAGCTTCTATCCACCTATTGTCTTGAGTTGCTTCATTAAAGGTCTATGGCTTCTTTAACACTGAGAAGCCTGTCAAATATTGCTTGTACTATGGGCTAACCTTGTCATAGGATATAAAGTTGGAGATGGGATATATGGATGCTTGTCCAGCCACTGACTTTCCTGATTTTGTGGGTGCTACATAGTCCTTCATCCATATAGGTGGTCTTCTGACTCTGCCTGTATGTGTACTTTCAGTATCAATAGCATGTTCAACTGGATTATCAATGTCCCGTGCTGCTGACTCAGGTGCATTTGTTTCATCAGGGCCACCAGAAACAGGTTCAACAACATTGGTGTCAACCTATTGATGCACAATAGCAGCATCATTGTTGGGTGTCTTCTGACTGTCTTTGATAGAGCTCCACTCACCATCTAAAGGTGTATTAGACCAGTATGCATCAGTGTTTGTCACCAGTTCATCTTGCTCCTGAGGATTTTGGAGAAAATAAAATTGATCTTCCCTAAATGACACGTCCCTGCTTACAAAGAAAGAATTAGTGAATAAATCAAGTAGCTTCTCGCCTTTCTGTGTAGTTGAGTAACCCATGAGGAATGCTTTCCTAGCTTTGTGTTCAAATTTGTATCCTTTCACCAAGTTAGTAGCGTAACATACACATCCAGATACTCGAAGATGCGTCAGACATGGCACCTTTCCATATAGCATCTCATATGGACTCTTCCCACGTAAAATCTTAGAAAGTAGTCTATTGATGATGTATACTGTTGTATGCACACATTCTCCCCACTGTGCCACTAGTTGCAGTTACTAGGTTTGTTTGGACTGGATTACTCCCCTTAGATTGGCTTGTTCCGCCCAAATTTGAATTAATTGTGTCAGTAAATTTCAATACAAAAATAAAATAAAAAACAGAACTTTGACCTTACCTTTAAGTTTACTCGTTGAAATTTCATTTAGTTCAATGACGTGGTTATGACTTAAGAGAGAATCTTAAACAGACAGGTAATTGTAAGATATATTATACAAGGCATGAGAGTTCCCTAATCTCTACCCCTCGTGTTAAATGAATCTCTTAACTGCTACTCCTGGAACATTAGTTTGTAAAGCAATTGGAGTCAAAGATTTTAAAAATTACTATTAGATAAGGTAACCTAACACACTTAAGCGAATTGGTTCAATTTACTTGTTAAATTGATACATAAGACTCCAAAACTTAAACAGTCTTCCCATTTTGGTGGTTAAGGGCCTGCATACATTCCACTAACTCCATTTGTGACAAAATTAAATATGTTGTTGTAAAGACTCCAAAATTAAAAAAGAACCCCTTATTTCCATAATTGCACCTTTACAAGAAGGGCTGCCACAGGGAAATACAAGTAAATACTAGGAGACAAACTAATAAGCTTCTCAAATAGTCAAATCACAGACACTAACCAAAATTACGGACGTAAAATACAGCAGAAAATTAGAAATACAGACGTTTCTTCAGGCTCACAAATTTGGTTTACATGACGTTATTGCCCGTTTGAAAACCTGGAGGTTTACGTTTTCCTGGAGCTGTTGACCTTCTTGATATTTGCTCACGGTGAATTCCTTTCTCTTCTTCATCTCTTCTCTGTTATTTTGTGAAAAAGAATCAATATCCATTAAAAAAAATATATAATCATAGGACCTAAAAACAACATTGCCTTCGTAAAGTTGGGATCTGAAATTTTGCAATTTAAAGAAAAGTACAAAAGTAAAAAAATACTCCCTCCGTCCCATTTTAGTTGTCGCTTTAGGTTTATGCACGCCCATTAAGAAATCAATAAATAGGGTGTATCTTTTACTCCCTCCGTTCCAATTTATGTGCCAACATTTCCTTATTTGTCTGTTCCAAAAAGAATTGCAGCATTCTATATTTGGTAACAATTTAACTTCAAAATTACAGTTTTGCCATTATTGAAATAATTCACAACCACACAAATATCTCTCTCTTATTTTACACCATAAGTTTCAAAAGTCTTCCTTTATTTCTTAAACTTTGTGCCGAATCAAACTATGACACATAAAATGGAACGGAGGGAATACTATTTTACCCTTAATAAATGAAATTGAAATGACTTTTCTAGGAAATACTCCTTTAAATATGGGCATAGTTGAAAAGAATTGGTAAAAAATGTCTTGAAATGCTAAAGCGACAACTAATTTGGAACAAATAAAACTTTTTAAAGCGGCAACTAAAATGGGACGGAGGGAGTAAATACAAAGTCGAAAAAGAAAGTTACCTCGTCATTTTCCGGCTTTGATTTTTCATGTGCATTGTTTCCTGTAAGATATATGGTATCATGATCAAAGTTACCAAAAAAACAATGATTAAGATGATGTATCATATATATGAACTTCAATATATTTTATATGCTGAAGATATATATATGAAGTTAAAAAAGAAAAAGAAAATACCTGTGCTACAGGTAATAAGGAATTTAATCAGATCAAGAAATTTGTTCTTGATATCTAGGAAAAAAGTTGCCATTGATTTTTTTGGATTTCTTCCAATGGTTCAGAGCTTTATATACAGTATACTTCACTAAGCTGGGTTTTCCATAAACTTCTGTTTATTGTAATTATATAAGCTTATGGAGTAGTTCAGTGGCATTAATAGTAATCCTTTTTTTAAATGGTATATGTATTGTTCAATTTTCATTGTCTCGCTTTTTCTACCTTTTTTCACTACTTTATGTTTTAAATTATTTTTCATAATTTGAACCGATACGAAACTCAAAAAATAAATATAAAACGAGACTTTGAAATTTTTCGTCTAAAATACAGCATTAGATTTTGTATGATTAAAAATTTAAACTTGTGCTCTAAATATGTCATAGTAATCGTGTATTGTAAAGCTTAAAAGGTAAAATGAAAATTAAGATCAAAGTTAAAGTTAAACTGTTCAAATTAAAAATATTACAACAATTTTTTAAAAATAAAATAAAATAGATGATGCTCAAGCAGCTATTTGAATAATTTCTGCTTTTGACTATATATATGTCGAATATAAACCTACTCAAAGAGACAAGAGGATAACCCCATTGTAAGATGAAGAAAAGCTGATAACCCCATTTTGTTAATTCATAGTATTGATTATTTTCTAATTGATTGCCACTACTAGTTGTGTGTGTAGATGTTTATTAGAGTTTGATTTGGACAGTTGAAGGAAAATTGGAAAAAGATACTCCCTCCGTCTAAAATTAGTTGTCACCTTCAGCTTTTGCACGCCCCGTAAGAAAACCATTAAATAGAGTGTGTATTTTATTATATTACCCCTATTTAATGTTTGACTATTAAAATTGTTGAGAATTCTTTTCATTATTAAGGATATAGTTGGAAAAGACTAACAATTTAGTTTTGAAATCCTAAAGCGTCAACTAATTTGGGACAAATGAATCTTGCTAAAGTGTCAATTAATTTGAGATGGAGGGAGTAAATTGTTGGTAGTCGTAGATAATACTCCCTCTGTCCCATTTTGTTTGTCGTAGTTCGGATTTCGAGTGTCAAACTTCTTAAATTTGACCGTAGATTATGATATAATATCTTTAACTTTTTTTAAATAAAATTTACATATTTGAAAACTACATGAAAAGTACTATAAGTCACAATAAATTACAACTCAAAATATGTAAAAGATATATATAAAAATTACGGTCAAAGATAAACTCGTTTGACTCTCGAAATCCGAACTACGACAAACAAAGTGGGACGGAGGGAGTAGTATACTTTAAGCTGGGCAGCACTTTTACCAATCCATGGATATGCGTAGTCCCACGTTATCTGAATCCACTTATACAAACGTTGCTTTTAATAAATTTGAAAGTTTACCCATAGATTATGTTCAGTCTCACGGTATCTGTACCCACTTGACCATGCAAACTTTCATTTTTCATATATATGCAAAAGTGAATACTCTGAAACTATAGTACATTCCATTTTTGGGAATTTTACTATGTACAATAGTTGTAGCTACTATCATACTCCTATTCACATTAATAGTAATTTTATCAAATAATTTAAAAAATAATATATAGAACTTTTACATAAATAGTAACAATTTTAACAACACAGTTAGAAATCTAAAGCTACCAACTTATCAAGGGAATTTTTTTAATTAAATTTTGACTCAAGTTGTGATTACTATTGGGAAAAGCAATCTGCACCTTTGGATGAAGCCACAATTTGAGAAATTTCTTACACATTAGCAACTCCGCGACTAGTGTTTACAAAATAACTCTAGTTGTGGAAATTTTTAAAGTAGAAGGCCAACTTTTGGAAGACAGCCGGCCAAGTTGCTAATGACTGCAAAAAGTGACTCTAAACTAGCGTTTGGACTTAGATTTGGTTGAAACTTGAGAACTTGAGTTTTTGGAGCTGAGTAGAAAAATAATTTTTGAAATTTGAAATTGTGTTTAGACCTATATTTTATTTGAAAAAAAAGTTGAAGTTTGTGAGTGGGAAAAAGTAGTTTTTCCCCAAAAACTGAGAATTTGAAATGTTGGTTTTCAGAATTTGGCAAATTTTATAAACAATAAGTTTTCCCAACAAATTCTCAAAAGTACTTCCAAATTTTATAAACAAGCGGGAGGTGACTTTCAAAAAAAGAACTCCAACTTTTGTAAGATAGCCACAACTAGAATCATTTTTCACGCAGCAACTTGGTAGTAAAAGCGCCCGACTACTTTCTGGCAAACCAGATTTTGCATGTTGAAATTTCTGGGCGTGGAGCACATTCCCTCGGCACGCAGTCAATGAAGTAACAACTGTATTATGAAATAAGAAGAATGTTGAACAATGCTGACTGTTGAGCATGTATGGTAATAAATCAAACTAGTAGGAGTAATAAAAACCTAAATATGCAATAATATATTGCATATCTACTAATCTACATATTAAATTACCTTTATATTCCGTTTGCTTTAGGAGTCCCTTATAAGTATGTGTTAGTTTTGTTATTTTCGTAGGTCATGGGTACCTTTTCTTAACCAAAAAAAGACCCAAAGTTCATTGTATAAATACTCATATCCTTACAAAGAAAATACTCAATTCAGGTCCATCATTTGCATCTGGGCTCAACATGTACAAAGTTTCTACATCCTTTGATTTAACCACACGTTCAAAATGTGCCCTCATATACGTCATTTCGCCGTCCGGTCCTTCCACGTCAGACTTTCCCGGCAATACTCCGGCACCCATGGATACCGGCTTGAGAATCTCTATTACATTTAGATCTTCTTCTGTAGCTTCTCTTTTGACACCATAACCACTTTTTTTACCATTACAATACATAGTCCATAATGGTTCTTCGAGAAGATTTATCTTCTTCTTCTTTTTTCTTTTTAATAATCTTTCTCACATTCTAATGCAATCCTGACCTAACCAAGGAAGCATATGTGTTGTAATAAAAAAGAATAGATAGGAGAATGGCTGTGAATAACATGGCATGGCCAATCAATAGATAAGAGTAATTTTCGTAGAAACATGCTCCAGCTTAACATTACACTACTAGAGAAACACAAATTCTCGATGATAAGCATTCTATAAATTCAGTCGAAATTGTGCTCGTTGAATCGAAAAATACCACAAATAAATCAACAGGAGGAAGTACAAGTTAATGAAATTAAAAAACTACTTCCACTCCATTCAGAAGTATCAATAATATTCCCACTTATAATATTGTATGTAGTCCGAACCTCCAACCTATTATTATGAGTTAATAGTAGAGGTACTTTACCGCTAGAACAATTCTCACTCGTTAACCAAATTGCATTACATTCTTCAGAAAGACAAATATCTTCAAATCAACGAATTTGAACTTTTTTGGGACTAGGAATCGAAACTGCCTGTCTGAAAATGGGGAGGTTTAGGTCTTCCTGGAGGCTTGGAAAATCTTGATCTTTGTTCTGGCCTTACATGTCCTTTCTCCTCTTCATCTCTTCCCTGTTATTCAAAAAGTAAATAAATCAATATCATATTAATAATAAATAAATAAAGTAAAATTACTGTCTTAAATTTGGGATCCAAATATATACGTAATTAACAGCTCAGGTGTATATGAACTGATAGGATTATATAAAAAGAAATAAACAAAAGTTTAAAAGAAAATTACCTCTTCATCTACAAACTTTGATTTTTCATGCGCATCGTCATTTCCTGGACAATAATATTATGATCAAAGACACAAAAATTCATAAGCTTCTTTAATTTAAGATAATAAGATTTTGTATACTAAAGATAACTGTGCGCAATTGTGCATGAGACAGAAATTTAAATAAAGATGAAGATGAAAATGAAAATGAAGAAGAAAATACATATATATGTGTGGAGATGTGGTACCTTCTTTACCACAGAAAATAAGCATTTTAACCAGCTCTAGCAATTTGTTCTTGAAATCTTGGAAAAAAGTCGCCATGAATTTTCGTGGTTTCTTTTAGTGGTTCAGATCAGCTTTGTGTAGCCTTCCTTTTCCAAGAGTAACTTTGACAGTGTAAAAGCACAAGCTTTTTAATTATAATAGAGTATCAAATAATGATAATTTACGTATGATTGCGCATAACAATAGTAAGTACTTATATTTAGTAACTTGAAAATACAAGAAAGTGAACTTGTCAAGGCATAAGTTTAACTTATTTAAACAAGTTGGCTACATTAACAAGTTGTTAATAAGTTAAATTTCCCTAAACTTTTTATTATTTTAATCAAGGATGACTCAAAAGCTATGTAAAAGTAATTTCAGCTTTTCTCTTGTCATGTGAACCTACTCAAAGAGACAAGACACAAGACGATGTCCCCATCATCATGTAATGAAAAGGCTTCCAACTTGGTCACCCACCCAATTTATAAATCATTTTGATAATGCAGATTGATTATATATTCGCTAGCTGATCACCACTACTAGTTGTCTGCTAGATGTTTAATACTACTCTTTTGACAGTAGTCATTGAAAATATAGTACTTCAAACCGATCGGATCGAGTACCCAGTGCATGTGAAACATTTATATGAATGCATAGATAGTACGTTATCTGAATCAACTTGACCAAAAAGCTTTGAAAATATTTCATATATGATGGTGTTTGGCTAAGCTTATAAGCACGTCAAATTAGCTTATAAATACTTTTTCGCTTATCTACGAGTTTGGTAAGTATCAAGTGTTTATAAGTCAAAATCAGTCATAAGCAGTCAATCCCAACTTATAATTTTTCAGCTTATAAGCACTTTTAATTTGACCAAGTATTTTACTATTTTAAACCTAAAGTATTTTGTAATCCTTAGAAATATCATTTCCAAAATTTTAACCCCCGTCTCATTATATATTCGTTATTTGTCATTTTTAATATTAAAATACTTTTAAATTTATATTTTTTTCATAAATAAATTAAAGGATATTTTAGTCATTTTAATAAAAAATGTACTTATCAGCATTTATTTTACCAAACACACCAATTGCTTATTACTAGTTTCAGCACTTTTATCCAAATACGTAACTGCTTGTTTACAAAATCAACTTCAGCACCTGATATTCCTTTTCAGCACTTGATGATTATCAGCCACTTAAGATCAACTAATCCAAACGGACCTTAATTACGAATATCTAATTTTGACAGTTTAAATAGCATATATTAAAGCTGATCCAGTAGCAAATATTACATTAATGCAGCCAAACTTTCTATAACATTAATAGCCTAAGTCTTCTTTAGAACCAATTTTCAAGTGATGTTATGTTATATGTATATGTTTCTATAATAATATCTCACTATAGGAGCCAAAAAGAGTCCGAACAGATAACGTCATTATATAAAAGTATGACGGAATATTTAGAATATTTTCTAATTTGTCCTACTTAATCATCGACGTAAACAAAAATTAAGATTAATTAAGAATTCTCTAATTTGTCATACTTAAAAATAGGAATATTTCATAGACCTTAGCTTCCTCGAGGTTTGACTTTATAACATCAATCTCTTTTCTGTTTGCAATATCACGCCTAAACTTGCACGTCCCACAATTGGGAGTTCTGATATTTCACGCACGTCTTATGGAAAATTCAAACATTACCCTTTATTCTTTAAAAAGAATAGTAGATCAAAAGAAAGGAAGTACACGTAAATGACAATCCAAGAAGCTTCTCAAAGTACTATAACCAAATTACATATTACACTTGAAATACACCAGAAAGTTGAATAATCTTCATATCAACTTATTTGACTAGAGTTCATGATTGCCTGTCTGCATACCAGGTGCTTCATGTTTTCCCGGAACTGTTGATTCTTGTGCAAAACTTTCCGGCCTAAACTTAGCTCCTTCTCTTTTCCATCACTTCCCTGTTATTTAGAAGAAGAATAAATAGATACCTTTTAATCATAAATAGGAAAACCACAACTATATATATCCATTTGTTCCATCTTATATGCTGCTTTTTTAAAAAAAATAAAAATAAAAAATTGGTTCAACAACCAAAAAAACAGAACAATCAACAATATAGACCTTTTTATTTGAAACTTTGCTAACTTTAAGCTTCTCATTTACTGTTAATGACATTTTCTAACTTTAAGCTTCTCATTTACTGTTAATGACATTATCTTACAACCATATTTAAATGGCATATTTAAAACTCAGAAACTCTGAAGGTACTTTTGGTATGTTCGGTCAAATTTTTTAATTTTTTCTCTTTAATTCCATGTCCAGTTAAATACTAGTAGTATGTAAGGAGTTCTAAAAAGTATTGTGTAAAAAAAATTAAAATGAAATGGAAGAATAAAAATAAAAGAAATTAGCAGAGAGCGCTTTCAAAAATTTGAGTTGTGACACTAGATTTTAGATGTACATTCCGTGTTACTAAGTGAATTGCTAAATACATGCATATAATTAACACTGTACACGAACTGACTGAAGAAAATGCATTAATTAATAGTAAAATGAAACGTCGATGGAAAAATGAGTTATCACCTCAGTTTCCAACTTTGCTTTTTCATGCGCATCATTCCCTGGAGGATAATAGTATTTATCAATGATCAATATTACCAGAAATAAATGATGAAATTAAACTTCCCTACAAAATATAGATGTACATGAAAGTACATCATATTATAACTCCACTAGAAACACGCGAATTTCTGACAACGTACACATCAGAAATACGTTACAAATGCCTAATTCTGTCGAAAAGCATTTCGGACAAGTGATTTTTGTCGAAAATTCATGTTTTTCTTGTAGTTGTGTGAAATGAATTGAAAAATAGTATATAGACAGGATGAGGTGATAGTGATACCTATACCAAAAGAGATTATGAAGTTAACCAGACCTCGAAATTTGTTCTTAATAGTATCTTGGTAAGGAGTCGCCATATGGATTTTCTTGGTTTCTTTAAATGGTTCAGATGAGCGCTTTATATACACATCGCTCAGCATTGCCATTTTCTCAAAACTTATATTAATTGTAATTGATAAATATATTGTTACAGTGTAGTCAAACATGAGTGCAATCATTTCAGCGTTTGATATATGTGTCGTGTATGAACCTACTCAAAGAGATAAGAGGATGTCTCCATCAGATAAGCTGCTAGTACCGATACCTTTTAAGGTTTGAGGGAAAAGAAAAAACTTCACGTGGATATTGACCATATTATAAGCCATTTTTTCCTTGATGCGTGTTGATTACTTGCTAGCTGATTGCCACTACTTGTTGTCTAAATGTGTAACATGTGATTAATTAGACTTTTTGTAGAATATTTATCTTAAATAACTTCTTAATGACCATCTTTCTATCCGGTTAATTCCACTGATCTGAATTTTTGTTCTGTAACGCCTATTAAAGAAAAAAAGTTCCATATCACTTCGCTTTCGTATGGATCAAACATATCTTGATGATGGATAAAAGGGTCATATACATGCCTTTAGATCTCTTAATTGTAAATTTACTTTAAGATGAGTAGTGAATAGGCGACAAACTCTCTTACTTTTTTTCTATAATATCTTTTTAAGTTCTTAAAAAGTTGCCTTAAAAATCGTCATACGAGTTACAATGCCGTAATTATCAAGAAAGTCCTAAATTCCTTAAAATAAAATAAAAATAAAAAAGGGAAATCAACTCAAATGGCTATTAATATAGATCTAGAAAAGACTTTCGATAAATTCGAATGATCTTTTATACATCTACAAATGCCTAGTTCACTACCTCTATAATTTTCCTCCTAAAATGATCAAGTTTATTATGATGCCGTGTGCTACCACCTCCTCCATATATATCTATCCTCATCAATGATCGTAAAACAGAAATTTTTTAACCTATTAGAGGAATTCCGCTTGGAGATCCTCTATATCCATATATTATCATCATGTGTCTTGAATTTCTTTCTACAAATATTATTCCAAACTAATTCTGGTCATTGGAAGCCTATTATGCAGTAGTTTGTATTTTAATCCTTTTACATTAACTTTTCTCGCGCCTTCGTGTATGACTGCTAAACTTATTTTATATAGTATTCCAGGTAAGTATAAAATGTAGAACATGAGATCGCAACAGCATTCACATAACTCAGTTGTTTTTCTGCGATAAGGTAAAATTCTGGATATCCACTTTATTCATTTCTACTTAATTAAAATTTAAAATTTTGAATAATTTAATGATATCAATATGAGGGCAGTGTTTCATCTTAGGTAAATAGAATGATTTTGTGAATTGTTAAAAGTTTTTACCTATTAATATGAGTACACGCGCAATGCATTATGATATATTTATAACACAAACTGCAAAAATCTTTATTTCTTACTTAAATTTTGTGTAAATTCTGACATTGTTACATATACTAAAACGGAGGGTATACATATTAATACCCACCCAGTTACGTACCTATATATACTTTATTCAACAGATGCAAATAAACAACATTTGCCACACAGTTAGCTTTATTTAAATTTAATATTGTCATTTCTTCTCAACCCATTTATAACATAGCGCAATATTCATCGATGGAACACTAATTCTGTCATCTGTCAATCTCTAATACTTACAATTAACAAGATAAATATTATAGCACTTATCATATACTAGTAATAAGTTAACATACTAATTAATGGGATTTGATCCAGAATAATGTTGAACAATGCTGACTGTTTTTTTCTTTTTCTTTTTTAAAAATGCCGACTGTTGAGCATATATATAAGACATTAAATCAAACTAAAAAAACCTAGACAACAATGTACTGTATGACTACATATTAAATTGGATTACCCTCACTCATCATTTTCAGAGGGATTCAGTTAAACTTAAACTAGCAATATTAAAGACCCAAAGATCATTGTATATATACTCATATCCTTACAAAGAAAATACTCAATTCAGGTCCATCATTTGCATCTGGGCTCAACATGTACAAAGTTTCTGCATCCTTTGATTTAACCACACGTTCAAAATGTGCCCTCATATACGTCATTTCGCCGTCCGGTCCTTCCACGTCAGACTTTCCCGGCAATACTCCGGCACCCATGGATACCGGCTTGAGAATCTCCATTACATTTAGATCTTCTTCTGTAGCTTCTCTTTTGACACCATAACCACTTTTTTTACCATTACAATACATAGTCCATAGTGGTTCCTCAAGAAGATTTATCTTCTCTTTTTTCTCTCTTTTCTCACATTCTAAAGCAATCCTGACCTAACCAAGGAAGCATATATATGGTGTCATCAGGAAGAGTAGAGTAGAATGAATTATATAGAGACCTTATAAAAAGCATAAGAAAGGTATTTTTTTTTAATTGATAATCGGGTATCTAAAATTTATTGGCTCGACTAATCTAAATTTGTGTCGTATACATAAGGTACACTAAGGGTAAATTAAGGCATTTTCTCCCAGAATTTGAAGTCTGTGACTTCTGATTAAAGGGGAGGGAACAAGAACTAAGACCATGCATTGAAGTGTAAATATGCATCATTTAACAAGAGCGAGCTTCTCTTGTATTATGCTTACCCACCTTCCTTTGGCAAAGAATACATGTAAAAGACTTCAAAGGGACGAAATAGACAACTACAGTCCCTTTATGCAATATATATGATGATGCATGCATATATATTTTTTCTATTTGACTTTATGTGACATTAGTTTTACGTAATTTTTTAATATGTAAATTTTATTTGAAAGTCTATTCCCATATTAAACACAAAAAATTGGGTGTTTTAACCTCGTACCCTCAATTTCTTCATATAAAATGCGGATAGAATATTATCTTGTGAGGCCATAAAATGAAAGAAAATGACGATCGTTACCATGCCGAGATTCATTTCCTTCTGCAAAACATTGGTTTGCAAAGCGAGTTCAACAACCACCGTGGGAAGAGTCCTAGAGTTTTCTTGAATTGAGAGACTAACACGTCCTTTTCGATAACCAAATAATGTTCCTGTAATTCGGGAACCTGGGATTATACGGCTATTACTGTCTGGTAAACGACCACCTGGTAAAGAAGGAAGCTTGCATGCAGGTGTTATAATAGGGAACGATCGAAAAACATTTCGAAAAACTCGAAAAACCCTAGTTCTGCTTTTCTTCTTAGAAGAAGAAGCAGGTTCAACAAGGGATAATTGTGGAGTTGGTGGTGCAGGTGGAGGTTTTTTTGATGATATTGAAGATGATGATGATGATGAACTTGTACTTCTTCTTGGTGTTGATGATTGTGGTTGATGATCTTCCACTGCTGGTTCCATCTTTAGGGCAACCAGCAATGGATGATGAGTGAGAGAAAATTACAGAGAGATTAAGGATGTTGAATTTGCATGCATGCAATGGAGATGGGGATAGGGGTGGGAGGGGGAAGGGGAAGGGGAAGGGGGAGAGGGGGTTGATTGTATTTTGGTTTCTTGGTGTAGGTGTGTTTGGAAAATGATATTCCTATTGTATTTCTTTGGCTTGAGTTTAATTAGTTCCATAGTATTCGGAACCTAAAATTGTGGAACTAACCAAAACCATAATTGCTACTCCTATATACTTTTGATAAAAGAACGTATATAAGACATTTCGTGTTATTATTTGGTTTGTTTGATCAACTGATAAATGGACAAGGCGCATTGTGGCCTCTTCGGAGCAATGTTATTAAAAGGTTTTTGTGCAAATTGTCTTAAGACTAGGCACTCGCAAGACACCCTGCATCTCACAAGGCTTACGTTCTAAGCACCAACATAGCGTCACGAGCTCGCTCAATGGTCAGCATCCAAGACTCATACTAATATATTAGTAATAACATCTACACATATTATGTGCAACTTAAATACTCGTTGTTTTAGTTAGTTAGTACTATAAGTTATTGGTAACGACAACTACTTATAATAATGGAATTGTATTGGGTAAAATTCGACCCGCGGTGATTCGCCTCGGTCATGCAAATCTGAACGACCGAACACGTCCCGACTAAGCAACCGCCAAAGCGATTGAGCGAATCGCCGAGGCCTTGAAACCGAAGGTACGTTGCCGAAGGCGAGCCATGAGCTGAGCTTCGGTAGCGATCGCCTCGGTCAAGCAACAGGGCCAAACCACCAAGGTCGATAACCCTCACCTCGGTGGACTCCCCTCGGTTCAAGCGGCTTTGCAGCCCACTACTTTGCCCCACTAACTCCTCATTCAATGCTTAGATCGTGGGAGACGCATCAACGACTGGTGGAGAACGTGGGCAGGGCCTTCGCACCTATAAATACTAGTTCATTTTGTATTATAGGGATCCAGAAATTTATACTGAAACGCTGCCCAAATTTGTACTCACTACAATATATTGAAATACTGTTATTTTCCAGCTTTTTACGTCTTTTTACGTGTTATTTCAACTTTGATACGAAGAATTGCTTGTATCCGAATCCAAATTCGATTTGTGTACCTAAAACTGATTTAGGCCCATACAAATTGGCGCCGTCTGTGGGGATATAAGCAGTAACGCTTTGTTCCAAAGTTCCAAATCTGTTCTTTGTCGAAAATTTGTGATTCAACGTTATGGCTGATAACAACAACAGCGGTAACAACGATCGGGTTGACGTTCCGGTGAACCAACAGCCCTTCACCCCAATGACAACTGAAGAATTTCAAATGTATGTTGTCACCACACTAAGGGCTCTCCAAAGTAAACAGGATGAGCAGGCCAGCATCAACGCCGAGTTCCGCGCTTCATTGGAAGTGAGAAATAGCGCTGCCCCAAACAGCGCCCAGCCTTCGGCTCCTGGTGGAGGCATCCCGCCCTTCGTTCCTCCGGGCGCGACAACAGGGGGACCTCACAATGGAGCCACGTCTGGGGGCTCGGGGAACAACCCAACTGCATCGCCACACTTCGGGACGTTTCCCACCGTGGCAGAGACAACGTCCTCGGTTGACGTTGAAAGAATGAGTAGAGAAATCGAGGCGCGCATTGAGGCGCGCGTAGAAAAGCGCCTCGAAGGCCTACCGGGGATAAGTAAGGAAGAAGACGATCTTGACATCGAGCAATATAGGGAGCAGCCCTATAAGCCCGAAGCAGCTCCAGCTCCAACTCCCCCGGGCTTCAAACTCACATTCCTTAAAAAGTATGATGGGACGACTGATCCCAAGGAGCACATAAGGGAATACATGTCCATGGTAAAGAGCAAGGACTTAACATCCACACAGCTCGAGTCGATGTTCTTAAAGAAGTTTAGTCAGTCACTAGAAAAAGGAGCTCTTCGGTGGTATTTGTGCTTGCCAGCAGGGTCAATCTCTTCGTTTAAAGAATTATCCAGCGCCTTTGTCAAGGCTCACACCGGGGCGCAAAAGATCCTCCAGAGGAAGGAGGATATATGCGAAGTGAAGCAACGGTCCGGCGAACCACTTAAAGAGTTCCTCGAGCGGTTCCATGCTGAACGCATGGAATTGCCTCGAATGGATGATACCTTGGCCATCATGGCATTTGAAAAGGGTATCAATAGTCGCAATTCGGGTGCTGCAGCTGAATTGCGCAAAGAGTTGCAACAATATCAGGTCCTGACGTGGGAGGATCTACATAGACGAGCTTACTCCAAAATCAGATTGGAGGAGGCAGAGTTTAAGAACCGAGGTTATCATAACCGAGGTGATACCTCAAACCGCGCCGAGGCGCCACGAAATAATTCGAAGGGGAGGTATGAACCTTACACTTCGACGAGGCAACATGTTAGCCAGAGGTTGGGAAACGCCCCCGGTAATTCATACCCAGCCTCTCATATAAGCCAAAGGCTCGGAGGGAAGGTTCAAACCAATATGAACCAAAGAAATCCCTCGAGCTCCGCTTCGGACCCTAGAAAGGATCTTCCTCGGATCCAAGATTATAACTTCAACATATCGACCTCGGAGCTGGTCGACGTTGTCAAGGGGACAGCCGGGGTAAGGGTTCCCAAAGATATGAGGACCCCGGGGGACAAAAGGGATCACAATCTGCATTGTGAGTTTCATGCAGATTATGGTCACAGAACCGAGGACTGCAAAGCCCTACGCCTCGAGGTGGCCCACCTACTAAAGAAGGGAGTCTTGGCTGATTTCCTCACTGATAAAGGGAAAGACAACTTTTTCAAGAACCGAGGTGATGGACAACCGCCTCGAGGTCCACCCCCTGAAAGAGTGGTGAACGTTATCACCGGGGGGGTCAGAAGTGAACGGCGTGGACTTTGCCGCTGCCAAAAAGTTCGCTAAGCTCTCCATCACCATGGAGAAAAGGACCCGAGTTGGAGGCTCGGGCAAAGATATCGTCTTCGACGACGACGACGACTGTGATGGGATGATGTTCCCCCATCACGACGCACTAGTCATCATGTTGAGGATCAATGACTCCGACATCAAGAGAGTCTTGATCGACCCCGGTAGCTCAGTTAACATAATTAGCTACGGGGCCGTTAAGAAGATGTGGTTGAAGGGTGAAGTTGTTCCCAAGTCAACAGTGTTAGCTGGCTTCAACAACTCCACGAAGAAGACATTGGGTGAGATCACACTCAAAACATTCTCCGAGGGGGTTACCAAAGAGACGCTGTTCCAAGTTATGCCCGAGGATCTAGCTTACAATGTGATCCTCGGAAGACCATGGATCCATTCCATGGAGGTTGTCCCTTCCACTCTACATCAAGTGATCAAATTCCCTACACCTTGGGGAATAAGATCGATCAAGGGGGAGCAGTGAGTAGCGAGGGAGTGCTATTCAGTTGCACTAAAGAGTGGAGTCGCCCCGGTTGGGCCAAGACAATAGCAACGACAGGATTCGGGGTCAAACGGGGAGGACGCCCGAGGAGAAGTCGAAAAGATTCCAACCTGTGTTCAAGAGCCTCGGAAGCAAAAGGCCGAGGACTCAACTATTGAAGAGTTGGAATCTTTCACTCTATTGAAAGATTTCCCCGATAGGAAAGTATTTGTCGGCTCGGAATTTGACCCGGAGTCGAAGAAAGCAATCATAGAAGTTTTAAAGTCCAACCACGATTGTTTTGCCTGGTCGCATTCAGACATGATGGGTATCGATCCGGAGATCATGACCCACAAACTGAATGTAGACCCAAAATTTACCCCGGTGAAGCAGAAGAAAAGACCTCACACCGGGGTCAAAAAGAAGGCGATTGAAGACGAGACTGCCAAATTGCAAGAGAATGGCTTCATCAGAGAAGTGAAATATCCCGAGTGGTTGGCCAATGTTGTGGTTGTGCCGAAGAAGAATGGCAAGTGGAGAATGTGCGTAGATTACACTGACCTGAACAAATCTTGCCCCAAAGATTCATACCCACTACCACAAATTGACAGGTTAATAGACTCCACGGCTGGACATAAACTATTAACTTTTCTAGATGCATACTCGGGGTACAACCAAATTCTCATGGACCCGAAGGACGAAGAGAAAACCTCGTTCATCACAGACCGAGGTACCTTCTGTTACAAAGTAATGCCCTTCGGTCTAAAGAACGCCGGGGCGACATACCAAAGGCTGGTGTGTCGCATGTTTAAAGAGTACATCGGGAAGGCTATGGAGGTCTACATAGACGACATGCTCATCAAATCGATCCAAATCGAGGATCATTTGAATCATTTGAGGGAAGCTTTTGCTGTATTGAGACAATACGGTATGAAATTGAACCCTGAGAAGTGCGCCTTCGGCGTAGGATCAGGCAAATTCTTGGGTTTTATTGTCTCCAAACGAGGAATCGAAGCCAACCCAGATAAAATCAGAGCCATTGAAGAAATCCCCGAGGAGTTAACCGGGGTAAAGGAGGTTCAACGCTTAACTGGCCGAGTCGCTGCCTTGAGTCGCTTTATGTTAAGGTCCTCGGAGCGATGCCACAAATTCTTCTCCGTTTTGAGAAAGAACAATCACTTCGAGGGGACACCGGAGTGTAAACAGGTGTTGAAAGATCTGAAGCAATACTTGGCTAACGCACCGTTGCTTGCCAAGCCAAAGGAAGTAGAGACATTGCTAGTATATTTAGCAGTGTCCGAGGTATCAGTCAGTGCGGTGCTGGTTCGAGAGGAAGATGGCAAACAACAGCCCATCTATTATGTAAGCAAGACACTCCTCGATGCTGAAACCAGGTACCCACACTTGGAAAAATTAGCTCTTGCCTTACTAATTACTGCTCGAAAACTACGCCCCTATTTTCAATGCCACCCAATTGCAGTAGTTTCAACCTTCCCCTTGAGAAATATATTGCACAAGCCAGAGTTGTCGGGGAGGTTATCCAAATGGGCGGTTGAATTAAGTGAATATGACATCACTTATCAACTTCGAACTGCCATTAAGTCCCAAGTCTTGGCGGACTTCGTGGCTGATTTTAGCATTGGAATTTTGCCCGAGGCGGAAAAGGAGAACTCCATGGCAAAAGGATCCCCTTCGGGACTGTGGGTACTGCACACCGATGGGGCAAAAAATTCAAAAGGTTCGGGGTTAGGCATTGTATTGAGGGCACCCACCGGGGAGAAGATCAGGCATTCGGTTCGGTTCAAAAAAGTAACCAACAACGAAGCGGAGTATGAAGCGGCTCTAGCAGGCTTGGAGCTAGCTAAAGAGATGGGGGTTGAAAGAATCGAACTAAGGTGTGATTCACAATTGGTGGTCAACCAAATCCTCGGTGATTATACGGCTCGAGAGCCCAGAATGCAGCTATACTTGGACCGAGCACAAAGGATCTTAACACAATTCCAAGAATGGCAGATTAAGCAAGTACCTCGGGAGGAGAACACCGAGGCTGATGCCTTGGCGAATCTTGGTTCGGCAATCGATGAAGCCCACTCGGGGACTGACTCGGTGGTTCGATTGCTGTCAGCACAAATGAGAGAGATGAAATTACAAGTTAATTCCGTGGATAATCGTTGGGATTGGCGAAGAAAATTCATCTCCTACATCGACTCGGGGACTGTCCCCCAAGATAGAAAAGAAGCAAGGAAGCTGAGGACTCAAGCGGCCTCGTATCACTTGATCGAAGGCAACTTATACAAAAGGCTGTATTGCGGCCCGATGGCCAAATGTTTGGGCCCCGACGAGGCAAGGTACGTGATGGCTGAAGTGCACGAAGGCGAATGCGGCAACCACTCAGGGGGAAAATCTCTAGTGCGTAAATTGCTAAGAGCTGGTTATTATTGGCCCACAATAAGCGCCGATGTGAAAGCCTTCGTGCAAAAATGTGATAAATGCCAGCGCCACGGACCAATGATTCACCAACAGGCCGAGTCTCTTCATTCGGTAGTGTCACTGTGGCCCTTCATGAAATGGGGAATGGATGTCGTGGGACCGTTACCCAAAGGAAAAGGTGGTGTTCGCTTCATCTTAGTGTTGACCGATTACTTTACAAAATGGGTGGAAGCGGCAGCTCTCACCGAAGTGAAGCAAAAGCAAGTAATCGACTTCATTAGAAATAATATCATCTATAGGTTCCCTGTCCCAAGAGAAATCGCTTGTGACAATGGCAAACAATTCATGGGGGCAGCCATCACCGATTTCTTCAAAGAATGGGGGATCAAAAGAATCACCTCGACTCCTTATCATCCAAGCGCCAATGGCCAAGCCGAATCTTCGAACAAGATCATAATTGAAAACTTGAAGAAGCGACTCGATGAGAAGAAAGGACCTTGGCCCGAGGAGTTGCCCGGGGTGTTGTGGGCCATGCGAACTACGGAGAAGAACAGCACCAGTGAAACCCCTTTTTCACTAGCATATGGCATGGAGTCTCTCATTCCCGTAGAAGTGGGCGAACCAAGTCTTCGGTATGCTCATACAGCCGAAGACGCTAATCAAGAGGCGATGCGCATCGAGCTAGATTTGCTCGAAGAGAAGAGGGAATTAGCTTTGGTTTGACTTGCAGCCCAAAAAAGACAGATCGAGGCTTACCTCAACAGGAAAGCTAAATTTAGGGACTTCAAGGTTGGAGATTATGTGTTGAAAATGGTGAACCAATCAACAAAGGAGGACAATGGAGGAAAACTTATTGCAAATTGGGAAGGACCCTACAGGGTCAAAGCAATCGTTGGAAAAGGCTCATATCAAATCGAGTCTCTTCAAGGAGAGCCCGAACCTCTGAATTGGAACATCTCCCATCTGAAGCGATACTACTTTTAGCCGAGGTAAATATCTTTTCAACTACTTCTCAATTAAACAGCCCCGAGCCGAATAACGCTCCCATGGCTCTCAAAAGAAATGTACTAACTTGCTCCTCGTCCCATCTTTCTGCTTGACCTTTTCAGGAAGCGAACCGAACCGACTCCAGTGCTCGGATCTTCACCAAGATTCAGAACCAAACACTGGGGGGGAGAGAAGGGTTGATAGCGAGGTCGATATCGAGCCTCCCAACCGAAGCTTATCTATCCGACAACCGGGGACTCACGCCCGAGGATTAGATTTAGTACATTGTAATTAGCCCGATAGCGGCGTATGGTCAATTTATTTGCCTTTCTTGAAAGTTTTTACTTTTTCTACACGAGGTCCGTTTCGACTCGGTTTCATGTATACAGTCTTTTCAGGCTCTTGGATATCAATAAAATGACTTTGTTTCCATTCATATGAAATGACTTTGGTTTCATTCATTTTATCTACACAAATCTTGCACACCGAAGCTGCACAATGCATCGACTCGAGGACGAGACGTCGTCCTAAGTTCGCATCGATTGAATTTAATCAAGACTTGCAAGCATGTTATTTATTTTCAAAGTGTTTGGAATATTTGAAAAGCCAACACACGAAACCCACAAAAGCAAAGACGCAAACAGTCTTTCATTAAAAGCCCAAAGGCTGGAATTATTTACATCAAAAAATGAACCGAAGGTCCAAAAACAGAAACATAAAAGCTCGAAGGCTTACAAAACAACACTATGAAAGATCTACGCCTCGGGAGAATCACCTCCATCCTCGGAGCCCCCCTCGGCATCTTCATCTTCTTCTTCGTCTTCACCACCGCTCGAAGCTTCACTTGATGGAAGCTCATCAATGATTGCTTGGGCCTCCGCTGATTTTACTTCGGCTTTGGCAATCTCTTCATCCAGATCAATCTCCCCGGCGCGACATCGCTTGAGCAGCCTTAGCCGAGACTTGATAATGGCCCACCGCTTGTCCAGTTCGGCCCTTTTTACCTTGAGTGCAGCCCTATCCTTTCGATCAGCGATCTCATCCTTCAGGGCCGCAATCTGAGCATCTTTAGCTGAAAGCTTGGAAGCTTCGCCCTCCAGCTTCTTAATATGAAGCAAATGATCTTTCAACTGCTCATGGTGCTTCTTGACCATGTTCACAGCCTCGGCCTTCGTTCGAGACAATTCACTGTCCAGCCTCGCAACTTCGCTCTCCAGCCTCGAGCGCTCAGCCCGATAATCTTCACCGAGGAGTCTAATTTTGGCCTCAGAATTCGCCTCGGCTTCGCGCATATCAGACTGGGACTTGGCCAATTCAGCCTTCAGCGAAGCTATTTGGGCGTTGAATCTGTCGTTCTGCTGATCCCACAAGTGAGACACGCGCCGAACTTCGGCGGTCCTCGCAGATTCGACCTCGCTGGCTTTTAACGAAAGGATGAAGCTCTGAACAAGGATTGAAGAATCAAGATCAGTAATGAACCGAAGGTAAACATTGGAAATTTTTAGTTCAAATCTGATATAACTTACCCTTAAGGCGTTGGAAGACATTGTGCTATATAGTTGGCCAACAGTGAATTCTTGCACAACCCTGTCCTCGGTTGGCCCCAGCAAAGGCGCGAGGCGTAGCAACTCCTCCGGGCCACACGCCAACAAGTTTGAAGCAACTGGCACCTTGAGTCTCCGATAAGACCCCACCGAAGATGAAATCCTCGCGGGTTCGGAGTGCGCCCTCACCCCGCCGGCACCAGCTCCTTCCTCCATCACAGCAGCGCCAACTTCCCCAACCTTGGCTTTGCCTTTAGCCCTTGCTGTGGCAACCTCTGCTTCAGGCTCCTGACCCTCGAGGTCGACAATATCAACATCCCTGTGAGCCACCACCTCGGCGGCTTCATCATCGGGCTCATCGATCAATCTTCGGCGCCCACTAACTGTTGCCTCGGGTCGAGAAGAAACCACCACCTCGGTTCTTGGAATAACCGAGCGAGAAGGCTTCTTCGAGGGAGCCCTTTTCCTCTTCACACCTACAACAAGGAAAGAAGTCAAAACGAGAAAGACAAACAAAGAGCGACATCTGATAATATCAACCAAGGAGGAACGTTACCTTTGGAAGTCCCCTGATCAGGGGCTCCCTTAGAAGTTTTTGAAGACTTAGAAGCCTTCAACCCCTTGTATTCACCGGCCACCGCAGCCAGATCGTCATCCGACTCGGTATCCTCTCCATCTTTCTTCTTCTTGTCCTCCTTCTTCTTCTTACTCTTTTTAGTATTCATGGCACGATTTGGGAAACCTGACACCGAAGGGAAAAGGAGTCAATCAAAGTCTTAAAAGCAGCGTGCCCATCCAGACACTATAAAAGCTTACCATGCCTCTTGCACTGCCAACCAAACTCGGCAGCCATTTTCATCCAAGTTCTCTCGGGGCGTTTAGGAGCCCCAGTCATCGCTTTGACCCAAGCAGTTAGACCCGCCGGGGGCACGATGTCAACCTTGTTGGTTGAAGAAGAAGCAAAGAAACGAGGTCAATCAAAATAGATAAATTACCATGGAGTAAAATACAGGAAGAAAGACACTTACGTCTATTATTCCACCGTTCGGGGAAATTAGGCTCGGTGGACAAAACCTTCGTCTCCAGCAAAATATACCGCTCACTCCAACCTCGGTCTCCGTGGTCTTCACTCTTGTGGAGGAGGGCAAACTTGCCTCGGTTGTTAAGCGCCACGACCCCAGCCTTATGAAAATAGGGGTAATAAATGGAGATGAGGTGCTGCAAAGTGAAGTCAACCCCTGCCTTCGTGCTCAGCCAGTCCATGCATTGAACGACCCTCCAGACGCCGGGGCTGAGCTGAGCTAGACACAAGTTGTATGCCCGGCAGAAGTCGTCAATGACTCTGTGTACGGGAAGGGAGAAACCGAGGATGAAAGGATATGTGTAAGCAAACGACATCCCCTCGATATAGTGACACACCCTACTTGATGGATCGGGGATGATGACTTTTACCTCGGGCTCGAATTGGCATTCCCTCCGAACCCGCTCGATATGGGCTTGAGTTATGCGAGTCGGGGTGGTATGCACGGGAATGTTCCTATTTTTCCCCTCTTGGTCAGCTGTTTGTGCTTGAAGCTTCAAGTCTTTGCTATTGTCGAAGTGAGAGAGGATGATTTGATGAGGCTCGAGCTCCTGCTCCAAGGGAATTGATGGTCCCGACGATCCCCCCTCGGCAGCGTTACCGCTCTCGGCGTCTCCGCCCTCGGCGCCACCATCTTCGCCATCTCCTCCATCGTCATCACCTCGAAGGAGAGCGTCACTGAAGTTGCTTAGCATGACATCGTCGAGCATGACGTCACCCTCTTCCGCGTCGACCTCCTCCTCCGCCGCCAACTGGCGCATAGCCCTAGCCTTGCGACGTGGCGCATCACCAGCGCCCGATGAAACCTCTCCGCCTTCTACCACCGGCGTGGTGGTGGCGGCGTCGCCGCTAGCGACAGCTACTGCCAAGGAGGGAATCCTTACCCTCTCACCTGAATCGCTGGAGTCTTGCCTTGATATGGTGGTGGACATGATGGCAAATTAAACTCAGGAGTTTTTTAGAAATGGTTTACAAATGGGAAGAAGTGTGGAAGCTTGAGTTTTCTTCTTTTCTCTGAAATTTCTTGCTCACACAGAATGAAAGTGAAGAAAGGGTGGGGCAAGGCGATACTTATAGGTTTGGAAGAAAACCAAGTGGCAAAGATCATCATTGTAACGTTGGAGGAAGCAAAAATTGCGGCGTGACCGTTCTGGCGACCAGTGGTTGAGCGCCACGTGTCCACGGGAAGTGACCTGATGGGACGCGGACCGTTGACAAGTTTTGAAACGCTTGGATAAGATCAAGCCACGTCGTTTTCCCGCTAAATTTCATTCCACTCCTCGGTTGCCTCGGTAGTTAACCGAGGAGTGGGGGGACTATCTGTATTGGGTAAAATTCGACCAGCGGTGATTCGCCCCGGTCATGCAAATCTGAACGACCGAACACGTCCCGACTAAGCAACCGCCGAAGCGATTGAGCGAATCGCCGAGGCCTTGAAATCGAAGGTACGTTGCCGAAGGCGAGCCGTGAGCTGAGCTTCGGTAGCGATCACCTCGGTCAAGCAACAGGGCCAAACCACCGAGGTCGATAACCCTCACCTCGGTGGACTCCCCTCGGTTCAAGCGGCTTTGCAGCCCACTACTTTGCCCCACTAACTCCTCATTCAATGCTTAGATCGTGGGAGACGCATCAATGACTGGTGGAGAACGTGGGCAGGGCCTTCGCACCTATAAATACTAGTTCATTTTGTATTATAGGGATCTAGAAATTTATACTGAAACGGTGCCCAAATTTGTACTCACTACAATATATTGAAATACTGTTATTTTCCAGCTTTTTACGTCTTTTTACGTGTTATTTCAACTTTGATACGAAGAATTGCTTGTATCCGAATCCAAATCCGATTTGTGTACCTAAAACTGATTTAGGCCCATACAGGAATTATACATAATATTCAAAGTTGTTTTCATCATTTTAAAAGTAGTATAATTTCTGTATATTTTCTACCAGCTTGAAAATACTCTAAAAGGGTTGTAGGGCTCTATAAGGCATACCTAAATCAAACGGCATATTTCCAATTAAGTGCTATCACCCATATAGATCCAATGAGCTCTTATGAGTCATGACCCGTCCTCTTTTATGTAGAAAGTCGTGTATTTCCGTATTTTAAAACGTAAAACTACTTTAGAGTAACAAAACACAAAAAGATATTTACTTAGGAAAAGGATTAGGACCACTTGGATACGAACTGAGTGCTAAGATGTCCTATTATGCGAAATTGAAATGAACTAACATACCTTTTCTTATAGAAATTAACTCAAACACGATGGAGCATATTTTTGGAGAAAATAAAACAATATAAGTTAAAACTTTGACAAATTGTATCACCAACAGGATCCGTGGCGCAATGGTAGCGCGTCTGACTCCAGATCAGAAGGTTGCGTGTTCGATTCACGTCGGGTTCAAATCCCCCGATTCATTTCGGATCCATCTTTTTGTCTTTTAAAATTAACCTCATTTACTCATACCGCATTTGTCAATACTTGATATGTTTGAAGACTGATCACTTCGGCAATAATTGTTTGAGCTGAAATAGCAATTTTGTACCGAATTTCATAGAAAAGGCCTAATTTGATACTCCATAAAACATTTTTTTTAATCCTAGATTCAAACCTCAGTACTAAACCTGATATTGTAGTTAAAAATCAATATAAAACCTTGATGTATGTAATATAATTAAAAATGCTTACTCTCAAGAAAATATTGAACTTCGGATTTTTTAAACTTCAAACTTCAGTTATATCTATGAAGTTTCGTTTTTATTTTTCAACTCCATGATTTATTTAAACTATATTATAATATTTTTCTCAGTATTTTCTAGTAGGAGTATTAAGTAAGAATCAAGGCATAAAGAAAAGTTTGTAAGTATACGAAAATAGTAAAGAGAGAAGTCTGTTGGTTAACTTTCATCAAATAATAGCTTAGTACAAAGGTGAAAATTTTAAAACAACCCATTGAAGGGCCACAAACATTTAGCTAGAAATATGTAACTAAAGGCAGCTTTGATCGTCTTGGACCTAATGCTTTTGGTTCTACGCCTTTGCCATGGACTTGAAGAAATTGAAGATCGTCCTGGAATACCTGGTGAGAGCAAAAAGCATTTGCAGAACTGAACGGCCTTTAACTATCCCCTCCCTTAGGTCCCTCGCCTTTTTAGCTAAAGCTGGTCCTGTTGTCCTGGTGCCCGTTGGGGCTAGGAGATCCTGCATGGTTGCTAATGAAGTAAAGATGAAGCGAAATTCGTCACCTCTTTCATAGATCATAAAAGAGCTATGACAGCTAAATGTCTAATAACCTGATTGAGTCATGCTTGAAAACTGCCGCAATCTTTCCTCTGCCAAGCGGACAGCTCGAGTTGAGCTTCTAACTCCTTGTGTTAATCCTTGGCTGGAGAGATCAAGACTACAACATCAGCATCACGTCCGGAGTAATTCCTCAAATTAATAATATGTACTTGAAGAAGTTCATATGTTTTGTACTAACCCAATGTCACTGAGCTCCATAGTTAGGTCACTGATCTCCATACCAGAGAGTCGAACTGCAGCCATAGTGTCAGGAAGCTCCTCTCTGGTAACATCCATTAGCTTCTCAAGTGACTCTGCAGCTCGTCTAATGGCCTAGAGTCAACATTGAACATGAAGTTTATTAAGATATAAAAAAATGCACCACAGGTCCACAGCTGACTTTAAGATTCTTCTTACAAATATATTACACTCTACTCTGTATTCAGACATGAGTCAACAGTTACTTGACCTAGAAGAGAAAAGGTTCATAAAACAGCCTTTAAACTCCCTCCAGAGTTTTACTGCATACAACTTCTTGTCTGCAGAGTTAAGAAAGAAATATTGGACAAAATGTCATGACCAGGATTTGACACATACCAGAAGCGTTGGAATTGCAGAGAGAAACAGCCAGGTGGCAGAAACTGCTGCCTGTCAAGAAAATCACCATATCAGAGAATGCAGTGGTGATGAAAAAAGCATAAATTTATAGTTCTTAGTCAAAAGTATGGAGGGGGAGGAAGCATTTGTTACCGCTCACATTCAACAATAGTGAAATAACTATCAGATTCAATCAGAAAGTTGGGGTTCTAAGTTAAACTTTCAGCAGAAAGAAAATTAAACTTAAGTATCACTACTACATGAATGCAGGTGAACTTGATTGGGCAACCTATCGCCAGTTACGGCTTGATGAATACGTAGACCTCCATTTATGACAGTTGACATAACAGTTATAGTAAAGAAAGTTTTCAAATCAGCATGGAAGGAAAACAGGGAAAAGAAAAAAGAAAGAGTCTTTACTCTTTCTGCTGGGAAGGGGGGAAAAGGGAAAGAAAAGCCAAACATTACTCTTTCTTGATAAATTACTGAGGCAACTTTTGTCAACGAAGATAGTCAACTATGGTCCAAAAAGTTTAGCTTCTGATACAATTGTATTCCAATAAACCAACTCACTTCCATTGCATCCACAACGCTAACTCATGCCAATTGGCTCATGGACCTCATAGGTGGTCTAACTACCTCTGATCCATCCTCTCCAATATCTCTAAGAAGCCTGGAAAGGCAGAGTCTTGCTTCAGTGAGATTGTCCTCAAATACCTGAGGAGTCAGCCACCTGATCGTGCATTCACGATTACAAGTAACTTGATCATTACTCTCACCCCTTTTATGTTTCATCCCATCAATAGTAGAACCAAATGCTTCTGCAGGGAGTGTTGAGCCTGCTCTGTCTCAGTGTACTCATTTATAATTTTCTTCATTTGTTTTTACTCACACCATTCTATTTAGTTTAGGAGACTTAAACCCGATCAAATTCTACTTCATGTAAGGTACAATTAAATGAAGCTACACCATATCCCTACAGCTTAGATCATGAGTTTCACATTCACTAAAGCCAATTCATGGTAGCACCAGTAGAAACTTAGGCAACCAAATCTGCAAATTACAGGCCTACAAGAAACCAACTCAAGTTCCATCACTACAAATACTAATTTTAGACCTATTAATAAATAAAAAATGTCTTAATCTTCCTGTGCACGGATTTCATTTTGATTAGCTAAAGAAGGTGCATCACTACCTCCTTTTATCTTATTAGGCTTTCATGGAGGAAGAAAACAGAAAGAAACGTAAAATGAGCTGGCATTATGCAGATTATGGGTAGGTAATAAATCTAGGATAAAAATTACAGATTTATAAACACTGCACATGCTAATTTAACATAATTTAGATGTTGTATATCAAATTATACATAATGCAGAAAATTGGGGATTAACTTCCCAATTTACTGATCGAAGACAAAGGCCCCTACTAGCTGCATATCTAGTAGCTTTAGAAACCAAAGGATCTATGGATTACCCCATCACAGACGATCCAGTCAGTTTTCCATCGCTAGTGTAACAACTACGTAAGTTAAATTTTTGGCAATTTGACTATGGTGTTTGCTTAGTAGAGCTATTAATCAGTTTCATGATTAATACTCTGTTGTTTCCTGTACTCCTAAATGTATCAGCCCTCCACGGACAGGATATGATATACAAAGGTGATAAAGCAATAATACTTTATAGCAAGCTACCTTAACAGCAAACAACAACAACGACACCTCAATACCATATAGTTGGCATTGGCTATATGAACCTCCCATATCCATTCTACTCTATTTGGATATACAGCTATATTTCATTTCAAAACTCCAAAATTGTTTCTTACAGCAAATTAGTAGTTGTCAAAAGCTAGATTTCATCATAATATGGCCAATTCACACCGGCAATCAGCGTAAGCAACTCTACTCCTTTTATCCGGGATTGACTGATAATGTGAATCTAATGTGGCATGGAAAACTCACACAACCACGGTATATCATAAATGCAAAAGAAAAAGAAAAACCAACAATAATACAACGGAAACCTATGAAACCCTTGATTCATTTCTCTAAAATTTATTCCAGTCAAGTTATCCACAAGTTAATAGAGAAATAGATTGCCACAGAAATACACTCAAAACTACGCCAATGAAACAATCCATGTAAAATAACACTTGAAAGATAACAGTGACATACTAACTACTCTCCAACCCCCCACTCCAAGGCGCATGTGCACACGCAAAAACATAAACATATAGATGGTGCAGATTTTATACTTAAATGTCCGACAAGGATCACATTTTCGACAGAAACAACCTATGAAACTCTTCTTTTCCCCTGTCTATTAGATAACTGAGAAATTTTCGAGGATTAGTGCTGCACGGTCTGGAACTTGGTAGATTATAGGTCCGCCACTTTTCCCTTCTTCACTTATATATCAGGCTTTTGACAACAGCAATGTACGAACCGATAAAGTGCGCACTAGACTAAAGCCATCGGGGCCTTTTTTTCCCTTTTAGTAGAGTATATTACTCTAAATAGCTTGTAAACAATTGGGGGTATATTTCAAACTCAAACACTTTTCTTTTCTTTTTTTTTTTATAGGATTATCATATATTGAAACACACGTGTATCCATAACTCATCATACATCAAGGATGTTCAAACTTCAAATTTAATTACTGTTTTTTCTTTCTTTTGTTCACAATTGCTTACTAAAAAGCATTCATTTCCCTAGATAACAAACTCAAATTTCCACAATTTTTCAATTTTTCCACCAAAGCTCCAATTTTTAGAAAGAGTTTAACTTATATATGCCGCCCAGTGTATGTAAATTTTACACTATCCTATCACATTTACCTATTGCACCAAGTATTTTACCTTATTTTTATGATTACACATTTCATCCTTAGATATAACAAGGGAACCCGCAGCCGCTACCTTTTGGGTGCGCTCTGGGTAAACCCCGCTCCTGATGCAATAACCTGCATTACACATTCCATCTTTTACGGATTAAAGATATCTTTTGGGCGATGTAAGCTATAATTTCCACTGACTCTGTATATAACTTAAACTATTAAGTCACCAAAGGATAAATATATAGGTAAGCATTCACAAAAAGTAGGATTTGCAATCTCGAAAACAAGATAAGTTACCAGCTACAACAGGTAAAACTGTTTTCTTTTACACTGACGGTGTATATATCTTAATAAATAAACACAAAAATGCAAAACGTTCAGGCAGCGTAAATTTTCCTTAGCTGACCTAATAGAGTAAGCATTACTTACACTCAGTGTATATAACTTAAATCATCGCAAACGATAAACATAACTAAATAATGCAAAATGAGAGTAAGAGTAATTACAGAGCAAGCAATGAAATTGAGGATATGAATATGACGATGAGTTAAGTTCCATTGAATCCCCTTCGAAGAAGATCCAACGGTGGAGATCAAATGAGAAGTAATCAACGGTTCAGATGATGAAGTATTTTCCGATTGTATAGAAATTGACGCTAATTGACGTTGAGTTAATCGGATACTTAATCGCCGGTCGCCGGAAACTGAGTTTCCGGTAGAATTGGTGGTGAGCGACGGCGAGGGTAGTTGTAATTTGAGTGTACTCAACATTTGTTAATTATACGGTGGTGTACAGAGTCATGTACAATGTGTGCACGTACGTATAGGATGAGTATTTCAGTATTCACGTTTAGTGCGTGTATTTGTGTGTGTGAAATGGCGATAGAGCCATTTTCGAAGTTTTGAGCTTATGGCTAAAGCGGTAGAGTGTACAGAGAAGGATATTTGTGGTATTTAAGGATAAACACGTGGCACTTTTACACTATATACCTTTTTTTTTTTTTTTTTTTTTTTAATTCATGCTCGTTTTGCAGCCGCACTACTTTAAATTCAAACTAGAAAGCATCACTTGGGGCCATAAATCTTTGTTAAAATGTTTGAATTTGAATACACATTTAAATCTCATATGCATGAATGAGTATATTGTAAGGTGGTGGTACTTGACAGTGGTGTCTGGTAGCGGTGATTGTTGGTAGTGGTAGTGTTGGTTTTCTGATAGTAAGAGTGTGATGGTAGAGATGGTTGGTGGTGGTGACTAACAGTGTTGGCAGGTTGGAGGTAATAGTGGTGGTAGTTGGTGGTAGTAGTAGGTAATGGTGGTGGTGGTTGGTAGTAAAGACACTTGTGTTTGTGGAGATGGTTCGTATTTGTTATTGGTGATGGTGATAGTTGATTGGTACTAATGACGACGGTAATGGTGGTGGTGATGTTTTGATTTTGGAGGTGATTGGTTATAGCAGTGGTGGTTGACAGTTGTCGTTGGTAGAAGGTGATGTTGGCTAACGAGTTGTGGTGGTGAATGCGGCGATGATTGATAAAGACAAAGGTAAATATGATGTGGAAGTAGTTAGTGTGGTGGTGAGTCAGTGGTTGTTAGTGGTAGTAATTGTTATGATGAGAGAGGCGGTTAGTGGTTGTAGTTGGTGGTTGCTAGTTGTGGTGGTGGTGGTGGTGTCAGTCGGTGGTGGTTGTGGTGATTATGATAGTACAGTAATAACTAGTTGTTTTTATATAAGGAGTGGTAATGAAACCTCTTAATGATATTAAAATATTATTGAAGATCTGGATGATTCAGGTTTATTAATAAGACTTAAGAGCCATTAAGTGATTAAATATTGATAAAAATAAATGCACTTAATGCTCCGAGGTCTGAACCATTCAAATACAGACCTCAATTAAGTGCAAATAAATAAGGCTTCTGTGCGCTAAATTGTTTCTTATTAAAGGCGATTTCACCTACCGAGTTCAAACTCAAAAAGAACCGTTACTTACAAGAGAAAATGACAAGAATTATCATTTAAGTATTAGGGTAGGTTCAAAATTGTCCTTTATATTTTCCTATGAGCATGTATAGTCCTTTAAGTATATCAACAGTTGTCACTTTTAGTCTCTGTTAAAATATGAACTAACAGACCAACTTAATATTGACGGGATCACACAGAATATGCGCTTCCAGCTACCTTCAGCCGTACATCTTTGATGTGTGGTATTTTACCTTCATATGTAGTTCTTTATGAGACTTTTATTGTCTTTTAACTATTATTGGTGAACGAATCTTATGTAAATTCTCTTTGTTTCAGGAAATTGGTGATAGTATGAGTTAAGAAGCCAAAGAAAGCTTAAAAGACTCAAGGAACAATAAAAATGAAGTTTTGGACTCAATTTAAGAGACCAGAGAAAAAACAAGGCAAAAGCGATCGGCCCCCGTCGATATTTTGGCTAAATGAATCGGTGGCAGCAGAAAATTCAGCTAATCAGCCGATGGATGCAGAGCCAATTTGGAATCATTTGTTTCAATCGGCTCCGGCACAATAGATTCGGCTGTTTACCTAATCATCTGATGCCAGCCGAAAACACCACGAAGAGCATTTTTGACAACTTATTTTATTTAATTGTAGGATAGTATAAATAGTTCCTTAAGGTCTTTGGACCATTGTCTTTTGCTATTTTCCAAGCTTAGGGAGTAAGAACCCATTTCAAAACACCAAGAGAGCGAAGATTTGGAGCAACCCAATGAGAATTTCTTAATTTTTTTTACTCATTTCTTCATTTTCATGCTTTGTATTGAATATTTGGTGTTGTTGATGTTATTGAGGACATGATTGTATGAATATATATCTTATGACTAGGTTTCCATATTAATGGGTTAATGTTTATCTAGCTCTTATCATATTGGCATAATACATAGATAGCCCCTTCAAGTTGTACCCAATTCTCACATAAACACCTCAACTTACCTAGTGATCAACTAGTCACCTCTAGTCGGCAAAAATGTGTCATATGGACACTAGCACCAAGCAGACCTTCTGCGTGAGTATCACTCATTGTTGACGTGAAATTCTAACAGATTGAAATTCTAACAGATCAGATCGTGCCATGTATAATTATTATTTTTTAAAGTCAACCTATAACTAAACAAGAAAATATAGATACTCCTAAAAGTTCAAATTAAATCAAAACATATTTCCCCAAACTTCATCTTTTTCACTACCCCCCTCCCCTCGCTCGCACTTATTGCCCTTTCCCCTTCCCTTCCTCCATTTTCTTCCTCAATTTTACTCTTCATTTCTACATGGCACTATCTGAAAAGACCATCCTCAAATCCTCTATCTCGTCTCCACTAATAAATCATGTAAATCCACCACTAATTCCTTCATATCCACCACCTAAAAGAACCCAAATTTGGCTCCGGTTTTAGGCCCATCTTGCAATTATTGCCCTTCAAATTCACCTTCTTCATAGAATTGTCATAAGTGAAGTACACAACACACTGATACTTCTTTGTAGTTCTCAACAAGTTGGATTTCTTTGGCAATGTTGGAAACTTCAGCAATTTTCTCATTAATTGGAAGGTAAATTTAATGAATTGAAGGAGTATGTAATAAAACATAAAATTTAAGGATCAAGCTAATCTTAAGATTGAAGACTGGTTACGGTGAAATTAATGCGGCGTCAACGATGGGTTTGATGGCAGAGGAAGGTAGTGAAGTGGGGCTCACTTAAAAAATCAATTTAGTTACTAATTGAGAAGCTATGGTGAAAATCCTCTCGCATATATACTTGATGAAAGATGAATTAAGAATTCTGGTCATGGATAATGGTCGGTCGGGAATAGGACGATGGTTGACGTGTAGTTTTATGTTGACTAAGTTTTTTGTTCTATTTTTTTTATTTGGTAAGAAATAAGTTGGATAAAATAAAACATAATATTTGGAGGCCCATGCGTTCAAATTTGAGGAAAAGTCACGCAGTTTTCCACATCAGACTTAAGTGCTCATATGACACATATCTGCCGACTAGAGGTGTATAGTTGATCACTGGGTAAGTTGAGGTGTTTATGTGGGAATTGGGTACAACTTGAAGAGGCCATCTATGTATTCTGCCTATCATATTTCATATTCAAGTTTAAAGTGTGGCCACACTTGAGCTAAACCCTACTTTGCTTTCATCACCCTAACGAGGTTGAATGTGGGTTTATAAGAACTGACGAGAATTTGGGTTATATTAGCTCACAATCCTACCTCATCTAAAAAAAGTAGTTAAATATGGATATTTCTACTCGGGTCTTTGAACTAGATCATTATGTGCTTCGTTATTGACCCTAACGGGCTTAACTTGGTAGACTCTCTCTATGCCTAATGGTTTTAGAGGGTTAAATGTGTGGTTCGACCATAATACATAAATCCCGTGCCATATTTGAACCTAGGCTCCGAACTTGTCTTCACTTGCTTGTGAGAATGTCATTGATCACCTTTACTTACTTCCCTAGTGTAGTTAGTAGGTGTCTAGTGTAGTTAGTAGGTGTTAGAATTGCCAATCATCAATTTATTACACTCATTTGACTTAGTTCAATTGGTTTAGTTCTTTTACTACCTTAATTGCGTGACATTGTTCCTTGCGGATTCAACTCGGACTCCTAGTTGGGTATTATTATTGTGACGACCGTTCATATCTCAATTTAAAGTGTGTGTTGAGCGTTGTCAATCTTCAATAGCTCAACTCTCTTCTTCAGTCTATTTTTTTCTTCAACAAATCACATGTTCTATCCATCACTAGCTATCCTCCGTGCAACACAAAATTTTAAGATAAGGAATCACTTATTCCTTATCCCATTTTTTTATTCTTGCTCAAGAAAATACATTGCAGTAAAACACATAACTTCCACGTCTCTCTGTCAACCATGTAAAGGGAAAAAACACTTGAATTTTTAGAACTTGGATTTGGAGGAACTTGATGCTATCCTTTTATATGCATACAAATTTAAGACAATGAATGAATCCCATTCCTTCTCAATCCGCTGTGGAGTTTCAAAGAAATCATAATCCTTTAAAAGTAGAGGTGTATGAATACATGAACTATATACCTCTTAAACCTAGCTCATGATTCCAAGGTTATTCAAAAGACATAAAGAATGAAACTTTCTCCTCTTTAATAATTGATATTTTCAAGATTGTAAGATTCTTTTGAAGACTGATATTTATGTTTAATTTTTCAAATAAATTCTGTTCCTTTTTACCCGTGGCAGAATTTCAAGGACATGAAATAGATTTATAAACAGAGTTTAATCTGAGTATATCTCTTTCCCCATCTTTGCACAAACTTAAAAGGAATTGAACGAAAGAATAAGATGGAAAAGCCTAGCTGAGCTGAAGTTTATTTCTTCTCTTTCGTTTCTCATTTTTTCCCCTTTGGATTCTCTCTAACCTAAAATTTTGTAATTTGGAATCTAGTTACTGCAAAGTTGACCAAGCAAGTCCACATTAATGGATTGGTACGCTGTCTTGTGATGTGAAATGGGAAACTCGGCGAGGATACTGCTTTCTTCACAAAAAGAAATAAAAGCCAGTCTTTGCAAATTTCATCTATTCTTGTATATATTAGTTGAAATGCTAGTTTAAATTTTAACGAAGATTGAAATTGACAACTTTTGATATACTTAAAAGGACTATACATACTCCTAGGTAAATATAAAGGACGATTTTGAACCCTACCATAATACTTAAAGATATGTTTTATCATTTTCTCGTACTTACAACTAGTGCAACGTTTATTAGATAAAAAATTTCCATTTTTGGTGTTATTGTTGTGTAAGAATGTCTATTTTTTTTTTTTTAATGATCGCTTCAATTTCTAAATTGATGCGGCTTTGTTTTCACGTTACAGTCCTTCGATTGGTAAAGATGTCCAAGATTTTTGCAGGTTGATAAACTTAACCTAACATTATAATGTCGAGGTTATAATATTAGAATGACACGACCCGGAATCCGATTAGGCCGTGCGAGCACCCGACATCCTTCCCTAGACCCGTCGGGCGAACCCTTATCAATTAAATTAGGAAAATAAATTTAACAGTTCATAAATAAGGACAAGACTTTAAAAAAAACATACAGACATACTGATACCTTTAAGCTGTACAAAAGAAATTACAGTTGACTACCCAACATACTGGGTTTAGGGTTATCCAGACTAGACATCTAAGAATACAAAAGAAGTCAGATACCTCCTGAAGGGAGCAAAATACAACTGAAATAATAAACATAAAAATGGTGGCTATCCAGAATAAAAGTTGGCTCACCCTGACAGCTGAAGTCGTCTTCGCTCCTGAACAACGTGGCGAACTCAATCCTGGAACAAACCTGCCGAAACAAAATAGATAGACAAGAAACAAACAACAAACAAGGGTGAGTCAAAAAGACTCAATAAGTGGGGCAGACTAGCCACCTCAAAGAATAGGATAGCTAGCCAGGGAGAAAAGAAACAGATAAACTAAGTTCCTCTTATTTAAATTATAAAAAGGCAGAGCCAGATAATAACCAGAAACACGTATGGAATCATAAACTCATAAACAACTAGGGACATAAGATAGACATAATATATAGGTTTTTAAATATCCCAAACATATAAACAATTAGAAATACATGTTGTTGCGGCGTGCAACCCGACCCATATATTTATACTGTCGTGGAGTGCAACCCGATCCATATATTTATACCGTTGCGGCGTGCAACCCAAAATACGAGCCAGAAACATATCCACAAATAAGCAATGCACATATAAGCAGAACAGTAGTCATGTACCGCAAGTCTACACGATGATATGAAATGAAATGAGATGAAATGAAATATGATGAAAAGGGTCACATGTGTCTGTCATCCCATCCCGAAGCGGAATACTCCTGCATTCGAAGGGAATCTAATATGATAACCAACTGGAGCGGAATACTCCTGCTCATGGGGCGGAATACTCCTGCACCTAATATAATATAAAGCTGAGGCAGAATACTCCTGCACTCAGTATCTGACATAAGAGTGGAATACTCTTGCACCCAATATGATATAAACCAGAGGCGGAATACTCATGCACTCTCCTGGGGCGGAATACTTCTGCACCCGATATGATATGCAATGTAATGCATATGAATGCAATATAATGCAATAATAACCCCTCACCGGCGCGGGACTCTCATCGATAACCGAGAAGTGGATGCCAACTTACACCCAGAGTATAATGCTCAGATCCTCAATGCAATACCAACAACAGGACATAACATATAATATACAATGTAAATTCAAAGCTAAGGCATAATCAGTACGCCTATCGGCAGCTACACACGTAAGGAACACGTGATAGAAAATCCACGAAGCCATGTGCCTTCAAAGAAATGGATATAAATACTTACCTTATTTCAAAGTGCTACTCAACAACCGCTTTATCCTTGAATTCACTGCCAAACGATCCATCTTATTCAATAAGCTGAAAATATATCAAATTAGGCTAAAGACTTCATTCTTCTCATCTTAGGGCAATCCGGTTAGGAACTTGATACCATATTCGCATACGCAATACGTAGGCCAGGCCTATGTACAGGGTTTAAGGTCACATAGTCAAACCCTAAATAAATTACATTTATATGTTGCCCATAACTCACTGAGTACGAATATATACTACATTCCATTATCAGAGTCTATTTAACCCTTTAAACTATTAATTGAACTTATTAAAATGATGTCTAATATCCCAATTTTTACCGTCAAAATATATTCAAACATACGTAATAAACTCAAATAATATATTAAGATCATTACCTGAATGTTTTGAGGTAAAAATTCTATCTTTCTCCGGCTCTTTTCTCATTTTCTAGCATTTTTCTCTTCCTCCCCGTCATTTCATTTTCTTTCTATTTCATATCGTTCATGCTTCTATTTCTATATACTACAAGCTCGTTCTTAGATAAGCTAAGGACTCACTGCCTTTCTTTCTTTTCTTTTTCCTTTTTCATTTTATTTTATTTTCTTTTATTTTTATATTTTCTTTTCTTAACGAAAAATAAAATGGTACCCTACGATACTCAAAATAATTCCAAATTTCTCAAGTAAGTTATACAAAATATATGTAACATACTCGCTAGGGCGGATCTCAAATCGGACTCCCAAAACTCAATATGCAAATTAAATGAAAAAATATCAAATTATTTAACTTTCGGCATTTTAGCGGAAACTAGCCGAACAACCTCGAAATTCACTTTCGAAAGTTCACAAAAGTCACAAATAATCATACAAACCTAACGGCACTTCCGGATTTCGAATCAGAGCTCATTCGCCAAAACATAACGCGAAAATCTCTTTTTAATATTTATCGATAATAAAAACTGAAATCTTCTTCCGATACGTACCAAACGAGGTCTGATTTAGTTCAAATTTTACATACAGATCCTAATGGACCTTACAAATATTTTAAAATTATCGGCACACCAATCGGAGTCCTAACTTCCGAAACGACTAACCGAGGTCGTTTCATAGAATTACATAATTTTCGGACTATTCATTGTATTGATTCATGAAAGTGAAAAATGGATATGCCATGAATAGTTGTTTAACTTTAAGTGGATATATGCAACTAAATGAATAATAATTCAATTTTTATTATTATTTTATATTGAGATTATTTTTTAATCCCGGTAACTAAACAACCCCTTAAGTTATATATCCCTTTTGTTTCAAAGTGGATTTTGTCTGCCCATCCTAAATCATCTCACAAAATTGATTTACATTTTCAAAAATGGTCATTGAACTAATGTAAATAATCTAAAAAAGTCACTTTCTTTTGATTTGGAACAAAAATATCACTCAATTTATCTAAATTATCTTTAAAAGTCATTCTCCCAAGCTGTGGTTAAAGTTCACCTGAAAATGCTGATGTGACATTTTATTTTAGTTCTTTTTATTAAAGTGGACCTAACAATTATTTTAAATTAAAAAAATCCAACTTATTTATTTATGAGAGACCCACATACTACCCGACCCAAAACCCATCTATTTAAAAGGAAACAATATGTTAAAAAAATTTGTAAGTAAAAATTCTCATTATTTTAGCACAAGACTACTAGAACTGATAAATTACAATATTTAATAAGGCATGAAGGAATATATTCATGTCTTTGTCATATTTTTATATGATTCAAAAGGAAACAACTATTAAAAGCTAAAATAACAAACGAAGCAACAATTAATATGAAACATCGATTACTTCGTACTAATTCAAGAACAAAGTTTTGATAAGCAAGAAATGTTACTGTTAGAACTTTCTTACCATTCCGAATAAGACATGTAATTGGTAAGAAATAATTATTTCTTGCCATCAATTGGAGGAAGACAATTTAATAGAAAAATTATGAAGGAGTATGTATTTTCCCTTCAGAAGAAGATAAAAAATACTATCAAAATTTAGATTGAATTGTAGATTTTATTTTTTGTTGATTATGTAGAAAACTTATTTTAGCATGGTTTGTTGCTCTTTTTTGTTGACAATAAGTGCTCCTAATTAAGTTTGGTTGGACATTTTGACAAGTTTGTTTGTTAGAAAGTTATAACAGTAGGCCTTATTGTTTATAAAAAATTGGTTCTTGAATTAGTACAATCTTTAAGTAATCGATATTTCATATTAATTGTTGCTTCATTTTTTATTTTAGCTTTTAATTATTGTTTAATTTCCCTTTGAATCATATAAAAATATGACAAAGACATAAATATACTTCTTCATCTCTTGTTAAATATTCTAATATGTCAAATCTAGTAGTCTTGTGCTAAAATAATGAGAAGTTTTACTTTAAAAAATTTTTAATAGCTGCCTTTTAAAAAGATGGGTTTTGGGTCGGGTAATATGTACGTTCTCATAAATAAATTAATTGGGGATTTTTTTTTTTTTGAAATTTAAAATAGTTGTTAGGTCCATTTTTAATAAAAAAAAAATTAAAATAAAATGGATGAACTTTAATGCACAACTTGGGAGGATGACTTTTAAAAGTACTTTAAATAAGTTGAGTAATATTTTTATCCCAAACCTAAGTAAAATGATATTTTTAGATCATTTGTATTAATTCAATGACCATTTTAGAAATTAATTCTTCCCTTTTTCTCTTTCTCTGATAATGAGGAAAAAAAAGTCCTAACCACAACAAAACAGAAGACAAAACACTTCTCAATTACTTTAAGAACAAAAATTACCAATAGAAGGTTAGAAAGGTGGATGTACTTAACATGATATAAATAAAAAGATGTTGTGTTGTTTTTTTTTTCTTTACCCCCAACATCTTATTAAAAATATAAGTTGTGGTGTCCTTATTAACTGTACTTTTTAAGAAAAAAAAACATCAAGATCTTCAAGATTTTAGCAGCGATTGGCTTAATCACTAGGAATTTCAAAAAAGGTTGCATTGCACCGAGAACGATGTTGATTAGAATTAATAAGTAAATTGACAAAGCCAAGCATTCTTGTTCTTGTTACTAGAGCCTCCTTAGCTAAGCTCACATGAGAGAGACAAATTCTTCATTTATTTATTTCCTTACTGTTCTCCATCCAATAGGTATGTCGGAAGAGTAACTATTTTTTTTTTTTTTAATTACGTCATATCATTAAACAAGAACATTAAGGTGGGTTACAAAAAGAAGCCATACGTCTATTAAGAGTCTCCGTATGGCCTGAAGTACTAACATAATTAGAAACAACATTGGATGTTAATCCATAAACACAGCCTAATTTAGCTAAATGATTAAAATTTTCTTCCGAAATAGTAGTAGCAAAAGACTTCCCCCCTAGATCATCCATATAGGTTTGGTGCACAAAATTTGGAGGGATAGCATAATGATAAACAGTTTCTTCATTGGACTGCCCAGGAGCTCCTTTGGCTAGAAGATGTGCCACTTTATTGCCCTGACGAAGATTATGCTGGATCGTCGGCATTTGCAATTGCAGCATCATTGACCTGCATTTTTGAACAATAGGATTATAAGCTGGATAGTGGTGTTGCAGTAGGTTAACCACATCAGTAGAGTCAGATTCTACTACTATAGGGGCAATATTTTGGTCAATGGCTAAAGTAATACCATAATGTAGGGCTAGAATTTCTGTATGGGTTGCATTTTGAGCACAGACTTTCTTATGAAACCCCAAAATCCATTGACCTCTACTATTTCTAAAAACTCCTCCAATACTAGCCTGTTTGGTGATATGATTAAAAGCTCCATCTATATTTAGTTTAAAAGATTTCTCACCTGGTGGTTTCCATCCTATAGAGATGTGTCTAATTTCCTTTTTCCTAACTTCTTTTGAGGTTAGGAACAGAAATTCCAACAGACGAGAGTTAACTATTTGATGGGAGATTTTTCTAGACTGGTTATTGATGTTATTAAAATTACGGTTCAACCAGATATTCCATAATGCAAAAGGAAAGTAATCTAACCAGTTATAATATTTCGTAGCCGTATTAAAAGAAAAATGTCTCAAGATATCAATCCATGTAGTAGAGTCATTGATAGTAAAAGTATAAGGAGTAGTAATACAAAACGATTGAGCAATAGGGCATTTAATAAAAATATGAAACATGGTTTCACTATCATTTTTACATATTGGACAATTACCATCAATATTAATACCAATGTTGTTAAGATAACTACGAGTAGGAAGACGGTTATGGTAACACTGCCATAAGAAGAATTTAATTTTATTAATGGTATTGAAGTCCCATATGAAGGAATATAAACACAGCGGAAGCAATTCCAGGATCATGAACTCATATGTAATCTAGACAAACTAGCAGGCTATTAAGTTTTACATAAACATAAAACGGAATACCTCTTGAAGCGTGACTTCAACCTTGAAACAAACTTCAATCACGAGCAAGATCATCTACGGGATCGTCCTCCAGTTCCATGATCTTCTGTCGTGTGCCCGAATAATACCCAGACTAATAATCACTTGGGTGGAACAAGTGTTTCAGAGAGAGAAAACCTATTTAGGGTTTTTCTGTTTTTGTGTTTTTTCTCTTCTTCCTTTTTGGCCAAGAATCCCCTTTATATAGTTTTAAGAGTAAAACCCTTTTCCAAAACTGTATAGGATTCTTTTCCACCAAGAAACCTCTCTCCTAGTCCTAATTGGATTCGGTCACAACAGGGACCACAGAATTAATTAATGAGGCTTCCAATTATGGAATTAATTCTTTTTCTCTAGAATTAATCTTTCCATAATAAATTACAAATTATTTCCACTAGAAATTCGTAATTGCACTCCTCAGTTGAATTTCGAATTCTTCCATCAAATCTTATTTAACTCCCCACGTTAAGATTACAGACACCAATCAATAATATCAAATTACTGACAATTTAATATATTGACTAAATATACATATCCTTTAGAGTTCCGCTTAACTTATTCCATGTGCCGGATACAAAATCCACTGGCCAGATTTACACATAGAAACTTATAAGCTTTCATAAAGGGGTGTCATCAATCTCTATATCGAGACGTGGATTCTATCAACTAGCTATTACTTCGCAAATGCATATTATCATTATCCAACTTATCAGGAATTATTTGACCCAAATATCCTGGACCTCACCTATTGATAAATCAAGACAATGAATAATATACATCACTAATAATAACTATATCAAGATTAAGAGTATAAGTACATCTGATGAGCTAGAGAGTTTATTTTATATAGTCAGTATAAAAATACTTATCTCTACTTGGTCCGTTCAATGCACACAAAGCGCACTAGCACAAGAAGTTGGAATTATACCATTCCCATAATGAAGATAAATTATATATAATCTTGTACTACAATCATACCGATGGCTTTGTCCAATTTCCATCTTAGATTGTGAACATTACTTTATTACTTATAAGAACCGATGATTTAATCTTCCGTGTATAAGCTTGGCTCTACACACTAAATCAACTACTATATAAATAATAGGACACACATGACACAATTGATCTAAATAAATAATAATTCATTATCTTTAGTAAATGAATGACCAATTGTTAAACTAGGAATAATCTAACTAAAACCGCATGGTTATTAGTATATCCCAACAATCTCCCACTTATACTTATAACCATTTCATTGTTATAATACATACTATATCAAACGCATTGTTAATAGTATATATCCCATCAAACTCCCACTTAGACTTTTAACCATGCACCTACAACTTTCACAAGCATTCCTTTTACATGAATAATAAAAGGATCTAGCCAAGTTATTTTCTGATGCAATCATTGTCCAACAGTGCTTTTAGATTACTAATCGGTCGGTCTTAACCTCTGCAGGATCCAGTCATGAAACTATCCCAAGAGTGCTAACCGAACAATTTTCATTCTTTTCTCCCACTACGACAAAGTACTACTACTAAGTCACACTACCATGTTCTTGTGGTGAAACCACACAACAATTAGAGCCTTAAATCTCAATATTCTTCTCTTACCTTTCGGTATAAGAATACGAACAACTTCATCTTGTAGTGTATATTAATGACTTTTCAAAAATTCACTCCCACTACTTTGGAGTAGTGGATTTCCAATCATCTTTTGTCTATTGACATTTCTCCCACTATTTAAATACAATGAAATGCCAATTCCAACATGTCGATTGGATTTCAATTGAACTTTTGGATTTTCAGGTGATCCACTTGTTATTTCTATGTTCAGTCCAGTAAATAAAATTTACTTCTAGGAACATTGTTTATTAAATAGTCATATTCTAGAAATCTGGTACTCATGCTAACAAGTACCTTCTTTTCATTATGACAAGAAAATAAACATCCTTTCGTCTCTTTTGAATAGCCAACAAACATATACACATTCATCCTTGATTCCAACTAATCAGTTTTCCCTTGTAAAAGGTACTAACATAGAAGGACTATATTTAGAATGTAATTTAAAGTTTCTAAGGCATATTCCCAATATGAAAGAGAATAACAAATTTGAACAACTTACATTGATTTAACCATCTCCATAAGAGTCTTATTTCTTCTTTCTACTACACCATTTTGTTATAACGTCCCAGGTGTAGATATAATTCCTTATTCTGATAAGTAATTAGTGAACTTTGCAAAGAGGTATCACCACCATGATCAAATCGCAGTGATATAGTAATATATTTTCCATGACGCATTTCCTTTTCAGTCTTAAACTCCTTGATTTCTCAAAGTATTAAGACTTATAATGCATCAAATAAATATATTCATATTTTGAATAATCATTTATGAATGTCATAGAAATACTCAAAAATACCTCTTGCATGTATGTTCATCAGGCTATACTAATCAGAACGAATTAATTCTAACTTATCACTTGCTTTATTTCCTTTTTAAAAGGGAAGTATCACTTAGTCATATTTTCTTTTAACAAGAATTCATAGGGTTGGTAGTGCCTCCACTTTCAATGAACCTTAAAGATCCATCCATAACCAACCAAAAGTATTCTATTAAAATAAATATGACCTTGATACAAGGGCAACAGATAAGTGTTATTCAATTTCAAAGAATATTTTCTCTTATGGGGCAGATCAATATCGTTAAATTCGGAAGACATATAATAAAAGGACCTTGCAACATGTACCACAAGAGATAAATATTTATTAACCTCAATAACACCAAAGTTATTGGTAAAATAAATTGAATATCCATCTCTTATTAAGCTAGAAACTGGAATCAAATTTCTTTCTAACTTAATATACATATAATGCATCCTTTAAATTAATGTCTTGTCATCACCAAAATAAATCCTAGATTAGTTTTGTGAGAAAATAGCACTTAGGGAATTGAAATAAAGACGTATCTAATTAGTGAGACAAAACAATTTAAATAAATCAACTCAGGTCATGTAACATTGAATAATCAAATTCAAAACACATCACACATATATTTCATGTAGCTTGAATAGCCAAATTCGTTGGGAAAGTAACTACTCATGCACCATATACATGCAAAGTCAGATTTCACTCATTAAATTAAATAATATCAAACTCAGTTGGAGAGTCTACTATCAATTTAATTCAAGTAAATATCAATTATTGAATAGCCCTAGTCTCATTGACTCAACAGCAATTCTCAGTTGGAGAGATATATACAAGTCATCAACAACTAGTGATTAAATACAGTATTCCAACAATATATTTATCCGTTAGGGAGGAAGACCTATTGTCAACACGTAAATATTCATTTATACTAGTATTTAATCATGGATACCATAAGGATTTTTAAGCTAAGTATACTTAACAATAAATTTATCCGTTAGGGAGGAAGACCTATTGTCAACACGTAAACTTATTGTTTATACTAGTATATGATCATGGAGATCATATAAAATAATCCCTATTATCACTGGGTGCCAACCATTAACTTTTCGTAGAAAAATCATTTCCAAAAAATAGAAAAACGCCAAAAACACCATCTTAACAGCCTCAAACTGCCGAAAAATGGCATGGTTCACTGCATAGCAGTGAGTTCTTCTCATTGGGCCGTTTCCGATGAACCTACCAAATTTCAGGTCAATCGGAGTCCGTCAAATTATCTGATCTCCAAAACTATGACCAAATTCAGACAAAAATTGTTTTCACGTTTTTAGGATTTAAAATATATCTGTTGCTTGTTCAAATCATATATCAACAAGTAACCTTTTGATATCCATGAATCAAGATCAAACAACATATTTTAAAATCTGTATTTCATTAAAACAGTGCAACTCTTACGTTTCTAAGAATATAAAATATGAACTACATTCTTATCATATATCAACATATATTAAATAATCATGCATTATTATGTCCCAAATTTAATATAAACCAAAATTGATATATAGAATGACTTTTCATATTTAATTCACGTTTAAATCCAGCACACTACCTAAAATTCCATCCAAACGACCTTCAAAAATGTCAAAAAAAATGACACCACTCATTGCAAAGCAGTGAAAATTTCTTACTGGATCGTTTCCGATGTCTCTTTCGAATTTCAGGTCAATCAGAGATCATGAATTCTTGATCGCAAAGCTATGACCAAATTCGAAAGATAACTTTTTAGGCGTTTTTGTGAATTAATGCAAACACGATGCTCGTTTACATTCTCTTTATAATTATCCCATGAACACAAGGTATACATGTGTTACTTCTTTGACTAAGATACACAAAACCTCATCCTACGTCAAATTGTCCTCTCAATTAATACACATGAGAACCCAAGATATTATTTTCTCCTTTTTGAGTGAAAACCTCAATATCTTATCTCATCAATTAATTTAGTGTTTCTAGTTATCTAGAAATTAATCTCCTTTTCAAGTAGATAAAATTTCACCACTAACATACACTTACCAAGAGACAATTTATACATGGTACATTGAGAAAAATCAATGACTCAAATAAATAGATCACTTTCGCAAATCCTATTTATTAATCATAACTCTCAATTCATTCATTGACATAATTTCACATGTATAAAGCTTTAAGAATTTTCAATCATTCTGAATAAATACTCCACTTTGGAGGTAACCATTTATTCATCATAAACTCCTAATCCATATACAATATCCTCTCACATGTATAATATTTAGAATTTTCAATGACTCTCAATAATATTCCACATAAAATGGTAACCATTTATCAATCATAAATTCTTAATCTCTAAACGATATCATCTCACATGAATAACACAATTAAAAAAATTTCAAAGATTTTAAATAAATAAATCACTTTGATTGCAACTATTTATTTATCACAAAATTCTTAACACATTTATAAAATACTATTAAGAATTTTACCGTGATTCCAAATAAATAAATCAATTTGATTATAACTATTTATTAATCTAAATTCTTAATTCATGTAATACATAACCATGTATAAAACTATTAAGAAATTTCAATGATTCCAAATAAATAAACTACATTAGTAGTAACTCTTTATTAATCATAATTCTTAATTTATACAAAATAATATGCATGAGAGAAAATAATACTGCTCAAGATTATGTGAATTCATATTGTTTATAGTAAAATTTAATCATAGAGAACTCAGGGATTTATCCCTTGCACCATAGGATTATTAAGAGATACGTTTTCTCTTAAAATTAAATTTCAGAGAATAGAAAAACGTCCAAAACACCATCTTAACAACCTCAAACGGCCAAAAACCGACCTTAATCATAGCAAAGCAATGAGTATTTCTCAGAAGATCGTTTCCGATGGACCCACCAAATTTCAAGTCAATCAGAGTCTGAAAATTTTCAACCTCCAAATCTGTGACCAAATCAGTTAGGAAAAATCGTTTTTCATGTTTTAGGAATCAAAGTATTTTTAGTTTACAATCTAATCATGCATCAACATATTATAAACTGATATCCATGAATCAAGATCAACCACATATTTTGAAATTTCAGTTTTCACAAAAATACTGCTTTTTTTAGAAAAACAAACAATACAAGTTCATGTTTTTCAAAAAACTGCATGCATGCAAGTAATTATTTTTATGAAACCCTAGCCATCTAGTTAGACGTGAGTAGGCTCTGATACCAATTGAAGGAATATAAACACAGCGGAAGCAATTCCAGGATCATGAACTCACATGTAATCTAGACCAACTAGCAGGCTATTAAGTTTTACATAAACATAAAACGGAATACCTCTTGAAGCGTGACTTCAACCTTGAAACAAACTTAAATCACGAGCAAGATCATCTACGGGATCGTCCTCCAGTTCCATGATCTTCTGTCGTGTGCCCGAATAATACCCAGACTAATAATCACTTGGGTGGAACAAGTATTTCAGAGAGAGAAAACCTATTTAGGGTTTTTCTGTTTTTGTGTTTTTTCTCTTCTTCCTTTTTGGCCAAGAATCCCCTTTATATAGTTTTAAGAGTAAAACCCTTTTCCAAAACTGTATAGGATTCTTTTCCACCAAGAAACCTCTCTCCTAGTCCTAATTGGATTCGGTCACAACAGGGACCACAGAATTAATTAATGAGGCTTCCAATTATGGAATTAATTCTTTTTCTCTAGAATTAATCTTTCCATAATAAATTACAAATTATTTCCACTAGAAATTCGTAATTGCACTCCTCAGTTGAATTTCGAATTCTTCCATCAAATCTTATTTAACTCCCCACGTTAAGATTACAGACACCAATCAATAATATCAAATTACTGACAATTTAATATATTGACTAAATATACATATCCTTTAGAGTTCCGCTTAACTTATTCCATGTGCCGGATACAAAATCCACTGGCCAGATTTACACATAGAAACTTATAAGCTTTCATAAAGGGGTGTCATCAATCTCTATATCGAGACGTGGATTCTATCAACTAGCTATTACTTCGCAAATGCATATTATCATTATCCAACTTATCAGGAATTATTTGACCCAAATATCCTGGACCTCACCTATTGATAAATCAAGACAATGAATAATATACATCACTAATAATAACTATATCAAGATTAAGAGTATAAGTACATCTGATGAGCTAGAGAGTTTATTTTATATAGTCAGTATAAAAATACTTATCTCTACTTGGTCCGTTCAATGCACACAAAGCGCACTAGCACAAGAAGTTGGAATTATACCATTCCCATAATGAAGATAAATTATATATAATCTTGTACTACAATCATACCGATGGCTTTGTCCAATTTCCATCTTAGATTGTGAACATTACTTTATTACTTATAAGAACCGATGATTTAATCTTCCGTGTATAAGCTTGGCTCTACACACTAAATCAACTACTATATAAATAATAGGACACACATGACACAATTGATCTAAATAAATAATAATTCATTATCTTTAGTAAATGAATGACCAATTGTTAAACTGGGAATAATCTAACTAAAACCGCATGGTTATTAGTATATCCCAACACCATATCCAGCTGAAGTCTTTCGTAGTAGCACTATTCTTATCTAACAAGTTATAAGTTGAGCTTAGCATAAATAAACCATTACTAGTGGCATTCCAAACCGGGTAGTCACTATCATTCTTAATGGAGGAGGATAGGGTCATATCAATTTTCTGTCTAATATCAGTAGGAATCTCGAAGGATAATTTGGAGAAGTCTCTATTACTTTCATGGATGAACGAGGCAACAGAAGCATGTGATTCCTGATAAGTAAGAGGCCCAATAAATTGGCTTCTTAGGGATGTTATATTAGGTAGCCAACTCTGGTACCAAAAATAAGTATGACAACCATTACCTATGATCCAATAGGCGTTGTTATTGCAAAAATCTAGATTCCTAGAAATGTTCTTCCAAATGAATGATGGAGATTTTGGATTATTAGCAAGATATCTTTTTCTAAGGATGGTAGCCCAGAGAGAAGAGTGATTTGTAAGAAATCTCCAGGCTAAGGAAGAGATAATTGCTTGATTTTTGATTTTGGCTCTAACAACTGAGAGGCCCCCTAGACTTTTTGGTTTGGACACCATTCTCCATGAGAGAAGATGGAGCTTTTTATTGTTACTAGTGGTTCCCCAAAGGAAATCTCTCTGGATTTTGTCAATACATTTGAGAGTTTTAGCAGGTAATATATGATATTGCATTATGTGGTTGGGAATAGTATTCAGAGTAGATTGAATGAGAGTGGTTCTACCAGCCAAAGTGAGGAAGTTTAGCTTCCAGTTTGCAAGTTTTGATTGAAGATTGTCTATCAGAAATTAATAATCCGCATGCCTAGGAGATTTACCGAGAATGGGAAAATCAAGATATTTACCAAAGGATCTCTTAATGTTGATATTAAGGAGGGATCCCAGATGGTTTGCTAAGGAAGGAGGTGTATTGTTAGAGAAGAGAATTCTAGATTTTTCATTATCAACTTTTTCTCCTGAAAGCTCACAAAATAAATCTAGCGTTGATTTAATAGCCAGAACAGATTTCTCATTGGCTTTGGACATAAAAGTGAGATCATCCGCAAATAGGAGATGGGAGATTTCTGGTCCTTTAGGGGATAATTTAATAGGATGCCAAAGAGCCAGGTCAACATTGTGATTTATATAAATAGAAAGAAGTTCTAGACTTAGGATGAAAATATAAGGAGACATAGGGTCGCCTTGTCTTATTCCTCGAGTGGGGTTAAAGAACGGGGTTTTCTCCCCATTTATCAAAACAGAGATTGAGGAGGAAGTAATACATGATAAAATTAGATTTGTAATTTTAGGAGGAAATTTAAAAAAGAGTAATATTTTACGAAGGAACGACCACTCGATTCTAGAACTAGGCAAGTCTAGCAAAAATTGATTTGAAAAAAGAAATGGAACGGTTAATATAATTAATACTATAAAGAACCTCCCAAATTAGAAATTTATGGACACCCAAGTTACAAAATGAGATCATTTCCTTTATATCCATTATATCTAATGTACTATGATTACGAATTGTCGATGTAAACTAATTAGTCCTTATATCTCAACTTGAGAATTTACAATTACCAAACTCCTATGAAATTTCATGATTTCAATAATTGTAAGATTTATCTTTTAGCTTTAACTTTATGATGATGCAGCTCTTCTGCTCCTTTTCATCTCTTTAATTTCCTGAGTTTCCCTCCGTTGGTTATATACATTAGGCCGAATTATAGGGAGAAAACATATTCACAACTCGTGTTTGCGGCATTTGTTAGGTAATATGTGTATTTACATGCATGGTTGTCATTTAAATGTAGTCAATTATTATACATTCGCACTTCAATTCTATCATTTGTTTTAATTTAGTATAAACACCAACTATTTTCTCAAAATTATACCATACATGTTACGATATATCCAAACTAAACTTGAGATCTCCATTTTTTGGGTAACTTGCAGCTCGAACCCACACTCGAATCCCTCAACTCCACATTGCCAAAATGTTAAGAAACTGTATCGATCGAATTCCTATTTCGTATTGATCGAAAGTTCAATAAAGAAGATAATTTTATATTTTTTAGGGAGTTGATTGCCTCTATAGTCACTCAACTTTGGGTAATTGGTCACCATGGTCACTTATCTTTGCTTTGTCTTTCTATGGTCACTCAACTTTGGGTAATTGACTATTATGGTCACTTATCTTTGCTTTGTCTTTCTATGGTCACTCAACTTTGCCCAAGTAGCTCCTATGGTCATCCAACACAGAAATCCTAAGTCCGTTAAATTTTGCTGACATGGCAACTACAAAAATATTTTGGCAAGTTACATAAATAGAAAAAAATTAAATTATTTAAGACCAACCCAATTAAAATTAAACCACACCCAAGAGTTTTGCTTGAGGTGCCCATTTTTCCAAAAAATAATTTTTTTTAATCTATCAAGAAAGCCTTCTGGTAATACATTTTCAACGTTAATTTCTTCACCTAATGAAAATCTGAGCACCCAAATGAAGTTCGCCTCACTTAGCTCATTCACTTACAAATGAAACATAAACATACGAAGACTCTTTCTTCTTAACTAGCCATCGAATAATTCTGAAGCTTTCCTCATTCTCTATTGAGTTTTCATTTCATAAAAAAGTGGTCCTATAGATGTGACATTTTTCTTGCTTAGAGTTGAGAGATAATCCACATACCTCCCTTCAATTTCATTACAAATATTGATCAAAATAATATCATGGGATATTGCAAACCCATTGAAAGCAAAATTTGGTCCCAAGAAGTTGTTCATCTTGACACCGAGTTGGAGTTGCTTTGCTGCATAGTCCTTAAGAAATATCTGAGAATGCAAAATCTCTTGAACCAGTTTTGCTAAACAAAAACAGTACTATTACTTAAACAAACTATGAAATACTATATAATAAATAAAAAATTTATGTCACTTCAATAAAAATTTCAGCTTATAGAAAGCGTCAAAAGCTGCTAATTCATTAAAACCAGACACTAACTCATTTGAGTGCTCAGATTTTCACCAGGTGAAGAAATTAACGTTGAAAATGTGTTATCAGAAGGCTTTCTTGATAGATTTAAAGAAAATGAGTTATTTTTTTCAAAAATGGGCACTTCAAACAAGAACTGTTGGGTGAAGTTTAATTTTAATTGGGTTGGTCTTAAATAATTTAATTTTTTTCTATTTATGTAACTTGCCAAAATATTTTTGTAGTTGCCACGTCAGCGAAATTTAACGGACGTTAGGATTTCTGTGTTGGATGACTATAGGAGCTACTTAAGCAAAGTTGAGTGACCATAGAAAGATAAAGCAAAAATAAGTGACCATGGTAGCCAATTACCCAAAGTTGAGTGACCATAGAAAGACAAAGCAAAAATAAGTGACCATGATGACCAATTACCCAAAATTGAGTAAGCATAGAGGCAATCAACTCTTTTTAGGACTATAATGTTGAAATCGAAATATATTCAAATTTTCAAATTGAGAACTCATAAATGTTGAAATCAACACATCTTAATCAATACTTGTAACTCTTATAACTCGAAAAGAATTTTATTCTTCAGGGCGCGGTGCTAATTTATTTTGAACTAGCTCGTGATTTGCCATTGAAACGATATAATTAAGTACTTTAACTGATTGTCGTAGATGATAGGTAGCAAAACTAGTAACTGCAAAACCTCCAATATAACTTGTCAAGGTATGTTACGAAGGAAGAAAAATAAAGAAGGAAGGAATCTTAAAAAGAAGACAGAGCCAAAATTTTTTTTTTTTTATTGAACTAAGGAAGAGACTGTGTGTAGATATAGTCTTCATGCTCAAAAACACCCTCTTCTGCCCTGCCACTGCCTTGTTTACAATCACCACTCTCCTTCCCACATTTAGCTTGAACCTGCATCAACATGCGTTTATGTGTAAGAGTGACAATTAGATCATTTTAGGTAATTACAAGTAAATTTTTATGATAAACATTATTTGGTCGGTAACAGTAAAAATGGGCCTGATATCACAAGTAAAACTACATTTTGATACTTTAGAAAATCTTCATACATTCATTGTACAGATTAAACTTGGATCCAAGAAAAAATCACTTGAGAAAAAATAGAGTTACCACTTTCGAAGGATCCCTAGTAGAGTCCAGAATTAGATCATTAGTGACAACTTCACAATGGGCAAGAACTAAGGAATGTAAGATTAAAACAAGACAAAGAGTAAGGGAGGAGAAACTTGAAGTTTTCATTGTACTACTAGATAGATAAGTGTTCTGAAAGAAGTAAGCTTAAAATGGTGCTTAACTAAATGATGAATGATGATACAGTTGAGCAAAAGGAAGCTAAACTTAATTAATTGAAGGGAAGGTCAATGTTGTGGGAGTCTTATGAACTTTGAACTCTCCTTTTGACCTGTCTCCTGATTCCACAACAACTAGCTCATTCATCAAGAAGATGAGTTGGCTCTCTGATGTTCTGTCACTTGAATATGTTATATAATACTGATGTGCTTCCGCCCTGTATACGTATAGGATTTAAGTATATAGATACTTTAAAAAACAAGGAATAAGCGACACACAAATTCTGTGGCTAAACAGCAAAAATCCCTTGCTTAGCAAGAAATTATCAAACATTCTTATTAGTGACAGATTATTTAGTGATGGATTAATGACAGATTAGGAAAGTAATTGTAACCAATTTCTATTTTTGGTTGTATTAGAATATATTAGGGGTTATTAGTACAATTGTATAGGTGGGGTAGGTTATTTGTGTAAGATGTACATAATTAGGGTAAATTATACAATTAGTTGGGCTAAGCCCATTAGGAGTATACTTGGTGACCACGGTAGGATTTTCTAGTTTTCTTTTGTAAATATAGGACTCATTCATCAATAAGAGCCAAGAGTTTTCACTTAAAACTTTGTTTGGTGTGTCCGTTTTTACATGGTATCAGAGCCACTGTGAAACTCTTCGAGTGAAAAAGTAATGACAGCTCTGATAGGTGGTGCTGGTAGAGGAGGCGTGGTCCAAGGAGTGGGGGTGATGTTGCTGTCGTACGGAAGACCATCTCTCCGTACGACATCACTTCGAATAATAATCATAGGTTGATTATCACACAGGTTTAGTTGATCGATGAGAACTATGAGGAATGGGCACGGTCCATAAGAGCTGCGCTGCGTGCAAGGAAGAAGTTTGGTTTTGTTGATAGATCGATTAAGAAGCCTGGTGAAGATTCGGTCGATCATGAGGATTGGTGGACTATCAATTCTCTTCTGGTGTCACGGATTAGAAATTCTATTGAGCCTACTCTTAGGACCACCATAACGCATATGGAGGTTGCTAAAGATTTTTGGGAGAGCATCCGAGAGCGTTTCTCGGTGGGAGACGGACCTCAGATTCAGGAATTGAAAGCTGCTTTGGCCGGTTGTAAGCAAAAAGGATTGATTGTTGCTGCTTACTACAGGAAATTGGCTATGTTATGGGAAGAACTTGGGAATTATGATAAGTTTCCAACATGTTCGTGTGGAAATTGCACATGTAATCTAACGGTTGCACTGGAGAAGAAGATAGGGTCCATTTATTTCTTATGGGGTTGGATGAAAGTCTTTATGGAACCGTCCGTTCCAATCTCTTGGCTCAGAATCTGTTGCCATCAATGAATCAGGTTTACCAAAAGGTAATTCAAGATGAACGGGTCAAGGGGATGGCACGGACTCAGGAAGAACGGGGGGAGGTGACAGTGTTTGTTGCACAACGGTCACCCCCATCGAAGAAAGGTTATAAGGAGTGTCACTTGTGCGACCGAGGTGGATATCCTCCGGAACGCTGCTTTGAAGTTATTGGCTATCAGGAGGGTTGGGTTCGTTATCCGAGACAAGGTTCTCCGAGTGGTGGACGTGGTAGAGGAAGAGATGAAGGTAACAGAGGTGGTAGAGGTCGTGGACATCAACAGTATGGTTCAAATGTTGGACGAGGATGTAGTGGTAATCGAGCAAATGCTGCTCAAGCTGAGTCCGAAAGTAGAGAGACCGGACACATGACTGTGACCGGACAAACTAACTTGTCAAGAATAACAAGTGATCAGTTGCAGATGTTGTTCGAGATGCTAAACAAGGAGAAGAAAAGCACAAGTGAACCATCGATCGTAAGCAAATTTGACTTCTGTGGATTATTGACACGGGAGCATCGAATTATATGACCGGTCAATTAGGTGTTTTGGAGGATCTACGGACAATTCTACAGTGTCCAGTAGGTCTACCAAAGGAAGCAGTACAATGGCTACGAAAGAAGGATCCATCAGATTTAATGAAGACATGGTTTTCAGAAAGTGTTATATGCTCCTGAAATGACTTGCAATTTGATTTCGGTGTCTCAATTGATTGATCAATTAGGTTGCAATGTAAATTTCACACATGATTTGTGTGTTATGCAGGACCTGGCTACAGGGAAGTTGATTGGAATGGGTGAACAAAAGAACAGACTCTACTACTTTTGGACGGTACCCCTGGTGAAGGCAATGAAGATTGATGTGATGGACTTGTGGCATCAAAGGTTAGGTCATCCTTCAATGCAAGTAACCAAATCTCTTTCAGTACTAGAAGATAGGAGTAGGAAAGGTAGCTTAGAGGAAAAAGCATGTGATGTATGCCTTCAGGCAAAACAAACTAAGAATGTATTTCCTTTAAGTGATAATAAAGCTGCCAAACCTTTTGATTTAATTCATTGTGATTTGTGGGGTCTTTATAGAACTGAATCCTCGTGTTGTGCATCATATTTTTTTACTGTTGTTGATGATCGTTCACGATGTGTATGGGTATTTATGTTAATTGATAGAAAAAAGTCGGATAGAATTTGAAAAGTTTCTTTGCGATAGTAGAAAGACAATTTAATAAACGGGTTAAGTGCATCCGGAGTGATAATGGAACCGAGTTTCTAAGTTTGAAAGGATAATTTCTCGAACAAGGGATATTGTTCCAGACTTCTTGTGTAGGGACACCACAGCAAAACGGCAGAGTCGAACGAAAACATCGATATATCTTGAATGTAGCACATGCGCTACGTTTTCAAGCTAATTTGCCAATTGATTTCTAGGGAGAATGTGTGATGACAGCATGTTATTTAATTAACCGGACGCCCGCTAAGTTGTTGAATGGTAAGACACCTTACGATGTCTTGATGGGAGTGACATCGAATTATGACCATTTGAGAGTGTTCGGTTGCTTATGTTATGTTCGCAAACAAGGACGAACAGGTGAAAAATTTGAGAGTAGAAGTCATCGATGTGTATTCTTGGGATATCCAAACAGGAAGAAAGCGGGAAAAGTATATGGTTTGGAGGCAAAGAAGTTTTTGATATCACGAGATATGGTGTTTTACGAAAAGGAATTTCCGTTTGCATCTAAGGAGGATGAGAAAGAAAAATGGAGTCAAGAAATGGTTCCCGTAACCGTAGTATTGGAAGAAGAAGAGGAGAATGTGCGAGGAAAGGGAGGTGTTGAGAATGATGCTCAAACGACTCCAGGAATCGAAGAAATGGAAATTGTTCCCAATGCTGCTCCCGGACACTTGAAAATGATGTGTTGGTAGAAGAGTTGGGCCGTGGAAAATGGACTAAGAAGGAAAGTGTTTTGTTGAGAGACTTTGTTACTAATACGGTCCAAAAGTTTAGTCACCGGATATCGTCCTGCGTCCGAAAGTCTGATTGGTCGTCCGTTTCTCAACAACCCTTTCGTAAGCCTTATCCTCTAGCACATTATGTCAATTGTGATAATTTTTTTTTGAAGCGTGTGAGTTTTCTTGCAGCTATAACGCAAGGACATGAGCCTACCTCTTATTCGGAGGCGGTAAAAAATGAAAAGTGGAGAACAGCCATGAAGCAAGAGTTGAAGGCATTGGAAGCGAACAAGACTTGGGAGATAGTTCGCTTGCCTCCGGGAAAGAAGGCCCTTGGCTGTCGATGGGTATATAAGATCAAGTATAACTCAGATGGAACTGTTGAAAGGTACAAATCACGGCTTGTGATTTTTGGAAATCATCAAATTGAAGGAGTTGATTACACGGAGACATTTGCACTGGTTTCAAAGATGGTGACTGTCCAAGTTTTGCTAGCCGTGGCTGCAGCTAAAAATTGGGAATTGCATCAGATGGATGCGCACAATACATTTTTGCACGGTGATCTTCATGAAGAAGTGTATATGAAATTGCCTAAGTTGTATCTCTCGAAATATTTTCATATGAAGGATTTAGGCACTTTGAAATATTTTTTGGGGGTTGAAGTGGCAAGGTCTCTGAAAGGGATCTTCTTGTGTCAGAGGAAGTATGCTTTGGATATCATATCGGAAGCAGGCTTGTTGGGGGCAAAACTGGTTGGTACACCAATAGAGCAGAACCATCGTTTGGCGCTTGCGACAGGTCGTTTTTATCAAAGGTCCCGAACGCTTTCGGAGACTGGTTGGAAGATTAATTTACTTGTGTTTTACATGTTCGGATTTGTCCTACAGTGTGCATGAGTTGTCACAATTTATGCAGAGTCCCCGTGTTGAGCATATGGACGCGGCGCTTGGGGTTGTCCGATATTTGAAAGGTTGTTCGGGATAAGGCATTGTACTGAGTTCTGAGTGTGATCTACGATTGTACAGATGGTGTGACTCTGGTTAGGCAGGTTGTCCATTGACACATCGATTATTGACTGGTTGGTTCGTATCTTTAGGGAACTCACCGATATCGTGGCGAATGAAGAAGCAAAAGATTGTGTCAAGGTCTTCAACAGAGGTAGAGTATCGGTCGATGGCAATGACCGTGTGTGAATTGAAGTGGTTGAAAGGGATACTATGGAACCTAGGGATCGAGCACAATTCTCCGATACATTTGAAGTGTGACAGCCAAGCAGCATTACACATCGCTCGGAATCCTGTTTTTCACGAGCGCACTAAACACATCGAAGTCGAGTGTCACTTTGTTCGGAATGAGATTTTCGGAGGGACCATCCGTCCCAGCTATGTGCCTACGACCACACAACTTGCCGATATTTTTACTAAGGCACTGGGACGGGCACAATTCGAGTATTTCCTTAACAAGTTTGGCATAAGAAATCCTCATGCTCCAACTTGAGGGGGTATATGAATATTTTAGGGGTTATTAGCGCAATTGTATAGGTAGTGTAGGATATTTATGTAAGGTGTACATAATTAAGTTAAATTGTACAATTAGTTGGGCTAAGTCCATTAAGAGTATACTTGGTGACCAAGGTAGGATTTTCTAGTTTTCTTGTATAAATATAGGACTCATTCATCAATAAGAGGCAAGAGTTTTCACTTAAACATTGTTTGGTGTGTCCCTTTTTACAAGTTGTAATGACACTCACATTGTCAAAATAATTACATCAATGCATAAATTTAATTTGTAATAACAGGTTACTTGTTATTTCTATTATATCACTAATCAATACTTGTCAGATAAAAGTTACCGAAGTATCTGATACTTAAATTTTTCTTTCACTGTCGTTACACAAGACTTAAATTCACACGTGTATGTGTGTATATGGAACGAGTTTTTCTATTCTCATGTTATAGATATTGGATACATTGAACTAAAATAATTGATGTCTATTGAATACTCCTATACATCCTTGTCCCATATGAACTATTATATGATATAAATGTATTAACTACATTTTCCTGTGAATTTGGCACCCTAAAAATGGGGCGCTGTTCTTAGCCCTGACAAGGACACTTGAAACGAATTAAGTATCTCTAGCTACCTCCATCCCTATTCATGTGATCTTTGATCAATAGTCTCGTAACTTTTTACTATACCTCTATAGCTTTGTTTTATATAGCATGTTATCAACAATCAACACAAAGCTCTGTCATGTCGATTTTCAGAGTTTTTGTTTTGAAAGAACTAAGATGAGTTATGAAGATACCGGGAATGAGCTTCTACAGTAGTGAGCATAAACAGGTTCCTTAATTAGTTTTCTTATTCACTGTACTTCCTTCTGATAAAGAACTTATGTCGTCTCTAGTATTTATATGCCACTGTCTACTAGCACTTCAAATCATTCTTGATAGTATAAAATTTAAGAATTTTAATGTTGATTATTGTATTGGGAAAAAATCGACATGTTCGGATAGAACTTCGGTACAACGAACCGAATACAAACGAGCTGATGCTCCGAAGGAGAATGACCAAAGCAGGCGATCAAATTATCGAAGGCAAGCTTCAATGTCACTACCGAAGGCGAGCCGCGAGCTGAGCTTCGATGACATTCCTCTCAAACGAACAACAAGGTCATGCCACCGAGGTCACATACTTGAACTTCGGTGGAACACCTCGGTTCAAGCGACTTAGCAGCCTACTACTCAGCCCACTAACTCTCCTATTAAATGTCAAGAATGTGGGTTGAAGCACGATCAGTCATGGAGAACATGGGCAAGGGCCCTTTAGCTTATAAATAACACTTCATTTTATATTGTATTGATGGAAAAAAGATATATAGAAACTCTGCCAAAATTTGTACTCACAATGATATATTAAAATCACAGTGTTTTCCTGCATTTACGATTATTCTTGGCATTTTCTTGACTTTGATACGAAGATTTACTTATATTCCTTACCTAAATTCGATTTTTGATCCTAAACTGATTTAGGCCCATACAAATTGGCGCTGTCTGTGGGGATTTAGGCATAACGATTTGTTCCTAAGTTAAACGTCCTTTTTTGCTCTGTCGACGACGATATGGCCGATAACAGCAGAAATCCCATTGATCACCAGTTAACTCCCGATGGACAGACTGGTATTCAATCAGATCCCGCTTCTTCATCTCCAATGACGACCGAAGCCTTTCAAGCTTTTGTCGTTGCTTCGCTAAGAGCTCTTCAAGAGCGACAGGATGAACAGTTAACTCCCGAATTTCAACGTCGAATTTCGCGCCTCGTTAGACGCGAGGAATAGCTCCACTCCAAATGGAGCCCAGCCTGTGGCACCAAGTGGAGGCATCCCGCTCTTCGTTCCTACGGGCGCGATAACAGGGGGACCTCTAAACGGGGCCACATCTGGAGGCTCGGGAACATTACCGAGCACAATGCCGCACTTCGGGACGCTTCCCACCATGACAGAAACTACATCTTCGGTCGATGTTGAGAGGTTGACCAGAGAAATTGAAGCCCGCGTCGAGGCTTGCGTCGAGGTGCGCGTGGAAAAACGCCTCGAGAGCATCCCCTGGGTGGCTAAGACCGAAGACGAGCTTGACATAGACCAATACAGGGAGTTTCTATTCAAGCCCGAAGCAGTGCCAGCTCCAACTCCAAAATATTTCAAGCTCCTCTTTCTAAAGAAGTATGATGGGACCACCGATCCCAAAGAACATGTAACCGAGTTCACGGCGATGGTAAAGAGCAATTACTTAACAGCAATAGAGCTCGAGTCGATGTTTTTGAAAAATTTTGGCGAATCCTTGGAGAAAAGAGCTGTGCGTTGGTACATGCGCTTACCAGCAGGGTCAATTTCCACCTTCAAGGAAATGGTTAATGCCTTCGTAAAGGCCCACACTAGAGCACAAAAGATTCTCCAAAGGAAGGAGGATATTTGCGAGGTCAAGTAACGGCCTGGTGAGCCACTTAAGGACTTCCTTGAACGCTTTCATGCTGAGCGCATAGAGCTATCTCAAATGGATGATACCCTAGCCATCATGGCATTTGAAAAAGGTATCAATGTTCGCAACTCCGACGCTGCCGCTGAGTTGCGAAAAGAGATTCAGCAGTATCAAGTTCTGATGTGGGAAGATCTACACAAACGAGCTTACTCCAAGATAAGGCTGGAGGAAGCTGAGTTTAACAACCGAGGTTATAATTATAAGAACCGAGGCGATTCCTCGCATCGCGCCGAAGCGTCGCGGGGGAATTCGAAGGGGAGGTACGAGCCATATACCCCCACGAGGCAACCTGTCAGCCAAAGGTTGGGAAATATTTTTGGAAACTCGTTTGTGAGCCCATATGTAAGCCCACGGCTCAGAGGAAAGGTTCACCTTAACTCGAACCAGAGAAATTCCTCAGGCCCAGCTGCAGTCTCAAAGAACAAAGAATTACCTCGGATCCCTGACTATAACTTTAATATCTCGACCTCGGAGCTGGTCAACGTAGTCAAGGGAACCGCCAGGGTAAGAATACCCAAAGATATGAGAACTCCAGCAAATAAAAGAGATCAGAATTTGCACTGCGAGTTCCATGTGGATTATGGCCATCGAACCGAGGACTGCAAAGCACTGCGCCTCGAGGTGGCACATTTGCTGAAGAAGGGTGTGTTGGCCGAATTCCTTACTGATAAGGGAAAAGATAACTACACCAAGAACCGAGATGATGGACAGCCACCTCGGGCTTCACCCCCTGAGAGAGTTGTAAATGTTATCACAGGGGGTCAGAAGTGAACGGGGTGAATTTCGCAGAGGCAACGAAGTTCGCCAAGCTGTTAATCACAATGGAAAAGAGGACTCGAGTGGGAGGCTCGGGTAAAGAAATTGTATTCGATGACGACGATTGTGATGGGATAATGTTCCCTCATCACGATGCATTGGTCATCATGTTGAGCATCAATGAATCAGATATCAAGCGAGTCTTGATTGACCCCCGTAGCTCGGTCAACAATATTAGCTACGGGGCCATTAAGAAGACGTGGCTTAAAGGGGAAGTCATCCCCAAGGCAACAATGTTGACTGGCTTCAACAACTCCACGGAGAAGACTTTGGGTGAAATCATACTCAAAACGTTTGCTGAAGGAGTTAGCAAGGAAACACTATTTCAAGTGTCGCCCAAGGACATAGCATACAATGTGATCCTCGGCAGACCATGGATCCATTTCATGGAGGCTATCCCATCCACTCTTCATCAAGTGATCAAGTTCCTACACCTTGGGGAGTTCGATCAATTAAGGGAGAGCAATGAGTAGCAAGAGAATGCTATTCGGTTGCATTGAAAAGTGGAGTCACCCCGACTGGGCCAAAGCAATAGCAACTAATACGACCGAGGTCAAGCGAGGAGGACCTCCGAGGAGAAATTGAAAAGATCTCGGTGTGTATTCAAGAGCCTCGGAAATAAAAGGCCGAGGACTCAACTATTGAGGAGTTGGAATCTTTCACCTTATTGAAAGATTTTCCTGAAAGAAAGGTATTTGTCGGCTCGGAGTTGGACCCAGAGTCGAAGAAAGCAATCATCGAAGTCTTAAAATCCAAAAACAATTGCTTCGCTTGGTCCCATTCGGACATGATTGGCATCGATCCAGAGATCATGACCCACAAGCTGAATGTAGACCCAAAATTCACCCTGGTGAAGCAAAAGAAAAGACCTCACGTCGGGGTTAAAAAGAAAGCAATCGAAGATGAAACCACGAAGCTACAAGAGAATGGCTTCATAAGAGAAGAGAAGTATCCCGAATGACTGGCTAATGTGGTCGTTGTGCCCAAGAAAAATGGCAAGTAGAGGATGTGCGTAGATTACACTGACCTAAACAAGGCTTGCACCAAAGACTCCTACCCGTTGCGACAAATAGACAGGTTAATAGACTCTATGGCTGGACACAAACTATTAACCTTCTTGGATGCTTATTCGGGTTACAACCAGATCCTCATGGATCCGAAGGACGAAAGAAGACCTCGGTCATCACTGACCGAGGTACTTTTTGCTATAACGTGATGCCATTCGGTTTGAAAAATGCTAGGGCGACATACCAGAGACTAGTGTGTCGCATGTTCAAAGAGTATATTGGAAAATCTATGGAAGTCTACATAGATGATATGCTTATCAAGTCAATTCGAATGGAGGATCATTTGAATTATTTGCGGAAATCTTTTGCTGATCTGAGGCAATATGGCATGAAATTGAACCCTGAGAAGTGTGCCTTCGGTGTAGGGTCAAGCAAATTCTTGGGATTCAATGTCTCTGAACGAGGAATCGAAGCCAACCCAGATAAAATCAAGGCTATCGAAGAGATCCCCAAAGAGTTGACCGGGGTGAAGGAAGTTCAGCGCTTAACTGGCCGAATCGCTGCCTTGAGTCGCTTCATCTCAAGGTCTTCGGAGCGATGCCACAAATTCTTCTCTGTTTTGAGGAAAAACAATCACTTAGAGTGGACGTCGGAGTGTAAGGAAGTGCTGAGGGAATTGAAACGCTATCCGGCTAACGCGTCGTTGCTCGCCAAGCCAAAAGATAGTGAAACATTGCTAGTGTACTTGGCGGTATCCGAGATGTCAGTCAGCGGTGTGTTGGTCCGGGAAGAAGATGGCAAGCAACAGCCCATCTATTATGTGAGCAAGACACTCCTCGACGCTGAGACCAGGTATCCTCACTTGGAAAAACTAGCACTTGCTTTAATTATTACTGCTCGGAAACTATGACCTTATTTCCAATGTCACCCAATAGCGGTAGTGTCAACTTTCCCCTTAAGAAGCATATTGCACAAGCCTGAGTTATCGAGGAGGTTATCAAAGTGGGCAGTAGAATTGAGCGAGTATGACATCACTTATCAACCCCGAACAGCCATCAAATCCCAAGTCTTGGCTGACTTCGTAGCAGATTTTAGTGTTGGGATCCTACCCGAAGCCGAGAAGGAGAACTCAATGTCAAAAGGAACGGATTTGGGACTATGGATACTTCACACCGATGGGGCAACTAATTCCAAGGGTTCGAGATTAGGCATAGTGTTAAAAGCGCCCACCGGGGAGAAAATCAGGCACTCCATTCGGTTAAAAAAGGTAACCAATAATGAAGCCAAATATGAAACAGCTTTAGCAGGCTTGGAATTACCTTAGGAAATATGGGTGGAAAGAATTGAGTTGATATGTGACTCACAGCTAGTAATAAACTAATTGCTTTGTGAATACACGGCTCGGGACCCCAAAATGCAGCTATTCTTGGACCGAGCACAGAGGATTTTGGCCCAATTCCACGAATGGAAAATTAGACAAGTGCCTCGAGAGGAGAACACCGAGGCCGATGCCCTAGCAAACTTAAGTTCGGCGGTAGATGAAACGCACTCGGGGACTGATTCAGTAGTTTAGTTGCTCTCCTGCGAAAATGAGAGAGATGAAATTGTAAGTCAATTCGATGGACCACAAGTGGGATTGGCGGAGTAAGTTTATCTCTTACTTCAACTCGAGGACTGTCCCCCAAGATAAGAAAAAATCCAAAAAATTAAGGACCCAAGCGGCTTCATATCATATGATCGAGGGAAGTTTGTATAAGAGATTGTACTGTGGCTCGATGGCCAAATGTTTGGGTCCCGATGAAGCTAGGTATGTGATGGCTGAAATTCACGAAGGCGAGTGTGGCAATCACTCGGGGGGAAAATCTTTGGTGCGCAAAATACTTAGAGTTGGGTACTATTGGCCCATTATCAGCGCAGATGCAAAGGCCTTCTTGCAAAAATATGATAAATGTCAACGCCATGCACGAATGATTCATTAACAAGCCGAACCCTTACATTTGGTCGTGTCACCATGGCCTTTTATGAAATGGGGGATGTATGTTGTTGGTCCCTTGCCGAAGGGAAAAGATGGTGTTCGGTTCATCCTGGTTTTAACTGATTACTTTACAAAATGGGTGGAAGCAGGAACGCTCACCGAGGTCAAACAGAAAGAAGTAATCGATTTTATTAGGAAAAATATCATCTACAGGTTCGGTGTCCCAAGGGAAATCGCTTGCAACAATGGTAAACAATTCATGGGGGCAGCCATCACTGATTTCTATAAATAATGGGGAATCAAAAGAATTGCTTCGACCCCCTATCATCCAAGCGCCAATGGCCAAGCTGAATCTTCACATAGGGTGATAATTGAAAATCTCAAGAAAAGGCTCGATAAGAAGAAAGGTCCTTGGCCCGAGGAGCTGCCAGGTGTGTTGTGGGCATACGGATAACGGAAAAGAATAGCACCGGTGAGACCCCTTTTTCACTTGCTTACATAATGGATTCCCTTATCCCTGTGGAAGTGGGCGAACCAAGTCTTTGGTATGCTCACATCACTGAGGATGCGAATCAGCAGGCCATGCGCATAGGGTTGGACTTGCTCGAGGAGAAGAGAGAGTTGGCTCTGGTTCGACTAGTTGCACAAAAGAGGCAGATCGAGGCATACCTCAATAGAAAGGCCAAACTTAGAGATTTTAAAGTTGGTGACAATGTGCTGAAGGCTACAAACCAATCAATGAAGGAGAAGAACGGGAGAAAACTCGTCGCAAACTGGGAAGGACCTTACAAAGTCAGAGCAATTGTTGGGAAAGGATCTTATCTAATTGAAAATATGTACCCGAACCCTTAAATTAGAATATTTCCAATTTGAAGTGGTACTACTTCTAATTGAGGTAAACATTCCTCGATCATTTTAAATTTACCCACAACCTCGAGCCGAAAAACTCTCCTAGGGCTTTGGTCGAAATGTACTAACTTGCTCCTTGTTTCATTTTGCTTGACCTTTTCAGGAAACGGATAAAACGATTTTCAATGCTTGGATCTTCATCAAGATTCACACCCAAACACTGGGGGAGTAAGAGGCAGGCTGCAACTGAGGCCGATACTAAGCCTCTCAACCGAAGTCTATCTGTTCGATAACCGGGGACTGACACCTAGGGAATAGATTAATACATTGTAATTACGCCCGATAGTTGCATATTGTCAATTTTGTTTTTACGCCCAAGGTCCACCTCGACTTGGCCCTATGTAAAAAGCCGATTACGGCTCGTTGATATTATCAATGAAATAAACTTGATTCAACACCTCTTTGCTTCTACGATCTTACTAACCGAATTTATATGATGAATGCATTGACTCGAGGACGAGACGTCGTTCTAAGTTCGCATCGATTTTATTTAAGTCTTGCAAGCAAATTACTTTAGGTGTTCGGTTCACACAAGAGCTAACACTTTAAGACGAAACGCAACATCATTTCACTAAAAGGCCCGAAGGCTAATTGTTTACATAAAAAATAAAGTTGACCCGAAAGTCAAGATTATATACATCAGGGTTCCATCAAAAGGCACAAGGGCCTAAACAAAAACGAAAAACAAAAGACGAACTACTTGTTCCTAAGGGTTCCCCCCTTCGGCATCTTCACTGCCCTCTTCGACACCTTCGCCCTCCTCATCGCATTCGGATTCACCATCATCCGAGCCCTCACTCAAGGGAAGTTCATCTACAATCTTTTGAGCTTTGGTAGCAGCATCCCTGGCTTTAGCTATCTCCCCTTCGAGCACAATTCCTCCAGCTTGGACTTGCTCGAGTGTGCTAAGCCTAGTCTTAATGACATCCCAAGCTTCCTCGAACTTCGCCCTCATCGCTTTGACTTCGGCCTGCTCATTGAGGTAACCAATTCTTTCTTGGAGTTTTGAGATCTGGCCCCGAAGAGCAGGTACTTGATCTACCTGGCTTTGCAGCCCAGCAAGCTTGGCGTTGTATTCCTCCAGCTTTCCATGATACTTCTCGCCAGCTTCAAGCACTTCGATTTTGGCCTTAAAGAGTTCGGCTTCAAGTCGAGCATTTTCGAGGCTCAGCCTCGAACGCTCATTGGTAAACTCGTTGGTCACAGCCTGAACCCTGGCCTCGACAGATTTCCTAACCCCACACAGGCAAGCTTCAGCTTTAGCCGATGCCTCGTTGGCGCGCTCCAACTCTTCATTCAAAGTAGAAAATTTGGCTTCGAGCTCGGAGGTTCTACCCAAAAATCCCCTCTTTTGCTCTCTCCAAGCAGCGGTCGCCGCCTGAATTTGCTCTGCTTGGTCGCGCTCGAGGTGCATATCTTGTGCAATGCGAGCACTAAGCTCTGAATAAAACCCAAGTGTTAGCATCGGGAGAAAGAGAAAAGTAAATCGTGTGAACAAAAGTTCATGAAAACTTACTCGAAGGGCAGAAGCGGCTGAAACACCCATAAAAATCATAGGGCTGAGATTCCGAAGGGCGTGACCCTCGGTAGACCCAAGCATAGCATCAAGGGCAGTCCTCTTTGGTGGGATCCAGCAGGTTAGCCTCGGGAGCGATTTCCAATGCCCGAGGTGCAGTGTTGGAAGCCTTAGCTGAAGCTCGGGAAGCCTTCGTTTGCTTTAGCCTTGCCCTTCTGCTTTGCAACCTCTTGATCAGATTCCTCCACATTTATCACTTCGGTCGCCCTAAGAACCTCGGTAGCTGGTCCTGGAATCATCTCAGGAGTTGGCTCTGGGGCTACCTCGGGAGCTGCTGGATGAACCTCTTCGTCGCTAGGTTCATCAACAAGACCTCGACGCTTTGCAGCTGGCGCTTCGGAAGCAGGAACAACAGCTTCCTCGACCCGAGGCTTTTTCGCTTTAGTGGCTTTCTTCGACTCGGCCCTCTTCCTTTTGGAGCCCGGGGAAGGGAGAGGAGCAATCTCATAAGTATAAGACGAAGTAAAAGTGGGTTTACACACAAACCGACCTATAAAGATATCACCACCTTTTGAAGATCCTTGGCCAGCCGAGGCTTTATTTTTCCTATCCCCGGCGAGCTTTTTAGCCAAAATCGCCATTTGGTTGACACCCTCGGTGATGTCAATCACCTTCTTTTCTTTCTTTTTCTTCTCTTTCTTGTCCTTCTTCTCTTCCCCTTCCCCTTCCCCTTCCCCATCTCCCATCTCTTCGTTTTCCTCTTCCTCATCCTCTTCGGCATCCTTCATAGCCTGTTGGAGAAACCTAAATGGGAAGAGAAAGAGAACATCGGGATGCAGTAGTTCAAAGCAAGTTTTAAGGAATTATGAGCATAGATATATCACTTACCATGACTCTTGCATATCCATCGGTTCCCTTTCAGAGCGGCTAAAATCATCCACTGCCGACGTGGACGCGTCTCTTGCTTCATGACCTCGGCGACCCTTTAGAGGAAATCCCCCGATGGATTGACTGGAACCTTTCCAGCTGCAAATCATAAATAGGAAAATAAGCACAAGCTATGGTGATCAAAGGCCGAAGGGAAAACGGTAACACTTACGCAGAGCATTCCACGCTTCGGGGAAGACAGGTTCGGTTGACAGCAGCCTCATAGGAATGAGCACATAGTCGTCGTTCCAACCTCGGTCACCGTGGTCTTCGCTCTTACTCAGGATGGCGTAAGATCCCCGAGGTAAGAGGGCTACCACCCCGGCTTTATGAAAATAGGGGTAGTAGAGGGAGATCAAGTGTTGGAAGGTGAAGGGCTACCCAGCTAACTTGCTTAAGCACTCAAAGGCTTGTGCAACCCTCCAGACCTGGGCCCCAATTGAGCCAGACACAGATTGTACGATCTATAAAATATGTCGATTATGGGGTGGACTGGCAGATCGAATCCAATGGTGAAAGGGTACGTGAAAATCGAAGAATACCCCACAACGTGAGTAGAGACAGCTGAGCCCGGGGCTGGAACTCTAATTTCCACCTCGGGGCCCCATCGGCAATTAGCCCGAATAGCTTCAATCACGTTGTTAGCTTGGGTAAGCTTGGAGTTTTGACTGATAATTAAGGAACGGATTCAAAGGACCTGTTTCTTTGAATCACTGCAGCTAAATAGATAACTCATGCAAAATCATTTAAGCTGAGATACTGTTAATTATCCTTAGACTAATATTTATCTTGATAATTATGCAGGTCTAAACGTGATATGAAAAGATTGCATAAATAATGGATAAGGGCTAAAAGATCCGGATGCTTAAAGTGTAGAGTTCAATTAGGACTCAAACTCTTGGGAGCTTTGGAGTTCTAATTACTCAAGACTTCTTGGTTGCTGAAGCTATAAAACGTGGAGCATATCAGCCATTGAAAAATACACAAATACAGAGAGAATCGAGCAAAGCGTAAAAGAGTCATTGTCTTATTTGTGTAATCAGTTAGCTACAGTGGAACTAAGTTAGAACCTGTTCCTTAGATTGAGTCTTGTAAAAGTTCAGTCTTAGTTCAACTGTAGTAGGCATTATCGAGTTGTATCTTTGTAGTTCAAGTCGTGTACTTTTAAAAACTTCACTGATCGTGAAAAGAGGTCACTAAAGGATTAGAGTTAGTCCTAGGTTAGTAAGAAGGTAGTCTTGTAACCAAGTGAGGCTTTTACATAGTGAAGTTGAAATCCTACTTGGAAGAGTAGGTCGTGGTTTTTTTATCCCGAGTTCAAGGGGTTTTTCCACGCTAATATTGGGTGTTCATTTACTTATATTTTGAATTCCGCACATAACATAGTAAAGGAACACATTTTAAGGAACTGGTCCTTAAAACAGTAAAGTAGTGTATCTTGGGAAATAACAATTGGTATCAGAGCGGGTTATCCTTGAAAAGGCTAACACCTAGGATTAGATGAGTACATCACGAGAGAACAGTGAGGGTCAGTCAATGGTTAGAGCACCTTTGTTCAATGGAAAATATTATTCATGGTGGAAGGAGAGGATGCGAGATCATCTTCATGCTGAGGACTATGAATTATGGGACATAGTGATTGAAGGTCCCATAATCCTAATGAAGAAGGATGCCGAGGGAAATGATGTTCCCAAAACCAGAAAAGAATGCAATGCTGAAGACATAAGGTAATGGGAAAAGAATGCAAAAGCTAGGAAGTGGCTTATTGGTGGACTCAGTCTTGACGAGTGCACTAGAATCAGAGGGTATACCACTGCAAAGGAAATTTGGGATGCTCTACAAGTTGCACATGAAGGAACAAGTTAGGTAAAAAGGTCTAGAGGTACACTTCTTTTTGCTGAATATGAAAGTTTTAAAATGAAAGAAGAAGAATCAATCTCTGAAATGTATACTAGATTTAATACCATTGCATCTGAACTTATTTCTTTGGGAAGAGTTTTAACTGTGGAAGATAGAGTAGAAAAGATCCTAACTAGGGTTCTTCCAGATTCTTGGGAGATCAAAGCTTGTGCTATTATTTAACTGTGGAAGATAGAGTAGAAAAGATCCTAACTAGGGTTCTTCCAGATTCTTGGGAGATCAAAGCTTGTGCTATTATAGAATGTAAGGATCTGACCACCTTGTCCTTAGATGAGCTTATAGGAAATTTAAAGACGCATGAACTAAGGAAAAAGGTTAAAAAACATAGGATTACCAGTTAAAACTGAACCTAATCTAGCCTTGACTGTTGCTGATAAGCTTATTGATGATAAGGAACTGGTCCTTATCGCTAAAAGTGTTTAAAAATATTTGATTAAGAAAAAGGAGATTTGTGGACAGGGTAGGTCTTCTAACATGAAACAGGCTGGAGAATGCTTCAAATGTGGAAGCATGGAGCACTACATCAGCAAATGTCCAATCATGGAAGGAGAATGGAGGAAGAGATATATTGAGGAAAGAAAAAAGGCTAGGGAACAGGTCCGTAAGAAAAGTGGAAATCCCAAAGCAATGGTTGCAGGATGGCTAGATAGTAAGGATGAAGTATATGATGATGATCTGGATGAGGATCTTGCTCTAATGGCTCTTGAAGACTCAGATAATGAAGAAGTTGCTGAGGTATTTATTTCTAAACTTAGACAAGATGTGAAAAGCATGCCTAGAGAGAAATTAGTTAAAGCATTTCATACTGTGTTAAATGAGTTTAAATCTCTAAGGGATGGCAACCATCAAGTGCATAATGAAATTGATAGTATAGGAGCAGAATACAAAAGAGCAGTAGTTAAAAATGACTCTCTGAAAAGAAAGATTAGCGTGCTTGAGGAACAGGTCCTCACACTTGAATCAACTGTTCAGGAGTTAGAAAATGTTAAAACAGTTGAAAAAGGTAAATGCATTACTAATTCTCATCAGATCATTGCTGAAGAGAAACTGAAAGTCACAGTTGATGAACTGTGCAAAAAAAATGAGAAGATAAGATCTTTGGAAGAAGACTTGGTTAAAACAAAAATGGAGTTAGGAAAAACTGTAAAATGGAACAAGTCTTCTGAAGCACTAGAATGGTTACAGGAAAATCATAGTAGTAACAGGAAGGGTATTGGATTCATGAAAGCACAGTCTTCATCCAAATGGGATCCAAAGAGTAAGTACCTATCACTTCCTGAAAACTGGCTATGCACTCATTGTTGGAACACTGGCCACTGGAAAGAAAATTGCAAATCTTCAAAAATGGCTGCACAGAGGAACAAGTCCTATAAACCTGTTCAAAATTCTGTAAGAAAGAAAACTGTTCACACAAAGAAACCATTACCATTCTGGGCTAGGAGAGATCTGATTCATCCTTTTTCTAAAGGAAAGGAACCCAAACTAGTTTGGGTTCTTAAAATTAACCCCAAGTTTTCTTTTGCAGGCTAGAGTGAAGGAGAGGAACCACAAATAGTACATGGACAGTGGTTGCTCAAGGCACATGACAGGGCATAAGGAACTGTTCCTTTCACTCTCAGCCTTCTAAGGAGGAAGTGTTTCCTTCGGTAATGGTAAGAAAAGGGAAATTATTGGCATTGGAATGGTAGGTAGGTCTGATTCACACAGTATAGACAATGTGCTTAGTAGATGGGCTGAAGCATTACTTATTGAGTATATCTCAATTGTGTGACAAAGGTAATAATGTTAATTTCTCATCTACTGGATGCACTGTGACTAATCAAACTTCTGGAGAGATTATTTTGCAGGGAATTAGACATGGAAACATCTACAAGGTAGACTTGTTGACACTATCTGATGGAAGCTTGAGTTGCTTAAGTGTGGTGCAAAATAATCCCCTCCTATGGCACAAAAGACTTGGCCATGCCAGTCTTTCACAATTGAACAAACTTGTGTCCAAGGACTTGGTGATAGGTCTTCCTAACATCAAGTTTAAGGATGAAAAAGTATGTGAAGCATGTGCCAGGGGGAAGTAGGTAAAATCCTCCTTCAAACCAAAGAAACAGGTAAGTACCACTAAACCTTCGGAACTGGTCCATATGGATTTATGTGGACCAATGAGAACAATAAGTCGTGAAGGTAAGAAGTATGTTATGGTATTGGTGGATGATTATTCCAGATTTACATGGACTATATTTCTTGCATCTAAAGAAGAAGCATTTAATGTATTTTCAATTTTTGCTAAGAAAGCTCAAAGAACTCTAAATAGTCATATTGTTTCCATTAGGTCAGATCATGGAAGTGAATTTGAAAATCATATGTTTTTTCAATTTTTGTAATGAAAATGGCATTAATCACAATTTCTCTTCACCTAGAACTCCACAACAAAATGGTGTAGTGGAAAGGAAAAATAGGACTCTAGAGGAAATGGCAAGGACTATGCTAATATCTGAAAATCTTCCACAAAACTTTTGGGCTGAGGCTATTAATACTGCATGCTACATAATAAATAGATGTATGACAAAACCATTAATAGAAAAGACTCCATATGAGCTGCTTAAGGGAAGAAAACCAAATATCTTTCATCTTAAGGCTTTTGGTTGCAAATGTTTTATACACAATAATGGGAAAGATGCCTTAGGAAAATTTGACCCTAGAAGTGATGAGGGGATCTTAGTTGGTTATTCTTCAAATAGTAAATCTTATAGAGTTTTTAACAAGAAAACACTAAAAATTGAAGAAAGCATGCATGTTAAATTTAATGAAACTGACAGTCTCACTCAAGAACAGGTACAAGAGGATGAAGAGATTGGAATGCTGAAACATAATGAACTTGATCCACCAATGCAGACTCTGGATGTGAGAAGTGAACTGCAAGGAACTGTTCCTCAGGACAGAACTGAGAAGAGTGGCAGAGAAACAGGGGGAACAAATGTTGGTTCCACCTCACAAATTGGAAGTGCTACTCCCTCAGGATCTGTTCCTCAGCAAGGAACTTCTGACAATGGATTGACACTCAAGCCTTACAAGTATCAAGGGTCACATCCTGTGGATCAAATAATCTCAGATAAGACTGCTGGGATACAAACTAGATCAGCAGTCAAAAATCACAATATGTGTGCCTTTAGTGCGTTCATATCTCTTGTTGAACCGAAAAATGTGAAAGAAGCACTGAAGGATGCAGATTGGATCAATGCTATGCAGGAGGAATTGAATCAATTTCAAAAAAGTCAAGTTTGGCATCTGGAACCCAAGCCAAGGAACAGGTCTATAATAGGAACCAAAATGGGTTTTCAGAAACAAATTCGATGAGGATTGCATGGTAACAAGAAATAAGGCCAGGTTAGTTGTTCAGGGGTATAGTCAAGAGGAGGGCATCGACTATGATGAGACTTTTACCCCAGTTGCAAGATTGGAAGCAATAAGACTTCTCATAGCCTTTGCTACATACATGGAATTTACTCTACATCAAATGGATGTTAAGAGTGCATTTCTGAATGGTTACTTGAAAGAAGAAGTGTATGTTAAGAAAACTCCAGACTTTGAAAATGAACAGTTCCCTAAACATATGTACAAGTTGGAGAAGGCCTTGTATGGACTTAAGCAGGCACCAAGAGCATGGTATGAAAGGCTATCTAAATTTCTACTTCAGCATGGATACAAGAGAGGTAAAATTGATAGCACATTATTTTTGAAAGAAAAAGGTAAGCATCTCTTAATTGTTCAAATTTATGTAGATGATATCTATGGTGCTACTTGTGAAAATTTAAGTAAGGAATTTGCAAACTTGATGGGATGTGAGTTTGAGATGAGTATGATGGGTGAACTCAATTTCTTTTTGGGTTTACAAATTAAGCAAACCTCAAATGGAACTATGATCCATCAAAAAAAAATATGTTAAGGAATTACTTAAAAGATTTGATATGGATAATGCTAAGGAAATTGACACACCTATCTATGACACGACCCGGAATCCGGTTAGGCCGTGCGGGCACCCGAAATCCTCCCGTTGACCCATCGGGCAAACCCTTACCAATTAAATCAGGAAAATAAATATAACAATTTACAAATAAGGACAAGACTTAAAAAAAATAGACATACTGATACCTCTAAGTTGTAAAAAAGAAATTACAGCTGACTACCCAACATGATAGGTTTAGGGCTATCCAGACTAGACATCTAAGAGTACAAAGAAGACAGATACCTCCTGAGGGGAGACAAATGCATCTGAAATGATAACCAATAAACTGGTGGCCATCCGGAATAAAAGCTAGCTCACCCTGACAGCTGAAGTCGTCTTCTCTCCTTCACAACGTGGCAAACTCAATTGAACCTGCCGAAACGAAATAGATAGACAAGAAACAAACAACAAACAAGGGTGAATCAAAAGGACTCAATAAGTGGGGCAGACTAGCCACCTCAAGGAATAGGATAGCTAGCCAGGGAGAAGAAACATACAAACCAAATTCCTCTTATTTAAATTATGAAAAGGCAGAGCCAGATAATAACTAGAAGCACGTATGGAATCACAAACTCATTAACAACCAGTAACGTAAAATAGCCAGAACATGTAGGTATCCCGAACATATCAACAATCAGAAATACATCCTGTTGCGGCGTGCAACCCGATCCATATAATTATCCCGTTGCGGCGTGCAACCCAATCCATATATTCATACCGTCGCGACGTGCAAACCTACCCATATATTTATACCGTCACGGCGTGCAACCCGATCCATATATTTATACCGTTGCGGCGTGCAACTCGATCCATATATTTATACCGTTGCGGCGTGACTCTCGATCCATATATTCATCCTGTTGCAGCTTACAACTCGATCCCCGCAACCCAGAATACGAGCCAGAAATATATAGGTAAACTGAGATATGTCCACGACATAGTGTACAAACCGCATACATAAAACACAACACAATACCCACAATAGTGAGTATGCGGTGCAATGAGATGGGATGAATGCGGTACAATGCAATGCAGTCACATATGCCTGATACCTATCTCCGGCGTGATACTCTCATCGTCTACCAGGAGATATATGCAAATATGACCCTTCACCGTCTCGAGACTCTCATCGATTACCGGGAAGTATATGCAATAATGACCCTTCACCGGTGCAGGACTCTCATCGTCAACCGGGAAGTATATGCAATAATGACCCTTCACCGGCTCGGGACTATCATCGATTATCGGGAAGTATATGCAATGATGATCCTTCACCAACTCGGGACTCTCATCGATTACCGGGAAGTATATGCAATAATGACACTTCACCAGTGCAGGACTCTAATCGTCAACCGGGAAGTATATGCAATAATGACCCTTCACCGGATCGGGACTCTCATCGATTATCGGGAAGTATATGCAATAATGACCCTTCACCAGTGCGGGACACTTATCGTCAATCGGGAAGTATATGCAATGGTGACCCTTCAGCGGCTCGGGACTCACATCGATTACCGGGAAGTGTATGCAATAATGACCCTGTACCGGTGCGGAACTCTCATCGTCAACCGGGAAGTATATGCAATGATGACCCTTCACCGGTGCGGGACTCTCATCGCCAACCGGGAAGAATATACAATGCTCAGAACCAGAGTGCAATGCTCATATGCTCAATGCAATACCAACTACAGGGCAAAACATATAATATACAATATAAATTCAAAGCTAAGGCGTAATAAGTACGCCTATCGCCAGCTACACACGTAAGGAACACGTGGTAGAAAATACACGAGGCCAGGTGCCTCCAAAGAAATGGATATAAACACTTACCTCTTCCAAAAGTTGGGATTGCTAATCAACATCCGCTTTACCCTTTGGTTTCATTGCCAAACGATCCCACTCTATTCAATAAGCAGAAAAATATATCAAATTAGGCTAAAGGCTTCATTCCTCACATCTTAGGGCAATCCAGGTAGGAATCTGATACCCTATTTGCATACGCAATCCGCAGGCCAAGCCTATGTACAGGGTTTTAGGTCACATGACCAAACCCCAAATAAATTACATTTATATGTTGCCCATAACTCCCTGAGTACGAACATATATTCAATCCCATTATCAGGGTCCATTTGACCCTTTAAACTATTAATTGAACTTATTAGGACGATATCTAATATCTCAATTTCTACCGTCAAATATATTCGAACATACGTAATGAACTCAAATAATATATTAGGATCATTACCTGAATGTTTCGGGGTAAAAATTCTACTATTTTCCCGGGTGTTTTCTCATTTTCTGGCATTTTTTCTGAAAATTTTCTCTGTTTTTCCTTCTTTAATTTTCGTTCTATATCTCTCTGTTTTCTTCTGTTCAATTGAAAGGCTAAGGACCTAAGGTCCACCTCCATTCATTTTAACTTTTTGTCTTTTTCCTTTTTTTTTTGTTTTCTTTTATTTTATTTTCTTTTCTTAATGAAAATTAAAATGGTGTCCTACGATATTCGAAATAATTTTAACTTTTGCATACAAGTTATACAAAATATATGTAACATACTCGCGAAGGCGGATCTCAAATCAGACTCCCGAAACTCAAGATGCGAATTTAAATGAAAAGAAGTCAAATTATTTAACTTTCGGCATTTTAGCGGAAACTAGCCGAACAACATTGAAATTCACTTTCGAAAGTTTACAAAAATAAAAACTAATCATACCAACCTAACGGTGCTTTCGGATTTCGAATCGGAGCTCGTTCACCAAAACCGAGCTCGAAAATCTCTTTTTAATATTTATCGACAATAAAAACTGAAACTTTCTAACGATACGTAACAAACGAGGTGTGATTTAGCTCAAATTTAACAGACAGGTCCTAATGGACATTACGAATATTTTAAAATTATCAGCACGCCAATCGGAGTCCTAACTTTCGAAACAACTAACCGAAGTCGTTTCATTCTCCTCCACTTAAACTCTCGTTCGTCCTCGAACGAGCCTAAGTTTAAAGAAAATTCCGCACATATAACAAAAGAACTTTTACGACCTTCATAAGCTACTCCACGGACATTATCTCATGATTGCAGAATCAGAATTATAACACGAACACCAAACTCTTGGAATAAAACATATTTGGATAATATGATAACACCATTGCCCGGATTATTCTGACTAAGACGATCCTTCCTCAATCAAGAGAAGAGAGTTCTACATTTTCGAAACAAAGATACACGAAACTTTGGATGGATAACATGATACAACCGATAATCACCTCTTCGATGTACCTTTCGATATAGAATAGGTCGATGGAACTAAGAATTAGCTTACGCTCTCACAACGCCTTAGAGATTTAATATTTATATTCATTATGGAGGAAGATTCCTCCACTTAGAGCTTCAGCTCATACAGCTAAGTTGAATAAAAATAGTCATCCTCGCACAACCTGCTGGATTAAGAAAGACTTAGATAAATAGAGAACGCGGGTCAGACCTGAGCTACCAAATTACTCTCTCGAGTTGCCAAACAGCTGCAACTCTCGAGTTCACAACTCCATCCATTTTCTATAAGCACCACCTCCTGATGGATCAAATCAAAGGCCAAATGACGCCTCTCATTACCGTTAGTAGCCTTGAGAAATAACAATGTACTTACCCGGCCACCTTGACACGCACTGTGGCTCAACACAGGGAACATCACAAGAGTCTACTGACTGCCTAAGCTCACCAGTACCGAACAAAGAAGAGATGGAAATGGACCGAGGATAGAAATTATTAGAGCTTTAGGAATCTCATCTTCTTGTTTTCTTGGCTACCGAAGCTAGACTACTTACAAGTCAGGCTAACCAAAGAATCATAATTGAAGAAATAGACATTAAATGAGTTTTATGGAACAACATCCATGCCAATTTAACCTCCCAATAAGAAGGAAACTCCGATAATTTACCAGAAATCCTTTATAACCGAGACAAGCTCATATAATAACATGACTCTACTGGCGTCTCAAACCAAAAGGAGACACATAGATCGAGTATTACTTACTAATCACTTTAGACCGGAAGAAATAATAACATTTTCTGATGGTGATGAATTAGGATCCCATTATACTACCAACATTGAATTTCGAGGAGAGTGGTAAACTGAATTGACATAATAACGGAAAGTGGCGTAACAAGATGCCAAGCAAACAATACCGACACTCACTCCCAAATCTCTCACATTTAAACTAGATAAACTAGTAGGGTCATCATAAATGCCAGGAATAAATCATATCAGAAGCTCACCCCTCCACCGGAACCGATACTTAATAAAAACGACATCCTAGGAAACCATCGAAACATGATAAGACACACCATTTCCAGATCGATCAAAAGAATCAAATCTTACTCACATTTAAGAGAAGAAGAAATCTCAGGGTCTACTATATCGGATACCTCAGCACAGGGGCGGATCCAGGATTTGATGAATGCGGGTGCCATTTTTTGTATCTATATTTAGCCACAAAGACCAAATAAGAAAAACGGATCGGATCGCGGAGATTTTTGTCACTTCGGCTAGACTCATTAAGCCTTTTTTCCCTCAATATTAGGTTTCATTTTAGTTATTTTCTTGCACTAAAATTCTATATATTATGGAAGAACATTTTGTGTGTGTGTATATAGAGTGCTGCACCCATTAGAAAATTTACTTAAAAGTAGCTTAATTACTAATATATTTTTGTTTGACTAGATTAATTTTTATTCAACAATTCTTCATCTTAAATGTCAAATTTTATGACAATTCTTTGCACAACAAAAACTTCAGAAAAATTAACTAAAAAGATCCATTAGGTAAAATTAATTAATTATTTAAAAGTTAGTAGAAGATTGTTCAAATTATTCTCCAATGTAATATAGATTAATGTGATATCATCAAAAAAAGTACATATTTATTCAAAACAATTCAAACTTATTTTATTAATGTGATATCATAAAAAAAAGTACATATTTATTCAAAACAATTCAAACTTTTTACAAAAATAAGTTTCTCAAATAATATATAATGGAAATAAAGATAAAAGAAACAACCACCAAAAAATAAAAGAGGAAAAGGAGAAATTAGAAACTAAAAGGGCAAAAGAAAGGAGAAGTGCACGGTGGGGCTAGTACACAGTGTTTGTGTCTTCGAAAATCGTACTACTTGAATACTTGTTACAAGAGAAAATAAGTTACAAAAAAGATGTTGTAGGTAGGATTCGAACCCCATAAATTCAAGAAAGAATTGGCACCCATGACCAGTGGCACCATTTCCCCTTTGTGTTCAGTGGGTGCCAGCTTTAGTATTTAGACATTTTAGCTTATCAGTAAACGTATATATATCAAATTTTGCCAAAACTTGCGGGTGCCGTGGCACCCGGTATGCTCTATATAAATCCGGCCCTGCCTCAGCATCCTGCCAGACAAGCAGTTCATAGAACTGCCTCTGCATCTGAGCCGAGCCGCTACCTGATAATTACTTCTAGAAGAACCACTACCACCACGCTCTCGACCTCTATCGAATGAGGGCATATCTCTGGTTGATTAAGATCTATATGAAATTTCCTGCGACTATGCAGGTGCCTGATGACGAGAGAAAAGACGACTGCATGCTTGCCGAAGTAAGGAAAAACTCCTCAAAAGATAACCAGACTCATGACAGTGATAACACCCTTTTCGCTAAAAATAAAAACTGGACAGATTATTGATAGCTACAAAGAGAAAACTGACTCTGATCTTGACGAACTACCTGCGCACTTTGAGAATTACGCTCTACAAGCTGAGATAACATAGTAGGTGACCTCCGAAAATAATCAGAACTCTACCTCCAAATGAGGTACCATGGTTGCCCCTTAGGGCCACGGGATCTCTTGCTGTCCCGCTCTAACTTATGGTATGCCTCGTACCTTCGAACAATATCAACAATGACATCAAATGAAGTCCCAACCTCAATTTCTCGAGCCATCTGGGATCTCAAGGAAGGAGAAAGGTCAGCATTAAATCTTTGAACATTCTCGGTAGGTTCATGGACTAGTTCTAATGCATATCCTGCCATTCTATAGAATTCAATCTCATATTCTGAAATCAACATGCTAACCGACAGGCTACCCTGTCTAATCCACTCAAACTGGCAACACTCTTCATCTCACTCGCTACTCGAAAGGAAATTTTCCACGAATCTAGAGGAAAAGTTGAACCAAGTTAGCAAATAAGAGAGCGGCCCACCAATTCAAGCTGGACCCTGAAACTGGAAAGAAGAATAATCAACACCATACCGCTCGACATAATCAAGAGCCTGACAGATACGCTGACATCATTTTATTTAAAAAAATCACGAGGTTTATCTAATGCATTACTTAAGAATATCGAAAGGTTCAACCACGTAAAATAATACAACCTTTTTGGGCACTCAGATCTAACCGTTACCTCGGCTGGCTAACCAGCCAGAACAATTAGAGGTACAACACATACTGCCTCTGGAATATAATTTACTGGGTAATATTAAGAACTAGAATTGGAGCTCCCTGAGACCGAACATCTGCATCTGTGGCAACCTGATAAGCTGCCTAGCGAATAATAGGTTCTTGCGGTATCTGCTTCGCCAAGATTTCCGTAAAGCATCGTAGAGAGCCAAGGGGACTACAAGGCCCTGCTCCCTTGCCCATTGCGAGCTCGTACAGCTGGGACCTTTGTAACAAGATCGTCAGCACGATCAAAACTCTCGGGGCTTCGTCAGTGCTAGCCCCAGGCTAGACTGCTTCGTCCTGAACTCCTTCCATTTGTTGATTTGTCGTACAAGGGTTCACAAATACCACGAACGAATTAACGAAAATACTTTTGCATCCTAGACCGACGCACGATCAGAAATGAAGGAAGTGAAACTTCCTAAATGCCATCATAGCCTCTCGTAGATAAGTACGGACGTCTAAATACCCATCAGCGAGCCTCTACTAGACACTGTCTTAGTCTGGATAGACTCTAAACTGGGCTCTGATACCAACTGATACGACCCGGAATTCGGTTAGGCCGTGCGGGCACCCGACATCCTCCCCTAGACCCATCAGGCGAACCCTTACCAATTAAATCAGGAAAATAAATATAACAATTCACAAATAAGGACAAGACTTGAAAAAACACAGACATACTGATACCTCTAAGTTTTACAAAAGAAATTACAGCTGACTACCCAACATGCTAGGTTTAGGGCTATCCAGACTAGACATCTAAGAGTACAAAAGAAGATAGATACCTCCTGAAAGGAGCAAAATGCACTGAAATGATAACCAATAAACTGGTGGCCATCCGGAATAAAAGCTGGCTCACCCTGACAGCTGAAGTCGTCTTCGCTCCTTCACAACGTGGCAAACTCAATTGAACCTGCCGAAACGAAATAGATAGACAAGAAACAAACAACAAACAAGGGTGAGTCAAAAGGACTCAATAAGTGGGGCAGACTAGCCACCTCAAGGAATAGGATAGCTAGCCAGGGAGAAGAAACATACAAACCAAATTCCTCTTATTTAAATTATGAAAAGGCAGAGCCAGATAATAACTAGAAGCACGTATGGAATCACAAACTCATTAACAACCAGTAACGTAAAATAGCCAGAACATATAGGTATCCCGAACATATCAACAATCAGAAATACATCTTGTTGCGGCGTTCAACCTGATCCATATAATTATCTCGTTGCGGCGTGCAACCCGATCCATATATTCATACCGTCGCGACGTGCAAACCTACCCATATATTTATACCGTTGCGGCGTGCAACCCGATCCATATATTTATACCGTTGCGGCATGCAACCCGATCCATATATTTATACCGTTGCGGCGTGCAACCCGATCCATATATTTATACCGTTGCGGCGTGACTCTCGATCCATATATTCATCCTGTTGCTGCGTACAACTCGATCCCCGCAACCCAGAATACGAGTAAGAAATACATAGGTAAACTGAGATATGTCCACGACATAGTGTACAAACCGCATACATAAAACACAACACAATACCCACAATAGTGAGTATGCGGTGCAATGAGATGGGATGAATGCGATACAGTGCAATGCAGTCACATATGCCTGATACCTATCTCCGGCGCAGGACTCTCATCGTCTACCATGAGATATATGCAAATATGACCCTTCACCGGCTCGGGACTCTCATCGATTACCGAGAAGTATAAGCAATAATGACCCTTCATCGGTGCGGGACTCTCATCGTCAACCGGGAAGTATATGCAATAATGACCCTTCACCAGCTCGGGACTCTCATCGATTATCGGGAAGTATATGCAATGATGATCCTTCACCGACTCGGGACTCTCATCGATTACCGGGAAGTATATGCAATAATGACCCTTCACCGGTACGGGACTCTCATCATCAACCGGGAAGTATATGCAATATTGACCCTTTACCGGCTCGGGACTCTCATCGATTACCGTGAAATATATGCAATAATGACCCTTCACCGGTGCGGGACTCTCATCGTCAACCGGGAAGTATATGCAATAATGACCCTTCACCGGCTCGGGACTCTCATCGATTACCGGGAAGTACATGCAATAATGACCATTCACCGGTGCGGGACTCTCATCGTCAACCGGGAAGTATATGCAATGGTGACCCTTCACCGGCTCGGGACTCTCATCGATTACCGGGAAGTATATGCAATTGTTACACCCCATATGTCTAAAGTGACGTATATCATTCTAATGACATGTTAAGATTTATTTAAGTGAGTTTAAAGTCATAATATGACCATATATGAATTTTATATGTTGAATATAAAGTTTGGGAAAAATCGGATTTAAGTTGCGGAAAAACCGATTAAGGAATTGCCTTGTAACAGAGCTTTTTCAGCACTTAATTTCATGTATTGTATGAGGTCTTTTGGAGACATATGATATACCAAATTAAATGTCTTGGAGTTTCGTTTCCAAAACTTTTAACGGTTTTTTCATACAACTTATAGATAAAAAGATATCAGCATCAGAAGTCAGGCCAGAAAAAGGGCCATAAGCGCAAAAGAGGACTAAAACTGAAATATTTCAAGTATAAAAGGAAAAATCCTCCTCCATCTCGTCATTTCCAGAAACTTAGTGATAGAAGCAGTGTGCTCTTGGGTGCTAAAGACATTTTGATGGTTTTGAAGAAAGAACATTAATCTTAGCTCGAAATTGAAGACAGATTGCGTCAAAAAGCTCTACGCGATTAGGGTAACATTATGCTACCTTCAATTTCGTTTATAGTTTGAGTTTTAGAATTACTTCATAGATAAGTAAAGTACCTAAATTCTATCTTATAGCTTGTTTAAGCTTTAGAAGGTGCAGAATTCAAAGGAGACAAGGTTTAGAAGCGAGAAACATCAAAGGTATGTATGGCTAAACCTTTCTTTTTGCAAGGCATGTATCTTTTAGCTTTTGAAGCTTTTCTTAGTTCTAAACTTAGTATTTCTTCTGAGAAACTTGTATGGTACCAAGGAAACCTTGTATATACTTAATTTGGTACTAAAATCCAAGGTGAAAGACGTCCAAATCAGCAAGACAAAACGTTTCAAAATCTGGAAAATCATTTTAATCTTTGGACAGTTGTTAGTATATTGATCATAACTCCTTGTACAAAATTGATATTTAGATTCTTTAAGAATCCCCAAAACCCTATGACATATATCTAAAACTTTCATGAAGACTATGAAGTCTATAACTTTGATCTACACTCTGAAAATTAGGTTGAAAGTCAGGACAGTGGTGCTGTCCAAACATTCTATCTGCGGATTTGTTATGTCATCCAGTTGTCTCATCTTGTTATCCGTTTAACATGTTTATGTTATCAGTTTATCCGGGTATCCATTCCCGTGTATAGTATAGTGCTGGTTCTGTTTTGCGTATCAACCAGTTTCAGAGGAAACTCTGCCGAAATTTTTATAGAAATTCCAAGAGTTGGACAAATTCTAAGTTTCAGGTTGTATATATAATTCCATCCAGAGTTTTCTTATCATTCCTTTGAGTCCATATCTATTGTTGCCACATGTGTTATGCCTCATACGTGCTTATGCTTATATTGTGATCATATTATGTGTGATTTGGAGTCCCCCATAGAGGCTGGACATTGGACACACAGTCCGGTCGCGTGTGATACTACCCGTCTGGGGGAAACAGCCCCTCTGGTTCAGGCGGGAGTTGAAACACCTATTGTGGCTGGGTGTCATTCACATACTCTAACTAGAGAGACTAGATATTACTGGCTGGGGGGGACATAGCCCATAACACCCGCCAGGTTTGTTATATACGCGTATATAACCACAGTATGCACTGCATGATTATACATGAGGCTAGTTCAGGTTTTTCAGTTACCTGATTTGGGGGGATACAGCCCATAACACCAGACAGGTACTAGTCCAGGTTTTCAGTTACCTGATTTGGGGGGATATAGCCCATAACACCAGACAGGTACCCGTTCAGATAACAGTTCAGTTTTAGCTCAGTACCAGTTATCAGTTCCCAGTTATCAGCCACCAGTTTTTACTGTCAGTATCAGTTGACAGCTTTCGGTTCTAATTTCTAGTAACCAGCTATCAGTCATATTACAGTTATTTATCATTATAGTTCAGCTCAATCTTCAGTTCCAGATTCAGCTAGACTTCAGTTTATATTCAGATCATGTTTAGCACGTTCTTCAGATTTCCAGCTATATTGCTATGCTTCAGCTCATATTTACATATTTATATTCCAGCCTTACAGTTTCATTCAGCTATGATATATTATATGCTCATGCCTTACATACTTGGTACATATCGTACTCACGCCCTTTTCTGGGGCGCTGCGTTTCATGCCGCGCAGGTTCATATAGATCAATGCTTGGACCACATTTGTAGGCCATCAATCAGCTATTGGAGTCACTCCGCTTACTCCCGGAGTTACTTATCTTTTGGTATGTGTATAGCCAACCAGCTTGGGTATGTCGGGGCCTTATCCCGTCATTTGTATATTCAGCTCAGCACTCTTAGAGGCCTGTAGATATGTCCCTTTGTGGTTCTGTCAGTATGCTATGTATGTCGGCTTATGTTAGCCTTGTCAGCTTTTTGTATTACATTATACTTATCAGTTAGGTCTATGCTTATTCTATTTATCAGTTCTATTCATGATTAGCAGATTATCAGCAGGATTAGTGATGATCGACACTTAGTGTTGGTCATCCGTCGCGACCCTATGTTGGGTCGTGACAAAAGTGGTATCAGAGCAGTTAAGTCCTAGGGTGTCTACAGGCCGTGTCTAGTAGAGTCTTGTTCAGGAGTATGTTGCGCGCCATACTTTTGAACAGGAGGCTACAAGGCAATTTAGGAAAGTTGTCTTTCTTTCTTCTCTAGATCGTTCGATAGAGCCATGATTATAGAATTCAGCCCTCTAACAATAGTGTTTTCAGCTAAGCGATGCCGCCGAAAAAAACTAATAGCTGCCAGAAGGGCAAGGCCATTGTCGGCCAGGGTACTAGTAGAGTTCCACCTAAGGTGGATAAGAGTGAGGAGTCCAGACCTGAGGCTCCATCTGAGGCCTCACAGATCCCTTCAGTTCAGGGCAATATTAGAGGTACTTCAGCTGCCATACCTCCAGTTCCTCAGCTTGATAGTCAGGGGCAGGAAGTGAGGGATGCCATCAGATTATTGACCAGTGTTGTAGTTTCTCAGACTAGACAGCATAGTGTAGATGCCTAGGGAGATACTGGATCCAGGATCAGAGATTTTATCCGACTAGAGCCTCCAGTCTTTACTGGATCCCGTACAGGTGAGGACCCTCAGGATTTTCTTGTGAGGATAGCCAGGGTGTTGAGGGTCATGCACGCGTCAGAGACAGAGTCAGTAGAGTTGGCTGCATTCAGATTGCATGACCTAGCAGCAGGGTGGTATCAGATATGGGAGATATCTAGAGGGCCAGATGCTACTCCCACGACTTGGAAGGAATTCTCAGATGCCTTCCTTCATCCGTATATGCCCATAGAGACACAGAGAGCACGTGTTGATCAGTTCCTGACCTTGAGACAGGGAAGTTTGAGTGTAGAAGAGTATAACTATCGCTTTAATTCTTTAGCAAGGTTTGCCCCAACTGTGGTAGCAAGTATGGAGGATAGAATTCACAGGTATGTAGTGGGACTTGGTCCACACCTGGTGAACGAGTGTATGACGGTTTGCTATGCAGTCAGGTATGAACATATCATGCATTCAGGCATTTGCTTTATCACTTGAGGAGAGGAAGTAGAAATAGGGAGCAGACATGGATAGAGTGTTACATAAGAGGAACAGATTGTTTGGTTCATTCGGAGAGACATCTGGAGCGAGTAGACAGCAGAGTGTTAGACAGCCACCAGCTAGTATACCTATACAGTCTCGTGGCCTGAGATCTGATAGACCCCCTCAGTCCAAAGCTAGTCAAGCATCACGGACTTCAGGATTTCAGCGCCGTGGTACTTCGCTACCTGCCAGTCAGACATATCCTAGATGTTCAGATTGTGGTAAACGCCACTTGGGTCCATGTCAGTTAGGAGTTGATACTTGGTATATTTGTCGCGAGGCAGGCCATTTCATAAGAGATTGCCCAACTAGGGGTGGTAGTGGTGCAGCCCAGCCAGCTAGATCAGCAGTAGCTTCCTCAGCACCAGCACGCCCTGAGGGGCATGTTCTTCAGGGACCAGCAGAACTGAAAAAGCTTAAGGAGCAATTGAAGGATTTATTAGATAAAGGCCTCATCAGACCTAGCATTTCCCCGTGGGGGAGCCCCGGTATTGTTTGTGAAAAATAAAAATGAATCTCTATGAATGTGCATAGATTATAGACAGCTGAATAAAGTCACAATCAAGAATAAATATTCTCTGCCCAGGATTGATGACTTGTTCGACCAGCTTCAGGGTGCCAAGTGCTTCTCGAAGATAGATTTGCGATCAGGCTACCATCAGGTTAGAGCTAGAAAATCTGATATACCTAAGACTGCATTCAGGACTAGGTATGGCCATTATGAGTTTTTAGTGATGTCGTTTGGACTCATTAATGCCCTTGCATTATTTATGAATCTGATGAATAGCGTATTCAGGTATTACTTGGATTTATTTCTGATTATATTTATTGATGATATTCTCATCTATTCAAAGTCTAAATCAGAGCATGCAGAACACCTACGCACAGTATTGGGTACTCATCGGGACCAACAATTATATGCTAAGTTCTCAATGTGTGAATTCTGGTTAGATTCAGTGGCATTTCTTGGCCATATAGTTTCAGCAGAAGGAATTAAAGTAGATGGCCAGAAGATTGAGGCTGTGAAGAATTGGCCCAGACCTACGACGCCAACTGAAGTACGTAGTTTTCTGGGTTTGGCAGGTTATTATAGAAGGTTCGTAGAGGGTTTTTCCTCCATTGCAGCTCCACTGATCAAATTGACACAGAAAATAGCTAAATTTGAGTGGTCTGATTCTTGCAAGCACAGCTTCCAAGAACTAAAGAACAAGTTGATAACAGCTCCAGTACTTACACTTCCAGAGGGATCTGAGGACTATGTCATTTACTGTGACGCTTCTCGAATTGGTCTTGGTTGTGTTTTGATGCAGCACGGAAGAGTAATTGCCTGCTTCCAGGCAGCTGAAAAAGCACGAGCAGAACTACCTTACCCATGATCTGGAGCTTGCAGCAGTCATTCATGCATTAAAGATTTGGAGACGTTATTTGTACAGTGTTCATGTTGATATATATACAGATCATAAGCGCCTCTAGTACATATTTAATCAGAATGAGCTAAACCTGCGACAAAGGCGATGGCTAGAGTTGCTAAAGGACTATGACATGGAAATTCTTTATCATCCAGGTAAAGCGAATGTTGTAGTTGATGCCCTTAGTCATAAGTCCATGTGTAGTTTATCTTACTTCAGCCACAAAAAAAGAGAGTTAGCTCATACACTCCACCAGTTGGCCAGTATGGAAGTCAGATTAATAGATTCAGAGGACGCAGAAGTTACAGTTCAGAATGCAGGCACTACTTTCCTAGTGGTAGAAGTAAAACAATGTCAGTATGAGGATCCAGTTATAGTTGAATACAGACAAATAGCCAGAAAAAAATTGGAGTCACCATACAGGGTTACTAGTGACGGGGTTCTCATGTATAAAGATAGACTTTGTGTTCCTGATGTTGCAAATTTACGTGGATAGATTATGTCCGAGGCATATTATTCCAGATACATTGTTCACCCAGGTATGACTAAGATGTATCATGACCTTAAGCAGTATTTGTGGCTCAGTGTCCTAACTGCCAGTAGGTTAAAGTCGAGCATCAAAAACCTAGTGGCTTGTTACAGGAAATCGATATTCCATCATGGAAATGGGAAGCAGTGAATATGGACTTTATTACAGGCTTGCCCCGTATGCGGAGCAGGTATGACTGTATTTGGGTTATAGTTAATAGGCTTACTAAATGAGCTCATTTCTTTCCTGTTAGAACTATATATACAGCGGAGGATTATGCTAGACTTTATATTAGAGATATAGTGCGCCTACATGGTATTCCAGTATCTATTATTTTAGACAGGGGCGCACCAGTTTCCAGCAAATTTCTAACGATCGTTCCAGACAGGTTTAAGGACACAGGTGAATCTGAGTACCACATTTCATCCCCAGACAGATGGACAGGCTGAGCAGACCATTCAAACGTTAGAAGATATGCTTAGAGCTTGTGTGTTAGATTTTGAAGGCAGTTGGAGTGAACATCTACCGTTGATAGACTTTGCATATAATAATAGCTATCATTCTAGCATACAGATGGCGCCATATGAAGCTTTGTATGGGCGCAAATGCAGGTCTCCCATAGGATAGTTCGAGGTTTGCAAGTCTCAATTGATAGGTCTAGATTTAATCCAACAAGCCGTTGATAAAGTCAAGTTGATCAGGGAAAGATTATTAGCAGCGCAGAGCAGACAGAAGTACTATGCAGATAATCGACGTCGAGATTTAGAATTTCAGATCGGCGATTGGGTATTTCTGAAAGTATCACTTATGAAAGGCGTTATGAGATTTGGAAAAAAAAGGGAAGCTTAGCCCTAGATTTATTGGTCCATATCAGGTTATCAGGCGAGTTGGGCGTGTAGCCTACGAGTTAGACCTTCCAGCAGACCTTCAGGAGGTACATCCAGTATTCCATGTTTCTATGCTTAGAAAATGTGTTGGAGATCCTTCTAGAGTTGTACCAGTAGATGATATACAGATCATGGAGCAATTAACTTATGAAGAGGTGCCAATTGTAATTTTAGATAGGCAGATTTGTTGACTAAGGACGAAAGACATTCCTTCAGTTAAGGTGCTATGACGAAGCAATAATGTAGAAGAAATAACGTGGGATGCTGAAAATGACATGATAGCCAAATATCCACATCTCTTCACTACTTCAGGTATGTAGCAGATCGTTGCTTAATGCTTCCACATACTTCATTTAACATTCGAGGACGAATGTTCCTAACGGGGGAAGATTGTTACACCCCATATGTCTAAAGTGACGTATATCATTCTAATGACATGTTAAGTATTATTTAAGTGAGTTTAAAGTCATAATATGACCATATATGATGTTTATATGTTGAATATAAAGTTTGGGAAAAATCGGATTTAAGTTGCGGAAAAACCGATTAAGGAATTGCCTTGTAACAGAGCTTTTTCAGCAATTAATTTCATGTATTATATGAGGTATTTTGGAGATATATGATATACCAAATTGAAGGTCTTGGAGTGTCGTTTCCAAAACTTTTAACGGTTTCTTCATACAACTTATAGATAAAAAGATATGAGGGTCAGAAGTCAGGCCAAAAAAAGGGCCATAAGCGCAAAAGAGAACTAAAACTGAAATGTTTCAAGTATAAAAGGAAAAATCCTCCTCCATCTCGTCATTTCCAGAAACTTAGTGATAGAAGCAGTGTGCTCTTGGGTGCTAAAGACATTTTGATGGTTTAGCTCGAAATTGAAGACAGATTGCGTCAAAACGCTCTACGCGATTAGGGTAACATTATGCTACATTCAATTTCGTTTAGAGTTTGAGTTTTACAATTACTTCATAGCTAAGTAAAGTACCTAAATTCTATGTTATAGCTTGTTTAAGCTTTAGAAGGTGTGGAATTCAAAGGAAACAAGGTTTAGAAGCGAGAAACATCAAAGGTATGTATGGCTAAACCTTTCTTTTTGCAAGGCATGTATCTTTTAGCTTTTGAAACTTTTCTTAGTTCTAAACTTAGTATTTCTTCTGAGAAACTTGTATGGTACCAAGGAAACCTTTTATATACTTAATTAGGTATTAAAATCCAAGGTGAAAGACGTCCAAATCAGCAAGACAAAACGTTTCAAAATCTGGAAAATCATTTTAATCTTTGGACAGTTGTTAGTATATTGATCATAACTCCTTGTACAAAATTGATATTTAGATTCTTTAAGAATCCCCAAAACCCTATGACATATATCTAAAACTTTCATGAAGACTATGAAGTCTATAACTTTGATCTACACTCTGAAAATTAGGTTGAAAGTCAGGACAGTGGTGCTGTCCAAACATTCTATCTGCGGATTTGTTATGTCATCCAGTTGTCTCATCTTGTTATCCGTTTAACATGTTTATGTTATCAGTTTATCCGGGTATCCATTCCCGTGTATAGTATAGTGCTGGTTCTGTTTTGCGTATCATCCAGTTTCAGAGGAAACTCTGCCGAAATTTTTATAGAAATTCAAAGAGTTGGACAAATTCTATGTTTTAGGTTGTATCTATAATTCCATCCAGAGTTTTCTTATCATTCCTTTGAGTCCATATCTATTGTTTCCACATGTGTTATGCCTCATACATGCTTATGCTTATATTGTGATCATATTATGTGTGATTTGGAGTCCCTCATAGAGGCTGGACATTGGACACACAGTCCGGTCGCGTGTGATACTACCCGTCTGGGGGATACAGCCCCTCTGGTTCAGGCGGGAGTTGAAACACCTAGTGTGACCGAGTGTCATTCACATACTCGAATCAGAGAGACTAGATATTACTGGCTGGGGGGGACATAGCCCATAACACCCGCCAGGTTTGTTATATACGCGTATATAACCACAGTATGCACTGCATGATTATACATGAGGCTAGTTCAGGTTTTTCAGTTACCTGATTTGGGGGGATACAGCCAATAACACCAGACAGGTACTAGTCCAGTTTTTCAGTTACCTGATTCGGGGGGATATAGCCCATAACACCAGACAGGTACCAGTTCAGATAACAGTTCAGTTTTAGCTCAGTACTAGTTATCAGCCACCAGTTTTTAGTGTCAGTATCAGTTGACAGCTTTCGGTTCTAATTTCTAGTAACCAGCTATCAGTCATATTACAGTTATTTATCAGTATAGTTCAGCTCAATCTTCAGTTCCAGATTCAGCTAGACTTCAGTTTATATTCAGATCATGTTTAGTACGTTCTTCAGATTTCCAGCTATATTGCTATGCTCCAGCTCATATTTACATATTTATATTCCAGCCTTACAGTTTCATTCAGCTATGATATATTATATGCTCATGCCTTACATACTTGGTACATATCGTACTCACGCCCTTTTCTGGGGCGCTGCGTTTCATGCCGCGCAGGTTCATATAGATCAATGCTTGGACCACATTTGTAGGCCATCTATCAGCTATTGGAGTCACTCCGCTTACTCCCGGAGTTACTTATCTTTTGGTATGTGTACAGCCAACCAACTTGGGTATGTCGGGGCCTTATCCCGTCCTTTGTATATTCAGTTCAGCACTCTTAGAGGCCTGTAGATATGTCCCTGTGTGGTTCTGTCAGTATGCTATGTATGTCGGCTTATGTTAGCCTTGTCAGCTTTTTGTATTGCATTATACTTATCAGTTAGGTCTATGCTTATTCTATTTATCAGTTCTATTCATGATTAGCAGATTATCAGCAGGATTAGTGATGATCGACACTTAGTGTTGGTCATCCGTCGTGGCCCTATGTTGGGTCGTGACAGCAATAATGACCCTTCACCGGTGCGGGACTCTCATCGTCAACCGGGAAGTATATGCAATGATGACCCTTTACCGGTGCGGGACTCTCATCGCCAACCGGGAAGAATATACAATGCTCAGAACCAGAGTGCAATGCTCATATGCTCAATGCAATACCAACTACCGGGCAAAACATATAATATACAATGTAAATTCAAAGCTAAGGCGTAATAAGTACGCCTATCGGCAGCTACACACGTAAGGAACACGTGGTAGAAAATCCACGAGGCCAGGTGCCTCCAAAGAAATGGATATAAACACTTACCTCTTCCAAAAGTTGGGATTGCTAATCAACATCCGCTTTATCCTTTGGTTTAATTGCCAAATGATCCCACTCTATTCAATAAGCATAAAAATATATCAAATTAGGCTAAAGGCTTCATTCCTCACATCTTAGGACAATCCAGGTAGGAATCTGATACCCTATTCGCATACGCAATACGCAGGCCAAGCCTATGTACAAGGTTTAAGGTCACATAACCAAACCCCAAATAAATTACATTTATATGTTGCGCATAACTCCCTGAGTACGAACATATATTCAATCCCATTATCGGGGTCCATTTGACCCTTTAAACTATTAATTGAACTTATTAGGACGATGTCTAATATCTCAATTTCTACCGTCAAAATATATTCGAACATACGTAATGAACTCAAATAATATATTAGGATCATTACCTGAATGTTTCGGGGTAAAAATTCTACTATTTTCCCGGCTCTTTTCCAATTTTCTGGCATTTTTTTCTGAAAATTTTCTCTGTTTTTCCTTCTGCAATTTTCGTTCAATATCTCTCTGTTTTCTTCTGTTCAATTGAAAGGCTAAGGACCTAAGGTCCACCTCTATTCATTTTAACTTTTTGTCTTTTTTTTTTGTTTTCTTTTATTTTATTTTCTTTTCTTAATGAAAATTAAAACGGTACCCTACGATATTCGAAATAATTCCAAATTTTGCATACAAGTTTCACAAAATATATGTAACATACTCGCGAAGGTGGATCTCAAATCAGACTCCCGAAACTCAAGATGCGAATTTAAATCAAAAGAAGTCAAATTATTTAACTTTCAGCATTTTAGCGGAAACTAGCCGAACAACATAGAAATTCACTTTCGAAAGTTTACAAAAATAAAAAATAATCATACGAACCTAACGGCGCTTTCGGATTTCGAATCGGAGCTCGTTCGCCAAAACCGAGCTCGAAAATCTCTTTTTAATATTTATCGACAATAAAAACTGAAACCTTCTTCCGATACGTAACAAACGAGTTCTGATTTAGCTCAAATTTTACGGACAGGTCCTAATGGACATTACGAATATTTTAAAATTATCGGCACGCCAATCAGAGTCCTAACTTCCTAAACGACTAACCGAAGTCGTTTCAATCTAACTGCTAGTAGACCTGATATTGTGTTCTGTGTTGGTTTGTGTGCTAGGTTTCAGTCAGATCCTAAGGAATCTCATTTGAAATTTTTAAGAGAATATTGAGGTATCTGAAAGGAACAGGTCCCTTGGGACTTTGGTATCCAAAAGGTGGTAGTTTTAATCTTGCTGGATATACTGATGTTGACTATACATGTTTCCTTGTTGATAGAAAAAGTACCTCAGGTATGGCACATTTTCTTGGTGAGTGTTTGGTTTCTTGGGGAACCAAGAAACAAAATTCAGTGGCACTTTCCACTGCTGAGGCTGAATATGTGGCAGCTGCCTCATATTGTTCACAGTTGTTATGGATCAAACAACAATTACAGAATTTTGGTGTTGATGTAGGAACTGTTCCTATCTTTTGTGACAACACTAGTGCTATTAACATGACAAAAAATCCAGTGCATCACAAAAGAACTAAACACATTGATATAAGACATCATTTCTTGAGAGATAACTATGAAAAAGGTTTGATCACCATAGCATTTTGTCCTACTGAAAAGCAAATTGCTGACATCTTTACAAAAGCTTTAGGAAGAGATGATTTTGAAAGAGATAGGTTGGAATTAGGGATGATTAAATTCACATAAATTCATCAATGCTTTACTTCATAATTGGCTAGAAAATTGCACCTAAAATGAATTTTATTCAAGTCAATATGAATTATTCAGTCCAGCTTAATACTTAAGTGTATACTCTTATGCCATAATTCTTGTTTAGAGTTGCTAAAATTGAATGATGTTACCCTTATGCTCTTAGAATTTCAGATTAATCAAAAGTGTTTCAAATTGGAAGGACACCGATTTTTTGTGTTAAAATCAGGTATGTACTCTTTATTATTCACTTATCTTAGAAGTTTAAGGCTATAGGTAACTTGCAATTAGGATAAATCCCATTAGGTATCCTAATCATATCCAAACTGCATAAGAGTCCCATCGGAGGAACAGTTCCCATTCTGAAAAGGTAACTTGAAAGCTCAACGGCTCTATTTTTCCGGGAGACTCCCAAGAGTCCTGTAACGGCTGCATGTCTTTCATGAGGTAATAGTGACTGTTTCACACTCAATCTCCACTACCTATTTCATTCTATAAATACACTCATTCTTCCTTATTATTCTTTCACTTTGTTTTATAATTGCACTCTCAAAATTTCAGAAAGAATAATCACATATCTCTTAAATCGTATTGCAAGAATGTCTCTTTCTCCTGAAAATTCTTCATCTGCACCCACTTCTGATCAACCACAAACTCTCAACCCTCCTTCACCCATGGACACCACTGACCCAAACCCTGAAATCCCTGAAATAATCCCAGAAGTACCTGAACCAGAAATTCAGGGGGAAGGACCAGTTCCCACGGTTGAATCAATTGTTGAACAGGTTGAGGATTTGTCACGACCTATGATTATTTATCAGTATCATGTAAATTTTTCCTATCCCTTAAACGTAGTTGTTGATGAAGGGGAAAAGGAAGAGGGGTCTGAAGCTGTTCCCGAGGGGGAAGGGGAAACAGTAAAAAGGTTGGAACCACCCATGCATGAATCATCTGGGTCTCCTGAGGTTGCTTTTAGAGCACCCATGGAAGATGTGATCAATGTTGAGGAAGCAATAAGTGACAGTGACCGACCTATTATTGATTTGATCAACATTAGGAGCTTAAGAAGAAAACTTGCTAGGAAGGGACCTATTGATGATAAGATGACTGCTGAGATTGCTGCTAAGTTAAAGAAAATTGGTGACAGTTATAAGCCAGGAATTAAGAAGAAAGGTGAAAGTTCCTCCAAGGCAAAAGGACTCGTTCCTTCTGTGAAAGCTGCAGAAAAGTCTTCCAAAAGGACTTTGGTGGATGAAAGTTCTGCTGATGATAGTGATAGTGATGAATCATTTGCTGGTGATAGTGAAAGTGAGGATGAGGGAGAAGAAGTAGTACACTGTGTTCATGATGACATACTGACTAGGAAAGTGTTGAAAGGGAGAGTGCTCTCAGATGTTGGAGAAGAAGGTATGCTATGGTTGCTGCAGAAATTGCAACTCAGGGCTGGAGGGATATGGTCCTTCAGATTTCTGGTATATGTGCAAAGGGGATGGTGCAGGAGTTCTACAAGAACTGCTCCATTAAGGATGACAGGATTACCACCTCTGTCCATGATAATGTGATCACTTTTGACACCAGGGAACTTGGTGAGTTGTTGGGGATTCCATTTGCTGGATATGACAGCTATGTCAAGAAAGTTTGGCCTGACTTGACAAACTTGCCTACTGGATTGGAGATTACAAGGAAGTTTCCTGAGAATGAAGGGGAAGAAAAACCAAGAGCTGTACAGAAAAGTGAGATGCATCCTCAGCACCAAGTGCTATTTGAGTTTGCGAACAAGATTGTGATGCCAAGGCAGGAAAAAAGAGGGATTGCCAGTTTCATGGACCTGGTCCTTATGAAACTGCTGGATACTGATAAGCAGATCCACTGGACCAGGTTTATGATCCATCTGATCAAAAGGGTTATAGCTGGGAAGAGGAAGCACTCTTTGCCTTTTGGGTTCATTTTGACTGACTTGTTTGCAAAATTGAAGATTCCTTTGGAAGGGGTAGTAAAGGCTACCAAAAAGGAGAAGTTTGGCTGTGCTACATTGATTAGCTGTGATTTGCCTGTTCAAGCTGATCCTCCACAGGCTGGTGTTGGGAGGCAGCCTTTGAACAACAAGGTGAGGGCACTGAGGCAACTAGTTTCTATACAGGCTGCTGAAATAGCAAGGTTGGAAGAGGAGAAAAGCTACTGGAAGGCAGAGGCTACAAAGGCAAAGGAGACTAATGCGGGAATGCTCAAGCAGATGTTTGAGTTGCTTAACAAGTCTCAGGGACCTGGTCCTTCCACATCCTGATCACCTTAGCCATAAGCCATCTTTTGTCTAGTGGGATTTAGATTAGTTCTAGTGCCTTAGTCTTTTCTTTCTCTAGTTTCTAAATAATTCTGTAGTACTTTCTTGTATCCCCTGGTTTAACCTTTTGTTAATGATGACTTGTCTTTGATGGCTAATATCATTGTTTTGCAGTTGCTTTAATCTGAATTGTGTTTGCATTTTGAGTTGCCTCACTGGCCATGTGCTGATTTTTCTAACACTTGAGTTATATTTTTATGCAGCCTTTTCAATGATGCCAAAAGGGGGAAGTGTAAGTCTGATTTTGCGTGAACTTTATACCTAATTGAAAATCTGATCCTTAATGATAAATAAGTCTCTACTGATTGCTTTTGAGCTTTAAGATTGTACTTCAGGACATTAAGGATATGCAGCTATGCTTATGAATTTATCATCATCAAAAAGAGGGAAAATATTAACTTGGATAAGCTTGGAGTTTTGACTGATGATTAAGGAACGGACAGCTAAATAGATAATTCATGCAAAATCATTTAAGCTGAGATATTGTTAATTATCCTTAGACTAATATTTATCTTGATAATTATGCAGGTTTAAACGTGATATGAAAAGATTGCATAAATAATGGATAAGGGCTAAAAGATCCGGATGCTTGAAGTGTAGAGTTCAATTAGGACTCAAACTCTTGGGAGCTTTGGAGTTCTAATTACTCAAGACTTCTTGGTTGCTGAAGCTATAAAACGTGCAGCATATCAGCCATTGAAAAATACACAAATACAGAGAGAATCGAGCAAAGCGTAAAAGAGTCATTGTCTTATTTGTGTAATCAGTTAGCCACAGTGGAACTAAGTTAGAACCTGTTCCTTAGATTGAGTCTTGTAAAAGTTCAGTCTTAGTTCAACAGTAGTAGGCATTATCGAGTTGTATCTTTGTAGTTCAAGCCGTGTACTTGACAAAACTTCACTGATCGTGAAAAGACGTCACTAAAGGATTAGAGTTGGTCCTAGGTTAGTCTTGTAACCAAGTGAGTCTTTTACATAGTGAAGTTGAAATCCTACTTGGAAGAATAGGTCGTGGTTTTTTGATCCCGAGTTCAAGGGGTTTTTCTACGCTAATATTGGGTGTTCATTTACTTACAGTTTGAATTCCGCACATAGCATAGTAAAGGAACACATTTTAAGGAACTGGTCTTTAAAACAGTAAAGTGGTATATCTTGGAAAATAACACACGTCCTCGGTCATCACACTTGGGGTGACATGCACCGGTATATTTCTTTTCTTCCCCTTTTGGGCATCAGATTGAGCATGAACCTTCAAGTCCTTGTCATTGCTAAAACTCGAAGAGATGACCAACTGAGGATCTATCTCCTCTTCGAGGGGAATCTTCTTCCTCGATTTCTTTGAAGTACCAGCTTCGGTCTGAGACCCATCCTTGCTGGCTTCGGCTTCACCTCTTTGGCCACTAGCCTCTCCGCTTACTTCGGTTCCGCCAGCTGGGCCACCTACCTCTTTGGTACTGGTGACATCATCCACCTCGACGTCATCTTTATCATCACCGTGGTCGTCACCACCAACATCAACGTCATAACTGGCTTCCGCCTTGTCGCGACCAGCCCTCACCTTGCGCTGCCTAGGAGCAGCGGCTGTCGACATCGCCTCGCCACCGCCTTCTGCTTCAATCATTTGCAGCGGTGGCACAGTGGCTACAAAGTCGCCACTCATAATTGCAGTGGAAAAATGCTCCGCCCTCTCACCAGAGTCGCTAGAGCCGTGACCGGAATTTGTAGTTGACATGATGACTGGATTAGGAAGAAGATTAAGATCAAAAAGAAAAGTTGGTTGTAAACTGGAAGCTTTCTTCTCTGTGATTTCTATTGTTGGCAAGAGTTTTGTCAAGTGGAGAAGAAAGCCCTCAAGTGAAGTATTTATAGGGATTGCACACGTGCAAGTAGCAGAAGCAATAATGACTGTAACGTTGGAGAAAGCAAAAAAGTCGGCGTGACCATTCGGTAGCCAACCAACAGTCACCACGTAATATGGAACAGTAATTCGAAAAGGCGCAAAACTTTTTGAAACTCTTGGATAGGCTTGAACCACGTCAGCTTCCCGCTTGAAGTCATTCCACTCCTCGGCGACCCTGGCGCTCAACCGAGGAGTGGGGGGACTATCTATATGGGGCAAAAATCGACATGTTCGGATAGAACTTCGGTACAATAGATCGAATACAAACGAGCTGATGCTCCGAAGGAGAATGACCAAAGCAGACGATCAAATTACCGAAGGCAAGCTTCAATGTCACTACCGAAGGCGAGCCGCGAGCTGAGCTTTGGTGATATTCCTCTCAAACGAACAACAAGGTCATGCCACCGAGGTCACATACTTGAATTTCGGTGGAACACCTCGGTTCAAGCGGCTTAGCAGCCCACTACTCCAGCCCACTAACTCTCCTATTAAATGTCCAAAACGTGGGTTGAAGCATGATCAGTCATGGAGAACGTGGGCAAGGGCTCTTTAGCCTATAAATAGCACTTCATTTTACATTGTATTGATGGAAAAAAGATATACAGAAACTCTGCCAAAATTTGTACTCACAACGATATATTGAAATCAGAGTGTTTTCCTGCATTTACGATTATTCTTGGCGTTTTCTTGACTTTGATACGAAGATTTGCTTGTATTCCTTACCCAAATTCGATTTGTGACCCTAAACTGATTTAGACCCATACAATTATACTAACCCTAGTGCTAAGGTATTTGACTAACATTGGATTATGAGATTAAAAGGTTTCACATGCTCTAATATAATATAGCATTAACCAATCAGTTCATGTTATTTCTCATCTTTGAATTTGTAAAAGTTGTGTTCTCCCTGATGAAGATAGATATTTACCATAAAGATGTTAATAGAAACACTATAGGCTAACGCTGTAGTACATGATTTAGAATTATTCATTTGATATTCTTTTGCATAGTTTTACAAATTTCCTGCAATATTTATTTAGTTTTGTAAACTATGACACTAGCAGTTCCCTTATGTATCGTGTATGAGGTGAGCAACTAATTACCAAACTAAAATTGAAAGTAGCCTGTAAAACTACTTAAGCGCTGATAATGATTCCACAATTACCTGAAAAAGCTTGGAAAATCTTTTCCTGAAGCATCCGAGATTGATAGCCAAAAAGGATTTTCAAATTAGACTTCTCTTAATATTTTCTAATGAGCTCAAAGTGATGTAACAACATCACTGGCAAAGAGACAACACTGTATGATAAAAATATATGTATATATCACTAATGTTCTGCAATGAAGATGAGTCATGACAAAATAGGAAAAATCATGTGCCAGATTTTGGGGTAACCACTAATTTCATAGTAGTCCTTCCTAGCAATCTTAATGAATGCATTCCGTTTCTGAGATCTGAATCACTAGTTATCAAAATCCAATCGTCATCTTCATCTTGATATTTGATTGAAAACCTTTGAAGTGATATGTTAAGCCTCTTTTCCACTTCCTCTTCCAATTCAATCTTAGTTGATGGAGGGGAGAGTTGGAACTTTATCATATCACCTCTATAGGTAACTTTTACCGTCATTAAACTATCACAAGGCTTTCCTGTCGCAGGAGATCTTTTGTGCAACGTACTATCTAAGCCTTTTTCTTGGGAAAGAACAGGACATTGTTGATCCCCGGCAAGTGGCTCCGCACCTTGCAGAGATAAACCATGGTTAACATGGTGATAAACCTTTCTAGTCTTATGATGAGGCCATCTGGATATATCATATTCTCTACATATTCGTTTCAGCGTTGATCGACTAACTGCAACAAAAGATGTCCACAAAAGAGATTTAAGTGACCTATGCAACAATCGTCTTGTCTAGACTCTAAATGGCATACAAACATTTAATAACATGAAAAGCGATACGAGCCTCAGATGCAGTAGAGTGAACTTACCACTTAGAGTTTTTGCAGCATCTATAAGAGTCTTCCCAAAATGCTGCTCTAGAATCTCTCGAGTAATCCCATAATCTTTTTCTAGCCTAGGTACAGTTTTGTTCTTCAGTGATTCAATTCTCTGAAAATTAGTCATTGCTCCACTGAGGAAGTTACACTCTTCGTTAATTGATTCAGCTTCAACCAATTGCCTTCCACATGATGAATTGAGCTTCACTGTCCTTCCTCTATGTCGTGGTTTAAGTACAGGCGAACAGCTAGTGCTATCATTATGCTCCACTTTGTCATTACTCCTTGCATTGTCCGCTGAATCAGTTTCTACATTTGGTTGCTCAAAATGTAAATCAGTCTGCATCATTTCTCCTCTCTCCTTTTCAAACTCAATGTGGCCATCAAGTGCTACATCCATGTTAACCGTTTGTCTGTTCGTCACAGCTGCCTCTGCTGGATGCTGAAGTGACAAATCAACTTGCCCTGGCCCTTCGATGTTGAATAAGTCATGCCTATGTGAAGAACAAGAAGGAACAAGTAGTGCAGTAATAACATTGTTCTCCCCATTTTGTAAATTTGACTGTTGACACAAAGAATCACTATCTGCTGTTTCTCCTCTCACCTGAAGTGATTGAACACTCAGCCGAGGTTGGCCAATTTCAAAGGAATCAAGTTCATCACATGAGGAAACTTTAACAACTTCAACGAGCATCCTCTGCCCTAGTTCTTCTCCAGAAGCAACTACGACGCCAGGCAGTTGCTCTTTCATTGTGGATAAAAGCATGTTTAAGAAAGTCTCTGCATCTCTATCAACCATTTCGTTGGGTGGGAGAAAGTACTCAATTACGAAGTTGATGCAATTGCTTCTCAAACAAAGTGCAAAGCACTTGGTCAATCTACCTTTTCGTGCACTTGGAATTAGAGGGTACTCTGTCAAACTTAATAGAGTAACATCTTTGCAAAAGCATGAACCTTGGGATGAAAATGCCCTCCCTACGACTGCCTTGCCCGTCTGTATGTAACAGAAATCAGAAGCATCTGCAAACTCATCACATATTGAATCCCAACTGTCATAACTTCTTTTACCAGTAGCAATCAGGACATTTGTGGAGCTAGATTGGGCACGAGGAATCCAAATTTGAGCAAATGGTAAACTGTGTATTCTACGGATCACGTGTAACCCTTCTTCTATTTGATCAAGTGCAAGAAACTTATCACACAGCTACAAAAAGAATGTGACAAGTCAAGCTGTGAAATCAGTTGGACAGAACAAGAAGAGTAATCAAAACTAAAAATGAAAACAATAGTAATCATCTTTCTTCTTCTTTCTTTTATTTATTTGGTGGGAAAATAGCAACAGCACCATACCTCTGAAGGTTGTGAATCGATGTCCTTTGGGTAACAAAGGCCATTTATCTCAGAGCATCTCAATTCCATCTCCTATGATGGGAAAATGGACAAGGATTGTTATTGAATTTTTCAAACATTATATAATGCAATACAAACAAAAGTTACTTAACGAACGTCATTTAGGTGATATCCATCAAATTAGATATTTAATTTGCTCAACCAAGAAGAATGAGTGGTCACAGATATTCAAACATTATCCATGTAGCTCACCACATTCTAATGAAATCTAAACAATCCAAACAAATCATGAACATCCCTAACAATACCACGATGAGAACAAATAATCATTAATCGTAACTAGAAATCATGTGGCTCCTTTTAAAAATTAAGGGAACAAACAGTAAGCCTACATGTATGAGAACCCGCCAGAGGCACCGAGTGACTCTGTTCACCCATGTAAGCCTCATATATTCCAATTAGGTACTTAAATCCAAAAAATATGCTAGCAAGTACCTTAAGAAATCTGGGAAGATATGGAGAATAAGATGTCGGGTCTATAAATGCAAGCTCAAGTACACCAAGGCAATGCTGATCATGGGGCTTAATCACTGGCCATGCCCAGTAACGACGAATGCCCAACCGAATTGCATCTTCAAGTAATGGAAACTCTGCATTGGAGTAACTCCGCACATCAGGGCAAAATTCAGGCAAACCGCGTCTGAAAACTCGTCCAGGGGGACCAAGAAGACCTTCACCTTCAGCATTGTTTATGTCAATGGGAATCAAAGTATCGAGACGAAACCTCCTATATGAACACAAACTCTTATCAAGTTTTATACAGAGAGCAAATGGTTGATCCGCAGTTGATAGGAAAGTCCATCCATTGACCTTAATGGGTGCCCAGAATTGAACTAGACAAACATTTTTACTCGACACTTTTTCAAGAATACATTTGATCTTCTCTTTTACTATCCCTTTGTAGCTGGGAACAACAGAAGCACCAGCTGGATCAAACATCACAAAGACAATATTCAATATTTACTAGTAGTACTAAACAAAAATTCATAAAAATGGACAAATGAGTTACTCCATATTGATAATTCACTATAAAGAACTGATCAGTACGTACCCATCATAGGGAATATCATTCGTTGGTAATTTAACTCATGATTGGGTCTTTTGCTCCAAAATATCCATTGAGAATCAAAAATGAAGAACCCTTTTGACTTCCAGTCCAGTTCACAAGGCATTAGGCCACTTACATCTGAAGGTTTCTGAAATTCTCCACCTTCTTGAAGATGCTCCATTTGAATTCTACTTCCCACTCAAGTAATATATATTCTCCCGTTTGTTCTTGAATTAGCTGCTGGCTATATATAGGGTAGCGTTAATGTTTGTTTTACTATTATTCCCTCCCTCCTACTTTATGTGAAAGTTTTCCATTTCGAGAGTCAAACACATACTTTTTTAAATTTTTTTTATTTGTTAATTATTGTGATTTATAGAACTTGTTATATACTCCCTCCGTTCCAAAATGATTGTCACAATTCGGATTTCGAGAGTCAAACGAGTTTAGCTTTGACCGTAATATTTTTATATGTCTTTTAAATATTTTGAATTATTAATTATTGTGACTTATAATACTTTTTATGTAGTTTCTAAATATATAAACATCGTTACAAAAAACTTAAAGATTATATGTTTAAATTCACGGTCAAAATGAACTCGTTTGACTCTCGAAATCCGAACTGTGACAATCATTTTGAAACAGAGGGAGTATTTACAGAAAATTTTATGTTCAAATACATCATTTTAATTTTTGAAAACCAAAAAACTTTTACATAAATTGAGACGGACAAAGAACTAAGCTAGTTTCTCCACGTCCACATCGTACGCGATTAGGTAGATCAGAAGCTTATGGACAGGTTCAAGTGATTCAAGAAGCTCAAAGGTTAAAATGTCTCCGCGTTCTTTCTTCCACTTACTCTTGTCTATTTTTTTTTTATACTTAAAAGATGTCATCATACATTACTCCCTCCGTCCCAATTTATGTGGCACCATTTCCTTTTTTGTTTGTCTCAAAATAAGTGGCACCTTTCCTTATTTGACAACTATTTAATGCATCATCTCTATTTTACCCTTGTTGGGCCCTACATACTTTTAAACTTACCAACAACTTTTTTACTACTCAAATCTTCTCTCTCTTACTTTTTCAAGGGTAAAATTGATATTTAACAAGGTCAACCTCTATTTTCTTAAACTCCGTGCCCGGTCAAATGGTGCCACATAAATTGGGACGGAGGGAGTATATATTATTCCCTCCGTTTATTTTACTTGTCCACTTTCAGCTTATCACTTTCACTAAGAACAAATAAGAAAACTTAAACTTGACAATATACCCTTATTAATTATACTTGAAAAGTATAAGGTATTTAATTGGGAAGGGATTTTGAAAGGTACAAAGTATTTAATATAAAGAGTAAATTAGGAAGAATATATCTAATTTTATCTTGAATTGCTAAAAGGACAAGTAAACTTAGAATTTGACTTTGGTAAATTTGGACAAGTAAACATAAATGGATGGAGTAATTAATAGTGGCAGAAACATATGCTTGGATAGATGCATCACCAGTGGTGCATCTATCATTATCCAGGCATACGGTAGAAATTGACAAGGGAAAGGAAAAGGGAAAAGGGAAAAATGTGAGACCCCACTGCATTACAATCATAGCATTTGATAGATATGAAGTCACATTAAGGATAAAAGAATAATTTTAATTTAAATTATTTTTAAATATAAATGATTCTCATTCTTTTACAATGAATTATAGGAAAATAATTTTACGTAAATGAAACCGAGTATAACTAAACTTGTAAAGGGGAATGAGGCGAGGAAGTAGCGAGCTTGAGTTGGAGGAATCTTTTTTCCTATCTTCTACCCTTTTGGATCTTTCTCTTGTTTTCTCTCACAGTGTGTTGTTTTCTTCTCCTCCTTTTTCACCAACATCACCAAACTCAAACTAGCATCAAATATTTAAAATAGTAATGTAGAAAATATTCTATCAAGGCTGTAGAAATTAGTTAAAAATGTCTTGATCTCTACGCTTCCCTTAAGATTATTGTGTCCATGATTTTGGATGAATCATGTATGTTTAATTAATTACTCCTATATGATTGCATACCCTTATGAAATATTGGAAGTAACAACCAATGACAAAAAATCAACATACGTACAAATTAATTAAATACCGCGAGGTCTATTAAGGGTTCAAAAGGCTGTGGTTTATAACTGTTGGGACCAACGCGTGTTTGACTCCACCCGTTACTCGTTAGCATGACTTTAAACATTTATAGAATATCCTAAACGTGAGCTTTAAACCACAAGGCAACAGAACTTGGCAATGCCTTTAGGTTTTTTTTTTTCGTCTTGTGGAAATGATATGACAGCTACATGTAATTTAATCTGTAAGGCAGTTTAACAAACGCGTGGTTGGTAATCTATCTATATTTATTATAAAAATTTAGTGAAATGTTTTTATCATTTGTAAGTGGTTTTAGATTGGACAAATATGTAAATTGTAATTATTATATTAGTTATACCCTTATATATGAAATTAATTAACAACATAACTATAATATGAATAGACATATCAAACCTCACGGCAGGAAACAACATACGTATTGGTTGAGATATTTACGTTGTATAAACATTTAGAAGAGTGCATAACAAAAAATAGACCTATTTTATTTTTATTATGATTTATAGACATTTAATACTATGTATTTTACTTATTATAGACCCTTTTATTTTGCTGATTACTTTCCCCATTAAATGCCTATTTTTGGGGAATCTGAAAGATCAAGTTAGTTATTTTTAAATGTGAACTTATCTTATTAATTGATATTTATTAAATATTTGTAAACTATATTGGGAAGTTAAAAACTCTTTTTTTGTCTCAACGTTTCTTCTCAGATCCTCCTCTTTAAGTAAAACACCATTGAATATCCTTCATCCCCCTTACCGTCTCCCCATTTCTCCCCTAAAAATGCTAGCTTCATCCCCAACCCAATCAATCTCCACAATTTTTTTTTGGATTTAGTGAATATGCTATGGTATTCATCCCCATCCCAGTATTATACACGGTAAATACTAAGTATTATACACGGTAAATACTAAGTATTTTACACGGTAACTTCATGTTCTCTCTTTCCATTTTAGGATTCTAACTATTATTGTGTTGGGGAGAACTTTTCAATTTCCTAACCTTTTTTCTCCTCCTCTGCCGATCTCTTCGAATTTTCTAACCTTTGTTTTATTACAAATGTATCTTTTGACATATACCATACTGATACACGATGCATATTAATGATATATAATAGATATAGTGTTATCATTGTTAAATATGCATACTAGTTATATCTATAATATTTTTAGAATATGTACCACATATCTTAGATTGCATCTGCATAGTCATCAATAAAGCGTACATTATAGACATATCACTTCAACTAATTAGTTGTATCCATTATGCAGCTTATATGCAAAGAATATGCTGCATATAGACATAAAGTATGCACTTTAGATGCATAACTTCCCCACCACGTATATTGTATATTTTCATATGAAAAAAATAGCTCTCTTAGTATTGTATATCAGATACTCTATGCATAGTTTAATTATATGCTACAAAAATAGAGAAAAAAAATTGAATTCTTTTACCTTGTGTGAGACTGGAATGCACAAAAAGGTTATAATGAAATTTTTTCCCTAATTTTTGGGTGATATTGGATATATATTAGGAAGATAATAGGAAGACTTTTTTACTTTTTTTAGAAGCTCCTTAATTTTCTCCTTCTTGGGTGGGAGTTGAGCTCCTTAATTTTTTCCTTTTCTTAACTACTTTTTAGAAATAGAATCAACTTAGAAATATTTATATTAGGTAATTTTTGGCTAGCATATGTGAAGATGTTCTATGGCTATTTGAATGTAGGCCCATGGTATATATATGGTTAGATGATCCCAAAAATTCCTACAGACTTCAATTAGTTTTGGTTTAGGTTTTATGTTTAGGTTTCCTGTTTAAATTTTGTCCCATTTTCCTTATTCTGGTATGTGTATCCTAAAAACCCCTACACTTCAATTAGTTCTTTTGCGGGTTTGTGTTTAGTTTTCCCGTTCTTTCTTATTTTGTGTTGTATATATACATTTCTTCTTCTATATTTGATTGGTTATGGCAGGTATGTAGTTTGCACTTTAATTTGTATTGTGATTCTTAAAGTTAATACTCACTTTCAAATTGGTTTTGGTTTAAATGTTGTTTGTTTTTTCTTGTTCAATTTTGCTTAGTTTGGTTTTCTTCTATAGGAGCCAAAATTTCTATAAAAAGGTATTATTCTACTCTTCATCATATATTTTTTACAGAAGGAGATGGAAAAATTTAGATAAATTTACCGAAGATATTATCAGTTCTCCATTGATTTTTTTATCTCATCTTTGAAATTAATTGGAGTATTAGTTATTCGCTCGAGCCCTTGGCTTTTGTTGCTAATCATCGGACCATTATGCTTGTTTCAATATTTCACCAATTGTTATAGAAGTAAATTGGATAAGCTTTTGATTTCAACTTTTGCCTTCATTGCTGCTTGCAAGACGCGTTGATATCCTTAAATAAATTTGCAATAATCTTATATTGATTTGGAAGAATTTTATTTCGACATAACTTACGACTTTTGTGCAGGTTTTTTGGATCATTGCAATTCGTAAGTAGCAAAAGTCTTATTAATTCTAAATTTTTACCCTATGTATGTCAATTATTGTACTAATTATCACTACCAATTACTATGCTAGCTCAAGTTATTTATCTAAGTATTTTCTTTTTGTAAATTATGTTGTCTGCTTTCATTAATTGAGTGTATTATATTATATACATTATTCAAAAATTATGTTATTCAAGAACAAAAAGTTGCATTGCCTCCTTGTATCTAGCGAGCTTTCGACGCCTAATTAAGTAAACAATTCTCGTTATCTCATACAAATTATCGTCATAGAATTACTTTAGTATTATGTTATAATATGATATTTTTCTCACCTTTGTATTAAAACTCTTATGCACACTTTCTTTTAAAAAACACTAATAATGGTGCCTTTTCAACTATTCCAGGCCTATTCGTGCAGCTCGTCTATAGGTAATAAATGTGTTACTAATTGGAGGTGGAGTAGTAAAAGAATTTAAAAATAAGAAAAATCAAAGCCTACTATGGTTTCTTTGTGGATGAGGAGTTAATGATATTCTTATCTATTTATTTTATGATTCATGTCTTTTCATAATAATAACAATCATGATATTGTTGATCTATTAAACTTTCTATGTGAACAAAAAATTTGTTTTCAAATAACCTTTTGGCAAAGTGCAAAGATTGTTTACGGTATCTGACCGCACTAATTCAGTATTTAGATTTTGAAATTTTGATATTTTGATTCATTTACGGTATACGAGTTCATCGATTTGAGGATGAACTATAGGCTTTATATGAGTGAGAAACTTACATATAGATATGTTTAGTTGTTGAGGATGAACTATAGCGAGTGGGAAACTCACATGTAGATAAATTGAAAACAACTAAGATTTGTTTATATGATTCTGTTAGGAAAAATCCCTTATAATATGTCAAATTAAATATGATATTCAATTCATCAGATTTTCTCAGCATCTCTTAATACCTAATAGGCTAATACCTGTATATGTCTATGTAAGTGACGTTTCTTCAATTGTCTGCAATTCTATTTATTGATTCTTCTTTCTTTTTATTTCAGATCAGCGAGCCAATATTTTTTGGGTATTTTGTAAGCCAAACATAAAAGCTTAATATGTTAGGTAAGTTTTCTACTTTTTAATGTTCTCTTTACCTTGTATCTACATTAATTAAGTGTGTGTGTATGTATATATATATATATATATATATATATATATATATATATATATATATATATATTAAAAGCATGAAAGCCCTTAGAAATATTGATTTAACTTTTTACCCTCCATTAAAAGATTATACAATAGACAAAATTGTCATTTACTATTTTTTATTTTTTATTTATTACATTTATTTTCTCTAAAATTTTCCTTAGTTAATTATTAGGACTTTGCTTAATGATAGGACTTTGAAATCAACTAAAATATATATTCAAGAGAAATAAAATTAACACGGTTGCTTTTTGTTGAAGATGAAGAAGAAACTTTTGATTAGAATTGTTAACTTAGAATACTACCGTACTTGGTGAATCATGTATAAGTTTGCTGATAATTCCTACTTTTGTCACAAGTGTAAAATTTGCACTAATTAATTCCTAAAAGGATTCATATTCTTAATTATTAGAGGAAGAAGACTGATTGACATAGGACTCTGTAGTGTCTTTACTATTGTTGTAGAATTACCATAGGACTCTATTTGGTTAACTTGCAGATATAGTTAAGTTGTATATTCTTATCTAATTAGAGTAGGATGACCTGTATAGCTTATCCTAGATAAACTTCTGTATGTATTTAAATTGATCTATGTCAATGAAACACATGAGAGCCTCAGTACTCTTGAAAGTATTCTTTCAATTCTCTCATGGTATCAGAGCCACGCTACTTGGCTTAACGATCTAAAATCCTAAATGGCTGCTTCAAACAATAAGGTGGTGGATTGTACCTCACCTTTCTTCCTTCATGCCTCGGATAATCCCGGGATGATACTCACTTCATGTCTTCTTGATGGAACAAATTATGCTACATGGGCAAGGGCTATCAAGAATGCCCTAAGGTCCAAGAATAAACTTGCATTTATTAATGGCTCCATAAAGAAGCCACAACCAGGAACAACAGAAGCAAATTCATGGGAAACTTGTAACTCCATGATTATTTCATGGATATTCAATTCACTTGACAAAAGTTTGCATAGCAGTATAGCATATGCTGAAACTGCTAGAGAAGTCTGGGTGGACCTTGAAGAAAGATTTTCCCAAGGAAAAGCTCCAAGGATTTATCAGATTAAAAGGGATATCAGTCTTCTTCCTCTAATGAGACGTATAACTTAATCAAAAATTTTTGTGCAATGGTAGAAAATCAGTTTGGGTTGCGTGTTCAAAAGGTTAGGAGTGATAACGGCACAGAATTTGTGGGAGGACCTCTACAGTTTTACTATCAAGAAAAAGGCATAATTAGTGAAACTTCATGTGTAGGAACACCACAACAAAATGGTAGAGTAGAAAGAAAACATAGGCACCTCCTAAATGTTGCTAGAGCGCTAAGAATCCAAGCTAACCTACCATTAGTGTTCTGGGGAGATTGGATTCTTACAGCTGCATATTTAATTAATAGAACTCCCACAAAAGCCAATGAAGGAAAGACTCCATATGAGTTGCTCTTTAAAAAAAAAAAACCAACTATAGTCACTTAAGAATCTTCGGATGCCTTTGCTATGCAAGACCTAGTCATGGACCAAAGGATAAATTTGGTGAAAGGGCAGTAAGGTGTGTATTTTTAGGCTATCCTCATGGTCAGAAGGGCTGGAAGGTATATGATCTAAACAAAAGAACATACTTCGTCTCAAGAGATGTAGTATTTGAAGAACATATATTTCCTTTTGGCAGCAGTGTGAATATCCAGAATCCAATATCAAAGTTGACTAATCAGGATGTTCATCATATCTCTGGTGAACCTATTTATTATGATACAACAACCATAGAGTATAATGAACAAGGTCAACATTCAGTTCTTCACAAATCAGATAACTCGCTTTCAGTTACCGAAGGGTCTGGTGTGAGTGAAGAATCAGTAACCACGACATCAGCAGCAGTGGAGAACTCTGTCATAGCCGAGGAAATCAGCAATAACGAGAGTTCTAATACACAAGTTGCACGTACAGAAAGCATAAGGGAGGAGACAATACAAGGAAGACCAGTAAGAATCAGACAACCTCCATCACACCTCAAAGACTATGTTTGTTATGCCATTACCAAGCAAACTCCAGAAGGTGATCCCCCCCATGATAGCTTCTCAGGTAACAAGTATCAACTCTCAAACTATTTGTCTTATAAAAATTTCTCACCTGCACATTGTGCTTATCAAGCGGCCATCACAACACACGATGAGCCGAAATCCTTTTCTCAGGCAGTAAAATATAGTCGCTGGCGAGAAGCAATGGCAAAAGAAATTGCAGCTCTTGAAGACAATAAAACATGGGAACTCAAACCGCTTCCATCTGGCAAGAGAGCTGTGGGCTGCAAGTGGGTGTATCGAATTAAATACAAAGCCGATGGAACGGTAGAGCGTTACAAAGCAAGACTCGTTGCAAAAGGCTTTACACAAGTTGAAGGTGAAGATTTCAATGAGACGTTTTCTCCAGTTGCTAAAATGGATACTGTTAGGTGCCTCTTGGCCATTGCTGTAGCAAAAGATTGGGTCATTTACCAGCTTGATGTGCACAACGCATTCTTGCACGGAGAACTTGACGAAGAAGTGTATATGCTTCCTCCACCAGGTTACAAACTTAAATCTCGAAATTTGGTTTGTCAATTGAAGAAGTCAGTATGGACTTCGTCAAGCTCCACGAAACTGGTTCGCTAAACTATCAAAAGCTTTGGAAAATTATGGCTTCATAAGATGTCCAATTGAATATTCATTATTTGTGTATAAGCGAAACAACACTTTTCTGGCAGTATTGGTGTATGTAGATGATATAATACTGACAGGGAATAGTGATCACCAGTGTAACAGCTTCAAGACATACTTGAATAAGTGTTTTCATATTAAGGATCTTGGAAAACTCAAGTACTTTTTAGGAATTGAAGTTGCTAGGTCTCCAAAAGGATTGTTTTTAAATCAAAGGAAGTATGTACTGGACATACTTATGGACACTGGATTAATTGGTGCTAAACCAAGTTCTTCACCCATGGAGCAACGTCATAATATCTCTGAAGAAGCGGGAGAACTTCTTGCAGAACCAGCTCAGTATAGGAGGTTAGTGGGACGCTTGCTATATCTAACAATTACACGGCCTGACATAACATATGCAGTCCATATTTTAAGTCAATTTATGCAGGCTCCTAGACAAGGTCACTGGACTCATGCACTACGAGTGCTTCGCTACTTGAAAGCTAGTCCCGGACAAGGAATTCTACTACCAAAGACTAGTGACTTAAAGTTGACAGTTTATTGTGATTCAGATTGGGCAAGTTGTCCTATGACTCGTCGTTCAGTTTCTGGATATTTTGTCCTGCTAGGAAAGGCACCCATTGCATGGAAATCCAAGAAGCAGACAAAAGTTGCCCGCTCAACTGCTGAAGCAGAGTACAGATCAATGGCCAATGCGACAAGTGAAATTATCTGGTTAAGGGGATTACTAAAGTTTTTACAAGTTCCGCAGAAGTCCCCGGTCCAATTATTCTGTGACAATCAAGCAGCACTTCATATTGCAGCTAATCCGGTTTTTCATGAACGTACTAAACATATCGAAACGGATTGTCACTTTGTACGTGAGCGCATCATCTGTGGTGACATAGTTACATCCTACATCCCTACACAGCTGCAGTTAGCAGATATATTCACAAAATCTTTGGGGACACAAGCTTTTACCCAGATGGTTTGCAAGCTGGGCATGTTCAATCCACATGCTCCACCTTGAGGGGGAGTATTAGAGGAAGAAGACTGATTGACATAGGACTCTGTAGTGTCTTTACTATTGTTGTAGAATTACCATAGGACTCTATTTGGTTAACTTGCAGATATAGTTAAGTTGTATATTCTTATCTAATTAGAGTAGGATGACCTGTATAGCTTATCTTAGATAAACTTCTGTATGTATTTAAATTGATCTATGAAAAATGAAACACATGAGAGCCTCAGTACTCTTGAAAGTATTCTTTCAATTCTCTCATTAATAGTTTTTTAATTAGAATTAATTATGGAATTTGAATAAAATATTTTTTTAATGAGATGACAATAAAAGATCAAAACTCTGTTGTACAGTCATTAGTTAGATGCTTATGTTACGATTGTTGAATTCTTAACTCTAAACAAATATTAATTCAATCCTTTATTGCTTATTACTGGTTCTGTTTCTTTTTAATTTATTTTGATGTATTTAGCTTGATATTGCATTACTGTTATATTGTGTTTCTTTTCTTACCCAACTTTTGTTCAATGAAGCTTTAGGTCTATCGGAGCTAAGACTACCACAAGTCTATTCAATAGAAATTTGAATCACGGTCAGTTTTCTCATTAGCTTAAGATTTTTCTTTGATGGTTAGAAGAAACTACTTCAATCTTTGGTGATCTTTCGATTTTTTTTTTCAGGAATTTAATTTGTGAGTTTTTAATTTAAGTCGATATTATATACAATGATCAACATATTTGGTTGTATAGAAACTCATCGTGCATTGGTTTAAACTCATCGGTTGTACTTCTACGTTTACGAATTCTGATGGTTCCTTAATTTTACCTTATCTGATGATAGGTTATAATCACTATGATTTTTTTTTTCATATTTGATATACTACAATCAACTTATTGTTAATTGTTGCTGCTATTTGATGTTATTATTATTAGAAAGAAATGGGAATATAGTTTTGAGTGATGAGAATTTGAGATAAGCTGTTGTTGAGAGCTGGTTTTGAAGTATGACAAACGAAAAGGACTTAGAGGTTCCCACGAGAACCTAGTCCTTGAAATGAAGGGCACGCTTGATCGAAAAGAATTACGGGTTGCAAATCCCTGCGGAACTAGGAGTAGTGGCACGTGAATGAATATGCATCCTAGTTAGACTAAAAGAGGCGGTGCCCAGGCTGTGTCTTCGAAGTGTGAAAAGGAGTTGGACTTCAACAAGGAAAAGAGTTACTAGGAATCCTGACTTACCATAATTAAAAGGATTCCTTGCAGAACTCAACTAGGGTTTCAAGACCCGTATAAATACAAGTAGTAGAGACAGCCGTAAATCAGTTATTCACAAACGGAGAGTTGAGAGCATACAAAGGCGATCTAGCATCTTTCTACGTAAGTAAACTGGAGAAGACAATTTTAGTGCATGCACTGTATTGAGTCTAGATATTCTGTCTAGGTTCATCGAGTTGTAAGTTGTCGTCGTTTGAGCATTCATAGTTTTACCTATTGGCTTATTATAGAAGCATATGTATTAGGTGAAATCTTGTGTAATTACTATAAAAGCTAGAGTTTAGCTTTGAGTAGTGATTAGGGTCTAGAGTGTAGCTCCTTGGTTACAGAGTTTGTAATCAGAAACTTTGCTCTTGTGTTAGTGGATTCAGTTCTAAAATCCCAGAGTGTGGGTCGTGGTTTTTCTCCCTTGAGCAAGGAGTTTTCCACGTAAAATCCTTGTGTCTTCTGTGTGTGTGTGTTGTGGTGAGTTGCAGTGTTTGAAGTAGTATAAAAGCTAAGGTAAGAACTAGATTCTACGTCAGAAGAATCAGGTTCTTGTAACGAAAATCAGTAGACACTATTCAACCCTCCCCCCCTCCCCTTCTAGTGTCTTTAGGTGGTGCGTAGCGTAGCGTGTAACAGCTATGAAGACAGTCGATTCAATTTTGAGTTGTCAAACTACAAGATTGCATCTTTTAAGTGAGTTCCCAAGAGGATGGTTTAGAAGTTGAAGAGTTGTAGTACAATATTGAGAGTTGAGGTTTGAATCCAAACACTATCATAACAGCATGCACGAAATTTTCTTCTTCTATAGGTAATTTAATTTTTTTACCATCATATGAATAGTCCATAAGAGATTAAATTATATTTATCAATGCGTAATCAAGGATGATGCTTTGGTGTAGGGTTGAAGTTTTTTATATATCATATTACTATAAAAGCATGTCCTAAAAAAGCCAAAAGTTATTTTACCTAAATACCCTTTAAAATAATCTTAATGTCCTACATATCATAAAATTAATTCCCTACTTAAGGAAAATAAAAACTTGATGCCTACAATAGGTGCTCTCACTAAGGGATGCTTCCTTAATCCAATGGTTGCCTCATGAGAAGTTGCTTCTGTATAAATAAGGTGTCTAATAAAATGAACCACGTGACTATAACTTTGTTGTATCATTTGAATACATTTGTTGGGAAGTCCACGATCCTCTACCCCAAACTAATAAGTAGATTTCGAGCAATATTCAAAGTTCATTAATACAAGGCTATTGAAAAATTCTGGGTAATTATTCATTATGTTTATATTTTTTCATATTTCAAGTAGAGTTTTTTGCATCAATTTTGATCACTTTCAGGGTCTTGGGATAAAACTTCTATCATTTCATTTACTGATCAATCTTGATCTCCTAATATAATATGGTATTTTGTATTCCTTTCTGAATATATATGGATAAGATTCTTTCTTGCCTCCCCCACTCAAGTTCTTAATTATTTAATTGAGTATTAATATGTGTACAATTAATTTCTAACATTCACATTTTTGTGAATGTTAATAAGAATTAATCCAATACAATGAAGCACAGAAAAAGACAGGCAGTCCGTTATGTATAAGGATAGACTTATTTTGGTCCTTAATGTATTAGTACTAGATAGTCATTTACCTTTGAAAAAAGTGGACTCTTGAGTCGTTTGGTACGAGAGATTTGAGATTATAATCTTGAGATAAAATTTGGGATTATATTTATCCCATGTTTAAATAGAGATGAAAACCCTTATTTAAAAAATTTGTACGAGACTAAATTTTAAGTTCCAACTAAATTGAGTTCATCCACGGAATATATTGTTTTCATGTAGAGTTCATCCACGGAATATACTGATTTCTATTATACTTGAAATAGACGTGCAACGCACGTGTCGAGAACTAGTATGTATGTATATATATATATATATATATATATATATATATAATATATTGTGTTTATGTTTATGAGAATTCTTGAGCTTCATTCATTAGGAGTTTGACAGAATGCGAAATTTGTATAGACTGAAGGAGAATTCAAATCTACATTCAATATCGTGTTGAATATTTCTAAAGAGATTATTTATCAAGTTCACATCTCCACTTAATCGTGTTTTATTTTTTGTTGATGACAAAGCTAGGTTGCTCTCGAATCTTTTTAGGGGGTGACTTATTTGCAACATCAGATATATTTGTGGTATCACTAGGTTGGTTAGGGTTTTGAATTTCTTCGAATCCCCCTCCTGAGAGATTCCTTGTGACGTATTGTGATTCATAGTTCCTCGTGGCGTATTGTGATTTACCTTTTGATTGCTGTTTTCTCCTCTAGATTTGGTCTTCTTTGCCATGGTTTCAGCGTGGGCTGAGAGAAGGTCAGAGAGAGAAATTGGATTCCCTTATTTTGACAAAATTGCTTGTAAGGTTTGTTATTGCTTTTGTTTGATCTGTCTTTAATGTCATTGTGTCTCTTCCACTACTTTTTGTATGCATGCATAAACTATGATGCATAATGTCATTGAGTCTTGATTTTCATAAGTGGAGGACTCACTTGATAGCGACTAAATACAACTTAAAAATATTTAAGATTAATTTAGAGGCATGTTTCTCACTCAGACTTGTTGAATAATTCAAAATAACTTCATTGCAAGGAATTTTTAGATAGGACATAAATTAGATGTTATTATTCGTTATAGTGATTATCCTCTTTTATATAATATCTTTATTTTCATTTTGCTCAATCATGGGAAAAGGATCCTAGTTATTATGATATATAGGATGGGGTTGAATAGTTATAGTCTGAGGTTAGAAATTGTATAATGTATGGGCAAGAGGCATGGAGTATGAGATTTTAGACAATATTATATTATTCCCAATATTATATTATCAAGTTTATTGAATGAGCAAACAAACTATCCAACTGTAAATGTATTAAAATCCCGCAAGCATGAATCTATGGCTAATAGGTCTCAAAGCATACGTTAAGATTGTTTCTGTTTACTTAGGACTGCTAAAACCAAGACACACTTTTTAAAATCTTTCAAGAATCATTAGAGTTGTTGAAGTTGTGAGGTCACAATAATTTTATATAATAAGAACAATGAACCACAATAAACTGATTTGGTCGGAAATCGTCGGTTTGCCATTTGTTATACTAGAGATATAAAGTCTTCATCTCCTGACACAAGGCAATTGTTACTAGATATTTACCCCCTTTAATTTCTCAGCACTGTACCTATTCACCGTAAATTGGAGTTTAAAATAAAAATATGTCGCTTGAACTAATTTAATTGGAATTAAGTTTTTGTTCGAGTGTTGTCTCCTTTAATTTATTAATTTTATATTTCATGTCTTGATATATAAAAAAAATTAATTATTTACGCGAGATTACACACTAAAACTAGTATAGGAAAACACACCAATGGTTCAGAGATGTTGAAGTATTTTTCGATTGTATATAGAAATTTAAGCCATCTGATGTTGCGGTAATAGGATAATAAACGGACAGTCGCCGGAAACCGAGTTTTAAATTCTATGTTACACATTTTTAAATAGATATATTTTTTGTTTTACCTAATAGTATTTGTCTCATCGAAAATAAGACATGTAAGTGTCTAATGACCATCGGTGTTTAATTTTACATTGGATAAAACAATTACCCTGCCAAACGTCGATAAAAATCATTTGTATCTTCACACCAAACTTATTCTTTTAATATTGTTAACAACACAACCCCTTGGGGTTATCTCAATTTTTTTCATAAAGTTGGGTTACATTAGCTTATTTCTTTTTAAGGAAATTAGTACTTTATTCGTTTTACCAAAAGATATCATATCTAGTACCTAATTACTATTTGGAGAGTAAAATAAAAAGATTTACAAAAATACACATACATCCTATTTTATTTACATGGCTCTACCTATTATATTTATACCCATAACTTATTTACATTCTATACCGATTAGCTAATTACTTTCCTATATTAAGGCATAAAACAAGGAACTCAAGTCCTTCTCATCCCCCTACCATATCTTTTATTATTTTTCTTTCATTTTATTTTATCATTCTTTTATTATTCAATAATCCTTCTCCGTTTTAACATTTCTTCATCTTTTTTTCTCTTTTTCTTTTCTTACTTTTTTCTTTCTCCAATTCTAGCACCAGTCATGTCTCTTCATATTTTTTTATTTAACTATTTTCTTTCTCCAATCTTATTTTACTCAATTTTTTTTAAATATTTTTTGATTTGATAGCACTACACACTTTGATCCAAACACAAAAAATATACCAAAAAAGTATACATTATACAAAAAGGGTATACTTCTTTAAAAATAATAAAAATTAAAAAATCTATGTGCTCTGAAACATCTTGCACGTCAAACTGAATATAACAAGGGTATACCGGAAGAGTATACAATATACCAAAAGGGTATACTTTGTTCAAAAAAATAAAAACTGAAATATTTATTCGCTCGGTAGCATCGCACACTGTGATCCAAATACAAAAGGGTATACCGAAAGAGTATACAGTATACCAAAAGGGTATACTTTGTTCAAAACAACAAAAGCTGAAATATTTATTCGCTCGATAGCATCGCACACTTTGATCCAAACGCAAAAAGGTATACCGGAAAAATATATAGTATACCGAAAGTGTATATGGTGTTCAAAACAACAAAAAATGAAATATTTATTCGCTCGGTAGCATCGCACACTTTGATCCAAACACAAAAAGGTATACCGAAAGAGTATACACTATACCAAAAGGGTATGCGGTGTTCAAAACAACAAAAAATGAAATATTTATTCGCTCGGTAGCATCGTACAGTTTGATCCAAACACAAAAAGGTATACCAGAAGAGTACACAGTATACCAAAAGGGTATACTTTGTTCAAAACAACAAAAACTGAAATATTTATTCGCTCGGTAGCATCACACACTTTGATCCAAACACAAAAGGGTATACCAGAAGAGTATACAGTATACCAAAAGGGTATACTTTGTTCAAAACAACAAAAGCTGAAATATTTATTTGCTCGGTAGCTTCACACACTTTGATCCAAACGCAAAAGGGTATACCGAAAAATTGTACAGTATATCGAGGTATACAGTGTTCAAAACAACAAAAAATGAAATATTTATTCCTCGGTAGCATCGCACACTTTGATCCAAACGCAAAAGGGTATACCGGAAGAGAATACAGTATACCAAAAGGGTATACTTTGCTCAAAACAACAAAAACTGAAATATTTATTTGCTCGATAGCATCGCACACTTTGATCCAAACGCAAAAGGGTATACCTATAGAGTATACAGTATACCCAAAGGGTATACTGTGTTCAAAACAACAAAAACTGAAATATTTATTCGCTCGATAGCATCGCATACTTTGATCCAAACGCAAAAGGGTATACCGAAAGAGTATACAGTATACTGAAAAGGTATACTTTGTTTAAAACAACGAACTGAAATATTTATTTGCACTATAGCATCGCACACTTCGATCCAAACACAAAAGGGTATAAAGGAAGAATATACGGTATACCAAAATGGTATGCTTTGTTCAGAACATCAAAACTGAAATATTTATTCGTTTAGCAGCATCGTACACTTTGATCCAAACACAAAAGAGTATACAGTATACCAAAAAGTATACTTGGTTAAATACTAAAAATTAAAATATCTATGTGTTCTTTAATATCTCAGACTTCTATACAAACATAACAATGTATACTAAAAATATAAAATGAGTAAACGGTATAACTTTTACTAAGCAATGAAAATCGTGCTAGTATTATTCAATCAGAAACCAGGAAATGTGATAGTAAAATATTTCATATATATGAATAATCAAAAGTACATAGCCGAAATTGTATAGATGTTATATTGCCATCATATATACAGAAAAACAAATGGAGTATCAACTTCTAGTAGTGGTGTACATACACCATCATAAGTCATGACGTTGTTCAAACAACACTTTAGACAAAAAAAAAAAATACTAGCAAAATGATAATCAAATCATCAATTTGTACGTAAGTCTTCAAAACACGATCTTGAATGGTAAACTCAGATCTTCACAAACCTGTAAAAGTATAAATAAAAATTTTCTTATGTAAAAACTAAAAAAAATTAGTAAAGTGTTCAGTTAATTGAACTCTATCAACGATTTAACCACTTCCCAAAAAAAAAAAGTCTAAAATCATCAAAGGTATTATATACACATCAAAAATCAACATCATTTCATCATATCTCTCTTTAATAAACTTCAAATTCACAGTAGCACTTTTATTCACAGTCTTAGGAATGCTCTAATAACTATTATAATTATTAGCATAAGAAATCAATTACAAGCACAAAATAACATATAGATCCATTGTAACATGATGTGGAGATTCAAATAAACTAATAGGATGTCTTTAGTGAGAAAAGGTTCTAGTATGAAAGATTCAACTGTGGAAGTAAGAGGTAAAATGAATAAACAGAACATCACTACGATATTACTCAAATCAGCAAGATAAATTAATTTCCGATTAAGCTATCACTAACTTGGTATGTGCATCAAATCCATGGTGAATTTCATAAAAAGGTGATGTCTGAGGTTGCACTTTAGATTTTTAAGCTAATAAGAATTATTCTAAATGCTCCAATTCTTTAACCTTATTTTCCACAATAGACAATTAGAAGCATCGAAAGGAAAAGCATCAAGAAAAAGTGTGCCATCCATCAACTTCAAATTCCAAAATTGTGTTTCTAAGTTACTATTAAACTTAAAAGATAGTTTGGCACTGAATTTGAGCATCATGCCAATATGTCTATTGAAGAGGCTAATATATATACTTTTAAAACATATACAGAAACCCAGAACCCCAAAAAAAACAAAAGAACTAGTCCATATAATTTTAAAGACATTCTTGAAACTACTCATTTTATTTTTTTCTTAAGATCAAGATCCTACATATATTGTTCCAGTAGATAATACCAAGCTTTTAGATAAGGATGATATATACCAAATTTTATTTTTTAAAAATAACAAATTATCCGATTCAAGTCTCATTCTTTAATGGTTTCTATTCTATGTACCCAAATGTAAATAATGTTTAGTGCTTAAGATAAGTAGTACAGAGATGGTGACGAAAACTTGCTTACAAAGATGAAGCTTTTGCTCTCAACTATTACACTAGTAATTTTTCATAGTACGTTCTTGATAAAAATTATCATTTGAAGGCCTAGAAGCTTTAATGAAAGGTAGAAGCTAAACTGAACTGATTTTAAAAAAGTAGAAGCTATATTGAATCTTGATCTTAAAAAATAGAAAAAACTATACTAAAATTATCATTTTGGGTTTTGGTTCTAACTCGTTGAGTACAATGCATCGCCACAAGTTTACGCTGCCTCTGCACCATCGGGATAGCGTTGGCGTCACCACAACTACGTCCACCTAGAAATTAGGGTTCCGGCGACCATTGAAGTCTCGACCTACGGTGGCGGAAAAGGAATTTGGTGAAATTGATCTCGTATATGGAGAGAGGATTTCAAGACTCTACAGTAATGGTATATATGTTGGTGGTTTGCAGTGGTCGACCACCACTGACTGGTGGTCGAAGGCGGCTTTGGGCGGAGAAAAAAATGAGTAGATTCAGTTCTCTGATAATTTGGGAGTAAATGGGGGGAAATGAGGGGTGGGGAACTTTATATTCTGGGCTTGGAGTCATTTTAGGGATTGGGCTCATATTTTTCCTTTCTTTTCTATGATGGACATATAGTGTAAATAAAATGGGTTTGATGGGTATACCGTGTAAATAAAATAGGTTGAATGGTATTGAATATAAACCAACTTTATATGGGCACAAAAACGTAAATTTTTTTTACTTTTGTGGGCGGGCGAAGTGCCCAAAAGGCCAGTTTGGCTACTGGTCTTATAGCAAAGGCCACTAAACACAAAACATTAACTTTGAGGCCACTTTAGTTACACCCACAATAAATGAAAAACGAAAAAGACTAAATTACCCCTCGTTATATATATACAACAAAGAGTTCGTTATTCTCCATACTTTGTCATTGTCGCTGCTGCTGCTGAATTTTCTTCACGCCCCAATCTCAAATTTTCAAATTTCTTCACAAGTTTGCTTCAAAATTGTAAGTATTCTACGTCTGAATTATACGTTATGCTGCATTACGACTGAGTTTCAACTAAATTCAATCAATGTGAACTGAATTTAGAGAAATTCGTTTAAAATTTACTATTTTTTATACCTCGATGTGCCGTTGATGACTGAACATCAGTATCGCCGTTTTTTGTGTTAAGTATAAGCATACTAGCCCTGAAGTTTGAACTAAAATTCAGTTCATTAAGTATTTTATGTTTGAATTTTACGTTATGCTGCATTAGGACTGAGTTTCAATCAATGTGAACTGAATTCAGAGAAATTCGTTTAAAATTTACTAGTTTTTATACCTCGATGTGTCGTTGATGACTGAACATCAGTATCACCATTTTTGTGTTAAGTATAAGCATACTAGCACTGAAGTTTGAACTAAAATTCAGTTCATTAAGTATTTTATGTTTGAATTTTACGTTATGCTGCATTAGGACTGAGTTTCAATCAATGTGAACTGAATTCAGAAAAATTCGTTTAAAATTTACTAGTTTTTATACCTCGATGTGTCGTTGATGACTGAACATCAGTATCGCCATTTTTGTGTTAAGTATAAGCATACTAGCACTGAAGTTTGAACTAAAATTCAGTTCATTAAGTATTTTACGTTTGAATTTTACGTTATGCTGTATTAGGACTGAGTTTCAATCTATGTGAATTGAATTCAGAGAAATTAGTTTAAAATTTACTAGTTTTTATACCTCGATGTGCCGTTGATGACTGAACATCAGTATTGCCATTGTCGTGTTATCAGCATAGTACCACTGAAGTTTGAACTAAAATTCAGTTCATTATGACTGAATTTCAGTCCTTAAGGGGTGAAAAGTTCATTTATAAACTAAAAAAAGCAACCTCAAGACTTTGCGATTACTTATTGGCATTGCCGTGTTAAGTACCAACACACTAGGACTGAACTTCAGTTCATAAGACTGAACTTCATTGGTTCAATCCTTATGCTATAACTTAAGTCCACATGAACTGAACTTCAATCCACATGCCGTAAAAGCATTTTATAAACTGAAAGAAGGAACCTCAAGACTTTGTGATTACTTATTGCCATCATTATTAAGACTGAACTTCATACTAACACAATTCTTTCTCTGGTTTACTTATTCATTGCAGAATGGATACACTTTGTTTGGTTATTGCTTTCAATGGGAATTGGACAAAAGATTACAAGTACATGGATTATGAAACAAAACTTCTGCTCGTTAATGAAATGATCGAATTCAAAACTTTCATGCACAAGATTTATGAAACAACACATTTCACAGGCACTGTCAATATATGGTTTGATATTAGAATGGACTCAAGCAGAGGAATGCTTGTAACTACAGAAGAAGAACTGAGGACATGCATGCTTTTGTTGAAGAATGATCCAACTTTCAAGAATAGCCGTTTCGTGATTGACAAGCTAGAGAATCAAACTCCTCGTACAGAAGTTTCACCCCAGGAGGGAACCCTGATAATGCAGATCGACTGCATTCAAGCAATTGAAAATAATCATACTCCGTGCACAGAGCTTCCACAACAAGAGGGAGGCTTGATAATGCAGATCGACTCCAACCTAGCACTTGAAACGCCTGGCATTGCTGAAATACTGCAACCAAACAATACTCAATTTCAGTCACCAGTGCCAACATTTGAATGCCCTAGTAGAACACCAGCTGCCAGGATCAAACGGAAAAGGTCCAGGGTAAAACAGAAACAATCTCCAGCGATGATATTAACAGGAGATGTATCATCGAAAGATGTAGCAGCATACTCAACATTTGACACCAAAGAAACCATGATGAAGTGTTTTGTCAAGATGGCAATCAAGGAGCATTTTGAGTTCAAGGTTATCAGATCAAATAGAACGAGATATGAACTGAAATGCATCGATCCAAACTGTGATTGGAACATCAGAGCAAGAAGGATAAAAGATTCCTCACTGTTTTAGGTAATTAAGTTTCAGAATACACATACATGCTCCGTTGACGTTAAGAAGGTTGATCAAAAACATGCCACGTCAACATTGATATGTGAATACTTTCTTGAAAACATACGCGACAACAGAACAGAAGTTAAACCAACATTTATTGTCAACAAAATGAGAAGGATACACGGGGTTGAAATAGGATATCACAAGGCATGCCGTTCAATTCAAGCAGCAAACGCATTAATTAGGGGACGGCCTGATGAGCATTATCATCTGCTCCCTTCATACTTGCATGTGCTGAAAGAGAGAAATCCAGGCGCTCACACAAATCTAAAGATAGACAGTCTTAATCGGTAAGCATTTCTCAAAAGTGAGTTCGATTGCTATACGGAAATTAAAAACTTTCTAAGAATTTTTTAAAATGTTTCAGGTTTATGTATATGTTTGTTGCTTTCAAGCCATCAATAGACGGGTGGAGGTATTGTCGACCAGTGATAGCAGTAGACGCGACATTTCTGAAGGCGAAATATCTAGGTGTTCTCATCATTGCTGTAGCAAAAGATGCAAATAATCAAATCTTCACTCTAGCTTATGGGATTGCAGACTCTGAAAATAATGAAGCTTACACTTGGTTCTTCACTGAGCTGCAAAGGACAATAGGTACTCGTTCTGAACTGGTGTTTCTATCAGACAGAAACAAATCAATCGCGCATGGAATTGCACAAGTTTATCCTGATAGCCACCATGGTATCTGCATCTACCACTTTGAAAAGAATCTAAACCAAAAGAACGTGAGAACCACAGTGATAAGTCTATTTCAAACTGCTGCAAGAGCTTATAAGCGTGAAGAGTTTCATTATTTCATGTCCAAATTAGAGGGAATGGATAGAAATACGTACAACTACATAATGGAAGAACCACCTGAAAGATGGGCTAGATCTTACTCACCGAGGCGGCGATATGATATGCTTACAACAAATATAGTTGAGTCGATGAATTCTGCATTACTTGAAGCAAGAGAGTTGCCCATTTTAAGCCTATTGGATTTAATCATTCTTAAGAAGCAGAAATGGTTTTGTGAAAGAAGAACTACTGCTCAAGAGACTTTTCATAGCTTATCAAGGTGGGCAGAAGATGAATTGAACAAGAAGATTCAACTGGCCTTCACAATGAATGTAAGTATACAGCGCCAAGTATGCAATCCTAATAGTGTATAAAAAATACAGATAAAGATAGACTGAAAATTCAGGACTGTGAATGGAACTTCAGTAAAAAAAAGGGGGAGGGGGTTCAACCTTTTGAGGATAGCACTTCTGTTTGTAACCACTGGTGGGTGGAGTTCAAAATACTTGTTGATACAAAATTCAGTCCATAACATTAAGCAAGTTCAAGTACAGACAGTTCGATCCTTGTGGGATTGAACTTCAGTCCATATGATTTGAACTCCAATCAGTCCATTAGAACTGTACTCATGAACTCTTCCTCTGACTCACTAATAGCCGATTTTAAATAACATCTGTGCTGACTCACAAAAGTTATTATTTTTCATTTCAAATAGGTATTCCCCACAGGTACAGCAACATTCAACGTGCACGATGAAGGAAAAAGCTTCAACGTCGACTTAAAGAAGAGGACCTGTGACTGTCTTCAATTCCAGACTGATGAACTCCCATGTGTACATGCAATTGCATGCATTGAGAAAAGACGCCTGCTGAAATCTAAGTTCTGCTCAAAATAGTATACACGAGAGTTTTGGTTTAACGCATATCAAGGTGAGGTGAATATGATAGGGCACAAAAGCTCTTGGACTGTACCAGATACCGTGAAAAGCCAGAGGATAGAGACTCCTAATGTCAAAATACAATGAGGAAGAAGGAAAACAAAGAGATACATCCCGATTGCTGAGGCTGTACGAGTCAAAGGAAACAAATATAGTCGATGCAAACTCAGCAGACATAATAGAACCTCATGCATAAATACTCCAGTAGCCCGACCCTATTCAAGGATATATAGGCACTGCTAATTCCTTCATTATCCATAAAAAAAATTTTACTAAATATGTCCCTCCTACTAATTTGATTTTCTAACTTCTTTTTGTTTCATGAAACTGCTTGGCTGTGAATGATGGTGCAGAAATAAATGAAGATATTCAAATTGCTGATAGTTTCTTATCCAACATTCAAGATAATGAAGGTATTCAAACTCTGAATGCATTGCAGTTTATTTTTTTATCTGTCTGTATGTTAATTAGTTTCATACTAGTATTTGAATTCGAAACACTTTCAATCCAAAGTTCAAACTCATTGTTGCAGCATTGGTGAACTTGAAAAACAAAAAAAATCTATAAAACTCACAATTTATTACCAGCAAAACATAACAGACAACACAGAGATGTTATCTTATCAAGCATCTTCAACATCAGACCCACTACTAGAACTGGAACTTAAAGGTTCATTAACACCCTGCCAAATAGTAGCACTTAAAACCACACGATCTGAGGATTCAACAACTCCAAAAAGTATCCTAGTTCCTACTACAAGATTATTACTACGGACAAACTCCCTCCATCCATTAGAGAACCACCTTTCTCTTCCCACTTTTAGGTAATTCATCCGAAAATGAGTACCACGGCAAAATACAGTTGCCGGAACATTACGTCTGGGAAGCATAATTGCCAACAATACTGGCAAAACCTTTGCAACAAAAAAAAATAGAACTCTGTTATTTTATAATAACAAAAATAATACTTTTGAAAGACAAAAATTGTATGAATAACTTACAAACTGATCTGATTCAGTATCCAATTGAGTCAAAACTGCATCAATGAGTGCTGCCATCTTAGAAATAAAAATTATTTGGTTGTTCTCTTCAATAATAGTAAGGTCTATTTCTATTGCTATAATTATAGAAAAGATATTCTGTATTTTTGTGTGTTGTCATTTTATTTTACTGTTTGAAAAAGCTGAAGATTCTTTCTTCTTTTGTTCTGTCGTCTATCCCAACACAACTGACAGAATACATGTCCCCACTAGGATTTAACTACACAGTTGACTGAATACATGACCCCAGTAGAATTTAACAAGTGCACTGCAATATCAGTCCATGATGGGGGAGTAAAATTCAGTCCAAAAACTGCAATTAATAAAAAAACTACATAATCCCAGTATGATTTAACAACTGCACTGCATTTTTCAGTCCATGAGGGGGTACTAAAGGTCAGTCCATTAGTGGGTACTGAAGTTCATTCAATAAGGGGAGTGAAGTTCAGTCAAAAACTGCAATTAATAAAAAAAAACATAAAGTGCAGTGCAATTTCAGTCCCATTGAGGGGTAGTGAAGTTCAGTCCATAGCTGGTTAGTGAAGTTCAGTCAATGGAGGGGTACTGAAGTTCAGGTCAAAAGCTGCCATTAATAACCATAACTGTACAGTTTCTGTAAGACCATAAAAAGCATAACTGTACAGAAAACTGTAACACCATAGGAAACATAACTGTATAGAAACTGTAACAACATAGAAAACATAAACTTCTTTGACTACATTTAATGAACCATAGAAACCATAACAGTACAGAAAACTGTAAAGACAATCCACTTGGCAGTTACTGATTTTTTAACTATAAATACCCCCTTTGCAGTTAAAGGAAACTACAAAATTTATTCACTCTTCATCTGATACATACTACACAGTTTTTTTTGTCAGAAAACAAAATATGGCAGATGAAAACAACCGCGTGGAGGAACTAGGCAGTTTCAACAAAAAAATAACATCTTCTTACTATAATAGAGATGATTTTGTATGTTAAAAGAAATGACCAGAGTATTTTTTATATTTTTCATTTAACTTTTCAGTCTTTTGTGATTTTGTTTATTAACTGTGAAATATTCTTGCTTTTAGATCTTTCCAGACAATTGGAAGCAGAGGCTGCCAAGTATAAATGGACTGGCATGCATAATTTGTGAGGATGGAGATGATGATGTACATTTGATGCAGTTCAAAGTTGGGAGGCACGCAAGGCTGTGTAACGGTTGGAAGGCTATGCTTATTAAGAAAGGCTTCAGAATAGGTCATACGCTTCGTTTTGATCACCTATGGCACGAGATGATCGACGGTGTTCCATCTGTTGTTTTTGGTGTTTCTCTTATAAACAATCAGGCTGGTGAAGGAGATGATGATGATGATGATTTAAGCAGTGATGATGATGATGATGATGATGATGATGATGATGATGATGATGATGATGATGATGATGATGATGATGATGATGATGATGGTGGTGGAGCATCAGCAGACAATCCAATTTTAATTGAATAATTTCTAGTAGTTGTTTGTTGTTTTCCTTTATGCAGTACTGTTTGTTTTGTTATTACAATATCTATTTTATATATCAACTTTAACCTAATTATGTTCTATATATTTGAATCTCTCATTATTAACTGAAAATAACTGAAGTAGAAGCATCCTCATGGACAGAACTTCTGTCCATGAGGATTAGAAGCTCCTTGTTTAATTAAACATAGAACTTAAATCAACATGGAACAGAACTTCTATCATCATGGACAGAACTTCTGTCCATGAGGATTAGAAGCTCCTTGTTTAAGTAAACATAGAACTTAAATCAACATGGAACAGAACTTCTATCATTCATGGACTGAAGTTCTGTCCATGAGGATTTTAAGTTTCAAATTAAAATAACTCGATTAGAAGCTCTGTCTTTAAGTAAACACAACTCATCATGGACAGAAGTCCTATTTTCATGGGCTGAAGTCTCTAGCCACTTGCATTTGATTATCTTCTGCTAAATGTAAAAAATTAACATTAAACATTAATAACTGTTGTTACATATATAGTCGTAGAACTTATAAAAAACTCTACACCATAGAAACTTCATACATATTCAGTTATGGAGATGGTGGTGGAAGAGCAGAAAGATCAAAACGAACATGTGCTGCTATAGCTTTAATACCCTGGGTGATCATTCGCACTTGTAGCCTTTGGACGTTACGCATATGCAAAATATCATTTCGCATTTCCTGTATTGCACTCTCCTGGTCCTGCATCTGACGCCTTAGGACTGCAATCTCTCATTGTATATTATTTGGAATGCCTACTGCTACTGGTGCAAATCCTGGTACTGGGGCGAACCCTGGTGCACCTGATTGTTCTGCTTGTGGTGGTTGATTCACACTACTTTCAAACATTCTTGCACCTGAAGTTTAGAAATCTCAAAATATATAATACTAAAAATAATAAGATGATAACAATTAACAGTCGGTTATGTATTTATAGAAAAAAAATCAATAACAGTTGCAACTTGTAGTTCAAAAGGTACAATAAAATACTAAAAGTTGCAACTTATAGTTCAAAAGGCACAATAACATTTTAAAAGTTGCAACTTATAGTTCAAAAGTAACCAATCCATAACAGGTAAAATAGATATTGAACAGTCACAATGAGCATAATAAAGTTCAATCAATGATGATAGAAGTTCAGTGCATCAATGAAGATAATACTTCTGTCTCTAAGGATAAAGCTTCAGTCCCCCCTGTAGATTGCAATTGAGCGCATATAAATTGAAGTCCAACCTATGTGTGGTAGAAATTCAGTTCTTGTAGTTTTGAATTTCCATCCTTGGAGACAGAAGTCCCTAGTGGACTGAAAACACACACAGACACAGAGTTGATGTAAAACTTATGTCATAAGGATAAAACTTCAGTCCATCCTGTGGACTTCAATCAATTGGAGACAGACATTTATCCCTGGTGAACTGAACACACACACACACACACACACACACACACACACACACACACACACACACACACACACACACACACACACACACACACACACACACACACGCACACACAACACATAGGCGGTATAAAAAAAGTTCACTCCATGAGAATAGAATTTAAGTCCTTAATGGTAAAAAACTTCACTGCAACAAAAATGGCATTTACATAAATCTATGCATAATAATCTGTTCATCTGTACATAATATCTGTTTCACCATACTTCACCAAAAAACTTTACAAAAAATATTACTAGGAATTCTGAAGATAAAAACAAAAATATCTACAACTGACACATGTCTTCATTATGTTCCCCATAATCATGCTCAACAAATTCAGGTGGAGTCTCAAATCCATCCCTAGCCTTTGCACGACCATGAGCCCAAAGCTGACAACCAAACCGCTCCCTGTATTGATGAATTTGATCTGGTTGAACCTTGTCAACACTTTTACCTCTGGTCAGTAGATCAGCATATCATATTGCAAAAGCGCCACAACTAGTCCTAAAAATTGAGGCACCAAAACAAAGAGTAAGACATAAGTAGGCAGGGGGTTATAAGTTCAGTCAACTATATCAAATTTGCACTAAAAATTGCACAAAAATGACAAGACTTACCCATCTAGTTGATTCGGTGATAGTACCCAATGGGTTTTATAGGCAGCATTGAACTTGTCGTTTTTGAAAGAATCATGTAGAGACCCGAAGTTGACATACTTGAAAAAATGTGGGAGCACAATAGCATAAGCCTTGACGTGGTCGAATTTGTCTGCTGGTGGCTTCTTTCTTTTGACCATCGAATCATATACACGTATTTTCTTGTCGTGCAAATCAAAGACTGCCAAAAAGTAATGTGTCACAGTTTGACCAGGTGTTGCTTGCAATCGGCACGGAAAATACAGTTTATCAACTCCACCCCAGGGAATTGAACACCTCCGTTCCAGGCCATGAAGGTAATTGCACATATACTGTCCAATACCGTCAAGCCAAATTTCATCACCTGGTCTTTTTTTGTCTTTGAATTCTGACTGATAAATAGAGCACATATAACTATCAAAAACAAGATCAGTAATTGACAGTGTATGAGGAAACTAGAACAAATGGTAGCATGCCCTCTTCCTAAGATAATACATAGCAACATCGATATGCTGCAAAAAATGAACCTGTTTAGTCAATACATAGAATAACGAACACGGAACAAACCAAAGAACAGAAAATGCACTAACATTATCAGTCAAAGGATAGGCAACATCTACAAACTCCAAAAACCACTGCTTGTCTGGCTTGATTGTTTCCAACTGATATGGATTACTGTCGTAATCATTATTACGTATATAACAAGCACGGTTGTTCCTAATTAAAAAGATACAAAATACAAAACACATGTTACTTTTCCATCAGGAATGAACTTAAGAATATCATAGGTAATGAAGTTCAATCTTATAGGGGACAGAACTTTGCACGTCCTTGTGGACAAAAAGTCAATGGCTTGTTGACTGAGGTTCAATTCTTACAGACAGAACTTACTCCATATGCACAGAACTTCAATCCATAGGGGCAGAACTCATGGGATAAGAAGTTCAGTCCATAGGGGATTGAACTATAGGTTTCCAAATTCATCCACTATGCACTAAACTTAAAAAACTACAGACCAGAAATCATAAAAAAATACAAATAGACTTACTGGTCAAGTTCAGTGTCATTTCTTTGAAATAGCAAAAAATATTTGAACTCATCCAACACTGCTGGACTAATCTTCAAGTGGTGGAATGGACAACTACATCTGTAATTACCCTTCCAGTCAGTTGTCTTCTTTTTAGTCCTTTTGGTATCATATGGAGATAGCAACCACTGACTGGGCTTTCGGTCCCTTTTCCCCAGAAGACCTTGCTGCTCCGACTGTTCTACCTTAGTACTTTCAGGGGCGTGATCACTTGACTTGGCAATATCCCTAACAATCGGAACAGGCCTCTCCTGTTCCTGTGTAAGCATCTCTTGTTTACCTGCTTCATTGACCGACTGACCTTTGCCCACAACAATTCCGTCAGCCTGTTGTTCTTCATTCAGCTCCTCTTTCTCCTGTTCCTGAGTCATTACTTCTTCTTTGCCCGCTATAGCGACTGACTGTTGTTTGTCCACAAGAGTTTCGAAAGTCTGTTGTTTAGTCAAATCAACTTCTCTTCTTGTTTGCTCAATAGCCTGGGCATTCTCCATAACAATCTTAAGAGGCATCTCCTGTTCCTGTGTGGTAACCTCTTCTTTGGGTGCTTCATCAATTGACTGACAGCCAACAGCCTGTGGATCTTCAGTCATATCCCCATCTCCTTCAACTTGGTTACTTCTGTCAGCATTCTCCATAACAACATCAACGTGCATCTGCTTTCCGAGCATCTCCTGTTCCTGTGTGGTAACCTGTTCTTTGGGTGCTTCATCAATTTACTGACAGCCAAGAGCCTGCTGATCTTCAGTCATATCCTCATCTCTTTCAACTTGGTTACTTTTGTCAGCATTCTCCATAACAACATCAACGTGCATCTCCTTTCCATGCGAAATCACCTCTTCTTCTACTGTTTCGTTGACAAACTGCCCTTCTGGTTCCTCTCTTGCTGCTTGATAACTCACATCAACATTATCCATTTCAACGTCATCGGTCCTCTCCTGTTGCAGAATTATTCCTTGTTCTTTTCCAAGTTCAACCTGCTGCTGATTTTTCGACATTTCTTGCTGAATTTCTTCAGCTCTTGGTGTATCTTCAGCATCACACGAACCCCCGCTAACACTTTCTTGAGTTGGTGGCAGTATATTAAAATTAGGCATATCAGGATGTGAACTATTTTTCTTCAGCTTCTTCCTTTTCCTTTCATAGGTTTTTGGTTGGATAGGTGGAGAAGTTGTTCCTGATTTCTCCACAAGCATATCCTGAGGGAGCAAGCGAGGTGTCGACAGATCAAGCTCTCCACTTATAACTTGCAATTGAATTTCAAGCACCTCATTCTGTGCCGCAGTCAACTCACCAAACATGTCTAATTCACTATCAATATTTTCATGAATTTGTCTAGGCGTTTCATTGACAAATACACCTTGCAACGCTCGATGCAACTGTATAACTGAATTTAGACCTGCACCACCACCACTAACTTCTTTTCTTACATCTGAACAGCTTTTTGATTTCCTAACTACACTGCCTTCACTGGAGTCTTGTCTGTCATCTAAAGGAGATTTTGATTTCCCGGATACAGCGCCATGACTGAAGTCTTTTCTTACATCTGGAGAAGACTTTCTCTTTCTTCCATCACTAGCATTGCCTCCACATGAATACAAGTTTAAGGAATTACGAAAGCTGCCAGATTGTTCCTTGCCCCTTCTTCCACTAACATCTTTCCTCCAACTTCATTCCTTTTCCTCAAAATTCTTAGCAAACTTCTTCATAAAATCCAGAACACAATCAACCTTGTTATCTACACAACGAACCTTGTTATGTACACCACGAATATACTCCCTTATGCACCGTTGCTGACTACGCATCCTCTTCCGGAATTTTATATTCACCTTTTGCAAAAACAAAAAAAAAATCAATAGAACTGATAAAAATATTCAATTAAAATAAAAACAGAAAAAGATGAATGCACATGATACTTGAAAACTCACTTTAACAATTGCATTAACTAAATCTTGATCAAGCTCTACAACATGTCGAGCATCTTGCCTATCATCACAAGCACCCTCACCCACATGATCATCATCCTCAGTCTCAGCAACATCATCCTCACCCACATGATCATCATCCTCAGTCTCAGCACAAACATCTTGACTCTCAGCACCACCATCCTCAGTTTCACCACCACCATCCTCAGTATCAGAACCATCCTCAGTCTCAGAAATATCTTCACTCTCAGCACCACCATCCTCAGTCTCAGTCTCAGCAATATCTTCACTCTCAGCACCACCATGATATATCTGAGCCCCACCAACCTCAAAATCATCACACGTATCCTCACTATCTTCAACTTCTTCTTTTCCTTTTAAAAGTTTACATGCAACAACAGGTACAACAGCACCTGCTTCTGTCACATTCAATTCCACCGACCTTTTTTCTTCCTCAGACAGAACAATTGGAACCATTTTAAATTTGTCAAAACTCTATAAAAAAAAAAACCATGAGAAATATATTAGCACCACAGTAAAATAAGAATAAAACTTTTATATGCAGAAATAGAAGTTTTGTCCTCATGGACTGAACTTCAATTGGTACTATTTTAGAAGTTCAGTCCATGAGGACAGATACATAGATGGAAGAGAAGTTCAGTATATAATGATAGAACTTCAGTAATGCTGAAGAAGTTTAGTACATTAGGATGAAATTCAGTCCATGAGGGTAAAGAACTTAAGCAACCACACACACACACACACACACACAGATATAGAAACTTACATTATGAAAATGCAGATCAACCAAAGTGTTATACTGAGGATTTTGAAACTAATAAACCTAACCATCCTTGGGAAGCCATGACCATTATATGTACAAAAGTTATAACGAAGTGTTGGAAATAAATCCAGAAACCAAGCGCATAACACAAACGGAAATCCCAGCACATAGTAATTTACACTACTTTTGAGAGGTCTCATTGCAGAGTTAACTAGTGCTTCAAAACCCGCACTGCCCCAAGGATAAACTCTACACTGTAATCACCTAATTTTGGCACCAAATTCAAAATTGCTCAGAATAGTCGTATTAGATTCTTAGGACGTGTCGTCAAATTTTTCTGGATTTCTAGTGTTTATTCTTAACTAAAATTATCATTAATTAGGATGTAAACTATGAAAATTGCCAAAAATACTTTTTATGTGTTTAATTATGACTCAATATTTAATTTTGATAATATTGTAGATTTATATAGTTTTTATTGTAGTTAATTGTGTTAGTTTTTAATAATTCTAGGCATTTTAATGGCCATATAGGAAAATAATAGCCCAACAATTATGATCCATTAGCCCACTTCTCTTGACCCAGCCCATGAAAGACTCAATATTAGCTGTTGATCTCATCTTGATTCAACGGCTCAGATCATCCGAGACTTCCATGTATAAAAGCTTGGTTTCTTCTCATTTTTTCACACACACTCACAAGTCTCTTAGGACTTAGATAGACTCTTGCCAAATTTTCTCTCCCACCGGAAAACCAATGCTCCGCCACTGCTCCACCGGAGCCCCACCCTCTACCGCCGCACTGCCGCCGCCGGCCACCACCTCCGGTGGCCAGAAAAATACAAAAAATATATCATTAGAAAGATCTCGAGCCCCCCATTCCATTTCTCAACTCGGATTCTCCAAATTCTTAGCCGTTTCTCGTAGATCGGGCTTCAAAGCGGCTGCCAAACTTGACTCCGGCAACTTGTTATTTTTTCCGGTAAGTTTTGGTTCTCTTCTCTTCTCCTTACTCCCTCTTTCTCATCCCCGTATCCCGTTTCCAAAATAAAACCCCGTCCCTTTGCCCGTGTCTCCTTTCCCGTTCTGTTTTCTTTATTTTCTTCTTCTTCTCATTTTCTTTTGTTTCTATTTCTGTGATTGGATGATATGGTACAGTTTTGGTGTGATATGGGGGTTGTGCATTGTTTGAAACTGTGTTTCTATGAGGAGAATGGATGGAGGCTGTGATGAGGGAGTATGTTAGCAGTGATGTTGTTGTTTTGACGATTGGAGGGGCTGTTATGGTGTGCTTAGGCAGTGTGTTGTAGTGGGGACTATACGAGGCTGTGATGATTTGATTTTGTGGATTGGTGGACATGGTAAGGCTGTGATTCAGCAGTTAGGGCGAGGGTAGGTTGAAGCGAGTCGTGGTGGAGGCAACGAGGCTGTGATGGCCATGTTGAAGCTGCAGCAAAGCTGCGATGATGGCGTACGAGGGCTGATCCGAGGGAAGCAAAGGCAGCGAGGCAGCAGTGGTGTTTCAGCTATGGCAAAGCAATGGCGTCGAATCCTTTGACGTCGAGGCAGCAAGGAAGTTTGCCCTGATGTTCGTGATGAGTGGTGGCACTGTTGGCTTTAGAGTTGCGGCGATGCAAAGCTTGTTGGAGTTGTTTGTTGTATGGCGTCATCGGGTTAGACAGAAACTCAATTCTTCTTTGTTCTTAGTGAGTTACTTGGTTAACTTGGAAATATCATGTTTAGATTGGTTTAGTTTAGTGATTAAATTAATTTTAGTTGGCCTTTAACATTATTTCACCAGTGTATGTTCGTTTGTGTTAGTGAGTTTCGAAAGTTTGAACACGTGTCGCTCTTAACTTCAGGTTTCAAGTTTAAAATCACGTGTATTGCATAAGTTTATATGATATACAGTCTGTTTCTTAATTTTGTCCATGTGACTGAGATGAACTCTCTACTGTCGTTGTTTCTATCCGAATTATATTTGGTTAAGTATTTAAAGTTCTGGATGTCTTTGGTTTGATAGCAGTGTGCAAAGAAAAAAAAACTCACTGAGGTCATATGTTTAAGCTTGAGATCATCTTCATTACTGTTAAACCTGTACGAGTCTAATCCTGCTTTAGCTTAAAATTGTCAATGAATGGAGTATGAACTTGAAAGACATATCCGAGGTACTGAGTTCGCATATTTTTCATGGTGCCATCTGTTACTTAACCAATTATAAGTTTTGAATTATTAGTTTGAGTCTTGTGTAGTGTCTTTCATTTAAAAGGACAGAAATTTGCTTAAGTATAGCCATCTTGGTTCTGTTAACCATAAGTATCATGTCCTGTTTCTGCTTTTGTCCAGAATGCAAAGAGAATACAGATACGTTGACTGTTGATTTGAGTTTGAATTGTCCATGGAAACTTAGTAGTTTGTTTGTTCTTGTTTTGGTTTGAGTTTTGGTCTAGCTGCTGCTTATTTTTGCTTACCAGAAGCTTTTAATGTCTAGTTTTGTTTTAGTTTAGTTATAATTAAGATCTGGTTACACTTTGGCTTAGTTCTAAGTTAGTTTGGTCCATTTACTTAGTTTGGGCTGATTTAGTTTGTCTAGTTGGTCCTAGACTTTCTAGTTAGTGTAATGAATATTTGGGGGTCCTTTTAGAGGACCCTACTTGTATTATTTCATCCTTTGGGGACTGTTTAGAGGGCTGAAACATGGCCCTATAACTGCTGTACCTTTGCTGAAAATTGGGGCTAGTACACTCAAGTATAGGGGTGTGGGCTTGTACTTTTGTACAAGTCCACACTCCAAATTTTAGCCCCCACCTTTAGCTATATATAGGAGCATTTACTCCTCATTTAAGACACCAACAACAGCTGAAAACAACACATCTAACACCTGAAACAAAGCACTAAAATTGAGTAAAAAACACTTGGGAAAAATAGATAGAAAGAAAGTAAGTTTGAAAGTAGGATTTAGAACCAAAAGCCACTACATCAAGGGCCTTTTGGGGTATAAATCTTGAAGCTTAGGGGTTAAATAGGAGTGTTAAGAGGCTGTTTTAGGGGACTGTTCGGGTGCTGATTTTGCTGCGTTTTCTTGCTCGTATTGGGATCATTTTCTCCTTTTATACAAGATCTTTTGCTTAGAGGTAAACACAACTACCTTTGCATGTTTTATTACCTCCATTGGGTATAAAATCAGCATGTTTATCGATCTCTAAAAATCTGCTCACATGTGCTATAGGTTAGTTTTTCTAAGTATTGAATTTGTGCTAAAAATTGCTAGCCATTGCATAGTTAAGAGTTGTTTTGTAGTTATCCTCAAATGTATGGAAATGTGATTGGAATTGGTATTTGGGACTGTTGTATAGGATGAAGTTTTTTTCACATTCACAAAAATTCAACATGTATGTTCTCTTATTTTTAAATCTGGCCCGTTTTTAAAAGAAGCTGTTTGTGCAAATTAAAAAAAAAAAAAAAAAAAAAAAAAGAAATCTGGACAGCATGTTAAAGAGTAGGCAAATCTAGGTTTCAACCATCGAAATCGCAAAATGTTAAATTCTGGCCATTTATGTAATATAAGGCTATTCTCTGTAAACTGTACATATTTACAAAATCTGTACGTCGAAACGAATAGGCAATGATTATAGGACGACTTTTAAAATCTGGCCATACATAACATCTGAAAGAAATGATCATCATTTGGACAAAAATCAAGAATGTAGCTATTTTTGCAAATAAGTTTAAATGCAGCCTGTTAATGCAAATAGATGAGCCCAATTGTAGAAATGAAAGCACATAGGTTGTAAAATTGTTCTCTTTCAAAGATAGACCACAAAACTGTTTTTAAATTTAATAAACAGCCTATTGTATGTATATACTTTTCGTAATCCATATTTTTAAAGGGCAAATTTAGGAGTCTCACTTTGTCATTTAATAATAGTGAGCAGTTATACTTAATTAAATCGAGTAGGTAAATTGATAAAAGCGAAAAGACCCATGCAATTAGGCAAGACGATAAGTATGATTTGTAATCTACTTATTAGGCTAAAAGAAAATTAAATTGAGTTAAACTAATTCTAAATTAATTATTTTTTTCAAAGTTAATTCTTTTAAAATAGATAATTCCGTTGTAAGGTTGAAAATGCGCAAATACACTCTTATTATTTATTACGAATCGAAGTGTAAATTCGTCCAGTCCTCTGTGAGGTTGGATAGGAATAACGCTTTAAAATTTTATCTGAATTAAAGTGTACATTCATCCGATCCTCTGTGAGGTTGGATAAGAATAACACTTTTAAAATTTTTCTGAATCAAAGTTTTATATTAAACTCAACGGCAAGATAACAACCATTGTTTAGTAAATTAAAATGCTACAATAAAGCAACTGTGCCCGGCACAGGACTCGAGGGTGCCTAATACCTTCCCGAGAGTCAACCGAGAACCTTACCCGAATCTCTAAACGCAGACCATTAGACGAGTCAAAGGTGTTCCAAGGTACCTTCTGGTGACTTGGCACACCCTAAACTATGTCAAGTGGCGACTCCGAAAAATCTCTTAATAATTTGGTACCTTTAAAACACCTAAGTCACTACCTTTTATTTATTTATTTTAGTAAATTTTAGGGCGTGACAGCTTGGCAACTCCGCTGGGGACATTAGTGAAACTAGAATCTCCGGCTTTGATAAATTGTCGCATGTTTTAATTTATTAAATATTTGGTTGTTATATGTTTACCGTTATCACATGGAAAGTTGAATGTTACCGCTTTGATTTTGTTGAATTGTATATAAATTGTCTTCTCCACGTACACCTCTGAGTCTCTGGAACACTCACACACGTACACTTATCAGATTGCTTGTGGCATCTGGGCCTTCTTACTAAAATACCCATGATTTAGGAGGAAGGCGTGACAGGGTTTTAGGCCGGACACACTGTTTCCGGACGGCCCTGATGCGCTTTCCGCCCGGTTTGTCCACCGGGTTATGAGCCAGTCTAGACACCGAGTCAGTTGTGTCACCTAGAGTTAAACCTTTAGGCCCAATTATCTGCATCATATTTGACTTAGTGAGGTGCGGCACACCGGTACCGCACTTGTCTAGGATGACTCCTTGGCGTCGAGATACGTCCGAAGCATTTTTTGTGTTGCATTTCGAAAGAAGGGTCGTCATGCTGACCGAATCGGGAAAGAGCGGATTTCAAAAGAAAAGAAGAAGAAGAAAAAATGAAAGAAAGAGAGGAAGTAGGGTGAATTTCAGTTTGTAGATTTTGTTGTTTAACACATTTCCTGTTTGGGGTCATGCTGTCGAAAAAGAACTTTTGCAAAGATTTATGAAAATTTTGAGCATATTTTTACGTCGTCATAATGGCGAAATTTTTTCAAAAAAAAAAAAGAAAAAAAAAAGAGAAAGAAAAAGAAAAGAATTTTCATACCAAAGTTGTCAACCTTTTTGGAGATAGTCTTGATACCGTTATAATGGCAAAATATTTTAAAGTTTCCAAGTGCCCTGGTTGGTCGAAGGATTCTTTGGGTTCAACTTTATGCCGTTATAATGGTAAATTTTTTTTTTAAAAAAATAGCTGAGTTCCATTGTGGCGACCGCCATATGCTCATTTTTATGGAAAGTCCAAGAGTCTGTTTCGTGTTGGCGACAGTATTTAGAGTCAATTTATTCGCGTCTCTTGAATGGCAATTTTTCCAACAGTTAGCAAGCGCCTCGGTTGGCTGAAAGTCTTTTTGGGTCATTTTTATGCCGTTGTAATGGCCAAACTTTGTTGAAAATCTGAGTCTCAAATGGTAAACACATGTTAGATTTTGAGGAAGTTTCAAACATCGGTTTGTTTTGTCTGTCAATGTTCGAGGTACTTTTCGTTTTGTCTAAATTAAGTGACATATGTTTTAGGTACCATGGCTGCATCGTCTTCTAGGTCTAGCAAGAGAAAGTACCCTACTGATGCCACCCTACCATCTATCATGATGACTGACGGCCCACCCAAATTGTTGAGGTCTTGGTGGAAGAGTATGAGCTAGATGCAACAAGGTTCTGTCCAAAAAAAGATTGGCTTTCTGACTGACCTTGTGGTTAAAGATATTGTGCCGCACCGAGATTTGGTTAGTGCACTAGTCGGACTCTGGAACCCAAACAGTAATACCTTCTGTTTCAAAGGCTTTGAGATGACGCCTACACTCGAGGAAATAGCCGGGCTCATTAAGCTAGATTTACATGAAAAGAGAATGATTGCCCCAAAAAATGTCAATGCCCATGATTTCTTTCAAAACATCTGGATGCGAGTAGATACCTCTATTGCTAGTACTAGTCATGGTTGGTGACACGACCCGAAATCCGGCTAGGCCGTGCGGGCACCCGACATCCTCCCCTAGACCCGTCGGGCGAACCCTTACCAATTAAATTAGGAAAATAAATATAATTCAATTCATAAATAAGAACAAGACTTAAAAAAATACTGACATACTGATACCTCTAAGCTGTACAAAAGAAATTACAGCTGACTACCCAACATACTAGGTTTAGGGTTATCCAGACTAGACATCTAAGAGTACAAAAAAGACAGATACCTCCTGAATTGAGCAGAATGCAACTGAAATAATAAACAATAAACTGGTGGCCATCCGGAATAAAGCTGGCTCACCCTGACAGCTGGAGTCGTCTTCGCTCCTTCAGTACGTGGCGAACTCGATCCTTGAGCGAACCTGCCGAAACGAAATAGATAGACAAGAAACAAACAACAAACGAGGGTGAGTCAAAAGGACTCAATAAGTGGGGCAGACTAGCCACCTCAAAGAATAGGATAGCTAGTCAGGGAGAAGAAAAACAGATAAACTAAATCCATCTTATTTGAACTATAAACAGGCGAAGCCAAATAATAACTGAAAACACGTATGGAATCATAAACAGCCAGGGACATAAGGTAGACAGAACATATAGATATCCTGAACATGTCGACAATCAGAAATACATCCTGTTGCGGCGTGCAACCCGATCCATATATTTATACTGTTGCGGCTTGCAACCCAATCCGTATATTTATACTGTTGCGGCGTGCAACCCAAGATACGAGCCAGAGATATATAGGTAAACTGTGATACGTTCACAACATGGTATACCTACCGCATATATAAAATACAGCACAATACACACAATAGTCAGTATGCGGTGCAATGAGATGGGATGAGTGCGGTATGATGCAATGCAGTCACATATGTCTAATACCTATCTCCGGCGCGGGACTCTCATCGTCTACCAGGAGATACGAGCCAGAAACATATCAACAAATAAGCAATGCACTATGAGCAGAACAGTAGTTATGTACCACAAGTCTACGCAATGGTATGAAAATGAAATGAAATGAGATGAGATGAAATGAAATGAAATCTGATGCAAAGGGTCACATGTGCCCATCCTCCCATCTCGAAGCGGAATACTCCTGCATTCGAGGGGAATCCAATCTGATAACCAACTGGAGCGGAATACTCCTGCTCCTGGGGCGGAATACTCCTGCACCCGATATAATATAAACCAGAGGCGGAATACTCCTGCACTCTCTTGGGGCGGAATACTCCTGCACCCGATATAATACAATGGAGCGGAATACTCCTGCTCCTGGGGCGGAATACTCCTGCCCTCAATATGATACAATAGAGCGGAATACTCCTGCTCCTGGGGCGGAATACTCCTGCCCTCAATATGATACAATGGAGCGGAATACTCCTGCTCCTGGGGCGGAATACTCCTGCACCCAATATGATATGCAATGTAATGCATATGAACGACATATAATGCATATAAATGCAATGTAATGCAATAATGACCCTTCACCGGCTCGGGACTCTCATCGATTACCGAGAAGTATATGTAATGATGACCCTTCACCGGTGCGGGACTCTCATCGCCAACCGGGAAGTATATGTAATGATGACCCTTCACCGGTGCGGGACTCTCATCGCCAACCGGGAAGTATATGCAATAATGACCCTTCGCCGGTGCGGGACTCTCATCGCCAACCGGGAAGTATATGCAATGCTCAAAACCAGAGTGCAACGCTCATATGTTCAATACAATACCAACTATAGGGCATAACATATAATATACAATGTAAATTCAAAGCTAAGGCGTAATGAGTACGCCTATCGGCAGCTACACACGTAAGGAAACATGTGGTAGAAAATCCACGAGGCCAAGGGCCTCCAAAGAAATGGATATAAACACTTACCTCTCTCAAAAGTTAGCATTGCGACCAACAACCGTGTTATTCTTTGAATTCATTGCCAAACGATCCCACTGTGATCAATAAGCAGAAAAATATATCACATTAGGCTAAAGGCTTCACTCCTCACATCTTAGGGCAATCCAGGTAGGAACCTGATACCCTATTCGCATACGCAATACGCAGGCCAGGCCTATACACAGGGTTTAAGGCCACATAACCAAACCCCAAATAAATTACATTTATAAGTTCCCCATAACTCACTGAGTACGAATATATAATCAATTTCATTATCGGGGTCCATTTGACCCTTTAAACTATCAATTTACGTCATTAGGGCGATGTCTAAGATCCCTATTTTTACTGTAAAAATATATTCAATCATACGTAATAAACTCAAATAATATATTAAGATCATTACCTGAATGTTTCAGGGTGAAAATTCTACTTTTCTCCGGCCCCTTTTCTTATTTTCTGGCATTTTTTCCACTGCGTTATGTCATTTTCTCTGTTTCGTTAGTTGTAGCGTTCTGTTTCTGTTTTGATTAAGCTAAGCTTATCCCTTAGCGCTGAGTATATATTCTCCATTCTTTTGTCTTTTTTCTTTTTTGTCTTTTTCCCTTTTTTTTTCTTTTTTTCTTTAAAATTTGCTGCTACGGTAAAAATTAAAACGGTACCCTACGATATTCGAAATAATTCCAACTTTTGCATACCAGATATACAAAATATATGTAACATACTCGCGAAGGCGGATCTCAAATTGGACTCTCGAAACTCAAGATGCGAATTTAAATGAAAAGAAGTCAAATTATTTAACTTTCGGCATTTTAGCGGAAACTAGCCGAACAACATCGAAATTCACTTTCGAAAGTTCACAAAGGTCATAAATAATCATACGAACCCAACGGTGCTTTCGAATTTCGAATCGGAGCTCATTCGGCAAAAACCGAGCTCGAAAATCTCTTTTTAATATTTATTGCCAATAAAAACTGAAACCTTCTTCCGATGCCTACCAAACGAGGTCTGATTTAGCTCAAATTTTACAGATAGGTCCTAATGGACATTATGAATATTTTAAAATTATCGCCACCCCAATCAGAGTCCTAACTTCCGAAACGACTGACCGAGGTCGTTTCATTCTCCTCCACTTAAACTCTCGTTCGTCCTCGAACGAGCCTAAATCTAAAGCAAGATTCACACTGATAACGAAAGAACTTGCACGACCTTCATGAAATTCTCCACGGGTATTATTTCCTGATTACAGGATCAGAATTATAACACGCATACCGAACTTTTGGAATAAAATATATCTGGATAATATGATAATACCATATCACAGCTTATTCTGACTAAGCTGATCCTTCCTCGATTACGAGAAGAGAGTTCTACATTTTCGAAGCAAAGATACATGGAACTTTGAATGGGTCAACATGATTCAGCCGATAATTACCTCTTCGATATAGAACAGGTCGATGAAACTAAGAATTAGCTTACGCTTCAGCAACGCCTTAGAGATTTAATATTATGATTCAGTATTTGGAGGAAGACTCCTCCACTTAAAGCACACACTCATGCAGCTATTTGAATAGGAATAACCATCCTCGCACAGTCTGCTGGACTAAAGAAGATTTACCTAAAAGCTGAACATAGGCAGACCTAAGCTACCAACTATCCTTTTGAGTTGCCAAAAAGCTGCAACTCTCGAGTTCACAACTCCATACCTTTGCCGTAAACACCACCGCTTGATGGATGGTACTTCTATATAGAAATTTCGGCAGAGTTTCCCCGGAAACTGGATGATCCGCAAAACAGAACCAGCACTACTATACATGGGAATAGATACCCGGATAAACTGATAACATAAACATGTTAAGCGGATAACAAGATGAGACAACTGGATGACATAGCAAATCCGCAGATAGAATGTCTGGACAGCACCACTGTCCTGATTTTCAACCTAAACAATAATATGCTTACCCAGTTACCTTGACATACACTCTGGCTCAACACAGGGAACATCATAAGCGGCTACCAACTGCCCAAGCTTACCGGTGCCGAACAAAGAAGAAATGGAAATGAATCGGTGATAGAAATAATTAGAGCTTCAGGAAGCTCATCTTTTTATTTGCTTGGCTACCAAAGCTAGACTACTTACGAGTCAAAGTGGCCCAAGAATCACAATTGAAGAAATAGATATTAAATAAGCTCTTATGGAACAACATCCATGCCAATTTAATCTCCCAATAAGAATAAAACTCTGACACTTTACCAGAAAACCCTTTTATAACCCAGATAAGCTCAAAGGATAACATACTTTACTAGCGTTTTGAACCAAGAGGATATACGTATATCGAATATTACTTACTAATCACTTTGCACAGGAAGAAACGACAACACTTTCTGACGGTGACGAATTAGGATCCCATTATCCTACCAACATTGAATTTCAAGGAGAGAGGTAAACTGAATTGACATAATAACAGAAGGTGGCGTAACAAGATGCCAAGCAGGCAATAGCAATACTCACCGTCAAATCTCTCATATTTAGATCAGATGAACTAGTAGGGTCTCACAAATTCCAGGAATAAATCATACTAGAAGCTCACTTCTCTATCGCAACAGATTGTTAATAGAAACGCCATCCCAGGAAACTATGGAAATATGATAAGACAATCATTTCCAAATCGATCGGAAGAATCAAAGCCTACACACATATAAGTAAGGAAGAAATACTTGGGTCTACTACATCAGATACCTCAACATCCTGCCAGACTGGTAATTATTAGAACTTTCTCTACAGCTGAGCCGAGCCGCTACCCTGATAAGTACTTCTAGAAGAACCACTGCCACCACACTCTCAACCTCTACTGGATGGTGGCATTTCGTTTGCTGATTGAGATCTATATGAAATTTCCTGCGACTATGCAGGTGCCTGATGACGAGAGAAAAGACGACTGCCTGCCTGCCGGAGTAAGGAAAAACTTCTCAAAGGATAACCAGACTCATGACAATGATAACAGGAAAACTCCTCAAAGGATGATCAGACTCGCGATAATGATAACACCTTTTTGCTAAAAATGGAAACTGGACAGATTATTGAAAGCCACAAAGAGAAAAATTGGGTCTGATATTGACGAACTACTGGCGTATTCTAAGAATCACGTGACACACGCTGAGATAACCTGGAAGGTGACCTCCCAAAATAATCAGAACTCTTACCTCCAAATGAGGTACCATGGTTACCCACTATGGCCACGGGATCTCTTGCTCTCCTGCTCTAACTTATAGTATGCCTCGTACCTCTGAGCAATATTAATAACAACATCAACTGAAATCTCGACCTCAATCTCTCGAGTCACCTGGGATCTCAAGGAAAAAGAAAGGTCATCAATAAATCTTTGAATCTCTCGAAAGGCTCATGGACTAGTTTTAATGCATATTCAGTTATTCTATAGAATTCATCTCATATTCTGAAACACCAACAGGCTAACCGACAGGCTACCCTGTCCAATCCACTCGAACTGGCAATATTTTTCATCTTGTTCGCTACTCGAAAGGAACTTTTCCACGAATCTAGAAGAAAAATCGAACAAAGTTGGCTAATAAAGAGCACTCCACCAATTCAACACTGGACCTCTGAAACTGGAAAACAGAATAATCGACACCATACCACTCGATATAACAAGAGCCTGAAGGATATGCTGACATCATTTTATTTTAAAAAGAATCACGAGGTTTATCTGATGCATTGCTTAAGATTATCGGAAGGTTCAACCGCGTAAAATAATGCAACCTCTTCAGACACTCGGACTGAACTGATACCTCGGCTGGCTAACCAGCCAGAACAATTAGAGGTACAACACATACTACTTCCGGAATATAATTTACTGCAACAATATTAAGAACCAGAAAAGAGCTCCCTGAGATCGAGCATCTGCACATGCGGCAACCTGAAAGGCTGCCCAGCGAATAATAGGTTTTTGCGGTATCTGCGTCGCCAAGATTCTCGTAAAGCATCGTAGAGAGCCAAGGAAACCACAAGGCCCTGCTCTCTTGCTCATCGCGAGCCCGTATATCCGTAACTAGATCGTCAGCACAATCAAAAACTCTCGGGGCTTCGTCAGTGCTAGCCCCAGGCTAGACTGCTTCATCTTGAACTCGTATGGTTTGCCGATTTGTCGCACGAAGGTTCACAATTACCACAAAGGAATTAACGAAAATATTTTTGCATCCTAAACCGACGCACGATCAGAAATGAAGGAAGTGAAACTTCCTAAATGCCATCATAGCCTCTCGTAGATAAGTACGGACGTCTACGTACCCATCAGCGAGACTCTACTAGACACTGTCTTAGTCTGGATAGGCTCTAAACCGGGCTCTGATACCAACTGACACGACCCAAAATCCGGCTAGGCCGTGCGGGCACCCGACATCCTCCCTTAGACCCGTCGGGCGAACCCTTACCAATTAAATTAGGAAAATAAATATAATTCAATTCATAAATAAGAACAAGACTTAAAAAAATACTGACATACTGATACCTCTAAGCTGTACAAAAGAAATTACAGCTGACTACCCAACATACTAGGTTTAGGGTTATCCAGACTAGACATCTAAGAGTACAAAAAAGACAGATACCTCCTGAATTGAGCAGAATGCAACTGAAATAATAAACAATAAACTGGTGGCCATCCGGAATAAAGCTGGCTCACCCTGACAGCTGGAGTCGTCTTCGCTCCTTCAGTACGTGGCGAACTCGATCCTTGAGCGAACCTGCCGAAACGAAATAGATAGACAAGAAACAAACAACAAACGAGGGTGAGTCAAAAGGACTCAATAAGTGGGGCAGACTAGCCACCTCAAAGAATAGGATAGCTAGTCAGGGAGAAGAAAAACAGATAAACTAAATCCATCTTATTTGAACTATAAACAGGCGAAGCCAAATAATAACTGAAAACACGTATGGAATCATAAACAGCCAGGGACATAAGGTAGACAGAACATATAGATATCCTGAACATGTCGACAATCAGAAATACATCCTGTTGCGGCGTGCAACCCGATCCATATATTTATACTGTTGCGGCTTGCAACCCAATCCGTATATTTATACTGTTGCGGCGTGCAACCCGGGATACGAGCCAGAGATATATAGGTAAACTGAGATACGTTCACAACATGGTATACCTACCGCATATATAAAACACAGCACAATACACACAATAGTCAGTATGCGGTGCAATGAGATGGGATGAGTGCGGTATGATGCAATGCAGTCACATATGTCTAATACCTATCTCCGGCGCGGGACTCTCATCGTCTACCAGGAGATACGAGCCAGAAACATATCAACAAATAAGCAATGCACTATGAGCAGAACAGTAGTTATGTACCACAAGTCTACGCAATGGTATGAAAATGAAATGAAATGAGATGAGATGAAATGAAATGAAATCTGATGCAAAGGGTCACATGTGCCCATCCTCCCATCTCGAAGCAGAATACTCCTGCATTCGAGGGGAATCCAATCTGATAACCAACTGGAGCGGAATACTCCTGCTCCTGGGGCGGAATACTCCTGCACCCGATATAATATAAACCAGAGGCGGAATACTCCTGCACTCTCTTGGGGCGGAATACTCCTGCACCCGATATAATACAATGGAGCGGAATACTCCTGCTCCTGGGGCGGAATACTCCTGCCCTCAATATGATACAATAGAGCGGAATACTCCTGCTCCTGGGGCGGAATACTCCTGCCCTCAATATGATACAATGGAGCGGAATACTCCTGCTCCTGGGGCGGAATACTCCTGCACCCAATATGATATGCAATGTAATGCATATGAACGACATATAATGCATATAAATGCAATGTAATGCAATAATGACCCTTCACCGGCTCGGGACTCTCATCGATTACCGGGAAGTATATGTAATGATGACCCTTCACCGGTGCGGGACTCTCATCGCCAACCGGGAAGTATATGTAATGATGACCCTTCACCGGTGCGGGACTCTCATCGCCAACCGGGAAGTATATGCAATAATGACCCTTCGCCGGTGCGGGACTCTCATCGCCAACCGGGAAGTATATGCAATGCTCAAAACCAGAGTGCAACGCTCATATGTTCAATACAATACCAACTATAGGGCATAACATATAATATACAATGTAAATTCAAAGCTAAGGCGTAATGAGTACGCCTATCGGCAGCTACACACGTAAGGAAACATGTGGTAGAAAATCCACGAGGCCAAGGGCCTCCAAAGAAATGGATATAAACACTTACCTCTCTCAAAAGTTAGCATTGCGACCAACAACCGTGTTATTCTTTGAATTCATTGCCAAACGATCCCACTGTGATCAATAAGCAGAAAAATATATCACATTAGGCTAAAGGCTTCACTCCTCACATCTTAGGGCAATCCAGGTAGGAACCTGATACCCTATTCGCATACGCAATACGCAGGCCAGGCCTATACACAGGGTTTAAGGCCACATAACCAAACCCCAAATAAATTACATTTATAAGTTCCCCATAACTCACTGAGTACGAATATATAATCAATTTCATTATCGGGGTCCATTTGACCCTTTAAACTATCAATTTACGTCATTAGGGCGATGTCTAAGATCCCTATTTTTACTGTAAAAATATATTCAATCATACGTAATAAACTCAAATAATATATTAAGATCATTACCTGAATGTTTCAGGGTGAAAATTCTACTTTTCTCCGGCCCCTTTTCTTATTTTCTGGCATTTTTTCCACTGCGTTATGTCATTTTCTCTGTTTCGTTAGTTGTAGCGTTCTGTTTCTGTTTTGATTAAGCTAAGCTTATCCCTTAGCGCTGAGTATATATTCTCCATTCTTTTGTCTTTTTTCTTTTTTGTCTTTTTCCCTTTTTTTTTCTTTTTTTCTTTAAAATTTGCTGCTACGGTAAAAATTAAAACGGTACCCTACGATATTCGAAATAATTCCAACTTTTGCATACCAGATATACAAAATATATGTAACATACTCGCGAAGGCGGATCTCAAATTGGACTCCCGAAACTCAAGATGCGAATTTAAATGAAAAGAAGTCAAATTATTTAACTTTCGGCATTTTAGCGGAAACTAGCCGAACAACATCGAAATTCACTTTCGAAAGTTTACAAAGGTCATAAATAATCATACGAACCCAACGGTGCTTTCAAATTTCGAATCGGAGCTCATTCGGCAAAAACCGAGCTCGAAAATCTCTTTTTAATATTTATTGCCAATAAAAACTGAAACCTTCTTCCGATGCCTACCAAACGAGGTCTGATTTAGCTCAAATTTTACAGATAGGTCCTAATGGACATTATGAATATTTTAAAATTATCGTCACCCCAATCAGAGTCCTAACTTCCGAAACGACTGACCGAGGTCGTTTCAGTTGGGTCTCATTTGACTACCTCTATGCTCGATTCGGGTGTGATAGTGGTTTCAAACGGTATAGCTTTGAGTTTCATGACAAGCTAACATATAATGAATGGGTGCAACTTTGTCCGAAGGTTTTTGTGTTTGCTCTTCTAGGGTTATTGGTCTTTCCATTGCCTCATAAAAGGATATCCATTAGAGTTAGTTGGATTATGGTAGCCCTGTTTGAAAAAGCACCAAATCCCACGATCGTTCCAACAATTCTGGGAAGTATCTTTCATGCCTTGACTAGATGCTGCAAAGGCGAAAACGAGTTCTTCGAGGGGTGTAACTTCCTATTGCAAGTGTGGTTTTTGGAGCACATACGCCCCCGCCTTTCTCATCCTATTGCTGGTTGCTTTGACTTTGGCTATCTCGGTTATCACTTCGAACATATTGAGAAGTTTAAGTTTCCAGATGGCGAGCGTGCTTGGAGGTCGTGCTTGGATTCCCTTACAGCAGATAAGATATTGTGGCAGTATAACTGGCTTCCTATGGAGAAGGTTGTGCACCAATGCATCGAGCGCCCCTTTTTAGTTCTGATGGGTCTTGAAGCAGCCCAGCCTTATGCCTCTCTGCGGGTACTCAGGCAGTTGGGGCGACGACAGGTGGTCCCGATAGTTGAGGATATGAGTGCTTATGTCTTAGTCTATCCTCCAGGACTGTTTACCCACATGGGAAAGATCTTGAACTTGTGGGACACTAGGCGTCACCTCACGAAAGAGACTCAGGTTCAGAATGGACTCATAGGGGAGGTCACTCAGGAGTACGAGTCATGGTATCGCCACCAGCCCATACCTAGAGAGATGCCAGCTAGGTCGAGTATAGGCGTGGTTGACCTTGAGGCTCGATTGGAGATGCAGGTTCGGATGGCCAAGCGTGAGATTGAACAGGAGTACCGTGCTACCATACATGGTTTAGTTGCAGAGAGAGATGCCGCTAGAGCCGCTCAGTCTGAAAGCGAGGACTTGACACATCAATATTCGGATACTATCAGGCGACTGCATGACTTGCACCGTAAAGCTTTGACCGAGAAGGACACCGCTCTAGCCGCCCAGGCTGAGAGCGACAGATTTGTAGATAAGTGCCTGGGGAACATTGATCGGCTTCATAAACAACTTGATGAGGCAGTGATTTTGAAAAATGATACATTGAGATTAGCCACGAGCCAGCTTCAGCAGATAGCCGTGTCAAAGAGAGTCATTGATCAAGGTCAGGAACACGTGCGGCAACTGGCCGACTATGTTGCTAGGATGTGCCAAGATCATAGGAACTCGTCCAATAGCACTATCCTCATTGAGGCTCCAGATTATGCCAGGAATATATCTCAGCGAGTGAACGTATTGCATGATGTTTTGAGCCAGCCTTTGCCACCAGCAGAAGAAGATCCCGAGGAGCCGCATGAGTCTGACCTAGAGGAGCCAGTTGACGCTGAGCCAGGGTTGCCTTAGCAGATATATTAGTCCGAGATGATGCAGCTTATTGTTTTGTTTTGTCACTCATTTAGCATCTCGGCATATTGTATTTTATGTTGCTTTTGGTAGTAGTTATTTATTTCTATTTTTCAGTCATTTGTACGTTTCTAAGGTTGTGCCGTAGAGCACTGTATGTCTTGCATTATCTTAGTAATGGAAATCTTTTGTTTATTTTTATGTGTCAATTTGTTTCACCCTCTGGCTTCTCTTTGAAAAAAAAAAAGAAGGGAAAAGAAAAAAAAGACTCAAACAATACACTTGGGAATCTAATCTAACTGTTTCGGGATGACGCATGACGACCTTAGGCTTGTAGGCACGATTGACTTGTAAAAAATTTTTTTCCTAACCTGTTTTGTTTGCAGACAAGTATAGATTACCAGTGATTTGGTGCAGCATTCTGCCATTACCCCACTCTCAAAAGGATCTGGAATTCCATTTGGTAACATGGCAATTGAAGGAGATAAATCTGATGCTGGTTCCGAAGAAATGATAGGACGACAGAAGAGGCCCTGACTCTGAAGCAATTCCTGGTAGACATGCATCATGCGATAACCACGGGACGGGCACCTCCTCCCTTGCCGAACCTCCTGGAAGGGCTTGTGCCAACAGCTAGCCAGCGAGCACCAGGCATGTCTACGGCGGTCGAGGATCCGACCTATCCCCCTGGTTTTGGACCTAACCATGGTGCAACGAAAGAAGTTGAAGTGCGCCCTCATGCGCCACAACCACCACCTCCACCACAAGGGCAGTATGGACAACATCCACCACAGGGACAGTATGGACCACCTCCCCCACAGGTTCCAGTTTTTCGGGGCCCAGCTAGGCCTGCTATGGCCAGGTCCAACAGCGAACCGCATCTCCAGACTGGGGATCATCATTATGATCAGCACCATGAACCTAATTTCCGACACAGTGACTCATATGATCAGGGGTTCCATCGCGAGTCTCAAGTTGAGGTTGATCGATCAGGAAAGCTTGATGAGAGCGAGGTTCTGAGAAAGATGAAGGGCCTAGAACAAGCGGTAAGGACCATTCAAGGATATGGAGATCATACTAACATCTCTTTCAAGGATCTTTGTCCCTACCCTGAATTGCAATTGCCAGATGGGTTCATAGTGCCAAAGTTTGATCTATACACCGGGCAAGGAGATCCGAGGGTTCATATGAAGACCTACTGCAACAAAATGAGAGGGGTCAAGAAAGACAAACTGTTGATAGCCTACTTTTCTGAAAGCTTGGTGGGGCGCAGCTGCCGAATGGTTCATGAGGCAGGATTTAACTAAATGGTTGTCATTTGAGGATATGGCACAGGCATTCTATGACCAGTACAAGTACCACATTGAAGTTTTGCCAGATCGATCCTCTTTGGATGCGATAAAAAAGAAGTCAAGTGAAAACTTTAGGGAGTATGCCCTCAGATGGCGCGAGCAGGCCGCTCGAGTGAGCCCCGCAATACCAGACGATGACATGGTTCGTTTGTTCATTGAGGCGCAAGATGAAGCGTTCTATGGTGCATTGATCGCCACCTTTGGGAAACCATTTAGTGAAGTCGTCGAGATGGGAGAAATGATTGAGAGGGGAGTCAAAGCTGGCAAGATCGTGAGTCAGACCGCACTAAAGGCGACTACACAGGCAGTGCAGACCGGGGCAGCAGGGTTTGGTAAGAAGAAGAAAGAGGATGTAGCCATGGTAGGGTCAGGTCCGCGAAAGTGGAACGAGGAGCGGTACAGTCAACATAATTCATACCAAGCTCCACAAACACCCCATTTACAACACTATTACCCGCCATAAAATGCACAATACTCCATGCCTCCACCCCAATACTCTGTACATGCAGCACAGCCATATGCTCCAACATCTTATCCGCAATGGCGTGCCCCAGCCCCACAGCCTGCATATCACATTCACCAAGCTCCACCTAACAATTATCAGGCTCCGCCAAACCCTACCTACCGACCAAGAGGTCCTACAGGCTTCCGTCCAAGAGCTTAATTCAGGAAAGCCCGAGAGGAGAAAAAGAGAGAATTTACACCAATCGGAGAATCTTACACCAGTATCTTCGAGAAGTTGAGAGCCTTGGATATGATAAAGCCAATTCAAGGAAACATGCAGCCCATTGGGAAAGTGGATCACTCTCGGTATTGTGAATACCATTCGGGCGCACCAGGACATGATACAGAAGATTGTTATTATCTCAAGAAGGCAGTGCAAGATCTGATTGACAATAACCAAATTGTGATCGAAGATGCAGAAACGCCAAATATTAATCGCAATCCTTTGCCGGTCCATGATGTACATATGGTGGGTATATGTGAATGGGGATTTGATGACGAATCTGCAAGGCCAATAGTGTCAGTCGATGCTATAAATATTGGAGTGGAAAGGATGCAACCAATTCTTTCGGTTGTGCCGGGGAAAGTGGGGCATCCTATCCACCCAAACAAGCCAGTGTTGACATTGAGAAGAGCCGTTGAGCGAAAGAAAGAGATGGCTGAAAAACCAAAATTGGTGATCCAAAGGACCAACAAAAATGGAGAGGAGGCGGATTGTGTGGCCAAACCAAAGTTGGTTATAAAAAGAGCACCCTGTGAAGATGATCAAAACAAGCTGCGTGAGCCTGTTGTCATAAAGAGCGCACCTCAGATTCCTGTGAGAAACACTAATGCTGTCCCATGGAATTATGACAAGGCATTGGTAACATACAAAGGAAAAGAGGTTGTGGCGGAAACAACACAAGTTGGTGGTCTTACTCGTTCTGGGCGGTGCTTTACCCTGGAAGAGTTAAGAAAAGAAAAGCAGGCTAGAGAAAATCAGGGCCCCATCAAGGAGCATGTCACCGAGAAAGAGGCAGAGGAATTCCTAAAGAAGATGAGAGTGCAAGATTACTCCATTGTGGAGCAGCTGAGAAAGACCCCTGCTCAAATTTCTTTGTTGTCCTTGTTGATGCATTCTGAGGCACACCGCCATGCTCTGTTGAAAATACTGAATGAGGCTCATGTCTCCGAGAAGATGACCGTCAGCAATCTTGAAGAAGTCGCAAGTCGTATCTTTGAGGTAAATAGGATCACTTTCACTGATGAGGAACTGCCAATGGAAGGCACTGGTCACAACAAAGCACTGCATCTGACTGTCAAGTGTGACAATTCTTGTGTCACAAGGGTACTGGTTGACGGTGGGTCCGGTCTGAACATATGTCCATTGTCTACCTTAAAGAGATTAAAAGTCAACATGGACAAAATCCGGACAAACACCATGAGTATCCGTGCTTTTGATGGAGAGAAACGACAATCGATTGGTGAGATAGAACTGATACTGACAATCGGGCCCGTGGATTTTGCTATCGATTTCCAAGTTCTTGATATGGATTCGTCTTACAACCTGTTCTTGGGAAGACCCTGGATCCATATGGCAGGCGCAGTACCATCAACCTTACACCAGACTATCAAGTTTGAATGGAATCGTGAGATGATTATGGTACACGGAGAGGGAGATTTGTCAATCTACAAGGATCCGTCTATTCCAGTTATTGAGGTCACTAATGATAACCCAACTCTGATGTATCAAGCATTTGAGGCGGTCCATGTGGAGGAGGTTCCTGAAGGCAAGCCTTTACCCCAAGCAAGATTGTCAGAAGCAGCAGTCATGATGGCTACGGAAATGTTGAAGCACGGTTTCCAGCCCGGGAAAGGTCTCGGGGCAGCGCTACAAGGAATGTCGCGTCCAATTAGTCCACTTGGCGTTCGAGGAACTTGGGGTCTGGGATACAAGCCCACAGCTGCAGACAGAGCAAGAGCTAGGAAGATGAAGAAACTAGAATGGTCTCTGGAGAAGCCTGTCCCTTGCCTCGCTCAATCTTTCACAAGGCCTAGTGGAGGCAAGGCCGCTTCTAAGAATACTGAGGAGACTGAAGAACAAAGGAAATTCCTGGCTGATCTGAGGCACGTCTTTGGCATCAACATGGTGCAAACTGGCGAAGGATCTAGCAATGCAGAAATCCAGAACATTGGACCTGATGTGAAGCTGAACAACTGGGAATCCACGCCTCTCCCCACTAGGAGGGGCTATTGGTAGCAAGCTTTTGTTATCCTTTCTGTATACTTGGTTATTCTAAGGGTTGTAATCCAAGTCAATTTATTTTGCTCGTTATGATGTCAAACCCTTTTATCTTTCAAATTCAATGAAAAGCAAGACATTGCTTCTTGTCTCCTTATTCTATCTCTTTAATTTTCTGATTTTGTTTTATTTCTTTCTGTAGCTATGTTTCTGATGGCCTTAATAACATGACATGTATGCTGAAATCACGCCCTGATCTAAACACACAGTTTAACTTGGTCTCATCGAACCGACCAGAAATAAAGAAAATTAATGATGAGATGTGGAGTGAGTATGAGATGACAGTTGAGGAGGTAGACGACATGGAAGAGGCTGATAAAGAAGAAATCTTTGAGGAAGAATATGATGAGGAGAGAGCCGAGAGTGAAATAAATGGGGAATTAGAACAATTTGAAAATAAGCCTAAGCCCAATCTGGATGACACAGAAAATATAAATCTGGGAAGTGTCGATGATGTTAAGGAAACCAAGATAAGCATGCACGCTGAACCGAAAGTGAAAGACGACATAGTCCAAGTCTTGTTTGACTATAGAGACGTGTTTGCTTGGTCGTATGATGACATGCCCGGTTTGAGCACAGATTTGGTGGTTCACGAGTTACCGATCAATCCTGGTTTTCCTCCAGTCAAACAACTTCGGAGGAAATTCAAGACAGATATGAGCAAGAAAATCCATGATGAAATCATGAAGCAGCTATCTGCGAAGGTGATCCAATCTCTTCAATATTCCACTTGGTTGGCCAACGTCGTGCCGGTGCCTAAGAAAGATGGGAAGACAAGAATTTGTGTTGATTATCGAGATTTGAACAAGGCCAGTCCCAAGGATAATTTCCCTTTGCCTAATATTCACATTCTCATAGACAATTGCGCCAAACACGAGATTCGGTCTTTCGTGGATTGCTATGCCGGATATCACCAAATCCTGATGGATGAAGATGATGCAGAAAAGACGGCATTCACCACGCCTTGGGGAACCTTTTGTTATAGGGTCATGCCGTTCGGTTTGAAGAATGCTGGGGCAACGTACATGAGAGCCATGACAACCGTCTTTCACGATATGATACACAAAGAAATTGAGGTGTATGTGGATGATGTGATAATCAAATCAAGAACAACAGAGGATCATGTTAAAGACCTCAGGAAATTCTTTGAAAGGCTTAGAAGATACAATTTGAAGTTGAATCTGGCTAAATGTGCATTCGGTGTTCCAGCTGGAAAGTTGTTGGGTTTCATTGTCAGCAGACGGGGCATTGAGTTAGACCCTACAAAGATCAAAGCTATACAAGAGTTGCCTCCGCCAAAGAACAAGAAAGAAGTCATGAGCTTCCTCGGAAGATTGAACTACATCAGTAGGTTCATCGCTCAACTCACTACAACTTGTGAACCAATCTTCAAGCTGCTAAAGAAAGATGCTGCAGTCAAGTGGACCGAGGAATGCCAAGCGGCTTTTGACCAAATCAAGCAATACTTGTCAAATCCACATGTGTTGGTCCCACCGGAGCCAGGCCGACCTTTGTTCCTCTATTTGTCGGTGATGGATAATTCATTTGGATGTGTACTAGGTCAGCACGATTCCACAGGCAAGAAAGAGCAGGCCATCTACTACATGAGCAAAAAGTTCACGGATTATGAGGTCAAGTACACTTTGTTGGAAAGAACATGTTGTGCCCTCACTTGGGTAGCACAAAAGCTGAGGCATTATTTGTTGTCATACACTACTTACCTCATATCCCGGATGGACCCACTGAAGTATATCTTCCAAAAGCCAATGCCAACGGGAAGGCTCGCCAAGTGGCAAATGTTACTCACAGTGTTTGACATAGTCTATGTCACCCGGACTGCAATGAAAGCCCAGGCTTTGGCCGATCATTTGGCCGAGAATCCAGTGGATGATAAGTATGAACCTCTCAAGACATACTTTCCTGATGAAGAGGTTGACACAATTGAGGAGTTGACCTCAGAAGATGATCATTATTGGAAGCTATATTTTGATGGGGCCTCTAACTCTAAAGGTGATGGTATTGGGGCTGTTATCATATCCCCGACAGGTCGTTACTATCCGGCGGCCACACAACTTCGTTTCTGGTGTACCAATAACACGGCAGAATATGAAGCTTGCATCATGGGTCTACGCATGGCGATAGACATGGACATCAAAGAATTATTGGTGCTCAGAGATTCAGACCTTCTAGTACATCAAATCAAGGGTGAATGGGAAACTCGATATGGGAAGCTCATCATGTATAAGCAGTGTCTGGAAGATCTTTGCCAAAGATTTGATTCTATTGAATTCAGGCACATCCCAAGAATGCACAACGAGTTGGCCGATGCTTTGGCTACATTAGCATCAATGATCAGTCATCCTGATCAAACTCACATTGATCCTCTCGAGATTCAAGTTCGGGATCAACATGCATACTGCAACATGGTTGAAGAAGAGCTTAATGGTGAGCCGTGGTACCTGGACATAAGAAATTACATCAAGAATGGGGAATACCCGGCACTAGCTGAGAGCAATCGGAAAAGAACCCTCCGTCGTCTTGCAAATGGTTTCTTTCTGAGCGGAGGGATACTGTATAAGAGAACCCCAGATCTGGGACTGTTGAGATGTGTGGACGCACAAGAAGCCTCGAGAATTCTTAACGAGGTACATTCAGGAATTTGTGGGCCACATATGAATGGCTATGTGCTAGCCAAGAAGATCTTAAGGGCAGGTTATTTCTGGCTCACCATGGAGCGAGATTGCATAGGGTTTGTGCGAAGATGGCACCAATGTCAAGTGCACGGCGATCTGATACATTCGCCTCCCTTGGAGCTTCACACAATCTCTGCTCCTTGGCCTTCCACTGCATGGGGAATGGATGTCATTGGCCCAATAGAACCAAAGGCATCGAACGGGCATAGATTCATCTTGGTCGCCATTGATTATTTTACCAAGTGGTGGAAGCATCGACATTCAAGTCAGTAACCAAGAAAGCTGTGGTCGACTTTGTCCATTCGAATATTATCTGTCGATTTGGTATCCCTAATACCATTATCACCGACAATGGGGCCAACCTCAACAGTCATTTGATGAATGAGGTATGTGAAAGATTCAAAATTGTGCATAGGCATTCCACGCCTTACCGTCCAAAAGCAAATGGGGCGGTCGAAGCAGCAAATAAGAATATTAAGAAGATCCTTCGAAAAATGGTGCAAGGATCACGAGATTGGCATGAGAAGTTGCCATTCGCTCTTCTGGGTTATCGTACAACTGTGCGCACCTCAATAGGCACAACTCCACATGAATTGGTGTATGGGACTGAAGCGGTCATTCCGGCAGAAGTCGAAATACCATCCTTGAGAATCATTGTTGAAGCTGAGATCGAGGATACTGAATGGGTCAAATCCCGCTTGGAACAATTGGTTTTGATTGACGAGAAAAGGCTAAATGCAGTATGTTATGGCCAACTATATCAGAAGAGAATGGCCAAAGCATACAACAAGAAAGTGCGCCAACGCAAGTTCATCGAAGGTCAGTTAGTCTTGAAGCGCATCTTTCTACATCAGGAAGAATCAAAAGGCAAGTTTGCCCCAAATTGGCAAGGACCGTATGTGGTGAAGAAGGTGTTGCCCAATGGTGCTCTATTCCTGACAGACATCGAGGGCACGATGGCTGAAATGATTGTTAATGCTGATGCAGTGAAGAGGTACTACATTTGATGTTCGTGGGTGGAGTAACGAAAGTCTTTGTTTCCCTTACCCAGATAATGTACCCCTCTTGTTAGCCTTTGGCTTTGTATTGCTTTTGTAAACCCTTATTGGGAATCTTTGTAATTGCGATGAAATGAAGAAAGAAAGATCCAAAACAAATTTGGCATTAAGTTGCTAGAGCTACGTCTAACCTGATTCCTTTCAAAAGGATACGTAGGCAACCATAAAGGTGCGGTCATATCAAGTAAAGTTCTAAAAGTTCCCTGGTATCATATCTGAGGAAGTTTTAAAGTTCTCTAGTTTCACATCAGGGGATATTTCATCCTTTTCTCTATCTCACATCGACGCAAAGCTTGCCTCTAAGTTTGCAGCCAAAGTCAAAGGAAATCCAAAATCCGCGGTTTCTGCTAAACTGGGGCAGAAGTTTGTTTTATTTTATTTTATTTTATTGATAAAATAAAATAAAAACAAACTTCTATTTTGTTGTACCATTCATTCATTCTTGAAAGGGGGGAAGATGCTCAAGGCACCCTAAATTACAGGCCAAACATTGCTTCCAAACTCAGATAAATGTCCAATAGACCATTTTGGCCAATCTTGAGAATGTCAATCGAGCAAGAGTTAGCTCAAAAATCATCATCAATGGGTGGAACTAAAGAGGTCCACGGGAGGAAGAAGAAAAAGAAAGAAAAAAAAAGAAAAAGAAAAAAAAAGAATGAAGTCTTGTTGGTGAAAACCTGAAAGGGCGCCACATGACAAACAGTTAGGCAAAGGAACAAAGAGAGAGGTTAGTCGGTGAAAACCCTGAAAGGGGCGCTGCTAACCGAATGAGGGCTTTGGTAACTGTCATCAAGTGGGGCTTGACGAGTATTTCTTTGAATGTTTCTATTGGGGAAAGAGTCGAAGGACAACTGTTGTGAATGGATCAGGTTTCGAGGCCAAGATGCACGTCATGTTATTGAGGTCATCGCTTTCACCTCCAGATAAGTCCTTTTACTTTCCTAAAGGGCATCTCTCATTCAGAGTCCTTTATCCGAAATTTCTTCCACTTCTGCTTTTCATTCACAATAGCATCGAAACAAGCAAAAGAAAGTTTCGCAAAAATTGTTCACCTGTTTTGCAGTTGTAGCAGAGCACAGTCAGGACCTGCCTGGATAACGGAATGCCTATGAGGTAGTTTGGCATCTGGAGTGACATGCCAAGGTTTGCACCACAGAAGAGACTATCAGGGAAAATATACCGTTCCTAACAAAGTTTGACTGATAACTAGTTGGAACATTTGAGCCGCATGATGTTCTGTGTTGAAGGCCATTTGAAATACAAGAAAGCAAAAGAATGAAGAATGAGGGAGTAAGTTAAACAAGTCAGGGAACCCACCTGGAGAACGAGGGAGTAGTTTAGAGGAAGTCGAGGCACCCACCTGAAGAACGAGGGAATACATTTGAAGAAGTCCAGGCGCCCACCTGAAGAACGAGGGAATACATTTGAAGAAGTCCAGGCGCCCACCTGAAGAACGAGAGAATACATTTGAAGAAGTCCAGGCACCTACCTGAAGAACGAGGGAATACATTTGAAGAAGTCCAGGCGCCCACCTGAAGAACGAGGGAATTCATTCTGTAAGGAGGGAAGACCCACCTGAACCAAGATCGAGGGTTTATCTTTCTACAAAGAGCAAGACCCACCTGAACCAAGAATGGTGGTTTTATTTTCAACAAGTGAGGGAGCAAGAACCAAGAAGCTCGTCTCGGGAAGCATGAAGACTTAGAGTAGGAATTGTAACTTTACATTTTCAATATTGTACTTCCACTTTTTCTGTAAAGCAATGACCGCCAATCAGCAAGCAACAGTGACCAGCAGCGACAGCCCTTGTGTGCCTATGAGTGTCTAGTATCAGCCCCAAGTGTGTCTAGAAGAGTCTCTTGTTTGTCGTAGTAGTCTAGAGTGTCTAGTGTCATCTTAGTGGTCTAGAGTGTCTAGGTTTGTCTTAGTGAGTCTAGAAGAGTCTAGTGTCTATTTGAATGCGGTAGTCCCAGCTACCGCACGTAAGGAACTACACTGACCTGATTCCTTAGTCCAGGGATATGTAGGTAACTTCGTTCTCGGTTAGAACCAAAATTCAAAGTACGGTCACCATTTTGAAAAGCATGCTCTCGGCTAGAACCGAAAAGCCAAAATTAGTTGACGATTACTTCTTTGTCCAAAAACTCTTCGTGTTTCCAAACAAAGAGGGGCAGCTGTAATCACCTAATTTTGGCACCAAATTCAAAATTGCTCAGAATAGTCGTATTAGATTCTTAGGATGTGTCGTCAAATTTTTCTGGATATCTAGTGTTTATTCTTAACTAAAATTATCATTAATTAAGATGTAAACTATGAAAATTGCCAAAAATACTTTTTATGTGTTTAATTATGACTCTATGTTTAATTTTGATAATATTGTAGATTTATGTAGTTTTAATTGTAGTTAATTGTGTTAGTTTTTAATAAGTCTAGGCATTTTAATGGCCATATAGGAAAATAATAGTCCAACAATTATGATCCATTAGCCCACTTCTCTTGACCCAGCCCATGAAAGACTCAATATTAGCCGTTGATCTCATCTTGATTCAACGGCTCAGATCATCCGAGACTTCCATGTATAAAAGCTTGGTTTCTTCTCATTTTTTCACACACACTCACAAGTCTCTTAGGACCTAGAGAGACTCTTGCCAAATTTTCTCTCCCACCGGAAAACCAATGCTCCGCCACTGCTCCACCGGAGCCCCACCCTCTACCGCCGCACTGCCGCTGCCGGCCACCACCTCCGGTGGCCGGAAAAATACAAAAAATATATCATTAGAAAGATCTCGAGCCCCCCATTCCATTTCTCAACTCGGATTCTCCAAATTCTTAGCCGTTTCTCGTTGATCGGGCTTCAAAGCGGCTGCCAAACTTGACTCCGGCGACTTGTTATTTTTTCCGGTAAGTTTTGGTTCTCTTCTCTTCTCCTTACTCCCACTTTCTCATCCCCGTATCCCGTTTCCAAAATAAAACCCCGTCCCTTTGCCCGTGTCTCCTTTCCCGTTCTGTTTTCTTTATTTTCGTCTTCTTCTCATTTTCTTTTGTTTCTGTTTCTGTGATTGGATGATATGGTACTGTTTTGGTGTGTTATGGGGGTTGTGCATTGTTTGAAACTGTGTTTCTGTGAGGAGAATGGATGGAGGCTGTGATAAGGGAGTATGTTAGCAGTGATGTTGTTGTTTTGACGATTGGAGGGGCTGTTATGGCGTGCTTAGGCAGTGTGTTGTAGTGGGGACTATGCGAGGCTGTGATGATTTGATTTTGTGGATTGGTGGACATGGTAAGGCTGTGATTCAGCAGTTAGGGCGAGGGTGAGTTGAAGCGAGTCGTGGTGGAGGCAACAAGGCTGTGATGGCCATGTTGAAGCTGCAGCAAAGCTGCGATGATGGCGTACGAGGACTGATCCGAGGGAAGCAAAGGCAGCGAGGCAGCAGTGGTGGTTCACCTATGGCAAAGCAATGGCGTCGAATCCTTTGACGTCGAGGCAGCAAGGAAGTTTGCCCTGATGTTCGTGATGAGTGGTGGCACTGTTGTCTTTAGAGTTGCGGCGATGCAAAGCTTGTTGGAGTTGTTTGTTGTATGGCATCATCGGGTTAGACAGAAACTCAATTCTTCTTTGTTCTTAGTGAGTTACTTGGTTAACTTGGAAATATCATGTTTAGATTGGTTTAGTTTAGTGATTAAATTAATTTTAGTTGGCCTTTAACATTATTTCACCAGTGTATGTTCATTTGAGTTAGTGAGTTTCGAAAGTTTGAACACGTGTCGCTCTTAACTTCAGGTTTCAAGTTTAAAATCACGTGTATTGCATAAGTTTATATGATATACAGTCTGTTTCTTAATTTTGTCCATGTGACTGAGATGAACTCTCTACTGTCATTGTTTCTATCCGAATTATATTTGGCTAAGTATTTAAAGTTCTGGATGTCTTTGGTTTGATAGCAGTGTGCAAAGAAAAAAAAAACTCACTGAGGTCATATGTTTAAGCTTGAGATCATCTTCATTACTGTTAAACCTGTACGAGTCTAATCCTGCTTTAGCTTAAAATTGTCAATGACTGGAGTATGAACTTGAAAGACATATCCGAGGTACTGAGTTCGCATATTTTTCATGGTGCCATCTGTTACTTAACCAATTATAAGTTTTGAATTATTAGTTTGGGTCTTGTGTAGTTTCTTTCATTTAATAGGACAGAAATTTGCTTAAGTATAGCCATCTTGGTTCTGTTAACCATAAGTATCATGTCCTGTTTCTGCTGTTGTCCAGAATACAAAGAGAATACAGATAAGTTGACTGTTGATTTGAGTTTGAATTGTCCATGGAAACTTAGTAGTTTGTTTGTTCTTGTTTTGGTTTGAGTTTTGGTCTAGCTGCTGCTGCTTATTTTTGCTTACCAGAAGCTTTTAATGTCTAGTTTTGTTTTAGTTTAGTTATAATTAAGATCTGGTTACTCTTTGGCTTAATTCTAAGTTAGTTTGGTCCATTTACTTAGTTTGGGCTGATTTAGTTTGTCTAGTTGGTCCTAGACCTTCTAGTTAGTATAATGAGTGTTTTAGGGTCCTTTTAGAGGACCCTACTTGTATTATTTCATCCTTTGGGGACTGTTTAGAGGGCTGAAACATGGCCCTATAACTGCTGTACCTTTGCTGAAAATTGGGGCTAGTACACTCAAGTATAGGGGTGTGGGCTTGTACTTTTGTACAAGTCCACACTCCAAATTTTAGCCCCCACCTTTAGCTATATATAGGAGCATTTACTCCTCATTTAAGACACCAACAACAGCTGAAAACAACACATCTAACAGCTGAAACAAAGCACTAAAATTGAGTAAAAAACACTTGGGAAAAATAGATAGAAAGAAAGTAAGTTTGAAAGTAGGATTTAGAACCAAAAGCCACTACATCAAGGGCCTTTTGGGGTATAAATCTTGAAGCTTAGAGGTTAAATAGGAGTGTTAAGAGGCTGTTTTAGGGGGTTGTTCGGGTGCTGATTTTGCTGCGTTTTCTTGCTCGTATTGGGATCATTTTCTCCTTTTATACAAGATCTTTTGCTTAGAGGTAAACACAACTACCTTTGCATGTTTTATTACCTCCATTGTGTATAAAATCAGCATATTTATCGATCTCTAAAAATCTGCTCACATGTGCTATAGGTTAGTTTTTCTAAGTCTTGAATTTGTGCTAAAAAATAATGAAAGTTGCTAGCCATTGCATAGTTAAGAGTTGTTTTGTAGTTATCCTCAAATGTATGGAAATGTGATTGGAATTGGTATTTGGGACTGTTGTATAGGATGAAGTTTTTTTCACATTCACTAAAATTCAACATGTATGTTCTCTTATTTTTAAATCTGGCCCGTTTTGAAAAGAGGCTGTTTGTGCAAATTTTAAAAAAAAAAAAAATCTGGACAGCATGTTAAAGAGTAAGCAAATCTAGGTTTCAACCATCGAAATCGCAAAATGTTAAATTCTGGCCATTTATGTAATATAAGGCTATTCTCTGTAAACTGTACATATTTACAAAATCTGTACATCGAAACGAATAGGCAATGAGTATAGGACGATTTTTAAAATCTGGCCATACATAACATCTGAAAGAAATGATCATCATTTGGACAAAAATCAAGAATGTGTCTATTTTTACAAATAAGTTTAAATGCAGCATGTTAATGCAAATAGATGAGCTCAATTGTAGAAATGAAAGCACATAGGCTGTAAAATTGTTCTCTTTCAAAGATAGACCACAAAACTGTTTTCAAATTTAATAAACGGCCTATTGTATGTGTATACTTTTCGTAATCCATATTTTTTAAAGGGCAAATTTAGGAGTCTCACTTTGTCATTTAATAATAGTTAGCAGTTATACTTAATTAAATCGAGTAGGTAAATTGATAAGAGCGAAAAGACCCATGCAATTAGGCAAAACGATAAGTATGATTTGTAATCTACTTATTAGGCTAAAAGAAAACTAAATTGAGTTAAACTAATTCTAAATTAATTATTTTTTTCAAAGTTAATTCTTTTAAAATAGATAATTCCGTTGTAAGGTTGAAAATGCGCAAATACACTCTTATTATTTATTACGAATCAAAGTGTAAATTCGTCCAGTCTTCTGTGAGGTTGGATAGGAATAACGCTTTAAAATTTTATCTGAATTAAAGTGTACATTCATCCGATCCTCTGTGAGGTTGGATAAGAATAACACTTTTAAAATTTGTTTGAATCAAAGTTTTATATTAAACTCAACGACAAGATAACAACCATTGTTTAGTAAATTAAAATGCGACAATAAAGCAACTGTGCCCGGCACAGGACTCGAGGGTGCCTAATACCTTCCCGAGAGTCAACTGAGAACCTTACCCGAATCTCTAAACGCAGACCATTAGACGAGTCAAAGGTGTTCCAAGGTACCTTCTGGTGACTTGGCACACCTTAAACTATGTCAAGTGGCAACTCCGAAAATCTCTTAATAATTTGGTACCTTTAAAACACCTAAGTCACTACCTTTTATTTATTTATCTTAGTAAATTTTAGGGCGTGACATACACAGATCCTCATTGTCAATGATATCCAAATAATGCACTTCAACCAAGCTTTTTTTTTTGTTAGAACACAAAATGATTGACTGAAAAATATAAAACTCTGCAATCTTCACTGCATCATCTTCATCAACCAGAGATGCCGTGGTCATTGATACTAAAAATTTACGAACGTCTGACACCTGAAGATTGCTTTTGCCACGAAAGTACTGCTTCAGAAGCCTCTGATCCATATTTATAGCAGGTCCATCAAACAATTCCTCACGGTTTGCAGAAAACCTCAAACCAGTGTAAACATGATATTCTTCAGGACCAAAATGGATGACATGACCAAAAATATTAAAACTTAATCTATTCGGATCACTGCTCACAATACGTGACAATAATAAACAATGCAGTAACCTCATAGAAGTTTTGTACGACTGCAACTTCAGAAAGCTTCCAAACACACCATCTGAAAGCTTCTTACGCTGTGCTTTACTGAAATTTGAAATGATATTATCCAAATTGTGCTCCCCTTGCCAATATGCATTCATGTTGAACCAGCGGTCAAATGGATACACTAGATTACCTTCCATTCCAGCATCCATATTGCAAAAAGCTAATAATAAAAAAAAAAACTATCAGTCACACATACAAAATAAACAAAAATAAAGGTTTGAGAATACACACAGACACACGCACGCACACAGAAGTTCATTCCCTAGTGGGCTAAAAACACACACACAGTCACACACATGTAGGGTGTAGACTTCAGTGCACTAGGAATGGAGCACGCACACACGCGCGCACGCTGGAAACTAAATGCCTACCCTCAAGATTACAAGAAAAGAAAAACTGGTCCTTCTGCTTATAATGTGCAATCAGAAAGTGAAGATATTCCTGCACTATTCCAAGCGTGTTCAATGAAGCGCACGCTTCATGTGCTGAAGCGTGAAGCGACTGAAGCATGAAACGAGCGCTTCAGTGAAGCGACTGAAGCATGAAGCGAGCGCTTTAAGCGATGAAGCGACCGCTTTTCAAAACACTGTTTTCTACCTAATGCAATGGTGATATTGTGACACATACTGGCACAAGCACCATCTCAAAGCAAAAAACACAGTATGTGTCTCTCACACACACACACACACAAGAGACAGAAGTTCAGTCCATCACACACACAAACACACACAAACACACACACACACACACACTGAGTCACACGCATTGGGGGGGAGGACTTCAGTCCACTAGGAATAAACTTCAGTCACTGGAGACAGAAGTTCAATCCTAGTGGAACTTCAGTCCATCACACACACAAACATAACTTCAGTCAATCACACACACAAACACACACACACGATCACAGAGACAAACACACACACGCACACACAAATAACTTTACTACACACACACTTGAACTTGAATAAAAAGTAACTACTAAATACGCTAAAAACATACAAATTTAAACTTAAATAACGTTACTTAACTTAACAACTACATATTTCACAAAAAAATACAAAAAAGTCGTATATGAAAAGAGAGAAATGTTATACCTGCGAAAATGCAAAGGTGAAGAGAGAAATGCAATTCAACGTACGTAATGCAACTAAAATTCAGTTCATTAAGTATTCTACGTTTGAAGGTTATTTTTGCATGAAGATTCGGTGAAGAAGGAAAAAGTTAAAATGCATGAAATGAAGGTTAAAATGAAGAAGAAGGGTTTTAAAAACCCCTGTCAATTCAAAAAAGATGAGGGATAATTTGGGCTTTTAAATATGCCCCGTTTAGTGTACTGCCACAAAAGTGGCCTTTAGTGTAAAGCCACTGAAAATAGTGGCCTCAAACTAAATACCAGTGTTAAAAGTGGCCTCTGGGCGAAATTTTTACTTTGTGGGCAGCCCATACAAAAGTTCCTAAAATAAATGATCCTCGTTTGATTGATTTTTCTTTAATATATTCTGTAATATTTTGAATTATTAATTTTAACTTATAGAACTTTTTATGTAACTTCTAATTCTTAGTGTACAAAGTCGATTTCAAAAAATATCGAGGATATATATCTAATTTTACAATTAAAAATATTGACCTCGTACTGCGAACTATGACATATACTAACAGAGGGAGCACCGTTTTCACCAAAAGCTTAGCTTAACAAGCTACAAGTCTTAATTATCTCACCGCAAAGATTAATCTCTTAGAAAATATGTATAGGTTCAATCCTAAATTACCTCCATTTTCTTTTTCCTTCCCCGATCCGCAATGTAGTGGATTTCATTGTTCTCTTTCTTTTTCATTGTTGTTTGTCTTACACTCCTAACCATCCTCCTGATAGCGATCCAGGAAATTTGGAAGAAAAAACATTTCCTAATAACTTTGAGAACAAAAGGTTGCGAATGTAAGTTTAACAAGCTAAGGTGAGTGTACTTAACATATCGTAAATAAAAGTTGGGTGTGTTTGTGAATATAACCGTATTTCTTAAGACAAGCATCAAGATCGATCTTCAAGATTTTTAGTAGCGATTGGCTTAATCACTAGGGATTTTGAAAATGGTTGCACCAAGAACTATGTTGATTAATTAATTAATAATTAAGTTGACAAAGCCAAGCATTCTTGTTCTTAGCTAAGCTCACATGGGATAGACAAAATCTTCATTACTTTATTTCCCAACTATTCCCATCCAATAGGTATGTCGGAAGAGTGACTAGAACTAGGCAAGTCTACCAAAAAAAATGATATGAAAAAAGAGATCATTTAATTTTGTTATATCCGTTATTATATCTAAGTACTGCGATTACTAACGGTTGACTTAAAATTGATGCAACTTAATTAGCCTTATATCTCAACTTTTAGAAACTAAAAATGCCAACCAAAGTATCAATTATGAGGCTCGTATAGTCGTATGACATTTCATGATTGAATAATTAAGAACTGGAAAATGCATTCTTGCATGCAAGATTTCTCTTATTTAGCTGCGCTTTTATATTAAGGATGCAACTCTTCTCTTTTCATCACTTTCCTCCATTAATTAGTTGTATAATTATGCCGAATTATGGAAAAAGACGTTTTCACATCACGTGTTTAAGTCATTTGTTTACATAGTATATGTGTAACTCAGTGTAAGTACATATATATATTGCTGTTATATAAATATAGTCAATTATTCCGCATCTGCACTTCAGTTATATCACCTACTATTAAGTAACAATGTTGTTGAATTAGTATAAACACCGATTGCACATTTGACAATTATATTTTCATGTTCTTTAGATTATACCGTACATGTCTATATACGATATATTCAAACTAAACTTGACATCTCCAGAATCCCTCTCTGCATTGCAAAAAGGGGGGAAAAAGTCGATATTGCCTAAATTTATACTAGCAATTTGGTTTTCTATTATAGCAATTTGGGTTTCTATAAGTTCCTATCATGCCATATAAATTGAAAGTTCAATAAAGAAGATAATGATATATTCTGCATTTGACCATAGATAGCAAAACAAAAAATTGAAGTTGAGTTGAAATTTTATGTTTATTTGGAACATGCATTTCACATCTTTACTTAGAAAAAAATTGAATTTTGTGAGTGCAAGAAAAACTTTTCTCTGAAAATTTAAAAAGTGGTCCGATCCTTTGGTTTCTGAAAAACTCATTTTCTCAAAACATATCCAAAAACTTGCAAGTTTTAAAGGACAAAAAGAATCCGGAAAAACGGAAAAAATTTGTATGGCCAAAAGCTTAGACTCAAAAATGTCGTTGCAATGATATCTTCAAAATTTCAAGTTTGAGAACTAATAAATATTGAATTGAAAATATACTAACTAAAACTTGCAAGTTTATAACTCGAAAAGAATAATATTATTGAGGACACGGTGCTAATTTGTTTTGAACTAAGCTCATTTCCATTTAAATAAACATTATGATTAATTAGTCAATTGTCGTCGTAACTATTTTGTACTTCCATTAATGCAGAGATGATAGGTAGCAAAACCAGTAGTTGCAAAAGCTCCAATTTAGTTTGTCCCCTGAATTTCTGTTACACAAAAAAAAAAAAAAAAGGAAAGAAATTTTTAAAAGTACGAAAGAAGAAGAAAATAATAGATTGACCTAAGGAAGAGACTGTGTGTAAATATAGTCTTCATTCTCAAAGACTCTACTCTCTTCTGCCTTGCCATTAGCACTGCCTTGTTTGCAATCACCAATCTCCTTTCCACATATAGCTTGAACCTGAATCAGCATACAGTACTAATGTTAAAGAGTAACAATAATATTAACACTATAGATTGTTTATAAACTAATTATTGATAAATTTTAATTATAAGCATTTTATTTGGACGGTATCCTAGTAAAAATGTAACTGATCTAATATCACATGTAAAACTATATATTGACACTGTAAAAAATCTTCATACAATCATTGTACAAATTGAACTTAGATCCAAGAAAAAAGCACTAGAGAGAGAAAGAGAGTTACCACTTTCACAGGAATATCCCTAGAAGGGTCCACACTTAGATCATTAGTGACAACTTCACAATGGGCAAGAACTAAGAAATGGAAAATTAGGACAAGACAAAGAGTAAGGGAGTAGACGCTTGAAGTTCTCATATTAATACGAGATGAAATGTTCCAAAAGAAGTAAGCATATATTGGTGCCTATGCTACTTTTCTAGATGATGATACAGTAGAGGCAGAGCAAAAAGAAGCTAAACTTAACTGAAGGGAAGGTCAATGTTGTGGGAGTCTAAGCTTTTATAACATTTAACAAATGGAATAAGTCTTATGAACTTTGAACCCATCTTTTGACTTGTCTCCTGATTCCACAACAACTAGCTCAATCATCAAGAAGATGGGTTGGCTTCTCTGATATTTTGTCACTTTGCATATGTTAATTTAATATTGATGTGTCATGTTTTCAGAGAGACAAATATATGCAGAGGTTTTCTAAGTTTCAATTGAATAATATACAATTAAATATAAACTATATAGTAAGATCATAATTATTTTGAACCCACTTACTCTAAAACACCAACTTCGTAGTAAAAATTTGTAGAGTTCTATTAGGTCATGTCGATGTTGTAGTATAATTGAAAGTAATTGTATTACTTAACATTTGTAATTGTCATGCTCAAATAATCATATCCTAGAAATGAGAACTTCTATTTTTCATCTTCATCACTGAACTGTAAGATTTTGTTCATGATACTTATTGCACAAAAGATCAACGCTGCTCAGTTCATCCTCATCTTCTCAAGACATTGAAGTGCTATAGAATTTATAAGGTAGTAATATAGTTACTTCAATATTAACGTGAGCTAGCTATAATGTAATGGTTCCGTAGCTCAGTTGGTTAGAGCGTTGGTCTTATGAGCCGAAGGTCGCGGGTTCGAGCCCCGCCGGGACCAATTAACTCAGTGCTGAGTAAAATCCTGCTACAATTGTTCATGACAGATTTTTCATATTTTTTAACTTTGTTTTGTTTTGGGGGATTGTTGTGACAGTAAAATCAATCTATGAGAAGAATAGAGGATAAAAATTTATCATCTGTGAGTTCTATACACATACACACTAGCTACACACAGATGGTAGCTCTAGTTGTATGTGTCTTCATGGCCTTCTAAACATCACCAAGAAAAGAAAAAGAACACATATGGTCAGTTGGTCTGATCATATATGTCCACTACTCGTTAGACGTTGTAGAACTAAAATCCAGCAGGAAATCCACCCTTTCTTGGATCACTTATAGCTTCAAGCTCCCCTAACTTTGATCTCTTGAATTCTTGAACAACAAACTGGCAAATTGTCCCTCCAGCAAGACTCTCCAAGACATGGCCCTTCTTTTGCAGGGCAGCTCTTGTTTTTGCTGGAACTTCTATGTGGTCACCAGTTACAACTGTCCAATTCTCGTATTGTAGTATATTTGGAATCAACTGCACAGAAAAACAGCATAAGATACTTGATACTTATTACATTTTAAGTACTCATCCTTTTCTATCTCCCTATCCTTCACAAGAAAGCTTGAATCAAATATTTTCTTGCCTTATGTGTCCTATAACGCACATTTTGGATTTACTTAAATGATAATAACAATTGGCTCATAGGACATAAGTACCTGATGGTAATATCTTGAAGCCATTACAGAAGAGAAGGGATCCATTCCCCTCGCAAAGTGATTTAGAAAAACCTCGGTCGTACCAGCAATAATCATTGCTCCTCCACTTGCACCAATAACAGCTCTCAGTTTTCCATCCTGTTATTACAAGTATCGATCACACATTCCTCTTTAACATTACATTTTATGAAGTCTGCTCCTCAAGTGAGTTAAGCTTGTTAAAACTTGGGCATATTGGAAATCTTACCTTGAGAACAATTGTAGGTGTCATTGATGACAATGGCCTTTTGCCTGAATGGATAAAATTTGCAGGTGCTGGTGGTGGAACGTTTTCGGAACGTTTTGCAGGAATGGAGAAGTCATCCATTTCATTGTTAAGAACTATCCCTGTGCTTGGTGACAGATACTTAGCACCAAAGTAAGAATTTATGGTGCTAGTCATTGATACAGCATTTCGATCGCTGTCCACAATGGACATGTGGCTGGTACCATAATCATGGATCTGATTCCACCTATTTGAAATCAAAGTTTGTCAAAATTGTTACATCTGAATTACTCCATCTAGAAAACTTGTGTGATTTCGTGAAAGAAAGTAATCATGGACATCAGATAACAACTTCCAGATGAAGTCAAAGTAGCTTACTTGCCACCATAGTGGTTGGGACTGAAAGTCATGTTATCATATATGGTCTTCTTCAACTGTTTTGCAAATTCAATTGACAGCATGTCACTTATAACATTTTTAGTGTTAACGAAATCTGGATCACCAATGTTCATCCTCAATGCAAATGCATGTTTCAAGGCTTCAATTTGTCGATGAATCAAAAGGGGACTTGGACCTTCCATGGGAATTCCATATTGTGCAAGAATGTTCAGTATCTGAGGAAGACTAATATAAGGCATTTCTCCAAAATTGTGCCGCAGTGATGATAAGGAAATGATCAAAGAGAAGGACTTACTAGCACCATCGCAGCACCTCCTGCTGAAGGAGGTGGCATACCAAGTATCTTAAATCCCATGACATCTGCAGAGATAGGTTCTCTTATTCTAACTTGATACTGCTGCAAGTCTTCCATTGTCAATATGCCGCCAGATTTTCTTATATCTTTGATCAATTTGACCCCAATTGATCCATTATAAAATGGTCTAATTCCAAATGCAGAAACTGCTCTAAGTGTTTTCGCTAGCTGTTTGTTGTAACATACAGCTCCTATCTGCAAAAGGCTACCATTTGATGTGAACAAGTCACGAAGCCCCTTGTCGGACATAATATCTGATTCACTTTTGGACATTTGCATGTGAAGATATGGTGAAATCTTGAACCCGGAACGAGCTAGATGTGCAGCTGGCCTCACAAGCCTTCTCCATGGAAGCTTTCCATGTTGTTTCCACACTCTGTAAAGGCCAGCAATTTCTCCTGGAACTGCTATGGATAGAACTCCGCTAGTTTTTAGAGCAGCATTTCCTGCATACATATTCTGAACAAGAAAGTTATGACATGATTGCAAGAAGTCTTACCAGGTCCATAAGTGCATATATTTGTTCCAAATTAAAATGCAAGAACTTGAAACAATATCGTTAACTCTAGTTAATCTATGTGACTAGAAAGAAACTTATAAACAAATTCTGGTGACTAAGAAGCTAAACTTCCACGCTTATATTTAGTGCAATCCTTATTTCTCCCCTATTCCATGTCAGAGAGACATTTCAATGATAGAATTTCTCAAATTTTCCACATTATGAGAAGTCGTCACTTAATAAACTCGTCATCTGAGCTCTCTAACATCTTTTGCAACTACGATGCTGGTGCACTCCCATTGCTCTCCGAACTTATATGGAAGACTAGAACTGTTATTTTACATCAAATTTTCTTTAACGTTGGCATGTCTATATGCCTGCTTGAGTCTGTATAGGTAGGTTATATGCATGTATTTGGTTTCGTTGAGCAAGTTATATGGGAAAATGTCTATTTGTAGTCTAAAGCTTAAAAACACAATTGGCCTAATTCCTAGTGGATTTCAATCATCAGGAATCATAGGCTTGCTTAATTGTACAATCAGATTGGAACAGTTCAAATACCTTTGAAGCTTGCTTGGGAGCAGTTTCTCTCATATCAAAGGCTTGTGCCTTTCCATCTGCTGATCTTACTAGCATGAATGCACCTCCACCTATGCCACTAGACGCCGGACTGACAACTCCCAAACACAATGCAGCAGCCACTGCTGCATCCACAGCATGCCCTCCTTGTCGCAGAACATCCCTTCCAATGCTCGAGCATCGTCCATCATCAGTGGCAACAACACCATGATTTGCCTTTATTATCTCGCGTCGCTCATAGGCTAAACTAGTACTTGTTCTTGTGCTCAACAATACAATAGCCAAAAGAACCAGAAATTTAGAGTAGTGCCACTTTGACATCAACAGAACTGTAAAAGAATTACAATAAAGTCTTCAGTTTTCATAACCAACGTACATGGTAAAAGGAAAATTCTGCTAAATTTAGTTCAATCTTTATCAGAAGTATACTGAATATTGCTATATTGTCTGGTTCCTTTCATGCAGAACATTTCAAGAAAAATTAAATGCTAGAACTTGAACTACATGCAGGCCAATAAATAGAAAATTATATCAGTTATACACAATGAAAGCCACTATACTAAACAACAAGAGGAAACCAACTGAACAAGGTTGCATGACCTACAACAGGAACCAATTTCCCTAAAGAATGACAAAATCGTCAGTAAGGAACTCTCTCTTTTTCTTAAAAAGAAAATATAGTCATTGTTGAAGGCACTAAAGAAAATCAACATTTATTTATTTCCCTGTAATTCTTTGATCAAAAGCACAATGAGGAATAAAGATGAAGAGGATTCTAATTACAAGAGGACTTGAAGTTAAAATGCATATATAAGAACTGGAAACACTGATGATCAAACAAAAGCAAAAAACAATAAGAATATATATAAACAGATTGAACAAAAGAAAGGAACTGCAACAAAATAAACCTTACAGCATCTTGCAATACCAATGTACAAAATTTAGAATTTAATGTTAACACATGAATAGTGTAAAAGATTTTTACACATTAGCGTCCATAAATGATACTCACCTTACGTGTAGTAATTTATAAAACGTGGGTAAAATGCACTGGTAATGTAATGGATTAAAACAGATTATCCGTAGTAACGGGTTAACAATGCACTGATAGTGTAAAAATATAATGCACATAAAAATCATGTTATATTTTAGTTGCATCACTTACTAATGATGAACATCCTTTATTTAGAACTGAGGAATCTTCTTCCAGGCTAGAGTTATCAATAGTACTGCTTGAAATTCAATTAAAAGTTAGAAAAAAGAAACAAGCATAATGGCCAATGCCAAAGAGAGTAGGAAAATTTGAGTGTACTTAGCTATCAATGAGCCGGCCATTTGTGGCTTATTGTTATCGACTTTTTATAACTCACTCTCACGCGTGGTCTTTTCATTTTATCATTTAGCAGTGGGAGACCACTTATAAAATATCATCTTTCCGTTAACTTTAGTGGAGTTTATGCTATCATTACATTTAAGTTTGTTAGCGGAAGTTTTTTTTTATTTATGCAGCTAGGGGTAATTCATACATTGGATATTGGTAATAATCTTAATCTAATATTAGATGTTGCCTACAATTATATCAAAATTTGATTAGATCGTTGATAAATTGTGTCAAATTGGAAACAGAAATGGATCATGACTCAACTTACCTATGTTAAAAGAATTTGTTTGGGAATTTTGCCCCATATAAATATTCATCATCCATTTAAACTCTATTTAAACATACTCTCACTTTCCTTTCATTATCTAGCCACTAGCTGTATATATTTTAATTATTTTAATTATAAGTTTTAATATATTAAAATGTTAAAATTTAGAGGCTGTTGTAAAACTAATAGTAAAGTAGTGCAAGAACAAGATAAAATATATGAGAAGAGAATGTAGAACATGTATTATTCTCCAAGTATTTCAAGTGTGTCTTCCATAGAGCCAAATGTGCTCTATTTATAGGATACAAATACATAGGTTACAAATCAACCCAAAGATTTACAAGAATTAAGTAGTGACTTAATAAGGAATTAGTGGTCACTTAGTGGGGAGGAATTAAGTAGGAGAAAGTTGGGTGTAAATCATAGGTTACAATTGAGTAAATAGTGAGTAGTGGTCATCCACACAAATAAATGAATTTATAACACTCCCCCTTGGATGACCATTTGGAAAGTAATGTACCTCGTTAAAACCTTACTAGGAAAAATCCGGTGGGAAAAAGCCTAGTGAAGGAAAAATAGTACACATATCCTGTAATACGCCTTTAGAGCTGCCTCATTAAAAACCTTACAAGTAAAACCCAAGTGGGATAAAACCTTGTTAAGGGAAAAAGAGTGCAGCGCGTACTTTACTCCCCCTGATGAAAACATCATTCAATATCTTGAAGACGATACATTCCAATCTTGTAAATCAGCTTCTCAAATGTTGAGATTGGCAATGACTTAGTGGACAGATCCACCAAATTATCACATGAGTGAATTCTTCAGCATTAACTTCATCATTCTTTTGAAGATCACAACTGAAAAGGAATCTTGTTGAATATTTATCTCCTCAGTTGTATTTTCCTTTTAGCTGAACTATCCATGCAATATTTCATATAATATTACTGAGATCCTCGTCTTCAAAGAAATACCACATTGTTGCTAAATATGTTGAGTCCTTGATCTCAGTCACCAATATTTGTCGCATAGCTTCAAGCATGGCTATTATCTCTTCATAAATTGAAGATGTAGCAGCAACAATTGATTTTATAAAATGCCACAATATAGGTATTCTACCACAATAAATAAATACCAAGTAGATATCAGGCTTAGTGGATCAAGTAGATACCATATATTCTTCTGATGTCTTCGCATTGAGGAAGAACTGAATCTTACCAATAAGCTTATAACAAAAGCTATAACCAGTGGAGTATATTTGGTAAGATACTTCAACGCACCAATTGCACTAAAATATAACATTTCAATATCAAGAAGCTCGCAAACACAATTTTACCATATTTGGCCGGATTGTTTTAATCTGTATAAATATTTATGAAGCTTCATTGAATAGGTTTCCCGGGAACCTTTACATGCTTCAAGAATTTTGAATCCGTCAAGGATAAATATATTGTTTCTCAATGAGCCATATAAAAGGTTGTTGCAACATTCATACGCATATTAAGTCTTTCATGCACTGCCAGACATATAACATACCTGAAGGTGATTGCATCCACCAAAAGGAGAATATAGCTCCATTTAATCAATGTCAGATCTTTGTGCCTCAAGTCGTACTTTATATATTTAACGACTTATTATTATCAATGTTTTTGCAGAAAAATATCTTTGTACACCACTGGCTTTGCACCTTCAGGTGTTTGGACTATAGGTCCAAAAACTTCACGTCACTCGAGTGAAACCAATTTTTTGCTTGAATGCGTTTTGCTATTTTTGGCCAATAATTTCATGTCTGTATTCCTAACAGACTTAAGCTCAAGATCCTCATAATCATATAAATATTGAGCTTTATAATATATGTAAGATATCGTCGACGATAATTTCATATCTTGGTTCCCAATCTGACATAGCATATTGAGATCTCTTCACATTCATAAATTTTCAGGTACCTGAACCTCTCCTGATGAGATTTTATGAAGTGTTATGTCATGGGCTATTTTAGAGCCCGCCTCCTTATTTGACCATCATAATCATTTGCTCCTTTCCTTTTTCAAGGATTTATCTTTGGAACCGAATGGTTTACCACGCTTCAGGCGTGCCTTAGACTCACTGACATAAATAGATTGTGTCATCAGGACATCAGGAGCATTAGCAGCTGGAATATAATATTTTTCTTTGGGTCAGTAATGCATCTGGCAGTGACTTGCATTATCTTTATATGAGGATGATAATCAAATGATAATTTAATTTACTTATTCCTCAGCTGCATTAATTTCTCCCCTAATGTTAGCCAAATTAACATTCGTTCCCAACCTTATATGGGATACATCTTTATGCGTTGCGGTGGAGCTATTGATAATATACTGCACATTAAAATTATTAGATGGAAAATATTTGGTTCCTGACCCTGAACCAATTATGAAGGGGAATTCATTTTGTGGCATGTCGTGCACAAGCGCTGCTTTATGGATATACCATACCTCATACCTGATTTAGGTAGCATTGTTCTCATATACATGGTTTAGCAATTGGAGGCTTTCAATATATGAATCTGCTAAACTTGCTTGCCAACATTATCAAGATAACTTGTCTTGATTGCATAATCTGGAAATATGCTCATAAGATTTATTTGAGCAAATACTTAACCTCGCAAGTACCATTGCGGGTTTGTAATAAAACGCACATGTGACCTTATCATAGATGCATCAATCATATAATAATTATATGGTCCACATGGCAGGTGAACGGGCCCATATTCACATTTTGTACATTCCAGAAGTGCGGAGATCCTGATCCCAAATTTAATTGGTCTAATAATTTATTTATCTCGAGAACAAGCAGCACAAAGAGAATTCTTGAAGAATCCCGATTCTTCAGTATATACCCATGCGAATTCTCATTTATATATTTTATGCATCATATTTGAACCGGGATGGTCAAACCAGTCATGCCAACTTATAAATTTATTCATCTATTAAACTTCTGGTTTACTATAGCAGGGGCATTGTAACAATAAACTAAAAGTTTATTGTGGCATGCACATATGATTTTACCACACTTATATTTTGAGTAGTACATACTCGAGGAAGAGGCGGGGAGCTTTTCAAGCACATATATCTCACCCGACATTCTTGTAGTAATATAAAGATATTCATATCTTTTCATTAAATTTAGTCTCTTAGCCATTTTGGTAAATGTATTTGAAACTTAACAAGTTTCTTTCGAGACATACTACAATAAATATTTCATCAATCTCATTCCTCCAGGTAGTAATATTTCGGCTCTTCCGGAGCACTCAAATAGCTTTGTACTACCATATATTTTATTACACCAACCATATGGTGAATATCTCCTTTCAAGGAGAAAATCATATTATTTTTTTCATGGTAAAATTATTATAGGCAAGATCAATTTCTTGCTTCACTTGCTCTTATGTAATTCATAATAATACATAATTATGGTGTACGTTCTGTACGAGAGCAATGACTATTTATACCACAATAAATAATAGAATTATTATAGTTGAACCTTTTCTAGAGGTGAGTTGTTGTACTTTATCAACCACGCATGGGCATGTCCATATTCATCTTTCTCGAACCTCTTCTAGAGGTGAGTTTTTATATTTTATCATATATTGCCACATTCACTTCGGTGAATGGGTCTATATTCATAATTTTTTTTATGAATTGTCTCATTCACTGCAAGGAATGGACCATAATCATCTGGACTTGCCTCATGCTCATATGATACATTGAAGGCATTATTATATTTACCATTTGAACGGTTACTTTTTGAGAACCCTTATTGTTCTCTTATTTATTTCACAATGGTAACTATTTTTTCATCCCTTGCCACGTCCACGTCCATGGTCGCTATCATGATAATTATTTTATCATCTTTTAGACAAATTATTTGCCTTCTTTCAGACATAAAATATTGTGTCTTCTTTCAGACATAAAGATATTTTGCTTTCTTTCAGGCATATTATGTTGTATCTTCTTTCAGACATAATGATAATTTGCCTTCTTTCAGGCATATTATGTATTGCTACTACATTCACATATGAGAACGGAGCATTATGTTGTGCTCCCACATTCACCTTATGGAATGGAGCTTGTCTTGCTCCCACATTCATCTTAGGGAATGGAGCATATATTGCTCCCACATTCACCTCTATGAATGGAGCCTTTTTAGTGGACGGGCTTCATGATTTTTATCAAAAATACTTTATCTTTTTTATAATACTTTAGTTTGCCTCAATAATCATTATGCCATCAATATCTTATTATCGCAAAAGCGTGTTAGGCCATAATGCGTTGGGAGTTGAATATAACGTCTTACCCTTAATCAATGGCATAATAGGCCAAAGTGTGTACATATGATGCGATTTGAAGTACAATACTCAAAGGTACTCATGCTTCGTGTAATTGAAACATAGTACTATAATCATGTATCAATGATATAACACTAATATATCGGGTAAAGATCATAAAAAGATAAGCATTATTTCTTCGGTCTCCACTTACTAAGAGTATAAAAATTTATACGCAACTATAAATCAAAGAAGCATTCTTTAAAAGTTACCATATTTGTTTCATTTCATACATCCATGTGAAAGTAATATATTAACCATACTACATAATTCATGTTTGCTGTCACAAGCAGTTTACCTTGAAGCATGAGTAGAACTGATCTACAATATCATGTTGCTAGGCCATGTACCCTTAAATTGTTGTCAAAGGATAGCTACAAAACCAACCAAATAATGGAAGAATAGACAAAAGTTGTAGTCAAAGAAAGATTTCCACAATTTAAAGTGCTATAAAACAAAATGAAAATAGGGTACTATTAATTTTGAGATTAACAAAAACCATAATATTAATGAATTTAGAAACAAAAAAAAACTTATCTTGTGTTAGCAACCAGAATGTTGGCTTCTATCAATTGCATCATAATTTGCTTTTCATTTCTTCTAAATCGTGTAATAAAATAGAGACTCGTGCTGATAACGTGTTATAAAAATAATAATAAAGTAGTGCAAGAACAAGATAAAATATATGAGAAGAGAATGAAGGACATGTATTATTCTCCAAGTATTTCAAGTGTGTCTTCCATAGAGCCAAATGTGCTCTATTTATAGGATACAAATACATAGGTTACAAATCAACCCAAAGGTTTACAAGAATTAAGTAGTGACTTAATAAAGAATTAGTGGTCACTTAGTGGGGAAGAATTAAGTAGGAGAAAGTTGGGTAGTAAATCATAGGTTACAATTGAGTAAATAGTGAGTAGTGGTCATCCACACAAATAAATAAATTTATAACAGAGGCTAAACTTTAGCATTATTATTAATTGAGTAGTTATGATATTTAATCCCTTAGGGGTCGTTTGGTTAGCACTACCACTAATTTAATACCCTCATAAAGTCTTGGTATTACTAATACATTGTTTGGTTTCCCCTTTGATAGTTGCACAAAATTTAGCATTATAATACCATGTTTGGTTGGTCTTTTTCTTTTCCACATAAAACATAGCATTACTAATACAATGTTTGGTTCACAATTTTCTTTTCCGCATACCTAATGCCCGCATTAGTTATGCGGGAATCTATGTATTATTTTATGCGGGGTAGAAGGTGGTATTAATAATGCGGGTATTAATAATGCAGGTATTAAAATTAAAAATGACAAAAATACCCCTCATAATAATAAGGATATTTTAAAATTATATTTAAGGAGTAACTAAATATTTTAAATTATAACATTGTATATTACAAATTTGTAATATATTAGTGATTCAAGAAATAATCCCTACATTATAATATATGCATAGCTAATACCTATATTACTAATACACACATTATCAATACCCGCATTCTAATACCCGCATTATTAATACACACATTATTAATACACACATTGCTAATACCCGCATTACTAATACGTACATTGTTAATACCCGCATAAACTCTATCTCAACCAAACGACCCGTTATTACTTGCCTACAGTTATACCCTGCACGTTTGCCTATTAAGGAGATCGCTATCCGTAATTAGCATGCATTAATAACTTCTTAATTACCACACTCCCACAATTAATAGGCATAAAAGGAAAATGAATATATTGGTTATCTTTTTCTAAAAATCAGCACAAAATCCCTTACCTTCTTTTACAATAGTGGCATTGTCGTATCAATTTGTTAGCACATATTATTTTAAAAGAAAATATCATATCATATAAATATTTGTATAATCTCTGAGAAAGTGTCATATGGATCGATAGGTAAATACCTACCTGCACATGGTGATTACACCAAACTACACAATCTAACTGTGGTAGTAAAAACTTAGAGTATAAATTCAAATAATCTAACCATGATTAAGCAATAGATATGTATGCGATATACATGTCTTGCATTTATTAACTTGATATAAATACCGGGTGTGGGTAAGTTTTTAAAGATGCATAGAACCTGCATATATTAAACATATAACTGTGTTCTTAATGCGTAGGCAACTTTTGTATATATGTTGAATATGCACAATATATGTTTATCAATACAAATATGTTTTCGATATATATTCTACATATACATGTTACGTATCAAAAAAACATATGAACCTATATATTTATTCTATATATTCAGCATATACATTTCAATAATTTTAAAATACAAATATGTTGTCAGTATATATTCTGCATATACATGTTACATATAAAAAATAATTGTAAACTTATATATTTATTTGATATATTCAGCATATCCATTTTTATAAATTATTTTGCTCAAACAAAATTAAAGATCTTGAAGCTCCTTATTTATAGCTACTACATGCAAGATAATATAGAGATTATTTAATTACAGCTACCACATCTTGAAAGATATGTTATAGACAATCCTTAATTATAACGACTACATCTTAAAAGATATTATAGAGATCCCTTAATTAAAGTTACAATCCCACAATTATAGATAGTAAATATTGTAAGAATGTTTTCCCTTTTTGTATTTATTTCGGAATAATGTTTTCAAATTAATGCCAAGAAAATTAGTGTAACTGAAATGTAAGCTTCTAATTATGGATGTCTAATTATATTTCTTTGCCCAATTTGTTTCATTACCAACGCAAACTAGAAACAACATTCTTTCCTTTATAAATGGCAGAATACATAGTTTTACCCATTGAACTTTACACGAAATCCCGCTGACACACTTATTCTTTGCGGGCATTCTTTGACACACTAAATTTTTAAAAAGTGTAACTATTACACACTAATTTTACCCAGGCACGCGAGAGTGTGCAACAACATGGTCAAGCGCGTGAAGCCTTTATTAAAACCCACCTCAGGTATATCTAACAGTCTAAAATGCTAAAATTAACGGTTTTATTCCACTTTTTATAAAATTTGGTCTCCTCCTTCCCCAAATCAAACCAAACCCGATTGGAACCCATTTCATAACCAAAATTTGAGCTTTTGCAAAATTCTTGTCCAAATCTTGCTACATTTTTCGTTATATCTTTTCCTTTTTTCTTTAAAACACTTATTTTTTATATTTGTGCACTAAATTTCTACATTTAAGGTTTAAAAAAAATGTTAATTTTTTGAATAAGTGTGTCAACTTATTTTTCACCACCACCCCTCATCACCAGTATCATTACCACTGGAAAAAACAACGCATCTCATAACAACTCATCTCATAAATTCTCTTCATCAAACATGGACAACCAACACAACCCTTTCAAGCCCATGAAAGTGAAATCCATTTTTCTACCACGTTGAATCATTTCAATACAAAATTTATAATAAAACTCCATGGGAGAATTAACCTGGGACAAAAACTGGTATTAGTGATGTTCAATGAGTTAAGATTCAAATTTTTTTCAAATTGCACGAAGATTTTTGAAGGGTATCATTTAATTTGGCTGTTATTTCAAGTTTGGATGGTCGGCGACAAGCTTTTCACCGGCGACTTATCTGAAAATGATGTCTATTACAAGCTTGTGTTTTGTGGTTATTCTTGCAATTTATAGCTTAAATAGTGTGAAATTGGACTAAGATATAATTTTTTTGGCCTTTGGTTTGGAAATTGTTGTTCTTTAAACTTTAAACCCTAATATCTGGTGGGAAAGGTGATGCAGCCATGGCAGAGGGGGTCTTCTTTTTCCTTGCCTTTTTCTTTTATTCATTTTAAAGTTTTATTTTTTATTTTTAGTCAGTGACACATGTCTTAATTTTAGTTGTCCGTGTCATTACAACTGTTTTTTAAAATTGGGCCAGCATGAAATGGTGTGTAAAAGACATACTTTTTCAAACTTTTGTGTGTAATAATACACACGTAAAAATAAGATGTGTCAGCGGGATTTCCTGTAAAGTTCAATAGGTAAAACATGTATTCTGCCTTTATAAATTGATAAAGTGGACCAAACCAAGAAAAGGAAACATTTTTTTCATAACTTTCTGAAAAAGAAATTAGATGAGGGTCAATCTATTTACTGGTTTAGTGTCTTAGTGACCAGAAAATTTCACCGAACGTCTCTTCTTATGGGCACTATTTAAGTTGTGTTGACTTTGAACAAAAACAATTCTAATTTTTCATGTATTGCTACTTGCACCAAAATTGTTATAGCCCGTCTTTTTAAGGTGAGAGTGAAATTTATCTTTTACTTTATCATTTCCATTCAGTTGAACTTCCATTTCATGGATTTTGTCTGTCAATTTCGCAATTGACAGAAGTTCAATTGCTCACATGTTTGCCAACTCGGCAACACTTGGAGAGAGAGTGTTGTCGATGTAGTGAACTTGTGAACAATTGAATTTTGTCGATCTGACAAGGCATGTAACTACGTGTTTCCAACAAAAGTAGAAATAGAGTTGTTTTGCAAATAATCTTTAAATGGAGACAAAATATATTCAGCGTCCTAAAATCATGGCATTCGTGCAAATATCCCCTTTGTACACTTAATAATGGGTTGTAATTTTGAGTTTTATTTTTCAAAAATAAAAATTCAAACAAGGAAATTACAACGGAATTTCCCCATAAATAACCTCAATATATAATATTAATAAGTCACCTAACACTAACATAATCTAGCCATAATATTTATATCTAAACTTTGATTTATAATTAAAATATGGCATATAATTAGATATATTTTAAATATGGCATATTTAATAAATATGTTAGGAAAAGAAAGAAAAAGCATAATATGGTTACAAAAAGTGGATAAAGACTGGGATTGGTTATGTGGGGGTAATAATCACAATTACGAAATGAAGGGTCATAGTTTTCTCTTATATTGATATAGCACATTGCCTATTTTTAAAATTTTGGCTCTCCTTCCTAATAAAAAGCCTTAGTTGCCACTTTTCCTCTCTCTTCGTTGATCCGTTGGCGACTACTCTCCCGTCGCCGCCCGGCAGTGGCTGGTGATTAAAAAATTTAAAGGGATTTCCACATAAATAGCCCCCAAATATAACATATTAAAAAGACAGCTAGCCCTAGCATAATCTAGCCATAATATTTATATTTAAAAATTAATTATATTTAAAATATAGCATACAATTAGATCGATATTTTTTATATAGCTTCTAACACACAGACACATATTTGTCTTATATTTTTTTTTTATATATTTAAGTCATCAAATTATATATAATAAATATATGTATTATATTTTAATATTATATTTTTTTAACATATTATTGTCATAAATTATATCTAACAAATATTTGTACTATATTTTCTCTATATTTATGTGTGTGTACATATATGAGGCATATTACTCAATTTTATTTAAATAAAATATATTTTTATAAATCTAAAAAATTATAATATTATACTAAGTGGTTAGGAAAAGAAAGGAACGACAAAATCTGATTACAAAAAGATGAAAAATAGTTGGGAATGGTTATGTGGGGTAATAACCCCAAATTTAAAATCACCAAATTTCACCTGATTTTTTTATTTCTTCACCGGAGTTACTTTTTTTTTTTTGCTTCACCTGAGTTATTTTGTGTGTGTGTGTGTGTGTGTGTGTGTGTGTATACACACACATGAATGCTTATAGATAAATATGTATGTTTATGCATAAAACCGGTCTCCTAGGTTAAACAATTAATTAAGAATGAGGTCAAGCAATATAGTAAATATGATGGAAAAGTAATTAAGTAAAAGAGAGAAAGTAATGAGCAATAAAAGTAAACTAGTTTTATTCCTTGAGAATAGCCTGATTATGTGGTGAATCGCCATGTTGTACAATACAATGTAAGGAGAAGTATTTTATAATAGTGGATATCCTGTCCTAATTAAGGTAAAATACAAAGAGTAATAAAGCTATGGGCCTATAACTCAAGGTGGTGGTATATACTAAACCGTAACTAGGAGACTGTAACCCTCAGGCGGCAAGATGTATACATTTTGTCCTACGCTCGTACCGCCTGAATGGTCGTAACTCGTAGAATGGACGTGTATCCTTTGTGTCTGGTGACTTGTATGATAAGCATAGTCTCACCAGCTTGATTCGTATCCCCATAATGGTAGGTGGCGCATTTTTGCCCACACAGTCAGTCCCTCGACTTGCTGAGTGTTGACGCGAGCAGTCATATTATGATCCTATATTTTATAATTATTATCTTTTAGTTATTCCCTCATATTTATTTTAATTATCATTGTAAAAAATTAGTTATTTATATTATGAGTTGGTAGAAGGGTTGTATACATAATTATGAGTAATTATTGGACCAATTAGACATTACCTTATAAGTTGGTAGTTAAATGAAAAAAAGAAATAATAAAAGGTGAATAAGTGGGTTGGGTCTATGCTCAACTGTACCCTTGTATTTTTATGGGACAATTACATAAAGAGACACTCCACTTATAAAAATTATCAAAAAAGACCCCTATTTTCCTTCTTTACCCGACCTAGCACCCCTCCCCCCTACCTTTTTTATTTTTTTCTTTTACTCCATAGCACCCCTTATTTAAAGAAAAAAAAACCCTAGCCCCCATTTTCCCCCCTCTTCTCTTACTCTCTTTCCCACTTTTCCTCTCTTCTCTTCACCCTAACAACATCAACACCGCCCCCCACCACCGTCCCCTTTCCACCACTGTCTCACCTTCACTCCCCCTCCTCCAAGCTGCCACCGCCGCCGCCACCATCATCAATGTCGCCGCCGCTGTTGTTTCTTCTTCTTTTCATTTTTTTTTTTTTTGTTTTTTGAATAACAATATTGATTTTTATTGTATATTCCGTTCAAAACTCCGGTGAGGAGTTTATTTATCAAGTTTATTCTTTTTCTTCACTTTTTTCATAAAAATTCGTTGAGATCTACTAGTTTTTTGTTAAAACTTTTGTTTAATGTTTAGATCTAGTGTTTTTCTTGTATAAAACTGTATAGATCTTGGATATTTGTTAAGCTTTTGTGCAAAATCTGCCTGAGGCACTGTTTAACATTATTTTTGTGAGTTTATACACTTTTATACATTTTTATACAAGTTTATACAATTCTGTAAACGTGTATAAAAATGCATAAATCTGTATAACTACGTATTGACAGTGTATAAAACACATTCTATGTATTGTAAAATTTATATAAAGCTGTATACGCGTGTATGAACAATGAATAAAATTGTATAAATTTCAGATTTGTGCACTTTTCATGGATGTTTTATATAAAATTTATGTTTTTTGTGTATATTTTTGTATTTTCCTTCTTACATATACAATTTTCTATGTATTTACATGTATAATTTATTGTTTGATAGATTTAGGTGTATAAAATTATCAAAAAATAATTATTTAAACAAATCCACAAATAAAATAAGCAAATCCGGTGAATTTTTGGTTTTTTGGCCACCGGCCGGCAGCGGCAGCGATGGCAACTCGGTTTCTGATGGCGGGGCAGTGGTGGGGGAGGGTGGGGGAGTGGCTCGTAGGGTTTTTAGTTTAAATGGGTGCTATGTTATGTAATTCTGAAAATAAAGGGGTGCTATATTGTGTAATGTAAAAATAAAGAGGTGCTATGGATGAAATGTGGCCCCTCATTTGCAATTTTGTGTTGTGGGGTGCCTAGTTTTGAAAATTTCCCTATTTTTATTCTATGTATGGAATTGCATGTAGATTTAAATTTATGGGACCCTATCAAAATTAGCCCTAATGGCCTTGTTTTTTCTCATTTATTTTTTGCAGATGATCTTGCTCTTATGGCCACCATTCATGATAAAACTTTGAACACCATTTCTAACTGTTTATCTATTTTTTGTGACCTATCAGGCCGTAAAATTAATTATACCAAGTCAAAAATTATATTCTCAAAAAATTGTACTCGCCCTAAAAGGTTAAAGGTTCAAGACTTGCTTAGTCTTGGAGCTTCCAATAATTTTGGTAAATTCTTGGATTTTCCTATTTTAAAGGGGATTTTACATAAATAACTATTTTTTAAGACTTAATTACTAACTCATAGCACTGTTTTCATATACTATCCAATAGAGTAGCAGAAAAAAATAACCAATATAGCATAAAGTTCTCAGAAACCTTCCCAAATTTTCGGGGAAGTTTGTTTATACTTCTTTGAAAAAACCTTCCGGGGCTTTTTCCTTGAACTTAGCATCTTGCCCACTATAGCAAACTTTACGGAAATAGTAAGCTTCAAATGTGAAAAATTGATGACTAGCCAATTTTGCACACGTTAAATGAGTTCCATCCACAGTTTCAAAATTCATTGAGAAATAGCCAATAAAACACTCGCGTACATTCAGGCTACTGCCGCATATATTGAATTTACTAAACTACCCTTAAAAACCTACAGCTCAACAATAAATACAAAATAACGCGTGGAAAAAAACAGAACAAAGCATACATTACTTCTCTCAACTCTCCAGATCATCGTCTCTCTCCCGGAACTTTCAAATTCAAACTGTAAAAGCTAATTGCAGGTGCGGTTCCACAGTTTCTCCGACGTTTCTGTGCTGAATTTGAATTATATTACATAAATATATCTGTTTTCGTGATTATAATCTGAATTTGTTTTTCTGAAACGCGAATTTACTGTTATATATAATTAATATGAATCTGAATTAAGTTCATAAGAGTATGCAGCACCTAGAATTGTATTACGTTTAAGCAAAAGCCTGATATCCCCAGCATATTGTGATGTGACCTTGCTTCAACGTAACACTAACCTCCAGCATTTCATGCTGGGTGATTAATGTTGAAGCAATGTCCCATTAGAAATATCCTGTTGTCCAACACTAAATGCTGGGGCTTAGTGTTACGTTGAAGCAAAAGCCCCGTTATAAATTTCCTGTAGCTATGATTACATTTTAGCTTAGCACTTCAATATGGCCTGATATCCCCAGGATATTGTGATGGGACCTTCGTTCAACGTAACACTAACCTCCAGCATTTAATGCTGGGATTTCTGTTGAAGCAATGTCCCATTAGAAAATATCCTGTATTCCAACGCTAAAAATGCTGGGGCTTAGTATTACGTTGAAGCAAAGCCCCATTATAATATCCTGTAGCTGTGCTATATTAGGATATAAACTTGCACTTCAAAATGGCGTGATATCCCCAGGATATTGTGATGGGACCTTCCTTCAACCTACAGCATTTAATGTTGTGGATTAGTGCTGAAGCAGTGTCCCATTAAAAAATATCCCCAGCACAAAATGCTGGGGTTTAGTGTTAAGTTGAAGCAAAGTCCCATTACAATATCCTGTAGCTATGCTATATTTTAGCATATAGAGCTGCACTTCAAAAATCCCCCTCCACCCTGTATAATTAGCAATTAAACTATGGAAATGTATATTTATCTTATAGGTTAGCAGTTGTTAAGCTTTCATTATTAAGCTACAATTACAGTATTTTACCGTGTGGATTTCTTTGTAACTTAGTTTAGTTTTACTGTCTTTTGTAACTACAGGTGATGGCTAAACAGTGTATTGTTCTTGCATTCAATGGGAAATGGACACCAGATTATAAGTACATAGATCATGAGACAAGGATTTTTCTACATAGTGAAACAGATACTTTTCAAGATTTCAGAAGAAACCTTTGGAAAAAGATAGATTTAGACGAAGAACATTGTGAGGCATTCATATGGTTTGATATGGAACTTGGAACAAGCAAAGGTATCCCTATAAAAAATACCGATGATTTAATCAGCTGTTTACACTTGATGAAGAACAATTCCGAGTATAGGAGTAGACGTTTCATAGTTGACATTACACAACGAACTCCACAGTCTGAGAGAGTTGATTACACTGAAGGCCAAATGATAATGCAAATAGACAACGATGATGCTTTTGAAGTGATAGTTTTGACACCTCCATCTGTGGAAGCTGTAGCAGTAGATCAACAGTTAATGCATGCTGAAAACACAGAACAACAGCTTGTAAATATTGAACTTCCTGAGCCATCAAGTGCTGGAAAAAAGAGAAAGAGGTATTCAAGTAAGAAAATAAGAGAATCTCCTCGTCCAATACTAAAAGAAAATGCAGATTTGGACGACATCAAGGTTGGATCAATTTTTTTAAACAAACAGTGTATCACTAAATGTTTCCAGACAACTGCAATTGCACACCATTTTGAATTCAAGGTTGTGAGATCAAGCACAACGAGATATTCACTGGCATGCATGAATGAAAAATGTGAGTGGACTGTTCGATCTTCCAGAATTAAACAATCCACACTGTTCAAAATACTGAAGTTTGAGAAGAATCACACTTGCTCGGTGGATGATAGAAAAAGAGACCAAAAACATGCTACGTCAAAGATTGTTCGAGATGAGATAGTTGAGAATCTAAGAGACGATAATTATCCTGTTAAGCCTAATTTTGTTGTTGCAGAGATTAGAAGGAAAATGGGAGTTCTAATCTCTTATAATAAGGCATGACGTGCTATAAAAGAAGGAGAGTCTTTAATTAGAGGAACGCCTGAGGAGAACTTTCAGAAGTTACCAGCATATTTATATGTGCTAAAAGACATCAATCCAGGCTCACATGTTGCTCTTCAAAGAGATGATGAGAACAGGTAAAAAAAAAAGTGTACTTATATATTTTTGTGTAGAATTCCAGTAATGCCAATTAAAAAAATCCTGAGACTGCAGTGTTATTTGTTCGATTCCCGTCACAAAAATGCTGTGATGTCGTCATTATGTATAAGTGGGGTTCCAGTATTAAAACCTGAGACTCAAAAATTTTAACATGAATTTTACTGATAACACTGCAATTCTATTATCCAGGTTCAAATATATGTTTTTTGCTTGTGCGGCATCTATCAAAGGCTGGAAACATTGTAGACCTGTGATAGTTGTCGATGGAACATTCCTTAAGGGGAGATATTCAGGCACACTATTGGTTGCAGTGACGAAAGATGCAAATAACCAAATCTTCCCACTTGCCTTTGGAGTTGTCGACTCAGAAAATAATCTGGCATACAATTGGTTCTTTAGACAGTTGCGCATTGCATTTGGTTGTCGTGAGAATTTACTGTTCCTTTCAGATCGTAATTCTGCAATTGCAAATGGGATTGCAAATGTATATCCTGAATGTGCCCATGGTATCTGTGTATATCATCTGGAAAAGAACCTTAACAAAAAGAACGTGAGTCCTGCAGTGATAAGTATATTCAATAGTGCATGTCGTGTCTACACGATTGCAGAGTTTAAAACAGACATGAATCAAATGAAGGAAACGGATAGGGCAACCTATGATTACCTCATGGAAGAACCACCAGAGAGATGGACTAGAGCTTGCTGTCGAAATCGAAGATATGACATGATGACATCAAATATTGTGGAATCAATGAATAATGCTCTGTTACATGCTCGGGGGAAATCAATACTGTCAATGGTGGACAACATAATGAACAAGCTACAGACCTGGTTTTATGAGAGACGGAAGAGTGCGCAGGATATTTTCTTTGCAACATCAAAATGGACAGATGATGAATTGAAAAAATAAAATAAAAAAAGCATATAGAATGAATGTGAGTATTTTGGGATTCATTTGCATTATGTCAATGATAATTCATTTGCATTATGTCAATGATAATTCATGAAGTCCCGGGTTTTGTGATGGGACTACATGGTATGCAAAAGCGGGGGATCCAGTAATTTGCAGCATCATATGTGTTATGCTAGTCAAGTGATCTTATACATTACATTTTTACAGGTTGACCGGACTGCGGATCAAAGCTTTAAGGTAACAGATGAAGGGAGAGAATTCATTGTTTGTTTGAAGAAAAAAGAATGTCAATGCCTCAAGTTCCAGATGGATGAAATGCCTTGTGAACATGCACTTGCTGCTATAGACAGAGTGCACCTAAACAAATCGGATTATTGCTCTATATGGTATAAAAGAGAAACATGGTTAAAACAGTATGAAGCGGAAATCAACACTGTTGGACATGAAGAATCATGGGTTGTACCTGATAGCATTAAAGTAGAGATAACAAAACCCCCAGATTTTAAAGTTAAGGCAGGTAGAAGATAGGAGAAAAGATTTGTCTCGACTGCAGAATATGTAAGACAAACGGGGAAACACTGTGGGATATGTAGAAAGCGTGGACACAACAGAACATCTTGCAGACACACTCCAATACTTCACCCATATTCAAAGAAACATAACTCCCAATAGGTATGTCTCTCTATATGATTTTATTTTTTAATTCTATTTTAGTGCAATTCAACACCCCAAAGCTGGCTATGTTAAAATTTTTCTTTTTTTTTTTGTTTTTCAGTTAGGAATCGCATCAACACTAGATAGATAGAAGACTATTCTTCTCTATTTTCATCCAGTCGCAACAAATCTGATGTCAAAAAGGACTATTCACTTCTAGAGAACTTTTTTTTTTTTTTTTACATTTTACTTCCTCTGTATTCTTTAACAAGGATTATTATATATAAAAAATACACTTCTCACTCGTTGCTGTGCAAAATAGTTGTCTCGATTTATCTATTTTCTAGTTTTTTTACTTATTGAACAACAAACACTTTGATCTTGCTTAAATAATAAAAACACAGTACTTAGAAACACAGTTCATACACGAAAAATCATTGTTCATAATTCGACATTAACTGAAAAAACACACATGAAAAAAAAGACAAACAAACATCCCACATTAACAGAAAAAACATAAAAACTACTAAAACTTATTCAATCACAATAGGCTTCTGGGCTGATCCTACATCTTCGTTGCTGCTACCATCATCATCATTGTCGTCATCATCATCATCGTCATCAACATCATCATCATTGTTGTGGCCTTGACCAACCTGACGTTTTACTAATGAAATTTCAAAAACCATAGTGGCAACGCCGTTGTAAACCTCATGAACAACATGATTAAACCGAAGAACATCACCCAGTCTGTAGCCTTTACGCAGAAGCATCTCCTTCCATCCATTGCACAACCTTGAATGTACCTTCCCAGCCTTGAACTTCATTTCATAATCAGTGTCATCATTTTCACAAAGTAAAAGTGCACTTCCATTGACCTTTGGCAGCTTCTCTTTCCAACTCTCTGGAAAGATCTGAAAAAATAAACTTTAACAGTTAATACAAAAAAAACAATGAAAAATTAGATGAACAAAAGCATAAAAAATAATTGGTAATTTTTTTAACATACAAAATCATCTCTTTTGAAGTATGATTTTGTTATTTGCATACTGAAATTGCCTAGTTCCTCCCAACGATCATCCTCCATATTATTGTTTCAATGAAAAAATAAATTAGTTGCAATCTTTGTTATTGTTTATTTCAACTGCAAAGCCTTATTTATAGCCTAGGAGTTACTAACTTTTGTTCAACTGTTATGGTCAAAGTGAATATGTATAGTCAAAATGAGATTGAGTATCACTATAAATGTAGTCAAAAAAGCTGTGTTTCTATGTTCTTCCCTATGTTTCTTCCAGTTCGAGATCTTCTCGTATGCCAATGTTATCCTGATATAATGCTGGTACCCGAGATATTTGCTGACACACTCTTAAAAACTGTAACAGCTTCTATATTTACAGCACCACGTCCCTTAAACTACTGGTCACAGCATAAAAATCTGGGGGATTAGTATTACTTTGAAGCGAAGTCCCATTACAATATACTGTAGCTGTGCTATTTTTTAGGTTATAAGGCTGCAGTTCAAATTCACCCCCCCTGTTGTCCCAGCATTAAAATGCTGGGACTTCGTATTACATTAACGCAAGGTCCCATTACAATATCCTGTAGCTATACTGCATTTATCAACAGAAGAGTAGTTACTTGTCACCTTAAATACCTACTAATGCAAATGGTCCATTTGCTACTAGACAAAATATTAAGGGGGGAAAAAAAAAAGAAAAGAGGAACACAAAATTCCTCTGGACGATGTAAATAAAATGGGTATGCTATGGAAGAGAAGGGTTTTAATCAGAAATGCTGAGGCATGTATTACAGTATCACTATAAATGTTGTCAAAAAAGCTGTGTTTCTATGTTCTTCCCTATGTTTCTTCCAGTTCGAGGTCTTCTCGTATGCCAATGTTATCCTGATAAAATGCTGGTACCCGAGATATTTGCTGACAGCTTCTATATTTACAATAACGTCTGAGGATAAAAAGCTTGAGCACCATGTCCCTTAAACTACTGGTCACAGCATAAAAATCTGGGGGATTAGTATTACTTTCAAGCGAAGTCCCATTACAATATACTGTAGCTGTGCTATTTTTTAGGTTATAAGGCTGCAGTTCAAAATGTTTTAATCAGAAATGCTGAGGCATGTATTGCTAGGACTATACATAAACATTATTTAAGAGTCAACAAATTACACAAAAGGAAAAATTACAGCCAATTTCATTAACAGTGACATAAAAATTACATAAAAGCATACTTCTAAAAACACAATCTGTTTGCCTTTTTGAATACATGATATCATTGTAAAACAATTACTAATATGTGAAAGAACAATAATACATAATATATCAATTTAAAACATTGTTTATTCTCCATAATTCCTAAACACGGGCTCCCCTGGCCCTGCGCTGTGCAATCGCAGCGGATCTGCCATCACCTTAAGCAATTCCATCAGTTTTTCATAATATTGTCGCTGCGTGTACCTTAAATTCCACAACTCATCTTCGCATTTCTTTCTGAATTCATTCAAGTATTCCACCTCCTTCTTCAGATATTCAAAACGCCAACACAGGTCTCTTGGTATTGTAGGCAAGTTCGTATCATGCCTTCGAGTTGATGGTCCATAACCATTCTGGAAAACCTGTCTACCATTGGATGGTCCGTGGCCATTGGATGGTCGGTGGGCATTATCCATAGATACTTTTTGATCAAATACTATTTGACACAATTTTTTTTTTTTTATTTGTTCAATAACAAAAATGACAAATTGGATTCCTCTCTATCTGTTTTATGGGTGGGAATTTATATAGATTGGCATTTGTTTGTAAGAGTCACTTCTGGAAATTCTGAAAAGGTACAATGTGTATTTTGTCGTAAGTTCTGATAAGTCACACTGTTTACAATGGGTCACACTGTTTAACCGGATTTTGAAGTACTTTGTGTGTTGTCCAGCATTAAATTCTAGGGCTTATAAAGCTCGAATTCAAAATCACCCATATCGAAAATGCTGTGTCTTGGTGTTACGTTCAACGAAAGCCCCATAACAATATCCTGGGGTTTGGTGTAAAAATACTGGGGAATATATTGCTGATACTATACAAAAACATTATTTTTACAGACAAACACAACAGGCAAACTTACAGACATTTTCAATAACAGTAACATAAAAAAGGATACTTCTAAAACACACAAAAGAAGTATCCTCAAGTACAATAAAGATAAATTACACTTGCTTCACATGGAAACATAAAAACAGAACACTGCGAAACACATAAAAAAAATACAGTAAAACATTAATGATTACTAGGAACGCGAGAGCTAAAACCAGAGGTTGAATCTGTGAAGTTCTGCAATTCAATGTCCAAGAGTTTGTCAAAAAGTCGATCCATATCTCTGTTGTTTTTCTCTCTGAAAGCTACAAAAAATTCAAACAACACATCCAAGTTATTCTTCACGACTGATACCTCAGTTTTCAAAAACTCAAGATCACTTTTCAAATTCCTAACATCATTATTCAACTGGCGCCATTGTTGTCTTCTTACTTCATCATTGCAAGCCATTTTTTATTTTATGCTTTGTTATTTTTCCTTTTTTTTGGAATAATAATTTTGTTTTGTACAAGTGAAAAAACAAGACCACTGTCTAATTTATAGAAAACAAAAACAGAAAAAACATGTAAAGAATATTTGTTCTATTTTAGCTGACATTGTAACTCAAAAAAAGCTGTAAAGATTCCTTGCTTCTTTCTTTGTAAAGAAGAGGTCGTATCTGTATAGGAAAAGATTAAACTGAGATTTTCAACTGTATTAAAGTAACAGTATTACACAGTTGACAACACAAAAAGAAATCAAACAGATTCTGGGAAGATTCTATACATTAGAACAGACTCTCTTTTGTTCAAAAAATATATTGAAATCCACAAAATATTCCCTACTTTAACTTTGGAAATCCACAGCATTTGTGTATTGTCAAAAAAGTAGATAGATTCTTTTGTCATTTTACGTGACAAGTCAAATCAATAAAAAATCTTACAAGATTCTGCAAGTTAAATTACTATAACAACACTTTTACAATATTTAAAATGCACAATAGATTTTGTTTTTTGAATGTGAGCAACATTTTCATAATTACATAAATTAATAATATTTATTCATATATAATAAACTGTTGTCACATACATTAGTCCCAGTACTTATGCTGGGGCCATGGTATTATGCAGCTGAAAAACAACAGCATTTTGATCTGGAGGGTCCTATACTTGGTCCCAGTACTTGTGCTGGAGCAATGGTGTTATGCAGTTGAAATTAACAGCATTTTGTTCTCACTTATAGAGAATTTTTTTTTTTAAATTTTACTTCCTCTGTATTCTTTAACAAGGATTAATATATATAAAAAATACACTTTTCATTTGTTGCTGTGCAAAATAGTAGTCTCCATTTATCTATTTTTTAGTTTTTTTGCTTATTGAACAACCAACATTTTGATCGACCACAACAACACAGTACTTACAAACACAGTTCATAATGCTAAAAAGGATTGTTCATAATTGATCAGCTGCTGAAAAACTTAAAAACACAGATAAATAAAAAACACACACAAACAAACATACCCATATTATCTGAAAAAACTTAAAAACTACAAAAACTTATTCAATCACAATAGGCTTCTGGGCTGATCCTACATCTTCGTCGCTGCTGCCACTACCATCATCATCATCATCTTCTTCACCCCCTCCCTCACCATCCTGATGATTTATGACAGAAACTTCAAAAACAACTGTTGCATTACCATTGAATATGTTGTGGAACTGGTGATCAAAACGAAGTATATTGCCTATCCTGAAGCCTTTTTTATTAAGCATATCCTTCCATCCATTACACAACCGTGCGTGCTTCCCAACTTTGAAGCTCATCTCATATACCTCATCATCATCTTCACACAATATGCATGCCATTCCATTTATATTTGGCAGCCTCTACTTCCAACTTTTTGGAAAGATCTAAAAAGAATAATATTTCACAGTTAATAAAAAAATCACAAAACACTAAAAAAAATAAATGAAAAAAATAAAAAATACTTTGGTCATTTCTTTTAACATACAAAATCATCTCTATCAAAATAAGATGATGTGATTTTCTTGTCGAAACTTCCTAGTTCCTCCACACGATTCTCTTCATCTGCCATATCTTCTTTTCAAAAAAACTTTACAGTTTATAAGAGGAGATGAAATCTCAAAAAACTTTGTACTTTGCTTTAACTACAAAGGGTTATTTATAGTAAAAAAAGTGAGTAACTGTTAGTCAGTCGGCATGTATTTTGGCAAAAATACATTAAATGTAGTCAAAGAAATTATATTTTCTATGGACTTTACAGTTTCTATAGGTTATCAATTTTCAACAAATATTGTGTAACTTAAATTACTATCACGAAATTTAATAAATATTAATTAAAATATAAAAAATGGCTCTCACATAAATTAGTCCCCCCCCCCCCCCCCCGTACTTGTGCTGGAGCCATACTGTTATGAAGGTGAAAATGACAGCATTTGGATCTGGGGTCGTATACTCATAATTGTAAATCCCCCCAGTACTTTTGCTGGACCTATATTGTTATGCAGTTGAAATATAACAGCATTTTCATATGGGGGCTGCTATTAAATTAATTCAAGAATCACGAAGTTTAATAATATTTATTCATACATTCATCCCCCAGTACTTTTGCTGGAGCTATATTGTTATGCAGTTGAAAAATTACAGCATTTTGATATGGGGTCCTATGCTAATGACTGTAAACTAGTTGGAAATTATAGACTAATAATTAAAAATGACAACATAGAAACTTCACATAGAACTTCATAACAACTATAAGTTGATATGTATTTATAGAATAAATACAATAATCTAATAACAGATGCAACTTATAATTGAAAAGGCACCATTACATAATATTTGTGATGTTGTTTACTGAACAATCACAATTCAAAAAACAACAGTTATATTACACATATATAACTGCCCCAAAAACTCAGATATTGTTTACCAAAAACTCAGATATTGAACTAAAACACAAAATATATGCTATCTTATTTCAAGCATCTTCAACAGTAGAGCCAGAACTAGAACTAGAACTAGAACTTGAACTTAAAGGTTCTAGTTCAGGCTGCCATATACGAACATTTAAAACCACACGATCTAAAGATTCCAGAACCCTAAAATGTAACGTACTTCCTACTCCAAGATTGTTAGTGCGTACAAACTCCCTCCATCCATTACACAGTTTCCTCTGTCTTCTCACTTTTAGGTAGTTCATCTGGAAATGAATACCACGACAAATAAGAGTGGCTGGAACATCACGTCTGGGAAGCCTAATTGCCAACCATACTGGCAAAATCTACAAAACAAAACAAAAGAAGAAATGCAAACTTTTATAATAACATCAAACTGAAACAACACTTTAAAAAAATGCTATGATTAACTCACAAATTGATCTAATTCAGCATCCAATTCACTTAACACTGCTTCGACGACTGTTCCCATCTTATTTATGAAAAATGTTCTCTAATATGCTGGGTATAGATTATTTATCTAATATTAACTTTTGTCCAGCTCTTATGGTCAAAGAATCGATTAAAAATATCACAATAAATGTAGTAAAAAATGGTAGGTTTGTTTGGTCTTCCCTAATAAAGTCCTGACTTTTCGAATCCCAATGTAGCTGGTATTTCTTTATTTTTAGACCAAAAACCACCACTTAAAAAAACCTGGATCTGCTTATATATTTACCATAACATCCCAGTGTAAAGACTGGGTGAAGTCTGCAAAGCATAACAAGACCAACAAACAAATAACACTTTAAAAAAAATGGTGTGATTAACTTACAAATTGATCTAATTCAGCATCCAATTCATTCAACACTGCTTCAACGACTGTTCCCATCTTAAAAATACAAAAATATTTGCCTCTTCTATTCAGTAACAAAGTAGTCTATTTATATTAAAATAATTGTACAAGAAAACTTCTCAATTATACTGTATTGTCCTTGTGCTTTTGGATGATAGTAAAGATTCTTCATTCTTTATATAAAAGCTGCACATTGCTTGTTCTTTTCCTTTACGATGCAGTGGAAAAAGTGCATTGGAAAAATAAAAATAAAAACTCAAATGTCCACAGCAAAAACATCTGGGGCGTCCATGTGCCTTAAAATACTAGCCCCAGGTTAAACATCTGGGAGGCAGTGTGATCCATGCGCCTTGTTTTACTACTCACGGCAAAAACATCTTAGCAATCCCCCAGCATATTAGATAACATTTTTCACACAAAACAAACACAAACTTACAGGCATTTTAATTAACATTATCATAAAACACAAAAGAAGTATCCTCAAAGTACAAGAAAAGATAAATTACACTTGCAGATGCAACCATTAAAAACATAACATTTATAGAGGCCTGACTTCATTTATCTTAACTAAGGGCAACTTAACCTAGTTATGATCAAATTTTACTTTGAACATCTGCGCAGATTAACACCAAATAAGGAACTCAGACACTAGGATTTGAAATATAATTCTGACTTCTGAAAACCTGATTAAAACAGCGAATACCAACGTCATTCATATAAACAAGACTTGAGACCAAAAATGATCATCAAGCCTTCATCAGTCGGACAAAAACAGAAGTAGTCAAAATATACATTTGTCCACAAATTAGCAATATTCAAAATTAACAGCATCCAGTAAATTTACAAGGAGGACCAGATGAGGCCTTAGTCATCATTTGGGCCAGGATCTCGACCTGATGCACTAGCTCCATCAGTCGGATCCCCACCCAAATCTTCATCTTCGTTATCCTCACTGCCTTCATCGTCCTCTTCGACATCATCGTCGTCGGCTCCTACTTCCATGCCCAAGGCCTGCTTGACACTGATGATAGCTGCTATGGTCTGATCAAGGACTGAGTCGACATTAACCTGGCCGCGCTGCATTTGGATGAGCAACTTCTTCTTGGCTTCAAGAGCTTCCAGTTTGGACTCGATTGTATAATGATCCCTCAAATTCGCCAACTCCTTCGTCAACAGCTCTTGGGTCCTCACAGATTCCTCAGCCCGATTCTTGGCTTCTTGCAGTTCTCCTCGAGCAGCCCGAGATTCAGCTTCAGCCTTGTTCATGTTTCTCAACATTAGGTCAGAAGTGCTACGGATGCTTTCCAAGGTAACTTCTTTCATATTAAGCTCATGGGCAAGCTGAGAAATCTGGCGACCTTGTTCATCTATCCTGGTTTTCAGATCCTCGAATGATAGTGCAAACCTTTCCTTCTCGTCCAGAAAACGGTCCTTCTCCTCGAGGAGGGCGTGTATCTTGTCGTTGGCCTCAGTGTTGGATTTCTCCAACCTGTCTATCTTATCCTCAAAGAAGCCACGCCTCCCCTCCAGGACTCGCTTCTCCCTGATCAGAGCTTGTTTCTCCTCTTCTAGGGCCTGCTTGTCCTGGAGTGCCTTCAAAAGATCTTTCTTCAAGCCAAGGACTTTTTCCTGGTTGTTCAACCTAGAGCGGAACATGAGCTCGGCAGCCATCATACTTGCCTGGCAACAAAATGAAAATATGCAGGTAATCAGAACTAAGGACTTAATAGGAATAAAGAAGTAAAGAGGGAAACATTACTCGAGCAGTATCTTCAGCAATTGCGTAAGCTAGCTGCTCGTCACTCATGCTACGCATGTTCCACTCCTCGCGAGGACCGATCAGGTTAGACGTCACTTTAACCAAGTGGCCAGGCTTCGCCAGAAAATTTGTATCCGGAGAGATAGTGAAGTCACACTCCCTCATACACGGCCTGGGCTCCCTCGCTTGTTCAGAAGGGTACTGGGGACCGAATTTGTGACGAATACCCTTAACAAAGTAGGCCCCAGTCTTTCCTCCTAACGATACTCGCCTGGTAAGCTTTGTGCGAGAGACCTCAACGTCACCTGTTTCCTCGGGGTCCAGAGTGTCGCACTCTTGCAGATAAATTGGTGCCACCCCTTCACCAGCCAAATTCATCATGTCCTCGTAATAAAAGACCTGAGGTTCAGCCTCCGCCTCAGCTTTCCTCCACTCATCAACCCCCTCATCTTGCTCCTCCTCTTTTTCCTCAGCCTCCTCTCTCATCGGCTCTTTGCCAGGGCGCCTGTGGCTGGCTTGCTCAGGCTCGCCTTGCTGACTACCAACCCGTTCAGGCTCATTCAGCTTTGGGTCCTCAGGGAAAAAGGCAAAACCTTCGTGCATTCTTTCTTCCCTCATTTCCCCAGCTCTATCCCCTTCCCCATCATCAACTCGGGGACTCTCCTCGAAGGCATAAGAAGAAGTCTCTACATCCTTCCTCTTATCACCCCGAAGAGGTGCCCTCCTCCTCCAAGTCAAGCTCACATCGAGAGCCTCTGAATCAGAAATATCGAATATCACAGGCCCAGCAGATTCAGGGGCGGCCGCCGAGCTTTTAACACTCTCCTGCCCAGCCTTGGGCGTATCAGCAGCAGCAGCATTGGTTTCAATTGTCTTTTCAGAAGACTGAGGACTCTTGCGAGCTGTCCTCGTCTTCTTCTTGGGTTTACTCTTTTCAGAGTCAGATTGCTTTCTCTTCAAGCTCGCAAGGACCTCCTCACCACCTTCCCTGGCCTTAACAGCTGCAGCAGTTTGGAGGATGGCAGCTGCCTCCTCGTTGATCTCGGCCACGGGGTCAACAGTCTCCTCAACAGGAGGAGGAGCAGGAAAGTAACTACCACTAGCACCTAAACCTGGGAATAAAGTCATATTAATACCACAGTGAGTTCAACATAAATTAGCAGGAAGTTGGGTAATCAGCTTACCATGGGTACTAGGGTTCGACAATTTCTTTTCAGAAGCATAGTGGGACCACTGCCTCTACTCTGGGTGAAAGCTGCCAAAATGGGTTCAACCCAAGCAGACAACTCCTCCTCGGAAATCAGACCGTCGTAAGGAATCTTGTCAGCTAACCAATAAAGAGTAAAGGTCAGAAGGTGCAAATACGTAACTCAGAGAGTATTTAATACAAAGACTCAGGACATACGAGTTTTGTTCCACACCTCGCGGAGATTGGTTTTGCTGCTACGTGTGAGGAGTTTGGACTGCACATAAACATACCTATGCATCCAACCCCTATCCCCTGTATCTCCAGAATTATGCACTAAAGCTTTTCTTCCTCTCATACGGGCATTGATATACCCGTCTCTTGCAACCTGAAGGCTATACAAAGAGATAAAATGCTTAAACTCAAAATCTTGCTCAGTCTCATCCGCAAACCATTGTAGCAGAGAAATGATTCTATAAATGCTCGGGCACAGCTGCCCCGGGCAGATAAGGTAGTATTTACAAATGTCCTCTATAACAGGATGCAATGGCAGCGTATGGCCTATTGTGAATGGATACGTGGATATGGCCGTCCAACCAGTTCTCACAGAAGTAATATTCTCCGTTGGGTAGGGGCAAGAAACTGTAACATCATCGTCCCAGCCGCAATCTTCCTTAACCCTATGCAAGAGGTTGAGAGTAATTGAACTCTTAAACCGGCTTGAAGGCCACGACCTTATATTGCCATAATGACTGAACGAGCCGACTGAACAATCATTTTCAAGGTTTCCCCAAACTTTCGGGATCACATCAGCAACCAAAGTTGAAGAACTCGTGGATTGACCACCTGCTGCTGAGGAAGTACTAGCCGCAGCATCCATATTGAGACTTTTCTTGGCTTTTGGAGACAACTGGATTAGAAGATTGGAAGAGTTTTTGCGTTTTAGAAATTGTTAGAAAGGTGTTTTGAAGCTTTGAAGGTTTGGATGAAATATGGAATGGAGTAAAAGGTTTTCAAGCTGGTGAAAATCATATTTACTAAAAAAGCGACTGTTGCGTGCTTCGAGACTGCAGGAGTAATGATGAAAACCGTCATTTCGGTTCCTATTCTTTTAACGGCTGGATTTTCCAAATGGGTCACAGCATTTTGTCCTGGAGTCTATGATGCTTTGTTATGCACAGTCCCATGTTTTAGAACTGGGACACAGCACTAGTTAAACACAAGGGTCACAGCATTTGGTGCTGGGGTTTATGATGCTTGTTATGCACAGTCACATGTTTTAGAACTGGGACACAACCACTTGTTAAACACAAGGGTCACGGCATTTTGTCCTGGGGTCTATGGTGCTTTGTTATGCACAGTTCCATGATTTACAACTGGGACACAGCACTTGTTAAACACAAGGGTCACAGCATTTGGTGCTGGGGTTTATGATGCTTGTTATGCACAGTCACATGTTTTAGAACTGGGACACAACCACTTGTTAAACACAAGGGTCACGGCATTTTGTCCTGGGGTCTATGGTGCTTTGTTATGCACAGTCCCATGATTTAGAACTGGGACACAAGCACTTGTTAAACACAAAGGTCACAGCATTTGGTGCTGGGTCCTATGATGCTTTGTTATGCACAGTCCCATGTTTTTGTACAGGGGGATTAAAGTATTTAGCATTCCAATTTATATAGTTCCCAAGCTAATAAATAATAACAAACAACTAACATATTAACTATACATACTTCAAAAAATATATACACTGCATTGTTTATAAAAAAGATTAATAAAGATTCAAAGAAGAGGCAGCCTTCCATGTTCACAAGCTAGCTTCTCATCATGCTCTCCATAATCATCATTCAATTTTTCTGGTGGAGTTTCATAGCCTTCATCTCTTTTTGATTTTCCATGCGACAGTAGATTAACAGCAACCATTCTCCTGTAAATACTAATGGCTTCTACTCCCCATTCCTGTTTAAACAAATCCTGTCCAAGCATGAGTAGATCTGTAAACCTTGTTACAAAAAGACCACAGTCTGTATCTCCTAATTGTTTTGGTGCTGCTTGATAAACAATATCAAGTTTCTTGTACGTCGTACCAAAATTAGGATATTCTGTATGAAAATCCATCTCTTTTAGTAGCTTAGGTATAGCAATTGCATACATTGCCATCTTGATCTTCACAAAATCTTCATCCCCATCAAAAACCGAATCATAGACATCTATTCTATGATCTTTTATAGAATAAACTCCCAACCAATAATGAGTGCAAGACATGTAATCATTAGGATCAACTGAAGTCTTCCTAATTGGCATAAAAACTTTTTCGACTTGACCCCATGCTATGCCACATTCATTAGAAGACCCATTCACACACTCAAGTAGGCTATTCTGTGCAGTTCCTTCATACTGTGCTAGGTAGAAATCTAACTCAATCTTCTCTAAATCGTCCAATGTCAAGTCATGAATTCCAAAAACAACTTCTGCTGGAGGATCATATTTTTTTTTCTTTTGTTGACCACGAGTCCTTTTTGCTCCTTTCTTTTGTTGGGCCTTCATTTTTTCAAAATTTTCTTTGTTCTTCCACTCTTCTTCCATTCTATCCTTCTTCTCTTTTATTCTCCTGGTCTTCTCTTCCTTTGCCATATTTTCAAAATAGGATTCAACCTTCGAAAAGAACAACGACTCTACAAAAAAATCAAAATTCAAGTCTGTCGTTGTGAACAGCGCTGAGTAGTTTGTGAAATGATATACATGTTTCTTCCTCAGATAGTACAGTATAACATCAACATGCTGCATGACAAAAAAAATCACAAAACGCAAAAAAAAAAAAAAAAATTAGTTAACAAATATATATATAAAACACTACAGAACCAATAATAAAAAAAAGTTGTAGAAAACCTCATTGGTAAGTGGATATCTTCTATCTGCAATCTCTCTAAACCACATTTTGCTCTTCACTGAAACACTATACAATTTAATTTTATTCTGTGAATTGATGTCTGCAATTTTGTCATCATAAAGATCATCACCCCTGAAAAAGTTAATCACAAACAACATAAAGAATACAAATTTACTAATATAATCCACAACACCGTGTAACTTAAAATACACAATAACTAAAAAAAATAAAATAAAATAACTTACACTTTAGAGACGCTGTTTTTATCAGTCACTTTCAAGCCTTGCTTCAACCATTTGTCAAAAATTGCCAAACAATTAGACGTGGCATTGACAGTATGAAAAGGGCATACACGCCTATAAGAAGGCTTCCAATCACACTTTTCATTTGGATGAAAAGGCCTGAATGGAGATAATAAGTGGCGGCTAATCTTACGAACCCTATGTCCCCTGCCTAACAGCTCTCCTCCTTCCGGATGATTTGATGGTTTCTCTGGCAAAACAGCTAAATCCATAACTTCCTCCTTTTTCACTGAACACTGCATTGCCGACTGTTGTTTACATGAAGACACATCTGCATAATTACTTGCACAGACATTTGTTCCAGCAACCTTCCTTGGCTGTTCAGGTGTTTTCATGGCTGAATCCAAAGCAGACTCTTGCTCCAGTACTACAACAGATGCATCAGCAAGTGTCGTAAGTTTTGAATTGTCTTTCTCTATTAATGCCAATTCTGTACCACCCTTACTTTCTGAGCGATCGATATCCATAGAATCATGCCTGACACTATCAATCACTGCTGCAGTCTCTTGCGATGGCTGTGTCAAGCCAATTGAAAATGAAGGTGCATCTATGCAACCAATATTCATGATGCTTTTGCTTGCATCAGCCAAATTTTCACCAATTTTAGGTTTGAGGGGAGATGCAATTTCAGGAGAAGCATCATTATCACGTTTCTTCCTTTTCTTGCTGGAAAATGCTTTCAAACCCTTTTTTGGAGACAAATGCTCAACACCTTTTTTAAGATCTTCTTTAGAACCTTCTTGGGAACCTTCTTGAGAACCTTTATAAATAAAGATAATATATCACACATTTGCGAACAATAAGAACACAAAATAACTATAAAAAAGACGATTACATACCTTCTGGTGTAAAAACAAGACCAGCTATGCAAAGCTCGCTGACAGCCCTAACTTCAAGTCGAACCTCAGCACTGTGACTGCGTTGATTGACAACATCTTCCTTATCAGCTTTAACATTTGTTGCTTCTGTAAATGGAACAAGACAAACTATTCATTGACCAACCAACAGGATATTTTATGCTGGAGTGTGGACCATGCAAAATATGCAACATATTTTCGCATACCAGGAGTCAAAAACATTTGGTTATCAGCAAGCTTAATTGGTTGACAACCTTCTTGAGAACTTTCTTGAGAGACTTCAAAACAAGATAATTTGTTACACATTATAGGAACTGGGACAACAAAAATAGGAACACTATTTATTATATAAAAATTACTTTTACATACCTACTGGTGTCCAAATACCAGTTTCAACAAGATGCTTTAATTCATTAATTTGTTCTACAACCACAGCACTTTTCCCAGATTCACAATTATTACCTTCTGTAAAAATAAATAAGCACAATACATTACATTTCTCTATAGAAAACAGAAGTGTCAAAACACACATATTTAAAATACATTCCCATTACTATAGACTTCCCAGACATTGGTGCTGGGGCACAACTACTTCATATGAAAAAGTCACAGTATTTTGTGCTGTACATATAGTGCTTTGTTATAGAAAATCCCATAATTTAGAACTGGGACACAAGTACTTGTTAAACAAAGAGTCCCGGTATTTTATTATCTGGGACATTAGCATATCATAAAAACACAGTATTAGTGCATAATATGTTGGTTCAATCTACCAACAAATTTTTTTCTTCTTACCATTCAGTGTGGGATAAATTGTTTCATCACGAAGCTGAACATCTGTTGGATTCAAAGATACATCATCGTCTTTAGATGGACACTTGTCCAATAAATCAGATGAAGGATTATGTTTATCTGCATATACAAAAAATAAAAAATCATTACATTAAACAAAAAAATTCCCTTTTATTTAAATTACGACTATACAGAATACTCTATTTGACTACCATGACTTTGTTGATGATGGTCTGAATTTGATGGCGCCTTTTCTAAACCATCTGTACCTTTTGCTTCATCAATAGGGTCACTGGTATCAGCTTTGTAATGCTCTAAAACATCCACAATCATTTGATCACTTGCATCTATTAAAGGAGCTGCAATACCATGATCACTTTGTACACTACCACCAAGCTCTGCCTGATTAAATGTTTCTTTGAAAAAACTATTGCGACCATCTGAATAAATCAAATTATCAACAAAATGACTCTTTTCATTTCTACTCATGGTGTCTGATTTACTTACAGACACACCACAGTTTTCTCCGAGATCACTTGTTTTTTATTTTGCAACAAGAAGCAGTAATGCATCAAACTTTGCATTCAACTGATCTGTAATCCTCTTCTCCATGTCAGCAAGATCTTTCTTTACACTATTTTCTGAGGAATTGATCATATGTTGAATCTTGCTCTCAGTAGGTAAGTTTACTTTGAGATTAGCTGTCAATCTCTGGTAAAAGAAAAAACATTAAAACCACATAAGAAAAAAAAATTAAAAGACAAAACCCACGAAGAATTTCACCTTTACAACTTCATTCATGTCAATAGATTCTGCTGTTGAACTAGTCTTTGAAGATGACTTTGAGGGTGATTTTGAAGTTGAAGCATGTTTAGATTTATGCCTTATTGGTCTCACTGAGGCATCCTCCCAAAACTATTAAAAAGTACATTTCAAAACCAACAAAAAAGTAAAACAAATAAATAACAAACAAAAGCAAGTACTCATAAAACTCACCTGTTCATTATGAAAGTAGTCATCACACAAGACATTGTATTGAGGGGTAAAAGTACATGTGTAACGAAGCATCACAGGTTTGATCCTAGGGCGAACAGTAAAATACTGCCTGAACACAGGGAACACCTCTGCCACCCAGCAACAGAATAGGAAGGGCATACCAGGAAACAAATAAGTAGAAGAACCTGGCTTTATGATTGATTGCAAATGGTGTACCATTTGACGATATATCTCAGTACCCCACTGATAACAGCTATGCACCTCTTCATTATCAATAATAATCATATGTTGATCATCCACTACTCTAGGTAATGGCCGGCCCAATAAAACAGAATTAAGCAAATATAGCTCGGCTAGTTTAACAGCGTCATCTTGCTCTAATGGAACATCCAATCGTGCAGCAGACACTCTATTCAGATTGCCCTTGCTCTTTGGAGCCAGTCTCACATAACTAGAATGATGTTCAATCAAATCAAGCAAGTCATATAACTTTAAAGTCCACTTGCTGTCCTTTTTATTAACATCGTCTTCAGGATTCCTGAAATACTTCTCTTTTAATCTACTCTTTGAAAGCTTAAAAATACTTATATCTACAATACTGGAAATATTAAGACCACTAACTACATGAAAATCATCAGCTGTGAAATCCACTATATCACCAAAAACTTTAAAGCTAAGCTTAGTGTTGTCTGAAGAAACTATTTGAGACTGGAGAAAACAATTTATAAGCCTCCCAGAATATTTAGCATCTTCCAAAAGCATAAACTTGCCGAATGGCCCTTTCTTCAGTTTCTCCAGGTAATCCGCAGACAGCAACCCTTCGATTAATCCACGATACTCTGTGTCACCTTTCCACTGGCAATCACGATTTTTCCACTGCGCAAATGGAAGCAATATACCATCGTCGTTTGGCAGATTATCCGTAACCTCATCACTTGGAATAATCTCCATTGCTGTAACATTAGCACATGTATTAAAATAAAAACAAAGGAAAATTAACACATATATGCTGGGGGTACAAGTAGTTTATCTACACAGTCACAGTATTTCGGATGCTGGGGGTACAAGTGGTTCATGTGCAAGGTCGCAGTATTTGTGCTGGGGGAGAGCTTGGTAGCCCAACCCCTCCCCCCAGACATTGGTGCTGGGAGCACAAGTAGTTCATGTGCATGGTCACAGCATTTGGTGCTGGGGCCTATTATGCTTTGTTATGCAAAGTCCCATTTTTAGAACTGGGACACAAGCACTTAATAACACAAATGGGTCACAGCATTTTGTCCTGGAGTCTATGATGCTTTGTTATGCACAGTCCCATGTTTTAGAACTGGGACACAGAACTTTTTAAACACAAGGGTCACAGCATTTGGTGCTGGGGTCTATGATGCTTTGTTATGCACAGTCACATGTTTTAGAACTGGGACACAACCACTTGTTAAACACAAGGGTCACGGCATTTTGTCCTGCGGTCTATGATGCTTTGTTATGCACAGTCCCATGATTTAGAACTGGGACACAAGCACTTGTTGAACACAAAGGTCACAGCATTTGGTGCTGGGGCCTATGATGCTTTGTTATGCACAGTCCCATGTTTTTGTACTGGGGGAGAGCTTGGTGGCCCACCCGCTCCCCCAGACATTAGTGCTGGGTACACAAGCACTTGTTAAACAGAGTCGCAGTATATACTTCTGGGGCAAAGGGTTTGACAAAAAAAACCGTTGCCCCCTTTCTAAAAAATAACCCACCATTTACAATGGACAAGTACCTCTTAAAAACACACAGTCCCAGTTTTTTATCATGGGCAACAGCCTATCCACAACAGAAGGTCACAGTATATAGTTCTGGGGACAATGGGTTTCACAAAAACAAAGCGTTCCCATTAAAAAAACCCTACCATTTTAAAGGAAATCAAAAGCTTATACTGTACTCCAATGAAAATCTAAACATTGTTCGAAACAAAATCAAAACCTAAATAACCCATATACACGTACAAAAATGAAAAAAAAAAAATAATACGAAGTAAACACAGTTACCTTAATATACGAAGTAAACACAGTTACCTTACACACAAAGCTTCAAAATCTCAAAAATAAGAAATTGCTGTATTTCGAAAGAGAGTTCGTATAGTTTGATAGAGTTCAAAAGTCACAGTATTAAACAGAGAAACAAAAACACCGAATAAGTTAAAAATAAGGAAGGTTAAAACCGGAATTTCCAAAATGTGTAAAACGACATCGTCATACTATTATTTTTAAAAAACGCGTCTAGTGGCTAATTCTCAGCGAATTTGTAAACAGAGGCTACGCATCACAAAGCGGGTGCCAAAGTGGCTTCCCCGCGAAATTTTTACGCTTCAAATGAGGGGTTTTACTAAAGGGAATCCTTTACTTTGACAAAATTACTCTTTTAAAATACATATGGTATAAATTTGTTCATTTTATGTTCATAAAATGCATATCTTTTTACACTTTAGAGATAATAAAACTACAGTGATTAACTTATCTGTGTTTAGTTATGAAATATACCATGAGTATATATGGTATATAAAAGTTATATTGTTAGTTTATTTTTGTGTATTTCTTAAATAGGTACAATTATACACTATATACATCGTTTATATTTTTTAACCAAAATAAATATATATTGAAGATACATGTTAATATAACCTAAAAACTATCAAAAGCCACAAAGTAAAAAAATACACAATATATTTATTCGTCTACCATAAAAATCATGTATATATGAAAAAATAAAATAGGTATTTTTCATGAAAAATCTAAGGTATATATGTGGTATATTTTACAACAAAATTATGTTTATATGCATATTTATGTTCAGATATATATCATCAATATACCATTTATATTTGTAATTATATGCCACGTATATATTTGTATATTGGTATGATATTAGTTTATTAATAATTTATGTTACATATTTTATTTATCTACACCTTTATACCAAATTATACCAACCATGTACAGGTATATTTATGTAAGTTATTGTTATACTATTGGATTAATTCTTAAAGCAGTAAGCATATAAAACATGCAAGTATACTCAAATATATACCATGTGTAAAAGTAACTTGTTGCTAGTTCCACAGCATAAATCTGCTATTTATGTTAATAAGTTTGTCGTTTGTGAAATTAAAATGAAACACTGCTATTATTGTAAATATGCTATCTAAAAGTGTCCTAGAGCGTAATTATCCCTATTTTAAATCGGAGTCCTAAGCATACTGATTTTACTTAAATCCAACTACAGTCACGGCAGGCTGAATTCGATTATGTGACCAATACTTAAATATTTTTAAAATTTTGTGTGTTCCTTAAATAACAATGGTAAAACTGACAATTTGTGTGAAGAAAACAAATAGCCTGTATTTACAATTTCTTTACAGTTTCAGCTATTTTTAGGTGCACCTTTACAAAGGTTAGCCATTTTACCTATCTTCGCATCATTATGGTTGAAGATCAACCTTGATTAAGCTAACTTCGTTCCCTTTCGTTGTGAAGTTAAAATTTACTATTTTTATTTTTCTTTTTATTTTTTGTTCAACTTCAAACTAAAATATTTGATTGTGTTTAAAAGTTGAGCCCAACTTTATACTTTCGGTTTGAATTTGGCTCATTTTCAGACCATTAAACACAGAGGCAGATTTATAATTTTAAAAAATGGGTTCACCACTGTTAGGGCTGAAGTTACAGTGTCCAAAAAATGCTTGGCGAACAAGCTTTGTCAAGAAATTATATATTTAAGTCAGATATCATTTTATAAGTTGATATATTAAGAAAAAAATATTGGCCAAGTGAACCAAAACATGAGTTCTCAAACATCATATTAAAGATATTTTGAAATTGTATATATCTAATTTCGTGGAGAAACTATTAGCTCAAGGAACCGCAATGGTCAGAGTGGATCTACCCCTAATTAAACTTAAGTAAAGTAAACTTCAAATCATGGCACAAATAGAATAACGTCGACCCTGATGGTTTGACGTGGCTGGCTATATTTGCAAATAATTCATAAAAACCTTACCAAAAACTAAATGGGACAGGTAAACTAGGCCACCATCAAAAATTTTACACTATTCGTCAACTTTGCCCAAATAGCCCAAACTGAGTGCTAAAGGTTGAGGTCACCTAATATTAACACAAAATCAAGAAATATCCACCCCCCCTCAGCCGTCTTCACTCTCTTAGGAATTTCCATATTCATAATTGTAAGTACCTTCTATTTCTTATATTACTTTTAATCTGAAAAATAATCCATTTTTTTAAATAATGTTTTGGGTATTCAAGAATTTGAGCTCTTAATGATATATACTAGTAATCTTGCTATTCCTTGACTTGGGTTTTGCAAAAAGGTGTAATCTTTGTTAGAATTTTCAATCATGTTTTCGAAAATATTTTTCTTGAGCTGAGTGTCTATTGGAAACAACCTCTCTATCTTACTCAAGGTAGGGTTAAGGTCCGCTCACATATACTGTTTGGTGTGTTTTTGTTGATATGGGTTTTAAAGATTGTACCTTTTTGTTGAGTCTTATTTGAAACTTTGTGAGACACCCTTAAAAAAGGGCAGCCTGGCAGGGTCTGAGGAAGGGCAGCATCTCAAAGGGGGTGCGATGTACGCAGTTATTTTTTTGCTATTATACATAGGTGCTGTTGTTTGATTCTTTACAAGTGAAGTGGTGTTGGATTTTTGTTAGGAGTTGTAGAGAATTGATTTTTTTTGCTGGGAGCTGGCATGTTTGGTTGACGTAAATTGAAATTACTTTTCTTTATTCTGGTATTTTCCTCAAAGCTGTTTATACATGTATTACCAAACTTGTTTTTTAAAAAAATCAACTTTTTGAGGTGAGGGTCTACTGGAAACAGCCTCTCTACCTCACTCAATGTTGGGGTAAGGTCTACGTACCCTCCACCCTCCTCAGATCCTGCTTGTGGGATTACACTGGATATATTGTTGGTTTAGCTGGCATGTTGGATTCTTTCAGCTAAATTGAGTTAGAAAGAACTTGTAGTACACATATATTTGTTGATTTTTTCCGCTATAGAAAGATTTTGTTAATATGTTTGGTGGAACTCCTGATGGTAATGTTCTTAAGGATGATCTAAGCTTCTATATTAAGAGCATATTTTAACTGATCTTTAATGGTTATTCATATGCAAATTGATAGAACAACACGATTGTTACTGAGTAGAAAAAGAAGAAAATACAAAAAGAAGAAAATAGGAAATTACATCCCTTTCATATGAGATGTGGGATTGTAGGATAGATAGAACGATAGGATTGTTACTGAGTTGAAAAAGAAAGAAAATAGGAAATTACATCCCTTTCATATAACATATGGGATTATTAGGAAAGTTCTATCCTTTCCAATGGGTTTGTGCTTTTTTTTTTTTGTGTGATTTGATCTAGAGACAAGAAGAAGAGCTTTGCTTTCAACTTTCTATAACGGAAAATCAGCACGTCTCAATGTTGGATATAGATGGAGAGTTTCATGAAAGAAACTTGTGGTATCACATATGCTGTGTTATTTAACAACTTTATGTCATTGCTGTTGAACGTGTCTTTCTTTTGCGTTATTCCTTTTTTTTTTTTAATTGCAACTAAAGCTATTAAAAAGAACAACAATTTTTGTTTTTTTCAGATTTTTTTGTGTCTTCAGTATAGTTTTTCTATCTGTCTGATCCTTGCATGATGTACTGATATTTATAAAAAACTGGTAACCATTGTGCTGGAAGGGTGGGACTTTAAATAAGGATGTTAGGAAAAGTTTCTTGTTACATAGATGGCATATTGAGAGTTCCTGTCTGATGTGTTCAGTGTTAGAGTATTAGCTGTAATGAGGAGTTCTACCAAATTCTTTAGCATAATAGCTTTTCTTTTGAAATTTTGAATTTAGCAGCGCAAAGATGACTCTATCAGAAGAGGAGATCTCAAGACTTTTCAGAGTTCGTAAGACACTGATGGAGATGTTAACGGATAGGGGCTACCTTGTTGGAGATTTTGAGATAAATTTGTCAAAACATCAGTTCATTCAGAAGTATGGCGAGAACATGAAAAGAGAGGACCTTGTAATTCAGAAATCCAAGCGTAACAACAGTTCTGAGCAGGTCAATATCCTTTCCTTGCAGAATATTTTAGTTATGATTACTGGTACTTTATTTGCAGTGATTTCCTGTATAAAGATTTTAATCTCCTCTTAAATTGACGACTTATCCAATCCAGACTTAGCAAAACATAGGGCACACCGGAGAAAAAGATCTACATAGACGATACCTTGTAGGCCTTTGAACATAGATTTGGTTGAAATTTAAGCGGAGTTAAAAAATTGGATTGGAAGGTTAAGTAGTGTTTACATGCATTATATTTGATTAGTATAAATTTGCGCTGGGATGAGTTTAAATGGAGTAACATGATCAGGGAGGATTCATATAGCCGACCCTATTTATTTGGAACTGAGACGTAGTTGTTGCTGATTAAATTGTTGAAAATTCATATTGTGATAGACTGGTGTTCATATGGTTATATAACCATATCTGTGCTAGCACAATAATTGGTTTATAAACGAGACTGAGTGGTACTTCGGACTAGACGCCCTATTGAGAACTGGTTTTCTTATACTTTTTTCGAGTGTGGTTAATGGTTATTGTATTAGATAGTCATTTGCAGAACTATTAATCTGGTGTATATATTACAAGCAAAGCGGTAATTGAAAGAGGGGATGGCTGGGTTAGAGGTTGGATGTAGGGTGAAATATAGGTTAGACGGGTTAGAGGTTGGATGTAGATTGTAGGGTGAAATATAGGTAATGTTATTAAAATGAAGATTTACTACAGTAATATCGGTTGAGTTCTCTGGGTTACCTTTATGTGTATTTATGCCTTGCAGCCAAAGATGGATAAAAATAAGACACCCGTGCGCCTTCTCTCACCCTCTAGCTAAAGAAAAAGAGAGATTAACCTCTTTCTACAGGAGGGGTAGAGCCACACCCATCCACCTATCCAGTCTGTTAATCAACAAGGTCTAAGGTCTTTGTATGTGGAGTGGTAAATCATGCTTCTGTTTTGCTATGTATTTGGTTTGTCAGATAATTGTTGCTTCTTCAATATCTGAGTTTCTCGTGTTTCACTTGGAGTTATTTCATCATAATTCGGAAAAGATGAATGCAAATTGCTCAGAGAAATTTTTTGCTAGCATGTCTCAGCCATCCTTGTTTTGTTGCTTCCAGATATATGTGTTCTTTCCAGAGGAGGCAAAGGTTGGTGTTAAGACAATGAAGACTTATACTGAACGCATGAAAAAGGAAGATGTCTTCCAAGCAATCCTGGTTGTTCAACAAAATCTGACTCCCTTTGCCCGTACCTGCATAAGTGAAATATCTACAAAGTTCCACTTGGAAGTTTTCCAGGTGACTATTTGTACTGTTTCTACTAATATTTGTCTTACAACTCCAATTAAGGATTGGAATTGTTTTGAAATAGCTGATGAGCTTCGTTAGTAATAATGAAGGGTAACACCTTGTATACAAGCCGCATACCAAAAGGTAGAGAACAGCAACATATCAAGTGTAACAAAAGGTAGAGAGAACCTACACCAAAGAATAGTTCTCTAGAAAAGTCACCCAATCGTGTATACACAAAAGCACCTCATGGGTACACCAAAGCGGCAAAAAGAAATAAGCGACAACAACTATTATGTAAATTGACAAAGTCACTCTTGATTCCTTCAAAAGCTCTTCTATTTCTCTCTTTTGGTACCTTTGTTATCTGGTCTTTTCGATTATGGTCTAACTACTATTCAGTTGAGAACCTGATACTACTCAAGTAGTAGGACCACCAAAATCAGAGGTACAAAACGTTATTATGATTTATGATACCATTTACATTCTGATTAGGGGGGCTATCTTCGTATCAAATTCACCAGTTCTCCTCGTTTAAGGGGAGCTAAACGTGGCTTGTAGTATGCAGATTTAGACTTTTAGTTGCTTTGTGTGGATGGTTATCTATTGTCTTAGGATGCTTACTCATTGAGATGTCTGTTTAATGTTCCAGGAGGCAGAGTTGTTGGTAAACATAAAAAATCATGTTCTAATTCCCGAGCACCAGCCCCTTACTCCTGAAGAAAAGAAGACCTTGTTGGAGAGATATACTGTGAAAGAAACACAGGTTCGACTTGGTTGTTTTTGTTCTTGCTAAACTTTTCACCTCATGTAATACATTAAGATTAGGAAACACGTGTTGCATGCATAATGATGAGGCATCTTCCTTCAGAGCTAATGGTGGGTAAGAGTGAAAGATTGGAGTAAACTAGAAATTCCCTTACAGCACATTGTGAATGAGTTTGTTGGACAGGTATAATTATAGATAGAAAAAAAGAAGATAAAGCAGCATGCATCATTATAGTGTTAAGGCCGAAAATGTCCTGTTCTCTCCAAGCAGTCTAGAAAAATTTAACCCTTTTTTTTTTCCTTTGCGTCTTAATTTATGTGAAAGATTGTTGAAAACTAGTGTGGGATAGCTATTTGTCTATGTTAGTACATTTTATTAACGTAGCTTCTATTGGGTTTGCTGAGGGTAATATTTTTACGGCTGAAAAATTCTGTTTGCGTACTGTCTTGGGTTCAGTTAAAGAGGGTGTTGATGAACCTAATGTTAATTGATTATAAAACTACATATATGCATTATTGATTAGCACAATCATGGCGGCCTTGTTATCTTATGGTTGTTCCTTTTGGCTGATCGTTTTGGTCCTATCTACCATCTTCATTCGCCCTGCCACTGTTTTAGTTATGCCATTTAGGCTGTTGCTGTTGATTACCATTTGTTTCTAATTGAATGCCTAATATTTTCTTGTGTTAAAACAGCTTCCTCGAATTCAGATTACTGACCCAATTGCTAGATATTATGGGTTAAAACGTGGCCAAGTCGTGAAAATTATCAGACCAAGCGAAACTGCAGGACGTTATGTTACATACCGATATGTGGTTTAACTTAAAGTTGAAATGTAAGATGTAGGCAGAACAGTCAAGTAATGTAGTTGTTGTCTTTTATTTATTTTTTTCTTTTTCTTTCTGTCGGCTGCTGCTTTTTTCCTGATTGTTAATGTTTTGATTAAACTATATGAATTCTCATTCATAATTGTTTTTCTTCCCCCTATTATCGTTGCAGGTCTCACAATTCAAAATGCATATTTTAACCAAATTCATTTTCCCTTCAAAAGTTAACTGAAATAATAAATTTATACTACTAATGTCAATCCCATTGAATTCTAGTCCTGTTGAGTTCCACGTTTACATTCCCATTCTTAATACTTCATCTCTCAATTAGATGTTTTATCTGTCACAAATGATATTCCAACTCATATTTATATTCCCTTCACATATTTATTAGTTTAGTACTATTATATAAGCGAGAGTTGGGAGGAGCTTGGGGTCGTCCTCCTTGCCGACCCTAAGTAGCCACTTTTAGTGGTGCTCTTTGAAGCATAGCCACTTTTAGGAATAACTTGTTAATTAGGTGGCCACTTTTAGGATTGCTAATTAGAATATAATCAATTATTTTTAAAATAGGTACGAGATAATCACAACTTCAAAAAGCGGCCAAAAACAAAAACGTCAAGAATTCTCTTGAAATTTGAACTTATACAAATGAATGTCTAATACAATGTCCAGAAGTTTTGAATTAAGAAGTTATATTTTAGGAATATTGCCCTAAATTTTATGAGAAATAAAGGTGCTTAGTAAAGGCTGTGGAACTTATTCAACCACATTGACAGCTGAGGTTGTCTATGTGAGTTATGTTGATTGTATTCCTTGATTGACTTACTGATTTAGCAAGGTAACATTTCCTGTCGAGTCCTTATTTTCGAATAGTAAGAATATAAATTCACGAGGAGAAGACCTTAGTAATACCCTTTGAATATTTAATAGTTACCCTTTAGAGATATGGACAGACTTTTCCGAAGACGTGGCCCCCGCTTCACTGCTCTTCACGCGTGGCTTTGCTTAGCAGGCCTTTGAATTTTCTACCCACCGGCTGCTACTTAATTATGTTCGAACATGTACTTAAGAATTTTAACTAAATTATGTACTTAAGAAAATACAGATTCAAACTTGCGAATCTCAGTTTAAAAGCATCTTTGCACATTCGTCTACATAGCATTTAAAAAATATGAGAACAGGGACAATTTTCTTTCTAATATATATGGAAACTACTCTTATTATCTCTTTGAATTATATTAATCTATTTATGTAAAATAATAATTCAAACTCACATAATCACCTAAAGTTGATTTATTAATTCTCTATAATGATAAATTGGTATTTGTTTTTACTCGGATAACATATTTAACACTCAATTAGGTTATACCTTGAACTATTTCTAAGGTAAACTATAACTTTTACTTTTATTTGGAATTAAGAAAGTTAAAAACTGCACTAATTCCATTATCTTTCTTTTTAACAGTTAACACTTTATTGTTCTCTTAAATAACTCAACTGACAATGTATTTACTTCGCACTTTTAGTGTGAAAGCATAAAGGATGCCGGATTGACGATATTTGACATGTAGTCTTATACTTGAAGATTTATGTGAACAATATTTGATTTTGCACGAAGTTTGATAAAGAAATTAAGATTTTTAAAATTTGTAGTCTAAAATAAGCTATAAATATTTGTGTGGCTATAAATTATCTCATTAAAGGTAAAATTTGTAAGTTTGTTTACAAATTTAGAAAGAATCATTCTTTTTTTAACGGACTAAATTTTTTTACATAAATTAGAACGAATTGAGTAATTTTTTGTTTTGTATTGATAGTTCATGCTGTTTAAAGTACTTACCGTAAGATAATATACCATTCATAATTAATTAGTATATGGATACATTTAATTGAGTAAAATATTGAATACAAAATAGATACACTTACTGTTTTACGTATAGACCGTAATAAGTGAATATAAAATATATACAATTACTATTTTGTATTTAAACCATAATAAGTGTAGTAATAATACTTATATTTTATCACAAAGTGTAACTTCTAAAATTGATGACATATCGGGTATAAACTGATATTCAAATTGGACAAATTTGTGGTAAAAGACCCTGCATCATTATGAACCTTGGATTACCTAAAAGCTTGACAAAACTATGCATTCCTTCCGTTCCGATTTATAGGTCATAATTTGACTTAACACAAAATTTAAAAAAAAAAATTGAAAATTGTAATCTGAAATAAGTCATAAATATTTGTATGGCTATAAACATTTCATTAAAGAGTCGTATGGTTGGCGAGATAAAAAAATAATGATATCCCATAGTTTCAGAGTATAATTATTCCGGGATAATAATCCTATCTCCTATGTGGTATTGAATAGTATCATTTTTTTATATAAAATTTATCCTAAATTAATTAATATCACCAACCAAACATGAGATCAAAGTAGTCTCGGATGTAATCACGAAATTAGTAATTTAGTCACATGGGATAAACGTAGTCCTAAAATGATTTTAATTTGAAGTAAAACACTAACTAACTAACTAATCAGGACACTTGATCAATTTTTCAGGACAAGAAACGCTACTATAAATTAATGTTGTAGAATCAGTGAAAAACTTATTGCGAGTTAAAAGAGAAGAAGTTTCAATGGATGATTTTGACAAACAATCATTTTTGCTGATGCTAAAAGAAAGAAGAATCAGGGTTTGCTAATTAGCATGATAAATTGGCTAGACTCATTAAAATAAAAATAAAATGAGGCATGAGCCATATAATTAGCCTCCGTAAAAGTAAAGAAAAGTTACTACACAAGTGAATAAAAGTTAAAAGAAGCAGAGAGACTCCGTTGGGTTAAATACAAATTATGTCGTGTATACTGTTAAAGTTATTAGCTAACTAATATAATGATAATAACTTTTTTTCTTATATACTCTATAAAATCAGGGTTTAAATTAGCATGATAAATTGGCTAGACTCATTAAAATAAAAATAAAATGAGGCATGAGCTATATAATTAGCCTCCGTAAAAGCAAAGAAAAGTTACTACACAAGTGAATAAAAGTTAAAAAAAGCAGAGAGACTCCATTGGTTTAAATACAAGTTATGTCGTGTATACTGTTAAAGTTATTAGCTAACTAATATAATGATAATAACTTTTTTTTATATAATCTATAAAATACATGACAAAAAAGATATTATTAAAAGGAAAACCACCTTTTCTCTCAAGATAAATATTATCTTGGAAAAGTACAATTTTATGGTGGTAGAAGTCTCAAATAAAATTGACGAATGAAATTTTTAGAAAATTTTGCTCGATTGTGTTCAATACTGGGATAAGTTAATATCGGGATAAGTTAATACCATGGGGTTGTTGGTATTGATTTATTCATCAAATTGTGGATAAGTTTATACTGAGATTGGATAATACTGATTTGAATTTGCAAACCAAACACAGAATAAAATCATCCAGCTTTTTATACCAGGATTAATTAATCCTATATCATATACCAAACGATCTCTTAGTGTTTTATGACGATTTGTCTCTGATTATGATGATGAGAGTCAAATGTTGAACGATTTTAAAGGAGGGGCTAAAAGTTATACACCAATATTAAAGCATTCCACTTATATAAATAGTCCTCCATATTAAGCCCGGGCTTACGGCCACTAGTTGAAATAATGAAGTTAAAGCTTAACCTATAAATTATAATAGTAGTTATAAATTTTTTTTTAACAATAACTATAGTGTAATCCACTATGGAATGTACTTGCGAAAGAACAAAAAAGTCTATTGACGTTTTCGGAGTACTGTAATTATATAGTAGCATTGCTGAATAAGTTGAAGAATTCTTTAACTGATCATAGAAATAATCACGGATAATAAATTTCAAACTTATGACATTATTATCTGACTTGTTCATATTTGAGCTACTGATCTACCCACAAAGACGTAATTAATAGTAGCTTAATTGGCCTCTTTTGTTGTATAACGTAATCTTCACACTAAATCTTAACCATAGACATAATCTATTAACCTTGGTTGGTTTAAATTTGCAGATCTTTGAATGTCTCTAGAAAAATCTTCACACCAGGAGATTTTATAGTGGCAGGAGGTGATTGTACACATAAATTTTCTTTTTCCAAAGCATATTTTGATTGTACATTAAGAATGAGTTTGTTGATTAATATTTTTCAAAAATGAATTTTCAAGTATGAAAGAAAGTGTTTTTTCTTTCACGCATAAAACTTCAGCATTTTTTTTAATTACATGTCCAATAGAAGGGGAGTCTTGAAGCAACTCACAAAGTTATTTTCATAAGATATAAAGATCACGAGTTTGAGCCGTGGAAACAACCATGGAGTCAGATGTGGACCTGATTGCTAAATCGCGGGTGCATTGGCACCCGTTGATGTTGGCAATTTTTTTGGGGAATTTTCAAAACTAGGCAGCCCACAATACAAAATTACAAATGAGGGGCCACATTTCATCCATAGCACCCCTTTATTTTTACATTACATAACATAGCACCTCCTTATTTTCAAAATTACATAACATAGCACCCATTTAAATTAAACACCCTAGGAGTCACTCCCTAACCCTCCCCCACCACTGCCCCGCCACCAGAAACCGAGCTGCCATCGCTGCCGCCGCCCGTCGGCTGTGGCCGGTGGTCGGAAAATGAAAAATTCACTAAATTTGTTTATTTTATTTGTGGATTTGTTTAAATAATTATTTTTTGATAGTTTTATACACCTAATCTATCAAAATAATAAATTATACATGCAAATACATAAAAAAAATGTGTATGCATGAAGGAAAATACAAAAATATACACAAAAAATATAAATCTTATACAAAACATCCATAAGAAGTGCACAAATATGAAATTTATACAATTTTATTCATTGTTCATACACGCATATACATCTTTATACAATTTTACAATGCATAGAATGTATTTTATACACTGTCAATACATACATATACAGATTTATACATTTTTATACACGTTTATCGAATTGTATAAACTTGTATAAAAATGTATAAAAGTGTATAAACTCACAAAAATAATGTTAAATAGCGCCTGGGGTAGATTTTACATAAAAGCTTAACAAATATCCAAGATCTATACAGTTTTATACAAGAAAAACACTAGATCTAAACATTAAACAAAAGTTTTAACAAAAAACTAGTAGATCTCAACGAATTTTTATGAAAAAAGTGAAGAAAAGAAGAAACTTGATAAATAAACTCCTCACCGGAGTTTTGATCAAAATATACAACGAAAATCAATATTGTCATTCAAAAAGCGAAAAAAAAAAAACGAAAAGAAAAAGAAGCAGCAGCGGCGGTGGTGGTGGTGACCACGACGGCGACGGCGCCAGTGGTTTGGAGGAGAAGGGATGACGGTGCGACAGTGGTGGAAGGGTTGGGGGGGGGGGGCTGCATTAGGTTTAATGGGGAAGAGAAGAGAGAAAAATGGGAAGGAGAGAAGGAGAAGAGAGGAAAAATGGGGGCTAGGTTTTTTTTCTTTAAATAGGGGGTGCTATAGAGTGAAATAAAAATTTTCAAAAAGGGGGGGGGGGGGTGCTAGTCGGGTAAGGTAGCAAAATAGGGGTCTTTTTTGATAATTTTCATGAGTGGAGTGTCTCTCAATGTAATTGTCCCATTTTTTTATATATTGGTATAAATACTTCAAAAATCGAATATATATAGTAGTAATTAAGGATGTTCACGGTTTGGTTAAAAACCGATCCAAACCGAAAACCAAACTAAACCGATTAAAATAACCGATACGTTCCTGGATATGGTTTGGTTTGGTTTTCAAATTTTAAAAACCGTTATTACTTGGTTTGGTTTGGTTTTCATGAAAAATAACAGAAGAAATAACCAAACCGAACCGACAAATTATTTATATTAATATAATAATTTTTTATAATGTAAATTAAGTATTTTATACATTTTCAATAAATTTTGTGGTAGGTTAAATGTTGTTAGATTTTACCTTTTTGATTAACTTTTAAGTTCATTTTAACAAACCAAACTCATTTAATCAAATGAGTGACTAACTTTTAAGTCTATTTTCCAAAGAGTCCAATTCATTCATTAAACTTGTAGTGATATTGATTTAAGTAAAAAAAATCGGGCTCAACGACACATAGACACACTGATAAAGTCTAAAGGCGAAGCAAATTCTTGTTTCATATCATCCTTTAAGTAATCATTGCATGTTTAACTTAATATATGAGTCATAATATATCAAAAGTAGAAACATTGTGTAAATATAACTATTCCTTAATTCTTTCTTTTGTTCTAAATATTTATTTTCAATTGCTCCAAGATTGCTGTAGAGGCTAGAGTGCAACATCATAGGTGTAGTTCGGTTAAAATTTTAAGTTGCTCAAAATAGTGTAAGACTAAAAACATATTTGTAGTTTTCTTTCTCATTTATTTTTAGGAAAAAATCTCTTCATCATTTATCTTTGTAGGAAAAGTTCTTTTTATCATTCTTATTATCTTCATTGTTATTTTGTTTCTCAAATCCGATAAAACCGAACCAAACCGATGGATATAACTTTTATTTGGTTTGGTTTTAATAATTTAAAAACCGATTATATTGGTTTGGTTATGGTTTTTAGCAAAAACCAACCAAACCAAACCATGAACACCCATAATTAGGGGTGTTTATCGGTCGGTTCGGTTCGGTTTTGCACCTTATCGGCTTGGACTATCGGTTTTCGGTTTTTAAAAGTGCTAAACCAATAACCGAACCAATAAGCTATCGGTTATCGATTTTCGGGCTATCAGTTTTAGGTTCTTATCGGTTCGGTTTTCGGTTTAACCATTAAGAAACTTAGGCCTAACAAGTGTAAAAAAAAAACTTCTTAAACGATTGCATCCAATACAAAATCGGCTTATTTTCACAGCGAATTCAAATGCCTCTCATAGCATTCGCCATATTCAAAAAAGCAACCAAATACAGATTCAAATATACTTCATTATTCTATAAACTAATGGAGGAGGCAAGGAATGAAATAGTAAATCAATGGTTGAAATAGATGAGGCGACTTGAAAGCTACACAAATAAAAGAAGACTAGAGTTTGAGGTTTCGAAGTTCCAACTAATAGTAATTAAGTATACTACTTTTATGCACATAAGCGCAACATAGTACTCCCTCCGTTCCATTTTATGTGTCATAGTTTAACTCGGTACAAATTTTGAAACTTGTGGTGTAAAATAAGCCAAAGATGTTTGTGTGATTGTAAAACATTTCAGTAATGGTAAAACTGTAATTTTGAAGTTAAATTGTTACCAAATTTAGAATGGTGACATTCTTTTTGGAATAGACCAATAAGAAAATGCTGCCACATAAATTGGAATGGAGGGAGTAAAGATGAAAACCTTATTGGGTTATCGGTTTAACCAATAAAAAAATGTACAAAACCGACAACCGTACCGATAACCCAATAAAAAAATTTTGCAAACCGTTAAATAACCGATAACCCGATAACCCAATATTTATAAACCATTAACTTTTTATCGGTTCGGTTTATCGGTTTAAACCGGAAAATGAACACCCTATCCCTAATAGTAATTGATACCCTCAATTATTTGGCATGTCTATGTTAAATTTAGTAGGTGCCTCAACGTACTCAAATCCTGAATCCGCCTCTATGTGGAGTAACTTGGTAAAGTTGTTTCTGTGTGATATATAAGTTACATGTTAAAGTCGTGGAAATAACCGTTAATACTTGCATATCAGAATAGATTGCATACATCACACTTTTAGAATGCGGTCCCTTTCCAAACCCTAAGTAAATCCGGGAGCTTTGTGTACCAGACTCCTAATTACATGTCTAATTACAACTTCACACTTCGAAATACCATTTTTCTACCTCTACTTTAATACCTTTTCAGGTTTCAACCAACCCGATAGGAGTTGATATAATTTACTCGTATTTATGACGTCATAATTAACAAAGCCTTGAACTCAAATACTCAACCTACTTCATCAAAAAAATTCGGGCAGGTATCAACCGCCCCCCAATAGATATTTAGAAGAAAAAAGCAGTGCCCGAGTTGCCCGTGAGATTACGGGCAGTTTCCTGAGTAACCCTTCCCAGTTCCCACTTCACCCAAACGCAAAGTCTTCTCATGCTAGCTATATCTCTTAATTCTCTACTAAAATTCTCTGCTTTGATCCAACGCTCACGATTCAATCTCAGATCTGTTTCTTCTTAGCTCAGATCTATCTTTCTGGTATGTTTTTTAGGCCTTCAAATTACTTAACAAAAATTTTTACTTTATTTTTTCTAGAATTAACTTTATGTTGATCTCTATTTTAAGAACTATTACTAAATTTAACAGTGTTTTCTGTTAAAGTATAGTATAAATATTTTTTCGATTCGAAGAAAAGTTGACTTCTGTTGGAGCAGCTAATAGAAAATGAATTACTTTTTGTATTTACTGAGTTATTTGTTTATTATTAAATATTTTCAACTTTTTTTTGTAGAATTAAGTTTGTTTTGATCTTTATTTTATGAATATTTGCTAGATTTAACAGTGTTGTTTTTGTTAAAGTTTAAATTATATACACCGTCAATATAAAAAAAATTTCGTCTCTCTGAAGAAAAGTTGACTTTTGTTGGAGCAGCTAATAGAAAATGAATTACTTTTTGTATTTACTGAGTTTTTTTGGTTTTTATTAAATATTTTCAGTTTACTTGTATTTACTTTCCTTTTTTTAGAATTAAGTTTATTTTGATCTCTATTTTATGAAGTTTTGCTAGATTTTAACAGCGTTTTTTTGGTTAGAGTTTACTTTATATACACGGTCGGTATAAAGAAAGGTTTTACTTCTATCCAAAGAAAAGCTGACTTCTGTTGAAAGCTAATAGAAAATGATTTTTTTTTTTGTGTGTTTACTGAATTTTTATTAAATTTTAATTTCAAAAACTGTATTTTAATGTATAATAAGGTTAACAATTTGTTTATTTTTAATAGAATTGTACGGTTGAGATTAAAGGATAATTGGATAAAACGGTGTGTTTGTAGGTGGTGTTTGCGGCGTACCGTACCGGGATGGAGACTAACGTCAACGTCGCTGTAATTAGTCAGAACTTGCTATCTTGCGCCGGTGAGGCTTTGGTGGTTTCGCTTGTACTATCTATGATTGTTAAAACTCAGCTTCTCACACTCACCCAGGTATTATATAGTTGACTTTATAATTGAGCTTAATTTTTTTCTTAATTTCATATTTCCTTTTTTTTTTTTTTTTGGATTTTTGGTGTATGCTAATTTGCGCCTGATGTTATATTTTGTTTTATCATGTATATTTTCCAGTGGTGGTCTATTAGAGGTTTCAGATAAAATGAGCCATACGCTTGATTCTTTTAGGTTTCTTAACATGCGCCGTTTCTAGATCTGCTCAAAGTTAGGGTTACTGTAAAGGTCCTTTAGGGTTGATCAGTTTGCACATGTGGTCTTTTGGATTTTATTGTTTGTCTTCCTTCATTACTTTTGGGCCGGGCCAGATCGGCCCAGGTTCGAGCCCGGTCGGCTTGATGGATTTGGGTTGGCAAGGAAATGATCTCGTGTCATGTTCTTTCTTATTAATCTATTTTATTTGATTCATGTGAGAAGGCTTCTTTCATTTTGGTAGCCGACTATGTTACTCGGATCATCCAAAATGCTACTGCATCTGTCAAGTGTTCAGAAAATGCATATCTATTTGGGGGATTTGACACACACAGTAACTTTTTCGGAAGACAACATAGGTAGCTGAGAAAAGAATATATTGACGTTTGTTAGTGCGGTCAGTAGCATAACTTCTAGTTCAATTTTAGGTCCACTTGAGGATGGAATAAGTATTTTTTTTTTTTTGTGAAAAGAATCAAAAGATGATGTTTGAATAATCATAGTCTTTATTGATTATTATATTCAACTATTTTTATACTATCTGCAAATATCAAAAGCCAATGGACAGGAAGATCTGAGATGGAATGGGCCTGAACGAGCCTGACCCATTATGATGGATCAAAGAATAAGTTGGTTCTGGCCCAATTACGATATCAGATCTGGCATTTTCTCCAACCATTTTTAAGCATGTGTTCATATTACTACATTAACTAATGTTTTTATTTTTCTTTTTCGAAAAACAACCAACTAATGTTGATAGGATAGTTTTCAATATGAGATTGTATTGATTTGATGTCTTGGTTGAAGGTTGATTATTAGAAGTTAAATATACCAGTCTTGAGGATAGAATAGATGCAAGTGAAATACATTAGACCTCTTCTATTCATACAGTATGCTTTCTTTTTCCTGTCGTGGCTCATCCACTACAAGATTAGACAAAGTAACTTTGCGCGTTTACACTTTCAGGACTACTTGAAGCTACTCAAGGACAACCCAAAAATGAAGGGTGACCATCACACATCTTGCCCAAGCAAGCCTCTTGATGCTGAGGACGATAGTGATGCAGATGGGGATGAGGATGAAGATGAAGATGGTGAAGGTGAGGATGGAGAGGATGTGCGCGATAACCCTAACAACAACAAGAGTGCTTCTACAAAAGGTCCAGGAGGGGGAGCAGGTGGTGCGGAAGAGAATGGTGATGAGGAAAATGATGAGGACGAAGATGATCAAGAAGACGACAATGATGATGAAGATAACCCTGATGATGATGACGACGAGGAAAATGAAGGCGAAGAGGAAGTTGTAGAAGAAGAGGACGAAGACGAGGAGGAAGGCGACGACGAAGAGGAAGAAGAGGAGGAGGAGGATGAGGAAGAGGAAGACCTTCAGCCACCAAAGAAGAGAAAGAAGTAAACTACTCATCACTATAACCTCCAAACTCTCTTAATGTGCAACTTTGTATCCTAACACCTGCCTGGACTGGCAGTTTCTGTACTTTATGCTGTTTCTTGCACTGTTAGAGTGCCTTAGAACTTCGAGTTATGGAATGTTTATGGACCACATTTTGTTAGTCATAATTCAAGCACTCTTAAGTTCATGATAATGGTGATTGACAAACCAAGGTGCTTCTACATAATCATCGCGATTTCAAGCCCGAGTTCCTGAGGATCATGAACGACATTGATATTAAATATCGAAATCTCGAGTACATTAAAAAAATGCATTGTTTGCGAGAAACCACAGTAACACAAGCTCTGCAGGATAGACCCAAATTTTCAGACAGTTGAAGCACTAAGGGCTGCCAAATAGCAAACGACAAAGTTTAAGAAATCTTTAAGAAATTACAAAAATGATTCTGATTCCGAAGTTGACTTTCAATAAAAAGTGGATGGTATGGCGTACGGAAGATGGGAGTAAGAGAGAGCCTTATTTCGCGCTTTCTATAAGTGATAAGTGTGCTCTTTCAAATAATGATATAGTACAAAATTCTTCCAATGCCTCTTCTTTGTATCATTATATATAAGTTAAATCCCATTATATTTTTATCTGTACATGCTATAATAATGTAACCAAATCAAAATTAAAGTTATTGAGTTCGAACATGAGGATAAAGAAATCTTGATATAGAGCGCTTTCCTTTTTAATAGGCCCATGCAAACCGAATGCATATTAGTTGAGACATAGTGTACCAAAATAATGTTCAAAGAAAAGAGCGTGAACCCATGAAAAAGTCATGGCATAAATAGTTAATAGTATAAACATTAGAATAGTCATTCTTTATTGTATTGACTTTATTGTAAAATTATATTATGTCTATTTGGTTATAGTTTATTCAACATTTATTATATAGACTTTACGAAGACTTCTCATTTCTATGTTCTGTTTATAATTTCTCCATAATGTTGATGAACTCAATTAATCTAAGTATAATTTCTTTCTCTGTTTCAGTTGATAATTGGAGAGGAAAAAAGAAATGGCTGATCACTTCGCATCTTCTTCTTTAGTTCCTCCTCTGATTGCTAAAGCCAGTAAAGTTGACCTTGAAGCTGGAGAAGTTGACCAAATTCAATGCCGTATTTGCCTTGAAACTGATGGTTAGCTTTCAATGAACCCCTTCATTTTTACTTCATGAGTTTGTGCAAATCTTGAATTTATTTTTGAAATATTAGTTGGATTGTGTGTATTATCAAGATTCGGGTTCGAGTTCTTAGAATGGAGACATTCCTGGTAAGGAGCGGTTCCCTGTAATGAGCTGAGCATGTGGCACAAATTTGGATTAGTGGTGCCATTTTGTTTCTCTTACCGGATGGTTAAAACAAAAATGATTCTTTTTCTTTATTAAGTGTAAAGGAAGTTGCTTTGGGGTGAATTGGGTTGTCAACTATTCTGAACCTTAAGTTTGTCCTTTTTTAGATGTGTGTTTGTCCCTAATTCAACTGAAAGCTAGAGAGTAATTTAGCATAAGTACAGTTATTGCATTTACTGAGAAGCTGAACTGAATGAATATTCACATGTGGTGTTTGTTTTATTATGTATTCTTAATTTGGATAGAAGATGGTTGGTTGCATTGTGTAACATAAAACACAGCTTTTGTGTTAGTGGATCATAGCTGATCCTAAGTCCAGATAAATGAGGAGAGTTGCAGTAAGTTGAGGTTCATAAAATTCGTCAAATTATAATGAAAGTCAACTCTAACTAATTTGGGTTATTTATGGGGAAAAAATCATAACTGATTACCGATTGAGGCGTAGTTGATTGATTGACATCAGGCTGATCAAGTGACTGAAGGACTAAAAAAAGAAAAATCATTTTGACAAAGAGGAGCTTTTACTGAATGCTTTTTGTTGAGGTCTTCCTTGGTTCTTTATTCAGACAATGTGTGAATGCTTCTTCATTCTTCCTTGTTTATTATGCTAAAATATTATAGTAATTTCATTGCTGCATGAGAATCAAGATACCGATGAAAGTTTTGACTTTTCCTTTCTAGGTAGGGATTTTATTGCACCTTGCAAATGCAAGGGTTCATCAAAGTATGTTCACCGAGAATGTCTTGATCAATGGCGTGCTGTTAAGGTATGCTTTCAGATTGTTTCGTCAGAAGTTTTAGCCTTATTGCCTCTAAAGCTTTGCCAATTGCCTTAACCTTGGACTTGTTAACATGTATTGATGATTTAAAGTGAACGATCAGGATTCACATGCATTAATATGTTGCTGGTGTACCAGTAAATTGGCCACTGTGTTAATTAGCTGTGATTTGTTATATGTTCTTGTTGTGTCCGGAACGAAGTATTCAGTTAGTTATTGAACTTTTGCTTCAACATCGGCACAGGCTGCAACTGCTGGCGGATCACTTCTCTCTCATTAAATACCCATAAGCTTTCGTCACCAATATTGATTTCTTACCTGTTTGTCTTTTTACACAAAGTATTCAGTTAGTTAATGAGCTTTTGCATCAATATCGGCACAGGCTGCGACTTCTGGCACTTCTCTTAAATACCCATAAGCTTTCGTCACCAATCTTGATTTAAACCTGTCTGTCTGTTTACAGGAAGGATTTGCATTTGCCCACTGTACGACTTGTGAGGCTCCCTTTTATTTGAGGGTTAATGATCTTCATAGAAAATGGCGAACCTTAAAATTCCGGTTCTTTGTGACCACAGATGCTGTATTCATCTTTCTCGCAGTTCAGCTCGTACGTGGATGACCCTCTTTACAATTCCTTTCTTCATTTCTAGAATTTCTTTAATAGAATTGGGACAATACTTTCAATTGATCACTAACCTTCTGTTTTGCAGGTTATAGCTTCATTGGGATATTTAACATATGTGATTGATACACACCAGAAGTCTTGGCTTCGTTTGCATTGGGGGTTTGGTAGCGAACTGAGCTTCTATTACATATGCGGTAAACATATTCATTTTTAGTACTTATCTAATTTTGTTTATTTATGTATGTTGAACTGTTGTTTCAGTATTCGTTCGCTGGATCCATCTTGGATGAGCGATTGAGATAGTTGCACAAAAGGCTACTACATGTCAGATATAGTTGTGACCTACCAATGTGTACATGTAATTTCGGTACCAATAGGTCCCGAAGACCTTATTTTCCCTGCTGGCTTTGGATTCCTTATTATATATAGTTGCCTGTGTAAATAAGATTTGGTTGGGGACTGGTGGAAGAATATGTGATAAAGAATTTACTTAGTCCAAAGTATTCAGATAATAAGAGTGCCAAGTGCTTCTATGCTATATTCTGTTGGAAGTTTGGACAAACTCTAGAGTAGGTTCTGTTGTGTTCTCCAACTAACTCATGGGAGAACGAACTTAATTCAGTGATATGGATTATGGACACAACACGTAAAGTGGGTTATGCGCACGTCACACATTCAAACGAACTAAAGCTTGGTATTTGAGTGCAATCATGGTAGAGGGGCAGGTTCATACTCCCCTGAGTTTTGAACTTGTGAGCGAAATTGGGGGAGGAGCTAACTCAGGAATTTCTCAGTTATTAAAAAAAAAAAAGAAGCAATTGAAAGAAACAAAACTGGGATAGAAAACAGTAGGAACAACCATGATGAATGAGGCAGAGGTTTGAGAATGGTTGATTTGTAAATTTCTTGCATACTCCGAAAGAAATATAACCTTTTTTTATGTGCGTCAATGCATGGAAGAAGCATCCTTGATGCATATATCTTTCAAGATGTAAATATTGTATCATCCAGAATGCTGTGTCTGCTATTTTATGTAGCGATCCTTAAATGATTGTATGTGGCTTTTATGCAGGGGCTCTGTTGTTTTTCGCTTTGATGGGTTTATCTGGTTGTTTCCTTACTTGCTGTGACGAAAGTGTGAGCAATGATTTGGCTCAGCCCTGCAACAATGCGATGGCTTGTTGCTCTTGCTCTGGGTACAATTAATGTGTTTCATGTTCTCTTTAACTTTGCATTATTTCCTTCCAGATCATAGTAACCTTACTGCTGTCTTCTTTGTTCGTGTTCTCTTCTTGCTCTTTCTTCAAACCAAAGACACAAGTAATGAAAGATAACACACAGTTTAGTTACTTCTCTATGCGGCTTCTTCCCTCTATTTGTTATAACTGGACTCTCAGACGAATTCATAAACAATGTCTGCAGCATTATTTATAGAGATCGAATATTTTGATTAATTTCCTTTGCTTTTATTTTAAATTCTATTTTATCTTTTATCCGCTGCATTAAATATAAGAATTGTTTTCTTTTAATTATCCTATTTCTTGGGCATACAACTTTTTGAGGTAATTGAGTTCATTACTTCAACGTGTATTATTGTTTCCTTTTCATACCCTTGCAGAATGTGTGCAGACTGTCGTAGAACTCGTACACATACAACTTATATCTGCATTGATTCTAACATATGCTCCGGGAATTGTTCGAATTCAACATGTGAATGTTGCTCCGAGAATTGTTCAAATTCGACAAGTGAATGTTGCTCCTTGGGCGATTCTTGCACGGAATGTGAATGTGGAAATTGCTTTGGAGGGGGTGATAGTGAATCTGGTGGAGCACCGGCAATACTAATAGTGGCTGTAATTGTCCTAGGACTATTTGCCATCATTGGCTTGTTTTACAGTGTTTTGGTTGCTACAATGGTTGGACAGAGAATTTGGCAGCGGCATTACCACATACTTGAGAAAAGAATGCTGACAAAGGTGAGATACACTCCTTATTTCTGTTTCTCTTTTTCAAAATGTTCGATTGATGATACATGATTTTCTGTGAACACATGTATATTAGGTTTCTATCTGATATGCTCATTCTTGTATAGGAATATGTTGTGGAGGACGTTGGCGACATGGCTACTATTGATTGGTCTCCGCCACCACTGCCACAGGAGCATGTTCAGCAGTTGGAAACACTTGGACTTGTATAAGCTTGAAGGAGTTACAGAGGAAACAACAGATGGATTACACTCCGTATTGGTTCAAGTCTTTGCAGTTGGATCTCCAAGAGACAATTCTTACTGAAAATAATATAGGAAGTTCCTTTGTACCCAATATTTGTCTATGTTGTGAATAATTTGTGATTGATCACATGCTGTAATTGTTGAAGAAACTGAACAGTAGCAAGTTAAAAGAAAGTAACAGGAAGCATCTCAACTACATTTCTCTTCAAGATGCCTCTTCTCATAATTCCATTTGAGTATTCCATTTGTCGCCAGCACGGCGGTAATTGGCTCTTTGCTAATAGAAAAATGTGACGATCGCCAAAAAGGGTCATTTTTGTAAGATTTTGTTATAGGAATAAAAAATAGTTTGATTCTTCAAAATTCAACTTTGAGATGTTATGATTAATAGTATGACCCTATTATATATCAAATGTCGAAACCAGTTTTGTAGTGAAGACTTTACTGTCATATTTATACGAAGTTCATAGGGTATGGTAATAATGTTTCTCACTCCTAGCTTTTCCCTCCAAGCTCCACTAATCTTGTCAGTTCTATATACTTCTCGCTTTAAAAATGATTATTATTATATATAAGTAAAATTCAGATCATATTTTTACCGTAAATTTTCGATTCGAACCTGTTATATATGGAGAAATCTTGATAGAGTAATTCTCCCTTTAATAGGCCATATCAATGCAAATTTGGATTAGTCGGGATATTGTAATTTGCGTACATCACACCCCTTGAGCTGCAAACCTTCTCCAGACCCTGCATGACTGCGGAATGCTTAGTGCACCGTTCTGCTTTTATTTTTATGTTGTTATTGTTGTTGTTTTTGTTGACTTTATTGTAAGACTTCTTATTTCTATGTTCTGTTTATACTGTACTTTCTTGGTGATGATGATGAATTTATCAAAGTACAATGTCTTTATCTGTTTCAGTTTGATAATTGGAGAAAAAAAAAAAAGAAATGGCTGATCACTTTAAGTCTTCTTCTTTAGTTGCTCCTCTGATTGTTAAAGCCAACAGGGTTGACCTTGAAGCCGGCCAAGTTGACAAAATTCAACGCCGTATTTGCCTTGAAACTAGTGGTGAGTTTTCAATTTTTTTTTTTTTTTAAAAATCTTAGTTGGTTTGTGTGCATTATTAAGATTCGTGTTCGAGTCCTCAGAATGCAGAATTCCTGGTAGGGAGCGCTTCCCAATAATGAGTCTGCATGGCACGAATGTTGATTAGTTGGGCCATTGTGTTTCAGTTATAATATCGTACCCCGTAATGAACTTGCATGGCACGAATATTGATTAGTTGGGCCATTGTGTTTCAGTTATAATATCGTAAAAAAAATTTAGTTGGTTTGTGTACATTATTATAACTCGTGCTTGAGTACTGCGCATCAAGAAATTTCTTGTTGGAACCACTTCTAGATAATGTGCCCTATGCGACGCGAATCTAGGTTACTTGGGACATTGGTTTCCATATACTAGATGGTTAAAACAGAAATGATTCTATTTTGATTTTAAGTGTAAAGGAAGTTGCTTTAAAGGTGAATTGGCAGGGTAGTCCGGTGCACAAATCATCCTGTGTTCATGCAGGCTCCGGAAAAGGGTTGCAATTGGGGTGTGATCTACGCAGCCTAACCTGATGCAACGATCAGTGGCTGTTTCCACACTTTAAAGGTGAATTGGGTGGTCAATTATTCTGAGTACCTTAACTTAGGCCTTTTTAATTTGTAACTGTGCACCTTTCAAATGTGGTTTGAGTGTTGACCCTATTCCAGCTGAAAGCTACAGCTATTGCATTTACTGAGAGGCTGAACTGAATGAAAATTTACATGTGGGAGGGAGCTGAAGATCATTTGATTTTTTGTTTTATTATGTATTTTAACTTGGATGGAAGATGGTTGCTTGCATATATAGCACAGCTTTTATTCTACTTGAAATTGTTCAGATTGAATTCACCGATCATAGCTGATCCCAGGTCCAGATAATTGAAGAGAGTTGCAGTAAGTTGAGATTCATAAAGTTAGTCAAACTATGATGAAAGTAAACTCTAACTAATTTGGGTTATTAATTGAAAAACGATTATAGCTGATTTTTGATTGAGGCATAGTTGATTTATTGTAATCGGTTGATCAAGCGACTGAAGGACAATAAGAAACATTTTGACAAAGAGGAGTGTTACTGTGTTATCTTTTATGTCTTCCTTGGTTATTTATTTCGACATCATGTGAATGCTTCTTCATTCTTCCTTGTTTATCATGTTCGAAAATTACTTTGCATTTTATGCGATAAAGAATTTAATGCTGCATGAGAATCAAGCTACTGATGAATGTTTTGACTTTTCCCTTTTAGGTAGGGATCTAATTGCTCCTTGCAAATGCAAGGGTACATCAAAGTATATGTTCACCGAAAATGTCTTGATCATTGGCGTGCTGTGAAGTTACTCTTTCAGATCATTGTTTCGTCAAAAGTTTTAGCTTTATTACCTCTAAGCTTGGCCAATTGCCTTAACCAGCTGGGACTCGTTACATATGTATTGATGCTTTTAAAGATTGATCTGGATTATTCGTATGTGCTGGTGTAGCTACTCAGATTGCCACTGTGCTTATAAGCTGTCATTTGTTGTATGTCCTTATTATGTCCTGAACGAATTATTCAATTAGTTATTGAGCTTTTGCATCAATACCGGCATAGGCTGCAAGTGCTGGCGTATCACTGCTCATTAAATACCTGTAAGCTTTAATCATCAATATTGAATTTATACCTGTTAGTCTTTTTACAGGAAGGATTTGCATTTACCCTTTGTACAACTTGTGTGGCTCCCTTTTATTTGAGGGTTAACGATCATCATAGAAAATGGCGAACCTTAAAATTTCGGTTCTTTGTGACCACAGATGCTGTGTTCATCTTTCTCGCAATTCAGTTTGTACGTGGTTGGCCCTCTTTACAATTTCTTTCTAGTGATGCAGACAAGATCTTCAATTGATCACTAACCTTCTATTTTGCAGGTTATAGCTTCATTGGGATATTTAGTATATGTGATTGATACACACCTGAAGTCTTGGGTTCGTCTGCATTGGGGGTTTGGTAGTGAACTGAGCTTCTATTATGTATGCGGTAAAACATACCTCATTAGTAGTACTTGTCTACATTTGTTTATTTATGATGTCAAATAACTGTTGTTTCATCTCGTCAGTATTCTTTCACTAGATCCATGTTGGATGAGCAATTGAGATAGATGCACAAAATGCTACGACATATCAGATAAAGTTGTCATCTACCAATGTGTACATTATTGGTACCAATAGGCCCCGAAGACCTTATTTTCCCTGCTGGATTTGGGATTCCATGTCATATTTAGTTGTTGGGTAAATGAGATTTGGTTGGGGAGTGGTGGAAGAATATGTGATAAACAGTATTTACTTAGTCATTCCATAGTATTCACTATTCACATCATAAGAGTGGAAAGTGCTTCTATGCGGTTCTGTTGGAAGTTTGGACAAATTCTAGAGAAGGTTTTGTTGTGCTCTCCGACTAGGTCGTGCAAGAACCAATTTGGTTCAGTGCTAAGGATGCGACATGTGAAGTGGGTTATGCCCACGCCACGAGTACAAACGAACTAAAGTCTGGTACTTAAGTGGGAAAGGTAGAGTGGAAGGCTCATACTCCCCTGACTATGAACTTGTGAGCAGAATTGGGGTTGGAGGAGTTAACTAAGGAATTTCAGAGTTATAAGAAACAAAAATGGAAAAGAAAACAGTAGGAATAACCGTGATGTATGAGGCGAGAGGTCTGAGAATGGTTGATTTGTAAATTCTTGCATACTCTGAATGAAATTTATCTGTTTTATATGTCCGTCAAGGCGTGGAAAGAGCATTCTTGATGCATATCTCTCTCAAGATGTAATAGTGCATCATCCAGAATGCTGTCTCTGTTATTTTCAGTTTATATTGATCATTAAAAGATTGTATGAGTCAGTTTTATTGCTAATGATTTGCATTTATGCAGGGGCAGTGTTGTTTTTCGCGTTGATGGGCTTATCCGGTTGTTCCATAACTTGCTGTGGCAAAAGTCTGCGTCGTGGTTGTGCTCAGTGCTGCAACAATGTGATGGATTGTTGCTCTGGGTACAAATAATGTCTTATGTGTTTCTTTTTTTTGTACTTCCATTATTTGCTTCCAGATTATAGTAATCTTAACACTGCAGTCTTCTTTCTTCTGAGTCCTCTTGCTCTTCTTTCAATCCAAGAAACAAGTTCATATACACTGTCTGCAAAATTGTATATAGAGATCAAAACTTTTGATTAATTTCCCTTGCTTCTTTAATTCTAGTTTTTTTTTCATCTTTAGTTTGCTGCATTAACATCTTGTACTACAGTTGATGGAGATTTTTTTTTTTCCTAAAGCATACTACTTTTTAAGAAAATGGAGTTCATTACTCCAACTTGTATCATTGTTTCCTTTTCATACCCTTGCAGAATGTGTGCAGACAGTAATAGGCGTACAGATACAACATATATCTGCACTGATCCTGACATATGCTCCGGGAGTTGTTCAAATTCGACATGTGAATGTTGCTCAGAGAGTAGTTGTTGCACAGAATCTTGTGGAGCACCGGCATTACTAATGGTGGCTGTAAAATTGCTAGGACTAGTTGCTATCTTTGGCTTGTTTTGCAGTGTTTTGGTTGCTACAATGGTTGGACAGAGAATTTGGCAGCGGCATTACCACATACTTGAGAAAAGAATGCTGACAAAGGTGTGATGCCTTGTCCTGTTTCTCTTTCAAAATGTTTTTCATTGTCATACATGAAGTATCTGAGCACAAATGTGTGCTAGGTTTCTATCTGATATGTTAACTTTTATGTACAGGAATATGTTGTGGAGGATGTGGGCGACGTGGATTGTAATGATTGGTCTCCGCCGCCACTGCCACAGGAGCATGGTAAGCAGTTGATAACACTTAAACTTCTGTAGACTTAAAGGAAACAACAGATGGATTACAGTCCATATTGGCTCAAGTCTATGCAGTTGGATCCCCTAGGGATAATTCTTCTTGACCAACATATAGAAAGTTCCTTCGGACCCAACAATTTTTCATTATGACGTGTGAGTGATCACAAGCATGTAATTGTTGAAGAAACTGAATATTACTATAGTAAGTTAAATGAAGCAAACAGGAAGCATCTCAACTATAGTTCTCTTCAAGAAGCCTTTTCTCATAGTTTCCTTTCCTACTTGTATCAACCTAACAACAAGTATAATTCTTCTTTTCTTGTTGTTAAAAGATATAACAGGCTAAATAAATTTGTTTTCTCCAGCAACTTGAACTTTTAAATAAGATGATCAAACACTTTAACAGAATATCAAAGCGAGCAAATGTGTTGCATTCAAGTTTTACTGCTATCTATAATTCTCACACGCTTTGATGAGATATTCACACATTTCTAACTTCTTTTCTAACTATATTACCACCCCAACCCAAAAAAACATAATTAGAAAAGCAAAAAGAGAATATTTGTCAAGTTGGTGGATTTCCATATCTGAAAGTTTCAGACTGAAACCACAAAATAAAGACACGTCCAAAAATACAGCCATACCGAACAAGAACACCATAAAATATAATACTACACCTCAGACATTGTATTCAGTGTTCACCTTCAGCCTTATCCATAACTTTGTACCTAATTAATATGCTCTTTGGTCTTCCCTATATATGGCCATACACAATTGTCTACTCAACTTACAATTTACCAATTACACAAGTTACTTACATTTTTTTTATTTTCTATACGTTTATAACTATGGCTGATATTGCTATGCTAGTTGCAGAAGAGTATGAAAGGAGGGTCAAAAATTCAAGAAAGTTTGGAAATGCTGCTGAACAAATTGAATTTTTCTCTTCTCTCTCAATTGTGGCTCAAAAGGTCCAAGGGTCATCTTCTAAAATCAAGATGAGGCTAATTGGACAGGATTATAGCATTAATGAGTTTGTACCTAAGACTGAAGTTGCTCTTGCAGCAATCAATGGTTTATTTTCTGCTTGAAGGAAAAAAAAAAGCTTTCATTTTCTTTATATTTTTATTTTGGTAAATGGTGTAGATATTTTACTACTTGAGTATTTTCTAGTAGGATAGACCGCATACATCACATCCTTTTGGTGTGGTCTTTTTTCAAACACTGCATGAATATGAAATATTTTGTACACCGAGCTGTCTTTTAGAATCTTGTCCGGTTGATTCTGGTCTGAATTTGTAATCGCATCCTACTGCTAAAAATGTAAAATAATTTCACCACTAAGACCAAAATGTGATTAGATATCTTAACCATTTATCTTGTTCCTTTCAAATGGGTCACTTTATTGTCTTTTTTAGTGCTAACATTTCTTTCTTTTGATCAACAAATTGGGCTATAGTTCTCGTCTTCTACGTTTGTCCAAACAGTCATTCTCGTGATTCTACTTAAAAATGGTTTGGCTCCTCAATAAATATAAGGCATTGAGAATGACATTTGTCTTTATAAGAGAAAATTTATCGTACCAGTGTTAGTGCCAAATCATGTTAATTATTAATTCTTATGATCAAGTTCTATGTTGAGTATCAGAATCAGCAGTTAAACTCGACAGATTGATTTTTTAAGATTCTCATTGCTCAACTCTTATACTTTTATTTTTTTTTTTGGTAGAAACATGACTTAATATTAAAAAAACTTACGGAACAGTACAACAGGCGTTTATACGGCTGTTACGAGAAGCCGTACCACTATTATTATTATAACCAACATTTCTAAGGGAAGAAATGACATTGAGCGCATTTAAATTCCCTAACGTAGACAACATAACACAAATATTATCCGATGACCTAATGATAAAAGCAGTGCCCTCTCTATCTTCCAACAAACATTGCTGGACAAAATCCGGAGGTACTGCATAGTGAATGAGCTACTCTATTGCCTTGCCGAAAGTTATGCCTGATGGTTGGCACGTTCAGCTGGATCATCATTGACCTGCAATTTAAAATAATAGAAGCATAAGTAGGGGTTGGTTTGTCTATTAATCGCAATAAGTCAGTTGAGTCAGTTTCGACTTCTAATGAAGTAAACTTTTGGTGGATTGCTAGGGATAACCCATGAAATAAGGCTAACAGTTCTACATGTAAATGGTTTTGCCCCTGGACTTTTTTATGGAAGCCTAGGATCCAATCACCATTCATATTCCGGAAAACACCACCAACACTAGCTCTATCTTGAGTTTGAGAGTAGGCTCCATCTATGTTAAGCTTGATAGTGCCACGAGGAGGAGGAAACCATGATACACTAATGTTAAGATGGCATTTACTTCTGATGTCCTTTTTAGTGAGGAAAATAAATTCTAGGATTTTGGAGTGGATATGGCCAAGGTTTATGGATTTGTTCAAATTATTGATATTGTTATTATTACGGTTGAGCCATAGGTTCCAAAGGGAAAAAGATAAAAATTCATGCCAGCCATAGTAGTTCGAGTTTAGATTTGGGGAGAGGTCTTTAAGCCTAGACATCCAATCTCTACAACTAGTAAGGTTCAATTGATAGAGCAACTATCCCAAAATTGTCTAGCAAGAGGGCAATCCAAAAAAATGTGAAAGAGGTCCTCAACATTTAGTTTACAAGCAGGACAGGTAGCATCTACATTTATACCAATTTTGTGCAGGTAAGAGCGAGTAGGAAGCCTATTATGAAGGCATTGCCAGAGGAAGAATTTGATTTTGTTGAGAGTATTAATAGACCAAATCCAGTCAAAATCCTGACTAATGGGGGTATGGGATTCGATTGTACCATAAGTGGATTTGATAGAGAAAAGCCCATTACTATTAAGATTCCATATAGGGTAATCTATATCAGAATATTTGGAGTTGGGGAGAAGATGATTAAGGTAGGTAGTAATACTGTCAGGTAGGTCAAAAGATAACTGATCTGGATTAGATATAACGTCAGCAACTTTAAGGTTGATATCAGCCATCGTTAGGGGACCACTAATGAATTTTCTAATGGGGGTTCTATTAGGAAGCCAACTTTGATTCCAAAAAGATATAGATTTACCATTGCCCAAAATCCAATGAGAATGGTCATTACAAATTGGATAGACTGTGGAAATATTATGCCAGATAAAAGATTTGGACTGGGTAATTCGATTAAAAACATACTTATTTATAATAACACGAGCCCATAGGGAGGAGGAGGAAGAAAAACATCGCCAAGCTAGACTAGTTAGCAAGGCTAGGTTTTTCGTTTTTGCTTTGGTTATAGCCAGGCCTCCCAGGTGTTTAGGTTTAGTAACTGTATCCCAAGAGATAAGATGGAGCTTTTTCTTCGAGGAAGTAGTACCCCATAGAAAATTTCTCTGGATTTTGTCAATTGTCTTGAGGGTCCTGACTGGAAGGAAATGATATTGCATTATGTGATTGGGAATAGTATTCAGAGTAGACTTGATAAGAGTAGTTCTTCCTGCCATGTTTAGAAAATTTGTTTTCCAAATTGAGAGTTTTGACTGAAGATTGTCAATAAGGAATTGGTAATCTTTATGCCTCGGTTTAGAATTGAGCATAGGAAAGCCAAGATATTTACCAAACGACTTACTAATGCTTGTTTCTAGGATGGAACCCAGATGTTTGGCAATCTGAGGAGAGATATTTCGAGAAAAAACTATTTTAGATTTGGAGGTATTAACTTTTTCCCCAGAAAGATCACAGAAAAGGTCTAGAGTTTCTTTTATAGAAATGGCCGACCTATCATTAGCTTTAGACATAAAAGTGAGATCATCCGCAAATAGGAGATGTGAAATTTCAGGACCTTGGGGTGATAGTTTAACTGGATTCCACATGTTTAGATCGACCTTATGATTAATATAAACTGATAGGAGTTCCAGACAAAGAATAAAGATATAAGGGGACATGGGGTCTCCTTGACGAATGCCCCTAGTACGGTAGAAAGAAGGAGTCTTAGATCCATTAACGAGGATTGATATAGATGAGGATGAAACGTAGGATAAAATAAGCTTTGAGATTCTAGGAGGGAATTTAAAAAATGCTAGCATGGTACGAATAAAGGACCAATCAAAAGCTTTTTCAAGATCAATTTTGATCAGCATCTCACCTTTTGCACCTTTCATATGGGAGAATTTGTTTAAAATTTCCTGAATTATAATAGCATTATCAGAAGCTCTTCTATTTTTCAGGAAGGTAGATTGACAGGGGCTGATCAAATTATCCAAATGAGGTTTATACGATTTGAGATAATCTTAGTAATGATCTTGTAAATTGTGTTACATAAACCTATGGGTCTGAAGTTTTTAAGATTGACAGCATTTTTGAATTTCGGGATTAAGCATAGATAAGTAGAGTTTGCATATTGGGGGATAGTATTGGAAGAGAAAACTTGATGGCAAAAACTTTTAACTGAGGGGCCAATGATGTCCCAATATTTCTGAAAGAAAAAGGGATGCAGCCCATCTGGACCAGGAGCTTCATAGGGTTGAAAGGAGAAAACTGCCTGAGTGATCTCACTATCAGTTAAAGGACGATCAAGATTTGAAAGATCCGTTTTATTATACCAAGCGGATTCAACCTTGAGAGGATCAATATTACTAGAAAGCTGACTTGTGTGAAAGAGTTGAGCAAAGTAGGAGGTAACATGGTTTGCTATCGCAGTATGGTCAAAAATAATATTACCATTATCGTCCTGAAAGTGAGTAATTTTATTTTTCCTTCGACGATTTAAGGTGGTAACTTGAAAGAATTTTGTATTTGCATCCCCTTGGTTTAACCAATTTATTCTAGATTTGAGGCGCCAAAATTCCTCTTCATTTTTCAAAAGGTTATTAAAATCAATTACTAGTTTCTTTTCTAAATTTTGGAGGAAGTGACTTGTAGAAAATTTTGGAGAAGATTGAATACCATTAATCCTAGCCAAGAGAATAGATTTCTCCTTGAAGATATTTCCAAAGACAGTTTTATTCCAAATAGTAATTTCTTCCTCGAAGGTTTTAGAGGCTTCATAGAAGGTATTATTCAGCCAGGCAGAGTTGACAATATTGCGAAAATCAGGATGAGAAGCCCACATAGTTTCTAATCTAAACGGTTTCCCACCGTTAATAGGTTTTTTATTGAGACTAATAAGGATATGATGATGATCAGAATAGGTTTTTGGCAAGTGAATTACTGACGCATCCTTAAACAAGGTAATCCAATCATTGTTAGCTAAGAATCTATCTAATCTTTCCATAATAAGATTTGCCTTTATTTTACTATGATTGGACCAAGTATATCTAGGACCTTTAAAACCTAAATCAACAAGATTACAATAGTTGATACAGTTCCAAAAACTATTAGCATTCCTAGCTATAATAGGGCGCCCTCCAAGCTTATCATTTTGGGATAAAATCTGGTTAAAATCTCCACCAATAAGCCAGGGACCCTTATAATTATCATATATACTAGCTAGATCATGCCATAACATATTACGATTTGTACAAGAGTTGCTAGCATAAATAGTAGAAAAAAGCCAAGGAATTTGAGGAGTAGAATTATTTACCTTGATCATAGCATGTACCTCGTTACCATTGATGTTAACATTATTAACAGTTACTAGGTCAGTTTTTCATAGCAACACAATTCCCCCAGAGCGACCAACAGCTGGTACTTCAGCATAATCCGTGAAATCAAATCTAACACGCAGGTCATGGTGGTCGGCCATTTTTGTTTCAAGCAAGGCTACCACAACTGGTTTATGAATATCCAGAAGAACTTCAAAGTTTCTGTTAAACTCTGCATTATTTGATCCTCTAACATTCTAAATTATAATATTAAGTTGTTTATTCATGTTAACCATATTATTAGGGTTAGGGTTTTCATCATATATCATATCCATTTCTGGGTCAGTTCTAAGAGTTGGGTTCAATACTACTGCGTATTTCCCCACTATTCGATTGGCAGGTGCTCTCACATCCAGTGAGCACTTGTAAAGGGAGGGATGACCAGTGAAAATTACCTTTTTGTCTACCTTTTCCTTGAATAACATGATAGCTATTTCCTTTAGGTTTACGAACTCCACTTGACTCTCCCTCCCCCTTGTTGCGAATTGTTCTAACACTCTCCCCGCGTTTCTTTCTTGTTCTTATGCATTGGGATGGCGTTCCGGAGAATGAGGTGGCGCTGGAGGTGGCGGTATATCCATCTGCATGTTTGGCTGAGGAGGGTTCACCATTTCCATTTGCATGTAGGGTACATTTGCTCCCAGGTTGTTCATCTGTGGTGCCATCACATTCTCCACTCTTTGACCTTGTAGTGGTTGGTTCTGTGCTAGGTCCCAAGGGACGAAGATCGGATTCTCTGGAGGAAACATACGTGGAGGAAAAAATGGGAGGTCGTGTAGAGGAGGTTCCTGGTGGTGCATCCCCTGCATGAATTGTGGCCACATGTTGTTCATGTAATTTTGCATCGTAAGATGCATTCCTTCGCTTACAATTGCTGCAAGAAAAGCAGGGTTTTGTATCACAACAAGAGCTGGTTGTCCCATGATCTCTAATGGGATCGAGATCGCTTGACCCCAAAGGGTCGACTCCAACCAAGACTATGGAACCAGATTTTGAGGAGTAGGAAGAGTAAAGATCATAGGTTGAAGTAGTGGTGGTATTTGATTCAATGGAGGGATCATGTTTGGATTTATATTGGACAGTTTTTTCTTCCTTACTTGATGTAGTTTGTAAAGCTCCTTTATTTGGAGTCGAAGTTGTCTCCTTAGAGAGGGTTTCGTCATTTAAGCTTGGAGTTATAAGGTGAGAGGAAGATGAGTTTTTGTAATCATCATGCATGGTCAATGACTTGTGTAAGTAACTAAAATTGGTCATAGGTAAGAAGTGGCAGACTTTAGGAATTAGGCTGTCAGGTGGGTTTTTGCATGAAGTGGCTTGGGTGGGCGGTGTAGTAAGAATAGGAGGGTTGCTTACGTAATCAGTAGAAGCAGAAGAATATTTCTTGGGTGTGTTGAATTCTTTTGCAGAATTAGATGAAAACAACATTGTGTTCGTTTTGTTTTTAGTGTTTGTATCGTATGGAGACTCATTATTCGGCAGCTCCACGTGAGCAAGTGGGTCAGCATTGATATCAGCATGCAAGGTCAAAGAATGCATAGGAATTGACGAAAATTGCATGGTTTCATGTGTAGGGCTATTGGGAGCATTATCAGTAGTTGTAGACAATGTTTGTGCTTGGGAATTATCAATTTGCATGGTTTCATGTGTAGGGCTATTGGGAGCATTATCAGTAGTTGTAGACAATATTTGTGCTTGGGAATTATCAATTTGCATGTCATTACTAATTATGTTAGTAGTAAGATCTGAATTAATGGAAGTTAAGGTAGAGAATTTATTATTTTTAAAAATAATAGGAGTAGAAATTGGCTTAGGGTTTGTAGATAATTTAGGTATTTCTTTATAATAAGACAGATTAGAAGACATACCTGGCTTCTTACCATTCTTGGCTGCAATAGGTATTTTAGAGGATCCATGTTTGGAGGAAATGTCGATAATCGGGGAATTTGGAAAGGAGTGTGATGGTTTTGAATTTTCTTCTTTTTTGGAAAAGAGACAGTTTGCCATTCAAAAACCCCTTCTTTCGTTTTAAATTTTTGTTGATGAGTGATTTGAGGGTTTAAGGACGTAGAAGGAAGATCATTAGGGAGGGAGTATGGACTCGAGTCTTGAAGATGACTTAAGCGTCCACAATTTTTACACAGGAGGTTTTCGCCTTCATAAACAACATTTTGTTTATGGTGTTCAAGAAAAATTGAGCTTTTAACTGGAATATCTAATGGGACTTCAATGCACAACCTGGCATACCTGGCTCGAAGAGCTGTAGAAGTTTTGAAATCGATTTTTAATAATTTGCCAAGGTTGTTTCCTATTTTTCTCAGTATACCTTCATCGAAAAATTTCGTAGGCAAGTTGGGAAGACGGATCCAAATGGCAGTGGACAAGAGTTTCACCTCAGATGCAACAAAGTTTGGTACCCAGCATCGAATAGTTAGGAAGAAGCCATTTACAAACCATGGTCCTTCAGTGAGCACCTTATGCATGCTTTCATGTTTATGAAATTTTGCAATATAGTAGTCTTCTCCTAAATCGATTAGTGGGAAATCTTCTGAAAGTTTCCACATGTACTTGAGTTTTTCGTTTAAATATTGGTGATGTAATCGCTTCCCAAATAATTTGATAATGACCGAGTTTAACCAAGGCGCATAAATTCTTTGCTTTTCCTCCTGAGTAAAAAAAATGCTATCATTCAAGCCATCTTCATCTATTGGACAGATTTGTGTGCTAGAAGGTAGGCTAGGATCTGAGATAATAATAGTAGTTTTAGTTGTAGTAGGAATAGGAGCTGCAGTGGATTTTACTAGCTTGTCGTAGTAGGTTGGTTTTGTGTCATTTAAAAGAGTTGAAGGCAGTAGACTAGGGTCTGGGGGCTTTGGGGGAATAGAATTGAAGTTAGCATTTTGTTCAATATTTTCAAGATCCATTGATTGAAGTAGGAAGATTTAGTAGAGATAGAAGGGGAAAGGGTAGAGAGAAGGGGGATTACTATCTCCTGCTATGAATTCTGATATGTGCTTAATATACTTCTAAGATTATGAATTCTTACACAACGTTATCTAACGGTTGTTGAAATTTTAGTGGAATTATGTCTATTTAATTATATATACGCACATAAAGAATATTAGATTTACTACAAGAAATGCTTGAATTTGCAACAACTTTTTAGCAACAACTCTAATATTGTTGGCTAAGTTTGATTAATAGCAACAACTTAACTTATTGTTGGCATATCATATAATTTTTAGCAACTACTTTATTTATTTTCGGAAATAATTAAACTGTTGTTGCGTTATTCACCGCTTAACATAACAAATTTAAGGTGTAAATAAATTGGCAACAACTTTTTACCAATAACCATTTTATTGTTGGCTTATTTAAACAAATAGCAACAACTTAAATTAGTTGTTGGCATATGTTAATATTTCTAAACACTAATTTTTTTTTTCATGTCAGCAACACGTTAAACTCTTGTTGCCATAGTTTTAGTGAAATAAGTACATAAGGAAATTTGGCAACAAAACCTTTTATTGTTGGTATAAAAGGTGTATTTTCCAACAACATTTAGATTTGTGGACTAAAATTTAGGAGATGTGGGTTAATTTTATTTTTTCAGCCTTCTGCCAAAAACAAAAGGCGCCAACTCAATTTTTCCTTTTCAATTTTATTCACATATACTTAGTCTCCCTTCATCATATGTTTCTCTTTACAGTTATTCAGCAATCTTGGACTCTTTGCTTCTCCCGATTTTTTCTGCTAGAGCTTACCCAAATTCTGGTAAGTTCTCACTTATTTAATTTAATTTATTCTGTTCTTCTCTCTCTTAATTTGTGGCATGTTTCTCTGCTTCTCATACTCCTTTATCTGTTTTTATTTATTTTGCTCGCATAGTAATTTACTCTATTTTATTCAATCCTCCGCTTCTAAAACTCGCTAGTAATCTTTTGCTTCTAATTCTGCTTCTAATACCCTATTGTCGGTCTTGTTTAGCTAGTCATATAGTTTTATACTTAACAGTTTAAAATCTTTTTGGTAATTATATGATGGATAAGAGTTGGATGCTTCTAAAGAATAGGGGATTACCTGAATACTTTAACGGCGTGGAACAGTTTTTGAACTATGCATTTTCCCGTCCTAATGTTGGTGCAAAAATCCAGTGTCCTTGCGTTGATTGTAATCATGTACGTACGAAAACGCGAGCAGAGGTGCAGATGGATTTACTTAAGCGTGGAATAGATCTGACCTATACTAGGTGGATTCATCATGGTGAGTCATCGGATTCATCTTCAAATGATGAAAATAATTCTGATAGTGAGTCAGATTTAGGGAATGATCATGCTGCCGCTTTTGAAATGTTACATGACATGTATCGGGGTGTTCCTACAGATAATACAAGTTATGAGTTTGATGAGACCTCTCAACAAAGCTACGAAGAACCTAATGCAGAAGCTAAGAGTTTTTATAGGTTGCTAAAGGATGCAGAGCAAAAGTTGTATCCGGATTGTGAAAAGTTCTCCAAGCTCTCTTTTGTGATGCGTCTTTTTCAAATGAAGTGTATGCATGACTGGAGTAATACTTCATTTGACTCTTTGTTGAAATTATTGAGTGATGCTTTTCCTAAAGATAATGTGCTCCCTAATTCTATCTATGATGTTCAAAAGATCATTAAAGATTTGGGCCTGAATTACCTAAAAATAGATGCTTGTGTAAACAACTACATCTTATATAGAAAAGAATATGAGGATCTTGAGCAATGTCCTAAATGTAGTGAGAAAAGATAGATAACAAGGAAAGAAGAAGACAACAATGATGAGGTTGCTTCAAATAAATTGACTAAGAGAAAGAAAGGAATTTCAAGAAAGATTCTTAGGTACTTTCCTGTGATACCAAGATTACAGCGCTTATTTATGACAAAACAAACCGCAGAACTTATGAGGTGGCATAAAGATAAGCGTGTTGATGATGGAGTATTAAGGCATCCAGCAGATGCATTGGCATGGAAAAGTTTTGATGAAAAACATCCGAATTTTTCTGCAGATCCACGTAACGTAAGATTTGGACTTGCTTCAGATGGCTTTAATCCCTTTGGTTCCATGAGTAATGCCTACAGTATATGGCCAGTAATCTTGATTCCATATAATCTCCCCCCGTGGCTATGTATAAAACAATCTAATCTTTTGTTGTCGTTGCTTATTCCTGGCCCAAAAGGCCCTGGTATGAATATTGATGTGTATCTCCAGCCCTGGATTGATGATTTGAAAAAGTTATGAGAGGGAGTTGAGACTTATGATGCTTTTATGCAACAAAATTTTCAATTGCGTGCTTCTTTGTCGTGGACAATTAATGACTTTCCAGCTTATGGCATTTTGTCCGGTTGGAGCACTAAAGGTAAATTAGCTTGTCCGGTTTGTAATGTATATACTTGCTCCATTTATTTGAAACATGGTCAAAAGCATTGCTATATAGGTGATCGTAGGTTCTTAGAGATAAATCATCCCTATCGTTGGAATAAAAGTTTTTTGACAATACAAGGGAAGAAAGACTTGCACCAGAACCTTTGAGTGGAGATGATGTGCTTGCGCAACTAAATACACCCTCACAAGGTTCAGTCGATAGCAACACAAGAAAAAGAAAAAGAAATTCTGAAAGATGCGACAATTGGAAAAAGAAAAGTATATTCTTTGAGCTCCCATATTGGAGTACTTTGTTGTTGAGACATAATTTGGATGTAATGCACATTAAGAAAAATATTAGTGAAAGCGCGACAGGAACAGTGTTGAATATTGAAGGGAAAACAAAGGACACACTGAAATCTCGATTGGACATACAAGAAATGAGAATTAAAAAATCACTCCATTTGATAAAAAGTGGAGATAAATACATACTTCCTCCTGCAAGTTATACAATGTCCAAAAGTGAGAAGATCAAATTCTGTCAACTCATCAAAGAAGTCAAGTTTCCTGATGCTTATGCTTCTAACATTAGACGTTGTGTCAATGTTAAGGATGCAAAAATATTTGGCCTAAAAAGTCATGACCACCATGTCTTTTTTCAGCGTATTTTTCCACTTATCATCAAAGGGATTTTGCCAAAGGATGCATCTGAACCATTAATTGAGTTGTCATTATTCTTTAGTGACTTGTGCGCTAAAGAGTTACATATGGATAAGTTAGATCAACTAGATAAAAGTATACGACAGACAATTTCTAAACTAGAACGTGTGTTCCTACCATCGTTCTTTGATGTTATGGTTCATTTGCCAATTCATTTAGCAATGGAGGCAAAGCTGGGTCGTCCTGTTTTATTTCGATGGATGTATTTCCTCGAAAGGTGAGATTGTTAACCATACTGCTATTTTTATTGAAATTTATTAAAAAAACTGATATATTTATACTTAATAGAGTGTTGCGCACATATAAAAATTATGTACGCAACATGGCTCGCCCGGAAGGATCAATTGTAGAGGGTTATCTTGCCGAGGAGTGCATGACAATCTATTCCAGATATTTGGCTGATATGGAGACAAAACAAAATCGTCCGGACAGAAATTTTGATTCTTTCGATATAGATCCCAAAGGCTTATCTATATTTAACTGTCATGGCAAGTCATATGGTGGAGGTTATTCGGATAGCTTAAGTGAGCTCGCAATCAAGCAAGCTCATTTTTACATCCTCCAAAACTGTGAGGAAGTTAGCCCTTAGATTGAGTATGATGTCTTTCGCTCAGTTTACATCATTTTCTTCTTCCGGGTGATACTTATGATCAATCTATAATTTTTATTTGTTGTTTTGCTGCTTTTTTAAATGTTCACTATCTATAGGGAACATCTTGAAATATTAACAAAGGAGAATAATAGAAATATTGCCAAGAGACACAAGGAGGAATTTCCTTTGTGGTTTGAAAAAAAGGTATATTATATCTGAAAATGCTGGTTTATATTTATTAAAAACTATCTGTAAAATTTATTTTGTTAGTATTAATGTCTATGAGTTTGTAATTAAATATTATAGGTGCTACAATTAAAATAGAAAGGTGATGGGCGAATTACTGATCAATTAACAGCTTTGGCAAGAATTCCAGATCATCGAGTTTATTACCATAATGGGTATATATTGAATGGTAATAGATTTCGAACAATCCAATCTGAGCAGTGTTTGAAAACTCAAAATAGCGGTGTAGTTGTGAAGAGTGATGAGCATATAGAAAATGTTGATTATTATGGAAAGATTAGAAAGATTGTGGAAATCCAATATTTGGGTAACAATTCAGTCATATTATTCCAATGTGACTGGTTTGAAGTTCCGCCTCAAGGTCGAAGCCAAAGCAGAGGTTACAAACGAGATGAGTATGGATTCATATGTGTAGATGTGACACAATTGCATTACACAAATGATCCATTCATTTTAGGCTTACAAGCACAACCTGTGTATTATGTTAAACATGGTCAAGATGAGAAATGGAATGCGGTGGTAAGGGTAAGACCACGAAATTTGTATGATCTACCCCCAACAAGAAGATAAAACAGAGCCATATCAACTAATTGACTTGGTTGAAAGGGGAGAGTCAAGTCATCAAGCCGAATCAGACACTGATGTTATTATACAAAGAGAAGATATTGAGCCAGTGAGCGTTGAAGCACCTTTTCTTGGTAACGAGGAAGAAGTGGACTTAGAAGCTGTAGATGAATTTATTCCTGAGAACGACGATGACTTCAATAGTTCTGCCATAGATGAAGAATATCTTTCTGAGGATCAATATGATGAAAAAGAGGATGACGATTGGTTGTGATTTTTTTTACTAGTCTCCAATAACGGAATTCAGCAGGATTAATGTGGAACCTGACGAAGGAATAATTAGTATACTTTTATGTTTTTTATTGAATTGGAATTATGAGAAATTTGAATTTCTGAGATTTTTTATTTATGGTTCCATTAAATGCTCTTCAATCTGATTCATGTTATTATTTGCAGCTTTCTTTATGTCTTGTTTTGATTTTATCTTCAACCACTTTAGTATCGTAGCTTTGGTTTCATTGTCGAAAAAACATACACAGGTTCTCTAAATTGCATCAATGAGTTATATGGCTTGCTGTTGATGCCGTTATGAGCAATTTCAAGCCACTCTCCCCAACCCCAAGATATTAAACCAAGATTCTTTAATCTACCTAATTATTTACATTAATGATCATATTCTGGCTATTAATTGTTTTAAAAGAGCTATTTGGCTCGAGATACCATCAGTTTCTGAGCATATGTTGCGTCTTTCTTACTATTTTTTCTGCATTTACGTCTGCTTTCAACTAGTCTCGGGCAGTAAAAGTATTTTAGTATGTTTTGCATTCTATCGCGATGGCAGATGTTCATGTTTCTGATAATGCTGAACCTGCTGCTGTAATTTCAAACCCGCAACCAGGTAAGTTGATTCACCTGTTAATTATCTCTGCAAGATCTCTAGCTTGTATAAGTTATCGGATATATACTTTAGATTCCTCTAGATTATGTAATAAAATTTTGTACATAGTGGGATCTTTTATGATTAACTCAATGATTTATAGTTACTGGATTATGATTATGGAACTCAAGATAATAAGCTTTGTTTCTATAAGCACGAGTAGCCTGTATATCTTGGAGTAGTGCCTTCTTAATTGTGCAGTAAATTACTTGGTAGTTTCCCAACATCTGAATTTTAGAAATTGACAGTTCTAAAATTATTGATCCATTTTATGGTTGACTTTCCACATATAGGCCAAAAAAAAAAAAAAAAAACTAAAGCATATAAACTGTGTACTTACCATCCCTGTTAGTATAAGATTAACTAAAATGGCATGTTGAAAAATTATAGTTACTATTATGAACTTTCTTTCTTTTATCCTTCCTCTCCTTATGTTGATGAAGGACAAATAAGAAAGGGGAGAGGAAAGACCAGAGGGTTTTCAACCCAAAAGAAACGCAAAAGCAGTGTCACTGGAAAGTTGGAGGTGATTATCCCACCAGATCGGACACTAGCAGTAGGCCCTGGAGCTAAGCATTTTGTTACTGAGCTCTCAGTCACAGTTGACCAGCATGCTAAGCATAACGTCAAAACTTGGAAGAAAGTTTCTAATCTAGCTAAAGATAGGATTGTTGCTCATATGCTGGAAAGTAAAATTTGTATCTTAAATTATTAGTTTTTCTCTTGTCCTTGAATGAATAAAATCAACCATAACCACTGATAAAGTTCTTGTATGTTAACTGGTGAGGAATATTCTGAGGTATAGTTTGTTCTTTAATCTTCGCTATCAAGTTTCAATCTTTATCATTTAACAAGTACATTCAAGCTTAAATCATGCTTTCTTTCAAGATATTTTAGAACTGTTATGTTAAAATAACTATGTCATATAACTGTTATGTTAAAATAAATGAGCTTTACATACTTTAATTTCTGGACTGCTGCTGCTTTGGTTGTTTAAGGTCAAAAACTAAGTTATGTTAGATAATTCGACAACAATCAGGTACCCTCAGGCAGTATGGCTATGAAGTGAGACCACTTCTTAAAACTTTAAGTCATGGTCGAGATAAATGCCATGAACTTGTTTTGACAGAGAGTAGGAAATAGATACACATTTTGCCTCTTAATGTTTTGTATACAGTTGGCCAAGATCGATTTTAAAAATGCTAACTTAAGTTTTCTTTTGATTGCAGGACAACTTCCAAGTTCCAGACACACGACACACTTAGGATACTATCCTTCAAACAGCTAATAATTTGTACAGATATCGTCGTAGTAGGCTCCATGATCATTTTAAGAAATTCTCTACTGAGGAAAAAAGCTTGCAGAACATGCCAGAAGATCTTACTGAAGCTGAATGGAGTTTTTTGGTGGAATATTTCAGCTCTGAACCTTTCAAGGTCAGTAACTTTTTATTTGGTGGAATATTTCAGCTCTGAATCTTTTAGCAGTAAATAACTTTTTATTTGGTGGAATATTTCAGCTTTAGCAAGAATGCCTATTACAATCATGCAAAAAATAAGAACTTGCTAATTTTCTTAATTTACTTTTATACTTAAATCAAAATATATCTCTTGGAATAAAATTTACAATGCAGAGAATGAGCGAAAGAAACAAAATCAATAAGTCAAAACAAGGATTGACACACATTTGCGGCAGAAAATCCTTCCAGGCAGTATCTTTTGAAAAGGTGAAATATGTCTTAACTCTGAATAATTTTGGGACTTCTGATTTCGATAACATAATTTGATACATTTTTGTAGAGAGATAAAATTACCGGAAAAGAGCCAAACTGTCAGAAACTTTGGGAATTTACTCACATGAAGGATGGACATTGGGTTAATGATGCAGCTGCTGATTTGAATGTATGAAAACTCCAATCTTTTTTCCAATCAGTTAAGTCTGTATATTGTAAGCTAGCTTGTACAACTTGCGTGTAGGATAAAGTGAAAGAATCTGTTGCCGAGCAAGTTCAAGATATGGAAGAGGGCACTGATGTAGACCATATTGTTAATGCTGTTTTTACGAAGATTGTTGGAGAAAAATCGGGGTATTGTCGTGGTCAAGGATCAGGAGTTAAGCCTGCAAATAAGAGAGCCATCCATAGAATTCAGGAACAACTACAGGCACAACAAAAGGAGGTAGAAGAAGAACGCCAAAAATGAGAGTGTAGAATCCACCCTAATGGAAGTACAAAATCAACTTGAAGAGGAACGAAAAAACCGAGAAGTCATGGTAGCTCGTCTAGAACGTGGGCAAAAAAAAATTAACTGAGGGCATAATGGCACTAGTATCACATTTTCAAAGTTCCCAGGTAGTTATTTAGCATAAATACTAAACTTTCTATTACTTACCTGTGAGCCTAAGAATATTTTGCTAATGTTTTGATGCTAGCTCTCAAAAGACTTGTCGAGTTGTCTCATTTTATTAGTTCGTTCCCTGTGAATATTTTGATTAAACGACAAGAGAATAAGAATAACACTATTTCTTAGTATTGATCCCTGTGACTATTTCATCCTTAGTTCTATCATGCTTAAGTTCTTTAATTGTATTATGTTTAACAGATTCAACCTCCAGCTTCTATTTTGGACATTATCATTAACTCAAGTGGTTCAAATCCTGTGGATGACTTCATGGTTAGTGAACTTCATCCAATTCATGTAATGGAAAATTTTATTATATATGCACAAATGAGTATATTAGCATGAAACAATCTTTGAATTTACTGTTATCTTGCATTCTAGTAGTATTTAGTAGGTTCTGGTTTAGATGCACTAAAGCAAGTCCTGTTATTTTTCCGAATAGAAACCATGCCATAATATTTGGTACCCACAGCTCAAAGTACTTGAAGCTCTATAGGAATACTTCTACTCTTGAAAGTCTAATTTCTTGATGGTTTTACTGAACTTTGAGACTAACCTTTTCGCCACCACGTCACACTACTAGAAATCGGTGAAAATGCTACAAAGAGGTTGGAGACGGAATTCCCTCTCCAACTGATTGGAGAGGGAATTCCACCTCCAATCCGTCTCCAATCAGTGAAAGAATAAAAAAATAATTAAATTTTTTAGAGTTGGAGACGGCATAATTATAACCCGCTTCTTCTTCCAGATTCAGTATCCTCTCCCCAAAATTAAAAAACCCCTCCCCAAAGCAGTCACTGCTCCCTCCGGCGAATTTGCTCCCTCCACGACGAAGTTGCTCCCTCCCCGGCAAAAACATCCCCAATCATCCCCAATTTATTCAAGTAAGTTTTTTCTTCATCTTCCCCATTACTTTTAGCTATAATTCAAATTATTTTTCCCTCCCCATTTTTCCCATCCATGAATTCGGCCCCCATTTTCCCCACCCCAATACCAACTTTGACACTCCATTATCAATATTGAATTTATTATATAATCCTATCATGTTTGTATACTTGTTTAATATTTGTTAGATTGGATTATTAGAAATTAAATGTCATTAGTTCTTGGAAATTTAGAAATAGTTAGAAAAATAATATAAAGTAGATAAATTTAATTCTAGAATAATTAGAAAGAAATAATTAAGAACAATGTTATTGAACATGACAAATAAAATAAATGTAGGGAGTTTGATTTAGTTAGTTAATTAAAAAATTAATATACAACATAATTTAACAATAATGTTATACACCTATAGTTTGCTAGAAAAATTGCTATAATTTGTTGCATTGATTTATATTTATTTGTTTGCAACTTTTGTAGATGGAACATGATGAAAATCGTAGTTGGATGTACAATATATTCTATGAAAATATGGATTTGAGGAAAAGTTATGTAGATGGGGTTGACGGATTTATTGCTAAAGCTAAATTACTTCCTGAATATATACGAGGGGGGTCAATCAAATGTCCTTGTGTGAAATGCAAGTGTAGCCACGTGCAACCAATTGAAAATGTCGTGTTGCACCTTTATAGAAAAGGATTTATGCCAAATTATTTTGTGTAGACTGCACATGGAGAGTGTAACCCTAGTGTCCATAGAGAGAACTTCCAAAATGACTATGTCGGGTATAACTATCCTATGAATGAGATGTTGAATGATGCGTTTGGAATGTACCAAGGGGAACCCTCTCAACCGAATGTTGAGGAGATTCCCAATAATGAGGCGAAACTCTTCTATGAACAGTTGGAAGAAGCAAGCCGCCCATTTTACGAGGGGACAAGTCATTCAAAGCTGTCGGTGGCAGTTAGGTTGCTTAGTATTAAATCAGATTATAACATATCTCAAGGAGGCATGGATGAGATCATTGGACTCTTGAATGAACTAAACATAAGTAACTTGGGATTGCCTTCCTCGTACTACGATGCAAAAAAGTTGGTTTCGTTTTTAGGGCTATCTTCAGAAAGAATTCACTGCTGTAAAAAAGGTTGCATGTTATACTACAAAGAAAACAAAGATAAGCAATTTTGTACGTTTTGCGGTGAGGCTCGCTACAAGCCAGTCAAAAATTCTAAACAGAAACAGGTCCCAGTAAAAGCGATGCATTACTTACCTCTTATACCAAGGTTAAAGAGGTTGTATGCATCAATGAGTTCTGCTCCTCATATGAGATGACATCATGAACGTAAACGACAATCTGGTATTCTATGTCATCCGTCTGATGGAGAAGCATGGAAGAATTTTGATAGAGTGTATCCTGAATTTGCAAGTGAACCTAGAAACATCAGGTTGGGTTTAAGTTCTGATGGGTTTACTCCGTTTGCTGTCTCTGCTGCACCATATTCTTGCTGGCCTGTATTCGTCACACCTTATAATCTACCCCCAGAAATGTGTATGACAAGTCCATATATTTTCCTGACTTGTATTATCCCTGGTCCTAGTAACCCATAAAGCTCTATTGATGTATTCTTGCAGCTTTTGATTGATGAGTTACAAATATTGTGGCGTGATGGTGTTGTAACATATGATTGTTCCTTGAAACAAAACTTTAGATTGCATGCTTGTTTGATGTGGACAATTAATGATTTCCCTGCATATGGCATGTTGTCTGGTTGGTCCACTGCTGGTAAGCTATCTTGTCCTATTTGTATGGAAGATACAAAAGTATTTTATTTGAAACATGGGCGTAAGCACACATGGTTCGACTGTCAGCGGCAGTTTCTGCCAGATGACCATCCATTTAGGAGAAACACTAGTGCATTCATGAAGAACAAGGAGGATTTTGATGATCCTCCACAGAGGTTGACGGGGCATGAAGTTTGGTCTCGGGTTCAGGGGTATCCCAAGGCAACGGAGCAGCAACCATTGCCTAGAATAGCAGGTTTTGGTGTTACACATAATTGGACAAAGCAGAGCATATTTTGGGAACTTCTTTATTGGAAGGACAATCTTCTTAGGCATAATCTGGATCCAGTACATATTGAAAAAAACTTTTTTGATGCTGTCTTTAACACTGCGATGGATGTCAATAACAAAACAAAGGACAACTTGAAGGCAAGGTTAGATGTTCAGGCATATTGTCGGCGACCTGAATTGCACCTACAATCAGATAGGGTTAAGGTGCGCAAGCCATCAGCGAACTACACTTTTGACTTGGAGGAGAGAAGAATGATTTGTGAGTGGATACAGAATATTAAGTTTCCTGATGGTTGCGCATCGAATATATCCAAATGTGTCGACATGACAGAAGGTAAGCTTACGGCCATGAAAAGCCATGATTGTCATGTTTTCATGGAAAATTTGTTGCCAATTGCATTCAATGGCTTGCCTGATACAATTTGGAAACCACTCACTGAAATGAGTGTGTTTTTCAAGGACTTGTGTTCTAGTACATTGAGGGAAGAAAATCTACAATTGATGGAAAGTAATATTCTTGTGATCTCTACTAAATTGACCAAGATATTTCCCCTTGGTTTCTTCAATGTTATGGAACATCTGCCTATGCACCTTGTTGAAGAAGCAAGACTTGGAGGCCCGGTTCAGGGAAGGTGGATGTATCCTACTGAAAGGTAATGCATATCATAGATTTCCTCCTATATTTAATATTTTTTAATTCATTATTAAATTATATGGCTATCTATGTTATACAGGACTATTGGCAAATGTAAGCGGACTGCAAAAAATAGGAATAGAATTGAGGGGTCGGTATGTGAGGCTTATCTTGTTAGGGAAACGTCGCATTTCTGTTCTTATTATTTTGGGGGCCGAAGTACCTTCTCTACGTCGCAGGCCTAACCGACATGATGATGGTGGAAGCGGCAATTCACTCTATCCTCATTTTTCCATATTCAATCATCCCGGTCGAGGATCAGAAAAAGGTTGCACAAAACCATTCAGCGACATCGATAGACAAGTTGCTACGACACATGTACTGCTGAATTGCCTAGAAGTGCAACCTTTTTATAGGTATTTGTCAGTTTCTACATAAAAAAAAAGGTTAATACATATATTAATTTTTACATCCTGAATATTGTTGTTGTGCATAGCAGTTTATTTGTCACTAACTTTGGGCACGATGCTGTGACGACCAATTTTTCAAAGTGGTTTAGAGAATACGTAAGTATTTTAGTGGCACATATCCCGTTGGTGAATACTATACGCAAGTATGTTTTAACTTATAAATCTACAATTGTATGCACGTTAGGTGCACAATCCTGAAAACGGCGTCAATCATCCACTGTTTTGTGATTTATCATTGGGCCCTATTTATAAGTACAGACAAATGTCTAAGTACTTCATCAATGACTATAAGTTTCATACTGAAGAATGGTCCATGGGGAAGAAAACATATAACTGCGGAGTGTGGGTGAATGCAGGCACTAGTGATGGAGAGTTTGACTATTATGGTGTAATACATGAAATATTAGAGCTAGAGTTTAATGGTCATCCAAGGAAAAAGTTGGTGCTCTTTCGGTGTAAGTGGTTTGATCCAACACCACTTCGGGGTACAAAGGTGCATCCAGTATTTAAAATAGTTGAAATCAATCACAAAAGAACGTATGCACATTATGATCCATTTATCATTGCTCAAAATGTGAAACAAGTGTACTACGTTCCTTATCCAAAGTGCAAAAATAAACTGAAGAACAAGGCAAAAGCAAATTGGTAGGTTGTTTTGAAAGCCAAACCGGTTGGAAGAATCGAGGTGGATGATGCATACCAAAATGATATTTCAATTGTTCAAGAAATTGTAGATGAAGAATTACCCGACGAGTTGCATCAGGGTATGGATTATTTTGAAGAATTTGATATGTCGGTGCTCAATCAAACCATGGAAACGTCGTTGGGAAATGAAGAAGGGGAGTACATAGATGAAAATGATACCTCTGAGGATGAATTGCTTGATGAACTAGAAGGAAGCGATGATGATTGATGTTAGCAGTTGAATATTTGTGCGTTACATTGGTTGTTTGTGGTATTTAATTAACGATGATACACTTTATTAAATATCTAATTCTATTGAATTTAACATTAATTTGCAGATATGGCATCTCGAGGTAGGAAAGGACCTAAGACCCGTGGTGGCCATACTTCCACAGGTCATACTACTTCTCCACTTCCGGCATTGACCCCTACCTCTGCCTTGCTCTCACAGCTAGGTAATTATCCGCCTACATTTTTCGCTGGTCTCCCTAGTAACCCACTATTCCATCAGCCACAGGCCCCTAGTATATCTGTACAGACCATGCCACATCCGAGGCAACACTATCAGTTTGGCCAGCCTGCTGGTCCCTCTTTCCATTCCATGCCTATGGTAGGCACATCCCCTCAGTTTGTGCATGTACGGCCCCCTACATTTCAGCCATTCGGCGCACCGGGCCCTTCACAGCTGATGATGATACCTACTCCTAGTATGCATCCACATAGTTTGCCATCTGCTACACCTTCCATTTCGAGTACTGTTCCATCTGCATCATCATCGGCATGCCCCAGTTCGAGTACACCCGTACCAGAGACTCAGCCAGAGTCCTCTCCATCTGTCACCACTACAGCGCGAAAGGGTAGGAAAAAGCGTACTAGCGCTACAGTTCAGTTGCCTGGTGGTATTGGATCTCTCGATGAGTCTGGGAGGTTGATTATCATGCCTGACAACAAAGAAGGGTAAGATTTATTCATTAACCTTTAAATTATAAACTTTTGAATTGAATGCAATATATATTTATCAACATAATTTTGTATGTTAAATTTAATGCAGGTTTCTTCCATCGGACAAGGCAGTGAAACTTGTTGTTGAATCTATGACACCATACTTTACTGATGGTTGGCCGACCTGGGGAAAGGTGCCAGTACCTGTTAGGAACCGCATGTTTGAAGTTTTTACGGTATTAACTATACTTATGAAGCTTTTGTCATTTGATTATTATATGTGTTTTATTAGTTTTCACTTATTATATTGTTATTGTTTCAGCACAAGTGTTCGTGGGATCCTATATATGATGATCAAGTCCGAGCAGTTTTTGAGAAAAAGGCGGCTAAAAGGCTAAGTGATTCTCTGTCAAAATACAGGCAAAAGGGTAAAGTTCCCAAATGGATTTATCAACAGAATTGGGATAAACTCAAAATTTATTGGGAAACACCTGAATTCTTAGCCCAGAGCGAGCAGGCTAAGAAAAACAGAGCATCCGCAAAGGGAGGATCGAAGCACACTTGTGGTTCAGTTAGGTTGGCCACCCATCGGGCACGATATGTAAGTCAATCTAATTTTAATTTAAATTAAAAACTTAACACCATTTTGATTTAGCATTAACACATTTGCATTGTGTAGGAAGCGGTACATGGAAAAGTTAGTGATTATGAATGTTTCCGTTTGTTCCATTATTTATATGACGAACAAGGAAATGAGGTGGGATGGGTCGAGCCACGTGCACAACAACTAGAGGTGAGATATCATAAATAATTTTATTTTTTTTTAAAAATTATTCTTTAATTAATTATTCTAATCGCGTCGTGTGTTTCAGGAAAACTACAAAGCTTTACACCAAGAATGGCTTGAGAGCCAAGGGTCACAAGTCGATGAAGGCTCTCCTAAACCCACCCAGGATGAAGAAAATGCAATGTTCGTTCAGGCAGGTGGTGGCTATACTAGCAAAAATCGAGCCTATGGCCTTGGTCCTTCGAGGTACAAGAAGCCTTCTCGTGTAGGTATTGTCAATGCTAATTGTTCTTCTTCTTCTTCTTCACATGCACCACAAGCTGCGGATGATGAGTTGCGCGCTAGATTGGCGGAAATGGAGCAAAGGCTACAAGATAGTGAACGGCAACGGGTAGAAGACCGTGAGAATGTGAAGAAATTACAGGATATTGTGGCAAAGATTTGGAGAGATAAGGAGCAAGGAAGTGGCTCGTCCCAAGGAGCGGATTAGTACTCTCATGGTTTGTTAAGTTGTGAACATGTTACTAATTAAATACTTTAAGTTTTTATTTTTGTTGAATGGTTAATGATGAAACAATATGTATGTTGAATTGTTTTATTGGCCGTGGTGGCTTTGTTTTATGTTAGACAGGTATTTTATGTTAAACAGGTTGTTTTTGGTATTTGGTTGCTTTGTACCGAATTTCTAATGTTTTTATCCGTCTCTAACCAACCAAAAAAAATTAAATAATTTTATTAGAGAAGGAATTCCGTCTCTAAACAACAAAAATAATTTTTAAATTTTTAATTGGAGAGGGAATTCCATCTCTAAATAATAAAAATAATATATATAATTTATGTTTGAGAGGGAATTCCCTCTCCAAATGCAAAAGTTAATGCGCCCTGACACAGTCTTGGAGACGGAATTCCGTCTCCAAGAATGTGTCAGTGTGTCAGCTACTTTTGCATTTGGAGAGGGAATTCCGTCTCCAAGCAGTCCAACGACGCGCTTAAAAGCGAAGGACGCTCAGAGACGGAATTCCGTCTCCAAACACCATTTAGAGACGGAATTCCGTCTCCAAACTGTGACGCAGAATGATTAATTTCTAGTAGTGTCAGTATCCAAGATAAAGATACATTAAATTTATAGTAATATGTATCTAGAAAAAAAGAAATAGGAAAATTTGAATACGTCAAAGACATTATAATGGAGATTGTTGTTGTATCCTTTGATGGTTGATTAGAACCTGATAGTTAACTTTAGTTTCTTATTTTCACTGTAAAATGTGAATATTAGCTTTTTGTTATGACTATATGAAATTGTTCTATACAAAACTAACCACTGCTAGAACACCAACATTGCTTCTGGTATAGGTATTTTTTGCAAGTTCCTTGTGTTTTTGTTAATGTGTGAACCTCATTAGTCATTTTTATGATTAACCAAGAGGAAATTTTTTTTGCCATTATAGGCATGAAAAGTGTAATTAGTGTAAGACCCAGAGGTCAGCTTTAAGTTTTTACTAGATTTGATTTTTCTTTGTAATGTTTTGCTATTGTTCTATACAAAACTAACCACTGTTAGAACACCAACATTGCTTCTGGTAGAGGTATTTTTTGCAAGTTCCTTGTGTTTTTTGTTAATGTGTGAACCTCATTAATCATTTTTATGATTAACCAAGAGGAAATTTTTTTTGCCATTATAGGCATGAAAAGTGTAATTAGTGTAAGACCCAGAGGTCAGCTTTAAGTTTTTACTAGATTTGATTTTTCTTTGTAATGTTTTGCTATTGTTCATTGATAGATTGGTGGACTATCATAACTCAGACAACTCCTGTTCATTTCATATGCTTTATCTCCTAATTATGTTTTTTTTTTTGTAGGATGACCTCGACTAAACCCACACGGGGACACTGCTGGTACTATGGTTCATGTCATTAATGCACAAGCAGTTTGAAGAAGATCTATTTAGTTTCAGTTTCCTATGATATTAGAAGTTAGTGACCTTGCATATATGGTTAGTTTGTTCTTTCATAGGTAAAACACCCTCTTAGTTTAGGAGTATTAGGTTTGGAAAGTGAATGTAAATATAGTACTATCTAATGCAACTACTCTATGTGTTGACATATCTTTAATTTACTATCTACAACGTTGTGTATATTATTTTGTGCTAAATTTTTACTGAACAATATTCCTTCATATAGCTTGCAGTAACAACTAATATTGTTGGCAAAAAGTGATTTATGGCCACAAAAAATTCTTGTTGCGACAAGCTTGATAATAGATTAGTTACTAACATTGCTGCCAATATTTTTAGCAACAACTAACTATTGTTGGAAAAAATTGAATTTACCCCCACAACAATTTTTGTTGCTAAATGAGTTCATAAACCACAAAAATAAATTTTTTTGACAACGAAAAATAACTTATGGCAACAAAAATTATTGTTGTGTTAACTTAATTTATGGCAACGAAATTTTTTGTTGTTGCGTGAACTTTTCGCAATGGAGCTTTCTACAACGACATGCAACAACTTTTTTGTCGTTGCCAAAAATACTTTTCGCAACAAAATTCAACCTATCCCAACAAAAGAATTTGTTGGCAAAAATGCTTTTTCTTGTAGTTAGATGAATTTCATGTTTATGAGCTGGATTCATTCACTAAATTATAGGAGTGTATGATACACTTATTATTGAGATAAGAGTGAGAGGACAGATATTTTCACCACCTTGCTAGCCTAGCAACTTTAAAGCCTGAGCACATTAACCATCAAGAGGGTGGTGAAAGAGAAATAGATGAGGTATTTCATCCTTAATAAGAAGTTTCGTGTGTTTGAGCATTGAAATGGGATAAACTCCTAGTAGGATATGTTTTTCTCTTCAATAAATTTTACACGATGCGAAGTTTGGATTAATCAAAACGGTGTAAGTACTGCATATCAAATATTTACTACTTGAGTATCTTGTTTGTTAATTCTGTTATGAATTTGTAATTTCATCCTACTGGTAAAACTGTAAAATAATTTCACCACTAAGACCAAAATGTGACTAGATTTCTTAATCATTTCTCTTGTTTCTTTGAAATGGTTGGATTTATCACAGTAGTACTAAAGCTTTGTTCTTTTCGATCAACAGATGGGCCTAGTTCATGTCTTTTACGTGGTCTACACAGTCATTCTCGTGACTCTACTTAAAAATGGCTTGGCTCCACAATACAGATAAGGCTTTGAAAAAGGACGTCTGTCTTTAAAATAAAATTTCTCGTACCAATGTTGGTGCCAAATCATGTTAATTTATTACTATAATTAAGTTCTATATGAAGTGGCAGATTCAGGATAGAATTTTTAAGATTATTTACACTTAACACATTATAAATCTAAAATTATGAATTCAAATGTAATTCGTAAAAAATTTCACCACCTTTCTATTTTCTACCAACCTATCAACTTCTAAATCGAGCACATATGACCATCAAGAGTGAGTTTCATTTGATATTCGAGCTTTGAGATTGATACAGACTTCTGATACATTACAATCAAGAATGTAGTGAGATGAATGAAATTTCAAACTTTAAATTAAATATTTTTCTTTTTAATGAATTTATTTGAAGTAGTTGGACAGTAATTATCTGAATCATTATACGAAAAAGTCCAACACACTGTTCTTTTGAGTCAACAAGATCATGTTGAATTCCTAATCCATTGATTCTGTGGATTTCTTCCAGTTTCTGTAGATTTCTGTTATCTTCTGACCCACAGATCCAAAAGTGGAAAGTCATAGAGCCCACGGCCTTAGTACAATGCAGACACCTAATCCAATTATGTCCAAAAAATTTTCTTGTAACCTATCCCCGACCCCCACCTATACAAATGAAAAAAAGTTAAAAAATTCATATCTGTGTGCTATACCGCTTAAGTTTTTGTAGTTTACATAAATTCATATAACTATGTGTAAGAATTTGGCTATATATTCTCAATTGGGGTGTGAGAGATTTGAAGATCAAATCAATTGAGGCTTTTTTTCATTCTTTCTTCTTAGTGCTTATTCTTTTAACTATGTCTTCAATGGGCTTAAGTTATGGCCATCTTCACATACAGCAAAAACGTTTAAAGGAGAATCAGAAAAATATGGAGAACGAAAATTCAAAAGGCAATAAAAAGCAGAGCTACAAAAATGGCCAGAAGAAGAAAATTCACCCTTTATTGGTCATGGCATCTACAGGGGAATGTCACAGTTCGAAGGTTCAAAATTCAACTTCATGAAATGTAAAAGTTCTAGTATTTCTATCGTTTATGATTCTGATTTGCAAATAATTAGTTTTACTTTTCTTTTCATAGTGAGTATCTTTTTTAATGTAGATTAAAGTAGTACAAATGTTGTTCGTTATTTATTTCAGCTTTTAGTTGTGCAAATTTTTTTGTATCTGGCTTTCCCTCATCCTTTTTCGTCAAATTCAGCTATTAGATGCCTTAACAATTGAAGTGGTCAATCACACGTTAGATTTGTCTAATCCCATTCTCTCTTGTTGATACAGAAAATCAGTATCAAATCCACCTAGTTAGTAGTATATTATACAATTAAATCTTTTTTCAAGAATTTAAGTTATAGACATGATAATATTTTTGTGTTACTACCTACGTTGTTTCACTTTTTCTAAGTTGCTGACTTTAAAAAAAAAATTGTTATTACCAAAAATGGATGTAAGAAATGTAGTGTGATTTTCTAAGAAACTGAAATAAAAGAAGAGTCTCCGAACAAGAACCACAAGAATTCAACAAGAAGATAGAGAGAATCAAGAAAAGAGATAAGCTTTCATTATTTTGAACAGGAATTTCATCTACATATTTTCCCAATTTATGATCTTAAGTGAAATAAAATGTCGAGCTGTAATCAGGAACAGTTTCAGAATTTTTAACAGAGGTTCAACGTTTAATTTTTTTTTTTATGGATATTTGTGAAATCAACAGTCGAAAATTTTAAAAGATGGTTTTTCTTTTTTTACGCAATATACAAACCAAAGTATAATTTATGTTGTATCAAAACTAGCAGTATGCTATTTTTAATAAAGTAACTTCTTTAAAATATTTAAAACAGCATTGTGAAACACTACCATTATTATAAAATGTAATGATGACGATAACAAAATTAAATACTTTGATAAATTAAAGTTTTAATTAAAAGAAGGAAAAATGACACTAGATGAACATTTATAAAAAATTTTCTCAAATTCTAAATACATTTTTCTCAAATATAGCTATATAAATAAATAAATTTTTTTATTTTATGTTCTAGCCAATACTTTTTTTACATGGTGATATTTTAACTCATTTATTAAGAGATAAGTGATGTAGGTGCCTTAATTTAAGGGATTAGAGTTGTTATTAACTCCATTCATTGCATATTCATCAATTATCATGGTTTCTTACCATCTTGCTAGTTTGTTTAGGATGAGACCTAAATCAATATCTAGTTTGATATGTTAAATTTGTGCTGCTGTGAGCAATTTGTTTCTATTTTGTCAACACAGAGTAAGAAGGTGGACATACCGGAACCAATGACAAGGAATTGCAAAATTGCATGCATAAAGTGCATAGGCATTAGAAATTTTTACACCAGTTGTCGCTTTAAACACCAAAATTATAAAATATACCGATATTTATCAAAATTTATAAAAATACCGATATTTTTAAATATTTTATAAAACATACCAGGATGCATTTTCCCTAAACTTTTACCATTTTCCCTAAATAATCCCTACACGTTTCTCTCAGTTTTTCTTGTCGCGTCTCTTCTCACCTCCGTCGCGTCTCTTCTCAGCTTTTTCGTCGCGTCTCTTCAACCTTCTTCAAATGTAAAGCTTTTTCCGTCTTCTTCTCTGCAATTACCACAACTTTCACCTACAATTTAGCATATTTTCGTATAAAAAATGTCAATAAGCAAAGCTACTTCTCCATCACCTCGTGAAATTTGATCAAAAGCACGACATGACAGGAAATTCTTGACATAAATCAACAAGGACATCAATCAGTACGAAAGAAGCTTTGTGAATGTTCGGTAGTAAAAACTGAAAAAAGGAAGTCTACAACGTCGATTTCAGATGTTAAAGGGAAAAACGTTGTAGATGATGATTTTGTTGACGAAATCAGTATTGACGTTGCGTGCACAAAAAAGAAAATCGACCGGGGTAAAATTCTCGCCAACAATCAGTGCTCCGAATAGGTATTTACATATATTTTACATGTATGTTTTTTTGTGCACATATATATATATAAAATATATGCCAGAAGTATTTTTAGTGCATGTACTTTTGTTTAATATATATTTTTGTAGTTACTTTATGATTTGATGAATTTTATGAGGGAAAACTGTATGTCATTTGCATTTATGTGAATAGACATGTATTTTATGTGTATAGGAATATATTTTATGTATAAAGCAATTTTTTCATGGATTTTTGGGGAAAACCTGTATGTACATTATTTTAATATGTATAGACTTGTATTTATGTGTTTAGAGATGTTTTCACAAATATTCTGGGGTGAACTGTATTTAAATTGTTTTTATGTGTATATGTTTGTAAATCTGTGTATAGATGTATTTTTTATGTGTATTGAACTGTATACCCCCATATTTATCCATGTTTAGTTTATTTTGAAGCTATGCTTAGATCTGTTTTTAAGGTTATATATACTTGAAGATTTTTTTAGTTATGTTGTAGTACTGCACTTGAAAATAATTGAGATGTGCGAGGCGACCGTATGTGTATAGCCTTGTATTTATGTGTTCAGAGCTAATTTTTATGCGTATAGCAATTTTTTCACGGATTTTTTGGGGAAAATCTGTATGTACATTGTTTTAATATGTATAGACTTGTATTTATGTGTTTAGAGATTTTTTCACAAATGTTTCGAGGTGAACTGTATTTAAGTTATTTTTATGTGTATATGTTTGTATTACTGTGTATAGATTTATTTTTTATGTGTATTGAACTGTATACCCCCATATTTATCCATGTCTAGTTTATTTTGAAGCTATGCTTAGATTTATTTTTAAGGTTACATATACTTGAAGATTTTTTTAGTTATGCTGTAGTACTGCACTTGAAAATAATTGAGATGTGCGAGGCAACCGTATGTGTATAGCCTTGTATTTATGTGTTGTTTGTACTATTTGAGTTTTATCTTGTTATATTGCAGTCAAATTTTAGTGGTGATGTATATCTTTGTTTTTCTGTCCACGTGCAGCCTTGCATATATTGTGTCTCCACGAATGAACTTTTTGTAACCAGTCATTGGATTGCGACGACCTAATGTCACATTATATCTTTATTAAAGCAGAAACTGAGCGACATCCAGCTGGACATGTTCAAGGAGACTTGTTTTAGGCAATATTTGCGTTTATCGTTAGTACACATTCAAAATCAACTTATTCATCATCTTATATTGCGTGAGTTTGTTTCAGTGGACTCAAATATTTTTAGAATTATGATGAATGGAACACAGTTGTATTTTGGAATTAGAGAATTTACAGCAATCACTGGGCTAAATTGTTTAAGGGATGATACTCTTGTTGATGATCCTGCACCGAATAGGCTTATGTCATCCTACTTCCCAAATCAGCCTAAAGTGCCAAGGGTTGTATTGTTGCAATGCTTGATTGATAAGCGGTGGATTTGCGATGAAGATGCAGTGACGATTGCTATGTTGTTCTTTATACACTTTTTTGTGTTGTCAACAGATAATGGGGCTAAGTCATACATACCGAAGCCACACTTTGATTTGGTAGAATCTGGTACATATCTGACGTATCCATGGAGTAAAGCTTTATTTTCTGCATTGCTTGAAACAATTAGCAAAAAGTTACATCCAAAAGGAAAATTTTATATAATTGGTGGGTTGCCACTTGCTTTACAAGTTTGGTTTTACGAATGTTGTTCAAAACTTGATGGCAGTATTGTGGTTCATGTTGGTAATGGAATCCCTAGGATTTTGAATTGGAAAGTGATTGTACAAAAACCATCTTTTCGTAAGTTGTCCGATGGCATTTTTAGAGGAAAAGGAAGTTAGGTAAATCCACACCTACTTATTTTGTATGTCTCTTTTATGCATATAAAATAGAAGTATATTTAGTTGTTTAGAGTTATATTTCCATGTATTTACTTTAGTGTATTTAGTGTCTTTTGTCTTTATACCATTTTATTCTTTTGTTTTTGTAGGTAGTGTTTAACAATATTACTCTAACGGCTGATGAGGTGTGAACTTTCAACTTGGATGCATTAGAGGATTCCAGCATTGAACTTGAGAAGCTTGTTGTCCACAATATTACTGGTCAAGTTTCTCATGCTAAATCTACAAGTAATCCCTCTGAAGCTACCAATAAATTACAACATTTTTTTGCATTGTCAATCAATGCTGCCAAAGGATCACAATAATTTGGTGCCTCTTCAAGTAATCCTGCGAAGGATTTTCACCAAGTTTGTGCATCTTCAAGCGATCCTTCTCCGTCTGTGCAGCTGGCTTTCATTGGGAGTGAGTTGCAGCGATTGAACAATGAGTTTGTAACACATAAGACGCATGTATTTTTGTATTTTCTATTTTGCCCATAAGAAACTTTTCCAACAGTTTTAAACAAACTAATGTTTCTCGTTTGTTTGTAGGTTGGTAGTAAGTTTACTGATCTTAAGAGCTATATGACTGACGCATTTAAGAAGCTGTTTGACCACCTGAAGGTAATATTTCTGTGTTTAGCCTTGTATTTATGTGTTTAGAGATAATTTATTATGTGTATAGAAATTTTTTCAGGGATTTTTTGGGGAAAACATGTATGTACATTATTTTTATATGTATAGACTTGTATTTTATGTGTATAGACTTGTATTTATGTATTTAGAGATAATTTTTATGTGTATAACAATTTTTTCACGGATTTTTTTGGAGAAAACCTGTATGTACATTATTTTTATATGTATATACTTGTATTTATGTGTTTATACAATGATGTTTGCGTTCTTTTTAAAAGATTGGTGGAGAAGACCTGTTGTGGATCGTGATAATAAAGTGCACATTGATTTCAGCTTTGGCAGCCCTTTTGACTATGGTCATTCGGCGCAACAGAAGGCGATGTTTGTGAATGATGATGTACGTGCACTTTTTATGGAATCCACCTACATATATATAGTTAGTTTTCTTTACAATGTATAAAATATATAAGTGCTTACATTCTATTTTTAAAAAGTATATAGAACTGTTAATTCGTGTATGTTTTTAAAATGTGCTCTGTTTACCTTTTTTGCAATCAAGGACTTGGAAGTGCCGTTGTCGCAGATGAACGGTCAGAACCAGTGGGAAATGGCACTGTTATGGATGACACTATTGTCAATGTTTTTGTATTTGTATTTATTTTCATTTTAATTCATTAGACATGAAATCATTTTAACTATTTATGCTTTTTGTTTTTTTGAAGGTGTTGGGACAGTACTACCTACTGTTGCAGATGCATCTGAGCCCGTCCCTGATGAAGATCCTGCTAGCAAAATTTAAAAATCAGATGCTGTTGGAGACGTACCCGATGTTATAGATGTTCGAACTAAACAGTCTGCTTCCACACGCAGTGAGGGCAGTCATGCCCCCGTTGAAGATCGTGCTTGCAAACTTTCAATAGAGGAGGGTGTTTGGATAGAACCCGAGGCTATAGATGTTGTAACTGAATGGATTGAACAGTTTGCCTCGTCACACAACGAGGGCAGTGATGCAGCTGATGAAGATCCTGCTTGCAAACTTCCTGAAAACTATGGTTGTCCAAGTTTTTCTCTTGGTTTCAGTCAAGAGGACGCAACTCCTGCTACAAAAAGCATCGGTGGAGAAGAATAACAGTTTGATCAGGTATGTTCTATATATATTCATACATTTTTTTAATTAATAGGAAGTAAACTGTATGTCATTTTTATAGTAGGCAGCTAGTGCTGGATCAGTGCATGCTTCTGGTGTGGAGACAAAAGTTGGTGAATCAAGCAAGTTGGGTACGCTTAATGATGATGATGAATTTTTTAATGCTACACACCTCGCGATGATTGACGATGTTGTGGCAAATGTACTTGCTAAGTCTAAAAGTGGGTCGGTTGGAACTCTTAACAAGCAAGGTATACCTGATATCTTTTGTTGTTGTTATAGTTGTTGTTGTTTTTACTCATTTTATTTTATAATCTTGTGTTTTGTTTATAGATGCTGCTGGTGATTATGAAGAAACAATTTCTGAAGATCTTGGTTCTGAAGTTGAAATTCACCCTGATGGTAACACCCTTGCTGCTGCTGAGTCTCAAATTGTTTTAGTTGAGATTAATGATGAAGAAGGTGCTGTTACACCTGAGTAGTTTATTGCTCGAGTGAGGCGTCCATGGAGGTATGCTAAGTTTCCCTGGGTTGTCGAAACACCAAAAACATCAGGACCAAAATATTTTGGAACAAAACATCTATTTACGAGTACTATTGGTGTTGAGGTTGATGAAGATCTACAAAATGCATTTTCTGTATGGCTTGATGAAGGGGTCTGTCCAAGAAAAGAAGGTAACGTCTTTGGTTGATTTTTTGTTCTTCGTATTTTTGGTGTTTACATGTGAATCTAACTCATTGAATTTGTATGAATTCTTTAGGAAATCAGTTTATCAAAGAGTAGCCAATAGACTTCAACAGCCTTTGAATTTAAGAGTGTTGAAAGTTAAGTGGAAGGACTAGTTCCACACGTTGGTACATGCTGGAACGTGTTTGAATGACATGGTATGTATGTAGTTATTTATAATTGCTTGTATTTTCACACACAAGTGCAAGGAAATACATAAATACACACACATAGGATTTTCATACACAAATATGCACTTGCATACACAAATTGACACTTTCATACACACACATACAGTTTGATACAACATATGTATGAGCTTTGGGTGTTGTATATATTTGTATGCCACATTTGTGTTGATTATGTTTATGCTTTTATTTTCCAGCACATTGATGTGATCTATTACTACTTGCGGAAAAAAGGCAAGTACTGATTGTTGTTTCAAAACGAGGGTTGAAGAAGCTTTTAGATTGTATGAAGCCAGAAGCAGGGACGATAGTCTGGTATCGAAGGATGATGTTGTAAGTGAGTATATTATGGGATTTAGAGTGCGTGCAAACACCCCATGGATATATGTTGACTATGTTATGATGCCTATACATATTAGAGAAAAAAGTCATTGGGTGCTGGGAATTGTGTCATTTACAAATAGGTGCATTTGGGTATATAACTGTCTACTTGGAAGGAATGGTGGTTGTAGTCCTGTTGTTCATGGTGTGGTTCAAAAATTTGTTGTTATCTTGCCTTTGTACCTGTCAGTAACTGGTTTTTATGGGGGGGGGGGGGGGGGTTGCCATTGATTGGCAGTCAAACCCAACATACAAAGACAAAGCTGTGACAGATCCATATGATGTGGTCATAGTTCCAGACCTGCCTCAGCAAGCTACTGGATCACTATATGTGTATTTATTTTTTTAGTTGTTAATATTGATGCGTTTGCATGTGTACTGACAGCATTTTTACTGTTAGTGGTTGTTCCAGCGACTGCAGTGTATACATTGCTGCATATGTTGAGCCATTTGCATGTGGACTGCTTGCACCCCTGTTGATTTCGACATTGATCTGTATCGTATAAAGTTGAGGACACATCTTTGGCAGTATGCAACACAAAAGCAGGCAGAAGGAGCAATTAACGCACCTGAGGTGACAGAAAATCATTTCAGGAGAAAGGGTTGTCCGAAGCGGGGAGAAGTGCATTGTTAAGTAGTTTTAGTTGTTTTTGTAATGATCTTTTTAGATACTTGGATTTTTGCATGATAATATCATAGTTATATTTTGTTTTTAAGCTGGATGTTAGCTTACTTTAAATACTTGGATGTTAAAAATACTTTGTATGGTTTTATGTTTTCCAGTGTATGACTGTGATGAAAATCTATATAAGTTTTGGATGTTATTACTAAAAAGATGTGTGTTATTATCAATGATGTGTTGACCCATTTTATACATTTTAATATACAGTGTGAATGTATGTATGTATTTGTACAGGTACAAAATTATAAATTACAACATTTCAGAGTACATTTTAAAAATACATACATGTATGTGAAAATACACATATGTATGTACTATGTAAAATTGAAGCTTCAATACAATTTACAAATACGCACTTTCATACACACACACATACAGTTTGATATAACGTCTACATGAACTTGTATGTATGTATTTTTGACAGGTAAAAATTTTACATTACACCGTTTTGTAGTACTTTTTTTGAAAATACATACATGTATGTGAAAATACAAATATGTATGTACTGTGTAGAGTTGAAGCTTCAATTGAGTTCACAAATATGCACTTTCATACACACACATACAGTTTGATACAATATATGTATGAACTTGTATGTATGTATATATTTGTATGCCATGTGTGTTGATCTTTGTCAATATATTTGTGTTTCTCTATAATTCTGGCCAAAGAAAATGGTAATTTTTTTTAAATGTTTATGCGATGAAATACATGGATATGCCATACAAAATAATATTTGTATTAACATTATGTGTTAAGATAGGTTAAGACTGTATAGATATAATTTCTAACTTTGGTATTTGCACATACAACTTGTCTATTGCAAATGTATGGACATACATTCCAATACAGTGCACATACAACCTGTATTTAGACAGGTTATACAAAATATTCAACAACTTATTTGTACTTTATGTCAATTCCAACAACATATGTAATATAATTGCCATAGCGGTACCTATTTAATAATATGTAAAGTTTTGTACAATTTGAACTTTATATGTATAAAAATCCAAAAATAATAGAAGTACTATTTTGAGAAGCTTGTTCATTTTCTACTGGAGGGATTCCTACAAGTAGCTCCATTGTGTCCTTCATGTCCACAATTTCCACAGGTAATCTTTGACTTTTTAGAATGTATCTCCCAAGATGGCTTGTGTCTTCTCTTTCTTGGTCTTCCTGCGGGCCTCTTTCTAGTTGGAGGCAATACCACTTCTTTAGAAATATATGCAGCGACATCCCTTGTAGTCTCATCTGGAATGGGATTCACTGGTACTTTGTAGGTCTTCAGCAAGTACTCTGTTGTGTAGTATGCAGATGCATAATCTTCCTCCTCTATGTGCTTGGACTTTAGAACAGCCACTGCATGTGGACATGGTAGCTCATCCATTTGGAATCTTTTACATCAATATGTTTGATCTGTCAAGGACACTAAGAATTTACGCGTCCCACACGTCACTGAAAACATGTTTATTGAAGGCTTTACCTATAATTGCACAATTAGATCTTTTGTTAATTTTCATACAATATGTTCAACTAGTAAACTACGACACAACAACTAATAACTATAAATAATTGATGCTATACAGTTGATACACAAATATAAATTAGTGATGCCATACATACATTAATGATGAACTAAAAATATATTTTTACCGTCATCTAGACTGCCAACTTTCAATGTATATCCAGAATGTCGTGATACTTTTTACCAAGCTTCCTGAATTTGTTTTTTGCTTCATTGTTGTTATAATTCCATGTTTCAATCAATTTTCTCATGGATTCCATGAAGGCAAGTACTGGCATATCTTGTGAATCTTTATTAGCTCTATTTAATGATTCAGCGATGTTCGAAGTCATTGTCAAACCTCGATTGGCAGTGGAATATGCTCATGTCCATCTTTGATATCCATTATTATACAAATATTCCTTAATCCATGTATCCATTTTTTCTACCTCCATATTACTATCAAACTCCTTAACTGTGTATGCCTTAGCCATGGTAAAGAATACCTCATGGAGCTTCTCTTCCCACCTCTTGAATTTTATTTTTAGGTTGTTCCATAAATGCCAAATGCACGCATAAACTCCTTAACTGTGTATGCCTTAGCCATGGTAAAGAATACCTCATGGAGCTTCTCTTCCCACCTCTTGAATTTTATTTTTAGGTTGTTCCATAAATGCCAAATGCACGCATAGTGAGGGACCTCTGGATACATAATAAATGTTGCTTTTATGATGCTCTCGTTCCTCTCCGAGACAATACACATATCATTTCTTTGACCATAGGCGTAACCTATCGAAAACCATCCCCATGCATTATTATTTTCTGAATCTACTACAGCATAGAGCATAGGCAAGGGGGAAGATGCTGCCTGTGTAAATGATACCAAAAATGTAAAGAAAGTTCCATCAACACATACATACATTCATATACATGAACATACAGCTATACTACGTTTATACATGCATAATAGGAATATAGTTGTTGTTGTGGAACTTACCTGATGCATCCGACGTTGTTGCAGCAAGGAAAGTCCTCTTCTGAGCAACTGAAAGAAAGCTGACATCGACCACCAAAAAGGCCTACAATATTCCCAACCTTTGATAGATGCATAGAGCGCCACAAAGACATACATGAAACAATCGTCTTCATCTTTAACCAAGTCTACAACTGACCCTGGATTCGCTTTCTGCAACATACACAGATAGCTAGGTAAGTTGTTGTAGGACTTTGTAGGATCTCCTCTCATAAATTCAAGTGTCTTTTCCTTTGATCTCATTCCCAAGCTCTTTTGCAGTCTTCGATTATATCCTTTGTTCTGTAGGCTCTCTTGGGGTTTAATGTACCCGTGTTGGATTTGACACGACCCGAAATCCGGTTAGGTCGTGCGGGCACCCGACATCCTCCCTAGACCCGTCGGGCGAACCCTTACCAATTAAATAAGGAAAATAAATATAACAATTCATAGATAAGGATAATACTTAAAACAAAACATAGACATACTGATACCTCTAAGCTGTACAAAAGAAATTACAGCTGACTACCCAACGTACTAGGTTTAGGGTTATCCAGACTAGACATCTAAGAGTACAAAAGAAGACAGATACCTCCTGAAGGGAGAAAAATGCAACTAAAATAATAACCAATAAACTGGTGGCCATCCGGAATAAAAGCTGGCTCACCCTGACAGCTGAATTCGTCTTCGCTCCTTCAGTACGTGGCGAACTCGATCCTTGAGCGAACCTGCCGAAACGAAATAGATAGACAAAAACAAACAACAAACAAGGGTGAGTCAAAAGGACTCAATAAGTGGGGCAGACTAGCCACCTCAAAGAATAGGATAGCTAGCCAGGAAGAAGAAACAGATAAACCAAATTCCTCTTATTTAAATTATGAAAAGGCAGAGCCAGATAATAACTAGGAAGACGTATGGAATCAAAAACTCATTAACCACCATGGAAGTAAGATAACCAAAACATATAGGTATCCCGAACACATCAACAATCAGAAACACATCCTGTTTTGCGGCGTGCAACCTGATCTATATATTCATCCTGTTGCGGCGTGCAACCCGATCCATATATTCATACTATCGCGGCGTGCAACCCGATCCATATATTCATTCTGTCGCGGCGTGCAACCCGATCCATATATTTATACCGCTGCAACGTGCAACCCGATCCATATATTTATACCATTGCAGCGTGAACCCGATCCCTGCAACCCGGAATACGAGCCAGAAATATATAGACAAATAAACAATGCACGTATAAGCAGAACAATAGTTATGTACCACAAGTCCACACAATGGTATGAAATGAAATAAAATGAGATGAAATGAAATGAAATGAAATCTGATGCAAAGGGTCACATGTGCCCGTAATCCCATCCCGAAGCGGAATACTCCTGCATTCGAGGGGAATCCAATCTGATAACCAACTGGAGCGGAATACTCCTGCTCCTGGGGCGGAATACTCCTGCACCCGATATAATATAAAACAGAGGCGGAATACTCCTGCACTCTCCTGGGGCGGAATACTCCTGCACTCAATATCTGACATAAGAGCGGAATACTCCTGCTCTTGGGGCGGAATCCTCCTACCCTCAATATGATACAATGGAGCGGAATCCTCCTGCTCCTGGGGCGAAATACTCCTGCACCCAATATGATATGCAATGTAATGCATATGAATGACATATAATGCATATGAATATAATGTGATGCAATAATAATCCTTCACCGGCGCGGGACTCTCATCGACAGCCGGGAAGTAGATGCCAACTTACAACCAGGGTACAATACTCAAATCCTCATTGCAATACCAACAATAGGACATAACATATAATATACAATGTAAATCCAAAGCTAAGGCGTAATGAGTACGCCTATCGGCAGCTACATACATAAGGAACACGTGGTAGAAAATCCACGAGGCCAGGTGCCTCCAAAGAAATGGATATAAACACTTAACTCTTCCAAAAGTTAGCTCTTCTAATCAACAACCGCTTTATCTTTTGGTTTCATTGCGAAAAGATCCCACTCTATTCAATAAGCAGAAAAATATATCAATTTAGGCTAAGGGCTTCATTCCTCATATCTTAGGGCAATCCGGTTAGGAACCTGATACCCTATTCGCACACGCAATGCGCAAGTCAGGCCTATATACAGGTTATAAGGTCACATAACCAAACCCCAAATAAATTACATTTATATGTTGCCCATAATTCACTGAGTACGAATATATATTCAATCCCATTATCGGGGTCCATTTGACCCTTTAAACTATTAATTGAACTTATTAGGACGATGTCTAATATCTCAATTTCTACCGTCAAAATATATTTAAACACGCGTAATAAACTCAAATAATATATTAGAATCATTACCTGAATGTTTCAGGGTGAAAATTCTACTTTTTCCCGGCCCCTTTTCTAATTTTCTGGCATTTTTCTTCCTCCCCGCGTTTCCCTCTGTTTCGTTTCTCGTTTTCTGCTTTTTTTGATTGTTTCTGTTCTATCTGGTCCTTAGCATATGCTAAGGACCACCCACCGCCTCTTTCATTATTTTTTTTGTCCTTTTCCTTTTTCTTTTTTTTTTGTTTTCTTTTCGCGATGAAAAGTAAAACGGTACCCTACGATATTCGAACTAATTCCAATTTTTGCATACAAGTTATACAAAATATATGTAACATATTCGCGAAGGCGGATTTCAAATCGGACTCTCGAAACTCAAGATGCAAATTTTAATTAAAAAAGTCAAATCATTTAACTTTCGGCATTTTAGCGAAAACTAGCCGAACAACATCAAAATTCACTTTCGAAAGTTCATAAAAGTCACAAATAATCATACGAACCTAACGACGCTTTCGGATTTTGCGTGGGAGCTCGTTCGCTAAAACCGAGCTCAAAAATCTCTTTTTAATATTTATCGATAATAAAAACTGACACCTTTATTCCGATGCCTACCAAACGAGGTCTGATTTAGCTCAAATTTTACGGACAGGTCCTAATAGATATTACGAACACTTTAAAATTATCGGCACGCCAATCGGAGTCCTAACTTCCGAAACGACTAACCGAGGTCGTTTCATTCTCCTCCACTTAAACTCTCGTTCGTCCTAGAACGAGCCTAAGTCTTAAAGCAAGATTCACGCCGATAACAAAGAACTTGCACGACCTTCATAAACTACTCCACATGCATTATCTTCTTATTACAGGATCGTAATTATAGGACGCATATCGAACTCTTGGGATAAAACATATCTGGATAATATCATAACATCGTTGCCCAACTTATTCTGGCTACGCTGATCCTTCCTCGATCACGAGAGGAGAGTTCTACATTTTTGAAACAAAGATACATGAAACTTTGAATAGGTTAACATGATTCAGGGGATAATCACCTCTTTGATATACCTTTCGATATAGAACAGGTCGATGGAACTAAGAATTAGCTCACGCTTGATGCAATAGGGGGAGCTTTTGAAGTACCTTGTCACTGCACACTATAAAAGATTTGATGCAAGCTATATTATTTTTACGAATGCACTATGCAACATCTCAGTTGATTTTAATGTTGTTCCGCAAGCTCCTTGTGGGAATGTAGTTACTCATATCTTAATGTATGTCGAAGGTTCATCTGAACAGGGTCTATCGTATAAGAATAAGGATCACGCAACTACTACTGAATAGTATGATGTAGACCAAGAATAATCTTCAGACTGAACATCTACCTCAGGGTATTGTCTTTGAATTGGAATTATTATGACTTGAAAAAGTAAATATAAAAGAGACATGTTGTTGGACCTTCAGCTGAGGCAGAATACCCGCAACATAGTTGATTACATGTGCACTTATAATGCTATAGTAACTTCTCAAAGAGTGGAGGTGTGAAAAAGATATATGATGGATTGTCGACAAGCTGCACTAAACCTTTAACTCTAAATTTCCATGAAGTAAAACAGCGTCAGTATGAGGATCCAGTTCTAGTTGAATACAGACAGATAACTAGAAGAAAACCGGAGTAGCCATACAGGGATACTACTGACGGTGTTCTCATGTATAAAGATAGACTTTGTGTTCCTAATGTTGCAGATTTATGTGGACAGATTATGATAGAGGCACATTATTCCGAATACATTTTTCATCCAGGATCGACTAAGATTTACCATGATCTTAAGCGGATTTATTGGTGGGACGGAATGAAGTGTGACATAGCAGAATTTTTTTTGGCTCAGTGTTCTAATTGCCAGTAAGTTAAAATCGTGTCATCTTTCCAGGCTTTATGCTTTCAGCAGATAGGTACCTATATATGATCAGGTTACCAGCTTATCTCTGTCATTAATAGATTATAAGTGGGTTTAGCAATGATCGACACTCATTGTAGATTTCTGCTGTGCCCTTACTTTGGGTCGTGAGAAAAGTGGTATCAACACCTCAGAGATTTAATATTACCATTCAGTATTTGGAGGAAGACTCCTCCACTTAAAGCACAAACTCATGCAGCCATTTGAATAGGAATAACTATCCTCGCACAGTCTGCTGGACTAAAGAAGATTTAGCTAAAAGCTGAACGTAGGCAGACCTAAGCTACCAACTACCCTTTCGAGTTGCCAAACAGCTGCAACTCTCAAGTTCACAACTCCACACCTTTGCCATAAACACCGCCGCCTGATGGATGGTACTTCTATATAAAAATTTCGGCAGAGTTTTCTCTGAAACTGGATGATCCGCAAAAACAGAACCATCACTATACTGTACATGGGAATGGATACCCGGATAAACTTATATCCAAAACAATAATATGCTTACCCGGCTACAATAACACGTACTCTGGCTCAACAAAGGGAACGTCACAAGCGGCTACCAATCGCCCAAGCTCACTAGTGTCAGACGAAGAAGAAATGAAAATGGATCGAGGATAGAAATAATTAGAGCTTCAGGAAGTTCATCTTCTTATTTTCTTGGCTACCAAAGCTAGACTACTTCCGAGTTAGGCGAGCCAAAGAATCGCAACTGAAGAGATAGACATTAAATAAGCTTTATGGGAAAACATCCATACCAATTTAACCTCCCAATAAGAAGCAAACTCTGATAATTTACCAGAATACCCTTTTATAACTAAGACAAGCTCATAGAATAACATGACTCTACTAGAATCTCGAACCAAGAGGAGACACATAGATCGAGCATTACTTACTAGCCATTTTACCCCGGAAGAAACAACGACACTTCCTGATGGTGACGAATAAGAATTCCATCATCCTACCAACACTGATTTCCAAGGAGAGAGGTAAAATGACTTGACATAATAACACAAATGGCATAACAGGATGCCAAGCAGGCAATAGCAATACTCACCATCAAATCTCTTACATTTAAATCAGATAAACTAGTAGGGTCATCATAAATGCCAGGAATAAATCATCCAAGAACCTCACCCCTCTACCGCAACAGATTGTTAATAGAAACGCCATCCCAGGAAACTATGGAAATATGATAAGACAATCATTTCCAAATCGATCAGATGAATCAAAGCTTACACACCTACGAGTGAGCTAGAAATACTTGGGTGTACTACATCGGATACCTCAGCATCCTGCCAGACTGGCAGTTTATTGAACTGCCCCTGCGGCTGAGCTAAGCCGCTACACTGATAATTACCTTCTGAAGAATAATTGCCACCACGCTCTCAACCTTTACTGAATCGTGGCATTTCTCTGGTTGATTGAGATCTAAATAAAATCCCCTGCGACTATGCAGGTGCCTGATGACGAGAGAAAGGACGACTGCCTACTTACCGGAGTAAGAAAAACTTCCCGAAGGATAACCAGACTCACTACAATGATACCACATTTTCGCTGAAAAATGGAAGCTGGAAAGATTGTTGATAGCTGTAAAGAGAAAGCTGAGGCTAATCTTGATGAACTACTCGCACACTTTGAGAATCACGCTCTACAAGCTGGGATAACCTGGAAGGTGACCTCCCAAAATAATCAGAACTCGTACCTCCAAATGAGGTACCATGGTTACCCACTAGGGCCACGGGATCTCTTGCTCTCCCGCTCTAACTCTTTCTGCTCTAACTTATTGTATGCCTCGTACCTTCAAACAATATCAACAACGACATCAAATGAAGTCCCAACCTCAATTTCTCGAGCCATCCAGGATCTCAAGGAAGGAGAAAGGTCAGCAATAAATTTTTGAATCTCTCAAAAGGCTCATGGACTAGTTCTAATGCATATTCAGCCATTCTATAGAATTCAATCTCATATTCTGAAACACCACCAGGCTAACCGACAGGCTACCCTGTCCAATCCACTCAAATTGGAAACACTTTTCATCTCGCTCGTTACTCGAAAGGATTTTTTTTCCACGAATCTAGAAGAAAAACCGAACCAAGTTAGCTAATAAAAGAGTGGCCCACCAATTCAAGGCTGGACTCTGAAATCGGAAAGCAGAATAATCAACACCATATCGCTGGATATAATCAAAAGCCTGAAGGCTACGCTGACATCATTTTAATTAAAAAAATTTACGCAGGGATTATCTGATGCATGGGTTAAGAATATCGGAAGGTTCAACCGCGTAAAATAATGCAACCTCTTCGGACACTCGGACTGAACTGATACCTCGGCTGGCTAACCAGCCAGAACAATTAGAGGTACAATACATACTACCTCCAGAATATAATTTACTAAAGAAATATTTAGAACCAGAAAAGGAGCTCCCTGAGATCGAACATCTGCACACGCGGCAACCTGATAGGCTGCCCAGCGAATAATAGGTTCTTACGGTACCTGCATCGCCAAGATTCTCGTAAAAGCATCATAGAGAGCGAAAGGAACCACAAGTCCCTGCTCCCCTTCCCATCGCGAGCTCGTACAGCTGGGGCCTACGCAACTGGATCGTCAGCACGACAATTCTCGGGGCTTCGTTAGTACTAGCCTCAGGCTAGACAGCTTCGTCTTAAACTCATACCGTTTGCTGATTTATCGCACGAGGGTTCACAATTACCACGAAGGAATTAACGAAAATACTTTTGCATCCTAGACCGACGCATGATCAGAAAAGAAGGAAGTGAAACTTCCTAAATGCCATCATAGCCTCTCGTAGATAAGTACGGACGTCTACGTACCCATCAGCGAGACTCTACAAGACACTGTCTTAGTTTGGATAGACTCTAAACTGGGCTCTGATACCAACTGACACGACCCAAAATCCGGTTAGGTCGTGCGGGCACCCGACATCCTCCCTAGACCCGTCGGGCAAACCCTTACCAATTAAATAAGGAAAATAAATATAATAATTCATAGATAAGGATAATAATTAAAACAATACACAGTCATACTGATATCTCTAAGCTGTACAAAAGAAATTACAGCTGACTACCCAACATACTAGGTTTAGGGTTATCCAGACTAGACATCTAAGAGTACAAAAGAAGACAGATACCTCCTGAAGGGAGCAAAATGCAGCTGAAATAATAACCAATAAACTGGTGGCCATCTAGAATAAAAGCTGGCTCACCCTGACAGCTGAAGTCGTCTTTTCTCCTTCAGTACGTGGCGACCTCGATCCTTGAGCGAACCTGCCGAAACGAAATAGATAGACAAAAACAAACAACAAATAAGGGTGAGTCAAAAGGACTCAATAAGTCGGGCAGACTAGCCACCTCAAAGAATAGGATAGCTAGCCAGGGAGAAGAAACAGATAAACCAAAATCCTCTTATTTAAATTATGAAAAGGCAGAGCCAGATAATAACTAGGAAGACGTATGGAATCACAAACTCATTAACCACCATGGACGTAAGATAACCAAAATATATAGGTATCCCGAACACATCAACAATCAGAAACACATCCTATTGCGGCGTGCAACCTGATCTATATATTCATCCTGTTGTGGCGTGCAACCCGATCCATATATTCATACTGTCGCGGCGTGCAACCCGATCCATATATTCATACTGTCGCGGCGTGCAACCCGATCCATATATTTATACCGCTGCAACGTGCAACCCGATCCATATATTTATACCGTTGCAGCGTGCAACCCGATCCCCGCAATCCGGAATACGAGCCAGAAATATATAGACAAATAAACAATGCACGTATAAGCAGAACAATAGTTATGTACCACAAGTCCACACAATAGTATGAAATGAAATGAGATGAAATGAAATCTGATGCAAAGGGTCACATGTGCCCGTAATCCCATCCCAAAGCGGAATACTCCTGCATTCGAGGGGAATCCAATCTGATAACCAACTGGAGCGGAATACTCCTGCTCCTGGGGCGGAATACTCCTGCACCCGATATAATATAAACCAGAGGCGGAATACTCCTGCACTCTCCTGGGGCGGAATACTCCTGCACCTGATATAATGTAAAGCTGAGGCGGAATACTCCTGCACTCAATATCTGACATAAGAGCGGAACACTCCTGCTCTTGGGGCGGAATCCTCCTACCCTCAATATGATACAATGGAGCTGAATCCTCCTGCTCCTGGGGCGGAATACTCCTGCACCCAATATGATATGCAATGTAATGCATATGGATGACATATAATGCATATGAATGTAATGTGATGCAATAATAACCCTTCACCGGCGCGGGACTCTCATCGACAGCCGTGAAGTAGATGCCAACTTACAGCCAGGGTACAATACTCAGATCCTTATTGCAATACCAATAATAGGACATAACATATAATATACAATGTAAATCCAAAGCTAAGGCGTAATGAGTACGCCTATCGGCAGCTACACACGTAAGGAACACGTGGTAGAAAATCCACGAGGCCAGGTGCCTCCAAAGAAATGGATATAAAAACTTACCTCTTCCAAAATTTAGCTCTGCTAATCAACAACCGCTTTATCTTTTGGTTTCATTGCCAAACGATCCCACTCTATTCAATAAGCAGAAAAATATATCAATTTAGGCTAAAGGCTTCATTCCTCTTATCTTAGGGCAATCCGGTTAGGAACCTGATACCCTATTCGCACACGCAATGCGCAAGCCAGGCCTATATGCAGGGTTTAAGGTCACATAACCAAACCCCAAATAATTACATTTATATGTTGCCCATAATTCACTGAGTACGAATATATATTCAATTCCATTATCGGGGTCCATTTGACCCTTTAAACTATTAATTGAACTTATTAGGACGATGTCTAATATCTCAATTTCTACCGTCAAAATATATTTAAACACACGTAATAAACTCAGATAATATATTAGGATCATTACCTGAATGTTTCAGGGTGAAAATTCTACTTTTTCTCGGCCCTTTCCTCATTTTCTGGCATTTTTCTTCCTCCCCGCGTTTCCCTCTGTTTCGTTTCTCGTTTTCTGCTTTTTTTGATTGTTTCTGTTCTATCTGGTCCTTAGCATATGCTAAGGACCACCCACCGCCTCTTTCATTATTTTTTTGTCTTTTTCCTTTTTCTTTTTTTTTTTGTTTTCTTTTCGTGATGAAAATTAAAACGGTACCCTACGATATTCGAAATAATTCCAACTTTTGCATACAAGTTATACAAAATATATGTAACATATTCGTGAAGGCGGATTTCAAATCAGACTCCCGAAACTCAAGATGCGAATTTAAATGAAAAAAGTCAAATTATTTAACTTTCAGCATTTTAGCGAAAACTAGCCGAACAACATCAAAATTTACTTTCAAAAGTTCATAAAAGTCACAAATAATCGTACGAACCTAACGGCGCTTTCGGATTTTGCGTGGGAGCTCGTTCGCCAAAACCGAGCTCAAAAATCTCTTTTTAATATTTATCGATAATAAAAACGGACACCTTTATTCCGATGCCTACCAAACGAGGTCTGATTTAGCTAAAATTTTACGGACAGGTCCTAATGGATATTACGAACATTTTAAAATTATCGGCACACCAATCAGAGTCCTAACTTTCGAAACGACTAACCGAGGTCGTTTCAGGATTATACTGCCAATGATTGTTGCACTTGCTTGACGCAGCTCATAAGTTTTGTCCCTCAATGGGCATGAGTGCTCGTTGATGAATTTCCTAACTTTGAACAGACCAGATGCATGCAACCTCGAACATTTAAACAGCCATGTGCAATCATCCCTAATGCATTTTAGGCAATAGCTATACAACAAATTACAAAAAAAATTAGAGGTTTGTAATATACAATTCGACACACACCATAACTTACTCATAAGCACACATATACATAGTGAAACACAACGAAACCAATACATACAAAATTGTTTCATACAAAAAATACAAAGACATACATAATTAAACATAGATATTAATAATGGGCAAGTATAGTTTCATAGACACACAACTACAGCTTCATACATAAAATACACAGATATACAACTTCATACACAAATAGACTTTCACATACAAATACATAAACTTACAGATTCATACACGCAACTGCAGCTTCTTACACAAATTTGCAGACGTGCATCTTCATACATATTTATACATAAAATACATAAACTTACAACACACACTTTCATACATAAATACACAAATATACAGCCTCATACACGCAAGTATAGCCTCATACACAAATACGAAGACATACACGCAACTAAAACCTCATACACGCAAGTACATCCTCATACACAAATACGCAGACATACACACAACTACAGCTTCATACATGCAACTACAACTTCATACAGTTTTACACATAAATGCATATACATATATCTTCACACACACAAGTACAACTTCATACACAAATACACAGACATACATCTTCATACACAAACACACTTTCACACATAAATACACAGATATAGAACCTCATATACAGATAGACAAATCCTTTATACTTCATACATAAATATGAAGTTTAAAAGCTTTTACAAAGACATACAGACTTTTATACATAAATACACAGATATACAGTCTCATACACAAATAGACAAAACTTTTAAACTTCATACCATTTCAAACTTGATCTTTTCACCTTAAACTGGAAATTTTGCCTTAATTCATAGTGTTTTTATTACAGTACAATCGTCTCCTTTTCTTGGAAAACCTGTCATTCCGCAATAACTTCATGTGTAGTGTCGGTAATTATTCCAACATTTCCATCATCATCATCAAAACAATCATCATGATTTATCAATTTCACCGTATCATCATCTTCTATTGCGTGTATGTGAGTACTTTCCGTATATGTAGGTGATATAACCAATGAATTTGCATTAACAGCCTCATTAAATGATTTTTCTATTACTGTTATACACAGAGGATATTTTCCAAAATCCTTATTCTTTTTTAGCTCGACATACACATTCACTCCCATATCGTTGTGTATCTCTATTGCAGGACATGTCACATTCACCTTGTACCTGATTTCCATTTGCTTAGTAATAGTATTAACACGAATTTGTTTTGAAATTGTAGATTCTAGATCATCAAATGTACAATAAGTGCTTATTAATATTTCATCAGCATAAAAATCAACGTATTGTCCTGTTTTATCCTAGTGACCTTTGTGTTGGAGAAGAATTGTTACTCTTGACATTAAAACTTTCTCAATACGAATATATACTGATAATTTGTGTATGAAAACAGGTCAAAAATGAATATATAGCTTAATTTAGAATCGTGGCTGATGATTAGTGTATGAAACAGATTAAAAACCTTCAATGTTGAATCGCGACTGATGATTGATATATGAAACAGATCAAACACCTTCAATTTTGAATCGAGAGTGGTTATTACTGTATGAATCCGATCAAATTTTGAATGTGAGTGTCAATTTGTGTATGAAATAGATCAATAACCTTCAAATTTGAATCCCGACTGAAATCGCAATTCAAAATCTCATTGATTTTGACTTTAAACTACAAAAAATTGATGTTTGAATTTGTATGTGTAATCGCGTTTTGTAATCACATTGAATTTTTATGTTGCTTTCACCGATTTGCTATTGAATTGGAAGTACAATGCTTTAGGTTTTAGCGGGCGAGGTTAGCTACTGTTTGTTTCTGTTGAGATTTTTCTTTCAAAATGAGGCTTTATATAGTTGTATATGTTCTGAGAAAAAATATCGGTATTTTTTATAAAGCATAGTTATATCGGTATTTTGTGTAAATTCAGGCCTATAGTGGTATATTTTTGTAATTAGCCCTTGGCATTACTTAGTATTTCTAATGATATGTTTTAGGATTGGGAGAAAGTAAAACAATTCAATTTGCTCGCGAAGTGCTAATATCACAATAACTATGTTGGATAAATTCAAACCTTAATGGCGTACTTTCTAATTGGAAAGTACATTTCTTTCTTCTTCTCCCTTTCTGTCTTCAAAGATGCCTGCACATTAAATCACAGGTATATTATTAATTCAAAATAAACCCGCTTGGTATGCATACATTATTCACTATGTATTCATGACGTATGCACTTGATATGCATATATTATTCACTTATAGTATGCATACATTATTTACTATGTATTCATTACATATGCACTTGGCATATGCATATATTATTTACTTGGTATGTAAACGTTATAGTAATACAATATTCACTTGTATGCACTTAGGATGCATGATATGTTGGTATTTTGTGCTTAATTGCAACTCATTCCGACTAGCTTTTAGCCTTTTTACGATGTTATTTGAATGAATCTTATGTTATTCCTCATGTTTCAGGTTATTACAAGAATTCAATACAAAGCTGAAGGAACAAGTACAAAAAGAGCAAATTCAAGTGCGCTTTGGCTACAAAAATGGAGAACATGGAGGAAGGCAACAAAGGAAGTGAAACCCCGCCGGAGAAATCATCTGTGGCTCGCCAGATAAGTTGCGGAACATACTCTGCAGCCTGCAGGATGAGCTGCGCTCCGCCAAGGCTCACAAAAATATCTTTAAATCTGCGGAGCTTGAAGGATAGTCACAGCTGGAATGGTGGCTCGCCTAACCTGCGCCGCAACATGAAAGAAAAGCTTAGCAAAATATGCAAGTGGCGAGCCAGCAGCCAAAGAGGCGACCTGCCAAATAAAATGCGGAATGACGTAAAACAAGATGAAAATGGAAATTTTGTAATTACTAGTATAGCATTCAAACCCATGCCTAAAAATAGAACCTAAAACCTCCAAGAGAGAAGACCTTTTTTCAGCTTAGAATATTATCTCTCACTTTTTGAATATTCTTGGAGGACAAAGAGGGTTTATATCTTGAATCTTTGTAAGAATTACTTTCTCTAATCTAATATCTTACATTATTCTTTCCATTTCATCTTATTATATGTGTGTTTTAGACCCTAGTATGAGTAGCTAAACTCATACTAGGGGTTTATTCATGAAAACTTGATAATCTTAGCTTAAATCTTGTACCTAATCTCATGAAATCATTGGGTTAACTAAAATCTAGCTCTCCTTCATATTTTCTAAACTAGGGTTGAAGGCACTGCCGTACTTGAACCTAACCCTACTTTGTTTTTATCACCCGAGACGGGTTAAAGGTGTAGGCTAGTGGAGAGTAGCAAGGATTTGGGTTATATTGGTTGCGACCTACCTCATCTAAAGGGGAAGACCTAAATAGGTCATCCCCACTCGAGTATTTGGACTAGGATTTCTAGCGCTTTATTATTGATCCGAGAGGGCTTGATGAAGTACAACTTCCCTATCCCGAGAGGGTTTCGAGGAATACATAAGAGGTCCGACTATTGGCGTTACCCATGTGATTTGTGAGATTAAGACAAGTATTTAGCTAAGGGAATCTAGTGGAAGTGGATAAACCCCTAGCCCATTCTTATATTTTTACCCATCATCATTAATTAGCTTGTTTATGTTATTTGATAGTTATAGTTGTAGTTAAAATCAATTTACCCTTGTTTCATTAGGAACTCACGAACATTTCTTAGAAGCCGTTAGTATTCAACCTAAGATTAATAGATTATCTTGCTAGCTCCCTGTGGAAATCGACCCCGATTCACAAGTTGTGTACTATTATCTTTGATGACCGCCCCATCACCCTTTGTGGTGAGTGGATTGAGTGTGAATCATATTTTGGCGCTGTTGCCGGGGAGCTACGGTACATCTATTAGGTTGAATATTTTGTGTCCTAGTTTTGTTAGTTGTTTCTACATTTTACCTCGTGCTTTGTTTTGCCGTGTGTATGTGAATTCAAGTATGAGAAGGAATCCGGATAGAGCTATAAGGAACCCTCTCTACAATCGTGCTAATGAGGGAGTTCTATTTCCAAATGCTCTAATTGCTCTGAATGATTATTATAAAGAGTCCGAGGATGAATATGATGACACTTCTCTTAGTGAGGAGAGTTATGGAATTTATGGTGCATTTGAAGAAATTGAAGACCCACAAGTGGAGAATGCAGCCCCAAATGATGCAATCCCTCATGGCAATGCTCAAGCCAATGAGGGAGTTCGAGTTGGTAACAATGAAGGTGTTGCGGGCAATGCAAACTGAAGAGGCGACAATGCTAATAGAGGAGGCCGAGGTGCAAACCGAGGAGGACGTGGTGCTCAAGCTAATAGAAGAGCAAATACCAATCGGGTGGACGTTCGCAATGACAACCGGAACCAAAGAAATGCAAGGGGTGGTCGAAATGATAATCAACATGCTCAAGAATTGGAAGATTCGGAAGAAGAAGTAGACTTAGAAACTTTTGCAAGTGCCATTGTGCCACCACCAATCCATGGAAATTTGACTTTCAATACCCCACAAGTGATTCTTCATAGACTTGATCAAAATGGACTTTTTTGTGGAGGAAAATGAAACGACCTCGGTCAGTCGTTTCGGGAGATAGGACTTCGATTTGTATGCCAATAATTTTAAAATCTTCGTTAGGTCCATTGGGACTTATCTGTAAAATTTTAGCTAAATCAGACCTCGTTTGGTAGGCATAGGAAGAAGGTTTCAGTTTTTATTGTCGATAAATATTAAAAAGAGATTTTCGAGCTCGGTTTTGGCGAACGAGATCCGATTCGAAATTCGAAAGCGCCGTTAGGTTCGTATGATTATTTGTAACTTTTGTGAACTTTCAAAAGTGAATTTCGATGTTGTTCGGCTAGTTTCCGCCAAAATGCCGAAAGTTAAAAGGATTTCATCCTTTCCGTTTTAATTCACATCTTGAATTTCTAGAATCCGATTTGAGATCTGCCTTACCGAGTACGTCACATAAATTTGGTATAACTTGTATGCAAAAGTTGGAATTATTTTGAATTTCGTAGGGTACCGCTTTAATTTTCGAAAAGAAAAAAATTATAAAATAAAAGAAAAGAAAAAAATAAAAAAAGAGAAATGAAAAAGGAAATAAAAGTAAAAGAGAAAGGCGGTGGCCTTGGGATTAATAATCCCTTTGCTACTATTCCATTAGATATGAATTGAAAAACAAAAAAAAAAAGAAGCAAAGAATGAAGAAAACGTCAACAGTGAAAGAGAAACAGAGAAAATAAAGCCAGAAAATGAGAAAAGAGCCGGAGCAAAAGTAGAATTTTCACCCTGAAACATCCAGGTAATGGTGTTAATCTATTATTTCAGTTTATTACGTGTGTTTGAATATATTTTAACAATAGAAATGAGGATATTAGACACCATTCTAACGAGTTAAATTGATAGTTTAAAGGGTCAATTGGCCCCCGATGATGGAAATGATTATATATTCGTACTCAGTGAGTTATGGGCAACATATAAATATAATTTATTTAGGGTTTGGTTATGTGACCTTAAACCCTGTATATAGGCCTGGCCTGCGTATTGCATATACGAGTAGGGTATCAGGTTCCTAACCGGATTACCCCAAGATGTGGGGAATGAAACCTTTAGCCTTATTTGATATTGTTTTCTGCTGATTGAATACAGCAGGATCGTTTGGCAGTGAATCCAAAGGATAAAGTGGTTGTTGAGTAACTGTACTAACTTTGTAACAAGGTAAGTGTTTATATCCATTGGTTTGGAGGCACTCGGCCTCGTGGATTTTCAACCACGTGTTCCTTACCTGTGAAGCTGCCGATAGGCGTACTCATTACGCCTTAGCTTTGAATTTACATTGTATATTGTATGTTATGCCCTGTTGTTGGTATTGCATTGAGCATATGAGAATTGCACTCTGGTTTGAACATTGCATATACTTCCCGGTAATCGATGAGAGTCCCGAGCCGGTGAAGGATCATTATTGCATGTACTTTTCGGTAATCGATGAGAATCCCGAGCCGGTGAAGGATCATTTGAATATACTTGCCGGTTGGCGATGAGAGTCCCGAGCCGGTGAAGGGTCATCATTGCATATACTTTCCGGTAATCGATTAGAGTCCCGAGCCGGTGAAGGGTCATCATTGCATATACTTCCTGGTAATCGATGAGAGTCCCGAGCCGGTGAAGGGTCACCATTGCATATACTTCCCGGTTGGCGATGAGAGTCCCGCACCGGTGAAGGGTTATTATTGCATATACTTCCCAGTAATCAATGAAAGTCCCGAACCGGTAAAGGGTCATTATTGCATATATCTCCTGGTAGACGATGAGAGTCCCGCACCGGAGATAGTTATCAGGAATATGTGACTGCATTGCATCGTACCACATTCATCCCATCTCATTACAGCGTATACTGAATATTGTGTGTATTGTGTTATGTTTTATGTATGCGGTATGTATACCATGTTATGGACGTATCTCAGTTTGCCTATATATTTCTGGCTTATATCTCGGGTTGCACGTCGCGACAATATAAATACATGGATCGGATCGGGTTGCACGCTGCAATAGTATAAATATATGGATCGGGTTGCACGCCGCAACAGTATAAATATACAGATCGGGTTGCACGCCAGAAGAGTATAAATATACGGATCGGGTTGCACGTCGCGAATATATGGATCGGGTTGCACGCCGCAACAGGATGTATTTCTGATTGTCGACATGTTCGGATATCTATATGTTTTGTCTACCTTATGTCCCTGGTTGTTTATGATTCCATACGTGTTTTCAGTTATAATCTGGCTCTGCCTGTTTATAGTTCAAATAAGATGGATTTGGTTTACCTGTTTTTCTTCTCCCTGGCTAGCTATCCTATTCTTTGAGGTGACTAGTCTGCCCCACTTATTGAGTCCTCTTGACTCACCCTTGTTTTTTGTTTGTTTTGGTCTATCTATTTCGTTTCGGCAGGTTCGCTCTAGGATCGAGTTCCACGTTGTGAAGGAGCGAAGACGACTGCAGCTGTCAGGGTGAGCCAGTTTTTATTCAGGATGGCCACCAATTTTATATTTATTATTTCAGTTGCACTTTGCTCTCTTCAGGAGGTATTTGTCTTCTTTTATATTCTTAGATGTCTAGTCTGGATAGTCCTAAACCTAGTATGTTGGGTAGTCAGCTGTAATTTCGTTTGTACAGCTTAGAGGTATCAATATGTCTGTGTTTTTTTAAGTCTTATTTTTATTAATGAATTGAATTATATTTATTTTCCTAATTTAACTGGTAAGGGTTCACCTGACGGGTCTAGGGGAGAATGTCGGGTGCCCGCACGGCCTAGCCGTATTTTGGATCGTGTCAGTTGGTATCAAAGCTCGATTTAGAATTTATCCAGACTAAGACAACGTCTAGTAGAGTCTCGCTGATGGGTACGTAGACGTCCGTACTTATCTACGGGAGGCTATGATGGCATTTAGAAAGTTTCACTTCCTTCATTTCTGATCGTGCGTTGGTCTAGGAATCAAATGTATTTTCGTTAATTCGTTAATTCCTTCATGGTAATTGTGAACCCTCGTGCGATGAATCAGCAAACGGTATGAGTTCAAGACGGAGCAGTCTAGCCTAGGGCTAGCACTAATGAAGCCCCGAGAGTTTTGGTCGTGCTGCCGATCTAGTTACGGAGGTCCCAGCCGTACGAGCTCGCGATGGGCAAGGGAGCAGGGCCTTGTAGTTCCCTTGGCTCTCTATGATGCTTTTAGGAGAATCTTGGTGATGCAGATACCGCAAGAACCTATTATTCGCTAGGCAGCTTATCAGGTTGCCGCAGATGGAGACATTCGGTCTCAGGGAGCTCCTGTTCCAATCCCTGATGCTACCCCAGTAAAGTATGTTCCGGAGGCAGCATGTGTTGTGCCTCTAGTTATTCTGGCTGGTTAGCTTGCCTGAGTAATGGCTTGGTCCGAGTATCTAAAAAGGCTGCATTATTTTACCCAATTGAACCATCCGATATTCTCAAGCCATGCATCAGATCATCCCTGTATAAGTTTTTTTTTTTAAAAATAAAATGATGTCAGCGTATCCTTCAGGCTCTTGATTATATCGAGAGGTATGGTGTTGATTATTCTTCTTTCCAGTTTCAGGGTCCAGCCTTGAATTGGTGGGCCGCTCTCTTATTAGCTAACTTGGTTCAGTTTTTCTTCTGGACTCGTGGAGAAGTTCCTTTCGAGTAGTGAGCGAGATGAAAAGTGTCGCCAAATCGAGTGGATTAGACAAGGTAGCCTGTCGGTTAGCCTGTTGGTTTCAGAATATGAGATTTAATTTTATAGAATGGCTAGATATGCATTAGAACTAGTCCATGAGCCTTTCGAGAGATTCAAAGATTTATTGATAACCTTTCTTTTTCCTTGAGATCCCAGATGGCTCGAGAAATTGAGGTTGGGACTTCATTTAATGTTGTTGTTGATATTGCTCAGAGGTATTAGACATTCCATAAGTTAGAGCGGAGATAGTTAGAGCGGGAAAGCAAGAGATCCCACGGCCCTAGTGGGAAACCATGGTACCTCATTTGGAGGTAAGAGTCTGATTATTTTGGGAGGTCACCTGCCAGGTTATCTCAGCTTGTAGAGCATAATTCTCAAAGTGCGCTAGTAGTTCATCAAGATAGACTCAGTTTTCTCTTTGTAGCTATCAATAATCTGTCCAGTTTCCATTCTCAGCGGAACGATGTTATCATTGTCGTGAGTCTGGTTATCCTTTGAGGAGTTTTTCCTTACTCCAGGAAGTAGGCAGTCGTCCTTTATCTCGTCATCTGACACCTGCACAGTCGCAGGAATATCATTTAGATCTCAATTAGCCAGAGAAATACCACCATCCAGTAGAGGTCGAGAGTGTGGTGGCAGTGGTTCTTCAGAAGGTGATTATCAGGGTAGTAGCTCAGCTCAGCTGCAGAGGCAGTTCATAGAACTGCCATTCTGGCAGGATGCTGAGGTATCCGATGTACTAGACCCATGTATTTCTTCTTCCATTATATGTGAGTAAGATTTGATTCTTCCGTCGATCTGGACTTCGTTATCTTACCATGGTGTCATTGAAAATTGTTTCTATTAAGAATCGGTTGCGGTAGAGGGGCGAGCTTCTAGTATGATTTATTCTCGGCATTTGTGAGACCCTATTAATTTTTCTAGTCTAAATATGAGAGATTTGACAGTGAGTGCCGCTATTTCCTGCCTGGCATCTTATCGTGCCACCTTCTATTATTATGTTAAATTAGTTTACCTCTCTTCTCAAAATTTCGTGTTGGTTGAAGGATGAGATTTTAGTTCATCACCATCAGAGAGTGTCATTGTTTCTTCCGGTGTAAAGTGGTTAGTAAGTAATATTCGATCTACGTGTCTCCTCTTGGTTCGAGATGCTAGTAAAGTCATGTTATCCCATGAGCTTATCTAGATTATAAAAGGGTTTCTGATAAATTGTCAGAGTTTCCTTCTTATAGGAAGGTTAAATAGACATCGATGTTGTTCCATAAAGCTTATTTAATGTCTATCCCTTCAATTGTGATTCTTTAGTTAGCCTGACTCGGAAGTAGTGTTGCTCTTGGAGCCAAGCAAATAAAAAGATGACCTTCCTAAAGTTCTAATTATTTCTATCCTCGGTCTATTACCAGTTTTTCCTCATCCGAAAATAGTGAGCTTGGGCAGTTAGCCAGCTTGTGATGTTTCCTGTGTTGAGCCAGAGTATGCATTAAGGTAGCCGGGTAAACACATAGTTGTGTTTCAAGGCTACTAAATGTAATGGAGAGTGTCGTCCGACCCATGAATTGAGCTATCGAGCGGTGGTGCTTGTGGTGAAGGTTTGAGAGTAGTGAACTCGAGAGTTGCAGTTGTTTGGCAACTTGAGAGGGTAATTTGGTAGCTCAGGTTAGAGCCGTATTCTATTTTAGCTAAGTTTTCCTTAAATCCAGTAGACACTGCGACAATGCCTATTTGTATTCAACTTAGCTGCATGAGCTGATGCTCTAAGTGGAGGAGTCTTCCTCCAATACTGAATACAAATATTAAATCTCTAAGGCGTTGCGGAAGCGTAAGCTAATTCTTACTTTCATCAATTTGTTCTATATCGAAAAGTATATCGACGAGGTGATTTGTTGCTCCCAACGCACACGCAAGTATACGTGGTCGACAAGTAATAAAGTGATAACTAGAGTATCGTTCCCACGAGGACTATTCAGACTGGACTCCTACCAAACAATTTCTTAACTAACTATCCAGGGATCTTTTTCAATGGTGAGAATTTTATTAACTAAAGAAAATAATTAAAAACAAGTAATTGAAATCAAGTAATAGAGAGCGAATTATAGGTTGTTATCAATAACGCAGAAACGGTCCAGGGTCAGAGCTACAAACAATCCAGTTGATTCTACTTCTTGATTTCCTAGATTTCTAACTAACATGTTAAATGTACCCGTGAAAACCTTTCGATTCTTCACGGTCTATGCAGGCTACTCCAATCCCTATATGTCTATGGGTTGAATCACGTGCACGCATTAACGAATTCTATGATTAGTTAAGCTAGGCGAGCAAGTATATGTCTATCCTACCCGCAAATTGATTCCCTGATGCCCAGGTGCACAATCAAGCCCTATTCTTCCTTATTTGCGTTTACAAGTTCCCTCTGTCGAGTTCAACTTGTAAACCGTAGATAGTGTTCAATTATCAGGCCTCAATAACCAAACAATTAGGCTCAAGAAAGAATAAACAATCTGTAGTGGTAAATCAATAGGTAGAAATCAACTTTCAAACATCAACCTTCATGTAATTGCTCTAACCCTAGAACGAACAAACTATAGAATTATAGAGAAGAATAAGAGAAAGAGAGAAAGAACTTATTTAGAAGACATCTAGGGCTCCTCCCCTCTCCTCCAAAACTTGCTCCAAAGTCTGAACTTCCTTCAAAAACTAAGTAAAGGAGTATTTATAGTGCTTACAAAAGCCTAGCAATTAGTTATGACTAAGCCTAGACGAAATAGGACTTCCAAAACCGCTCCAGGGGCACTATAGCTGGCGCCCCGCGCCTCAAAACGCGCCAAAAAGCTGAGCGCTATAGGGGCGCGGCGCGCTCATACCGCGCCAGGCCATTTTCCTGCTCTCGTCGTTCGCAGCTCGCGTCGCGTCGTGCCTTCGTGTGCTCGATCCAATCCTCAATCAACTTTCAATCTTTTCTTGCTTGATCATGCTCTTTAAAGCTTCAATTGCACTTCATAACAACCTACAATCATACGACACAAAATCAGTGCAACATCATGCTCATCAACTAGAAAACGTGCGAATAAAGTACCCAAACGTGAGGAAATATTAAAGAAATATAGGCATAAAATGCCAAACATCACCACCCCACAGTTGAACCTTTGCTCGCCCTCGAGCAATTACGAATAACTTTCCAACCTAGGTAGAATAGGCCTGCCTATGACTATGGTTGATACCGACCATTGAACAAATACATACATGACTACTATGGGCCCAACAAACATGCCAATAATATATCAAACTCAAAACAAGAGAACAACCACCCCAAGACAACTCAAATGCACAAACTCGACTCATTGCAACCATGCTCCCACAAAGTCACACCTATCTGCTCAACCAAAAAGCCACGACTTTACCTATCTCATGCAAACCATGTGCCCTCACAAAACAATGAAGCAAGAGAGTGTCCCCCAAATATCACACACAACAACGAATATCAAGAATAGAACGGGGACAATAACATAGAAAGAATTCACTCACTCTCATGAAAAGCTCACATGTCACACACGATATACCATAGGCTTGCCCGTAGTGTAGGACTCCACTAATGTAGGCTCACTCCAATCAGGATTAACTAGGACTTTAAAGGGTTGTAATATAGGCTAAGGCGCTGGTAGGATACATATGGATAATAGTGACTACCTCCCTAAGCACTTTAATACACCACATTCAATTTAAGCACATATCTCATCAAAGCCAACAACCACTTCACCCAACCAACAAATTTTTTTCTTCACACACCTTTTCCATAAAGTAGTAATTTTTCTTTTAAGCACACACTAGCAAGGATGGATATTCTTTTCTTTTTTTTTCAATTCAACTTTTCTTCTTCTTTTTCTGTTTTTTCCTTTTTCTTTTTCAATTCAATTCACTCCAAACCTTGCTAATGTTCTTTTTTTAACTACTTCTGAAGTTACCACATATCCCCCTCATTGGTTCCACTCAAAAAAACCTCCAACATTTAACCACAACTCCATATAATATCAAATTATCACTTAAAGTGCTTAAGGAGTAAAGGATCAAAAGAAAGAAATTTAGGACCAGTGGGTAGGCTTGCGGTGTGAGTGCCAACAAAAGTTCAAAGGGATCACAACAATCAAGGGTGAATATAAGGGTATGCAAATCAAGGTAAAAGGCTTATCCAAGAAGGCCTGTATCATTTCCCGACTAGAGCAAACCTAAGATTTCGCTTTGCACACACACGGGGCAAGTTCTAGACACCAATATGCAAATATGGAACACAATAGAATATGCCTCACAACACACATTTCACACAGTCCACACAAATGGCTCCATCACAACTCTCAATCAAGCAAATAGAGTGCAACTTGTGGGAATTTAAGCACTAATACACAAAGGTTCACAACAAAGTCAAGTGAGTGGACTCAAGCATCTCGAGGGGGGTCATTCCATTTTTTCTAGGCATGCATCACAATTTAAAACCAAAAGACACCACAAATAGCGTATGCAATAAGTTCAAGTCCACCGGTAACAAACAAATCAAAGGCACCTAGCATTCCACCTATTTCTTTCGTCTAGGGCTACCTATAATTAACTACTCTAATCCTAAAGAAAAAGAAAATAAATAACTACCCGATTCAAAGGCCTCCCCGTGGAAAAGACCCGAGGCCATAAGAAAAACCACGGGGTGGATGACTGTACCAGTAACCAAAACTAAAAATAAAATCTTTTTGAAAATTTTCATTAGTTTTCTAATTTTTTTTTTATTTTTTTATATATTAAAGCAAGAAACAAATACAAATAAAGTCAAGTGACAAAATTAAAAATTGCTAAAATTAAATACCTAAAGGTACAATCATCCATAACCTCAAAAAGAACGGAAGCTTCCCCACCCCACACTTAAAATCAAGCAGTATCCTCAGTGCGACAAAAAAAAAAAAAATGCAAGAGTTAAAGGAACTTCCCTGAAGGCTAAACGACCTAGCCTTTGGCGCGAGCAGTGGCACCATCTCCATTACGAACCCACCAAGCGTCTGTAGAGCAAGGGATACTCAGACTTCCCCCAACAAGTCATCAATATGAGGCAGGGGTCAGGACACCCCACATTTAAACTCGAAATTACATGAACCTGCAATCCAAAGAACCACCCAAAGTAATATACAACCATAAAAATAATAATAAAAATAAATAAAAGTAAAGCAAGAAAATTGGGTTGCCTCCCAAGAAGCGCTTGATTTAACGTCGCGGCACGACGAAGACAACTTCATCACTTTTTCCTCCACCTTGAACTTATGAATTGAATCTCCAACTTTGCTTCAAGCTTACGACTATGTTGGGGGTGATGGCAAAAATACAAAAGGACCAAGTAACCATGTCGCATTTTACACTTCTTAGCCTTTAAATGAGGGATGTCGTTTTGTCTCCTCAATATCACAAACTTTAAAATATAGGCACCTTGTTCCTCCTCCTTTAGTTTCTTCATAGGCTCGGGTGGCTCAATTTTCATGTCACCATCCAAACACAATATTGAAAATAATTGGAATGAGGTCCACTGCGCTTTAATTCTAAAATTGCATTACTTTTGACACCCTCACTTGCACAAATACTAGAGTCCTCAAATATGATGTTTTCTTTTTCCTCACTTGACTCTAATGTGATTTCCTCAACTTCGGCATCATTAACTAATATTGGTTCGAATGGTAGGAATTCCACTTTTTGCTCCTCAAATTGGTTCCTAAGCTCCTCTATCTCAAATCTACTATTCACGACAATTGATTATTGGGCTTCATACACCTCAATCATATCACTAAAATTTGCCTCTAGATCATGAATAGCTAAGCCAAATTGATCAATTTCTTGTGTGAGCTCCACTCTTTCTTCCATAAATTGTCTTGTCGTATTTGTAAGGTCGCTCTTGAAATCCCCATAAGCTTCTAAGAGTTTGGCTTGCTCCACTAGCCAAGTTTGGCTAACAACCTGCACTTCATCGCTCCTGTCAAACTCATAAACATCATTAGAATCATCACAAAATTATTGAGGGAAGGAGAATGACACTTAGGAAAATCATTCCACTGACCACCACACAATTTACAAAAGTTCCAATCAAAGGTGGTAGAAAATTTACATAACCAGTCTCGTAGGGTTGAAAGAGTTGGACAATTTTTCTGCAAGTGGGTTCCTCCATAAATTAGACAGAGATCATCAAAATTTGAACAACCATCATTCGACCAATTTTTATTAACAGAGGCCATGATAAGACAAGTAACACAATACTAAACTAAACAAAAATTAAACCTGAATAGAAAAATAATAAATTGTTCAAAAAGAAAACAGTCAATTATTTAGTCCCCGGCAAAGGCGCCAAAAACTTGTTGCTCCCAACGCACATGCAAGTATACGTGGTCGACAAGTAATAAAGTGATAAGTAGAGTATCGTTCCCACGAGGACTATTCAGACTAGACTCCTAACAAATAATTTCTTAACTAACTATCCAGAGATCTTTTTCAAAGGTGAGAATTTTATTAACTAAAGGAAATAATTAAAAACAAGTAATTGAAATCAAGTAATAGAGAGCGAATTATAGGTTGTTATCAATAACGCAGAAACGGTCCAGGGTCAGAGCTACAAACAATCCGGTTGATTCTACTTCTTGATTTCTTAGATTGCTAACTAACAGGTTATATGTACCTGTGAAAACCTTTCGATTCTTCACGGTCTATGCAGGCTACTCCAATCCCTATATGTCTATGGGTTGAATCACGTGCACGCATTAACGAATTCTGTGATTAGTTAAGCTAGGCGAGCAAGTATATGTCTATCCTACCCGCAAATTGATTCCCTGATGCCCAGGTTCACAATCAAGCCCTATTCTTCCTTATTTGTGTTTACAAGTTCCCTCTGTCGACATCAAATTGTAAATCGTAGATAGTGTTCAATTATCAGACCTCAATAACCAAACAATTAGGCTCAAGAATGAATAATCAATCTGTAATGGTAAATCAATAGGTAGAAATCAACTTTCAAACATCAACCTTCATGTAATTTCTCTAACCCTAGAACGAACAAACTATAGAATTAAAGAGAAGAATAAGAGAAAGAGAGAAGAACTTGTTTAGAAGACATCTAGGGCTCCTCCCCTCTCCTCCAAAACTTGCTCCAAAGTCTGAACTTCCTTCAAAAACTAAGTAAAGGAGCATTTATAGTGCTTACAAAAGCCTAGCAATTAGTTACGCCTAAGCCTAGACGAAATAGGACTTCCAAAACCGCTCCAGGGGCGCTATAGCTGTCGCCCCGCACCTCAAAGTACGCCAAAAAGCTGAGCGCTATAGGGGCGCGGCACGCATCATACCGCGCCAGGCCATTTTCCTGCTCTCGTCGTTCGCAGCTCGCGTCGCGTCGTGTCTTCGTGTGCTCGATCCAATCCTCAATCAACTTCCAAACTTTTCTTGCTCGATCATACTCTTTAAAGCTTTAATTGCACTTCATAACAACCTACAATCATACGATATAAAATCAGTGCAACATCATGCTCATCAACTAGAAAACGTGCGAATAAAGTATCCAAACGTGAGGAAATATTAAGGAAATATAGGCATAAAATGCCCAACATCATGATTCGTCCGCGGAATCATGTTAACCCATTAAAAGTTCCGTGTATCTTTGTATAGAAAATATAAAACTCTCCTCCCGTGATCAAGAAAGGATCAACTTAGTCAGAATAAGCTGGGCAATGGCGTTATGATATTATCCAGCTATGTTTTTATCCAAGCGTTTGATGTGCATGTTATAATTCAGACTCTATAATCATGAGATAATGCCCATGGCGTAGTTTATAAAGGTTGTGCAAATTCTCTAGTTATCTGAGTGAATCTCGCTTTAGACTCAGGCTCATTCGAGGACGAACAAGAGTCTAAGTAGAGGAGAATGAAACGACCTCGGTCAGTCGTCTTGGGAGATAGGAATCTGATTTGTGTGCCAATAATTTTAAAATCTTCGTTAGGTCCATTGAGACTTACCTGTAAAATTTTAGCTAAATCAGACCTCGTTTGGTAGGCATCGGAAGAAAGTTTCAGTTTTTATTGTCAATAAATATTAAAAAGAGATTTTCGAGCTCGGTTTTGGCGAACGAGCTCCGATTCGAAATCTGAAAGCACCGTTAGGTTCGTCTGATTATTTGTAACTTTTGTGAACTTTCAAAAGTGAATTTCGATATTGTTCGGCTAGTTTCCGCTAAAATGCCGAAAGTTAAAAGGATTTGATCTTTTCCGTTTTAATTCGCATCTTGAGTTTCTGGAATCCGATTTGAGATCCGCCTTAGCGAGTACGTCAGATAAATTTGATAGAACCTGTATGCAAAAGTTGAAATTATTTTGAATTTCGTAGGGTACCGTTTTAATTTTCGAAAAGAAAAAAAATTATAAAATAGAAGAAAAGACAAAAATAAAAGAAAAGAGAAATGAAAAAGGAAAGAAAAGTAAAAGAGAAAGGCGGTGTCCTTGGGATTAATAATCCCTTGGCTACTGTTCCATTATATATGAATCGAAAAACAGAAACAAAAGCAAAGAATGAAGAAAACGTCAACAGTGAAAGAGAAACAGAGAAAATAAAGCTAGAAAATGAGAAAAGAGCCGGAGAAAAAGTAGAAATTTCGCCTGAAACATCCAGGTAATGGTGTTAATCTATTATTTCAGTTTATTACGTGTGTTTGAATATATTTTAACAATAGAAATGGGGATATTAGACAACGTTCTAATGAGTTAAATTGATAGTTTAAAGGGTCAATTGGCCCCCGATGATGGAAAATGATTATATATTCGTACTCAGTGAGTTATGGGCAACATATAAATGTAATTTATTTAGGGTTTGGTTATGTGACCTTAAACCCTGTATATAGGCCTGGCCTGCGTATTGCATATACGAGTAGGGTATCAGGTTTCTAACTGGATTACCCCATGATGTGGGTAATGAAACCTTTAGCCTTATTTGATATCGTTTTCTGCTTATTGAATACAGCAGGATCGTTTGGCAGTGAATCCAAAGGATAAAGTGGTTGTTGAGTAACTGTGCTAACTTTGTAACAAGGTAAGTGTTTATATCCATTGATTTGGAGGCACTCGGCCTCGTGGATTTTCTACCACGTGTTCCTTACGTGTGTAGCTGCCGATAGGCGTACTCATTACGCCTTAGCTTTGAATTTACATTGTATTTATATGTTATGCTCTGTTGTTGGTATTGCATTAAGCGTATGAGCATTGCACTCTGGTTTGAGCATTCGATGAGAGTCCCGAGCTGGTGAAGGATCATTATTGCATATAATTTCTGGTAATCGATGAGAGTTTTGAGCCGGTGAAGGATCATTATTGCATATACTTCCCGGTTGGCGATGAGAGTCCCGCACCGGTGAAGGGTCATCATTGCAGATACTTCCCGGTAATCGATGAGAGTCCCGAGCTGGTGAAGGGTCATCATTGCATATACTTCTTGGTAATCGATGAGAGTCCCGAGCCGGTGAAGGGTCATCATTGCATATACTTCCTGGTAATCGATGAGATTCCCGAGCCGGTGAAGGATCATTATTGCATATACTTCCCGGTTGGCAATGAGTGTCCCGCACCAGTGAATGGTTATTATTGCATATACTTCCTGGTAATCAATGAGAGTCCCGAACCGGTGAAGGGTCATTATTGCATATATCTCCTGGTAAACGATGAGGGTCCCGCGCCGGAGATAGTTATCAGGCATATGTGACTGCATTGCATCGTACCACATTCATCCCATCTCATTGCACCGCATACTGACTATTGTGTTGTGTTTTATGTATGCGGTATGTATACCATGTTAAGGATGTATCTTAGTTTACCTATATATTTCTGGCTCGAATCTCGGGCTGCACGTCGCGGCAATATAAATACATGGATCGGATCGGGTTGCACGCCGCAACAGTATAAATATACGGATCGGGTTGCACGCCGCAACAGTATAAATATACAGATCGGGTTGCACGCCGCAACAGTATAAATATACGGATCGGGTTGCACGTCGCGACAGTATGAATATATGGATCGGGTTGCACGCCGCAACAGGATGTATTTTTGATTGTCAACATGTTCGGGATATCTATATGTTCTGTCTACCATATGTCCCTGGTTGTTTATGATTCCATATGTGTTTTCAGTTATAATCTGGCTCTGCCTGTTTATAGTTCTAATAAGATGGATTTGGTTTACCTGTTTTTCTTCTCCCTGGCTAGCTATCCTATTCTTTGAGGTGGCTAGTCTGCCCCACTTATTGAGTCCTCTTGACTCACCCTTGTTTTTTATTTGTTTTGGTCTATCTATTTCGTTTCGGCAGGTTCGCTCCAGGATTGAGTTCGCCACGTTGTGAAGGAGCGAAGACGACTTCAGCTGTCAGGGTGAGCCAGCTTTTATTCAGGATGGCCACCAGTTTTATATTTATTATTTCAGTTGCATTTTGCTCTCTTCAGGAGGTGTTTGTCTTCTTTCATACTCTTGGATGTCTAGTCTGGATAGTCCTAAACCTAGTATGTTGGGTAGTCAACTGTAATTTCGTTTGTACAGCTTAGAGGTATTAGTATGTCTGTGTTTTTTAGTCTTGTTCTTATTTATGAATTGAATTATATTTATTTTTCTAATTTAATTGGTAAGGGTTCGCCCGACGGGCCTAGGGGAGAATGTCGGGTGCCCACACGGCCTAGCCGGATTTTGGGTCGTGTCAAAAATATGATGACCCCATGGAATATTTGAGGAATTTTGTGCAAACGTGTCATATTTATAAGTCGGCACATTGTACGGAAGAGTCTTTGCGCCTACGAGTCTTTTCCTATTCTTTATCGGGGAAGGCCAAGGCATAGTTGAACAAGCTACCAAAGAATTCAATTTACACTTGGGAGGAACTTGTAAAGCAATTTTTGGCAAAATTTTTGCTCAATGAGAGACAAGGTGTATATGTTCAAGCAAGATCCTACCGATTCATTGTATAAAGCATGAGAAGCTTTTCTAGAGGTTTTGCTATATTGCCCCACTCATGGATTTGAAAATGATATGCTTTTCCAATGTTTCTACCAAGGGCTCAACAAGAACAACCAAGCGGCCGTGAACAACTTATGTGGAGGTGCTATCATGGACCACACTTTTTAAGAGGTCAAGAAAGTTCTCAACAAAGTTGCCAAACAATCTCAAGATTGACAATCAAGAGCTCAAAATCCAAATGGTGAAGGAGGAATGAGCCAAATGATGATGAAAATATTTGAAGATCAAACGAAACAAATGGCTCGAATCATGACCAATATTGAGCTTCTTAGAGGTCCCAAGGAAGAAAAGGAGAAAAAGGCAAGCTAGAAAATATTCAAGTTACAAACACGGGCCATCAAGTAGCACCAATTGGGTATGTCAACCCCGGAGGTCCACCTCTAACCCTTCTTCAAAGAGGGCAAAAGGACTGTTTTCTGAAGCAATGTTTCAATGTCCAAAATGAAGAAGAAGCCAATTTTGTGGCTTACTAACAAGGTGGTTGTCAAAGGCCATATCAACAAGGCCAATGGAGGCAAGATCAAGGAAGAAAAAATTGGAGTAACAATCAAGGTGGAAGGGGAGTTGGTGCTTTTCAAAGCTACGCACCAAGAGCTCCTTACAAGCAAGGTGAGAATGAAGGGAGAAGTCAATCAAAATTGGAAGAAATGATTGGAGAAGTTCTCAAGAATCAAGAAACTTATAGCGGTGATATCAAGGAAATTAAGCAAACGGTAAATGCTCATAGTACTTCCATCAAAGCTCTTGAATCTCAAATGAGCACCCTTTCTCACCAACTGAACCAAAGACCTCAAGGAGCACTACCAAGTGACACGGTGGTGAATCCTAAGAGGGATGGGAAAGATCATGTGATTGTAATTATGACAAGGAGTGGAAAAATATGGGAAGATCCTAAATCAAAAGGAGATGTGGATGAAGTAAAAATGCAAAAGGGAGAGCAAAACAAGGAGGGGGAGTTAAACCAAGACAAAGCAAATAATGTGGAAGTACAGATTTCAAGAAATGAAGGTGCTAATGACGCAATCCTTCAAGAACCAGTCCCCGAAGTCACTACCTCTCGAAAAGCCAAACCAAAAAAAACTCCACCACCCAAACAAAGCTCTCCTCGTCCAAGCTCCATACCCAAAATTCCACGTCCTTTCCCACAAAAGAGTATGAAACAAAAACAAGCATCTCAAGCTAAGAAAATTTGGGATAAGATAGCATCAACATCCATCAACCTCTCTTTGGTTGACACATTGAGCCAAATGCCAAATGTTGCAAAGCTTGTGAAAAGTCTTGTAAGAAAAATTATGAGGACTACGAGCCAAGCAAGGTGACTCATCAATGTAGTTCAATTGTGTCAAACAATATGGCAAGGAGGATAGAGGACCCCGAAGCCTTCACGGTTCCATGTACAATTAGAGGAAAACATTTCCTTAAAGCTCTATGTGATCTTTGAGCTAGCATCAATTTAATGCCATATGCGGTTTACATGACCTTGACTACCAAGGAAATTCCCAAAGCTACCAATATGAATTTGCAAATGGCCGACCGTTCCATGAAACAACCAACTGGAGTTGTCACCAATGTTCTAGTGAAGGTGGAGAAGTTTATATTCCCGGCAGATTTTGTGATTTTAGATTGCCCGGTGGATTTTGATGTCCCATTATTCTTGGGCGTCCATTTTTAGCTACCGGGAGAGCAATTTTTGATGTGGAGAGGGAGGAACTTACATTTTGTTTCAATGGCGAGAAAATTGTGTTTCATATATGAAAAACATTGTGACAACCTATGGAGGAGGAAGCCACTTTTTCTTTTGTGGATATGGTTGTGGAAGCACTTGCAGAAAAAGAGAGTGTTCTAGTAAGTCAAGCGGATGAATTGGCCGCGGTGATTTGGAACATGGATATTGATAGTGAAGAAAGTCTTTCCGAATGTGTGCAAGCATTAGAAGGACTTGACACTAACCCCTATGTTCCCAAAAAGATTTCTCTTGACCTTGAAAACGGAACCATTCCTCCCACAAAGCCCTCCATTGAAGAACCTCCACAACTTGAACTCAAGGAACTGCCAAGCCACTTGAGATACACTTTCTTAGGCCAAAACTCCACTCTTCCTATAATTATCTCTTCCCATTTAACCAAAGAACAAGAAGATCAATTAGCTGGAGTGGTGAAAAGAAGAATTAAAGCAATTGGGTGGACTCTTGCGGACATAAGAGGAATTGACCCGGGAGTATGCACTCAATAGATTCTCCTTGAAGAAGGATGTAAGTCAACGATGGAACACCAAAGGAGGTTGAATCCTCCAATGCAAGAAGTTGTCAAAAAGGAGATCATCAAATGGTTAGATGCGGGGGGTGATTATTCCATTCGCTGATAGTGAATGAGTCTCACCCGTTCAATGTGTGCCAAAAAAGAGAGGGATGACGGTAGTTCAAAATGAGAAATGTGAAGCTATATCAACTCGAACCGTAACTGGTTGGTGAGTGTGCATGGACTACCGTAAGCTCAATAATGCAACAAGAAAAGATCATTTTCCCCTACCCTTCAGTGACCAATTGCTTGATCGATTGGCGGGCCGAGTTTACTATTGTTTTCTTGATGGATACTCCGGGTACAATCAAATCTCAATTGAAGCAAATGATCAAGATAAGACAACCTTCACATGTCCTTATGGCACTTTTGCATTCCGCAAAATGCCTTTTGGACTTTGCAATGCCCCAGCCACTTTTCAAATGTGCATGCTTGTACTCTTCCATGACATGGTGAAGAATTTCCTAGAGGTGTTCATGGATGATTTCTCCGTAGTGGGTGATTCTTTTGAAGATTGTTTGTCTAATTTGGAAAAAGTCTTAGAGAGGTGTGAAGAGACCAAACTTGTGCTCAATTGGGAGAAATGCTATCTCCTTGTTCAAGAAGGAATTGTTCTAGGGCACAAGGTGTCAAAGAAGAGAATCGATGTAGATCATGCAAAGATTGAAGTCATCTCCAAACTTCCACCTCCCACAACCTTCAAGGGAGTGAGAAACTTCTTGGGACATGCGGGATTTTATCGCTGCTTCATCAAAGATTTCTCCAAGATTGTTAACCCATTATGCAAGTTGTTGGAAAAAGATGCCAAGTTTGAATTCAATGAAGCATGTTTGAAGGCCTTTGAAGAAGTCAAATTGAGATTAACAACCGCACCGGTAATAGTGAGTCCAAGATGGGATCTTCTATTTGAGCTAATGTGTGATGCTAGAGATATTGAATTGGGAGCCGTGCTTGGCCAAAGGGTTGAGAAGATGTTTCACCCTATCTATTATGCTAGCAAAACCATGAATGGAGCTTAACAAAACTACACGGTGACAAAAAAAAATGTTGTTAGCCATTCTCTTTGGCTTCGAGAAATTTCGACCTTACTTGATTGGATCTACGGTCATTGTACATACCGATAATTCCGCAATCCAATACTTGATGGCCAAGAAGGATTCAAAAGCAAGGTTGATTAGATGGGTGTTATTGATACAAGAATTTGATTTTGAGGTACTTGATAGAAAGGAAATCAAGAATCAAATGGCGGACCACTTATCCCGTTTGGAGGAGAAGGGTCGCCAAAACCCTTGAGATCAATGATTATTTCCCGGATGAGAGGCTATTGGTGGTCTCTTCAGAAGAAATTTCTTGAAGGTTGAGGTAATACCGTCATACCGCGATGTTAAATCAAGCGCTTCTTGGGAGGCAACCCAAGTTTTACTTTTGAGCAACTTTAGCTTTAATCATGTAGTTAGTGTCAAATTTGCACGTGAAAGTTCTATGATGATTGCGCTTAATCTTGGTTGAAAGAGCGTTACTGCCGAAAAAATACCAAGGATGGAAAAGTAGGAAAAGTTGAAAAGTGAGGAAAGGTCGCCAATTGGAGTGCGGAATCAATGATGCGGTCTAATAAAACACACTGCGGGCCGTCGACTCATGCAGCGGGATCTAAAATCCTGCGGTGTGGAGTAGTCAAACGCCATTCATTCGGCGAGCCACCACTCTACAACTGCAACTGATGCTGCGGCCTAACTCATTCATGAACAAAAAAGGGGACAAACGGCCTTCCCACAATGACTTTGGCGACCCATCAAACGGGCTGCGGGCTGCCACTCTGATGGGCCTGATGGGTTTTCACCCGAGTATAAAAGGCCTCAAGGTAAGTTTTCTTTTTTACTTTTCAACCCAACCTGAACTTGCACTACCTCCGATAACTGGAACCCACTTTTTCGACACCCCTTTAACTTCCACAACATTCCAAATCACTCTATTACACTTCATTAAACCGATTCACAACACTCCCTCGCATGCTCACAAATCATTTTGGTAAGAATTTCACCCCTTTTGCCTTAAATTTTCATGTTTTATATGTGGGGTAGTTAAGAATATCATGTTGGGGGTGGGGGTTTGTGAAACTCATGTTCTTCATGTGCAGTTGATTTTAGGGTTTGTTTTTAACATTTTTTACTTGATGAAATTGGAATCCTAGAAGGTGTTTTTGGGTTTAATTGCTTTTAAGTGGAGAAAGGAGTAGAAGAAGAGAGTGAAAATGAAAAAGACAAAAAATTAAAATTGAGTGGCACCATGAACATACCTGATCTTGCTTGTGGACTTTAAAAAGTCTCAAACTTTGTATGATTCTTGGTCGATTTTTCTTGACTTTTGGTTGAATTTGTGGTCTCATGATCGAGAGAGAGTGTGAAAATATTGAGAAGTTGAAAAGACCACATAGGAGTCTGTTTGGGGGGTGTTAGGAATGTGAGATTTGAAAATATGCCTTGGAATTTGTGCTCTGTGCAAAAAATTGGCCAAGGAATTGGTGTGACATCAATAAGGCACCACACCGCAACATTAAGTGCGGAATTCTTCCGACGGACCCAAAAAAAACTGCAAAGCCGCCAGGTGAAGCAGTGAACTTAGAAATCTTGCGATGGAGGCGTGCCTCTCGCACTCTGAAGGGCGACCCGCCGCTCTGACACAACACTCGTCTAGTGGGTCGCCAAAGAAAAAAATCATCACAAGGAGATATGCGGAATGGGATCGGCGGACTCCTAATTTCAGTTGCGGGGTCACCGATGTAGGCAGTAAGTTCGAAAATCCTGCGGCATCTCTTAACTGCCCGCACTTTATTTGGCGAGTCGCAGATGCTTTTCAGCACTTCTTGCAGCGAGCCACCGATGCCTGCTTGTGGGTCGCACTCATTTCTGTGTTCTGCCACCTGCCCGTAATTTGAAAAGTTGTTTGATTCCAATGTTTTGTTCCATCCTCTTCCATAGCTTTCATATGCAATAGTTTCGTGTAGTATTAGAGTAGTTAGGAGTAAGATAGTGTATGAATTAAGTACTCGTAGTGTTTTTGAGGCTGATTTTGTCCAGGTAGAAAAATGGCTCACCAAGCACCATACAAGCAAGCAAGAGTGGACATTCCACCACCACACAGTTCCTCAGAGAATGACCTTTCTATCAATGACCTGTCTGATGATGAACCATGTGAAGCAACTTTCAGTACAAATAAAGAGCATAAAGTGCTCATCTGTAAGAGAAGGGTAGTACTTGACAGAGTTGGGGGGAGCTTAATATAGCATTTTACAAAGCTTTCCGTGAAACAGGCTGGAGTAACATTTTCACAAGAAGACTGGGAGTAGCAGTGGTAGAGTTAGTTTTGGAATTCTACATTGCACTAAGTGAGCAACAAGAACCAGAATGTGTGATTGAGGTCAGGGGCATAACAGTAGAAGTGTCAGCAAGGGCATTGAACCAACACCTCCAAATTCCACACTTTATTCCTGAGGAATTCATAGCCAAGCTGGAAATGAGAGAGAAATTGCAAAGAAGGTGGTTGAATCCCATTATTGGGAAAGAGAGAAGGCCAACATGGAGTAGAATTGGTGCAACAATCACAACCCAAGATCTTAACTTCGAAGCTAAGGGTTGGAATGCCATTGTGAGCTCAAGAATCTCACCAACAAGAGGGGGAAACATAGTTACCCTCCAAAGAGCAATTATCATTGGCTGCATAATGAGTGGAATACAAATTAATTTGGGTTCTGAAATGGTGGAAGCAATGTTCTATGCTGCAAAAGCTAGTGATGGATATTTTCCATTTTCCGATACCCTAACAAATTTCCTAATGAGGCAACAACTCCACTTGAAAGGACAAGGCTCCACCACCATCTTCACGATCATTTTTAGAGAGCACTCTTATCCCTTCCTGTTTAATTTTTGTTCTATATTTAGTTGCTTCAGGACATAGCAACTTTTCATGTTGGGGGTGGAGTTATTATTTTTGTGATGTCCTAAACTATCTTTATGTTTTGTTTATGTTTATGTTTATATTATCATGGATGTTTATGTTTAACTTAGGATGTGTTTTGTGATGTATATAATCATGCGATAGATGTTGTTTATATTCCTGTATTATGTTATGTTTTTAAATTTTTAGTGTAGTTGTTGTTAATACCATAAAAAAACAAAAAACTGTCAAAAATCCCAAAAAGAAAAATGCTCAAAAGGTACTCCCGTGAACTACGCTTGGGATGTTGCCTTCTTTCCTCTGATTCGCACTTGTTGCGATACGTAGGCAACCCGTGTGAAGCTCATTTTCACTTGGGCCCGAAAACAACCACCCATTATAAATACCATTTGTGTAAATAGTTCTAACTTAGTAAATAACCTTCTTGGTTTTCTTTGACTCGGGTCTTTTCTCAAGAATTCAATTCTTTTGAACCGGGCACTTTTTAGGACTCTAATTACAAAGGTGCCATCCCTGTTTTGTGACTTGTTTGGTACCAACACATTAGGAGCTCACATGAGAAAGTTAGTGGACCGTTTGTCGAGAGTTACACCTACAACCTTTAGGTTCTTTTGATGACTCTATGCATATGTAGTATAAGCTAAATCCTCACTCTAAAGTTTTTTAAAGTTGATTTTCTTGTCTCTTGTCCCGTATGCTAGTGAGGTGAGTTCTTACTCAAAAGCTTGTTAATTGCATATGCATACTAGAACTTGGCTTGTGTGTCCTTGAAAATGAATGAATTGTCAATTTAGTGGTTGAATATGATAATAGGCATTTTTTTAACCCGTTTGAGCCTTTCAGACCACCAAATGAAATTAATCCTCCGTTAGCCAACTCTGAGCCTTAATATCCTTTCTTTTTGATAGCCATGTAATTAGCCCGAGCCAATTCTAAGTGCTTAAAAGAACTAACCCTTCTCTTGACCCTACCTCCTTGAGGCATTGAAAAATGTGTAGCACTTTGGGGAAGGGAAACAAAGAAATGAAAGCTATGTGGCTCTTAGAAAAGGAAGATGAATGTATAAAGAAAAGTTGAAAAGTTGCAGAAGATGAAAGAAGAAAATCAAGAAAAGCACAAAAATAGCAAAAGAAAATCAAAAAGAAAAAAAAATATAGAAAGAGAAGCAAGCGAAAGAATAAGACCCACAAAAGCAAAGATCAAGAATGAAAATGGGAATAAGAGCTAAAATGTGAAAAGAAAGCTCAAAGTGAAAAGTTTGCAAAGATGATGTAGTGCCCAAGGAGGGAGTTTAGTCACTTTTTATCCAAATTATACCCTACCTTTATCCAAAATCATATATTACTACCTTAGAAGCCTTATTTGATTCTCCACTGATTGACATGAAAGTAAATGACAAGTGACACTAAGGCCAAGCCTATAACATTGTATGTGCTTAACTTGCATTCAATTTTTTAGAGTGAGAGTTGAATTTTGAGGGTCCCTTTGTTTGCATTATATTGAGAGATAGGGACCCATTCTTTGTGGTGAGAGCATTAAGAGACTTGAGAGTTGAAAGTGCAACTCAGAGTACCTTGGGTGAGTTGAGAGAGTAATTGTGTTACACATGCTTTAGTTACCACTTGAAGCTCTAGTTGATGTAGTTGTAACTTTGGTGCTTGTGGATAGATTGATTGGATTCTCATGTGTGAAACTAAATATTGGTACCAACCAAAGTCATGGACATCTCTTTATCCCATTCCCTTGTTGAACTCATTCCTTATGCTAAGAAAATAAAGCATGAGTTAGCTCATAATGTTGCTTGAGGGCAAGCAAAAGCTTAAGTTTGGGGGAGTTGATACACTGGTATTTGTACTTAATTGCAACTCATTCTGACTAGCTTTTAGCTTTTTGCGATATTATTTGAATGAATCTTATGTTATTCCTCATGTTTCAGGTTATTACAAGAATTGAATACAAAGATGAAGGAACAAGTACAAAAAAAGCAAATTCAAGTGCGCTTCGGCTACAAAAATGGAGAACATGGAGTAAGGCAACAAAGGAAGTGGCACGCCGCCGGAGAAATCATCTACGGCTCGCCAGATAAGTTGCGGAACATACTCTGCAGCCCTGCAGGATGAGCTGCGCTCCGCCAGTGCTCACAGAAAGATCTTGAAATCTACAGAGCTTGAAGGATAGTCGCAGCTGGAATGGTAGCCCGCCTAACCTGCTCCGCAACATGATAGAAAAGCTTAGCAAAATATGCAAGTGGCGAGCCTGCAGCCAAAGAGGCGACCCGCCAAATGAAATGCAGAATTACGTAAAACAAGGCGAAAATGGCAGTTTTGTAATTACTAGTATAATATTTAAACCCATGCCTATAAATAGAACCTAAAACCTCCAAGAGAGAAGACCCTTTTTCAGCTTAGAATATTATCTCTCACTTTTTGAATACTCTTGGAGGACAAATAGGGTTTATATCTTGAATCTTTGTAATAATTACTTTCTCTAATCTAATATCTTACATGATTCTTGCCATTTCATCTTATTATATGTGTGTGTTAGACCCTAGTATGAGTAGCTAAACTCATACTAGGGATTTATTCATGAAAACTTGATAATCTTAACTTAAATTTTGTACCTAATCTCATGAAATCATTGGGTTAATTAAAATCTAGCTCTCCTTCGTATTTTATAAACTAGGGTTTAAGGCACGACCGTACTTGAACCTATTGTACTTGAACCTAACCTCACCCGAGAGGGGTTAAAGGCGTAGGCTAATGGAGACTAGCGAGGATTTGGGTCATATTGGTTGCGACCTACCCCATCTAAACAGGAAGACCTAAATAGGTCATCCCCACTCGAGTCTTTGAACTAGGGTTTCTAGCGCTTTATTATTGACCCGAGAGGGCTTGATGAAGTACAACCTCCCTATCCCGAGAGGGTCTCGAGGAATCCATAAGAGGTCCGACTATTGGTGTTACCCATGTGATTTGTGAGGTTAAGACAAATATTTAGCTAAGGGAATCTAGTTGAAGTGGATAAACCCCTAGCTCATTCTCATATTTTTACCCATCATCATTAATTAGCTTGTTTATGTTATTTGATAGTTGTAGTTGTAGTTAAAATCAATTTATCCTTGTTTCATTAGGAAATCATGAACATTTCTTAGAACCCGTTAGCATTCAACCTAAGACAATAGATTATCTTGCTAGCTCCCTGTGGAATTCGACCCTGACTCACAAGTTTGATACTATTATAGGAACAAGACTTAGAAAAAGAATCACATAGATACTAGTACCTCTAAGATGTACAAAAGAAATTACAGCTGACTACCCAACATACTAGGTTTAGGGCTATCCAGACTGGACAACTAAGAGTACAGAAAAAGACAAATACCTCCTGAAGGGAGCAAAATGCAAGTGAAATAGTAAACATAAAACTGGTGGCCATCCGGAATAAAAGCTGGCTCACCCTGGCAGCTGAAGTTGTCTTCGCTCCTTCACAACGTGGCGAACTCAATCCTGGAGCGAACCTGCCGAAATGAAGTAGATAGATAAATGCAAACAACAAACAAGAGTGAGTCAACAGGACTCAATAAGTGGGGAAGACTAGCCACCTCAAATAATAGGATAGCTAGCCAGGGAGAAAAGAAACAGATAAACAAAATTCCACTTATTTAAATTATGAAGAGGCAGAGCCAGATAATAACTAATAACACGTATGGAATCACAAACTCATTAACAACCAGGAACATAAGATAGCCAGAACATATAGGTATCCCAAACATATCAACAATCAGAAATACATCATGTTATATGTAGATATTGTTACAGCGTGCAACCCGATCCATATGTTTATAATGTTGCTGCATGCAACCCGATCCATATATTTATACCGTTGCGGAGTGCAACCCGATCCATATGTTTATAACGTTGTGGCGTGCAACGTGATCCATATGTTTATACCATTGCGGCGTGCAACCCGTTCCTTATATTTATATTATTGCGGCGTGTAACCTATAATACGAGCCAGAAATATATAGGCAAACTGAAATATGTCCACAATATGGTATACATACCGCATACACAAAACATTACACAATACACACACACTAGTCCGCATGCGGTGCAATGAAATGGGATAAATGTAGTATGATACAATGGGGTTACATGTGCCAAATGAATGGAGCGGAATCCTCCTGCTCCTAGGATGGAATCCTCCTACCCTTAATATGATGCAATGGAGCGGAATCTTCCTGCTCCTGGGGCGGAATCCTCCTACCCCTAAATATGATGCAATGGAGCGGAATCCTCCTGCTCCTAGGGCGGAATCCACCTACATTCAATATGATGCAATGGAGCGGAATCCTCATGCTCCTGGGGCGGAATCCTCCTGCTCCTGGGGCGGAATCCTCCTACCCCTAAATATGATGCAATGGAGCGGAATCCTCCTGCTCCTAGGGCGGAATCCTCCTACCCTCAATATGATGCAATGGAGCGGAATCCTCCTTCTCCTGAGGCGGAATCCTCCTACCCCTTAATATGTGCAATAGAGCGAAATCCTCCTGCTTCTAGGGCGGAATCCTCCTACCCTCAATACGATACAATGGAGCGGAATCCTCCTGCTCCTGGGGCGGAATCCTCCTACGTCTAAATAAGATGCAATGGAGCGAAATCCTCCTGCTCCTAGGGCGGAATCCTCCTACCCTCAATATGATGCAACGGAGCGGAATCCACCTGCTCCTGATATGAATGCAATATAATGCATATGAATGCAACATAATGCAAATGAATGCAATATGATGCAATAATAACCCATCATCATTACGGGACTTTCATCAACAGCCGGAAAGCATATGCCAACTCACAGCAAGAGTACAATGCTCAGATCCTCAATGCAATACCAACAACAGGACATAACACATAATATACAATGTAAATCCAAAGCTAAGGCGTAATGCGTATACCTATCGGAGCTACACACGTAAGGAACACGTGGTAGAATATCCACGAGGACAAGGGCCTCCAAAGAAATTGATATAAACACTTACCTTATTTCAACTTGCTACTCAACAGGCGCTTTATCTTTTGGATTCACTACCAAACGATCCTGCTTATTCAATAATAAAAAAAATGTATAAATATTAGGCTAAAGGCTTCATTCCTCACATCTTAGGGCAATCCGGTTAGGAACCTGATACCCTATTCGCATACGCAATACGCAGGCCAGGCCTATGTACAGGGTTTAAGGTCACATAACCAAACCCTAAATAATTTACATTTATATGTTGCGCATAACTCACTGAATACGAATTTATAATTAATTATATTATCGGGGTCCAATTGCTCCTTTAGACTATCAGTTGAACTTATTAAAATGATGTCTAATATCCCAATTTTCACCATTAAAATATATTCAAAGACATGTAGTAAACTCAAATAATGCATTAAGATCATTACCTGAATGTTTCAGGGTAAAAATTCTATCTTTTTCTGGCTCTTTTCTCATTTTCTGGCATTTTTTCCTTCTCCGTGTTCTCCTTCTTTTTCTGTTATTTTGTTCCTGTTTCGTTCTCATGTTTCTGTTCTCGTTTATCTTGTTATATACTTGGGAATGCCACCGCCTAACTCTTTTTATATTTTGCCTTTTTCTTTTCTCTTTTCTTTTATAATTTCTTTTCTTTTCATGACGAAAATTAAAACGGTACCCTACGATATTCGAAATAATTCTAAATTTTGCATACAAGTTATACAAAATATATGTAACATACTCGCTAAGGCAGATCTCAAATCGGAATCTCGAAACTCTTTATGCAAATTAAATGGAGAAAGGTCAAATTATTTAACTTTCGGCATTTTAGCGGAAACTAGCCGAACAACCTCGAAATTCACTTTCGAAAAATCAAAAAAGTCACAAATAATCATAAGAACCTAACGGTGCTTTTGGATTTTGAATCAGAGCTCATTCGCCAAAATCGAGCTCGAAAATCTCTTTTTAATATTTATCGACAATAAAAACTGAAACCTTCTTCCGATGCCTACCAAACAAGATCTGATTTAGCTCAAATGTTACAGATAAGTCCCAATGGACCTTACTAATATTTTAAAATTATTGGAATGCAAATCGGAGTCCTATCTCCCGAAACGACTGACCGAGGTCATTTCATTCTCCTCCACTTAGACTCTCGTTCGTCCTCGAACGAGCCTAAGTCTAAAGCAAGATTCACGCAGATAACAAGAGAACTTGCACAACCTTCATAAACTACGCCACAGACATTATCTCATGATTACCGAATCAGAATTATAACACGCACACCGAACTCTTGGAAATAAATATATCTGGATAATATCATAACACCATTGCCCAGCTTATTCTAACTAAGCTGATCCTTCCTCGATCCTGAGAGGAGAAATCTAGATTCTTGAAACAAAGTACACGGAACTGTGGATGTATTAACATGATTCCGTCCGCCAAAATAATGAATCACCTCATTTATATACTTTTTGATATAGAACAAGTCGATGAAACTAATAACTAGCTTACACTTCAGCAACGCCTTAGAGATTTAATATTAGCATTCTGTATTGGAGGAAGATCCTCCACTTAGAGCATAAGCTCATACAGCTAATTTGAATAGGAATAATCATCCTCGTATAAACTGCTGGATTAAGGAAGGCTTAGCTAAATAGAGAACGCGGCTCAGACCTGAGCTACCAAATTACTCTCTCGAGTTGCCAAACAGCTACAACTCTCGAGTTCACAACTCCATACATTTTATATAAGCACCACCGCCTGATGGATCAAATCAGAGGTCAAATGATGCCTCTCATTACCCTTAGTAGCCTTGAAAAACAACAATATGCTTACCCGGCTACCTTTACACGCACTTTGGCTTAACATAGGGAACATGAAAAGAGGCTACTGACCGTCTAAGCTCACTAGTGTCGGACAAAAAAGAGATGGCAATGGACTGAGGATAGAAATAATAAGAGCTTCATGAAGCTCATCTTCTTATTGCTTGGTTACCACAGCTAGACTACTTCCAAGTCAGGCTAGCCAAAAAATCGCAATTGAAGAAATAGACATTAAATAAGCTTTATGGAATGACATCTATGCCAATTTAACCTCCCAATAAGAAGAAACTCTGATAATTTACCAAAAAACTCTTTTATAACCCAGATAAGCTCATGGGATAACATGACTGTACTAGCGTCTTGAACAAAAGGAAGACACATAAATTGCATATTACTTACTTATCACTTTGCACCGGAAGAAACGATAACACTTTCTGATAGTGACGAATTAGGATCCCATTATCCTACCAACATTGAATTCCGACGAGAGAGGTAAACTGACTTGACATAATAACAGAATGTGACACAATAAGATGCCATGCAGAAAATACCGCCACTCACTCCCAATCTCTCACATTTAAACCTAGTAAGTCTCACAATTTCCAGAAATAAATCATACTTGAAGTTCACCCCTCTATCGCAACCGATTCTTAATAGAAACAACATCAAAAGAAACCATGGAAACATGATAGGACACCCCATCTCCAGATCGACCGGAAGAATCAAATCTTACTCACATTTAATGAAAGAAGAAATACATGGGTATACTACAACGGATACCTCAGCATCCTGCCGGACTGGCAATTCATAGAACTGCCTCTGCAGCTGAGCTGAGCCACTACCCTGATAATAACCTTCTGAAGAACCACTGCCACCACACTCTCGACCTCTACTAGATGGTGGCATTTCTCTAGCTGATTGAGATCTAAATAAAATTCCTGCGGCTGTGCAGGTGCCAGATGACGAGAGAAAGGACGACTGCCTACTTTATGGAGTAATGAAAAACTCCTCAAAAGATAACCAGACTCACGACAATGATAACACATTTTCGCTGAAAATGGAAACTAGACAGATTATTGATAGCTACAAAGAAAAAACTGAGTCTATCTTGATGAACTATTAGCGCACTTTGAGAATTACGCTCTATAAGCTGAGAGAACCTGGCATGTGACCTCCCAAAATAATCAGAACTCTTACCTCAAAGGGGGTTATGGTGCCCACCAGGGCCGTGGGATCTCTCGCTCTCCCACTCTAACTCTTCCCGCTTTAACTTATAGTACGCCTAATACCTCTGAGCAATATCAACAACGACATCAAATGATGTCCCAACCCCAATTTCTCGAGTCATCCAAAATCTCAAGGAAGGAGTCACCAATAAATCTTCGAACATTCTCGGAAGGTTCATGGACTAGTTCTAGTGCATATCAAGCCATCCTAAAGAATTCAATTTCATAGTTTGAAACTGACAAGCTTACCGACAGACTACCCTGTCTAATCCACTCAAACTGGCGACGCTTTTCATCTCGCTCACTGCAAGAAAGGAACTTTTCCATGAATCTAGAAAAAAAATCGAACCAAGATAGCTAATAAGAGAGCGGTCCACCAACTCAAGGCTGGACCCTTGAAACTGGAAAGCAGAATAATCAACACCATACCGCTCGATATAATCAAGAGCCTGAATAATACGCAGACATCATTTTATTTTATGAAAAAATTACACAGGATAACATCAAAAGGTTAATTTGGGTAAAATAATGCAGCCTTTTCAGACACTCGGACCGATCCATTACTCAGGTAAGCTAACCAGCCAGAATAACTAGAGGCACAACACATGCTGCCTCTGGAACATAATTTACTACGGCAATATTAGGAACTGGAATAGGAGCTCTCGAAGTCTGAACATCTGCATATGCGGCGACCTGATAAGCTGCCTAGCGAATAATAGGTTCTTGCGGTATCTGCGTCGCCAATATTCTCGTAAAAGCATCGTAGAGAGCCAAGGGAACCATAAGGCCTTGCTCCCTTGCCCATCGCGAGCTCGTATAGCTGGGACCTACGCAACTGGATCATCAGCACGATCCACAACTCTCGGGGCTTGAGTAGCTCTAGCCCCAGGCTAGACTGCTTCGTCATGAACTCATACCGTCTACTGATTTGTCGCACAAGGGTTCACAATTACCATGAAGAATTAACAAAAATACTTTTGCATCCTAGAGCGACGCGCGATCAGAAAAGAAGGAAGTGAAACTTCCTAAATGCCATCATAGCCCCTCGTAGATAAGTACGGACGTCTACGTACCCATCAGCGAGACTCTACTAGACACTGTCTTAGTCTGGATAGACTCTAAATCGGGATCTGATACCAACTGACACGATCCAGAATCTGGCTGGGCCGTGCGGGCACCCGACATCCTCCCCTAGACCCGTCGGGAAAACCCTTACCAATTAAATTAGGAAAATAAATATAATTCAAATCAGAAATAGGAACAAGACTTTAAAAAAAAGCACAGACATACTGATATCTCTAAGCTATACAAAAGAAATTATAGATGACTACCCAACATACTAGGTTCAGGGCTATCCAGACTAGACATCTAAGAGTACATAAAAAGACAAATACCTCCTGAAGGGAGCAAAATGCAACTGAAATGGTAAACATAAAACTGGTGGCCATCCGGAATAAAAGCTGGCTCACCCTGATAGCTGAAGTCATCTTCGCTCATTCACAATGTGGCGAACTCAATCCTGGAGCGAACCTGCCGAAACGAAGTAGATAAACAAAAACAAACAACAAACAAGGGTGAGTCAAAAGGACTCACTAAGTGGGCACCTCAAAGAATAGGATAGCTAGCCAGGGAGAAAAGAAACAGATAAACCAAATTCCTCTTATTTAAATTACGAAAAGGCAGGGCTAGATAATAACTAGAAACACGTATGGAATCACAAACTCATTAACAACCAGGAACGTAAGATAGCCAGAACATATAGGTATCCCAAACATATCAACAATCAGAAATACATCATGATATATGTAGATATTTTTACGGCGTGCAACCCGATCCATATGTTTATACTGTTGCGACGTGCACCCCGATCCATATGTTTATACCGTTGTGGCGTGCAACCCGATCCATATGTTTATACTGTTGCGGCGTTCAACCCGATCCATATATTTATACTGTTACGGCGTGCAACCCGATCCATATGTTCATACCGTTTCAGGGTGCAACCTGATCCATATATTTATTTTATTGCGGCGTGCAACCCATAATACGAGCCAGAAATACATAGGAAAACTGAAATATGACCACAATATGGTATACATACCGCATACACAAAACATTACAAAATACACACACTAGTCCGCATGCGGTGCAATGAAATGGGATGAATGCAGTATGATGCAATGGGGTCACATGTGCCAAATGAATGGAGCGGAATCCTCCTGTTCCTAGGGCGGAATCCTCCTACCCTCAATATGATGCAATGGAGCGGAATCCTCCTGCTCCTGGGGCGGAATCCTCCTACCCCTAAATATGATGCAATGGAGCGGAATCCTCCTGCTCCTAGGGCAGAATCCTCCCACCCTTAATATGATGCAATGGAGCAGAATCCTCCTGCTCCTGGGGCGGAATCCTCCTACCCCTCAATATGTGCAATAGAGCAGAATCCTCTTGCTCCTAGGGCGGAATCCTCCTACCCTCAATATGATAGAATGGAGCGGAATCCTCCTGCTCCTGGGGCGGAATCCTCCTACCCCTAAATATGATGCAATGGAGCGGAATCCTCCTACCCTCAATATGATGCAATGGAGCGGAATCCCCCTGCTCCTGATATGAATGCAATATAATCAATATGAATGCAAAATAATGCAAATGAATGCAACATGATGCAATAATAACCCTTCACCAGCACGGGACTCTCATCGACAGTCGGAAAGTATATGCTAACTCACAGCCAGAGTATAATGCTCATATCCTCAATGCAATACCAACAACAGAACATAATAACATAATATACAATGTAAATACAAAGTTAAGGCGTAATGCATACGCCTATCGACAGCTACATACGTAAGGAACACGTGGTAGATTATCAACGAGGCCAAGGGCCTCCAAAGAAATGGATACAAACACTTACCTTATTTTAATTTGCTACTCAACAGCTGCTTTATCCTTTGGATTCACTGCCAAACGACCCCGTTTATTCAATAAGCAGAAAATATTTCAATTTAGGCTAAAGGCTTCATTCCTCACATCTTAGGGCAATCCGGTTAGGAACCTGATACCCTATTCGCATACGCAATACGCAGGCTAGGCCTATGTACAAGGTTTAAGGTTACATAACCAAACCCTAAATAATTTTTATTTATATGTTGCGCATAACTCACTGAGTACGAATATATAATTAATTCGATTATCGGGGTCTAATTGACCCTTTAAACTATCAGTTGAACTTATTAAAACAATGTCTAATATTCTAATTTTTATTGTCAAAATTTATTCAAACACACATAATAAACTCAAATAATACATTAAGATCATTACCTGAATGTTTCAGGGTAAAAATTCTATCTTTTTCCGGCTCTTTTCTCATTTTTTGGCATTTTTTCCTTCTATGTGTTCTCTTTCGTTTTCTGTTTTTTTGTTCTTATTTCGTTCTCATGTTTCTGATCTCATATATCTTGTTATATACTTGGGAATGCCACCACCTAACTCTTTTAGTTTTTTTCCTTTCTCTTTTCTCTTTTCTTTTATAATTTCTTTTCTTTTCGTGACGAAAATTAAAACGGTACCCTACGATATTCAAAATAATCCCAACTTTCACATACAAGTTATACAAAATATATGTAACATACTCGCTAAGGGATCTCAAATCGGACTCCCGAAACTCGATATGTAAATTAAATGAAAAAAAGTCAAATTATTTAACTTTCGGTATTTTAGCGGAAACTAGCGGAACAACCTCAAAATTCACATTCGAAAAATCACAAAAGTCACAAATAATCATATGAACCTAATGGCACTTTCGGATTTTGAATCGGAGCTCATTCGCAAAACCGAGCTCGAAAATCTCTTTTTAATATTTACCGACAATAAAAATTGAAACCTTCTTCTGATGCTTACCAAACAAGATCTGATTTTGCTCAAATTTTACAGACAAGTCCCAATGGACCTTACGAAGATTTTAAAATTATTGACACGCAAATCGGAGTCCTATCTCTCGAAACGACTGACCAAGGTCGTTTCAGTATGCATTTTGTATGTACTCCATTAGTGTTCCTATCAAGATTTAACATTAGTAGAAAAAAAAGTAGGCTTAAATAAGGGAAAGGATATACGTTTCTTGCCTTCAAATCCTATATTAAGCAAAGATGGTGGGTAGTTGTTAGGATGTGCTTACCTATTTTAAAATCCTATATTTAGGTGACAAACTCTTATCTTCATCTCTTTGTGTTTTACCTTAGGTAAAAAAAAAAGTTGGCTAGAATTTGATATGTCTAACAAGATGGAAAGTACAATTTTAACCTAGCTACTTATGTATTTATCAAAGAGACTACATGGTGTGGGGAATGTCTAGATGTAAATCTCTAACCAAAAGATGATAGATTTTTTATATTTATATCACATATTATAAATGTAATAATACTTCAAAATAGGGAAGAAAAGGGTAAAAGTACATGGTGAAAGAGAAGTCAAAAGCAATCGGAACAGTACCATTGAAAATTGAAAAATATAGAGTATATACTGCTTGGAGCATGAATCAAACACCTGAGCTATGGCTTAATTTGAGCCCCCTTGACCACTGCACCATTACTTCCTTAACTCAAAAGAGGGTTCAGGATAGTAGATAACCTAGTTTTAATGTCATGTTATAAAATCCTCACATATAAAATTGGTAAAATTTTTCAAGAAGGGAGTTCAATTGACACCTCTTTGCACCATGTAATTCCGCCCCGGCTGTAATTAATTTATTTCTTGACACTAACTAACAGCAGGACTAGTCAGTTTCTAACTAACTATTTTATTTATTTATCTATTTATAAAATCTGGTATATAACAAGTACCCCTTTAATTTTCAGATAATCGGTGCTCAAGGATCAAATTGTTGTTAGCTTCTGGACAGTTAAACCACTTTATCAGAACTTGAGCCACAAGCCTGTGATTCTTCTGTTATGTTTGTTCATTTGCTCCCTTATAGCTTCAAGTTCAACCAACAATTGACCAGTAGAAGATAGATATCTTCATTTTCTCCTTTATAGCTTCAAGTTCCACCAACAATTGACCAGTAGAGGATAGATATATAGGAAGATAGGGAAGCACTGGCTTGTCTCCAATTCTCTTTCTTCAGTTGAAAGACATGGAATGTATGATGAATTTTAGTATTGGAAGGCAACTCCAAATGATATGCAACTGTTCCTACCTTACCATATGAAAAGGGTCAAAGTAATTAGGATTGAGCTTAGAATAGTCATGACCTCTAAGTGAAGACTGTCTATAAGGTTGGAGTTTGATATAAACCCAATCATCCATTTTAAAGGACCTTTCGTACCTCTTCTTATTTGCCTGCACCTTCATTCTTTGTTGAGCTAATTAAGGTGATGTGATGCTTAAGCAAGTTAATGGCGACCTCCTTGCATGTAATTCCTGTCAAAAGCTTCAATCATAAAACTCCGAGGTAGATAAGGCAAGCGTAGTGGAGCACTTTGACCTTAAAAATACTTCTTAAGAAGTAGTTCTAGTGGAGCTATAGAAATTGATGTTACACCACTATTCAGTCAAAGGCAGCCATGTTACCAAATTTTAGGTCTGTTACCACAAATACACCTCAAGTACCTTTCGAGGCACTTATTGACAGCTTCAGTTTGACCATCACAATGTGGATGACATGTAAAACAGTGATGCAAAGCCAATACTTGCAAGTTGAAGAGTTCTTGCTAGAACTTAGGAATATAGTATCCCTGTTTGACACAATAGTTTATGAAAAACCATATAGCTTTTACACATTATCCAGGAAAACCTGAGCTACATGCTCAGCAGTGAATGGGTGTTTCAATGTCATGAAGTGAGCATATTTGCTCAACCAGATGACTACCACAAATACAATGTTTTTGCCCATAGAATGAAGATATTCTTCTATAAAATCCATGCTAATATCCTGCCAAACTCTCTCTGAAATAGGGAGTAATTGGAGGTGACCAGGTAGAGCTATATCTCCCTTTTATTTCTATGGCAAACTTCACAATTCGTAATATGTTTGTAGACATCACTCTTGATCCCTTTCTAGCAGTAGACTTGCTTCAGCCTATGCAACGGGGCAAGGATTCCAGCATGACCCCTCATGGCACTGTCGTGGTGCAACTAAAGCAGTTGCTACGGCAGGTTAGGAACTCTTCCAACCATCACCTTCACCATTCTGTAAAAGTAGTCCCTTTTCCTATAAAAACTCTGGTTTGGCATTAGGTCTTTCTTTTTGTGACTTTAAAATCTTATGATGTTGATAAGAGTCATTGATTTTCTGCAGCAATTGTCCAGTAACCACATACATAGGATATACTCAATGTAGCTTGGCTACATGGATATGTTACCAAGTTCTTTTTCCTTTCTTATACACAATAGTAAAGTCATAGCCCAATACTATTTCTACCCACTTCTGCTAGCTAGGTGTGGAAATCTTCTATTCCACCTAAGGGTGGGCAAAAAGACAAAAATACTGATTCTGTAAATAATCAAATTAGTTTGGTATTTTGGTATCGGTATTTCGGTTCTCTGGTACGGTATTCGATATGATAGTTTGAAAATTTTGGAATTCAGTTCGAAATATAATAAGAAAATCTCGTAAATTCGGGACCCCAAAAGTCTGAACTTTATTTGTGAATATATGTAAATATTTAAATTACATGTTTAGATTGGCGGTTCACTTATTAGTTTAGATCCAAATAACCTATCCTAATTAAGCTTATGTACCTAACTCATCCAACATTTCAACTTTAACCCAATTAAACATTAAGTTTTCAATTTTTCCATCAAATATTGTTGCATGTGTCTCTTCCTCTTCTAATCTCTCACTTACGTTCCTGCCATTTCTTCCATCAAAACCTGCAGGTGCCTTTTACTTAACCATATCTAAGAGGGAAATGGCAAGTAAGCATATGAAAACTCATGTGAATGTCAAAGAAGTTGAAAGGAAAAATCAAATAAAAAAGTAAAATACTTGTACCGAAGTACTTTGATATGGTATTTAGTATGCACTCCTTTCAAGCTGAGTACCAAAATACCTAAAAAACGTCCTGAAATACCAAAACCGCACCCCTAGGCCCATCTAATATTTCAATCTCTATGATCTGTCCTGAAAGTGAAGTGTTTCTCAATCTAATAGTGTCTGCAATTACTAAACTGTAGAAACCACTACTATCATCTCCTTTTCATAGACATATAATTTGAGATGTTGAGGGCCTAAAGCTTTGTTGAAGAACCCAAAGGGTATACACCTTGCATCAACACTACCCAAATCCCATCATCACATGTATCTGTCTCAACTATAAATTCTTTAAAATAATTAAGCAATGTTAGCACTGGGGTGAAGCCATGATGTTCTTGATCTTGTTGAAAGCCTTTTCAAATGCAGCAGACCACTTAAAAGTTCCATTCTTCAGCAACTTATTAAGAGGCCTAGCTAATAGACTATAGCCTTTTATAAACCTCTTATGGTATCAGTGAGCCCCAAGAATCCTCTTAACCCCTCAAAAATTTTGGAACATGCCACTTCACCATACTCTCACGACTCGCGTTTCTTAGGATCGATAGCTACTCCATTCTCCCTTATGATGTGTCCTAATTACTATACCTCTCCTTCCCCAAAAGAACACTTACTCTTCTTAACAAACAAGTTATGTTGCTGTAATATTTGGAAGATTATTTCTAAATAAAAAAAGTAATTAGACTAGAAAGTGCTATATAGGAGGATGTCTTCAAAAAAGACTAAACTGAACTTCCTAAGATGAGGTTGGAAAATGTGATTCATTAGATTTTGAAAGATGGAAGGAGCATTAATGAGCCCGAAGAGCATTACAACAAATTCATGATGACCTTGATGAGACCTAAATGCTGTCTTTTCAATGTCATTAGGGCACATCCTTGTTCGATGGTAACCAAGACCTGAGATCCATAATAAAAAAAAGTAACAAGCACCCTTATAGCTCATCTAGTAACTATCACATGGATGTGAAATTTATCTTTCACTGTAGCTTTATTCATTTCTCAGTAAGCTATACACACTGTCCAGGATTCATCTTTCTTTTAACCACAAGTATAGGTGAAAAGTAAGGACTTGTACTAGGTCTGATCACTCAAGTTTGTAATAGTTCATGTATCATTTTCTCAATCTTATTATTTTGGCTTAATACATATTTTACCCATCGAACTTGTCCCAAAATACCCTCGACACACCACTACTACACGGGCGTTTTTTGACACACAAACCTTTCACGAAGTGTAACTATTACACACCTCATTTGATGAGTTGGTATTAAAGAGTATAACATCCCAACACGCGCTGGCCATGTGGATGACAAGTCAGCAACACAGTCAGCTACACCAAATAAAATGTGGCCCCTTTTAATTTCACCCTACCCATTTTATTTTAACCCGAACCCATGTAAAAACCCGAACCAACTACTAGCCTATATATTGTTTTAACCCTAAATTGGTCCCACCATATTCCCAAATTTACCGCGGCTAAGACGAAAAGGAACAATTCTTAAAAGTTTGGCCTGATAACAACAAGACGAAGGAATCTTTGCATGGTGCAACGAGTGTAGGTAAGTTATTCCTTATTCGTTCAATTTTCTTTAACTTTTCTAGAGCTAAACATGTGGTCCAGTTATTGTAGTTATATTTTAGGGTTTTTATTTTCCTTGTTCAAATGTATAATGCACATGTTTATCTAAGTCTTTGTGTGTTTAGTGTAAAGAACTGAACTTGTTAACAACTTTCTAGGGTTTTGCTGTCTTTTATTTTCCTTGTTCAAATGTATAATGCACATGTTTATCTAAGTCTTTGTCGTGTTTAGTGTAAAGAACTGAACTTGTTAACAACTTTCTAGGGTTTTGTTGTCTTTTATGTAAAAGGGAGTAAATTTAGGGTTATTGTTTATTGTTTGCCTCTCTTTGTGTGTAAAAATAGGGTTATTTTATTGAATCTGAATATTTTTTTATTTATTTTTCAGTGTGAACATGTCATTTAAAATTATTTCTTTGAGGTTTCATCATGGGAGTGAGTTAATTAAAGGAAATTTTCCTACTTACCTTGGGGGTGGTCATTCTTTGATCCTTGACGTGGATGTAGACATGCTCTCTTTAATTGACCTGATGGCCTATACTAAGGAGTTGGGGCTCACTGATGTTGCTGAGTTGTATATATGTCCACAAGATAGAACTGATCTATTGGTAAATGTTGTGACTGATAGGGACATTTTAGGCATTTCCAACTCACTAGAAAATGGTGATACCCTAGAAATTTATGTCACACATGCTGCCCCTTTAGCAGTTATTTATGAGAGTGATACTGGTGTAGTTGGTGATAACAATAGTACTAGGGGCAGAAGGCTAGTAAATGCAAGAGATGTAGCAGTTGATGAATCAGACTCTGATGGGCTTCATACTAGTGAGGATGAACATGTTGATGCACTTGATACTAGTTCTAGTTCTGAGAGTGAGAGGGTAGATGTAGATGTCCCTGATGATGAATACTATGGCTCTGATGTACACCCTGAGTTTGCTGAGGTTAGGGAAGAACTGAGGAAGTATAAGAGGAGAAAGGGGAGTGAGAGGCCTAAGGATAGAGGTGATATAAACTTGGGGGAAGCTGGTTGTGATCCTGGATTTGATGAGCTAAGGACAGGGAGCAAGAGAAATAGGTTTGAGGACTTAATGGGAAGTGATGAACCATACTATGGCTCATATGATGCTGATAGCTATGATTAAGATGTTGAAGATGAAAATACAGAACAACTTAAGAAAAAAATGACTTGGAAAAAGAACAAAAGGAATCTGAAATTTGATCCAACTTGTGAGAAAATTTGTTGGGAGCTGGGATTGACATTTGAGAGTGTGCAGCAGTTTAGGGAGGCTGTTACCAAATATGCTATTCAAAGGGGGATTCAGATAGATAAGTGGATTAATGAACCAAAGAGGGTGAGTGTCAGGTGTAAAGAAGGGTGTCCATGGAAGTTATATGCTAGTGTTGAAGGCAAAAAGCAACACCTTTGTGGTGAAGAGTTACCACCCTTTTCACAAGTGTTACAAGACAAACAAAAACAAGTTGTGCAATTCCAGATTTCTTGCTAAGTTTCTTAGGAAGAGAATTGTGTCACAACCTGGTGTTAGAGTGTGAGTTGAGGAACTATATTAAGGATGAACTGGACATGTATGTGGGCAGAACTACTGTCCATAGAGCTAGGGCAAAGGTTTTGAAAGAGATCATAGGAGATGTGAAGGAGGAGTTTAAGAGATTGCTTGACTATAGGGACACCATTCTAGAGTATAACCTTGGGAGTACTTGCATAGTAAAATCAGTGGATCATGGTGATGGCAAGAAAGTCTTCCAGAGTTTTTATGTCTGTTTTCATGCCATGAAAAAAGGGTGGATGGAAGGGTGCAGAAGGGTAATTGGTGTGGATGGGTGCTTCCTTAAAGGGATGACAAATCTAGCAGCAGTTTCCAAGGATGGGAACAATCAGATGTTCCCAATTGCATGGGCCATTGTTGAAGTTGAAAACACTTACACTTGGAGCTGGTTTCTGAAAGTGCTGAGTGAAGATTTACATCTGCAAGATGGAACAGACTTGGTGATTATGTCTGATATGCAGAAGGTACTCTTCTTTATGTAGTTATTTAATTTAATTCTTTTTTAAGTTTGCTAACTGTTATTATCTTTATTTGACAGGGTGTAAAAAATGTTGTAAGGGATGTTCTTCTGAAAGTGAGCACAGAATGTGTGCAAGACATGTGTTGGCCAACTGGTCAAAAAACTGGAGAGGATTGGAAAGGAGGAACACTTTCTAGAGGTGTGCAAGATTATCTTATGTTGCTGAACTTAATAAGAACATGGAGGAGCTGGAGCAGTTAGGAAATGGTATTTGTGAAGACTTGTTGGAGTATAGGAAAGAGGGATGGTGTAGGGCTTATTTCACAGATTTGTCAAGTGTGACATAATTGACAACAACATGTGTGAAACCTTCAATGCTTGGATACTTGAAGAGAGGCACAAGACCATTATAACTATGCTTGAGGACATTAGAGTGAAGATGATGCAAAGGGTTTGGAAGTTAAGAGACTTTGCTAATGGCTGGTGGTGTGACATCTCCCCAATTGCAATGAAGGTCTTTGGTGATAACCAGGAGAGGGCAATGAAGTGTTCTCTCACATGGAATGGTGATGATGGCTATGAAGTGTTGGAGGAGAAGTTTAAGCACAAGGTTAATATGACTACAAATCATTGTAGTTGCAGATCATGGAGCTTAAAGGGTATTCCTTCTGCCCATGCCATTGCTGCATTCCACCATATGAATATTGACCCCACCACTTATATTTCTCATTGGTATCACAAGGAAACCTATAATAAAGCCTATTCCACATACCTGCAGCCTATGCCAAATATGCCTATGTGGCCAGCTACAACCAATCCTCCTATTGAACCACCACCTTTTAGAAAGATGCCTGGTAGGCCAAAAAAGAGTAGAAAAAGAGAGGATACAGAGGCCTCAAAGTCTGGAAAACTGTCAAGGAAGGGGTTGGATATGAAATGTTCTAACTGTGGTGTGTATGGACACAACAAGAGAGGCTGTCCAAAAAGGCCAAGAGCTGCTGGTCCATCTACTGTAAGCCTTCTAACCTTTCTTACACCATGTGTTTCCAACTTTCAGTTTTTATGTGTTCTAATTCTTCTTTTTCATTTGAAGATGCCTGGTGCAACTGCTGCTGCTAGGGGAAGAGGTTCAAACACCACTGGCAGAGGTAGAGGAGCTGGTAATGTTGGAGAAGGTGCAGCACCACCTAATGTGGGAAGAGGTGGTGGCAATGTGGGCAGAGGTAGAGGAACTGGTAATGTTGGAGAAGGTGCAGCAACACCTAATGTGGGAAGAGGCGGTGGCAATGTGGGCAGAGGTGGTAGAGGCAGAGGAAGAACAAGAGGATATGGTCTTTTCCATGCTAGCAGTGGATTCAGTTCATTCACATTAAGAATTCACTAATGTTCTTATCAATTTATGCTTAGGAATTCAAATTCACTTATGGGAATTAAAGTACTTATTTTTTCATTTATGCAGATGGGTGGTGGCAATCCAAGAGTGATTAATACTGGGCCTGTAAGATCATTAGCTGACATCCAGGAGTGTGCATTCAAGCCAAGGCAATGACTAAGGTGGAATGGGAGAAGAGCTCTAAGTCAACAAGACCAGCAGAGACAAAGGAACAGAGCTGCTGCAGCTCCAAGTCAAGCAAGTTCATCATCTCAGCCAAACAGGAGTGTTGGTTAATGTGCAGAGCACTTTTAGGATATCTTTTGAGTATTAAGCCTATGTTTAAGACAATATTTGATGCATTAAGTCTATGGATTTGTGTTAATGTTTTCTGCACTTGATACTGGTTTAATGTTTGTTGATGATGTAAAATCTACCAGAACAGTTGTGCTGCAGATTAGTTGTTCTGGATTGTAAGGATTTGCCTTCCTTTTGTGGTGCTTTAATGAAAAATTCAGAAGGCATTTTTTTGTGGTAAATTTGTGCAGTTCTAGTATTTGCTCACAGGTTGTTCTTTATTTTCACTTATGCTACTGTGTATGAGTACCCAGAATTTGTGCTCTTTAAGTGAGTTATTTCTGCCGTAGATTGGCACAATTGCAGACCACTTTATAGATAAGTAAAGGCGTAATACCAATCAACAACTAAACTAACCAACATATTAAGCCAATCAACAACTAAACTAACCAACATATTAAGCCGAACTCATGGAACATTGAACTTAACCATGCCAATCAACAATAGGAACATAGTACTCAACCATTACAACTCTTGGTTTACATTGCCAACAAATACACCCTTTACACTAACCAACACAATCCTATCCAAAGCAACTATTATAACCCTTCAACAACCCCAACAAAATCTATAAATACCACCCCAAAACAATCCCACAACTAAAATCAAATCTATCTAAATACATCAACAAAATATCGCACGCATACCACTTTACAAGCTTGACAGTAGGGGTGGCCAGCGGTCCGGTCCGGTCCGGAACCGGGCCAAAAAAATTTCAAAACCGGCTGGGTCCGGTCTACAGGTCCGGTCCGTGTCCGGTTTCAACCATTGGTGCCGGATCGGAACCGGTTCCGGCGACCGTTAGGCTGGTCGGTACCGGTCCGGTCCGGCCGGTTAACGGTTTTTTTTAATTTTTTTTTTTGTTTTTTTTAGGCAAATAAAATTAAAATTTGAAAAACTTAACAATTTATTTAAACATCATTTGTGATAATTATGTAAATTATATTTTTTAATGAAACAAAATAATTATGTAAATTATATTTTAAAATTTATTAATGTAAAGTTTATTGAATGAGAAATAAATAATTGAACGACGTCTTCTAGTTTGTTACTTTATTAATGTAAAGTTTATGAAACAAAACAAACGTTTATTGAATGAGAAATAAATAATTGAAATGACAAAACAAACTAGAAATCGAAAAATTACAAAGATACTAAATAAACTAGAAATTCGAAAATACATAATTGAAATATCAAATTTTCAATCACGCGGAATAAATTCATTTATTCTATCCCATTCTGTTCTGTGTTTTTTTTTTTAAGTGTTGGCTAAACTTTCCCGTCCCTCCATTGTTGGGGCCGGTGTAAATTTGCCACTCTTTGTTACAGAGGCTACATTTAGCTTTCTGAGTTTCAATATCTTTCATAATAAGTTCCCACACTATAGAACGACGTCTTCGTTCATTAGGATCGAGAGCAGCGGGAGCTTGATTTTCAGCCATTTTAATTGTTTGGATTTTGGAAGAAATTTAGAAAATAGCCTTTGAAAGTAATTTGAGAGATAAATTGATAGAAAGTGCTAAATTGTGTGATATAATGATGAAATATTATAGTATATATAGATAAAAATAGGTTGGGGGGGTATGGGGGGCATTTAGGGGAGGGGGGAGTGATAGGCAAATATAGCCATTTTTGGCCGTTAGCCAACGGCTATATTTGAAAGAGAGCCGTTGGCCCAATCTGCCGGTCCGGTCCGGCAGATTCGGCCCAAATAAGTTTTTTTTTTGTTTTTCCATTGAGTTTTATTTAAAGTAGTGGAAACTTTGAAAAATATTACAACAAAATATTATTTAGTTTTTACTTGTACATATTAAAGTTTAAACTTAGAATTAAAAAACTTGTAGTATTTTTTATAATTTGAACTTTGAAGTAATGAAATTTTTGAAGTGATGATTCAAATTTCAAACTTTTGAATTAATTTGTTAAGTTCAATATTCAAACTTTGAATTAATTTTAGTAAATTCAAATTTTGAATTAATTCTTTAAGTTCAAAATTCAATATTTGAACTAATTTACAAACTAGTAATTAATTGTAGTATTTTTTGCGCAAACTATAAATTAAAAATAAAAAGTATGAAGACAATAGTTGTGATTGAATTCCAAGACTTGGAGCAATTTTATTGAATTGTTTAAGATATAAGTAGTGCAAATTACATCTAAACTTCAAACTTGTAAATTCAAAATTCTTATTTAGAAAATTACATTCTTTTAAACATATAAGCTAGTTTCTTGAGGATAGTTGTAGGCTTTTCTTTTGGAACTGGCCGTTGTTGATCTTGTTCATCATCTCCTTCTGGTTCTTCGTCTTCTTCTTCTTTTTATTCATTGCCGGTTTGACTCCCTTCACTTGTTCCGTCGCTCAAAATTTGATCGATATATGCTCTGCCCCTTTCCTTAGTAAGTTCTGGTAGACCAAAGTTTCTTCGCTCTGCTCTGATCCAATTCCTGAATAAAACTCCTGTCTCCATTGCCTCCTCTCTCAACGAATATCTGTGATCTCCAATTTGAAATCTTCCTTGGCTGAAAGCGCTTTCCGATGCAACTGATGAAGCTTGAATTGTTAATATATCCCGGGCCATTTTTGCAAGAATTGGAAATTGCGATTCTTGATTCTTCCAATAATCCAACAAATTCGCAGTTCCAAAGTTGTTAAGTTTCTTTGGATATTGAATTAAATACACTTGGAACTCGCTGTATTCCTCTCCGTACTCGTCTTGTTCTGAAAGCAACTTTTCGTCAAGTCCCCCAAAAGTGTGCATTCCTGCTCCTGCCTGTGAAGAACTTTGCCCGGTGGATAGTATTGGTTCCGTTGGCTCTGCAGTGTCTGCCCAAGCTCTATACTTTGCAAAAACAGCCACGGTATCTGCATAAACTTTAGCAACAGCCTCGTCTACACTTGGAAACTTGTTAGTAGCAATTTCCTCTGGAGTAATTTCTAAATTTGCATATACTTCTCTAACAAGTCGTTCAGTTAACTTAATTTTAAAAGCAGGATGCAACACAGAAGCAATGTAAAAAAGAGGAGGAATTGGAAAAAAATATTTTCTAAACTTTTCAATCATTAACTGTACAGCCGGTAAGTAAACTGCATATTGTTTATACATTTTCAATAATTCCGATATTCCAGCTATATAATATAATATGGTAGGAGTAGTTGGATAATATTGACCGGAAAATTCTAAAGTAGCTTGATAAAATTTATGTAAAAACTGAAGAAGATGTTGAACAGCTTGCCAATCCTCATCTTTAAGGTGATAGATTTCCATAAAATGTTTATTATACATTTGAGAAATAGGCAGTCTATATTCATAAGCAACATTCAATGCCTCATATAAAGTGTTCCACCTAGTACAAACTTCCTTTGGGACTCTCCTAACTGGCATTCCTAATTCTACACATTTTCTTTCCCATTCTCGTCTTCTTTCTTGGTTTTTATTTCTAAAAATATAAGTAATAGCTATCTGCACCTTTTTGATAATTTCGTTAAACAAGAAAAGACCATCTCTTACTACTAAGTTGTAAATATGACATGCACACCTAACATGAAAAAATTCAGGAAAAGGAGGGTTCAAAATAGGTATCAAGTTCCTAAGTGCGTCTGTGTTGTTTGTAGCATTATCTACCGTAATACTAAAAACTTTGTTAGACAAACAGTACGTACGACAAATTTATGAAACTTTGTTACAAATATAATTTCCCGTGTGTGGTTCATCAACAATTTTATAAGCAATAATACGTTTTTGAAAAACCCAATCAGGATCTATCCAATGACAAGTCACAGTAATATAATCACATCCATTAGTAGAACGACCCATATCCGTAGTAAGACATACTCTAGTGTCAAAGTTATCAAACATATATCGCAAATAATCCTGATATTCGTTCTTAAATTTAATAATATCATTTTTAACAGTAGTTCTTGGAAAACCTCTAAAAGAGGGAATATATACAGCCTGAACATAACGAACAAAACCAGTAGAAGAAGGAAAACTATAAGGTAAACCCTCGAGGGCAACTAGTTTAGCAATTTCTTCCCTATCCTTTTGTTTATCATAAGTAAGAAGCCCTCCTGTTAAATGGTTAATTCTTGCTTGGGTACCCGAAGATTGATCATGCGCTACTCCCCCATGTTCGGTCCCTAAATATATACCACCCGCCCGCGTTGCCCATTCTTTAGGATGTTTCTTTTGTAAGTGGGCCCTAAGTCTACCCGTCCCACCCTCATTACCCCCAGTTCTAAAAACCCACACCTGATCACAAAGCCCGCAAGAGGCCGTCTGCGCTGCAACATTCTTTGATGCAAATTCCCACACATCAGATCTATCCTTACGTTTAGCCGGTATTCTAGTAGGAGGTTCAGGAGGCAAGTCTGACTGAACTTCGGGTGGACTAGCTTGAAATTCAGCTGTTTCTTCTAAATTACCCCCGCTTTGATTCCCATATCGTGTTTCTAACATTTCGTGATCAAGTATATTATCAGCGCTAATATTATGATAATGTTGAGAATCATCTATGTGGGTGAACTGACTAGAACTACCAGCAATTTCTTTACCCCTATTTCCCCTACGACCACGTGCCCGCCCCCCACTACTAGTTCCAATTGAACCTCGTTGAGACATAATAATAGCAAATAAAATAAATATATATGACAAAAAAATAATAAAAGAGTAGAAGTAGGAACGACCAACAAATATAACCGTATAATTGAGGTGAAGTTGAAACTTGAGCCTCCACTTCAATTAATTAGTTGAATACTTGATAATCGAAAAATTGCAAAAATAGCCAAATTGATATTTTCAACCACGTAGCGCCTCCAATTAACCCAATACTTGATATTTATAAACTTCACCAAGTAGCCAAATATAACTTTGATAGAAACTCCAAATAGAACTTGATAAAGTAGCCAAATTATAAATTTTTAACAAATAGCCAAAGTAGAACAATAGCAATATTGTAGAAAATTTGAGAGAATTAGAGAGAATTGGAAGATTTGTGTGAAAAATATGATGAAATAATGGGGTATTTATAGAAAAAAATAGTTAGGGGTGGTTATGGGGTGGTAGAGGGGTGTATTTGGTCGTTTTTGGCCGTTGGACAACGGCTAGGGGGTCAAAAGAGCCGTTGCCCAAGGCTAGAAAATCCAGATTTTTCTTTTTTTTTTTTATTTTTTTGACCGGTCCGGTCCGGCCGGTTCCGGTCCGGTCCGGGCCGGTTCCGCTCCGGTCCGGGCCGGTTCCGCTCCTAATTTTATCCGGTCCATCCGGTTTTGTTTCGTGGCACCGGTTCGGTACCGGAACCGGCGCCCGTTAGTGGCCAACGGTCTGGTTTCAACCGGTCCGGACCGGTCCGAGCCGGTTTCCGGCCCGATTCCGGTCCGGTCTGGTCAAAACCGGACCGTTATCCACCCTTACTTGACAGTGTGAAGGATGACATTGAAGATTTGAGAAACCGTCTCCGTGAAGCCAAGAGGCGCCAACTAACAGACATAAGAAGGATTGCACGAGTCCTTGCTGTTCTCTTGGAAGTACATGGTAAGAATTTGGATGACTATATCTCGCACGATAATAACCCCCCACCACCTCCACCTGCAGATTCGGCAGTTTAGAAGTGTTTAGACTATGAAGGTTTTTAGTTTATCAATGTTAGCAGTTTATTATGGTTTAGAGTAACTAATGTTAGAAATTTATCAATGTTTATGAAGTTTGTGTAATGATGGTTTTATTATGAATCAATGAAATATTTACCTTACAATATGTAGCATCCTTTCGAACTGCCGAAGAACACAATCCTAAGAAACATTACAATGAAGAGAATCAAACATAATTTCTTCCAATTTCTTTGCTTCTCGTTTTCTTTGACATAAGCATCAAACTCCTTCTTCCTTCTAAGCAACCCCAAGATAACAGTTTTGGACTGTTCCGATATTGGAAGATCAAACCATACAAAGAATCTGCAGCTTGAATTTGTACCATTCTAGAAAACAACATAATTTTTTAAGAAATTAATGGAAAAAATTAATAAATAAATTGTCGGACCAAAATACGATGGAGCTTTACCCCATAGTTACTACATCCATAGAATCGACGCCCAGGATTAGAGTTAGTCCAGTATGTAATCAAGACACATTCATCCCCATAATGACATAAAGGAGGTATATAAGCCATGTAAAGTAAACAATAAAAATCCAAATTAAACAAGAGGATGAAGTTTATGAGATTTTTAGGGTGAAATTGAACAACAAGAAGAGAGGATTAAGAGGAAAATTTTAATTTTCAGAAGGGCCGTTAATGGAGTTAAAATTTGTGAGGAAGAAGGAGGGGAAATAAGACCCCTTTTAAAGTAAGTCAACATAGCTGTTGGAATTCAATCTGGGCCGTTTATCTTAGTTAGAGTTTTTTTTAAAAAACTTGTCACGTGCAAATCTTGTGTGCTTCCACGCGACAGCCAACTCATCAAATGAGGTGTGTAATAGTTACACTTCGTGAAAGGTTTATGTGTCAAAAAATGCCCGTGTAGTAGTGGTGTGTCGAGGGTATTTTGGGACAAGTTCGATGGGTAAAATATATATTAAGCCTATTATTTTTGAAGAGTTGGATATCTGTAGGGTCTAATCATACTATTATAAAAGAGCCAATCTACTAAGTAAAAAGTGAAAGACCTTTTTGCCCTTTAAGCAAACACTCTAAATATACATTCTAATAAATAGTACATAAGTATTTAATTATTATATATAAAAAGATACTAATTCCTAGGAATAGCAAACTAGCAATCGTGGTAATAATTACATGCTATTGTTGTACTTCACTTGAGCAGATTCATGCATCAGAACAATTACGCCTCAAGTTCGAATAATCCACAGCAAGTAAATGAAAAGGCTATTATTAAATTTTTTATGTTACTTAAGACGATGCGAAGTGTAGTCATATGTCTATTATACTTAATGTAACTCTTTCTTTATGAACACAAGGAATAAGTAACACTCAATTAACAATTACTCAACGGTAATGCTTAGACTTCTACGTTCTAAAACTTATTTGTCAACTTATGTGCTGGTAATTGTATTACTATATATTTAGCAATGGAAGACATAGCTCCATCACCAAAAATTCTATTTATTGTGTATGAGATCTATAACATTTGAGTTTATGTTGCCTAGAATGGTAGAACCCACTACTATATCAGTTTGTCGGATGCATCCCTCTAAGCTATGAAAGATTTAGCCAGCATCCAGAAGCACTTTTTTATAAAGCATCACGTGAAAAAATTTATGTGCCACCATTACACCAAACTATCTTTTATTGAACTACTTTCAAGGTATTTCTGGTCATTTATTTATGCCTTTGCTTATTTTGGAAATAGAAGATGTAACATTTTTCATTCTACTAAAAAAGATTCTGCAATCTATAAGTTTAATTTCAAACAATAGTTTGAGAAAATGGTAGCTTTAAAGTCTCCCTAAGCGCCAAGTTGTCAAAGAGATCTCTTAGCTTGTGTTATTTGTCTTGGCACTCCTTACTGATATATAAATAAACGGTGCTCAACTCTTCAGTTTTTAGGAGACATATTTTTATAAGGGAGTAAAATCAAGGAAAAATGGGGGTCAAATTTGGTAACTTGGAAAAGTTAGCAAAGGAATAATAGATTGTACCAGTTTATAACTTTGCTGTAAGGACGAAGGTATCATTTTATATGTTTGATCTTACTTTTCTTCCATTAGAATTTTGTATAGGTTATCGTACTCATATTCTATGTATTGGTTAGTATGAATTACGCGCAATGCACGTGCCCAAATACTAGTATTAATTAATGAGGTTCCTTCTTTAAGCACTTTTGCTGTCACAATCTCTGTGAGGTGTCAGTTTCTATGGGACATCAATAAAAGAAGAATAGTATTTGTCAAGCAATTATTGTAGATCAGTGGAGAAAGCCTTGCTTCACTCACCCATTTGCATCTCATCAAAATGCATTGTGGAGTCACTTTTCTCTAGTACAAAGGTCATTTTTATCATAGTTAGTTGACCTGGATTTTGAATCAACTTGTTCATTTGTAGGTCTCATATGAGCTTCAGTTCTACAGTAGGGCTTCCTCTCAAGGACACCTTTTGAGGCCCCACCTTAAGCTCTATTTCAGATGGTTAAAGTTCCAGTTGATATTGCACAAAGTGACCAATCACTGGATGCCCTGTACTATGTCACAACCTCCCAAGAATAACACCAACGTATCTATTGTGAATTCTACCTTCTGCATTCACCAAGTTAATTTCTCAAACATGAATGAATTACAAATCTTGTTTTCATTGGCTACTAATACAGAAAATGAATGAATAGTGCTCAGTTTGAAACCCCAACTTCTTGGTTATTTTGAGGCCCAAGAACTTATGTGTGCTCCCAGTGTCTATGAGAATGTGTACTGTCATATATGTACTTAAATTGAAGCTCATCACCTTACATTATATATTTACTTAATTAATTGAAGCTTCAGAATATACATACATACACAGGGGCAGATTTATGTATGGCGTTGCTGGTAAGAGGTACTTGGTTTCTCCCAAATACCAATGTTCGATTCCGCACAACGACATTTATTTTCAACATCTTTTTTTTTTTTTATACAAAACAATTCTAGTCTCAACTCCCAAGATGCCAACTGGCCAACATCTCACCTAATTTTTTTTTAATTATTTTCTTTCCCATAATTAATGTTGACTTGCTTTTTTTTTAATTAAGACAATTAGTGATTTTCGTGTGGACCCTTTAACCATTTTTATACATTTATTTAGTTGACATTTCTTCTTTTTTCCCTTTACCAAAATATCTATCTTTTCCCAAATCAAAGAGCAAAACCTACGAACTCTTCCCTGCCCCTCTTCCCCAAAATTCAATCCAACTTCACTGCCTGGGTCAATTTCGGTGTCCGACTAAAATTCTGGCTGCTGGGCACGGATCCTCTATAAATTTTTATTTTTTTTGTTTATTTCCTAGCTCTATTTAGTAGTTTTTTGTTCTTTGTTTCATAAATTTAGCCATATTTCAATTATTTTGTTTGTGAACTTGTATTTGACTATTTTCTATTATTAATCATTAATAAACAACTTAATGAATCTAAGTTTTTAAAAATCAAGATCGTCTAAATGTATTCCTCAATGAATTTATAATTAATTATTAATTGAAATCAAATATTTTTTTGTAGGAAAGTGTTTTTAATTCTTGTGAATTGAGATGGATAGATTTCCCATGAGGTCCAATGCTTCTCAACCAAATCCTATGTTGACACGACCCAAAATCCGATTAGGCCGTGCGGGCACCCGACATCCTCCCCTAGACCCATCGGGCGAACCCTAGGAAAATAAATATAACAATTTACAAATAAGGACAAGACTTAAAAAAACACAGACATACTGATACCTCTAAGCTGTACAAAAGAAATTACAGCTGACTACCCAACATACTAGGTTTAGGGCTATCCAGACTAGATATCTAAGAGTACAGAAGAAGACAAATACCTCCTGAAGGGAGCAATATGTAACTGAGATAATAAACATAAAACTGGTGGCCATCCGGAATAAAAGCTGGCTCACCCTGACAGCTGAAGCCGTCTTCGCTCCATCACAACGTGGCGAATTCAATCGTGGAGCGAACCTGCCGAAACGAAATAGATAGACAAAAACAAACAACAAACAAGGGTGAGTCAAAAGGACTCAATAAGTGGGGCAGACTAGCCACCTCAAAGAATAGGATAGCTAGCCAGGGAGAAAAGAAACAGATAAACAAAATTCCTCTTATTTAAATTATGAAAAGGCAGAGCCAGATAATAACTAGAAACACGTATGGAATCACAAACTTATTAAAACCGGGAACGTAAGATAGCCAGAATATAGGTATCCCGAACATATCAACAATCAGAAATACATCATGTTGCGGCCTGCAACCCGATCCATATATTCATACTGTCGCGGCGTGCAACCCGATCTATATATTTATACCGTTGCGGCGTGCAAACCGATCCGTATATTTATGCCGTTGCAGCGTGCAACCCGATTCCCGCAACTCAGAATACGAGCCAGAAATATATAGGCAAACTGAAATATTTCCACAATATGGTATACATACCGAATACACAAAACACAACATGATAGTCACACAATAGTCAGCACGCGGTGCAATGAAATGGGATGAATGCAGTATGATGCAATGGTGTCATATGTGCCAAATAGATGGAGCGGAATCCTCCTGCTCCGAGGGCGGAATCCTCCTACCCTCAATATGATGCAATGGAGCGGAATCCTCCTGCTCCGAGGGCGGAATCCTCCTACCCTTAATATGATGCAATGGAGCGGAATCCTCCTGCTCCGAGGGCGGAATCTTCCTACCCTCAATATGATGCAATGTGCATATGAATGCAACATGATGCAATAATAACCCATCACCAGCGCGGGACTCTCATCGACAGCTGGAATGTATATACCAACTCACAGCCAAAGTACAATACTCAGATTCTCAATGCAATACCAATAATAGGACATAACATATAATATAGAATATAAATCCAAAGCTAAGGCGTAATGAGTAGGCCTATCGGCAGCTACACACGTAAGGAACGCGTGGTAGAAAATCCACGAGGCCAGGTGCCTCCAAAGAAATGGATATAAACACTTACCTTGTTACAAAGTTAGCTCAGTTACTCAAGAACCGCTTTATCCTTTAGACTCACTGCCAAACGATCCTGCTGTATTCAATAAGCAGAAAACGATATCAAATAAGGCTAAAGGCTTCATTCCCCATATCTTAGGGTAATCCAGTTAGGAACCTGATACCCACGTGACCGGACTGTGTGTCTAAAGTCCAGCCTCTATGGGGGGACTCCAAATCACACATAATATGATCATAATATAAGTATAAGCATGTATGAGGCATAACACATGTGGCAACAATAGATATGGACTCAAAGGAATGAGGAGAAAACTCTGGATAGAATTATAGACAGAACCTAGAACTCAGAATTTGTCCAACTCTTTGAATTTCCATAAAATTTTCGGCAGAGTTTTCCCTGAAACTGGATGATTCACAAAACAAAACCAGTACTACACTACACACGGGAATAGATACCCAGATAAACTGATAACATAAACATGTTAAATGGATAACAAGATGAGACAACTGGATGACATAACAAATCCGCAGGTAGAATGTCTGGACAGCACCACTGTCCTGATTTTCAACCTAATTTCCAGAGTGTAGATCAAAGTTATAGACTTCATATTCTCATGAAAGTTTTAGATATATGTCTTAGGGTTCTGGGGATTCTTAAAGAATCTAAATATCAATTTTGTACAAGGAGTTATGATTAATATACTAACAACTGTCCAAAGATCAAAATAATTTTTCAGATTTTGAAACGTTTTGTCTTGTTGATTTGGACGTCTTTCACCTTGGATGTTAGTACCAAATTAAGTATATACAAGGTTTTCTTGATGCCATACAAGTTTCTCATAAGAAACACTAAGTTTAGAACAAAGAAAAGCTTCAAAAGCTAAAAGATACATGCCTTGCCAAAAGAAATGTTTAGTCTTACATACCTTTGATGCTTCTTGCTTCTAAACCTTGTTTTCCTTGAATTCACCACCTTCTAAAGCTTAAACAAGCTATAATACAGCATTTGGGTACTTTACTTAGCCATGAAGTAATTCTAAAACTCAAGATATAGACAAAATTGAAGGTAGCATAACGTTACCTTAATCGCGTAGAGCGTTTTGACGCAATCTGTCTTCAATTTCGAGTTACGATTGGCGTCCTTCCTTCAAAACTTGAAAATTTCTTCACTATTCATTAGAGCACTGTTTCTATCTTGAAGTTACTGGAAAATGACGAGAAAATGATAAATTTTCTCTTTTATACTTGAAAAATTTCAGTTTTAGTCCTCTTTGCGCTTAGGTCCCTTTTTCTAGCCTGACTTCTGATACTCATATCATTTTATTCAGATATTGTATGAAAAAACCGTCAAAAGTTTTGGGAACTACACTCCAAGAGCTTCAATTTGGTATATGATATGTCTCCAAAAGACTTCATATAATACATGAAATTAATTACTGAAAAAGCTTCGTTACAAAGCGATTCCTTAGTCGGTTTTTCCGTAACTTAAATCCGATTTTTCCCAAACTTTATATTCAATATATAAATATCATATATGGTCATATTATGACTTTAAACTCACTTAAATTATTCTTAACATATCTTTAGAATGATATGCGTCACTTTGGACGTACGGGGTGTAACATATGTCCTCCTCATTAAACCAAATAGATACCAAATATTCTCTTCTTATAGATGAGCTCAATTCAGATTCACTTAAAGCCGATCCAGGAGAAAAAATACCAATTAGGAACTATAGCCCTCGAACAAGAGATGAAGTGAGGAGATATTACATTAAAAAGGCCGTGTCAACCTTCCAATCATCGATTTATTAAAACTAAAATAGGAAAAAGAACATGGGGCTTTATAACAAGTTGGTTCAATGGTCCATGTTCTAGATGGTTGGAGTATATTATGAAGAAAGATGCCACATTTTTCTTTTGTTTTTATTTGTTCAATGATGAATTTGTTCATGAAAGTAAGAGAGTATTTTACACAAAAAATGGTTTTAAGAATTTGAAAGGCTAAAGAAAGAGTTAAAATACATATTGGTGAGTCAATAGCATCCATGATCAATGTCAAGAAGATGTTAGGGTTGTCAAATCAAAATCAATCAACTCAAGTTGTTTTTGAGAAGCATTCTAAAAAGATAAAAGGTGAATATCGGATGCGTTTAGAAGCTTCAATTTATGTGGCAAGATTTCTATTGTATTATGGATTGCCTTTTAGAGGTCATGATGAAAGTGAATCTTCAACAGATCAAGGTCTCTTTAAAGAATTTTTATGATGGCATGGGGACAAACATCAGGAAGTGGGGAAAGTTCTATTTGAAAATGCTCCAAAAAAATACTCTGACTTGCCCGATGATTCAAAAGAATAAAATTAATATTTGTGCAATAGAAATTGAAAGTTATAATTGAAGATTTGGATGGAGATTACTTTGGAATATTAGTTGATGAGTCCAAAGATATCTCACACAAAGAAAAAATGGCTCTTGTGTTGCAATATGTTGATAAGAAAGGTAAAGTGACAGAGGCATTTCTTGGCATTGTCCATGTTAGTGACACATCGGCATGCTCACTAAAAAAGACAATTTATTCTATCCTTTTGAATCGCTCACTAAGTCCATCAAAAATACGTGGACAAGCTAAGGTTATGACGGAGCAAGTAACATAAAGGGAGAGATAAATGGTGTCAAGACTTTGATTATGAAGGATAGTCCATCGGCATATTACGTTCATTGTTTTACTCATCAATTACAATTAACACTTATAGCTATTACTAAAACTATTTGGATGTTGAAGACTTTTTTAGTCATGTTACTAATGTGTTGAATGTTGTTGGAGGGTCTTTTAAACGTAGAGATTTACTCCGTCAATATCAAGCCGAAAAGTTGGAGGAATTACTTGATTCAGGTGAAGCTCTTACCCGATAAGGATTAAATCAAGAATGCGGACTTCAAGGACCGGATGATACTCGTTGGGGATCACATTTTAAAACGGTAGATAACTTTATCTTTATGTTCTCAATTATTGTTCGTGTGCTTTGGAAGATTAAACTGAAGGCTCTAACTCACATGAAAGAAATCAAGCCGAATATCTTCTCAGTAAGGTTAAAACATTCGAATTTACTTTTATACTTCAGCTGATGTTGAAAGTGTCGGCTTTGTCAAATGAGTTGAGCAAGACTGTGTAACAAAGAGATCAAGATATTGTTAATGCTATGGAGTTTCTTGACATTGCAAAGAAAAGTTTGCAAGAGATGAGAGAAAAAAGGATGGGATTCTTTATTGATTTATGTTAACTCATTTTGTTATATGCATTATATTGTGATTCCCAATATAGATGAGCCGTATTTGCTTGGATGGTCGAAGCGCAAGTCCTCTAAATTTTATTTTTCGTACCACTTGCGTTTTGAAATATTTGATACGGTGAGAAGTGAAACTTAAAGAGCTTAACAACAGTTTTGATGTAGTAACTAGCGATTTGAGCTTCCTAAAAACAGCGCAGAAAGGAACATTCCTAGCGGCCAGTACATTAGACGGAGCAGGTAAAACGATTTCTAACGATGCCTGTTGTATCATAATGTTTCAACTTTTTCAGCCCGATATTTTCTGTTTCAGCATGTTTCATTTGTATCATACTGTTTTAGCTTGGTATCAGACTATTTAAACTTTGGTATCATGCTTTTTAAACCATATATTTTCTTTATTTCATCATCTTTTATCTGTATCAGATGGTTTTACCTTTGTATCAAACTATTTCCAGCTTTTGTATCGGGCTTTTTCAGCCACAGGGTTTATTTGTATCAGACTGCTTCAATTTTGGTAGCAGGTTTTTTAGGCCTATACTTTCGTGTTTCAACTTTTTTTATTTGAATTAGACTGTTTCAGCTTTATAGTTGTGTAATACTGTTTCAAATATTTATCTTACTGTTTCTTTTCATAGAGAGTATATTGCCGCTTGTGTATGCAATTTTTGATTCAGCTGCCTCATGACAGTGGTTCTTTGAGAAGTTCAAAAATGCTTGCGGTAAGAGAGAAAACATGTGCGTTGTCTCAGACCGTAATGAGAGCATAATCAAGACTACTACCATCATATATCATCAGGTCCAACACTATGCATGCATATGGCACTTGTAGAACAACCTCAAATCTCATATTTTTCGTACCACTTGCATTTTGAAATATTTAATGCGGTGGGAAGTGCAACTTAAAGAGCTTAACAACCTTTTTGATGTAGTAACTAGTGATTTGCTTCTTGGAATGGCTAGCTTGAATCCAATCAATTCCTTTGCTAGTTTTGATAAGGGTAGAATTATGACTTTGGCAAAGTGTTATCCAAATGAGTTTGATGAATCAAATATATGAGATTTGAGTTACCAACTTGACACTTTTATAGTTCATATGCGAAGTGGTAATCCCAAGTTCTCCAACTTGCAAGGAGTTAGTGATTTGGCAAAAGTATTGGTTGAGGCAAATCTTATAGAGACTTATTCACTTGTGAAATTGACTTAGATTTTATCTATTGCAACCGCAAGTGTGGAGAGAGCATTCTCATCCATAAAGAAAATAAAGAATAAAGTACAGAGTAGTATTGGTGATCAATATTTAAATGATTGTTTAGGTTGTCACATAGATCGTGATGCATTTACTAATGTAAGTAATGGTATCATCATTGACCATTTTCAAAGTATGAAAATACATCGAGGACAATTGTAAATGGATGATGTGTATTTAGTATTTATCATATAAATACTATCTTTTGAAATTTTTAGTCTTGCCTCCTAACTGTCATAAATATTATATTTTTTTAGTTTAATCGATTCGTGTATATAAACTGAAAAGATGAATAACTTATTTGAACAATGTAAATATCGACGTCTACGTTTAAACCAATGTGGCACCCAACACCTTGAAATTATGGTTCCGCCCCTATACATACATACATACATACATACATACATACATACATACATACATACATACATACATACATACATACATACATACATACATACATACATACATACTTACTTACTTACCTACCTACCTACATACATACATACTACATGGATAATTTTCACAAAGTAGTACTTTATGTCACCATGTATAATTATTTGGTCAAAGCATTTCACAACATTGTTTACTACTGCACTTGATAGACACGTGCAACGCACGTGCTGATGTGCCCTCTCTCTCTCTCTCTCTCTCTCTATATATATATATATCATAATTATAATCCTTATATAAGCTTATACTCAAGAACAGAAAAAATTAGAAGACCTAAATACCCTTCTAAATTATTTAAATGCCCTGCTTATCTTAATAAAAAATAAATATAAGAAGTAAAAGAAACAATTACCAAGGACATTTAGTAAAAACGACAGGGTTCCTTTTAGGAGAAGGGTATTTTTTGGGTAAAAATTTCGCTTAGGGGCCTGTTTGGCGTGTGCTAATTGATTTGTAGCCGCCAAAAATAAATTCGCTGAGAAATAGCCACCTTCGGACAAGTCGCAGCATAAATACTGGGGCTTTGAACAAGTTATACTGGGGCTTTGAACAAAACATACTGGGACTTTATATAAAGCTTCAGTAAACTAACCCCAGTATAAAATACTAGGGCTTTTGAACAATTTTTGTTCAAAGCCCCATTATTTTGTTATGGGACTTTATATATAAAGCTTCAGTCCCATAACAAAATACTGGGGCTTTGAACAAACTTTGTTCTTTGTTCAAAGCCCCAGTACTTTGTTATGAGACTAGTCTGGGTATTTTTCCAACGCTAATGGAGCATAAGTGTGCACGCGAATTTTTGACTATTTCTCAATTAATTTTGAAATGATGGATAAAACTCTTTGAGTGTGTCCAAAAATGGATACGCTATCAAAATTTCCTATATTTTGGTTTAGGTAATTGATTCTAGGAGACGCCTATAAATATGTTAATTGGTTTACAAAAACTTAACGACTCTTTTTAAGTTATGATCATGATAACTTAAAGATTGACATTTCTTTAAGTCAACCGCAGATATCTCTTCCCCACAATCAAAGATTGACATTTCTTTTATTCGTTTACCTTTAGTATTTGAAATTTCTTGTGTTAACATTGTATTTATATGGAGATCAACCAACATCTTTTAAATATACATTTTATTTTCGATCTTTAGCAAACAATTTCTGTGACTCTCCACACAACAAGAAATTTCCAAAAAGGGAACGTATAAAAGAAGGATTCACCAATTATTATATAATTATGAAGAGAAAACTTGTTTAGTATGTTATTTCAATCTTCATGGGAATAGTTAGAGACGAAAAAAAACTCGGCAAGTGCGAAGTTTCTAGAGACGAAAGTGAAGCGGAAGTCTACGGGGAGTATTGAAAGTTAAATTCTAATGCTACTTCTTTTTTATTTACTTTTCAATGGAGAGTTGGAGCATGAATAGTGTACCTAGCTACACGAGAATGATTTATAGATACAATTGCCTCTTTTCTTCATTTGGTATGCATGTGTTCCAGAATTATGCAAGCATTAGATTATCAAGTCATTCAAAGAGATTCATAGTGGAAAAAGTGTTTGACTATAAAAATTGTCTTTAGACGCGTAAAATGACATGGTTTTGCACGGTCAAATAATTGTCATAACTTGGTAAGAATCTTGCTATATCTCATTCTATTGTTTTGAAAGACTGGAATTGTTTGATGACAACAAAAATCGGGTCTATTTTCTTTATCCTACTCATTATTTGACAGTATGTTCTTTTGTGATTTATAAATTAAATGTTAGAATAGATAGTCATGATCTCATAATATATTTTATCTTGTATGCACATTATAATCAGGAACAATTAAGGTTATATATTACGTTGCATTATTACATAAAATGATTTTTGAGATCATGAAATGGTATTTATGTTTAGATACTTTAGAAGTTGGTGAGCTTTATAAATATGTAAGTCTCCTTTGATAAGCATTATATAATATTAATTTGTACACTATCCTTGCCAACAAAAAATATAAATAATTTGAGTTTAATTTGGTGAATTTTCAGCATAACATTATATATTCTACTCATCAATTCAAATATTTTACATGACAATCGAGGTTCTTTTTGTTTTCTATGTAGATGTGTTTTAGCATTTACACCATGGTCAAGCTCTCTTTCATCTATCTCTTTGATAAGACATTCTGCTTGATAATAATACATTATCCTAGCCATGCGAAGTATAATGTGGTAATCATACTTTATAGAACTAGTTTCTGGGTACGTGCATTGCACGTGAGCATATTCATTGAAAAATTAAAAGTTATAAATCCAAAAATGATAAACAATAATCATATTAAGCTAATTTAATGAATGAAAAAATTAAGATAATCTTGAAAAAAAATTCCAGTAGATCTATGACAACTGAGAAATTAAGAAAGAGCAAAAAAATTGCAGTCATTTAGTATATGATAGTCCATTTATAAAAATAATACCATGTGATGCTTTGACAATCTGAAAATATTTAAGACACGTTAAAACATAAACCATTATCTACTGCTTTGGGAAAATAGATAGGCAAAATTTTAATAAAATATTCACAAGATAGTTTGATCGTGACAACTTGAAATGTTATGTAAAAACATAATAATATTTATCGATAGATTCATACTATCCGAACTGAATTCTCCTCGGTACTCTTTGACTATGTTTATCACATCTAATTCTACATAAAAGACACTAACAACTAAAAAAAAAAAAAAAAAAAAAAAAAGAGCAACTTCAATCTTAATTGTAGCATACATGAATAAATCATCTGCAAGGAACAATTCATCGTCATCGTAAGATGAGCAACTTCAGTCTCGAAACTAAATGCATGACCAATATGAAAGCAAGAGAAAACCAAGAGACATACCAAGAGAGACACTTTATCCTCATAGTAAAAGGAGCAATTCCGACATAAAGAAAACTAAAATAAAGCTTGTTATCTACTTATGTTTATTTTCCTCAACTCTCTTCATGAACTCATTCTCCTCCCTTCATTAACTGTCAGCATCCTTGACTCTAATATAATTTTATTATAGTGGTAATTGCCTGAGTTTCTTTTACTGCAAATCATCAATGTTACTAAAACATATTATAGTTTACAAGCAATATAAGATTCAAGGTATTAACTAAGGAAATAAAGAATTCAAAAGAAATAAAGATCATAATACATGTTAAAAAAAGGCTTGAATCAGATGCCTAAAAAAAGGCAAAAAAGTGTATATAGAGAGAAGGAATAAAATACACAAAATTAATATTCTAAAGACTTTTCCGAAAGATTAGGTGAATTCTGCCTAAAGTACTTTGTTTTAAGGCAACAGGCAGTAGAATGGTTTCAATATGACATATTCTTTTGTATCCACTATCCAGCAGCCGAATGAGTCAAAAATATTAGTTACCTTATCATTAGACGGAGCAAAAAGCTGGTACTTGGTTGATGCTCGACATTTTATTTTACGAAATTCTATTCTCCATTATGGATTGGATCTTGTTCATCTAGGGCGAATAACCATATAGTATGTTTTAGTGAATTCTTCAAGAAAACAGACTACAACATTTAGTTATTCTAGAAGATAATGCAATCTTGTAACCACGTAAAGCTCCAATTCAACTTCGAAGAATCCAGGAGTACATGTATTGCTATTGCAACTTGGTGGCTCAAATATTTTCTTAGAGCATATAAGTTTTATGTTGGCATGGCACTTAATTAGTAGTGTTCATTACTACAAGACAACATATGAGACAACATAGAAAAATCTTGAATCAACAAGATCTTTTTTGTACTTACTAATTGTAATGATCCCAACAACCTAAACTCATATAGGAAATCATACAAACTCAACAAGAATAGATAGCGAATGGAATAATTAAAAAGTTTAAAGAATTTAAACGAACAACAAAGATAATTCCAATATAACTATCGATTTTCTAAAATAAAGAAAGCTCAATAAAAAATGGAGAAATCAACAAAAGCAAAAGCCTCAAGCAAATAATTAACAATTGATTTTGATCATCAATAGAGAATTAATAATACCTTTGGCAAAGTTCTTGACATTTTGACACCTTCTGTTTTGCTCCGCCACACCTTAAAACCTACACATAAACGTAAACCAATCCAATACATTAGGATTCTCAATAAAAACTTTACACATATTTGATATATAACCATAAAATATACAAATAAGAAACTCAAATCTAAATAAAATAGTAGAAGAAAAAAAAGTAAAACCTATGTTAAACCAAAACCAAATATAATGCAGAAGAACTCTACATACATTATATTTGACATAACCAATCAAAGGTAAAGAAGGAAACGTAAACTTAAACGTAAACAAAACTAATGCAGCCATAAACCTGAATCCAAACTAAATATAATGTGGCCTTAAAACTCTATAGGAATATATAGCTTATAGTTACATTGTTCAATAATTGTTTGTGAATAATTAGAATCAAGATTATAATTTTATCCAATATATAGATACAAAGCTCAAAAAAAACGGAGACATCAATAAAGAAAAAGCCTCAAACAAATAAATAACAATTGATTTTGATCGAATATGAAAAAAAATCAATGGAGAATTGATAATACCTTTAATAAAGTTTTTAGAATTTTGTCGCCTTCCGTTTTGCTCCACCGCACCTTAAAACCTACACATAAACGTAAACCAAAGCCAATATATTAGTGTATACCGAACTTCAGGATTATCAATACAAATTCTACACACAATTGATATATAACCATAAAATACACAAATAAGAAACTCAAAGCTAAACAAATAGTACAAGAGAAAAATTAAAACCTATGCTTAAACAAAAACCAAAAATAATGGAGAAGAACTCAACATACACTATATTTGACATAATAACCAATCAAATGTAAAGAAGGAAACATAAACGTAAACTAAAAGTAATGCGGCCATACACCTAAACCTAATCTAAATATAATGTGGCCGTAAAACTCTATAGGAATAAATATTTTAATAGTTACTTATTTTAATCATTGTTTGTGAATAATTAGAATCAAAATTACAATTTTATCCATTATATAGACACTTATGAAGGGTAAAAAAGGCGAATGACATTTCACTAAGGCCTTCGTGCTTTTATAATAGTATAGACAGATTTTGAAAATAGAATGAATTTAAGGCTATTTTTTTTCTTCTTCGTCACCACCAAATATTTTGTATCGTACTAGTTAAGTAAATATTTTTCTAGGCACTACTATTATATCTCTTCCATATTGAAATCTTTATCACCTATTTTCTCCTGAAAAGATTGTTCCTAGCGAATGGTCGTTACTGGACAACTCTATAGGGGAGATTTTACCTAAAAGTGACGTTATTATATATGGGGGTTAACTTACCTGTCTATTTTCAAATTTCGATGTTTGTTTAATTTGGAGCGACCTTTTAACGAACACTTAATTCACGATTTCAACCAAATAAATCTGGTAATAGTTCTGTTTTTGGCTTTTTTAAAATTATTTCAATATACTAACTAACAGATATATTGCATGTTTGGTGAGATATGCTTCATTTTATGTTTGTACATCGAAATCGAAATGAACAAAGTCACATTCAACTAATTATACTTTGACAAAAAGTCTTGATACGAGGCTAGATGTTGCAATAATTTCTATACTTTTATCTCGTATTTATATTTCAACTTGCGGTATTTGTTGGTACTTTGGACGGAATTGCTCTTATTTGGTGTGTTTATATTGTACGGATTACATTGATGATATGAGTCATATATGGAGCATAATTGATAAAAAACAAGGATTTTGAAGTCTGAGTAGAAGCCCGAGGGTCGAGTGAACCAAGACGTGGAGGAAAAATGATAAAAGAATTGGAGATGCAGTGAATTTGGCATGTTGCTCCGCGCTAGGCGTTGCGCTATGCGGCGCAACATGGACGATCTTCAGAGAGTTGATAATTTTAGAAAGCCTGCAGAAATTGGCCTACGGCACCGCACCGAGCAAAGCACCATGCGGCGCCGTAGGCTTAAAATCCTGATGTTTTGATTCCGTGTTTATTTTGGATTCCCGACTTGTATGGGTCTTTTGACCTGGGAAGTAGCAAAAGGAGGCGAGAGCTTTGGAGACTTCAAGAACATAAGAGTTTTTCTTAAATTCTTCCTTTCTTTTTGTAATTTATTCATCCATGAATTTTCTTGACATGATTGTGATAAACATGAGTGGCTAAATTACACATTCTAGGATTGATTGAACCACTCTAATACTAATGTGTTATGAATTATTGCTTCATTAAATGAAACATGTTAACCTTCCTATCTAAGTGTTTATGATTTGTATGCTATTGATTGGTAGAGCTCCCAATTTATTGTGCCCTTTATTCTTGTGTGTCTAGGGATAGATTCATGAGTTAGGGTTAAACACTTAGCAATATTTCAATCTAAAACAAATGAATTACTTAGGTTGTCAAAAAAGTGATTAGTGATTTGTGACCATTGACCCAGATTGTGAACCATACTTGTAGTCCTACATATCTTCATTAATTAATTAGAAAATTGGTTAGTGAAAGTTACAATTATTACACGGGAGTGAGTAGTTGTGAATTTGGAGCAAGTGTTCAATAGGAAGAAGCAAGTTGAATCCACTAATACATTATTCTAGCACTTGAGTAGGAGTTGGGTAGATCAATCCTAGGCTTCCAAACCCTTGAATTAATTTATTTCTTACTACTTGCTATTTACTGTATTGTTAATTAGTTGTTACTTTGAAACCATCATAAAAATATAAACTTTCGAAGTTAATTGATTAGATAAGTTAGTTAGATTAGCAACTAGATTTCGAGTGTTCTCTGTGGGATTCGACCTCGGGGCTTCAAATACCGAGCTATATTTGCCGCGACCGCTTAGTCCCTTTTATAGGGCGTAGTTGGACGTGACCAAATTTTGACGCCGTTGTCGGAGAACACGGTGTATTTCTAGCTTGTTAGGATAGCTGAGTTGTTAGTTCAATTAACTTCGTTCTTGTACATATTTATTTAGTTTATAAAAAAAATTATAAAAAAAATATGGCATCAGGAAATAACATGTGGCTAGGAGAACATTATTATGGTTGTGCTAATATGTCTTATTCTTCTCCCAGCTCCTATTATGATGATTCTTTTCTCTCTTATGATAATAGTAGGTGCAATGAAGTGGAGGATGATGAGGAAGAATATGAAGCCGAATTGAAGAAGATTTGGGACAGACATAGAGCACAATTATGCCGCATAGAAGCTCAAGCGAATCAGTTGGTTGCATTATTGGGAATTCAACAACCTAGCCAAGAAGAGATAGAATTAGAAGAAGAAATTATGTCTACAGTTGAAGACCTAAAATGTGAATTTTCATTGGAGGAGACAAATGTTGAAAGCCAACCATCTAGCCATATGGTGTGGGAAGATGTCGAAGATGAATATATGGTACTAGAGTTAGACACAAAAATTGAAGCTGAAATGCTAGTTGACTCTAAGTCGTGCCAGAAAGGGCATGTCAATATAGTGAAGTATGAGCAGGTTGCACCACATTCTAGACACTTTTCAACACTAGTTTTAGAGGGAGATATGGAAATTGATCCTTTTGAGCCAGTGAAAGAGTTGAACGATGAGGTGAAAGATGCTTACATAATGAAATTTTCACTACAATCTAGGAAAGATGACAATCCTCATTTGAAGGCCAAGGACTACAAAATAGTATGTTTGGTGCTTGGTCAAGAGAATAGCCGACAATTTAGGGATATTCCTAAGTTGGCAGCAACGTGCATAAGGAAATACTTAATGTTTGATTTATAAGGACTTGTGCCACCCCAAGAGCGTAGCCGGAGAGTTGAGTTACAATTGGGGAGGCGATTCATAAGCTCAAGTTGGAGGAAAAAATATTGACTCTGGGTTATGTCGTGCCACGACATTAAATAAGGCGGTTCTCGGGAGGCAACCCGTGATTGTAACTGTATACAATTAAAAATAAAAATAAAAGTTGAAAAAATCCAAAAAAAAAATGTTATCTTTTGAAGGATATTACTTGGTGAGTTTCTTTATTTTGCAGGTTTTGACTGGTTTGAAGTCTAAGTGTGGGATTCTTGCAAACTCGTACGATTGGATGAGGATGTCCCGCTTGAGCGAAGTCTGAGTACCTCGTGCCCTAAGGAAGCTTACAAGGGTGTTCTTCGTGCTTAGAGCCCTAGGGAGTTTCTCTATCACCTTTAGTTTTATTTAAATGCATTGAGGGCAATGCATGATTTTAAGTGTGGGGTGGGAGTCTTCCTATTTGTGTTAATAATCCCCTTTGGTTTTTCTTTGTGCATCGGTTCTTTTCCAAAGGAAGTAGTTTCAACCGCGTATAGGTAGATTTTTTTATTTTATTTTTTAGGATTGGATTATAGTAATTGGATTGGAGAACCTTGGCTCCATGATTTGACTACTTTTGTATAGATACTTAATTTGGGGTATGTGAACTTCATGCATATATTCTACCACGATCCACTTGCCTTGAGAAACGTTGAGTGCATTGTTTGAAGCCTATGATCATGATGTTGACTCTAGATTTTCCTGAGAGTTTGCTTGTGTTTGCTTTGTTTGAGAGCGGGAATTGAGCCGTGTTGAGTAAGTTATGTGCCATGTGTGAGTGATGAGTTTGTTTTCTCCATGTTTAATACTTGATGTCGAGAATTTTTCCAGTGTGTGTGCAAAGCGAAATGAGAAGTTTGCTCGGTTAGGAAGTGATATAGGCATTCCTTTCATAGCCAATTTATTTGAAGCTTCAGAATTAGATGTTTACCAGTGAAAATTTGACTCTAGCTAACCATTTTGAGCCTGTAGCTTTTCTTTGATAGCCATTGGGATTCCTATTTCTTGTGCTAAATACCTGTGACTCGAGTTTTACTTGTGGGGTTATGAGCCTAAAAGGCTAGTGAATGAAGTGAAAAATTGTGGTTGTTGGAGGAAGACAAAAGGTGCTTAGGAGGATGCTATTTGGAGGGATTTACTAGAAAAGAAAAGAGAAAAAAAATGAAAGTTTGAGATATTGTGCAATTATTAAAGTATGAAAACAAAATTGAGTTTGAAAAAAAAAAAGAGTAGTCCCTATTATTAGCTCCTACCTTTGCTTAAAGAAAAAGTTGGTGAAAGTTGAGTCTGTGATGGTAAAAGAAAGATTGGTTGGAAGAAAAAATATTTGAAATAATTGTGGTGTATTAAATTGCTTGGGGTGGTTAGTCACTATTACCTAAATATATCTTACCCGTCCCATTGCCTACATTACAACCAAAAGAAGTCTTAATTGATCTTAGCTGAGTAGATGGACATTAGTTGAGTCCTACACTAAGGGCAAGCCTACGGTACGTCTTGTGTTGCATGTGAGTTCTTTTTTGAGAGTGAGTGTTTCATCTATATGTGAACTTTTTGTTCATGATCATTCTCTTGAGCGAATTCTTTCTCTAATTTTTTATTTTATTGTGAGGGCACATAGTTTACGACAAGTGAGCTCTTTTATTAGTATCTTGAATAGAGTGAGTACTTGCATGACTTATTGAGTGAGTCTGGAGTTGATGTGGGATTGAGAGGTTGATTCAGTGCGCTAAATTGTTTTTAAATACTCTTGGCATGGATTTTGTGTGAATAAGGTATGATTAATACTTATGCAACTTGTTAAATGTCTCTATAAACCCAAGTCATCGTTGTGGGTTTTTTTCTTAAGTTCAAGGTATAAGTTGCTCGAGGACGAGCAAAGATTTAAGTGTGGGATGTTGATACGAGGCTAGATGTTGCAATAATTTCTATACTTTTGCCTTGTATTTATATTTCAGCTTGCGATATTTGTTGGTACTTAGGACGAAAGTGCTCTTATTTGGTGTGTTTTATATTGTAGGGATTACATTGATGATATGAGTCGTATATGGAGCATAATTGATGAAAAACAAGGGTTTTGAAGTCTGAGTAGAAGCCCGACGACTGAACCAAGACGTGGAGGAAAAATGATAAAAGAATTAGAGATGCAGTGAATTTGGTCTGTTGCGCCGCGCTGGATGTTTCGGTATGCGGCGCAACAGGGACGATCTTCAGAGAGTTGAGAATTTTGGAAAGCCTACAGAAATTGGCCTACGGCACCGCACTGAGCAATGCACTGTGCAGCGCCGTAGGCTTAAAATCCTGATGTTTTGATTCCGAGTTTATTTTGGATTCCTGAATTGTGTGGGTCTATGGGGACGGTATAAAAGCCCTAAAACACATCCCAAAACAGATCTTTTGACCTGGGAAATAGCAAAAGGAGGCGAGAGCTTTGGAGACTTCAAGAACACAAGAGTTTTCTTAAATTCTTCATTTCTTTTTTTAATTTATTCATATATGAATTATCTTGACATGATTGTGATAAACATGAGTGGCTAAATTACCCATTCTAGGGTTGATTGAACCACTCTAATACTTATGTGTTATGAATTACTGCTTCGTTAAATGAAACTTGTTAACCTTCCTATCTAAGCATTTATGATTTGTATGATATTGATTGGTAGAGCTCCCAATTGATTGTGCCCTTTATTCTTGTTTGTCTAGGGATAGATTTATGAGTTAGGGTTAAACACTTAGCAATATTTCAATCTAAAACAAAGGCATTACTTAGGTTGTCAAAAAGGTGATTTTTGACCATTGACCCAGATTGTAAACCATACTTGTAGTCCTACATATCTTCATTAATTAACTGGAAAATTGGTTAGTGAAAGTTACAATTATTATACGGGAATGAGTAGTTGTGAATTTGGAGCAAGTGTTCAATAGGAAGAAGCAAGTTGACTCCACTAATGCATTATTCTAACACTTGAGTAGGAGTTGGGTAGATCAATCCTAGGCTTCCAAACCCTTGAATTAATTTATTTCTTACTACTTGCTATTTACTTTATTGTTAATTAGTTTTTACTTTGAAACCATCATAAAAATATAAACTTTTGAAGTTAATTGATTAGATAAGTTAGTTAGATTAGCAACCAGATTTCGAGTGTTCTCTGTGGGATTCGACCTTGGGGCTTCAAATACCGAGCTATATTTGGCGCGACTGCTTAGTCCCTTTTATAGGACGTAGTTGGGCGTGACCAAGTCTCCGTATGACGATCCACATCGATCATTCATAACAACTTGCACGTTACTCTTTCATGTAAAATTAATTCTCAAATTTATGTATTAATAATATAAATAGTAATTTACAAAATAAGTACTACATAACTCGGTATACACGTACAACTCACGTGCCGAGAAACTTTTATATATATAGGCGGATTCAGGATTTGAATCTTATGTGTTTTAAATTTTAAGATAACGATTTCAAGCGCAAGTAATTGGGTTCTCGATTTGATTTTCATACATATTTAGTAATTTTTTTAATATAAATATATTGTCTGCGCTAAATCTACTGGGTTTTGCTGCACCCGTATATTGCTCTACATCCGCCCGTATACATTGCTCTCTATACATTGACATCTGTAGATTTGTTGTAGTTAAATTTTTTCGTGTCGTTCAAGTGACAAATGTTCAAAAATGCAAATTCATTTATGAGTTTGCGAAAAATTGATGATCCTGCGTAAAATCCAAATGCAGGATCATTGATTTTACGCAAACTCATAATTAAATTTGGAATTTTGTTACATTTGTCACTTGAACGGAAAAATTTAACTACAACAAATCTACAGATGTCAAATCTTTTAAAACGTGTTGATCTAGTTGCATGCACTTACAAAGGAAAATAAATACTCCAATTTCTTTCCTAATTGAATCTACAATTCTACTATACAAATCTCTACATAATAGATGTAGAGGTTGCTCTAGGCATTTATTTGATATAAAACCCTCTAATTATGTCTTCACTAGGAGCAAATTATGCACATCTCCATGTGCTTAAACAGAACCAAAAGGGAAAATTGAAGAAAGTTGTTGAAAAATGATCAAGAAACAAGGAGGGTGGTCTTGTTCAAGTAATGGAGAAGGATAGCAAACATGGGAAAGATAAGAAAGTGACACGACCCAGAATCCGATTAGGTCGTCCGGGCACTCGACATCCTCCCCTAGACCTGTCAGGCGAACCCTTACTAATTTAATTTGGAAAATAAATATAATAATTCATAAATAAGGACAAGACATAAAACAAAAAAACAGACATACTGATACCTCTAAGCTGTACAGAAGAAATTACAGCTGACTACCCAACATACTAGGTTTAGGGCTATCCAGACTAGACATCTAAGAGTACAAAAGAAGACAGATACCTCCTGAAGGGAGCAAACTGCAACTGAAATGATAACCAATAAACTGATGGCCATCCGGAATAAAAGCTGGCTCACCCTGACAGCTGAAGTCGTCTTCGCTCTTTCACAACGTGGCGAACTCAATCCTTGAGCGAACCTGCTGAAACGAAATAGATAGACAAGAAACAAACAACAAACAAGGGTGAGTCAAAAGGACACAATAAGTGGGGCAGATTAGCCACCTCAAAGAATAGGATAGCTAGCCAGGGAGAAAACAAACAAATAAACCAGATTCCTCTTATTTAAATTATGAAAAGGCAAAGCCAGATAATAACTAGAAACACGTATGGAAATCGCAAACTATTCAACAACCAGGAACGTAAGACAGGCAGAACATATAGGTATCCCGAACACATCAAAAATCAGAAATACATCCAGTTGCAGTGTGCAACCTGATCCATATATTCATCCTGTTGCGGCGTGCAACCCGATCCATATATTTATACCGCTCCGACGTACAACCCGGTCCATATATTTATACCGCTGCTACGTGCAACCCGGTCCATATATTTATACCGTTGCGGCGTGCAACCCGATCCCCGCAACGCAGAATACGAGCCAGAAATATATAGACAAATAAGCAATGCACGTATAAGCAGAACAGTAGTTATGTACCACAAGTCTACACAATGGTATGAAATGATATGAGATGAAATGAAATGATGAAAAGGGTCACATGTGCCCGTAATCCCATCCCGAGGCAGAATACTCCTATATTCGAAGGGAATCCAGTCTGATAACCAACTGGAGCGGAATACTCCTGCTTCTGGGGCGGAATACTCCTGCACCCGATATAATATAAACCAGAGGCGTAATACTCCTGCACTCTCCTGGGGCAGAATAATCCTGCACCCGATATAATGTAAACCAGATGCGGAATACTCTTGCACTCAATATCTGACATAAGAGCGGAATACTCCTGCTCTTGGGGCGGAATCCTCCTACCCTCAATATGATACAATGGAGCGAAATCCTCCTACTCGTGGGGCGGAATACTCCTGCACCCAATATGATATGCAATGTAATGCATATGAATAACATATAATGCATATGAATTCAATGTGATGCAATAATAACCCTTCACCGGTGCGGGACTCTCATAGATAGCCGGGAAATAGATGCCAACTCACAGCCAGGGTACAATGCTCAAATCCTCAATGCAATACCAACAACAGGACATAATATATAATATACAAGGTAAATTCAAAGCTAAGGCGTAATGAGTAAGGGTGGCTAACAGTCCGGTTTTGACCGGACCGGACCGGAATCGGGCCGGAAACCGGCTCAGACCGGTCCGGACCGGTTGAAACCGGACCGTTGGCCACTAACGGCCCCCGATCCCGGTACCGAACCGGTGGGTCGAAAAAAAACCGGCCCGGACCGGATAAAATTGGGACCGGAACCGGCCCGGACCGGTCAAAAAAATAAAAAAAAAAAAAGAAAAATCTGCCCGTTTCTAGCCGTTGGGCAACGGCTATTTTGACCTCCTAGCCGTTGTCCAACGGCCAAAAACGGCCAAATACACCCCATAACCACCCCATAACCACCCCTAACTATTTTTTTCTATAAATACCCCCATTATTTCATCATATTTTTCACACAAATCTTCCAATTCTCTCTAATTCTCTCAAATTTTCTACAATATTGCTATTGTTCTACTTTGGCTATTTGTTAAAAATTTATAATTTGGCTACTTTATCAAGTTCTATTTGGAGTTTCTATCAAAGTTATATTGTGCTACTTGGTGAAGTTTATAAATATCAAGTATTAGGTTAATTGGAGGCGCTACGTGGTTGAAAATATCAATTTGGCTATTTTTGCAATTTTCCGATTATCAAGTATTTAACTAATTAATTGAAGTGGAGGCTCAAGTTTCAACTTCACCTCAATTATACGGTTATATTTGGTTGGTCGTTCCTACTTCTACTCTTTTATTATTTTTTTGTCATATATATTTATTTTATTTGCTATTATTATGTCTCAACGAGGTTCAATTGGAACTAGTAGTGGGGGGCGGGCACGTGGTCGTAGGGGAAATAGGGGTAAAGAAATTGCTGGTAGTTCTAGTCGGAATACCCACCACATAGATGATTCTCAACATTATCATAATATTAGCGCTGATAATATACTTGATCACGAAATGTTAGAAACACGATATGGGAATCAAAGCGGGGGTAATTTAGAAGAAACACCTGAATTTCAAGCTAGTCCACCCGAAGTTCAGTCAGACTTGCCTCCTGAACCTCCTACTAGAAGTAGAATACCGGCTAAACGTAAGGATAGATCTGATGTGTGGGATTTTGCATCAAAGAATGTTGAAGCGCAGACGGCCTCCTGCGGGGTTTGTGATAAGGTGTGGGTTTTTAGAACTGGGGGTAATGAGGGTGGGACGGGTAAACTTAGGAAGCACTTACAAAATAAACATCCTAAAGAATGGGCAACGCGGGCGGGTGGTATATATTTAGGGACCGAACATGGGGGAGTAGCGCATGATCAATCTTCGGGTACCCAAGCAAGAATTAACCATTTAACAGGAGGGCTTCTTACTTATGATAAACAAAAGGATAGGGAAGAAATTGCTAAACTAGTTGCCCTCGAGGGTTTACCTTATAGTTTTCCTTCTTCTACTGGTTTTGTTCGTTATGTTCAGGCTGTATATAATCCCTCTTTTAGAGGTTTTCCAAGAACTACTGTTAAAAATGATATTATTAAATTTAAGAACGAATATCAGGATTATTTGCGATATATGTTTGATAACTTTGACACTAGAGTATGTCTTACTACGGATATGGGTCGTTCTACTAATGGATGTGATTATATTACTGTGACTTGTCATTGGATAGATCCTGATTGGGTTTTTCAAAAACGTATTATTGCTTATAAAATTGTTGATGAACCACACACGGGAAATTATATTTGTAACAAAGTTTCATCAATTTGTCGTACGTACTGTTTGTCTAACAAAGTTTTTAGTATTACGGTAGATAATGCTACAAACAACACAGATGCACTTAGGAACTTGATACCTATTTTGAACCCTCCTTTTCCTGAATTTTTTCATGTTAGGTGTGCATGTCATATTTACAACTTAGTAGTCAGAGATGGTCTTACCTTGTTTAACGACATTATCAAAAAGGTGCAGATAGCTATTACTTATATTTTTAGAAATAAAAACCAAGAAAGAAGACGAGAATGGGAAAGAAAATGTGTAGAATTAGGAATGCCAGTTAGGAGAGTCCCAAAGGAAGTTTGTACTAGGTGGAACACTTTATATGAGGCATTGAATGTTACTTATGAATATAGACTGCCTATTTCTCAAATGTATAATAAACATTTTATGGAAATCTATCACCTTAAAGATGAGGATTGGCAAGTTGTTCAACATCTTCTTCAGTTTTTACATAAATTTTATCAAGCTACTTTAGAATTTTCCGGTCAATATTATCCAACTACTCCTACCATGTTATATTATATAGCTGGAATATCGGAATTATTGAAAATGTATAAACAATATGCAGTTTACTTACCGGCTGTACGGTTAATGATTGAAAAGTTTAGAAAATATTTTTTTCCAATTCCTCCTCTTTTTTACATTGCTTCTGTGTTGCATCCTGCTTTTAAAATTAAGTTAACTGAACGACTTGTTAGAGAAGTATATGCAAATTTAGAAATTACTCCAGATGAAATTGCTACTAATGGGCATCCAAGTATAGACGAGGCTGTTGCTAAAGTTTATGCAGATACCGTGGCTGTTTTTGCAAAGTATAGAGCTTGGGCAGACACTGCAGAGCCAACGGAACCAATACTATCCACCGGGCAAAGTTCTTCACAGGCAGGAGCAGGAATGCGCACTTTTGGGGGACTTGACGAAAAGTTGCTTTCAGAACAGGACGAGTACGGAGAGGAATACAGCGAGTTCCAAGTGTATTTAATTCAATATCCAAAGAAACTTAACAACTTTGGAACTGCGAATTTGTTGGATTATTGGAAGAATCAAGAATCGCAATTTCCAATTCTTGCAAAAATGGCCCGGGATATATTAACAATTCAAGCTTCATCAGTTGCATCGGAAAGCGCTTTCAGCCAAGGAAGATTTCAAATTGGAGATCACAGATATTCGTTGAGAGAGGAGGCAATGGAGACAGGAGTTTTATTCAGGGATTGGATAAGAGCAGAGCGAAGAAACTTTGGTCTACCAGAACTTACTAAGGAAAGGGGCAGAGCATATATCGATCAAATTTTGAGCGACGGAACAAGTGAAGGGAGTCAAACCGGCAATGAAGAAGAAGAAGAAGACGAAGAACCAGAAGGAGATGATGAACAAGATCAACAACGGCCTGTTCCAAAAGAAAAGCCTACAAGTGTCCTCAAGAAACTAGCTAATATGTTTAAAAGAATGTAATATTCTAAATAAGAATTTTGAATTTACAAGTTTTTGTTTAGATGTAATTTGCACTTCTTATATCTTAAACAATTCAATAAAATTGCTCCAAGTCTTGGAATTCAATCACAACTATTGTCTTCATACTATTTATTTTTAATTTATAGTTTTGGCAAAAAATACTACAATTAATTACTAGTTTGCGCAAAAAATACTACAATTGAATTTTGAACTTAAAGAATTAATTCAAAAATTTGAATTTACTAAAATTAATTCAAAGTTTTAAACTTTGAATATTGAACATAACAAATTAATTCAAAACTACAAGTTCAAATTATAAAAAATACTACAAGTTTTTTTATTCTAAGTTTAAACTTTAATATATACAAGTAAAAACTAAATAATATTTTGTTGTAATATTTTTCAAAGTTTCCATCACTTTAAATAAAACTCAATGGAAAAACAAAAAAAAAAAAAAAAAAAAAAAAAAAAACTTATTTGGGCCGAACTGCCGGACCGGACCGGACCGGCATTTTGGCCCAACGGCTCTCTTTCAAATATAGCCGTTGGCCAACGGCCAAAAACGGCTATATTTGCCTATCACCCCCCCTAAACGCCCCCCATAACCCCCCAACCTATTTTTATCTATATATACACTATTATTTCATCATTATATCACACAATTTACTATTTTCTATCAATTTATCTCTCAAATTACTCTCAAAGGCTATTTTCTAAATTTCTTCCAAAATCCAAACAATTATAATGGCTGAAAATCAAGCTCCCGCTGCTCCCGAACGAAGACGTCGTTCTATAGTGTGGGAACTTATTACGAAAGATACTGAATCTCAGAAAGCTAAATGTAACATCTGTAACAAATAGTGGCAAGTTTACACTGGACCCAACAATGGAGGGACGGGAAAGTTTAGGCAACACTTAAAAAAAAAATACAGAACCGAATGGGATATAATAAATGGCTTTATTCCGCGTGATTGAAAATTTGAAGAGATGGCTAAGGGAATATCTATTTCAATTATGTATTTTCGAATTTCTAGTTTATTTAGCATCTTTGTAATTTTTCGATTTCTAGTTTGTTTTGTCATTTCAATTATCTATTTCTCATTCAATAAACGTTTGTTTTGTTTCATAAACTTTACACTGATAAAGTAACGAACTAGAAGACGTCGTTCAATTATTTATTTCTCATTCAATGAACTTTACATTAATAAATTTTAAAATATAATTTACATAATTATTTTGTTAATTTGTTTCATTAAAAAATATAATTTACCTAATTATCACAAATGATGTTTAAATAAATTGTTAAGTTTTTCAAATTTTAGTTTTATTTGCCTAAAAAAAAAAAAAAAAAACAAAAAAACCGTTAACCGGCCGGACCGGACCGGTACTGACCGGCCTAACAGTCGCCGGAACCGGTTCGATCCTGCTCCAATATTTGAAACCGGCATAGACCGGAATTCCACCGGTTTTAATTTTTTTTGGCCCGGTTCCGGACCGGAACCGGACTCCGGTACCGGTTCCGGACCGGACCGGACCGCTAGCCACCCCTAGTAATGAGTATGCCTATCGGTAGCTACACACGTAAGGAACACGGGTAGAAAATCCACGAGGCCAGGTGCCTCAAAAGAAATGGATATAAACACTTACCTCTTCCAAAAGTTAGTACGGCTAATCAACAACCGCTTTATCCTTTGGTTTCCTTGCCAAACGATCCCACTCTATTCAATAAGCAGAAAAATATATCAATTTAGGTTAAAGGCTTCATTCCTCACATCTTAGGGCAATCCGATTAGGAACCTGATACCTACGCGACCAGACTGTGTGTCCAATGTCCAGCCTCTATGGGGGACTCCAAATCACATAACATGATCACAATATAAGTATAATCATGTATGAGGCACAACGCATGTGGCAACAATAGATATGGACTCAAAGGAATGAGAAGAGAACTCTGGATAGAATTATAGACACAACCTAGAACTCAGAATTTGTCAAACTCTTTGAATTTCTATAAAATTTCGGAAGAGTTTCCCCTGAAACTGGATGATCTGCAAAACAGAACCAGCACTATACTATACACGGGAATGGATACCCGGATAAACTGATAACATAAAAATGTTAAACGGATAACAAGATGAGACAACTGGATGACATAACAAATCCGCAGGTAGAATGTCTAGACAGCACCACTGTCCTGATTTTCAACCTAATTTCCAGAGTGTAGATCAATGTTATAGACTTCATAGTCTTCATGAAAGTTTTAGATATACGTCTTAGGGTTATGGGGATTCTTAAAGAATCTAAATATCAATTTTGTACAAGGAGTTATGATCAATATACTAACAACTGTCCAAAGATCAAAACAATTTTCCAGATTTTGAAACGTTTTGTCTTGTTGATTTGGACGTCTTTCACCATGGATTTTAGTACAAAATTAAGTATATACAAGGTTTCCTTGATGCCATACAAGTTTCTCACAAGAAATAATAATTTTAGAACTAAGAAAAGCTTCAAAAGCTAAAAGATACATGCCTTGCCAAAAGAAAGGTTTAGTCTTACATACATTTGATGCTTCTTGCTTCTAAAGCTTGTTTTCCTTGAATTCAACACCTTCTAAAGCTTAAAAAAGCTATAATTCAGAATTTGGGTACTTTACTTAGCCATGAAGTAATTCTAAAACTCAAGCTATAGACGAAATTGAAGGCAGCATAACGTTACCTTAATCGCGTAGAGCGTTTTGACGCAATCCGTCTTCAATTTCGAGTTAGGATTGAAGTTCTTCCTTCAAAAACTTGAAAATACCTTCACTATTCATTAGAGCACTGTTTCTATATTGAATTCTCTGGAAAATGGCGAATTAAGGGATGAAATTCTCTTTTATTATCGAAATATTTCATTTCTAGCCATGTTTTGCGCTTATGTCCATTTTTCTAGCCTGACTTTTGATACTTATATCTTTTTATCGATACGTTGTATGAATAAACCGTCAAAAGTTTTGGAAACTACACTCCAAGACCTTCAATTTGGTATATTATATGTCCTCAAACGACCACATATAATTCACGAAATTAATTACTGAAAAAGCTTCGTTACAAGGCAATTCGTTAGTCGGTTTTTCCGCAACTTAAATCTGATTTTTCCAAAACTTTATATTCAACATATAAACATCATATATGGTCATATTATGATTTTAGACTCACTTAAATCATTCCTAACATGTCTTCAGAATGGTATACGTCACTTTGGACATACGGGTGTAACAATCTTCCCCCGTTAGAAACATTCGTCCTCGAATGTTAAATGAAGTACGTAGAAGCATTAAGCAACGATCTGCTACATACTTGTAGTAGTGAAGAGATGTGAAAGGTCAAATTATTACGGAAGCTAGCCGAACAAACTCAAAATTCACTTTCGAAAAAAAACACAAAAGTCACAAATAATCATACGAACCTAACGGCGCTTTCGGATTTTGAATCGGCGCTCGTTCACCAAAACCGAGCTCGAAAATCTCTTTTTTTTGAATTTATCGACAATAACAACTGAAACCTTCTTCCGATGCCTACCAAACGAGCTCTGATTTAACTCAAATTTTAAAGACAAGTCCCAATAGACCTTACGAATATTTTAAAATTATCGGCACGCCAATCGGAGTCCTATCTTCCGAAACGACTTACCGAAGTCGTTTCAGAAAGTTCACCCAATAGGCCTTGTGTCTCAAGATGTACCCTAAACCAACGAAAAGATCAAAACCTTAGTGTAGAAACTGAAAAAAGTGTGCTCTTTGGGTAAACTAAGCTACGTACCATATATATGGTGTTTTGAAGTACTTATAAGTTGTAGGGAGTAACTTGTGTGTCTACCAAGTCCAGTCCCCTCCCCTTTTATGTTTTAAATCACCTCTTCGATATACCTTTCGAGATAGAAAAGGTCGATGGAACGAAAATTTACCTCACGCTTGATGCAATAGGGGGAGCTTTTGAAGTACCTTGTCACTACACACTATAGAAGATTTGATGCAAGCTATATTATTTTTATGAACACACTATGCAACACCTCAGTTGATGTTAGGGTTTTTCCGCAAGCTCCTTCTGGAAATGTAGTTATTCATATCCTAATGTATGTCAAAGGTTCATCTGAACAGGGTCTATCATATAAGGATAAGGATCATGCTGAGACGACCCGAATTCTCGGTTAGGCCGTGCGGGCACCCGGCCGTCTCCCCCTAAACCTGTCGGGCGAACCCTATTGACTGAATCGATATAAATTGCGAAGAATTACCTTGAAATGAAAATGAACCAAATTTTAACAACATAAGATAACTCTTAAGGATAGACAATCATACAAGCTGTCTGAATAATACAACTAACTACCCAGAATACACAATTTTAAAGGTTTACAGATCAGACATCTAAGAAGGCCAAAAGATATACACATCTCCCGAAGGGAGCAAAAGTAAGGAAAACTGTAATATCTGAAGTTGGTGGCCGCAATGAACAGGATGCCTCACCGTAGACAGCTGAGAACGTACTACTCCTCAATCACGGCGCGACTGGCTGGGTCCTGGTGCAGAATCTGCCGAACGAAAAGAAAACACAAGGACAAATAGGGGGTGAGTCATGAGGACTCAATAACTGTGAACAAACTAGCAACCTCGAAAAATAGATACGCTAGTAAGGGAAACGGAACCAGACAACAATCAACAAATAAGCAATGCACATATAAGCAGAACAGTATTCATGTACAAAAAAAATCTACTCAATAGTATGAAATGAAATGGAATGGGATGAAAAGAAATAAAATGAAATGAGATGAAATGCAATGAGATGCAAAGGGTAACATGTGCCCATAATCCCATCCCGAAGCGGAATACTCCTGCATTCGAGGGGAATCCAATATTCTAACCAACTGGAGCGGAATGCTCCTGCTCCTGGGGCGGAATACTCCTGCACCCGATATAATATAAACCAGAGGCGGAATACTCTAGCACTCTCCTGGGGCGGAATACTCCTGCACCCGATAAAATGTAAAGCTGAGGCGGAATACTCCTGCACTCAGTATGATATGCAATGTAATGCATATGAATGCAATGTGATGCAATAATAACCCTTCACCGGCGTAGGACTCTCATCGACAGCCCGGAAGCAGATGCCAACTCCAAGCCAAAGTACAATACTCAGATTCCCAATGCAATATCAATAACAGGACATAATATATAATATAGAATGTAAACCTAAAGCTAAGGCGTAATGAGTACGCCTATCGGCAACGACACACGTAAAGAACACGTGGTAGAAAATCCACGAGGCCAAGTGCCTCCAAAGAAATGGATATAAACACTTACCGTATTCAAAAGCTAGCCCTGCTACTCAACACACTACTAAAAATAAGGCATTTTCAGACCGAAATTTCGGACCGAAATTCGGTTGGAGCACGTTGTCCGACCGACGCGGTGGGATAATTCATCGAATTATAATTTTTTTTTTTTTTTACTGGTAGCCGACCGCCGCGGTCGGACAATAATTAAAATTTTTTGTCCGACCGCAGCGGTCCGAGTGCGGTCGGTGGACAGAAACTATACCAACACGGGCATAGCAGCCCGTTTTTCATTTCACACCATACCCATTTCTCTCTCTTTCGCCCCTTTCTTTCTTTCTCCATTCAACTCGATTCCAAAGCCAAATCCAACCCAAATCTATTAAAAAACTACTCTAAATCTCTTAATTCCATTCCTCTACAACTTGGTAAGTTTAATTTTCATAGTTTTCTTCAATTTTTCCCCAAATCCGAAACCCTAACTTTTTTATCTATTTTTTTTTTGTAGTTCTTCCATCTATCAAAGTTGGGGATTGTACATTAGTGGTGGTGGAGTACAAAACCATCCCTTGAGGTGAGTTTTATGATGAAACACCAATTTTTTTTTTTAAATTTAATTTTAGCTCGTTTTTTTTTCATTTTTTCCTATGTTTGAATTTTAGCTCATGAAATTAATCCATGACATAGTAGTTGCTATTTGGTTGTGAACTAGGTTACATTGTGTTGTTGTTTGGTTTGGGAATTGTTGAAGCTAGTTTGACATTTTTGTTGGTATTGTTAAAATTAGGTTGATTGAAAAATTGGGTGTTGTTAAAAAAATGATTGGGTTATTGAATGCACATTTAGAAGATTCTATGGTTGGAAAGTAACACTTTGAATGAGTTGTTTTAGTGAAAAAGTTGGTGTTCCATTGAGAATAGTACACTTTGAATAGGTTGTTGTTGATGGGTTCCTTTAGTAGTGTTGTTGTTGTTGAATGTTGTTAATGGTGTTGTTGTTGTTGTTGTTGTTGTTGTTGTATTGCTTTGAGATAGAATTGTTGGTGTATAGTGTAGTTTGGTAGTTAGATTCTTTGAGGCATTTCATCAAATAAGTGGTGAGCAACAACTAAGTTGAATAGTTTGCAAATAGTTTTAGATTACTCCAACTAAGTATAGATAAGTAAATAGTTTTATCATTTTGAATTATAAATAGATATAAGTTGCAAACGAGAAGTGTTATTAATTACTAAATGATAATCTTAGAGAACAAATTAGTTAGTAATATAAAAGTAATGTTTGTGTATCAAAGAAATGTTTGTTTAAATATTTGCAATTTAATATGCATCTGAAACGTGTAATTTTTGTGTAGATATGGTTAATGAAAGTCGTAGTTGGATGTATAATAGAAATAATCCCGGCCGGCGGGGGATGAGGGCAGAATTTGCAGTAGGTGTTGAAAATTTTATTGAAAAAGCGAAAACACTTGATGATTTTATACGGTGGGGCCAGATTAAGTGTCCTTGTGTAGACTGCCAGTGCATAAAAGGAAAAAATCTGGAAGATGTTGAAATGCATCTTTATAGGAAGGGTTTTATGCCAGATTATTTTGTTTGGGTTTATCATGGAGAGTCTAGGGATGTGGGGGGTGATGTTCATTTTCAAGATGCTTATGTCGGTGGGAGTGGTCCGTTTGTGGAGAATGATCTTGATAATTATCGAATGAACGATATGGTTAATGATGCTTTTGGGATGTACCCAGAGGAGCCATCCCAACCGAGTACATCGCAACAAAATGTTGAGCACATTCCTAATGATGAGGCAAAGCTCTTCTATAAACGGTTGGAGGAAGCTAGTCGTCCATTGTACGAAGGCTCAGTGCATTCCAAGTTGTCAGTTGCTGTTAGATTGTTAAGTATTAAATCTGATTTTAGTATATGTCAAGCAGCCATGGATTCCATCATTGACCTTATGAATGATCTCAATCCGACTAACATGGCATTACCAACTAATTATTACCACACTAAGAAGTTGGTTTCCACGTTAGGTCTTTCTGCTCAGAGAATTCATTGTTGTGTCAACGGTTGCATGTTGTTTTATAAGGATGATGCAGAATTAGATAAATGTAAATTTTGTGCGGAGCCTCGTTACAAGCCGGTTTTAAACCCTAAAAAGAAGCCGGTACCCGTTAAGTCGATGCATTACTTACCCCTTATACCTAGGTTAAAGAGGTTGTATGCGTCGATGAGTTCTGCTCCTCATATGAGATGGCACCATGATCGTACGAAACAGCCAGGCATTCTAAGCCATCCGTCAGATGGTCAGGCATGGAAACATTTTGATCAGGTGTATCCAGCATTTGCTAGTGAACCAAGAAACATAAGGTTGGGTCTATGTTCAGATGGGTTCACTCCTTTTGATGTCTCGTCTACACCTTATTCTTGTTGGCCCGTATTTGTCACGCCGTACAATCTTCCGCCCGAAATGTGCATGACTAGTCCTTATCTGTTTTTGAATTGCATTATCCCAGGGCCACATAACCCGAAAGCCTCGATTGATGTATTTTTGCAACCTTTGATTGATGAGTTAACGGTATTGTGGTATGAAGGTGTTGAAACATATGATATATCAATGAAACAGAACTTTCAACTGCATGCTTCTTTGATGTGGACTATAAATGACTTTCCAGCTTATGGAATGTTGTCTGGGTGGTCCACTGCTGGTAAGCTCGCTTGCCCTTACTGTATGGAAGATACAAAAGCATTCACTTTGAAAAATGGTGGTAAGATTACATGGTTCGACTGTTGTCGTCGATTCTTGCCAATGGAGCACCCGTTTAGGGCTAACAGTAGTGCTTTTATGAAGAATCAGGTTGATTTCGAGGAGCCTCCGCGAAGGTTGTCTGGACGAGAAATATGGGATAGGGTTAAGGTGTATCCTAAGGTAACTGACCAACGACCATCTAAAGCACCTGGCTATGGTATTGATCATAATTGGACTAAACAAAGTATCTTTTGGGAGTTGCCCTATTGGAAGGATAATCTTCTTCGACATAACCTGGATCCCATGCATATTGAGAAGAATTTTTTCGAGGCTGTGTTTAATACTGTGATGGATGTCAGAAACAAGACAAAGGATAATGTGAAGGCCAGGTTGGACCTTGAGGAACTTTGTAGGCGGTCTGAGTTACACATATCTCAAGTTGACAACACGATTTGGCTTCCCAAGGCCAGTTACACATTCGGATTGGATGAGAGAAGAATGATTTGTGATTGGGTCAAGAATTTGAGGATGCCTGATGGATATGCATCAAACTTAGAAAGGTGTGTTGATATGACAGAAGGAAAATTGACTCACATGAAAAGCCACGATTGTCACATCTTCATGGAAAACTTGCTCCCAATTGCATTCAATGGCTTGCCTGATAATGTTTGGAAACCACTTACAGAGACGAGCCTATTTTTTAAGGAGCTGTGTTCTAAGACATTGAAGGAAGAGAATCTTAAGTCGATGGAAAGTAACTTTCCTGTTGTCGCGACTAAGTTGACAAAAATCTTTCCCCCTGGTTTCTTTAATGTAATGGAGCATCTTCCAATTCACCTCGCAGAAGAGGCACTATTGGGAGGCCCGGTGCACTGTAGATGGATGTATCCTTTTGAGAGGTAAGGTCTCTTAAATTAGTCCTTGACTCATTTTTTTAATTCATCTTAAGTAAATTAATTAATATAATGTATTGTGCAGAATTATTGGCAAGTGTAAGCGGGACGTGAAAAATAGGAACCAAATTGAGGGGTCCATATGTGAGGCATATCTGGCTCGAGAAACTTCTCATTTTTGTTCTTATTATTTCGATCAAAATGTGCCATGTTTGCGAAATAGGCCGGATCGACATGATGATGGAGACAAGAATGATCCGAATTATCCACCATTTTCTATATTCAATCAACCTGGTAGAGGAAAGTTAATGACCGAAGTATGCAAGTTCAATGACCGGGACAGAAAAGCAGCTACAACTCATGTTTTGTTGAATTGTCCCGATGTCACTCCTTTTTACAAGTATGCTTCTTTTTAAGTATTTAAAACCTAACATTCAAGTTTTATCAGTAATCTAACTAATGAGATTTTTTGGATCATCCAGTCACTTTGTTGGAGAATATGGCGCCTCTGCTGTTTATGAACAATTTTCAGATTGGTTTAGAGAATTTGTAAGCGTTACTTAAACAAATACATAAGTTTTTTGGTATATATATATATATGTTGGTTTAATGTGTACAACTATCTTGAACTTTATATAGGTACTTAATCCGGATAACGGCATAAACTTCCCATTGTTGCATGATATATCTCACGGGCCTTATTATGAATACAAGAGGATGTCTAAGTACTTTGTTAATGGGTACAAGTTCCATACTAGAGAATGGTCCTTGGGGAAGAAAACAAACAACACCGGTGTGTGTGTGAAAGGTGGTACTGGTGACCAGGATGTAGACTTTGATTACTATGGTGTGTTTGAGGAGATTTTAGAAATAGAGTTTACAGTAGGTTGGCCTCGTAAAAAATTGGTGCTTTTTCGTTGCAAGTGGTTTGATCCGAGTCCAAAGGGTACGAGGGTAGACCCCTGTTCTAAAATAGTTGAAGTTAATCACAAAAGGTCATATGGACATTATGATCCTTTCATCATTGCCCAGAATGTGAAGCAAGTGTGGTACGTTCCTTATCCACCGACAATGAACAAAGCCAAAGCCAAATCCAAATCCAAATCCAAAGCCAATTGGTGGGCTGTTCTAAAAGGCAAGCCGGTGGGAAGAGTGGAAGTAGATGATGTATTAGATGTTGCATATCAAAATGAGGTATCTACCGTTCCCTTGATTGTGGATATTGAATTAGCCGACCAGTTGCAACATAGTGAAGGCATCTATGAACAGTTTGATGAATCGGTGGTTAGAGGAAGAAAAAACACTTCTAATTTTGGAGAAGGAACATCTAGGGCTAACGAGGAGGATGAATATATGGATGACGTTGAAACAAGTGAGGAAGAATTTGTTGACAGCGATGAGACGAGCGAAGAGGAGGAAATAGCCGATGACCTTAACGCGGATGATGATGATTGACATGTTCGTAGTTGGTTGTTTTTACTTTACTACAATTATTTGCACTACTTTATAAATGTATTCCATAAAAAATTATAATTTGATTATATTGTGCTAATTTATTGTGCTTATTTTACAGATATGTCATCTTCGGAGAAGGCTAGGGGGAAAAGAAAGGTTCAAAGTACCTCGCCTGCTTCAGGTCATACTACTCCTCCTGGACTTGTACCTCATATGCTTCCTACACATCCTCCGTCTGCATATGCTCCAGATTTTTTCACTCCTCCTCCTGCCTTTCCCCCTGGCATGCCCTCTACGACATCGCCTGGTTATGTTGTTCGTCCGTATGGCATCAGTTCATCATCCATGCCTCAGCCATCTTCCAGTCCGTCACCATCCCCTTCATCATCTACTCCTTCTGATCCGAGCTCGGTGGACCCTTTGGTACCACCTACTATTAAGTATTATGATCCGAGCTCGCCTTATTACATTGGTCCTGCAGGATCATATGGTGATGACGGGAGGGTATTACTTTATCCTGAGGGTAGTCGTGGGTAAGTATTATTTTTTGTTATTTTTTAAGTATTTAATCCTACTATGAAGTTTAATTTTTTAGTATATTTATTAACACTAGAAATTTTTATCTAGTTTTACTCCCTCGATGGTGGCTACTCCCATAATCACCAAATGCATTAAAGCTAGATGGACTGAGCCATGGCCATCCTGGGGTAGGGTACCCTCCAGGGTAAAGATGGGCATGTTTGACGATTTTCAGGTAATAACTATATTTTATTTTTTAATAATTTTGTTAAGTGTCACTTTTTTAAAAATCTAATATTTTTAATTATTTCAGGCAAAGTGTAAATGGCATCCTGCATTTAATAGCATTGCCGAAAGCAATTTCCTTGGAAAATGTGCAGATAGAGTGAAAGGTAACCTTTATGATTGTCGGGCCAAAGGAAAGAAGCCCGAGTGGATATACGATCACGTTTGGGCAAAATATCTAGAATATTGGGATAGTGATGAATTTAAGAAGAGGAGCGCCCAAGGAAAAGCCGCACGAGCCTCCGAAAAGGGTGGATCGCTGCACACCGGGGGTTCGGTTAGCTCAGCGACTCAGCGGATGATATTGGTAACTTATTAATTAATTGTATGTATTATTTTATGTAACTCACATTAATTTTCTATCTAACTTGTTATCTTTTTAATTTTGTAGGAAAGGCAAGAAGGGCGGCCAGTTCGTGTGCCTGAAATGTTTAAGAAGAGGCATATATACAGAAACAAAAAAGGAGAAGAAGTGTGGGTCGAAGAACGCGCTAAAGAGCTATATGTAAGTTATTAAATTCAATTTTTTAAACTTATTAAATCCGTCAATATTTGTAAATCTAATTCTTGTTATTAAATTTTTTTTCAGGAAAAGGCTATGGCGGTCTATGAAGAAAGGATTGCGACTCAGGCATCCGGGTGTGGTAGCAACGCCCCAGCTGAAATGACACTAGAGGAGGAAACCGCACTATGGTTGGAGGTGAATGGCGGAGTAAAGAAGGGAAGTGCTTACGGCCTTGGATCGCAGTATGCCTCAGAACGTCTAAATCCAGGTTTTGGCTCTTACACTCCTCCTGCTAGTTCAATTGATCCCTCGGTGGAAGCCTCTTTGCGCAATGAAATCGAAGAGCTTAGGAGAAAGAGTGAAGAAGACCGTTTGCGCAATGAAGAAAATTTGAGAGTCATGCGGGAAATGATGCAGAACATTATGTGTGGTGGTGCGGACAAGGGAACGAAGGGCAAGGGCAAGGGCAAGGGCAAGGGCAAGAGCAAGAGCAAGAGCAAGAGCAAGAGCAAGAGCCGGGGGAAAGGCAAGAGCAAACGTCAATACAGCTCTGAGTCGGGTTCTGAGTCGGGTTCTGAGTCGGGTGCTGAGTCTAGTTCTGAGGCAACAGAGTAGTGATAATGGACTGTTGATGTATTAGACTTGTTTTAGACATGTTTTAACTTGTTTGGATCGCTATTCGGATTTGATATGTTATGCAAAAATGTTAAACTTTCTAATTTAAAGGCAATAAGCCTTGTTTAGACTATTATTAAGGCTTGAGAAGCCTTATCTTCTTCTGGGTGCTGTTTTTTCTGTTTTTTACAGGTGGTGTAGCTCTAATTGCAGGTTTTTTATTGCAGGTATTACACTGCCTACCGACCGCAGCGGTCCGAAAGCGGTCCGAAATTTGGCAATTACCCAGCCCAGAAATAAGCAATTTCCCACCGCAGCGGTCGCCTGGCCCACCGCTGCGGTCGCCTGGCCCACCGCAGCGGTCGCCTGGCCCACCGCTGCGGTCGCCTGGCCCACCGCTGCGGTCGCCCACTTTTCCAGTTTTTGAGCAATCTCCCACCGCTGCGGTCGCCCAGTTCAACATTATTTTTCCCACCTTATAAACTAGGCGACCGCCGTCCGACCGTGGTGCGGTCCGACGTCCGACCGCGGCGGTCGGAAGGCTGTGAGCGACCACTACTTAGCCGACCGCCTTTTTAGGTCGGACGACGGTCGCCTAGCCGACCGTTGTCCGACCGTATGGGCGGTCGGAAAAGCCCTGATTTTTAGTAGTGACAACTGCTTTTTCCTTTGGATTAACTGCCAAACGATCCCGCTCTATTCAATAAGCAGAAAAATTATATCAAATAAAGCTAAAGGCTTCATTTCTTATGTCTTAGGGCAATCCAGTTAAGAACCTGATACCCTATTTGCATACGCAATACGCAGATAGGCCTATGTACAGGGTTCAAAGTCCCATAACCAAACCCTAAATAAATTACATTTATATGTTGCCCATAACTCATTGAGTACGAATATATAATCATTTTCATCATCGGGGTCCAATTGACCCGTTAAACTATCAATTTAAGTCATTAGGGCGATGTCTAATATCCCTATTTTTACCGTAAAAATATATTCAAACACATGTAATAAGCTAAGATAATGAGTTAACATCATTACCTGAAGATTTGGGGTAGAAATTCCACTATTTTCCACCTCTTTTTCCCTTTTTCCCTATCTCTTTTCTAATTTTTCTTTCTCTGTGAACTTTGCTCAAATGTTTCTGTTGTATGTCGCTTGCTGCTTTGCTAAGGGATTTAATCCCTTAGCCACCGACTATTCAATCTTAATTTTTTTTATTTTTTTTATATAATAAAATCTCTACGACGATTAAAATTAAAATAGAATCCTAGAGAAGTCGAAATAATCCCAAAATTTTCAAGTAATTTATACAAAATATATGTAACATACTCGCGAAGACGGATCTCAAATCGGACTCCTGAAACTCAAGATGCGAATTTAAAGGAAAAAGGTCAAATTATTTAACTTTCGGCATTTTAGCGGAAACTAGCCGAGCAACATCGAAATTCACTTTCGAAAAATCACAAAAGTCACAAATAATCATACGAACCTAACGGCGCTTTCGGATTTCGAATCGGAGCTCATTCGCCAAAACCGAGCTAAAAAATCTCTTTTAAATATTTATCGACAATAAAAACTGAAACATTCTTCCGATGCCTACCAAACGAGGTCTGATTTAGCTCAAATTTTACAGACAGGTCCTAATGGACCTTATGAATATTTTAAAATTATTGACACGCCAATCGGAGTCCTAACTTCTGAAACGACTGACAGAGGTCATTTCACATGCAAATACTTCTGGATAGTGTGATGCAGACCAGGAATGATCTCCAGATTACGCCTTAGCTTTGAATATATATTGTATATTAATTGTTATGCCCTGTTGTTGGTATTGCATTAAGCATATGAGCATTGCACTCTGGTTTTGAGAATTGCATATACTTCCCGGTTGGCGATGAGAGTCTCGCACCGGTGAAGGATCATTATTGCATATATTTCCCGGTTGGCGATGAGAGTCCCGCACCGGTGAAGGGCCATTATTACATATGCTTCCTGGTTGGCGATGAGAGTCCCGCGCCGGTGAAGGGTCATCATTGCATATACTTCCCGGTAATCGATGAGAGTCCCGAGCCAGTGAAGGGTCATCATTGCATATACTTCCCGGTAATTGATGAGAGTCCCGAGCCGGTGAAGGGTCATTATTGCATATATCTCCTGGTAGACGACGAGAGTCCCGCGCCGGAGATAGGTATCAGGTATATGTGACTGCATTGCCTCGTACCGCATTCATCACATCTCATTGCACCACATACTGACTATTATGTGTATTGTGTTGTGTTTTTTTTATGCGGTAAGTATACCATGTTATGGACATATCTCAGTTTGCTTATATATTTCTGGCTCGTATTATGGGTTGAGGGGATCAGGTTGCACGCCGCAACGGTATAAAAATATGGATCAGGTTGCACGCCACAATGGTATAAATATATGGATCGGGTTGCACGCCGCGACAGTATGAACATATGGATCGGGTTGCACGCTGCAACAGGATGTATTTCTGATTGTTGATATGTTCGGGATACCTACATGTTCTGGCTATCGTATGTTCCTGGTTGTTAATGACTTTTCATGAATTATCTTGACATGATTGTGATAAACATGAGTGGCTAAATTGCCCATTCTAGGGTTGATTGAACCACTCTAATACTTATGTGTTATGAATTATTGCTTTATTAAATGAAACTTGTTAACCTTCCTATCTTAGTGTTTATGATTTATATGTTATTGATTGGTAGAGCTCCCAATTGATTGTGCCCTTTATTCTTGTGTGTCTAGGGATAGATTCATGAGTTAGGGTTAAACACTTAACAATATTTCAATCTAAAACAACAGCGTTACTTAGGTTGTCAAAAACGTGATTTGTGACCATTGACCCAGATTGTGAACCATACTTGTAGTCCTACATATCTTCATTATTTAATTGGAAAATTGGTTAGTGAAAGTTACAATTATTATACGGGAGTGAGTAGTTGTGAATTTGGAGCAAGTGTTCAATAGGAAGAAGCAAGTTGAATCCACTAATACATTATTCTAACACTTGAGTAGGAGTTGGGTAGATCAATCCTAGGCTTCCAAACCCTTGAATTAATTTATTTCTTACTACTTGCTATTTACTGTATTGTTAATTAGTTGTTACTTTGAAACCATCATAAAAATATAAACTTTCGAAGTTAATTGATTAGATAAGTTAGTTAGATTAGCAACTAGATTTCGAGTGTTCTATGTGGGATTCGACCTCGGGGCTTCAAATACCAAGCTATATTTTCCGGACCGCTTAGTCCTTTTTATAGGGCGTAGTTCGGCGTGACCAATTCTCCGTATGACGATCCACATCGATCATTCATAACAACTTGCACGTTACTCTTTCATGTAAAATTAATTCTCAAATTTATGTATTAATAATATAAATAGTAATTTACAAAATTAAGCACTGCATAACTCGGTATACATGTACAACTCACGTGCCGATAAACTTTTATATATATAGGCGGATTCAGGATTTGAATCTTATGGGTTTTAAATTTTAAGATAACGATTTCAAGCGCAAGTAATTGGGTTCTCGATTTGATTTTTATACATATTTAGTAATTTTTTTAACATAAATATATTGTAAATATCATCCAGGGCAGCAAGCCGTCCTTCTGGAGCAAATTTACTGGTTGCGTAGCTTTATTTGGGATAGGAAATTTGTCATCTTGGAGAAAGTGATGTGTAGAGTTTGAGTTCTACCTGAGGGATAATCAGCCTTGAAGAACAACTTGAGGCTCTTGACTCGAACTGACCATTTCTTAGAAGTTGGATTTGTTGTGAGTAGGAGCAAGTAAGGACAAGTAAATTGCTCTCTACATCCGCCCGTATACATTGCTCTCTATACATTGACTAAATTTGTTGTAGTTAAATTTTTTCGTGCCGTTCAAGTGACAAATGTTACAAAAATCCAAATTCAATTATGAGTTTGCGTAAAATTGATGATCCTGCGTAAAACCCAAATGCAGGATCATTGATTTTACGCAGACTCATAATTAAATTTGGATTTTTGTAACATTTGTCACTTGAACAGAAAAAATTAACTACAACAAATCTACAGATGTCAAATCTTTTAAAACGTGTTGATCTAGTTGCATGCACTTACAAAGAAAAATAAATACTCCAATTTCTTTCCTAATTGAATCTACAATTCTACTATACAAATCTCTACATAATAGATGTAGAGGTTGCTCTAGGCATTTATTTGATATAAAACCCTCTAATTATGTCTTCACTAGGAGCAAATTATGCCCATCTCCATGTGCTTAAACAGAACCAAAAGGGAAAATTGAAGAAAGTTGTTGAAAAAAGATCAAGAAACAAGGAGGGTGGTCTTGTTCAAGTAATAGAGAAGGATAGCAAACATGGGAAAGATAAGAAAGTTCACCCAATAAGCCTTGTGTCTCAAGGTGTACCCTAAACCAACGGAAAGATCAAAACCTGAGTGTTGAACTGAAAAAAGTGTGCTCTTTGGGTAAACTAAGCTACGTACCATATCTATGGTGTTTTTGAAGTACTTATAAGTTGTAGGGAGTAACTTATGTGTCTACCAGTCCAGTCCCCTCCCCTTTTCTGTTTTAAATAATATAAACGCAAGTATAAAACATCAAAGAAGAAAAAAAAAAAAGCCTTATTCCAGAGGCGTCTTAGGTTGTTTATCTTCTCAGTACTATTTAGAGCGACCCGTCAAGATTGCAGAGAAATTGTGATGGGTTGACAGGATGGTGACTCATTATAATTTGGTTGCAATTCTGGCGGATTGTCGTAACTTGTTATGTACAAATACACCAACACATTGTTTGCGTCAACTGATTCAAATCAACTCCAAGTTTGATATCAATTAATCTGCCTCAGCAATCAAGCTCAGTAAAATCCAACAAGATATTTTTCAAGAACCTTCAACCAACCACAAATAAGCAATTTATCGAATGAACAAGTTGGAAAGTGGAGGAGGAAGAAGCAAGATAAGTGAAAAAAACTGAAAATAAGAGTTCCTCACATTGTGATGCTAAAAACTCAAGATTTTTTTAATGGGGCGAGAAAGATAATGGGTCTCCTCTTGTGCCAAACTAACTTAAATTTTTGAGAAATTTTCAATAATAGGCAGCCCACTATCAAAAATTACAAATAGGAGGCCATTTTTTTTTTTCATGCATAGCAACCATTCTTAAAATTATAAATTTTAGCATTCCTTCATAAAAAACATCCTAGCTACCAAATCTCCTGCCGGCAAACATCCTTCCCCACTAGTGATGTCGTTACTTTTTTGTATTTTACTTAATTTATGTTGTTTATTACGTCTAAATCATTGCTTTGAACAAGTTTATCCACACAAATCTCCCCCCAAAAGTTAAATTATACTTGAATATACATAGATAAATGCGTAGCAATGAGAGAAATACAAAAATATATACTCCCTCTGTCCCATTTTGTTTGTCATAGTTAGTGTTTCGAGAGTCAAACTTCTTAAATTTGACCGTATATTAGAATATAAAATTTTTAACTTTTCTTAAATAAAATTTACATATTTAAAAACTACATGACAAGTACTATAAGTCACAATAAATTACAACTCAAAATATTTAAAAGATATATATAAAGATTACAATCAAAGATAAACTCATTTGACCATCGAAATCCGAACTACGACAAACAAAGTGGGACGGAGGGAGTACAAAAATAATAAAATTCACATAAACATCCTTAATATAAAGATTTAGTCACTCGCATATATACACTTATACAAATTTATACAATTTTATACATGTGTATAATTTTGTATAAAATTGTATAAACTTGTATAAATTTGCGGCAGACTGCTATCTCGAGAAATAGTGACAGGTTGGATAAGATTCGGAAATATGTGTCATTTTTGGTAATTTTCGTCTTTTAGTTGTCTTGTAGTATTATTATTCCTAAATTCTTGGAGTAAATCTATAAAGTGGAGTTTTAACTAATAGCCAGCCACTTTTTACGGGTGCACAATTACCCGTTTTACAGCACCCAGCCACTTTTGCAAAATTTTGCAAACCGCAATCTCTTTATTAGAATCAGTCCCATATACTGATGTTGGACTATATGTAATTCTAAATTTAATCCATTGAATCTAAGGTCTGAAGTTTTTTTTCCCTAAGTTGGTCAACTTGAGCTCTTTTGGTCTGAAGTTGTTCAACGAACTTTAGTTCCTGGTACCGAGTTAGCCTTCACTTTAGGTCCTGATCGCTGAAGTTAAGTGACTTTGTTTGCAAAATTTTAATAAGTATGTGGTTATGCCTAAAATGGTGTACGTCGTGCTACACAATACAACGAAATGTTTATACTTTTTACGAATGTTTACAGTTTTCACAGCTCTAGTCGACAAACAACTAGCGTTTACAAAGTTATAGAAGAAAATGAATATCTACTCAAATTTCAGGAGAGTTTTTATTTAAAAATGGCGGAGTTCTGAGATAAATATCAGGAGAAATTTCCACCATGCTTTCTTAACTGAAATCTAGGAAACTTTACTGAAGTTTAAATTTTTGTAACTATTCTTTCAAAACTTTGTAAACGTTTATGATTTATTAATCGATACAGTAAAAGGTGGCGACCAAGCCTAAATCTTACCACCCTTAGCCTAGCGTTATAGTTTTGGTTCTATGACTGTATCTAATGGTTCTTAATAGTCGTAGAACGAAAATGCTGTTAAAATTTAAATTTTATATTTCAAACCCATTATTATTTAGAAATTTAATGAATTTAGTGGTAAGAATCTCAATATTAAATTCATCTAACTTAAATTCCGGATTCCCCTACTGAATTAAACCACGTTAGCAATACCAGTATTCCCCATCCCTTCCCTCAACAATTACATCAATAATTTTGGATTACTTTATTGATCATCATCATTCTAGAACAAGAAAATTTATATGCACATGATCACCCAGGTCACTTGCCACGAATACTAGCCCTTCTTAATGGAGGGAGTTTGTGTTGCTGTTACGTCGTCTCAAATCTTTTAATGGAAGTTCTAATTAATTTCTAGCATAACCATGATGGCGATGAAATAAATTCTAACCAGGAATTCAGAAGACACAACCCTAAAAGTTTCCTTATGCAAGGGAATTCAACAAGTTACAAATATACATATAGAAATATTTTCTAAAATTATATAAGCAATGTAATTTTTTGACACAGAAAGATTCAATTGAACGCTTCACAATACTTTAATTTGCTCCTCATAAAAATGACCTCTTCACCGAAACTGGCTTTTTAAACATCTAAGAGCCAATGGTCTCTACTTTTAGTTGACTTCCTTCTCCTTATGATAATAAGGTCAGCTCAGAAGAAAGATGCACGTACGTATACACTCAGTAGTGACATAAAAAGTCTCTAAGGACGAAGAAAATGCTTAATAAATATTAGGGTATTAGTCGTGATTGACTTCCTTTTTTTATTTTTATTTTTTTCTCTTTTTAATAAGAGAAAAGTGGTTGTTAGTCATCAACTGTTAGTCGTAAATTCTAATTTTAGCTCAATGGACTTGGCACTCTTTCAACTCTGTCCACCTGTCGTAGCTTCTGGTTGGCACAATCTAATGCATTCTTTCTAAATATTTGTAATTAGATTGTTATTAAAACGTTGTAAATTCAAGAGAATGTTACTACATTTACAAAGTGCACAATGTTGAAGGATGAGTCTTGAAGATGACAAAGGATCTGGTGCTAAGTGAATTGTGAAAAGGTTCACAGTTGAAGTGAGAAGACTAAGCGGTTCAACGGATTAATCGAGTCAGAGTTGAAGAAAGAGAAAGAGAACAGCTGGAGTCAAAGTTCCAATCCTAGCGGAAAAACAAGAAGCAAGAAGCGGTGCTAAAAAGGACGCGGTTCCTAAACGAAAAAGGATTGGAAACTAAAGGCAAATTAACTTAGGGTTTAAATAAGGAAATATGGGTAACCTTGTTTAATACTGATTCCAAAGTGGAAAAAGAATCTAAACTTAGTTGGATCTGGCTAAGTCTAGTTCCTATAAATACAAGTTAATTTGGCCAGAATCATTACGCACAAAAGACATCTCAACATAGCAAATCAAGAATAAGCAGATCGTGAGAAGCTTTGTGTGCAAGAACAAAGGAGCAGCAGAACCTTACGGAGGAGCAGTTTCATAGATAAGTCTGTTGTCTTAGTTATTTGTTATAGGCTATTGAGTTGTAATCTATCAGCTTGTTTAGAAGCATTAAGTAGAGATTAATTTTTGAGGTGAAGTAGAGGTAACATCACTAGCTAACCTGTGGCTTGGAAGGTTCTAGGTACTAGGGGGTTCTAGTTCCTTGATTACATTACGTTGTAGTCTAAAAGTTGCTCGGGCTTTTCTTTAGTGGAAGAGTTGAAATCCTAAGAGTTTGGGTCGTGGTTTTTTATCCCTTGAGCAAGGATTTTTCCACGTAAAAATCTCTGTGTTATTTACGTTTCGTATTAAGTTTAGTTTCAGAGATAGGTGAAACTTGCAAGGAACCTGGTTCTTTGTAAGTTAGGCGCTGAAAGTTAAAAGCAAGTCTTAGGATTTAAAAATCGAGTAAGGACACTATTCACCTCCCCCTCTAGTGTCTTACATAGGTGCACAAAGTGTAACAAGTGGTATCAGAGTAGGTTCTCTCGAAGAAAAATTAACATTTTGAGAAGGATCTGAACAATGAGTGCACCACCATTCATGCCCGAAGGTCACTCTATCAGCAAGCCTCCGCAGTTCAATGGTCAACACTACAAATTCTGGAAGTTTAGAATGGAAACCTTTTTTAAAGGCAAAGAATTATTAGTTATGGATGATAACTCATAATGGTCAGTTGCCTCCCATAAAGATTGATACATCAGGGAACAAAGTTCAAAAGCCTGTAGAAGAATTTAATGAAAGGGACTTCAAAATACTTCTGATGAACACTGAAGCCATGAAGATTTTTCAGTGTGGACTAGGACTTAATGTATGCACGTATTCCCAAGTGTTCAACTGCGAAGGAAATCTGGGATACGCTAAACAGTGTATACAATGAAGAAAATGCAAAGTCAGAAGAGAGTTCTATCAAGGTCAATCCTGTCAAGAATAGCACTGTAAAGAATCTGAATCACTCAGGATGCTTCAGCTATGGCGAAAGAGACCATGTCATTAAACATTGTCCAACATGGGGACCTTCTGAAAGTGAAAGTGATGAAGAAGAAGAAGAAGAAGAAGAAGAAGAAGAAGAAGAAGAAGAAGAAGAAGAAGAAGAAGAAGAAGAAGAACCAAAAGACGACTCCCCATTGGCACTGATGGCTGATAATTAACCTTCCAATGATGATACACCTGAGGTAAGTCTTGATGAACTAAAAACTAGACTTCATACTTGCTCTTCTAGGGAATTGAATTTGCTTGCCCTGACTTTAATTGAAGAGATTCAAAATTTGAGGCCTGAGAAGGAACTAGCACTTTCTGAGAAGGACCAACTAATGTCAGTTGTGTTTGATTTTTCAATGAAAAATAAAAACTTGGAAAGAGCTAAATCTGATCTTAAAAAGGAGTTAATTGCTAGTGAAGCACAAGTTTTTGAACTAGATCAGAAAGTCTCAGCCCTTGAATTAGAAAGTCTTCAATTAAAGGAACAGGTGCTATGTAAAAAGAAGCTAGTTTCTATACTCTGACTTGAAAATAAAAAATTGAAAGAAGTGGTAAACAAGGAGTTAGTAAGGCTCAAATCAACCTTGAAGCTGAGCTTAAAAAGAAAAACCAGGTTCTACATCAGGAAACTGAGAAGAACCGGGTTCTTTAGGAAAAGGTTGAAAAAGCTAACTCTGAGTTCACTAGACTCACTAGATGGAACAAGTCTTCTGAAGGTTTGAATTGGTTGCATGAAAATCATAATAGAGGTAAAAATAGATTAGGACATAGGAAACCTTTACCTGCTTGGAGCCTAATAGTAAATATGTAGGACTTCCTTGCAACAAACTCTGCTTCTTGTGGGTTAAGACTGGACATATTAAAAATGAATGCAGTGTTGCAAAAGGAGCAGTGAAAAAGAATAAAAAATCGGCTTTACCTTATTGGGCTAGAAAAGATTTAATTCATCCATTCGATAATTAAAAGGAACCCAAGCTTGTCTGGGTTCCTATTACTAACCCTTGATTTTCTTTTGTAGGCTGGAGTGAGATGGAACAACCCAAGCTGGATTCTTGATAGTGGGTGTTTCAGGTACATGACAGAAGATAGAAAAAACTTTTTCTCACTCGCAGCATTTGAAGGGGGGTAGTGTGGCTTTTGGATGAGGCAAGATCGGTGAAATTATTGGAATTGGAAAAGTTGGGAGATCCCTCAATCATGCTATTGACAATATACTCTGTGTGGATGGATTGAGGCATAATCTTCTAAGTATTTCCCAACTATGTGATAGAGGAAACTCAGTGAGTTTCACTTCTGTAGGTTGCACTTTGAAGAACCTGCAGACTGGTGAAGTAATAATGGAGGGAAACGAGCTAATAATGTGTACAAGGCTACATTAGGTTCTCTTCCTGAGAATAATTTGACTTGTCTGAATGTGCTGGAGAATGATAGTCAGTTGTGGCACAAGAGACTAGGACATGCAAGCTTGACTCAATTGAATAAGTTGGTATCAAAGGACCTAGTTCGTGGAATGCCAAGCAAGAGGTTCAATGACATCAAGATGTGTGATGCTTGTATGAGGGGGAAACATGTAAGATCTTCATTCAAGTAAAAGAAAGTGGTTAGTACGTCTAAACCACTTGAGCTGGTTCACATGGACTTGTGTGGACTAATGAGGGTAAGGAGCAGAGGAGGTAAGAGTTTCGTAATGGTAATTGTTGATGACTACTCCAGATACACATGGACCTTGTTCCTCAAATTTAAAGATGAAGCACATGATATGTTCGAGGACTGGGTCAGATTCAATCAGAAGAAACTGGGGCTTCAACTTGTAAGTATAAGATCTGGCCATGGAATGGAGTTTGAGAATGCTAAGTTTGCAGAATATTGTAATAAACATGGTGTGGATCACAACTTATTTGCACCAAGGACCCCTCAGCAGAATGGTGTAGTAGAAAGAAAGAACAGGTCCTTAGAGGACATGGCTAGAACTATGTTGTAGTCAAGCGGTCTATCAAAGAGTTCTTGGGCTGAAGCTGTTAACACCGCTTGCTACTTGCTGAATCGCTGTTCTATCCGTCCTTCGTTAGAGAAAACTCCCTATGAGCTGATTAGAGGCAGTAAACCTAGTATTGCATATCTCAGAGCTTTTGGGTGAAAGTGTTTCGTGCATAACAACGGGAAAGAACCTCTAGGGAAGTTTGATGCTAGAAGTGATGAAGCCATCTTTTTGGGATATTCTTCACAAAGTAAAGCTTATAAAGTATTCAACAAGAGGACCTTGACTGTAGAAGAAAGTGTGCATGTGGTATTTGATGAATCTAAGGCTGTTGTAAATACACAAGAAGATGATGATCAGGAGATTGGTCTTGCTAGAGATAAACCTGCTGAAGACCCTGAGAATCTCAATGGGGTTAAAAGTAATCATGATGATAAGGATCAAACTCAGGGGGAACTAGAAAGCAATCAGATCGGGGGAACTGAAGAGCAAGATGGAGAGGACTTAGATGACTTAGCTCCTTCTGGAAACAACACTCAGTAGATTCAACCTAAACCTCGGAAGTATCAAAGTTCTCATCCACTGGAGAACCTTATGTCTGATATGAATACTGGAGTTATTACTAGAAGAGCTTTAAAGAACTTTTGTGAATTCTTTGCGTTTCTGTCCTCAATAGAACCTAAGAATGTACGTGAAGCACTTGAGGATCCAGATTGGGTGATTGCTATGCAAGAGGAACTTCATCAGTTTGAACGAAGTAAGGTACGACACCTGGTCCCTCGACCAGCGGACATGTCCATCATTGGTATTAAATGGGTGTTTAGAAACAAGCTGGATGAACAAGACATAGTAACAAGGAACAAGGCAAGACTGGTGGTTCAAGGTTATAGTCAAGAAGAAGGAATTGATTATGATGAAACCTTTACACCTGTTGCTAGAATGGAAGCCATTAGAATGCTAATTGCCTTTGCAGCTTACATGGAGTTTAGGCTGTATCAGATGGACGTGAAGAGTGCATTCCTTAATGGTTATTTGAATGAAGAGGTGTATGTGGTTCAACCACCTGGCTTTGAAAGTACAGAGTTTCCTGATCATGTCTACAAACTTGACAAGGCACTATATGGATTGAAACAGGCTCCTAGAGTTTGATATGAAAGATTGTCTGGGTTCTCATTGAAGAATGGGTTTACAAGAGGTAAAATAGACAATAGTTTGTTTTCAAGGAAGAAAGACAAGGACCTGCTAATCGTTCAAGTGTATGTAGACGACATCATCTTTGGAGCTACTAATGAGAATCTTTGCAAGGAGTTTGACGACCTGATGGGAAGTGAATTTGAGATAAGTATGATGAGTGAGCTGAATTTCTTCTTAGGCTTACAAATCAAGCAAACTGAGGAAGGCACAATGATCCATCAGCAGAAGTACATCAAAGAGCTTTTAAGGAAGTATGATATGAAGTCTGCTAAGGATATGAACACACCCATTGCTCCTGGAACGAAGATAGATCTGGATGAAACTGGTGCGTCAATTGATGAAACTAAGTACAGAGGAATGATTGGTTCTTTACTGTATTTAACTGCAAGTCGTCCAGACATTGTTTATAGTGTGAGGTTGTGTGCAAGGTTCCAGTAAAAACCAAAGGAATCATCACTTAAATGCAGTCAAGAGAATCTTGAGATATTCTAAAGGAACTCAAGATCTTGGTTTATGGTACCCAAAAGGTAGAAGTTTTGATCTAGTTGGGTATGCTGATGCTGACTATGCTGGTCAGTTGGTTGATAGGAAAAGTACTTCTGGGATGGCACACTTCCTAGGTCCTTTTTTAGTTTCATGGGCTACAAAGAAGCAAAATTCAGTGGCATTATCCAAAGCTGAAGCTGAATATGTAGCATCTGCTTTATGTTGTTCAAAGTTATTATGGATCAAGCAGCAGTTGGAGGACTTTGGAATCAAGTGTGGACCAATTCCAATCTTTTGTGACAATAACAGTGCAGTCAATATTGCAAAGAACCCGGTCCAGCACAAGAGAACAAAGCACATTGATATTAGGCATCACTTTTTAGGGGATAATGTTGAGAAAGGCCTAATTACTATGAACTTTTGCAGGACTGAGGATCAAATTGCTGATATCTTCACTAAGGCATTGAACAGGGTAAAATTTGAAAAGAACAGGCTTGAGCTAGGGATGACCAAGATACAGTGAATGAAGCAGCACCTGGCAATGATTGGCTAGTGAAGCTTCCTTGTTTTACCTAGCTTAACTTTGCTTAGTTGATTCTACATATGAAAACTTAATTGTTTTAGCTTGCTAACCTGTTTGGAACATGTTTTCATGACTTAGATACTGACAAATTTTTGAAATAAAGGATATTGTTGAAGAAACTGGTGCATGGACATTCAGGTATACATTCTATGTGTCTTACGTGGCCAAATTGTTACCAATCACCCTCACTTGGCGCCAGATTAGTTGTAAGCTTTTAAAATTCAAATTCTTTGAACCATGCTGGGGTCAGCTCCTATGCATCATAATAAAGTAGCAACTTTTTCATATCCCATCAACCTGTTCCCCTTCCCGATAAACCTAAACCCTTCTCTATCCCACTACTTGATCAAGAAACATTGTTTCTATCGGCTAAAAAGAAAAGAACTCTCTCAAAACTTTCTCTTCTCTCTCTAAAACACAACACTCTGTAAAAATGTCGACAAGTTCCAAAATTGTCTCACAACCTTCATCTCCTAAACCCAAAATTTCGAAACTAAATCAAAAGGCAAGAAACTAGCTGCGAGTCGCTCCGTAGCTGTGGCGAAAAAGTTCGCTCAATTAAGGCAGAAGAAGTTGGATGAAGCAACTAGTAAGGGGGAAGATGTTCCAGTTGCTGGTACGGATGAAGGGGTCATTGAAACGGTTCAAGAAAACGTTCAAGAAACTGAAAAAGTAAACCCTAGTTCTCCTACTTGTACTGTAGTTGTCGATACTAGTTTACCTTCTGTGCCTGTAGATTTAGGAGAGCCTGTTATGTCTGTAGTTGGAGAGAATGAGGAGTTAGTTGTAGAAAATATTGAAAATATTGTTGAAACAGAGGTTGATGTTGTAGCAAAAGAAACTGAGAATCCTGTCAAGGAACCTGTTCCTGAGACAGTTCCTGTGGAAGAAAAGACTGTTGATGACAAGGGAGAGGGAAAATCTGCTGAACCTGCCAAGGAACCTGAGAAAGAACCTGGTTCGTTCTCTAGTTCTGTGGCAGGTGATGATGCAGGTCTGAGAGATATTGATGACTATGTGGAAGAGAATGTAGAAGGTGTAGGTTTTACTGAACCTTTGGATGCTGTGTTGCCTGAGGCCATTCCCACTCCTCAAGCTAGTGAATGTTCCTCCAATGAGACTAATGTTGTGGTGATGAAGGAACAGAGGAGATTGGGAAAAAGGCCTGTGGTTTAGGAACAAAAACAAAATGTGAAGAAAAGAAGGTTAGTAAAGGGAAGAGAATTTGTTGGTAGTTCCAAATTTGGAAGTTCTGGTGATGCTGAGGGAATGGGAGAAAGCAGTAGAAAGACAGTGAGTCATGTAAGGAGACCTGCTACTCGTGGTTCTGTTCGAGAGCTTCAAGAAAGATTTTGGAGGAACCTGAGGTTCGTAGGAGAGGTTCCAAAACAAGGTTGGTGATTGGCGATGACAAGGAAGACAAGAAAAAGAGGGTAGCCTATTTTAGAGGTTTACCACTAGTGAAGGGTAAAATTCTCACTGGCCTTGAGTTGGAAGGGATGACTCAACTTGGTGCTAAGTTGAGAGCTCAGGGTTGGTTGAATCTGTTCAGTGATCGTACTAGACAGCTGAGAGAGCAAGAGGTTCGGGAATTTTACTCAAATTGCACAGTGAGTAAAGGAATTGTGACCATAGTCAAGGGGCTGACGATACAGTTTGATAGTATGGAGCTTGGTGAGATTTTGGGTGTTCCTTCTCAGTGCTACAGCGAGTAAATGAGGAACTCGTGGCCGGCTAGAGGAGATGGTGTTTCTGCTTTGGAGGTGACCCAAAAATTTTGCAGGGAGACCTAGACTGGCAAAGATACACAGGTTAAGAAGAAGGCAATGCAACCCTTCTACCAGTTGCTATTTGAATTTGTGCTGAAGAACCTACTGCAGAGGTCTGAAAGGCGTAGTGAGGCCAACTTTCTGGATAAGACCTATATGGACCTGCTAGATTGTGAGGTTCGTATTAATTTGCCTGAGTTGATGATCAAGCACATCGGTAGGGTAGCTGACATGGGGTTGGGAAAACATGCGCTGGTCTATGGATTTCTTCTGGGTAAAGTATTTGATTTCTTTAGGGTGCATGTTGGTAAGTGGACGAAGCCGGACCACAATGACGTGTTTGGGAGGAACATTCTTAAATCTTGTGACTATGTGTTGGATGGTGAACCTACTGATGAACCAGAGCATGTGGAGGAAAGGAGGAATGCTAGAATGGATAGAAAGATTGAGGGGTTCAGGAGGCAGCTTGAAAGGCAAAATGATGAGCTGGCCTGGATGAATGCTGAAAACACAAGGCTGGATGCAGAGCTGGAGCGTGAACGAGAAGGGAACTCGCATTAACTTGCCTTGTTGCTTGCTCACTTTAACATCTTGATATTCCCCGATTCTGAACCAGGTCCTTTCCCAAGTCCCCTCCTGGTTATTTTTATGGCCTGTTTTTAAGACAATCTTATATTTTGGTTTGTAATATTTGAATGGTGTTTTGGATGTTTAAGCCGGTTTGGCACTTATAATGATTTAAATATCCTGCTTGCTAGTATTTATTGTGTGAAACAGGTTCCTGACATTCATAGGTTGGCTAGTTGCCTTTGGCACTAGAGTCAACTAGACTTAAATTAAGTTGAGCAGGTTCTAAGAACTGTGAAACTTTTCGATGATGCCAAAAGGGGGAAGTTAGATGTTGTTAGTTCATTGTATGTTTGTGACCTATTTTTTCCTAACTGCATTACCCTGGTTCTTGTTTAGTGTTTGAAGTTTTACAGGTTCTTGTGCTTATGAACCCTCGGTGAGACAACATTGTTTGTCATCATCAAAAAGGGGGAATTTGTTGAAGGATGAGTTTTGAAGATGAAAAAGACCTGGTGCTAAGTGAATCGTGAAAAGGTTCACAGTAGAAGTGAGAAGACTAAGTTGTTCAACGGATTAATCGAGTCAGAGTTGAAGAAGGAGAAAGAGAACAACTGGAGTCAAAGTTCCAATCCTAGCGGAAAAAGAAGAAGTAAGAAGCGGTGCTGAAAAGGACGCGGTTCCTAAACGAAAAAGAATTGGAAACTAAAGGCAAATTAACTTAGGGTTTAAATAAGGAAATATGGGTAACCTTGTTTAATACTGATTCCAAAGTGGAAAAGGAATTCTAAACTTAGTTGGATCTGGCTAAGTCTAGTTCCTATAAATACAAGTTAATTTGGCCAGAATCATTACGCACAAAAGACATCTCAACATAGCAAATCAAGAATAAGCAGATCGTGAGAAGCTTTATGTGCAAGAACAAAGGAGCAGCAGAACCTTACGGAGGAGCAGTTTCATAGATAAGTCTGTTGTCTTAGTTATTTGTTATAGGCTATTGAGTTGTAATCTATCAGCTTGTTTAGAAGCATTAAGTAGAGATTACTTTTTAAGGTGAAGTAGAGGTAACCTCACCAGCTAACATGTGGCTTAGAAGGTTCTAGGTACTAGGGGGTTCTAGTTCCTTGATTACATTACGGTGTAGTCTAAAACTTGCTCGGGTTTTCCTTTAGTGGAAGAGTTGAAATCCCAAGAGTTTGGGTCGTGGTTTTTTATCCTTGAGCAAGGATTTTTCCACGTAAAAATCTCTGTGTTATTTACGTTTCCGCATTAAGTTTAGTTTCAGAGATAGGTGAAACTTGCAAGGAACCTGGTTCTTTGTAAGTTAGGCACTGAAAGTTAATAGCAAGTCTTAGAATTTAAAAATCGAGTAAGGATACTATTCACCCCCTCTAGTATCTTACATAGGTGCACCGAGTGTAACACGCAACCACTAGTACATTTGTTGCACTCAGTCAAGACTTGGACAAATTCCTCGACCTTGATATAGTAATGTGGTAGGGTAGTTTCCATAACTCTAGTTTCAAAGATGTACTATCCTCATTGTCGCTGAAAAGATAGGTTATGTGATAAAATTTTGTGTTACATTTTTTTATATATAAGAACACATTACAATTGACACACTTCTAGGACGACGGACTTTCGAATACGAGTCGGCATAAATGAAGCCTCCACATCGGAAGAAAGAGGAAAAAGTGATATGCTATATATGTCTGATTAGTGTACAGCAGACGTTGGGCACCGCAGTAACAAAGTGATACACCAAATTAGACTCCCTCGGTACATGTTGGTCAAAGGGACAAACCTGTGAAAAATAGTAAAGTAGATTTTTTGGAGAGGTTCTAGAATAATGTAGAGTAGTATCTTGGATTGAAGAAATATCAACATACTCTAGAATAATCTAGTGTAGAATACTAAGTGCATAGTATAGATATTTTAGAAAGAAAGAAATATCTAGATATATTCTAGATATTCTAGAGTCTTGGATAGCTTGAATACTCTTATGGATGTATCTAGAAATGCATCTAGAACCATCCCTTGTCAAGTATAAATAAGGGTGGTCTTACTCATTTGTAACCAAGCAAATCAAGAAAACATTTCTAGTTTACAAAGTTCTTTCTTCCAACTTTCCTTCTTCTTTTCAAAAGCTTCCTCTTCTTTAGTTGAATCTTCCTATATCTTGCTAACGATCTTGGGCTAGCAGAAGGTTTCCAACACTAACCTTTGCTTCTGCTATTCTCTACATGGTATCAGAGCCATAGGTTGGCATCTAGAGTATTTTTCAAGATCGGGTTTTGGTGGTAGATTCAACTGGTTTATCTAAATGGATTTGAGTGGTCGTGTTGGTGGATTGGGGATGGTATTGAACCAATCCAACTACAAGGTTTGGAAGACTTGTATGGAGTCTTACCTTGTTGGCGAGGATTTGTGGGAAGTTGTCAATGGTAGTAACACAAATCCTCCTGCCGACAAGCCGGAAAATAGCAATGCACTCAAGAAGTGGAGGCAGACGAATGCTAAGGCGGAGTTTATTCTAAAGAGGTCAATATCTCACAATTTGTTTGACCATATTATAAGGTGCAAGTCGGCTCATGAAATATGGAGTACCCTCGACCGGTTGTTCAACAAGAAGGACGAAGCTCGGCTACAGATATTGGAGAATGAATTGGCTAACACAACTCAAGGTAATCTTTCCATCGCCGAGTATTTTTTGAAGATTAAAAATTTATGTTCCAAAATTTCTCTATTAAATCCGGACGAGGCTATCTCCGAAGCACGAATGAGAAGAACTATCATTCGTGGATTGAAGCCCGAATATATTCCCTTTGTTACATCAATTCAAGGATGGGCCCAACAACCATCCTTGGAGGAGTTCGAGAATTTGTTGTCATCACAGGAGCTACTAGCCAAACAAATGGCTGGTGTATCGATCAAAGAAGGAGAAGGAAGTGCTCTTGTAGCAAACAAGAGGAATTTTAGAGGAAAACAAAAGCAAGGTGGCTCAAGTGAGAGGTCACACTCTCAATCCCAAGGTGATTCAAGCTCGCCCGAGAAGAAAGAAGGGTCTTCTCATAATTCTGGTAAGAAGACTTTTAAGTGCTACCGGTGTGGCAAAGTAGGGCATCTAAAAAGATATTGCCGGGCCAAAGAAGGCAATATAGCTCGAGCTGAAAAATCTGCTGAGGTAGAAGAAGACTGGGGGAAGTGCTTCATGGCTGAAACACGATCAGTAGATGCCATGGCTTCCATCAACTTTGAAAAAGATTGGATCGTGGATTCAGGATGTGGGCATCATCTTACTGGTGACCAATCTAAGTTTCCACCCTTCGAGATTACAATGGCCATGACGTCATTGTAACGGCAGATAATACAGTCCATCAGGTGGAGAAAGAAGGCACTGTGGTCATCAACGAGAAGCAAGAAGGCCCTATCACTCTCACCAGCGTCTTCCATGTTCCAGGTATGAAGAAAAATCTCTTCTCAGTTGCAAATGCTGTAGATGCTGGAAGCTACCTACTATTTGGCCCACGTGACGTGAAGTTCCTTCGAAATATCAAGGAACTCAAGGCGGATATTATTCACACCGGTAAGAGAGTTAATGATCTATATGTTTTATCTGCCTCTGATTCATATGTTGAGAAAATGAGTGGCAATGATAATGCGCATCTATGGCACGCTAGACTTGGACATGTTAACATGGATAAATTAAAAGCCATGGTGAAATTTAATCTAGTAAAAGGTTTGCCTAACTTAAGAAACTTTGGTGGAGGAGAGATTTGCGAGGGATGTCAATACGGAAAGTCACATCGACTTTCGTTTGACAAATCCTTGTCAAGGTGCAATGCTCCACTAGAACTAATTCACAGTGATTTGATGGGGCCAACAAGAACTCCTTCATTCTCTGGGTACTCTTATATGCTAATTTTTATTGATGATTTTACTAGATTCACGTGGGTTTATTTCGTGAAAAATAAGTCAGAAGTCTTCAACAAGTTTATGGAATTCAAGGAAACAGTTGAAGGCGAGCTTGGTTCCAGAATAAGGAGGTTGCGAACCGATAATGGCGGTGAGTTCACTTCAGAAGAGTTCCTCTTATTTTGTCGTCAATATGGGATTAAGAGAGAACTCACCTGTGCTTATACGCCACAACAAAATGGAGTGGCGGAACGGAAGATTCGGCACTTAACAGAGACTTGTAAGAGTTGGCTTCATGCCAAAAATTTACCCAAAGCACTATGGGCTGAAGGTATGAATTGTGCAGCATATGTGATTAACAGGATGCCACTTTCTCCAAACAACATGAAGTCGCCCTATGAACTGATGTTTGGAGAAAAGCCAAGTGTCAAGCATCTTAGAGTGTTTGGCTCCATATGTTATGTTCATATCCCAGATTCTCAGCGAAGCAAGTTGGATGCCAAAGCCAGGAAGTGCATCTTTGTCGGATATGATGAAAGAAAGAAAGGCTGGAAGTGCATGGATCTAGAAACTCATCGCTTCGTTGTTTCGAGGGATGTCATATTTGATGAAGTTTCTTTATATTATGGAGCCGAGTCAGAAGGAGCGGGTTCTAGCACACTGAACCCTGAAGCTTCGAGCTTGCCTGTCATAGATGTTTCTCCAGATAATGCAGCTGATGAGGAGCTAATTGAAAGGGGGAGTCCAGGAACTCCACAATGTGAATCCCAACAAATAGATGATTCACGGAGTTCACAACGGCCAAAAAGAGTTATCAGGAAGCCAACCCGCTACAGAGATGAGAATTTTGTCAGTACATATTCCTGCTTCCTTACAGGACCAATAGATGACGAAGAACCTTCATCATTTGAAGAAGCAAAAGGAGTCAAGCAGTGGGAGCTTGCAATGGATGAGGAGATGGAGGCTCTAATGAAAAATCAAACTTGGAGTCTCGTACCGAAGCCTAAGGATGTGAAACCCGTTTCTTGTAAATGGGTTTACAAGATTAAAAGAAAGGCAGATGGTAGCATCGATAGATACAAGGCAAGGCTGGTTGCTCGAGGATTTTCTCAGAAGTACGGAGAAGACTATGAAGAAACTTTCAGTCCCGTAGCAAAGATGATCTCAGTCCGAGTTGTGCTAGCACTGGCAGCCTCGCGTAATTGGAGATTATGGCAACTCGACGTGAAGAATGCTTTCTTGTATGGTGAGCTTGACAAAGATATTTATATGGAGCAGCCACCCGGGTATGTATCTAATCTACATCCTGATTATGTCTGCAAACTTAAAAAGGCTCTTTATGGACTCAAACAAGCTCCACGAGCATGGTATGGGAAAATTGCACAATATCTATATTTCTGTGGTTATGCTGCGTCATATTCGGATCCTAGCTTGTTTGTTAAGAAACAAGGGGATCTGCATATGGTTGTTCTGTTATATGTGGATGATATGATAATAACAGGAAACAATGAAGATGAAGTTTCAAAGCTTCAAGAGGAGCTTGCTATAAGATTTGACATCAAGAAGTTGGGAGAGCTACATCATTTTCTTGGCTTAGAGGTGACAAACACGGATAAAGGAATTTTTGTCACCCAAGAAGGATATGCCAAGAAACTTATTAATAGGTTTGGGATGAAACAAAGCAAAAAGTGCTCTACTCCTCTTGAGATAAACACAAGGTTAAGGCGCGAAGAAGGCTCACTTCTTGCAGACCCCAGGCTTTTTCGAGCTCTTGTCGGTAGTCTTCTATATTTGACTATTACGAGGCCAGATATTGCTTTCTCTGTTGGATATGTCAGCAGGTTTATGCAGTCACCAAGAAAGCCTCACTGGGAAGCTGCAAAGAGGATTCTGAAGTATATCAACTCAACACCAGATTTGGGTTTATTCTTCCAGAAGAAGAACGATTTGGTATTAATTGGATACACAGATGCTGATTTTGCTGGTGATTTGGATGATCGAAGATCAACATCAGGCTATAACTTTCTCTGCAGTGGAACAAGTGTTTCTTGGCTAAGCAAGAAGCAAGACTCGGTTTCTTTATCAACCACGGAGGCGGAATATAAAGCAGCTGCTCTTGCTGCTCAAGAATGTGTATGGCTCCAAAGACTCGCTGAAGACTTGCACATACCGATATCAAAACCAACGGCAATTTTTGGAGACAACCAAAGTGCAATCAAGCTGGCAAATAATCCGGTGTTCCATGCAAGAACTAAACACATTAAGGTGGAACATCACTTTATCCGAGAAAAGGTTCTTGATGGTACAGTAACTACGTTGGAGGTGCGGAGTCGGGAAAATATCGCTGATATCTTCACGAAGTCACTTTCCAAAGGTTCGTTTGAGTTCCTCCGTGACAAGCTTGGAGTAGTTTCCAAAAAATCACTTTAAGGGGGAGTGTGAAAAATAGTAAAGTAGATTTTTTGGAGAGGTTCTAGAATAATGTAGAGTAGTATCTTGGATTGAAGAAATATCAAGATACTCTAGAATAATCTAGTGTAGAATACTAAGTGCATAGTATAGATATTTTAGAAAGAAAGAAATATCTAGATATATTCTAGATATTCTAGAGTCTTGGATAGCTTGAATACTCTTATGGATGTATCTAGAAATGCATCTAGAACCATCCCTTGTCAAGTATAAATAAGGGTGGTCTTACTCATTTGTAACCAAGCAAATCAAGAAAACATTTCTAGTTTACAAAGTTCTTTCTTCCAACTTTCCTTCTTCTTTTCAAAAGCTTCCTCTTCTTTAGTTGAATCTTCCTATATCTTGCTAACGATCTTGGGCTAGCAGAAGGTTTCCAACACTAACCTTTGCTTCTGCTATTCTCTACAAAACCAAGTGAAGCAGACGAGCCTGCCGTGTGGGTTGATTAGTGAGTGTCAATGACAGGTATGCTTCCTAGGAAGAGGGGTTCAAGATTGCAGTGTCATATCAGAGAGCAGAAGTGATGTGCCATGTATGTGAAGAACAAGTTACTCTTGATGTAGCATAGTCTAAGCGATAATTCTATGAGGTTTATTTGGGGTGTGCGCTCGATATATATTTCTTTTAGTACTGAGCAATTTCTATATTTAGCTACGTGAACAATTATCATCAACCACCAGAGTTTAACTTGGAAATTGGACACAAGATAGCCGTATTGGCCTAAATTAATTTAGAGCAACAAATCGAATTTGGGTCGAAAATACGAGCAATACCGAGTATCAAAGTTGAAATAATAAGCAAAATCAAACGTAAAAGAGGAAGAAGTAACGAAATTTCAATATATAAGATTGAGTATAAATTTTGCAAGACTTTCTATATATATATATATTTCTAGATGATTACAACATAAAAAATGAGGCTATTTATATATGAGCGTGTCTTGGAAAGACCACTCCCATACTCACGTTCTGCACCTTCGATAATGGAGTTAGTGGGCTGAAGTAGTGGGAAGTTGTGTCGCTGGAGCCGGAATAATCACCGAGGTCTTCGACCAATGTAGATTTTCACCGAGGCGCAACATGAACTCTACCTTCGGTTGTTGACTTCAATTACCTCATTGTCTACCTCGATCCATAACTCGCAAACATCTGTTCGGTTAACTCTGAATCATCCCACCGAAGTGCCACGTATGCAAACCAATTTTTACCCAGCACAGTAGCTCAAGTGAAAAACAAACCTCAACCTCTAATCGTAAGGTGAACTTTAAGTTTGTAGATTCAAGTCATCGAAAGAGCAAAATACTTCACAAAAAAAAAAAAAAAATGGAATTGATTATGGTTTTTATGCATGCATAAAGTAAAAAGGCGCCTTATCTAAAAACAATATACTAAGGTTTTAGATGACATAATATTTATATGCATTGAGCTTCTAAAGTAGAATTTGTACTTCGTATCTGTTGTTTGTATATCTATGTCGAACTAAAGATGAAGGATATTGTATATGACCTAAATAGTAGCAAAGAAAAGGCCATTGATTAGTATTGCATCAACTTGATTCAAATTCCTTTTTTTTTCTTCCTAAATGATGGTGATATTTGAACCATTGCTATCTTTATCGATCTTTATGTACCATGTAACTATGACCATGACTGTATCATCTTAATATCTGTACATTTTAAACTACACCTTCAACAACAATGTACAAAATGAAGATTATATAATGTCAACAGAAACTCTCCAACCCGCCCCAAAGTAAACAATTAGTACAAATATGTAATACTTCTTAAAATTTGGAGAGTATATAGTGAATTCATACTTTTCCAGCTAAATTTATGAAAGTTCCTTATGAAGTGTTTTCTTTGCAAGAGTCGGCGTGTTTTGATTTATACATTCCATATTTAGAGGTATTTTCTTTGATATTGATTGAATTTTTTATTATTATCTTTTTTTTTAAAAAAAAAATCTACAGTGGTTGGATATAAAATGCACTTCCTGTCAGTTTTTGATAATCAGCAAAGTCCTTTAGCAACCAAGCATACACGTTAATTAAATGTAAACTTTTCTTTATCAATAAAACCACCATGCAAGGGCTCAAACAATAATACTAACAATACCATATATTACAACTTAGGTGAATTGATCTTCACCAAAGCTTGGTCGCAGAAAAACACATAAAAAGTGAAGTTTTTACAAGGAAAAATAGAGAGATATCGACTAACTGGATGAACATGAAAAGAAAAAAGTACACGAGCGACTTAAACTAGCACATTATTTGACGTACCCTCTCTCTACAATGCCCTTGCTATATATATATTTTTTTTGGTTCACTTCAAGTTCTCATTAGAAGCAATTTCACCAGGGTAAATTTTCTTACCCTTACTACATTTACTATCTTTGGCTAATTTTTTCACCGTGCCACCCTCATTATTACTACTTCGAGACTTTTCCTCCTCCATTATTCTCTTTGAATTCTCTTTTAGACGTTTTTGCTGAACGTGAAGATGAGCGTAGTTTACTCCCATGGAAGCCATAATTCGAAAAAATTTTCTTTGGAAAAGTTCTAAGTGTTTGATGTGTGTTTGATTGCTTGCTTGATGTTTGAGAAAACCATAAACGAGGGAATTTATAGAGGCGATTTCTCCCTTAGTAAGCAAGCAATGAATTTATTTATTTTTTATTTTTAATTGCTATGTGACCATTAGGGTATAATATTATTCAAACAGGACGGTTTACAATACAGTGGAGGGTTACACTTGAATGTATAAAGTGGTTATCTTTTTCTAAAGTGGCTTAGCCACTATTAGCATTAAAAGAAATTATGCCTTAGGAATTATGGTATTTGAAGATAGAACGAATGGTGTAGACTGACATTAATGGAAATTGCTGTCAGCCTTCGCTAGAAACGACTTTATTAATCGGGATAAGGCTTAAGACTATCAAAGGTATCAAATGAGTTATGGGCAAAATATAGTAGAGTTTAACTTCAATATAATTTACACAATCTTGTTACTATCAGATAAACCATATATAGCTAAACTTTATAATAACTGCTAATGTGAAATCGAACCAAGCATGTTTAGAATGGAAATAATAATAATCTTTCCTTCATTTTAATTTCATGAACACGGTTATGTGCTTAAAGTTTGGCCCCTTACAATATTGCAATGAAGATATATATTCATGACCAATATACTATAGGCAGTGACAATTAAGGGTGGCTAACGGGCCGGTTTCGACCGGGCCGGGCCGGATTTGGGCCGGAAACCGGCTCGGACCGGTTGAGACAGTCTGTTACCCCTTATTGGGCCCCCCCGATCTGGTTCCGAAACGGTGCCAAAAAGAAAATCGGATGGACCGGTAAAAAAATGGACCGGAACTGGCCGAACCGTTCCAAAAAAAAATAAAAAAAGACATTTTCAGCCGTTAACTAGCCGTTGGCAACAACTCTTTTGACCCCTAGCCGTTGTCCAACGGCCATTTTGACCCCTCTACCACCCCATAACCACCCCTAACTATTTTTTTTCTAAAAATACCCCATTATTTCACTATATTTTTCACACAAATCTTCCAATTCTCTCTAATTCTCTCAAATTTTCTATAATATTGCTATTATTCTACTTTGGCTATTTGTTAAAAGTTTATAATTTGGCTAATTTATCAAGTTCTAATTGGAGTTTCAATCAAATTTATATTTGGCTATTTCATGAAGTTTTCAAATATCAAGTATTAGGTCAATTGGAGGCGCTACTTGGTTGAAATATCAATTTGGCTATTTTTACAATTTTTCGATTATCAAGTATTCAACTAATTAATTGAAGTGAAGGCTCAAGTTTCAACTTCACCTCAATTATGCGGTTATATTTGGTTGGTCGTTCCTACTTTCTACTCTTTTATAAATTTTTTTGTCATATATTTAATTTATTTGCTATTATTATGTCTCAAAGAGGTTCAATTGGAACTAGTGGTGGGGGGCAGGCACGTGGTCGTAAGGGAAATAGGGGTAAAGAAATTGCTGGTAGTTCTAGTCAGCTCACCCGCATAGATGATTCTCAATATTATCATGATGTTAGCGCTAATAATATACTTGATCATGAAATGTTAGAAAAACGATATGGGAATCAAATCGGGGTTAATTTAGAAGAAACACCTGAATTTCAAGCTAGTCCACTCGAAGCTCAGTCTGACTTGCCTCCTGTACCTCCTACTAGAATACCGGTTAAACGTAAGGATAGATATGAGGTGTGGGAATTTGCAACAAAGAATGTTCAATCGCAGACGGCCGTATGTGGGATTTGTGCAAAGGAGTGGATTTTTAAAATTGGGGGTAATGAGGGTGAGACGGGTAAAATTAGGACCCACTTACAAAAGAAACATCCTAAAGAATGGTCAATGCGGGCGGGTGGTATATATTTAGGGACCGAACATAGGGGAGTAGCGCATGATGAATCTTCGGGTACCCAAACAAGAATTAACCAAACAACAGGAGGGCTTCTTACTTATGATAAACAAAAGGATAGGGAAGCTATTGCTAAATTAGTTGCCGCCGAGGGTTTACCTTATAGTTTTCCTTCTTCTCCTGGTTTTGTTCATTATGTTCAGTCTATATATAATCCTTCTTTTCATGGTTTTCCAAGAACTACTGTTAAAAATGCTATTATTAAATTTAAGAACGAATATCAGGATTATTTGCGATATTTATTTGATAACTTTGATACTAGAGTATGTCTTACTACGGATATGGGTCGTTCTACTAATGGATGTGATTATATTACTGTTACTGTTCATTGGATAGATCCTGATTGGGTATTTCAAAACATATTATTGTTTATAAAGTTGTTGATGAACCACACACGGGAAATTATATTAGTAATAAAGTTACATCAATTTGTCGTACGTACTATTTAACTAACAAAGTTTTTAGTATTACGGTAGATAATGCTACAAACAACACAGATGCACTTAGGAACTTGATACCTATTTTGAACCCCCCTTTTGTGGAATTTTTTCATGTTAGGTGTGCATGTCATATTTACAACTTAGTAGTAAAAGATGGTCTTGACTTGTTTAACGACATTATCAGAAAGGTGCAAATAGCTATTACTTATATTTTTAGAAATAAAAACCAAGAAAAAAAGAAGAGAATGGGAAAGAAAATGTATAGAATTAGGAAGGCCAATTAGGAGAGTCCCAAAGGAAGTTTGTACTTGTCACGACCCGTTTTCTAAACGAGTTATGACACGGCACCTGAGGACCTGGTGAACCAGGCCTGCTAAACTTTTCATACATCTCTCAAAACTTATAATAATTTAAATAAATAATAATTGTGCATCTTATAATAAATAGTCAATATAGCTTTAAAATACTTTAAGCGTTAAATCTTAAAATGTGCACCATAACCCTTCTAACTCATTGTCTATAAAGTCTCTAAAATTGGAAGACTGTCATATTGCACGAGACATGAACCCTCGGCAATACTCAACTGAATAAATAAAATAAATGAAGGAACTGGTAAGGAAAGCTGATATGTCTCCACTGAAAGCAAAGCGGAGCTCACCAAAAACTGAGGATGTGAGGAGAGTCTTAGCCTGTAGTCTGATCGCCTCTATGACCTGCGTCTACGTTCACGAAGCCAACGTAGGTTCCAAGAAAAAGGAACGTGAGTAACGATCGCTCGTCACCCAGTGAGTATCATCGACTCCCTCACTAAGGCCGGAATGAGAGTTAATAAAACATGAATGCGTAAACTTTACTTTAAGACAGCTGAAACATTAGATCAAAATAAACTCTTAAATATTGCAAAATAGCTTATACTTTCTTTCTTTAGGGAGTACCGCGCAAGTCTGACATCTTTTCTTTCTTTCTCTTTCCTATCCCCATGGTGTCCCATAGTTCAAAGTCTGACATGCTAGCATTCATTGCCCGACTATGGCAATATAACTGTTAGCTTGGATAAGCTTGGAGTTTTGACTGATGACTGAGGAACGGATTCAAAGGACCTGTTCCTTTGAATCACTGTAGCAGAATAGATAATTCATGCAAAATCGTTTAATTGAGATATTATTATTTATCCTAGAACTGACGTATATCTTGATAATTATGCATGTCTAAATGGATATGAAAAGATTGCATAAACTAAAGGATAATGATAGGAGATCCGGATTCTCAAGAGAAGAATCCAATTAGGACTCAAAGTCAAGGGAGCTTTGGAATTCTAATTCAGCAAGACTTCTTGGCTGCTGGAAGATATAAATCATGGAGACTATCAGCCATAGAAGTGTACACAAATATAGAGAGCATCGAGCAAAAGCTGAGAAGAATTATTAGCTTATTTGTGTAATCAGTTAGCTACAGTAGAACTAAGTGAGAACCTGTTCCTTAGATTGAATCTTGTAAAAGTTCGAGTCTTAGTTCGAGTGTAGTAAGCAAAATCGAGTTGTAAACTTTCTGGTTCAAGTTGTGGACTTGACACATCTTCACTGATCGTGAGAAAGATCACTAAAGGATTAGAGTTAGTCCTAGGTTAGTAAGAGTGAGTCTTGTAACCAAGTGGGTCTTTTTACATTGTGAAGTTGAAATCCTACTTGAGAAGTAGGTCGTGGTTTTTTGATCCCGTGTCTAGGAGTTTTTCCACGCTAATATCTGGTGTTCAATTACTTACAGTTTTAATTTCGCACATCGTAGAGTAAAGGAACACATCTTAAGGAACTGGTCCTTAAAACAGTAAAGTGGTGTAATCGTGGGAAATAACAATTAGTATCAGAGCAGGTTATCCTTGAAAAGGCTAACACCTAGGATTAGATGAGTACATCACAAGAGAACAGTGAGGGTCAGTCAATGGTTAGAGCACCTTATTTCAATGGGAAATACTATTCATGGTGGAAAGAGAGGATGCGCGATCACCTTCAAGCAGAAGACTATGAATTGTGGGACATAGTAACTGAAGGTCCTATGATCCCAATGAAGAAGGATGCTGATGGGAAGGATGTTCCAAAAACCAGGAAGGAATGCAATGCTGAAGACATAAAGCAATGGGAAAAGAATGCAAAGGCAAGGAAGTGGCTGGTTGGTGGACTTAGTCCTGACGAATGCACTAGGATCAGAGGGTATGCCACTGCAAAAGAGATTTGGGATGCTCTACAAGTTGCACACGAAGGAACAAGTCAGGTAAAAAGGTCCAGAGGTACACTTCTTTATGCTGAATATGAAAGCTTTAAAATGAAAGAAGAAGAATCAATCTCTGAAATGTATACTAGATTTAATGCCATTGCTTCTGAACTTATCTCTTTGGGAAGGGTTTTAACTGTGGAAGATAGGCTAGAAAAGATTTTAACAAGGGTTCTTCTAGATTCTTGGGAGATTAAAGCTTGTGCTATCATTGAAAGTAAAGATTTAACCACTTTATCCTTAGATGAGCTTATAGGCAATCTAAAGACTTATGAACTGAGGAAAAAGGTTAAAAACATAGGAGCACCAGTTAAAACTGAACCTAACCTAGCCTTGACTATTGGTGATAAAATCATTGATGATAAGAAACCGGTCCTTATCGCTAAAAGTGTTTAGAAATACTTGAATAAGAAAAGGGAAATTAGTGGACAGGGTAGGTCTACTAACATGAAACAGGCTGGAGAATACCACAAATGTGGAAGCTCGGAGCACTACATCAGCAAATGTCCAATTATGGAAGGAGAATGGAGGAAGAAATTCATTGATGAAAGGAAGAAGGCTAGGGAACAGGTCCATAAGAGAAGTGGAAATCCCAAAGCGCTGGTCGCAGGATGGCAAGACAGTGAAGATGAAATAACTGATGACGATCTAGATGAGGATCTTGCTCTAATGGCACTTGGAGATTCAGAAAATGAAGAGGATCCTGAGGTATTTGTTTCTAAACTTAAAGAAGATGTAAAAAGCATGTCTAGAGAAAAGTTGGTTACAGTATTCCATATTGTGTTAAATGAATTTAAAACTCTAAGGGATGATAATCACCAACTACATGATAAAGTAGGCTGTTTAGAAACAGAATGCAAAGAGGAAATAATTAAAAATGATTTTCTGGAAAGGAAGATTAGCATGCTTGAGGAACAGGTCCTCACACTTGAAACAACTGCTCAGGAATTAGAAAATGATAAAACAGTTGTAAAAGGTAAAGGCATTGCTAATTCTCATCAGATCATTGCTGAAGAGAAACTGAAAGACACAGTTGATGAACTGTGTAAGAAAGATGAAAAGATAAGATCTTTAGAAGAAGACTTGGTTAAAACAAAAATGGAATTAAGAAAAACTATAGAATGGAACAGGTCTTCTGAAGCACTAGAATGGTTACAGGAAAATCATAGTAGTAACAGGAAAGGTATTGGATTCATGAAAGCACAGAGTTCATCCAAATGGAATCCAAAGAGTAAGTACTTATCATTTCCTGAAAACTGGCTATGCACTCACTGTGGGAACACTGGTCACCGGAAAGAAAGTCAATCTTTAAAAAGGGCTGCCCAGAGGAACAGGTCCTATAAACCTGTTCAAAATCCTGTGAAACAGAAGAATAGGTCCTACAAACCTGTTCAACATTCTGTAAAAAAGGAAAATGTTCACACAAAGAAACCATTACCATTCTGGGCTAGGAGAGATCTGATTCATCCTTTTTCAAAAGGAAAGGAACCCAAACTATTTTGGGTTCTTAAAATTAAACCCTAGTTTTCTTTTGCAGGCTAGAGTGAAGGAGATAAACCACAAATGGTACATGGATAGTGGTTGCTCAAGAAATATGACAGGGCATAAGGAACTGTTCCTTTCACTCTCAGCCTTCCAAGGAGGAAATGTTTCCTTCGGTAATGGTAAGAAAGGGGAAATTATTGGAATTGGAAAGGTAGGTAGGTCTGATTCACACTGTATAGATAATGTATTTCTAGTAGATGGGCTGAAGCATTGCTTATTGAGCATATCTCAATTGTGTGACAAAGGTAATAATGTTAATTTCTCATCTACTGGATGCACTGTGACTAATCAAGCTTTTGGAGAGGTTATTTTGCAGGGAAACAGACATGGAAACATCTACAAAGTAGACTTGCTGACATTATCTGATGGAAGCTTGAGCTGCTTAAGTCTGGTGCAAAATGATCCCCTCCTATGGCACAAAAGACTAGGACATGCTAGTCTTTCACAATTGAACAAACTTGTATCCAAGGACTTGGTGATAGGTCTTCCTAATATCATGTTTAATGATGAAAAAGTATGTGAAGCATGTGCCAGGGGGAAGCAGGTAAAATCCTCCTTCAAACCGAAGAAACAGGTAAGTACCACTAAATCTTTGGAACTGGTCCATATGGATTTATGTGGTCCAATGAGAACAATGAGTCGTGGAGGTAAGAAGTATGTGATGGTATTGGTGGATGATTACTCTAGATTTACATGGACTATATTTCTTGCATCTAAAGAAGAAGCATTTAATGCATTTTCAATTTTTGCTAAGAAAGCTCAAAGAACTCTAGATAACCATATTGTTGCCATTAGGTCAGATCATGGAACTGAATTTGAAAATCATATGTTTTCCAATTTTTGTAATGAAAATGGCATTAATCATAATTTTTCCTCACCTAGAACTCCACAACAAAATGGTGTAGTGGAAAGGAAAAATAGGACTCTAGAAGAAATGGCAAGGACTATGTTGATATCTGGAAATCTTCCACAGAACTTTTGGGCTGAGGCTATTAATACTGCATGCTACATAATAAATAGATGTATGAGAAGACCTTTAATAGAAAAGACCCCATATGAATTACTTAAAGGAAGAAAACCAAATATTTCTCATCTTAGGGCTTTTGGTTGGAAATGCTTCATACACAATAATGGGAAGGATCCCTTAGGAAAATTTGATCCTAGAAGTGATGAGGGAATATTTGTTGGTTATTCTTTAAATAGTAAATCTTAGAGGGTGTTTAACAAGAAAACATTGAAAATTGAAGAAAGCATGCATGTTAAATTTGATGAAACTGACAGTCTCACTCAAGAACATGTACAGGAGTATGAAGGAATTGGAATGCTGAAAGAGTTTGAACTTAATCCACAAATGCAAATTCTGGATATGAGAAGTGAACTACAAGGAACTGTTCCTCAGGACAGAACTGAGAATAGTAGCACTGAAACAGGGGGAACAAGTGTTGGTTCCACCTCACAAACTGGAAACGCTACTCTATCAGGAACTGTTCCTCAGTAGAGGACTTCTGACAATGGATTGACACCCAAGCCTTTCAAGTATCAAAGGTCACATCCTGTGGATCAAATAATCTCAGATAAGGCTGCCGGAGTTCAAACTAGATCAGCAGTCAAGAATCACAATCTGTGTGCCTTTAGTGCCTTCTTATCTCTTGTTGAACCTAAAAATGTGAAAGAAGCACTGAAGGATGCAGATTGGATTAATGCTATGCAGGAAGAACTGAATCAATTTCAGAGGAGTCAAGTTTGGCATCTGGAACCCAAGCCAAGGAACAGGTCCATAATTGGAACAAAATGGGTTTTCAGAAACAAACTTGATGAGGATGGCATGGTAACAAGAAACAAGGCCAGGCTAGTCGTTCAGGGATATAGTCAAGAGGAGGGCATCGACTATGATGAGACTTTTGCTCTAGTTGCAAGACTGGAAGCAATAAGACTTCTTATATCCTTTGCTACATACATGGAATTTACTCTACATCAAATGGATGTTAAGAGTGCGTTTCTGAATGGTTACTTGAAAGAAGAAGTGTATGTCAAGCAACCTCCAGGTTTTGAAAGTGAACAGTTCCCTGAATATGTGTACAAGTTAGACAAGGCCTTGTATGGGCTCAAGCAGGCACCAAGAGCATGGTATGAGAGGCTATCAAAATTTCTACTCCAGCATGGATACAAGAGAGGTAAAATTGATAGTACTTTGTTCTTAAAAGAAAAAGGTAAGGATCTCTTAATTGTTCAAATCTATGTAGATGATATAATCTTTGGTGCCACTTGTGAAAATTTAAGTAAGGAATTTGCAAACTTGATGGGGAGTAAATTTGAGATGAGCATGATGGGTGAACTCAATTTCTTTTTGGGTTTACAAATCAAGCAAACCTCAAATGGAACTATGATCCATCAACAAAAGTATGTTAAGGATTACTTAAAAGGTTTGATATGGATAATGCTAAGGAAATTGACACACCTATTGCCACTGCCACAAAATTGGATCTTGATGAACATGGAATATCAGTTGATCAAAAATTGTATAGGGGTATGATAGGTTCTCTACTTTATCTAACTGCTAGTAGACCTGATATTGTGTTCAGTGTTGGTTTGTGTGCTAGGTTCCAATCAGATCCTAAGGAATCTCATTTGAAAGCTGTTAAAAGAATATTGAGGTATCTGAAAGGAACAGGTCCCTTGGGACTTTGATATCCAAAAGGTGGTAGTTTTAATCTTGTTGGATATACTGATGCTGACTATGCAGGTTTCCTTGTTGATAGAAAAAGTACCTCAGGTATGGCACATTTTCTTGGTGAGTGTTTGGTTTCTTGGGAAACTAAGAAATAGAATTCAGTGGCACTTTCCACTGCTGAGGCTGAATATGTTGCAGCTGCTTCATGTTGTTCACAATTGTTATGGATCAAACAACAATTACAGGATTTTGGTGTTGATGTAGGAACTGTTCCTATATATTGTGATAACACTAGTGCTATTAATATGACAAAGAATCCAGTGCATCACAAAAGGACTAAACACATTGATATAAGACATCATTTCCTAAGAGACAATTATGAAAAAGGTTTGATCACCATAGCATTTTGTCCTACTGAAAAGCAAATAGCTGACATTTTTACTAAAGCTCTAGGTAGAGATGATTTTGAAAGAAATAGATTGGAGTTAGGGATGATTAAATTCACATAAAATCATCAATGCTTTACTTCATAATTGGCTAGAAAATTGCACTTAAAATGAATTTTATTCAAGTCATTATGAATAATTCAGTCCAGTTTAATACTTAAATGTACTCTTATGCCATATACCTTATTTAGAGTTGCTAAAATTTAATGATGTTACCCTTATGCTCTTAGAATTTCAGATGATCAAAATATTGCAAATTGGAAGGACACTAAATTGTTGTGTTAAAAACAGGTATGTACTCGTTATTATTCAGTTAATTTAGAAGTATAAAGGCTATAGGTAACTTGTGATTAGGATAAATCCCACTAAGTTTCCTACCCATATCCAAATTGTAAAACAGTCCCATCGGAGGAACATTTCCTATTCTGAAAAGGTAATCTTCAGCCTAACGGCTCTTTTTCTCCGGGAGACTCCCAAGAGTCCTTAACCGTTGCATGTTGTTGCTGAGGTAAGTTGATCGTTTTTCACTCAAACTCCACTACCTATTTCACTCTATAAATACACTTCTTCTTCCTCATTATTCTTTTACATTGTTCATCAATTAAAACTTTCACAATTTCAGAAAGAGTAGTAAATTATTTGTTAATTCGAATTGCAAAGATGTCTCTTGCTTCTGATAACTCTTCAACTGCACCTATTGATGACCAACCACAAAATCTTAATCCTCCTCACCCATGGAAAACACTGACCTAAACCCTGAAGTTCCTGAACCAATTCCAGAAATACCTGAACCTAAAATTCAGGGGGAAGGACCAGTTCCCACGGCTGAATCAATCGCTGAACAGGCTGAAGATTTGTCACGTGCTATGGTGTTGTATCAGTATGAGGTAAACTTCACCTATCCTTTGAATGTGGTTATAGACGAGGAAGAAAATGGAGTGGGGTCTGGGGTTGCTCTTGAGGGGGAACCTATTAGGAGTTTGGAAGCACCCATGCATGGGTCATCGGGGTCTCCAGAGGCTGCTCCTAGAGTACCCATGGAGGATGTGGTCGATGTTGATGAGGCTATCAGTGATAGTGATAGGCCCATGGTAGACTTGATCAAAATTAGGAGTATGTAAAGAAAGTTGGCTAGAAAGGGACCTATTGATGCTCATGTAACTACTGAAATTGCTGCTAAGTTGAAGAAAATAGGTGATAGTTATAAGCCCGGAAATAGGAAGAAAGTTGAGAGTTCCTCTAAGGCAAAAGGACATGTTCCTTCTGCCTCAACCCCTGCTTCTGGGGGTAGGAGGACAAGAAGTGCTGCCAAAGCTGCTGATGAACAACTAGCTGCTGCCTTGGAAAGGAGCAGAAAAGGGAAAGGAAAACAGGTGGTAGAGGAGGAAGAAGTGGATGATATTGATCTTGCTGATTTTTCTGAAGATGATGAGATGGTAGATGCTGAGGAAGTGGTGCCTCAGTCCAAGAAAAGAAAAGTTCCTGAGAGAAGGGTAACAAGAAGCTCAGTTAAAGCTGCTAAGAAAGTTGCTAAGAGGACCAGGTCCTCCAAAAGAGTGGTTGTTTCTGAAAGTTCTGCTAGTGACAGTGATGAGTTTGTTGCTGAAGATGAGAGTGATAGTGATGCTGAAGGTGGTGAGTCTGTGCACTGTGTTCATGAAGACATGTTGACCAGGAAGGTTTTGAAAGGTAGGGTTATGTCTGATGTGCAAGAAGAAGGAATGTTGTGGCTGCTGCAAAAACTGCATGCTCGGGGTTGGAGGGACATGGTCCTTAAGATCTCTGGGAGGTGTGCAAAGGGGATGGTGCAAGAGTTCTACAAGAACTGCTCCATCAGAGAAGATAGACTTACTACCTCTGTTAATGACAATGTAATTATGTTTGACACAAGGAAACTTGGTGAGCTGCTGGGAATTCCTGCTACTGGGTATGCTAGCTATGTCAAGAAGGTCTGGCCTGACTTGACAGACTTGCCTACTGATCTGGAGATCACTAGGAAGTTTGCTGAGAATGATGGTGAAGAGAAACCCAGGGCTGTGCAGAAGAGTGAGATGCACCCACATCACCAAGTATTGTTCGAGTTTGTGAACAAGATTGTGATGCCAAGGCAGGAGAAAAGAGGAGTTGCAAGTTTCATGGACCTGGTCCTTATGGAACTGTTGGACACTGAAAAGCAGATCAATTGGCCCAGCTTTATGATCCACCTGATAAAAAGGGTGATTGCTGGGAAGAGAAAGCACTCCCTGCCGTTTGGTTTTATTCTGACTGATATCTTTGCCAAGTTGAAGATTCCCTTGGAAGGGGTTGTGAAGGCTACAAAGAAAGAAAGGTTTGGTTGTGCCACTTTGATAAGCTGTGACTTGCCAGTTCAGGCTGATCCTCCACAGGCTGGTGTTGGAAGGCAGCTACTGAACAACAAAGTGAGGGCACTTAGGCAACAGGTTGCTATGCAGGCTGCTGAGATAGCAAGGTTGGAAGAGGAGAAGAATTTCTGGAAGGCAGAGGCCTCAAGGGCAAAGGAGACCAATGAGGGAATGCTCAAGCAGATGCTTGAGTTGCTTAACAAGTCCCAAGGACTTGGTCCTTCCACATCCTGACCACCTTAGCCTTAGCCTTTAGCCATCTTATGTCTAGTGGGATCTAGCCTAACTTAGTGCCTTAGCCTTTTTCTTCTTTAATTTTTGGATAATTCTGTAGTATGTGCGTGTATCCCCTGGTTTCAATGATTGATTTAATGAATTGTCTTGGATGGCTAATATCATTGTTTTGCAGTTGCTTTAATTTAAGTTATGTTTGCATTCTGAGTTGCCTCAATGGCCATGTGCTGATTAATTCTAACACTTGAGTTATATTTTGTATGCACCCTTTTCAATGATGCCAAAAGGGGGAAGAGTAAGTCTGATTTTGCATGGTTTTATCCCTAATGAAAATCTGTTCCTTAATGATGAATTAATTCTCTCCACTGATTGATTGTCTTTTTGAGCTGAAATTGTACTTCAGGACATTAAGGAGATGAAGCTATGAGTATGAATTTGTCATCATCAAAAAGGGGGAAATTGTTAGCTTGGATAAGCTTGGAGTTTTGACTGATGACTGAGGAACGGATTCAAAGGACCTGTTCCTTTGAATCACTGTAGCAGAATAGATAATTCATGCAAAATCGTTTAATTGAGATATTATTATTTATCCTAGAACTGACGTATATCTTGATAATTATGCAGGTCTAAATGGATATGAAAAGATTGCATAAACTAAAGGATAATGATAGGAGATCCGGATTCTCAAGAGAAGAATCCAATTAGGACTCAAAGTCAAGGGAGCTTTGGAGTTCTAATTCATCAAGACTTCTTGGCTGCTGAAAGATTTAAATCATGGAGACTATCAGCCATAGAAGTGTACACAAATATAGAGAGCATCGAGCAAAAGCTGAGAAGAATTATTAGCTTATTTGTGTAATCAGTTAGCTACAGTAGAACTAAGTGAGAACCTGTTCCTTAGATTGAATCTTGTAAAAGTTCGAGTCTTAGTTCGAGTGTAGTAAGCAAAATCGAGTTGTAAACTTTCTGGTTCAAGTTGTGGACTTGACACAACTTCACTGATCGTGAGAAAGATCACTAAAGGATTAGAGTTAGTCATAGGTTAGTAAGAGTGAGTCTTGTAACCAAGTGGGGTCTTTTTACATAGTGAAGTTGAAATCCTACTTGACAAGTAGGTCGTGGTTTTTTGATCCCGTGTCTAGGGGTTTTTCCACGCTAATATCTGGTGTTCAATTACTTACAGTTTTAATTCCGCACATCGTAGAGTAAAGGAACACATCTTAAGGAACTGGTCCTTAAAACAGTAAAGTGGTGTAATCGTGGAAATAACAATAACATAGTGCCCGACTATGGCACAAACCTACCCTGTCAGGGCAGTTTCGGGGTAAAACGCAACCCGACTGTGGTCACGCTCCGCAGCCCGACTATGGCTACGAACATGTTTACCCTTCTCAGAATTTAAGGTAGCTCCCAAAAATATTTCAAAAATATTGCTTGGCACCAAAGGCCTCAGTTTGAACTTAACCTTTCATGTAAAATCTCATCATAGCTTCATTAGCTTTCAAACACAAATAAATCTTGAAATCATTTAATAATAATTATAAAATAACATAAATAATCCCATGAAATCGTACTCAAGTAAAGGTATGTTATCAGGATGTAAGGAAGCTATGAAACATAATTCTAGATACTTGATACTAAAGAACAACTTGAAAACATTAATGGATACTGAACGTTTGCCCGCTCCAATCAAACGCACATTAACTTCTCTAAAGCAATTTATCAAACACTTTAAATACATGCACTTTGCGAGAAAAGCACCTTAGAAAGGGTATGTCTCAACTCACCTCAATTTCCTCCTTGAATCTAATTGCAAGTGCAACTCGACGTACTTCGCGTTACGGAACAACTGCAACAACCACCAATTTGTCTAATCAATTCCAAAGTTTCAATCTTTTTCCCAAATCAAGAACTTAGGTTCAACCACTACTTTTCTAGGTTTTGGGATAATTTCCTAAAAATATAATCTATTATGACTTGATATTCTTGTGTATAATAATGTTGCCACTGTTCAATTTCGTAAGAAAATTTTTACCTTAATCAAACGGAATGAAAAGCTCCCTGGAACGTTGTCTCTGAGGTTGCCTTAGCTTTTCGCATTAAAGAACTAGTCTGTTTCGTCTTTTCCCGTTTGTGTGGTGACGCTAATGTGGGACTAAAGGTACTGATTTGCTCCTTTTTATAGTTATAGTTTATTTCATATATAGCCAACAAAAATAATATGATTTAAGAGGTAGCTTGTCTTCTCTTGCTATCTTAAGGTTTGGAAATCAAGGTCATTTAAACTTTGACCTTTTAAGTTAGCTTTAATATCTGGCCCCTCTTGCAATTTCTTTTGCTTTAAATATAATTACATATTTGTATCTCATCCACAACAAATACTTTAATATACTTTCAACATATACTTCATACTCGGACCTAGCCATTGCATAGAAAAACAAATTTTCTTATATTACTTCTCCCATCGACATAGTCTTAAAGGTAAGAAATTTAAGGGGCGCTACATTCTTCCCTCCTTAAAATCATTCGTCCTCGAATGATTCTTAAGCTGCAGTCCTAGGCCACTTTTCCATTCCACCAACTTTCCAAATATTCCAAAATTTGGCTAAGCGTTAGATTTCATACAAATTTCGCCAGAGTCTCCCCTGTAACTGGACTATCCTAAAAAATATCCCTGTCAGAAATACCACAACAACAACCAATATACCATAACAGGCCATCAATAGGCACCCAACGTAGCTCAGAAATAATCGCCACAAATCCGGCAAGGAGGTTAATCACAATAATAAATCAACTATACTTTGACAAGGAGCCAAATCATACTAATAAATTAAATGTACTCCGACAAGAAGCTAAATCTTAATAACAAATTAAATATACTTCGGCAAGGAGCTAAGTCTCATCATAACCCATAATTAACAAGGAAAAATTTAAATATAAATTTTTTTTTTCAAACTTTTAAAGTTCACATACCTTGTTCCTCAAATAGATGGGGATATCTTTTCTTCATGTCTTCCTCGACCTCCCATGTAGCCTCTTTTGAATTATGATTACGCTACAATACTTACACCGAAGCTATATCCTTTGTTCTTAACTTTCTAACTTGTCTATCAAGAATCTGGACGGGTACCTCTTCGTAAGCCAAGTCTTTGTAATCTCTATGGTGTCGAATAACATGTGATTCATCATAAATGTACTTTCTGAGCATAGACACGTGGAAAACAGGATGGACTGAAGACAACTCAACTGGCAAGACTAACTCATAAGCCACTTTACCCTTCTTGCTCATAATCTCATAAGGCCCGATAAATCTAGGACTAAGCTTTCCCTTTTTACCAAACCTCATAACTCCCTTCATAGGTGAAACCTTTAGGAACAACATATCACCTACATTGAACTCCAAGTCTCGGTGTTTCTTGTCAGAATAAGACTTTTGACGACTCTGAGCCGATTTAATCCTTTCTCTAATTAGCTGGACTTTCTCTAAAGCCTCAGAAACAAACTCTGGGCCAAGCAACGGCACCTCTACTGGTTCAAACCAACCTACTTGAGATCTACATCTACGCCCATATAGTGCCTCATACGGAGCCATACCGATATTAGCCTGATAGCTGTTATTATAGGCAAACTCAATGAGTGGCAGGTGATCATCCCAGTTACCTCCAAAATCTATAACAAGCTCATAACATATCCTCGAGGGTCTGAATGGTCCTTTCTGCATGACCATCACTCTGCGGATGGAAAGCGGTGCTCAAGTTGACCTTGGTTCCCAACCTTTTCTGGAAAGCTTGCCAAAAATGAGCGGTGAACTGTGGACCTCTGTCAGAGATAATCGAGACTGGGGTGCCATGCAACCTAACAATTTCCTTGATATACAACTGGGCATACTGTTCAGCAGTGTCTGTCGTCTTTACTAGTAGAAAATGAGCCGACTTCGTGAGTCGGTCTACAATCACCCATATCGAATCATGTTTACGATATGTGCGAGGCAAACCTACCACGAAGTCCATGTTTATCGCCTCCCATTTCCACTGTGGTATCTCTATATCCTGAAGTAGACCACCTGGCCTTTGATGCTCTGCCTCGTCTTGCTGACAATTCAAATATTTAGCTACATGGTCTGACACTTGATTCTTCATGCCTTTCCACCAATACAACTCCTTCAAGTCTTGGTACATCATGGTTGCACCTCGGTGAGTAGAATACCTCGAGCTGTGAGCTTCTTCCATGATAGTTTTCCTGAGATCATCCACGTCCGGTACACATAATCTACCATTAATTTTCAAAACTCCATCATCGCCTAAAGTGAAAGCTGTGATTTCTTTGATTTTAACCCCCTCTTTTATCTTCACCAAGTATGGATCCTCATCTTGCTTAACCTTAACATGTGAAAAGAGTGAGGAACGTGCTAAGGCACAAGCAACTACATCTCCTCCTTCTGTTTCATCCAGTCTGACCCCCTCATTTGACAGCTTCTGCATCTCTCGGCCTAACGGTCTCCTTTGAAATGATAAATGAGCTAAGACACCCATTGACTTTCGGCTGAGTGTGTCTGCTACCACATTAGCCTTGCCCGGATGGTAAAGGATATTAATGTCATAATCCTTCAACAACTCGAGCCACCTTCTCTGCCTCAAATTTAACTCCCTTTCCTTGAAAATATACTGGAGACTCTTATGGTCTGTATATATATCAGAATGCTCACCATACAAGTAGTGCCTCCATATTTTTAAAGCAAATACTACCGTTGCAAGCTCTAAGTCGTGTGTGGGGTAGTTCTTTTCGTGGTTTTTCAACTGCCTGGAAGCATAGGCAACAACCTTTCCTTCTTGCATGAGAACGCAACCAAGCCCTACTCTAAAGGCATCGCAATAGACTGTGAATCCACCCAAACCTGTGGCCAAGGTTAACACAGGTGCGGTGGTCAACCTCTTTTTCAATTCTTAAAAGATCTGCTCGCATGCGTCTGACCACTGAAATTTAACTGCTTTCTGAGTCAGCTAGGTCAATGGTGCTGTAAAACAAGAAAAAGGCTCAACGAACCTCCTGTAGTAACCTGCCAAACCCAAGAAACTTCTAATTTCGGTCGGCGTTGTTGGCCTTGGCCAGTTCTTAACCGCTTCTATCTTCTGAGGATCTACCTTAATGCCTTCACTAGATACCAGTGGCCTAAGAATGCCACTGACTGGAGCCAAAACTCACATTTGGAAAACTTAGCATATAGTTCATTCTCTTTCAGAGTCTGCAGTGTTATCATGAGGTGCTCTTCATGTTCCTCCTTGCTGTTGGAATATACCAAAATATCATCTATAAAACGATTATAAAGGTGTCAAAGTACGGCTTGAAGACTCTATTCATCAGGTCCATAAAAGCAGCTGGTGCATTCGTCAGCCCAAAGGACATTACTAGAAATTCATAGTGGCCGTAGCGAGTCCTGAAGGCTGTCTTTGGGATATCTTGTTCTCTAATTCTCAACTGGTGATACCCCGATCTCAAGTCTATCTTGGAGAAGTACTTTGCTCCCTGAAGGTTGTCAAATAAGTCATCAATTCTAGGTAATGGATACTTGTTTTTAACCGTGACTTTGTTCAACTGTCGATAATCAATACACATTCTGAGAGACCCATCTTTCTTCTTGACAAACAGGACCGGAGCACCCCACGGTGACACAGGCCTGATGAAGCCCTTGTCAAGAAGATCTTTCAACTGCTCTTTCAATTCTTTAAGTTCTACTGGGGCCATTCTATAGGGAGGAATAGATATGGGCTGAGTGCCTGGCACGAGGTCAATACTGAAGTCTATGATTCTTTCTGGAGGAAGTCCGGGAAGGTCATCTGGAAAAACTTCTGGAAAATCTCTAACAACTGACACAGACTGAAGAGTAGGCGCCTCTGATTCCGCATTAATGATATGAGCCAAGTAGGCAACACAACCTTTACTTATCATCTTCTGTGCCTTAAGATAGGAAATAAATTTGCCCACTGGTGACGCTAAACTACCCTTCCATTCAAGGACCTCTTCATTTGGGAATTGGAACCTGACTATCTTAGCACGACAATCTAATATGGCATGGCAAGAAGAAAGCCAGTCGATACCCATGATAGCATCAAAGTCGACCATTTCTAACTCTATAAGATCAGCTATAGTATTGCGGCCTTGCACTGAGATTGCGCAACCCCTATGAACTCTCGTTGCTTTTACTGGCTCTCCAACTGGAGTAGATACTAAGAAGAACTCACTTAGATGTTCAGGTTCTAACCCGAGACTCGTAGCAAAATACGGAGTGACATAAGAATATGTAGAACCTGGATCAATCAAGACATATGCATTCTGTGAGTAAGCTCGAAGAATACATGTAACAACTGCTGGAGATGCCTCTGCACTCTGACAATCAAGTGTAGCATATAAGCGGGGTTGTCACCCTCCCTGGTGGATTGAGCCTGAACCTCTACCCGCCCCACGCGCAGCCTGGTTCTGAGGGCCACGAGGTTGGGGTGGTGCAACTGCAGTAGCTGAAGAACTTGCTGGATGTGCTGCTCCCCTATCATAGGCTCACTGCAACTTTCGGCAATTAAATTTGTAGTGTCCCTCTTCAAGACAATTGTAACAACCTTGAAAACCCAACTTGCACGGCCCTGAATGGTTCTTTTTACAATTACCACAAACATCACCATACTATAGCTGCCGGTTGACACTGCCTTGACTCTGAATAGCTGGAAATTGAAAACTTTGATTCTGATTGGACCTGTCCAAGTTTCTGATTCTGACGAGACTGATTCCCATAGTTCTGGTTGACACGACCCGAAATCCGGTTAGGCCGTGCGGGCACCCGACATCCTCCCCTAGACTCGTCGGGCGAACCCTTACCAATTAAATTAAGAAAATAAAAATAACAATTTACAAATAAGGACAAGACTTAAAATAAATACACAGACATACTGATACCTCTAAGCTGTACAAAAGAAATTACAGCTGACTACCCAACATGCTAGGTTTAGGGCTATCCAGACCAGACATCTAAGAGTACAAAAGAAGACAGATACCTCCTGAAGGGAGCAAAATGCAACTGAAATAATGAACAATAAACTGGTGGCCATCCGGAATAAATCTGGCTCACCCTGACAGCTGAAGTCGTCTTCGCTCCTGAACAACGCGGCGAACTCAATCCTGGAGCGAACCTGCCGAAACGAAATAGATAGACAAGAAACAAACAACAAACAAGGGTGAGTCAAAAGGACTCAATAAGTGGGGCAGACTAGCCACCTCAAAGAATAAGGTAGCTAGCCAGGGAGAAGAAACAGATGCACCAAATTCCTTTTATTTAAATTACAAAAAGGCAGAGCCAGATAATAACTAGAAGCACGTATGAAACCTTAAACTCAGCCAGGACTACGAGCTAGAAACATATCAACAATTAAGCAATGCACGTATGAGCAGAACAGTAGTTATATACCACAAGTCTACGCAATGGTATGAAAATGAAATGAAATGAGATGAAATGAAATGAAATGAAATCTGATGCAAAGGGTCACATGTGCCCGTCCTCCCATCTCGAAGCGGAATACTCCTGCATTCGAGGGGAATCCAATCTGATAACCAACTGGAGCGGAATACTCCTGCTCCTGGGGCGGAATACTCCTGCACCCGATACAATATAAACCAGAGGCGGAATACTCCTGCACTCTCTTGGGGCGGAATACTCCTGCACCCGATATAATACAATGGAGCGGAATACTCCTGCTCCTGGGGCGGAATACTCCTGCCCTCAATATGATACAATGGAGCGGAATACTCCTGCTCCTGGGGCAGAATACTCCTGCCCTCAATATGATACAATGGAGCGGAATACTCCTGCTCCTGGGGCGGAATACTCCTGCTCCCAATATGATATGCAATGTAATGCATATGAATGACATATAATGCATATAAATGCAATGTAATGCAATAATAAACTTTCACCGGCGCGGGACTCTCATCGACAGCTGGGAAGTAGATGCCAACTTACAGCCATGGTACAATGCTCAGATCCTCATTGCAATACCAACAATAGGACATAACATATAATATACAATGTAAATCCAAAGCTAAGGCGTAATGAGTACGCCTATCGGCAGCTACACACGTAAGGAATACGTGGTAGAAAATCCATGAGGCCAGGTTGCCTCCAAAGAAATGGATATAAACACTTACCTCTCTCAAAAGTTAGCATTGCGACCAACAACCGCGTTATTTTTGAATGCATTGCCAAACGATCCCACTGTGATCAATAAGCAGAAAAATATATCACATTAGGCTAAAGGCTTCATCCCTCACATCGTAGGGCAATCCAGGTAGGAACCTGATACCCTATTCGCATACGCAATACGCAGGCCAGGCCTATATACAGGGTTTAAGGCCACATAACCAAATCCCAAATAAATTATATTTATAAGTTGCCCATAACTCACTGAGCACGAATACATAATCAATTTCATTATCGGGGTCCATTTGACCCTTTAAACTATCAATTTACGTCATTAGGGCGATGTCTAATATTCCTATTTTTACCGCAAAAATATATTTAAACACACGTAATAAACTCAAATACTATATTAGGATCATTACCTGAATGTTTCAGGGTGAAAATTCTACTTTTTCCCAGCCCCTTTTTCTTATTTTCTGGCATTTTTTGTCACTGCGTCATCTCATTTTCTCTGTTTACGTTTCTATTTTTGATCTCTCTGTTTTTAATATTTCATTCATCCTTAGCTTATATGCTAAGGACCAGCTAGGACACCGCCAACTTATTCCTTCTGTCTTTTTGTGTTTCGTCATTTCTTTTTTTTTTTTTTTTTTTTTTTTTTTTTTAAATTCGCTGCTGCGATTAAAATTAAAAAGATACATTATGATATTCAAAATAATCTCAACTTTTGCATACAAGTTATACAAAATATATGTAACATATTCGCCAAGACGGATCTCAAATCAGACTCCCGAAACTCAAGATGCGAATTTAAATGAAAAGAAGTCAAATTATTTAACTTTCGGCATTTTAGCGGAAACTAGCCGAACAACATCGAAATTCACTTTCGAAAGTTTACAAAAATCATAAATAATCATACGAACCTAACAGCGCTTTCAGATTTCGAATCGGAGCTCATTCGGCAAAAACCGAGCTCGAAAATCTCTTTTTAATATTTATTACCAATAAAAACTGAAACCTTCTTCCGATGCCTACCAAACGAGGTCTGATTTAGCTCAAATTTTACAAACAGGGTCTAATGGACACCACGAATATTTTAAAATTATCGACACGCCAATCGGAGTCCTAACTTCCGAAACAACTGACCGAGGTCGTTTCATTCTCCTCCACTTAAACTCTCGTTCGTCCTCGAACGAGCCTAAGTCTAAAGCAAGATTCACGCAGACAACAAGGGAACTTGCACGACCTTCACTATTCTACGGACATTATCTCATAATTACAGAATCAGAGTTATAACACGCACATCAAACTCTTGGATAAAAACATAGCTGGATAATATGATAACATCATTGCCCAGCTTATTCTGACTATGCCGATCCTTCCTCAATCACGTGAGGAGAGTTCTACATGTTTGAAACAAAAATACATGGAACTTTGAATGGATTAACATGATTCAGCCGATATTCACCTCTTCGATATACCTTTCAATATAGAACAGGTCGATGGAACTAAGAATTAACTCACGCTTGATGCAATAGAGGGAACTTTTGAAGTACCTTGTCACTACTCACTATAGAAGATTTGATACAAGCTATATTATTTTTACGAATGCACTATGCAATATCTCGGTTGATTTTACTGTTGTTCCGCAAGCTCCTTGTGGGAATGTAGTTACTCATATCTAATGTATATCAAAGGTTCATCTGAACAGGGTCTATCATATAAAGATAAGGATCATGCAAATACTACTGGATAGTATGATGCAGACCAAGAATGATCTTCAGTCTGAACATCTACTTCAGGGTATTGTCTTTGAATTGGAAATATTATGACTTGAAAAAGTAAATATAAAAGAGACGTGTAGTTGGACCATGAGCTGAGGCAGAATACCAGCAACAAAGTTGATTACATGAGTACTTACAACGCTAAAGTAACCTCTCAAGGAGTTGAGGTATGAATGAGATATACGCACCAATGATGGATTGTCGACAAGCTGCACTAGACCTTTAACTCTAAATTTACATGAAGTAAAACAGCGTCAGTATGAGAATCCAGTTCTAGTTGGATACAGACAGATAGCCCAAAGAAAACCGAAGTCACCATACAGGGTCACTACTGACGGTGTTCTCATCTATAAAGATAGACTTTGTATTTCTGATGTTGCAGATTTACGTGGATAGATTATGATGGAGACACATTATTCCAAATACAGTATTTATCCAGGTTCGACTAAGACGTATCATGATCTTAAGCAGATTTATTGGTGGTACGGAATGAAGTGTGACATAGCAGAATTTGTGGCTCAGTGTCCTAATTGTCAGCAAGTTAAAGTCGTGTCATCTTTCCAGACTTTATGCTTTCAGCAGGTAGGTACGTATATATGATCAGGTTGCCAGCTTATCTCTGCCATTAATAGATTATTAGTGGGTTTAGCAATGATCGACACTCATTGTAGATTTCTGCCGTGGCCTTACTTTGGGTCGTGAGAAAAGTGGTATCAACACCTCAGAGTTTTAATATTACCATTCAGTATTTAGGGGAAGACTCCTCCACTTAAAGCACAAACTCATCCAGCCATTTGAATAGAAATAACCATCCTCGCGCAGTCTGCTGGACTAAAGAAGATTTAGCTAAAAGCTGAACGTAGGCAGACCTAAGCTACCAACTACACTTTCGAGTTGCCAAACAGCTGCAACTCTCAAGTTCACAACTCCATACCTTTTCCGTAAATACCACCGCCTGATGGATGGTACTTTTATATAAAAATTTTGGCAGAGTTTCCCCTGAAACTGGATGATCCGCAAAAACAGAATCAGCACTATACTATACATGGGAATGGATACCCGGATAAACTGATAACATAAATATGTTAAACGGATAACAAGATGAGACAACTGGACCAAAACAATAATATGCTTCCAAAACAATAATATGCTTACCCGGCCACAATAACACGTACTCTGGCTCAACACAGAGAACGTCACAAGCGGCTACCAATCGCCCAAGCTCACTAGTGCCGGACGAAGAAGAAATGGAAGTGGATCGAGGATAGAAATAATTAGAGCTTCAGGAAGTTCATCTTCTTATTTACTTGGCTACCAAAGCTAGACTACTTTCGCGTCAAGCGAGCCAAAAAAATCGCAATTGAAGAGATAGACATTAAATAAGCTTTATGGAAAAACATCCATACCAATTTTAACCTTCCAATAAGAACAAAATTCTGACAATTTATCAGTAAACTCTTTTACAACTGAGAGAAGCTCATGGAATAACATGACTCTACTAGCATCTTGAACCAAGAGGAGACACGTAGATCGAGTATCACTTACAAATCACTTTACACAACGACACTTCCTGATGGTCACGAATAACAATCCCATCATCCTACCAACACTGATTTTCGAGGTGCGGTAAACTGAATTGACATAATAACAGAAGGTGGCGTAACAAGATGCCTAGAAGGCAATAGCAATACTCACCGTCAAATCTTCCATATTTAGATCATATAAACTAGTAGGGTTTCATAAATGCCAGGAATAAATCGTATCAGAAGCTCACCCCTCTACCGCAACCGATTCTTAATAGAAACGACATCCAAGGAAACCATCGAAACATGATAAGAGACACTATTTCCAGATCGATCGGAAAGATAAATCTTACTTACAGATAAGAGAAGAAGAAACACATGAGTCTACTACATCGGATGCCTCAGCATCCTGCCAGACTAGCAGTTCATAGAACTGCCTCTGTAGCTGAGTCGAGCCACTACCCTGACAATTACTTCTAGAAGAACCACTACCACCACGCTCTCGACCTCTATTGGATGGTGGCATTTCTCTGATTTATTAACATTTAAATGAAATTCCTGCGACAGTGCAGGTGTCTGAGGGCAAAAAGAAGGACCATTGTCTACTTGCTGGAGTAAGGAAAAACTCTTTAAAGGATAACCAGACTCATGACAGTGATAACAGATTTTCATTGAAAATGGAAGCTGGACATATTGTCGATAGCTATAAAGAGAAAAACTGGGTCTAATCTTGATGAACTACCCGCGCACTCTGAGAATCGCGCTCTACAAGCTGAGATAACCTGGAAGGTGACCTCCCAAAATAATCAAAACTTTTACCTCCAAATGAGGTACCATGGTTACCCACCAGGGCCGTGGGATCTCTTACTTTCCCGCTCTAACTCTTCCCGCTCTAACTTATGGTATGCCTCGAACCTTCGGGCAATATTAACAACAACATCAAATAAAATCCAGACCTCAATTTCTCGAGCCATCTGGGATTTCAAGGAAAAATAAAGGTCATCAACAAATCTCTGAATCTCTCGAAAGGCTCATGGACTAGTTCAAATGCATATTCAGCCATTCTATAGAATTCAATCTCATATTATGAAACACCAACAGGCTAACCGACAGGCTACCCTGTCCAATCCACTCAAACTAGCAACACTTTTCATCTCGCTCGCTACTCGAAAGGAATTTTTCCACGAATCCAAAAGAAAAATCGAACCAAGTTAGTTAATAAGAGAGCGGCCCACCAATTCAAAGCTGGACCCTGGAACTGGAAAGAAGAATAATCAACACCATACCGCTCGATATAATCAAAAGCCTGAAGGATACGCTGACATCATTTTATTTTTAAAAGAATCACGAGGTTTATCTGATGCATTGCTTAAGAATATCAGAAGGTTCAACCGCGTAAAATAATGCAACCTTTTTAGACACTCGGACCGAACCTTTACCTCGGCTGGCTAACCAGCCAGAACAATTGGAGGTACAACACATACTACCTCCGGAATATAATTTACTGCAGCAATATTAAGAACCAGAAAAGGAGCTCCCTGAGATCGAACGTCCACATCTGCAGCAACCTTATAAGCTGCCTAGCGAATAATAGGTTCTTGCAGTATATGCGTTGCCAAGATCCTCGTAAAAACATCGTTGAGAGCCTAGGGAACCGCAAGGCCCTACTCCCTTGACCATCGCGAGCTCGTACAGCTGGGACCTCCGTAACTAGATCGCCAGCACGATCAAAAACTCTCGGGGGCTTCGCCAGTGCTAACCCCAGGCTAGACTGCTTCGTCTTGAACTCATACCGTTTGCTGATTTGTCGCAAGAGGGTTCACAATTACCACGAAGGAATTAACGAAAATACTTTTGCATCCTAGGCCGACGCACGATCAGAAATGAAGGAAGTGAAACTTCCTAAATGCCATCATAGCCTCTCGTAGATAAGTACGGACGTCTACGTACCCATCAGCGAGACTCTACTAGACACTGTCTTAGTCTGGATAGACACTAAACTGGGCTCTGATACCAACTGACACGACCCAAAATCCGGTTAGGCCGTGCGGGCACCCGACATCCTCCCCTAGACTCGTCGGGCGAACCCTTACCAATTAAATTAGGAAAATAAAAATAACAATTTACAAATAAGGACAAGACTTAAAATAAATACACAGACATACTGATACCTCTAAGCTGTACAAAAGAAATTACAGCTGACTACCCAACATGCTAGGTTTAGGGCTATCCAGACCAGACATCTAAGAGTACAAAAGAAGACAGATACCTCCTGAAGGGAGCAAAATGCAACTGAAATAATGAACAATAAACTGGTGGCCATCCGGAATAAATCTGGCTCACCCTGACAGCTGAAGTCGTCTTCGCTCCTGAACAACGCGGCGAACTCAATCCTGGAGCGAACCTGCCGAAACGAAATAGATAGACAAGAAACAAACAACAAACAAGGGTGAGTCAAAAGGACTCAATAAGTGGGGCAGACTAGCCACCTCAAAGAATAAAGTAGCTAGCCAGGGAGAAGAAACAGATGCACCAAATTCCTTTTATTTAAATTACAAAAAGGCAGAGCCAGATAATAACTAGAAGCACGTATGAAACCTTAAACTCAGCCAGGACTACGAGCTAGAAACATATCAACAATTAAGCAATGCACGTATGAGCAGAACAGTAGTTATATACCACAAGTCTACGCAATGGTATGAAAATGAAATGAAATGAGATGAAATGAAATGAAATGAAATGAAATCTGATGCAAAGGGTCACATGTGCCCGTCCTCCCATCTCGAAGCGGAATACTCCTGCTCCTGGGGCGGAATACTCCTGCACCCGATACAATATAAACCAGAGGCGGAATACTCCTGCACTCTCTTGGGGCGGAATACTCCTGCACCCGATATAATACAATGGAGCGGAATACTCCTGCTCCTGGGGCGGAATACTCCTGCCCTCAATATGATACAATGGAGCGGAATACTCCTGCTCCTGGGGCAGAATACTCCTGCCCTCAATATGATACAATGGAGCGGAATACTCCTGCTCCTGGGGCGGAATACTCCTGCTCCCAATATGATATGCAATGTAATGCATATGAATGACATATAATGCATATAAATGCAATGTAATGCAATAATAAACTTTCACCGGCGCGGGACTCTCATCGACAGCTGGGAAGTAGATGCCAACTTACAGCCAGGGTACAATGCTCAGATTCTAATTGCAATACCAACAATAGGACATAACATATAATATACAATGTAAATCCAAAGCTAAGGCGTAATGAGTACGCCTATCGGCAGCTACACACGTAAGGAATACGTGGTAGAAAATCCATGAGGCCAGGTTGCCTCCAAAGAAATGGATATAAACACTTACCTCTCTCAAAAGTTAGCATTGCGACCAACAACCGCGTTATTTTTGAATGCATTGCCAAACGATCCCACTGTGATCAATAAGCAGAAAAATATATCACATTAGGCTAAAGGCTTCATCCCTCACATCGTAGGGCAATCCAGGTAGGAACCTGATACCCTATTCGCATACGCAATACGCAGGCCAGGCCTATATACAGGGTTTAAGGCCACATAACCAAATCCCAAATAAATTATATTTATAAGTTGCCCATAACTCACTGAGCACGAATACATAATCAATTTCATTATCGGGGTCCATTTGACCCTTTAAACTATCAATTTACGTCATTAGGGCGATGTCTAATATTCCTATTTTTACCGCAAAAATATATTTAAACACACGTAATAAACTCAAATACTATATTAGGATCATTACCTGAATGTTTCAGGGTGAAAATTCTACTTTTTCCCAGCCCCTTTTTCTTATTTTCTGGCATTTTTTGTCACTGCGTCATCTCATTTTCTCTGTTTACGTTTCTGTTTTTGATCTCTCTCTCTCTGTTTTTAATATTTCATTCATCCTTAGCTTATATGCTAAGGACCAGCTAGGACACCGCCAACTTATTCCTTTTGTCTTTTTGTGTTTCGTCATTTCTTTTTTTTTTTTTTTTTAAATTCGCTGCTGCGATTAAAATTAAAAAGATACATTATGATATTCAAAATAATCTCAACTTTTGCATACAAGTTATACAAAATATATGTAACATATTCGCGAAGACGGATCTCAAATCAGACTCCCGAAACTCAAGATGCGAATTTAAATGAAAAGAAGTCAAATTATTTAACTTTCGGCATTTTAGCGGAAACTAGCCGAACAACATCGAAATTCACTTTCGAAAGTTTACAAAAATAATAAATAATCATACGAACCTAACGGCGCTTTCGGATTTCGAATCGGAGCTCATTCGGCAAAAACCGAGCTCGAAAATCTCTTTTTAATATTTATTACCAATAAAAACTGAAACCTTCTTCCGATGCCTACCAAACGAGGTCTGATTTAGCTCAAATTTTACAAACAGGTTCTAATGGACACCACGAATATTTTAAAATTATCGACACGCCAATCGGAGTCCTAACTTCCGAAACGACTGACCGAGGTCGTTTCACTGGTTCTTCTTGAAGTATGACCCACCACCTGACTGGTAAGAGGACTGAGCTGGTGCAGATGTAGCCTTGTTAAATGAGCTCTTTCCTCCTCACATTGAACCATTGTAACCGCTGGATGATCGGGCCCTCTTGTTATTGTAGCTTTCCTTTTCATCTCTTCTTTGATATTTCTTCTTTTCCATGTGCTTAGCAAATCCCACAGCAGAGGATAAAACTGACATACCTGCTGCTGCTGCCGCTGTAGTGTCCTGAATGTGAATACCCAATCCATTAACGAATCTATCAATCTTTGACCTTTCTGTTGGAATCATATGGGGAGCGTACTTAGCCAACTTGATAAACTCCATCTGGTATTCTACTACACTCATTGATCCCTGCTTAAGTTGCTCAAACTGGGTAGCCTCGGCTGCCTTATCTTCCTCTGGTATAAAGTTCGTTGTGAATGCCTCCTCAAATTCCTCCCAAGTAGGGGGACCATAATCCTCATCTCTCTCTCTTTCCCATATCTCGAACCAAGTGCCTGCCGTACCCTTCAGCTGGTAGGCAGCTAATTCAACAGCCTCATTATCAACTGCTTTCATCAACCGGAGTGCCCTTTTAACTTCCTCAAGCCATAACATTGCATCTTCACCAACCCTGGTACTGTAGAACTCTTGTGGTCTCAACTTGAGAAACTCGTGTGCCCTGGAGGTTATAGAAATTTCACGTCTGTTGCCCTGAGGTGGTGCCTCATTCTCCCTAGGACCCTGAGTAGCCATGACTGTAGTAAATATCTCCATAGCCTCTCTCATTGCATTAAAAGCCTCACCCATATCTGGTGGCAAGACAACCTGAGATGGAACAACAGGTGGGGGTGGCACTTTGTTCTGGTTAGGTTGTTCATCTATCTCAACCTGATCAACCCGCTCCTCTGGTTCAACCTGGGGCACTGGAGTCTTTTTAGTTGGTTTTTCTTTCTTACTTTTCTTAGATTTACGCTGAGCCACCATAGCCGTAAGCGTTTCTTGATCAGCTGCTTGAGCACTGGTGTTAGAATTTCGAGTACCAACCATTTTTGCAAATTCAAAAGAATGAATAGATTAGAAGGATTCTTAAAGTTAAGCTCTATTGCATGATCTAGAGTATGAAAGAAAGCGAGACTTTTCCTAAATGTCTGCAGCCTCCTGTTCATAAGTATGGCGCGCTTCATACCCATAAACATGACTCTACTGACACGGCTTCATAGACCCTTAGGACTCTCTAAACATGTTGCTCTGATACCAAGTTTGTGACGACCCATTTTCTGAACGAGTTATGACACGGCACCTGAGGACCAGGTGAACCAGACCTGCTAAACTTTTCATACATCTCTCTAAACTCATAATAATTTAAATAAATAATAACTCTGCATCTTATAATAAATAGTCAATATAGCTTTAAAATACTTTAAGAGTTAAATCTTAAAATGTGCACCATAACCCTTCTAACTCATTGTCTATGAAGCCTCTAGAACTGGAAGACTGTCATATTGCACGAGACATTAACCGTCGACAATACTCAACTGAATAAATAAAACAAATGAAGGAACTGGTAAGGAAAGCTGATATGTCTCCACTGAAAGCAAAGCGGAGCTCACCAACAACTGAGGATGTAAGGGAGAGTCCTAGCCTGTAGTCTGATCGCCTCTGTGACCTGCGTCTACGTTTACGAAGCCAACGTAGGTTCCAAGAAAAAGAAACGTGAGTAACGAATCGCTCGTCACCCAGTGAGTATCATCGACTCCCTCACTAAGGCCGGAACGAGAGTTAATAAAACATGAATGCGTAAACTTTACTTTAAGACAGCTGAAACATTAGATCAAAATAAACTCTTTAATATTGCAAAATAGCTTATACTTTCTTTCTTTAGGGAGTACCGCGCAAGTCTGACATCTTTTCTTTCTTTCTCTTTCCTATTCCCATGGCGTCCCACAGTTCAAAGTCTGACATGCTAGCATTCATTGCCCGACTATGGCAATATAACATAGTGCCCGACTATGGCACAAACCTACCCTGTTAGGGCAGTTTCGGGGTAAAACGCAACCCGACTATGGTCACGCTCTGCAGCCCGACTATGGCTACGAACATGTTTACCCTTCTCAGAATTTAAGGTAGCTCCCAAAAATATTTCAAAAATATTGCTTGGCACCAAAGGCCTCAATTTGAACTTAACCTTTCATGAAAATCTCATCATAGCTTCATTAGCTTTCAAACACAAATAAATCTTGAAATATTTAATAATAATTATAAAATAACATAAATAATCTCATGAAATCATACTCAAGTAAAGGTATGTTATCGGGATGTAAGGAAGCTATGAAACATAATTCTAGATACTTGATACTAAAGAACAACTTGAAAACATTAATGGATAATGAACGTTTGCCCGCTCCAATCAAACGCACATTAACTTCTCTAAAGCAATTTATCAAACACTTTAAATACATGCACTTTGCGAGAAAAGCACCTTAGAAACGGTATGTCTCAACTCACCTCAATTTCCTCCTTGAATCTAATTGCAAGTGCAACTCGACGTACTTCGATTTACGGAACAACTACAACAACCACCAATTTGTCTAATCAATTCCAAAGTTTCAATCTTTTTCCCAAATCAAGAACTTATGTTCAACCACTACTTTTCTAGGTTTTGGGATAATTTCCTAAAAATATATTCTATTATGACTTGATATTCATGTGTATAATAATGTTGCCACTGTTCAATTTCGTAAGAAAATTTTTACCTTAATCAAACGGAATGAAAAGCTCCCTAGAACGTTGTCTCTGAGGTTGCCTTAGCTTTTCGCATTAAAGAACTAGTCTGTTTCGTCTTTTCCCATTTGTGTGGTGACGCTAATGTGGGACTAAAGGTACTGATTTGCTCCTTTTTATAGTTATAGTTTATTTCATATATAGCCAACGAAAATAATATGATTTAAGAGGTAGCTTGTCTTCTCTTGCTAACTTAAGGCTTGGAAATCAAGGTCATTTAAACTTTGACCTTTTAAGTTAGCTTTAATATCTGGCCCCTCTTGCAATTTATTTTGCTTTAAATATAATTACATATTTGCATCTCATCCATAACAAATACTTCAATATACTTTCAACATATACTTCATACTCGGACCTAGCCATTGCATAGAAAAACAAATTTTCTTATATTACTTCTCCCATCGACATAGTCTTGAAGGTAAGAAATTTAAGGGACGCTACAGTACTAGATGGAACACTTTATATGATGCATTGAATGTCGCTTATGAATATAGAGTGCTTATTTCTCAAATGTATAATAAATATTTTATGAAAATCTATCATCTTAAAGATGACGATTGGCAACTTGTTAAACATCTTCTTCAGTTTTTACGAAAATTTTATCAAGCTACTTTAGAATTTTTCGGTCAATATTATCCAACTACTCCTACCATGTTATATTATATAGCTGGAATATCGGAATTATTGAAATTATATAAGCAATATGCTATTTAAAAACCGGCTGTAGAGAGAATGATTGAAAAATTTAGAAAATATTTTTTTCCAATTCCTAATCTTTTTTACATTGCTTCTGTGTTGCATCCTGCTTTTAAAATTAAGTTAACTGAACGACTTGTTACGGAAATATATGCAAATTTAGAAATTACTCCTACTGAAATTGCTACTAACGGGTATTCAAGTGTAGAAGATACTATTGCTAAAGTTTATGCAGATACCGTGGCTGTTTTTGTAAAGTATAGAGCTTAGGCAGACACTGCTACACCAACGGAACCAATACAATCCACCGGGCAAAGTTCTTGTCAAATGGGCAGCACACAGGCGGGGATGAGCACTTTTGGGAGACTTGATGAAAAGTTGCTTTCAGAACAGGACGAGTACGGGGAGGAATACAGCGAGTTCCAAGTGTATTTAATTCAATATCCAAAGAAACGTAACAACTTTGGAACTCATCATTTGTTGGGTTATTGGAAGAATCAAGAATCGCAATTTCCAATTCTTTCAAAAATGGCCCGGAATATATTAACAATTCAAGCTTCATCAGTTGCATCGGAAAGCGCTTTTAGCGAAGGAAGATTTTAAATTGGATATTACAGATATTCGTTGAAGAAGGAGGCAATGGAGACAGGAGTTTTATTCAGGGATTGGATCAGAGCAGAGCGAAGAAACTTTGGTCTACCAGAACTTTCTCAGAAAAAAGGCAAAGCATATCTCGATCAAATTTTGGGCGAGGGAACAAGTGAAGAAGGGAGTCAAACATGCAATGAAGAAGAAGAAGATGATGAAGTACCAGAAGGAGATGATGAACAAGAACAACAATGGCCAGTTCCTAAAGAAAAGCCTACGACTATCCTCAAGAAACTAGCTAATATGTTTAAAAGAATGTAATTTTCTAAATAAGAATTTTGAAATTACAAGTTTGAATGTTTAGCTATTGTAGTATGTGTTGCACTGCTTATGTCTTAAACAATTAGTTCAAATTTGATTTTTATACAATTAATTCAAAGTTTGAACTTTGAACTTACCAAATTAATTCAAATGTTTGAACTTTGAATCATCATTTCAAAATTTCATTACTTCAAAGTTTAAAACAATACTACAAGTTTTTTAATTCTAAGTTTAAACTTTATTCATTGAAATAAACTAAATATTCCAAACATATGTACAAATAAAAACTTGATAATATTTTGTTGTAATATTTTTCAAATTATCCATCACTTTAAATAAAACACAAAGGAAAAAAAAAATAAAAAAAATACATTTGGGCGACTGCCGGACGGGACCAGACCGGACCGGGCCGACAGTTTAAATTGGGCCAACGGCTCTCTTTCAAATATAGCCGTTGGCCAACGGCCAAAAACGACTATATTTACCTATCACCCCCCCCCCTCCAAACGCCCCCCATAATTCCAACTTATTTTTATCTATATATACCCTATTATTTTATCATTATATCACACAATTTAACACTTTCTATCAATTTATCTCTCAAATTATTCTCAAAATCTATTTTCTAAATTTCTTCCAAAATCCAAACAATTATAATGGCTGAAAATCAAGCTCCCGCTGCTCCCGGTCCTAGTGAAACAAGAATTGCGGAACGACGATGTCGTTCTATAGTGTGGCAACTTATTATGTAAGATACTGAAACTCAGAAAGCTAAATGTAGCCTCTGTAACAAAGAGTGGCAAATTTATACTGGTGTGCACGGTGGAGGGACGGGAAAGTTTAGGAAGCACTTAGAAAAACGTCACAAGACCGAATTGGATATAATAAATGGCTTTAATTCGCGTGATTGAAAATTTGAAGAGATGGTTAAGGGAATATCGATGTCATTTCAATCATGTATTTTCGAATTTCTAGTTTATTTAGTATCTTTGTAATTTTCAATTTTTAATTTGTATTTGTCATTTCAATTATGTATTTCCTGAATTTTTAATAAATTGTGTGTATTTCTTTTCCAATCAACTTTTGTTTAGTGTTTATTTATTTACTTTATATTAAAAAATTTAAAAATATAATTTACATAATTGTTTTGTTTCACTAAAATATATAATTTACATAAACACTAAACAAATTCTTATGCTACTTCAATTTTCAATGATGCCAAAATAATTCATAATTTTAACAAAGTGGCTAATATCGGTTAAAAAATTTCAATTGGAAGTAGCGTTACCTAAAGAAAAAAACTAAAAAAAAAAAAAGAAACCGTTAAACCGGACCGGACCGACCGGTTTAGCGGTCGCTGGTGCCGATCCCGATCCGGCTCCAATTTTTTTAATCGGATGAGACCGGACTGGATCGACCGATATTTAGCGGTTAGAATTTTTTTTGGTTCAGAACCGGATCGAAACCGATTGCCGATACCGGTCCCGGACCGGGCCGTTAGCTATCCATAGTGACAATGAATCCGCCTTCTTATTATTCAGCTAATAGCAAAAGATAAATACAACTCCACCAAGGCGAAGGGTCCCTTCACACAAGAACATTAAGCTATAGACATACTTTTTCCTTGTCTAACTGTCTTGTGGTTGTATATTATTATTATTATTATTATTATTATTATTATTATTATTATTATTATTATTATTATTATTATTATTATTATTATTTTTGTGGTTGTTTATTATAATGATGGAGCATTAGTAAATTTTTTTAATCATGAAGGTCAACCTAAAGTTATCCTTATTCTCAAATGTTTTTTTTTTTTTTAAAGAAAGCTATACCTATATTTCCTCTTTGCTTTTAATGATGTTCACCAACTTGTTTCCTTTTAAACAATTAATTTACTAACCGCAGTTTTTTTTTTTTTTTTTTTTTTGGGTGGAGAGTGAATATAAGTAAATAATAATGTTGTCTTCCATGGAATGCGTGAAAGATTATTTAATGAAAGTTAAGTCTCCACTGTTCGCTTAACTTTTTTTCCCGAAGTATATGTAGCATTAGTTGTTAACGAATCATTGACACTGACAAGAACTTAAGCTAGACACATTGAAAAGAAAACTGCATTACATTGTCTGAATTATACTATTTAACTGACTTTTAATTTATAGTATGATTACATAAGAAAACTTAAATAGCTAGAGAAGCTTGTACACCTTTGTTGTTACTATCTATACTCCATATATGGCTAGAGTTACTTTAATTTTTCGACGTCCACCGAAGAGCTAGTTTTAGCCACATTGGGAACCGTTCCGAAGTGTGGCGCAGTGCTAGGTATGGTGCCTGAACCTCTAAATGTGGCCCTATTGGGAGGTCCTCCTGTTGTCACGCCCATGGGAACGAAAGTCGGGATGCCTCCACTTAGAGCCACGGGTAGGGTTCCATTTGGTGTGGAGTTGTTCCTTGCCTCCAACGAAGCGCGAAATTCTGAATTAATAACTATTTGCCCGGCGTGTTGTGCTTGAAGAGCTTTCAAAGTTTGGATGAAAAAAGCTTGAAAAGCATCGTTGGACCCCAAGGAAGAAGGATCCACTACTGGTGGTATTATGGGTGCTTTGGGATTTGGATTTGTGTGAGCACTAGTTCGTCCATCGGGAGTTAACTGTTGCTCAGTGTAATTTTCATCATTGTTAGTCATTTCGACAGACCAAAATGGAAAGACGAACGAATTGAGCGTTCAACTTTGGAACAAAGAGTTGCTGCTTATATTTCCACAGACGGCACAAATTTGTATTGGCCTAAACCGATTTAGGACACCAATCGAATTTGGGTCGAGAATACAAAAAATACCAAGTATTAAAGTTAAAATAATAAGCAAAATCAAACGTAAAAGACAAAGAAGTAACGAAATTTCAATACATGAGATTGAGTACAAATTTTTCCAGAGTTTCTGTATATATTTCTAGATGATTACAACATAGAAAATGAGGCTATTTATAGATGAGCGAGTCTTGGCCATGTTTTCCACATCTAACCACTCCCACACCCACGTTCTGCACCTCCGATAATGGAGTTAGTGGGCTGAAGTCGTAGAAAGTTGTGTCGCTGGAGTCGGAATAATCCATCGAGGTTTGAATCATCGACCTCGGTAATGTAAACTTATTGATTTGACCGATATAGTATTTCACCGAGGCACAACTTGAACTCTATCTTCAGTTGTTGACTTCGATGACCTCATTGTCAACATCGATCCATAACTTGCAAACATCTGTTCAGTTAACTCTGAATCATCCCACCAAAGTGCCACGCATGCAAAATAATTTTTACCCAATACAGATAGTCCCCCCCACTCCTCGGGCAAGTGCTGAAGTAACCGAGGAGCGGAATGATTTTGAGCGGGAGATCAACGCGGCAAAATATACGCCAAGGAATTATAAATTGGTTCAATCACTTCAACTTCCTGACGCGCCAAACATGTCGGTCGTCGGTTGGTTCCAAACGGTCACACAGTTTCCCTTGGTCTTTCCAATGTTACAGTAATCATTACTTCTTCCCCTATAAATACCCCCCTATTGAATCGTCATCTGCTATACTTGTAATTACTTAGCAACAGTGAACAAGAAATTGTCCATTAACTTTTTACTAGAAACCTCTATTGTTTTCATGTTCTTGAGAAGTTGTTGCTCCCAAACGCACACGCAAGCATACGTGGTCGACAAGTAATAAAGTGATAAGTTGAGTATCGTTCCCACGAGGACTATTGTTAATAACCGTATTCTAGTAAACGATTTCCTCAAAACTATTTAGGGATTTTTTCGATGGTTGTAACTTTTACTAACTAAAACAAATAATAATTAAAAGCAAGTAATTGAAATCAAGTTGTGAGTTGTTATTAATTAGAGATAAACGGTCCAGAATTAGAGCGACAAACGATCCAGTTGAGTTTTCTAGTTGATTCTACTTCTTGATTTCCTAGATTGCTAACTAACAGGTTAATTATATTCGTAAAAACCTGCCGATTCTTCACGACTCTATGCAAGCTACTTTAACGCCTATATCTCTATGTAATTAAATCACATGCATGCATTAAAGAACTCTGTATTTAGCTAAGCAAGACGAATAGGTATATATCTATCATACCCACAAATCGATTCTCTGATGCCCAGGTTCATAATCAAGCCATATTCTTTCTTATGTGCGTTCACAAGTTTCCTCTGTCGAGTTCAACTTGTAAACCATAGATAGTGTTCAATTATCAGGCCTCAATAACCAAACAATTAGAATCAAGAAAGAATAAACAAAATGTAATGGTAAATCAATAAGTAGAAATCAACTTTCAAACATCAACCTTCATGTACGTGCTCTAACCCGAGAACGATATGTTTAGCTACCATATTCATAATAACAACACAATAATTCATGGAAGAAAGATTTAATATTGTAATAGATTAAGTAAAAGAATTAAACGCTTGGTTCAATGTGTTAGGGACACAATAATTGCTCTAAAATCTGACCTGCCTTCTAAAAATCGAGAATATAAAGTAGTTATAGTATTTACAAAATACTCAGCTAAGTTAAACCAACTCCTAGACTAAGTTGGAAAAGTTGGGGTCGCCAGACTTCAAGTTGTGCTCTGAGCGTCGCCTGCCAGATAGCACCTTAATGGTGCAAGTTGTACTGAAGGAGTCTCTTGCCAGATAGCACCTTGATGTTGCTAGCTGTACTGAAGGCGTCGCTTGAAAGACAACCTTCCATAGTCTGGAGTTTTGACAGATCTATAGCTTGCACTATAGCCTTGCCTTCTAATACCATGTTCCACATTTTGCTAAGTCCATCAACTCTTTGCTCGTTTGTATCCAGTTTTGCTCCGTTTAAAATCGTTCATGCCCTACAAGCAATATTATGAAAAATGAGTGCAAAAACCATGTGTATAACCTAAGAGAAATGAGTGAATTCCTCTAAATTCAAGGAAATATTAATAAAATATAGGCATATATCGCCAAATATCACCATCCCACACTTAGACCCTTGATCGCCCTCGAGCAATCACCAAAAATAACTCCCCAACTAAATACTAATACTTGATAGAACATGTCTACCTATGGCTATGGTTGATACCGACCATTAGACGAGAGCATAAATACATATCATATGACCCACAACATGCCAAAAATCCATCATATTTTAAAATACTAGAACAACCAACCCAAGACATCTCAATTTCAAAAATCGACTCAATATAACCAAGCTTTCATAAAATCACACCCATTCGCTCAACCAAGAAGTCAATAACTTCACCTATCTTTCGCAAACCATGTGCCCTAGCAAACAATAATGGATCAAGAGAGCGTCCGAAATACACACAAAGAATAAATTTCAAGAATAGATTAGGGACATAATATAGAAAGAGTTCACTCGCTCTCACAAAGAAGTTCACGTGCCACACATGACGTACCATAGGCTTTCCCGTAGTGTAGGACTCTACTTATGTAGGCTCACTCCAATCGGGATTAACTAGGACTTTAAGGGTTGTAATGTAGGCTAAACGACGAGTAGGATAAATATGGATAAAATAATGACTACCTCCCTAAGCACTTTAATACATCACTTTCAATTTTTAGCTCAACTCTTCTAAAAAACAATCAAGCAACCGCCCAAACAATACACTCAAGAACTCCCTTTCAACTTTAAACATTTATTCTTAATTTTTGCACAACACTAGCAAGGATTGAGAGTTTTTCTTTTGTTTTCTCTGTTTTTCTGTTTTTTTTTCTTTTTTTTCCTTTCTCAACCTTGCCAATTTACTTTTTTTTCAAAGTGCACCATATTTTTCTTTCATTGGTTCCATCAAAAGCCACCCAATTTCTCCAATCACAACTCCACAAACAAACAATTAAACTGCTCTAAGGAGTACGGGCTCAAAAAAAAGATAATTAAGAACAAAAGGGACGAGGCTTGTAATATGGGTGCCAATGAAAAGGTCAATAGACTCAAAAAGGCTTAGTAAGGGTAATATTAAAGAGTAGGCTAATCAAGGCCAAAAGGACTTATCAAAGAAACGCCTGTATCATCTCCCGACTAGAGAAAACCTAGGATTTTGCTTTGAACACACACGGGGCAAGTTCTAGACATTAATATGAAAGCACCAAACACAACTAAATACCTCACATCACACATGGCACATAGTTCACTCAAAACGATTCCACTGCAACTCTCAGTTTAAGCAAATAAGGTGCAACTTTTGAAATTTCAAGGCATAATAGTATAAAAGAGAGTCAAGTAGTTGAATTTAAGCGTCTCAAGAAGGTCATTCAAATTTTTCTAGGCATGCATCACAATTTTAGAACCAAACGGGATTCACAAATAGCATATGCTCAAGTCTGAATTTACCGGTATCAAACAAACCAAAGGCACCTAGCATTCTATCATTTTTCCAAAAATAGCCTACTAACTAATACTATATTACTCCTAAAAATGAAAATTACCCGGTTCAAAAGTCTATCCATGGAAAAGAACCGAGGCCATAAGAAAAATCATGGGGTGGATGACATGTACCACTAACTAAACTAAAAAGAAAATCTTTTTTTTCTTTTTTACGTTGGTTTTCTATTTTTTTTTATTTTTATATTAAAGCAAGAAACAAATAAGAATAATGTCAAGTGACAAAAATATAAATTGCTAAAAAGAAATTTCTAACAGTACAGTCATCCATAACCTCAAAAATTTGGGAATTTCCTCACGCCACACCTAAACAAAGTATTGTCCACAGTGCAATAAAAATAAAGTACAAGAGGTAAAGGAACTTTCCTGAAGGCCAAATGGCCTAATCCGCTGCATCTTCATCAGAACCCTCCTGCTCAGCATGCTCGGGAGTGTCATCATCAGAAACCACAGGTGTAGTAGTAGGGACAACTACCTTAGTCCTCAAGGGGCCTCCAGGCCTCTGTGGTGGAGTGCGCGCCTCCTCCTCTTCTTTCTCGTCACTACCCTCTTCTTCGTCATCACTCTCATTTTCGTCACTGCTCTTGTCTTTATCTACTATCTCAGAATCTGTGTTCTCATCCTCCTCATGGGGCATCACGACTTTCTGAGTCATGCCCAACAGTCGCTTGGACGAATACATCAAAGGAACAGCGCGATCAAGTGCCTGCGTATCCATCCCTGCCGCCTTCGCTAAAAATTCTATCATGAAGTATTTACGGGCTGATAGATTGGCGACTGTTTCACGCCACTCATCCGCGGTGAGTTTGGCAGGGGCACTAGCAACCACACCCTGCACCGCTGCAATATCAAACTTCTTTTCAATATTAAGGACAATACGATCACCAATCTCATCAATAGGCACCCCCTCTTTCTCTAAGAGCCTGTTTGGCCAAGCTGCCAAAAACTGCTTATTTTAAGAAGTATTTTTATCATGAGTTCTTTTCAGATAAGTACTTCTGAAGAATAAGCAGTTTGTGTTTGGCCAATTCATTTGAGAAGTGCTTTTCTAAACAGTTTGTGTTTGGATAATCTTCACAAAAAGTACTTTTGAGTGTCAAATTACGAAAAAGTGCGACTAATATTATTTAAAAGTATCAAAAATTTAAATGTTTTTTTAATAAAAGAGTTAAGTTAATATTTTATTTTCATTTAGTTTAAATATAACATATAAAAGAAAATATATACTATGGTTTTTAATCAATAGAAGTAAGGTTAAACCAAAAGATGGAACAAAAAATAAAGTTTTATTTATATTTAAAAAATATATTGGTTAAAATAATTAAATATAGTATGGTAAATAAATATTTTTGGTAAGGATATTTTTGTCTTAAAAATTAATAAACCGCTTCTGCTTCTAGGGAGAAGCAGAAATTTGTAGTTTCTCCCCAACAGCAGAAAAACTGCTTCTGCTTCTTCTCAAAAGTACTTTTTTTCTTTGGCCAAACACCTCAAATTCTTCAAAAGTGCTTTTTTCGTCAAAAAAGTACTTTTGGCTTCTGAGAAGCTTGGCCAAACAGGCTATAAGTATTGGGTGAGAATATTACAGAAAAATAACCGTTACACTTCTTTTTTAGGCGTGTTTTCCTCATCAACTTAATCATGTAGTATCCAATGTTTACCGGCTTCGCCACCATGAAGAAGTAAATCATGCAGGCTCTCATCTTGGTCACACTAGAAAAATATCCGGATGGTTGAATGTGAGCATTGATCAACTTCATCCAGACACGCGCTTTCTTTTGAAATTTCGAGAACATCATACACTTGTGCCTTCCAGTTTCCTCTGAGCGTTCTTACTTATGTGTAGAATCCTCACCACATAGAGTGTCTTGCATAGCCTTATAGTCAGGCCTCCTAATGAAATCTTTGATCTCCTCTGTGTCATGATCATCCACCTCTAAAAAGTTGCACAAGGCAGTGGCATTCAACCTCACTTTACAGTCTCTTTCTTCTCTTTTCAACCTCCGTAAAGTCCTTTCAGGTTCAGGATCAAAAGGTTCAAGTGGTTCGTCCTTTCTGTCCTTTCGCATTCAAGACCTATTACCTAAAAAAACACAAGAAACTCAAAACAAAAATTAAACCTGAACAAAAAATAATAAATCGTTTAAAAAGAAAACAGTCAATTATTTGGTCCCCGGCAACGGCGCCAAAAATTTGTTGCTCCCTAACGCACACGCAAGTATACGTGGTCAAGAAGTAATAAAGTGATAAGTTGAGTATCGTTCCCACGAGGGCTATTGTTAATAACCGTATTCTAGTAAACAATTTCCTTAAAACTATTTAGAGATCTTTTTTTATGGTTGTAATTTTTACTAACTAAAATAAATAATAGTTGAAAGCAAGTAATTGAAATCTAGTTGTGAGTTGTTATCAATAAGAGATAAACGGTTTAGAGTTAGAGCGACAAACAATCTAGTTGAATTTTATAGTTGATTCCACTTCTTGATTTCCTAGATTGCTAACTAGCAGATTAATTATATTCATGAAAATCTATCGGTTCTTCATGACTCTATGCAAGCTACTCTAATGCCTATATGTCTATGGAACTAAATCACATGCATGCATTAAAAAATTATGTATTTAGCTAAGCAAGGCGAATAGGTATATGTCTATCCTACCAGCAAATCAATTCCCTAATGCTCAGGTTCACAATCAAGCCCTATTCTTTCTTATGTGCGTTTACAAGTTCCCTCTGTCGAGTTCAACTTATAAATCATAGATAGTGCTCAATTATCAGGCCTCAATAACCAAACAATTAGGCTCAAGAAAGAATAAACAATCTGTAATAGTAAATCAATAGGTAGAAATCAACTTTCAAACATCAACCTTCATGTATTTGCTCTAACATTAGAATGATATGTTTAGCTACTCATATTAATAATAACAACACAATAATTCATGGAAGAAATATTGAATATTGTAATAGATTAAGTAAAAGAATTAAACACTTGGTTCAATGTGTTAGGGACTCAATAATTGCTCCAATATCTGACCTGCCTTCTAAAAAATGAGAATATAAAGTATTTATAGTGTTTACAAAATACTCAGCTACGTTAAACCAACTCTTAGACTAAGTTGGCAAAGTTGGGGTCGCCGGACTTCAAGCTGTGCTTTGAGCATCGCCTGCCAGATAGCACCTTGATGTTGCAAGCTGTACTTAAGGAGTCGCTTGCCATATAGCACCTTGATGTTGCAAGCTGTACTGAAGGCGTCGCTTGAAAGACAGCCTTCCATAGTCTGAAGTTGTGACAGAACTACATCTTGCACCATAGTCTTGCCTTCTAATATCATGTCACACATTTTACTAAGTCCATCAACTCTTTGCTCGTTTGTATCCATTTTTGCTCTGTTTACAATCGTTCACCCCCTACAAGCAATATTACAAAAAATGAGTGCAAAAACAATTTGTATAACCAAAAAGGAATGAGTGAAGTACTCTAAATGCAATGAAATATTAAGGAAATATAGGCATATATCTCCAAATATTAGAAGCCTATTTTCCTTACAAGATTTCAACCATGTCTGCAACACATTCTGCTCAAGACTCAAGTGATTTAGGTGAGAAGACAGTGAACCCCGCCGCCATGACCACTGGCGGCGAGCTGTTAAATATTGTACAACCACTAAAAGTCATTGTCCAAAGGGCGGCGAGGAGGAGGTGACGTCCTTAGCAGGTGGTTCTAGGCGGCACAAGGCCTGACGGTGGCGGTGAGGATGACGTCAGAGGCGATGATGCTGCTGACACTGAAGAGGTCAGTAATAAAGATGGTGATACTGAGATGACAGCCAAAGCTAGTACTTCGAAGAAGTCTAGAAAGAAAATTCCCATTGAGGAGGAAATTGACACTCAGTTGGTTATCCCTTCGGACTTCAGCAATGCCAAAGATCTTATGGTTCAAGCTCAATCCGATGCCCAGCGTGGATTAAATAGAAATATATCGGTGTATGTTACACCGAGTTTGATAACATAATATCTTATAGACGCTGTTCGGAAGACTGCAGATAAGGACCTGAGGTGGAGATAAGAGTTCCAACCCAGAACACTCGTGTTTCTTACCATGTTCCTAGGTATTTTTCTGTCTACATATACCCTTTCACCATAGACTTCACCTTGCCTGTTAATCAGATAATCGACACTTTTTGTCGAGCATACAATCTATGCCTCGCTCCATTGGGTCCCGGTGTTTGGAGGGTTGTTCAGGTCCTCGATTTTTTAAGTCAAAAGGCTGGGCTACCTTTCACTTTTCAGCATTTGATCGCTCTTATTACCCATTATTTCACAAGGCTGGGGTCATAGCTTTCTTACCACGTGGATAGTACGCCATCTTGAGCAAAAGCGAAGACCATGGCGACCGAGGTTGGTGCGACCGCTATGTTCTTATCCCAACAAGGCTATTATCAGCCGACCCTGACTTCCACGATGAGTGGAATGCTCAGCGTAAGTATCCATGTCTTGGCTTCTTAGTTCGGTTGCTTTAACTTGCTTTTACTCATTGTCACATTTGTTGTATGTAGCCAACAAGGTCCCTGTTAACCCACCGAAGAACTTGCTTGAGTGGGTACAGCGGTGATGGCAAAAAAAAATGCCCTCTTCGGCAATAGATAATTATGGCTACCGAGGAGGAAACCCGTTGGGCGTGTAAGAGGCATGGTGAGTTATTCATCACGTTTGAGTTTTCCCTTTTAGTATATACTTCAAACCAATATCTTTAACATTTTCCCTCTTTTCTCTTTTAGGCATCCCCAACAAAGCTGCCAAGGTCACTGAGAGGGATGAGAAGGAAGTTGAAGAAAAGAAGGATAGAAGAAAGAGAAGAAGAAGGAGAAGAAGATTATCGATGCCAAGGATGGTGTTAGCCAGATGGCGAGCTTAGCGAAGCAGCTAACCGAGGAGAAAAAGTCCAAGGGCTCACCGCGCCAGGGGACTTCAAAAGGTGAAGACATCCTTGTTGGTCGGTTTAAGAGTATCTCAACTCCTACTTCAATTTTTATTTATAAGCTTTCTCCCCCTTCCTCCATAAATTCGAAGAGGAAGAGAGCTATTTCAAAGAGGCCTACTGACACGACCCGGAATCCGGTTAGGCTGTGCAGGCACCCGACATCCTCCCCTAGACCCGTCGGGCGAACCCTTACCAATTAAATCAGGAAAATAAATATAACAATTTACAAATAAGGACAAGACTTAAAATAAAAACACAGACATACTGATACCTCTAAGCTGTACAAAAGAAATTACAGCTGACTACCCAACATGAAGACAGATAGCTCCTAAAGGGAGCAAAATGCAACTGAATAATGAACAATAAACTGGTGGCCATCCGGAATAAAAGCTGGCTCACCCTGACAGCTGAAGTCGTCTTCGCTCCTTCACAACGTGGCAAACTAAATCCTGGAGCGAACCTGCCGAAACAAAATAGATAGACAAGAAACAAACAACAAAAAGGGTGAGTCAAAAGGACTCAATAAGTGGGGCAGGCTAGCCACCTCAAAGAATAGGATAGCTAGCCAGGGAGGAGAAACAGATCAATAAAATTCCTCTTATTTAAATTATAAAAAGACAGAGCCAGATAATAACTAGAAACACGTATGGAATGACAAACTTATCAACAACCAGGAACATAAGATAACCAAAACATATAGGTATCCCGAACACATCAACAATCAGAAATACATCCTGTTGCGGCGTGCAACCCGATCCATTTATTCATCCTGTTGCGGCGTGCAACCCGATCCATATATTCATCCTGTTGCGTTGTGCAACCCGATCCATATATTTTTACCGCTGCGGCATGCAACCCGATCCATATATTTATACCGTTGCGGCGTGCAACCCGATCCATATATTCATCATGTTGCGGCGTGCAACCTGATCTATATATTTTTACCGTTGCGGTGTGCAACCCGATCCATATATTTATACCGTTGCGGCGTGCAACCCGATCCATATATTTATACCGTTGCGGCGTGCAACCCGATCCATATATTTATACCGTTGCGGCGTGCAACCCGATCCATATATTTATACCGTTGCGGCGTGCAACCCGATCCATATATGTATAACGTTCCGGCGTGGAACCCGATCCCCGCAATGCAGAATACGAGCCAGAAATATATAGGCAAACTGAGATATGTCCACAACATGTTGTACATACCGCATACATAAAACAAAACACAATACACACAATAGTCAGTATGCGGGGCAATGAGATGGGATAAATGCGGTATGATGCAATGCAGTCACATATGCCTGATACCTATCTCCGGCGCGGGACTCTCATCGTCTACCAAGAGATATATGCAATAATGACCCTTCACCGGCTCGGGACTCTCATCGATTACCGGGAAATATATGTAATGATGACCCTTCACCGGTGCGGGACTCTCATCGCCAACCGGGAAGTATATGCAATAATGACCCTTCGCCGGTGCGGGACTCTCATCGCCAACCGGGAAGTATATGCAATAATGACCCTTCGCCGGTGCGGGACTCTCATCGCCAACCGGGAAGTATATGCAATAATGACCCTTCGCCGGTGCGGGACTCTCATCGCCAACCGGGAAGTATATGCAATAATGACCCTTCGCCGGTGCGGGACTCTCATCGCCAACCGGGAAGTATTTGCAATGCTCAAAACTAGATTGCAATGCTCATATGTTCAATGCAATACTAACAACAGGGCATAACATATAATATACAATGTAAATTCAATGTTAAGGCGTAATGAGTACGCCTATCGGCAGCTACACACGTAAGAAAACACGTGGTAGAAAATCCACGAGGCCAGGTGCCTCCAAAGAAATGGATATAAATAGTTACCTTGTTACAAAGTTAGTACAGCCACTCAATAACCGCTTTGTCCTTTGGATTTATTGCCAAACGATCGCACTGAATGTTTCAGGGTGAAAATTCTACTTTTCTCCGGCCTCTTTTCTCATTTTCTGGCATTTTTTCTGATAATTTTCTATGTTTCTCGTTTTTCTTGATTCTGCTCATTTTCATTCTGCTTCTGCTCACTTTCCCTTAAGACGTAAAGGTCAAGGGATTAAGATCCCTTTTGACCACCGCCTATTCATTTTGCTTTTTTTCATTTTCCTTTTTTTTCCTTTTCGCGACGAAAATTAAAACGGAATCCTACGATATTCGAAATAATTCCAACTTTTGCATACAAGTTATATAAAATATATGTAACATAGTCGCGAAGGCAGATCTCAAATCGGACTCCCGAAACTCAAGATGCGAATTTAAATGAAAAAAAGTCAAATTATTTAACTTTCGGCATTTTAGCGGAAACTAGTCGAACAACATCGAAGTTCACTTTCGAAAGTTCACAAAAATCACAAATAATCATACGAACCTAACGGCGCTTTCGGATTTCGAATCGGAGCTTGTTCGCCAAAGCCGAGCTTGAAGGTCAAGCAGCTCCAGGTCGAAGTAACTCTTGTTAAGGCTGAAATCCTTGAAAATGGCAAGAAATATCGCGTTAAGTTGAAGGATTATGCAACCCAACTTGGTCAGTTGCAAAGCCAAGTAGATCAAGTTCCAGCTCTTAAAAGTGAAGTTACATGACTTCGGAGGAAAATTGCAGATCTCAACAAGCGAGCCGAAGTTAAGGCCACGAGGGCGAAGTTTGAGAAGGCATGGGCTGTTGTCAAAACTCAGCTCGACACATTGGAGCAAGATAAAGTGGGGAAGATCAATTTAGAGGAGGAAATCATCAAGGCACAAATGACGCTGCCTAAGCTTAAAAGATAGTGGATGAGCTTCCATCTAGTGAAGGTTCGGATAATGAGGAATCCGAAGATGATGAAAGTGGCGAGGTGAAACAACCTTAGGTAGTTATTTCAGGAATTAGGACCCCGATGGGCGTGCCGATAATTTGGAAATCTTCGTAAGGTCTTTTAGGACCTGTCAATAAAATTTTAGCTAAATCAGACCTAGTTTGGTATGTATCGGAAGAAGATTTCAGTTTTTATTGTCGATAAATATTAAAAAGAGATTTTCGAACTCGATTTTGGCGATTGAACTCCGATTTGAAATCCGAAAGCGCCGTTAGGTTCGTATGATTATTTGTGACTTTTTTGAACTTTCAAAAGTGAATTTCGAGGTTGTTCGGCTAGTTTCCGCTAAAATGCCGAAAGTTAAATAATTTGACCTTTTTCGATTTAATTTGCATATTGAGTTTCGGGAGTCCGATTTGAGGTCCACCGTTGCAAATGTGTTACATATATTTTGAATAACTTACTTGAGAAATTTTGGAATATTTTGGATTTCGTAGGACTGCATTTTAATTTTGTTACAAAAACAAAATAATAAGAAAAAGGAAAAGAACAGCAGAATAGAAAAGAAAGGAAAATAAAAAGGAAAAGAAAGAAAAGGATATTAACAGAGGTGGTGCTAAGGGATAAGCTATCCCAAATCTTGCTAAAAACAGAAACATAGGAACGATTTGAGAGCAACGCAGAGGAAATAAAAAGAATACCAAAAAATGAGAAAAGAGCCGGAGAAAGATAGAATTTTCACCCCGAAACATTCAGGTAATGATCTTAATGCATTATTTTAGTTTATTACGTGTGTTTGAATATATTTTGACGGTAAATATTGGGATATAAGACATCATTTTAATAAGTTAATAGTTTAAAGGGTTAATTGGACCCTAATAATGGAATTGAGTATATATTCATACTCAGTGAGTTATGGGCAACATATAAATGTGATTTATTTAGGGTTTGGTTATGTGACCTTAAACCCTGTACATAGGCCTGACATGTGTATTGCGTATGCGAATAGGGTATCAGGTTTCTAACTGGATTGCCCTAAGATATGAGGAATGAAGCATTTAGCCTAATTTGATATATTTTCTGCTTATTGAATAAGCAGGATCGTTTGGCAATGAATCCAAAGAGCAACGCAGTTGTTGAGCAGTTTTGTAATAAGGTAAGTGTTTGTATCCATTTCTTTTGAGGCCCTTGGCCTTGTGGATATTCTGCCACGTGTTCCTTACGTGTGGAGCTGCCGATAGGCGTACTCATTACACCTTAGATTTAAATTTACATTGTATATTATATTTTATGCCCTGTTGTTGGTATTGCATTGAGCATATGGGCATTGCACTCTTGTTCTGAACATTGCATATACTTCCCGGTAATCTATGAGAGTCCCGAGCCGGTGAAGGGTCATTATTGCATACAGTTCCCGGTTGGCAATGAGAGTCCTGCACCGGTAAAGGATAATTATTGCATATACTTCCAGGTAATCGATGAGAGTCCCGAGCCGGTGAAGGGTCATTATTGCATATACTTCCCGGTAATCGATGAGAGTCCCGAGCCGGTGAAGGGTCATTATTGCATATACTTCCCGGTTGGCGATGAGAGTCCCGCACCGGTGAAGGGTCATTATTGCATATACTTCCCGGTAATAGATGAGAGTCCCGAGCCGGTGAAGAGTCATTATTGCATATACTTCTCGAAAATCGATGAGAGTCCCGAGCCGTTGTCATTATTGCATATACTTCTCGGTTGGCGATGAGGGTCCCGCACCGGTGAAGGATCGTTATTGCATATACTTCCCGGTAATCAATGAGAGTCCCGAGCCGATGAAGGTATCAGGCACATGTGACTGCACTGCATCATACCTTATTCATCCCATCTCATTGCACCGCATACTGACTAGTTTGTGACTATTGTGCTGTGTTTTGTGTATGCGGCATGTATACCATGTTGTGGACATATTTCAGTTTGCCTATACGTTTTTGTCTATTTAGTGTCCTTATTTGGTTTGTATGCTTTAGTTATATGGATCGGGTTGTACGCCGTAATAGTATAAATATATAGGCCGGGTAGCACGCCGCGACAGTATAAATACATGGATCGGGTTGCATGCCGCGATAGATAAATATATGGATCGGGTTGCACGCCGCAACAGTATGAATATATGGATCAGATTGCACGCCGCGACAGTATGAATATGTGGATCGGGTTGCACGCCGTGACAGTATTATTTTTGGGATACTTAAAAACTTACATGTTCTGTCTATCTTATGTCCTTGGTTTTTTATGAGTTTATGATCACATACGTGTTTCCAGCTATTATCTGGCTCTGCCTTTTTATAATTTAAATAAGAGGAATTCGATTTATCTGTTTTTCTTCTCCCTGGCTAGCTATCCTATTCATTGAGATGGCTAGTCTGTCCCACTTATTGAGTCCTTTTGACTCACCCTTGTTTGTTGTTTGTTCTTGTATATTTATTTTGTTTCGGCAGGTTCGCTCCAGGATTGAGTTCGCCATGTTGTTCAGGAGCGAAGAAGACTTCAGCTGTCAGGGTGAGCCAGCTTGTATTCTAGATGGCCACCAGTTTAATGTTTATTATTTCAGCTGCATTTTGCTCCCTTCATGAGGTATCTGTCTTCTTTTGTACTCTTAGATTTCTAGTCTGGATAGCCCTAAACCTTGTATGTTAGGTAGTCAGGTGTAATTTCGTTTGTACAGCTTAGAGGTATCAGTATGTCTGTGCTTTTTCTACGTCTTGCTCTTATTTATGAATTGAATTATATTAATTTTCTTAATTTAATTAGTAAGGGTTTGCCCAACGGGTCTAGGTGAGGATGTCGGGTGCCCGCATGGCCTAACCGGATTTCGGATCGTGTCAGGTTGTATCAGAGCCTGGTTTAGAGTCTATCCAGACTAAGACGGTGTCTAGTAGAGTCTCACTGATGGGTACGTAGACGTCTGTACTTATCTACGAGAGGCTATGATGGTATTTAGGAAGTTTCACTTCCTTCTTTTTTGATCGTGCGTCGGTCTAGGGTGCAAAAGTATTTTCGTTTATTCCTTCGTGGTAATTGTGAACCCTTGTGCGACAAATCAGCAAATGGTAGGAGTTCAGGATGAAGTAGTCTAGCCTGGGGCTAGAGCTACTCAAGCCCCGGGAGTTGTGGATCATGCTGACAATCCAGTTGCATAGGCCCCAGCTGTACGAGCTCGCGATGAGCAAGGGAGCAGGGCCTTGTGGATCCCTTGGCTCTCTATGATACTTTTACGAGAATCTTGGCGATGTAGATATCGCAAAAACCTCCTATTAGGTTGCCGCAGATGCAAATGTTCGGACTTAGAGAGCTCTTGTTCTAGTTCCTGATGTTGCCCCAGTAAATTATGTTCCAGAGGCAACATGGGCTGCGCCACCAATTGTTCTGGCTTGTTAGCCAGCCGAGGTAACAGTTCGGTCCAAGTGCCCAAAGAGGTTGCATTATTTTACGCAGTTGAACCTTCTGATATTCTTAAGCAGTGTATCAGATAAATCTCGTGATATTTTTTAAAATAAAATAATGTCAGCGTATCCTTCAGGGTCTTGATTATATCGAGCAGTATGGTGTTGATTATTCTTCTTTCTAGTTTCAGGGGTCCAGCCTTGAATTGGTGGGCCTCTCTCTTATTAGCTAACTTGGTTCGATTTTTCTTCTAGATTCATGAAAAAGTTCCTTTCGCGCAGCCAGCGAGATTAAAAGCATCGCCAATTTTAGTGGATTAGACAGGGTAGCCTGTCGGTTTTACAATATGAGATTGAATTCTTTAGGATGGCTAGATATGCACTAGAACTAGTCCATGAACCTTCCGAGAAGGTTCGAAGATTTATTGGTGACCTTTCTCCTTCCTTGAGATCCTAGATGGCTCGAGAAATTGAGATTGGGACTTCATTTGATGTCGTTGTTGATATTGCTCAGAGGTATTAGGCATACTATAAGTTAGAGCGGGAAGAGTTAGAGTGGGAGAGCGAGCGACCCCACGGCCCTAGTGGGCACCATGGTACCTCATTTAGAGGTAAGAGTTCTGATTATTTTGGGAGGTCACCTGCTAGGTTATCTCAGCTTGTAGAGCATGATTCTTAAAGTGCGCCAGTAGTTCGTCTAGATCAAACCCAGGTTTTGTCTTTATAGCTATTAACAATCTATCCAGCTTCTATTTTCAGTGAAAAAGTTTTATCATTGTTGTGAGTCGGGTTATCCTTTGAGTAGTTTTTCCTTTACTGCGTCAAGTAGGCAGTCGTCCTTTCTCTCGTCATCAGGCACCTGTACAGTCACAGATAATTTCATTTAGATCTTAATCAGCCAGAGAAATGCCACCATCCAGTAGAGGTTGAGAGCGTAGTGGCAGTGGTTCTTCAGAAGGTGAATATCAGGGTAGTGGCTCAGCTTAGCTGCTGAGGCAGTTCTATGAACTGCCAGTCTGGGAGGATGTTGAGGCATCCGATTTAGTAGACCCATGTATTTCTTCTTCCCTTATATGTGAGTAAGATCTAATTCTTCCGATCGATCTGGAAATGGTTTGTCATATCATGTTTCCATGATTTCCTTGGATATTGTTTCTATTAAGAATCGGCTGCGGTAGAGGGGCGAGCTTCTGGTATGATTTATTTCTGGCATTTGTGATACCCTACTAATTTATCTGGTCTAAATATGAGAGATTTGACAGTGAGTGTCGCTATTGTCTGCCTGGCATCTTGTCGTGCCACCTTCTATTATTATGTCAAATTAGTTTATCTCTCTTCTCGGAATTTCGCATTGTTGGATGATGGGATTCTAATTCATCGCCATTAAAAAGTGTCATTGTTTCTTCCGGTGTAAAAGTGATTAGTAAAATTCGATCTACGTATCTCCTCTTGGTTCGAGACGCTGGTAGGGTCATGTTATTCTATGAGCTTGTCTTAGTTATAAAAGATTTTTTGGTAAATTTTTGGAGTTTCCTTCTTATAGGAGAATTAAATTGGTATGAATGTTGTTCCATAAAGCTCATTTAATGTCTATTTCTTCAGTTGCAATTCCTTGGCGAGCATGACTCGAAAGTAGTCAAGCTTTGGTCGCCAAGCAAATTAGAAGATGAGCTTCCCGAAGCTCTAATTATTTCTATCCTCAGTTCATTACCATATAGTCTTCTTCCGGCACTAGTGAGTTTGGGCGGTTAGTAGCCGCTTGTGATGTTCCCGGTGTTGAGCCAGAGTGCGTATCAAGGTAGCCGGATATGCATATTATGTTTTAAGGCTACTAAGGTTAATGAGAGGCGTCATTTGTTCCCTGAGTTGATCCGCCAGGCTCTGGTTCTTATGGCAAGGGCATGGAATTGTGAACTTGATTGTTGCAGCTGTTTGGCAACTCGAGAGGGTAATTTGGTAGCTCAGGTCTGAGCCACGTTATGGTTTTAGCTAAGTCTTCCTTAGTCCAGCAGATTATGCGAGGATGGCTATTTTTATTTAAATTAACTTTATGAGTTTATGCTCTAAGTGGAGGAGTCTTCCTCCAATACTGAATGCTAATGTTAGATCTCTAAGGCATTGCTGAAGCGTAAGCTATTCCAGATTCATCGAACTGTTCTATATCGAAAAGTCTATCGAAGAGGTTATTTTCGACAAAATCATATTAATCCATTCGGAGTTCCGTCTATCCTTGTTCCGCATATGTAGAACTCTTCTCTCATAATCAAGAAAGGGTCAACTGATATTATCCAGATATGTTTTATTCCAAGAGTTCGGTGCGCGTGTATTATGTAATTATAAGATAATATCCTTGGAATATTTTATGAAGGTCGTTCAAGTTCTTTTGTTATCTGTGTAAATTTTTCTTTAAACTTGGGCTCGTTTGAGGACGAACGAGAGTATAAGTGGAGGAGAATGAAACGATCTTACGTAGTCGTTTCGGGAATTAAGACCCCGATGGGCGTGCCGATAATTTGAAAATCTTTGTAAGGTCTATTAGGACATGTCTGTAAAATTTGAGCTAAATCAGACCTCGTTTGGTACGTATCGGAAGAAGATTTCAGTTTTTATTGTGGATAAATATTAAAAAGAGATTTTCGAGCTCGATTTTGGCGGATGAATTCCGATTCGAAATCTGAAAGAGCCGTTAGGTTCGTATGATTATTTCTGACTTTTGTGAACTTTCAAAAGTGATTTTCGAGGTTGTTCGGCTAATTTCTGGTAAAATACCGAAAGTTAAATAATTTGACCTTTTACCATTTAATTTTCATATTGACTTTTGCGAGTCCGATTTAAGATCTGCCTTAGCAAGTGTGTTACATATATTTTGTATAACTTGAGAAATTTGGGAATATACAGGATTTCGTAGGACTGCATTTTAATTTTGTTACGAAAATAAAATAAAAAGAAAAAGGAAAAGACAAGAATAGAAAAGAAAGGAAAACAAAAAGGAAAGAAAGAAAGGGATATTAACAGAGGCGGTGCTAAGGGATAAGCTATCCCATAGCTTGCTAAAAGCAGAAACATAGGAACGATGAGAGAGCAACGCAGAGGACATTAAAAAAAATATCAGAAAATGAGATAAGAGCTGGAGAAAAATAAAATTTTCACCCCGAAACATTCAGGTAATGATCTTAATGCATTATTTTAATTTATTACGTGTGTTTGAATATATTTTTACGGTAAAAATTGGGATATAAGACATCATTTTAATAAGTTCAATGAATAGTTTAAAGGGTTAATTGGACCCTAATAATGGAATTGAGTATATATTCATATTGTCGCGACCCAACCAAGGATCACGACGGATGACCAACACTAAGTGCCGATCATCATTAATCATGCTGATAATCTCCTACCCATGAATATAACTGATAAAATGAATAAGCATAAACTTTACTGATAAGAATTATGCAATGCAAAATGCTGACAAGCTAACATACTGACAGAACCACACAGGGACACATCTACAGGCCTCTAAGAGTGATGTACTGAATATACAAAGGATGAGACAAGGCCCCGCCATCCCCAAAACGGCTGATTGTATACATATCAAAAGATAAGTAACTCTGGGAGTAAGCGAAGTGACTCCAATAGCTGATAGTTGGCCTAAGAACGTGGTTCAAGCATTGATCTATCTGCACCTGCGCGGCATGAAATGCAGCGCCCCAGAAAAGGGCGTGAGTACGATATGTATCAAGTATGTAAGGCATGAGCATATAATATATCATAGCTGAATGAAACTGTAAGGCTGGAATATAAATATGTAAATATGAGCTGGAGCATAGCAATATAGCTGGAAATCTGAAGAACGTACTAAACATGATCTGAATATAAACAGAAGTCTAGCTGAATCTGAAACTGAAGACTGAGATGAACTATACTAATAAATAACTGTAATATGACTGATAACTGGTAACTAGAAACTGGAACTGATAACTGTCAGCTGATCCTGACGCTAAAAACTAGTAGCTGATAATTGAAAATTGATAATGGTACAGAGCTAAAATTGAACTGTTATCTAAACTGGTATCTGTCTGGTGTTATGGGCTATATCACCCCAAATCAGGTAACTAAACATCTGAACTAGTACCTGCCTGTTGTTATGGGTTGTATCCCCCCAAATCAGGTAACTGAAAACCTGAACTAGCCTCATGGGTAATCATGCAGTGCCTACTATGGCTATATACGCGTATATAACAAACCTGTCGGGTATTATGGGCTATGTCCCCCAGCCAGTAATATCTAGTCTCTCTGGTCAGAGTGTGTGAATGAAACCTGGTCACACTAGGTGTTTCAACTCCCGCCTGAACCAGAGAGGCTGTATCCCCCAGTAGGATAGTATCGCACGCGACCGGACTGTGTGTCCAATGTCCAGCCTCTATAGGGGACTCCAAATCACACATAACAGGATCACAATATAAGCATAAGCATGTATGAGGCATAACTCATGTGGCAATAATAGATATGGACTCAAAGGAATGATAAGAAAACTCTGGATGGAATTATAGACACAACCTAGAAATCAGAATTTATCCAACTCTTTGAATTTCTATAAAAATTTCGGCAGAGTTACCCCTGAAACTAGATGATCCGCAAAAACAGAACCAGCACTATACTACACACGGGAATGGATACCCGGATAAACTGATAACATAAATATGTTAAATGGATAACAAGATGAGACAACTGGATGACATAATAAATCTGCAGATAGAATGTCTGGACAGCACCACTGTCCTGCTTTTCGCCCTAATTTTCATAGTGTAGATCTACGATATAGACTTCATGGTCTTCATGAAAGTTTTAGATATATGTCTTAGGGTTCTGGGGATTTGTAAAGCATGTAAATATCAATTTTGTACAAGGAGTTATGATCAATATACTAACAGCTGTCCAAAGATCAAAATGATTTTTCAGATTTTGAAACGTGTTGTCTTGCTGATTCGGACGTCTTTCGCCTTGGATTTTAGTACCAAATTAAGTATATACAAGGTTTCCTTGATACCATACTAGTTTCTCACAAGAAACACTAAGTTTAGAACTAAGAAAAGCTTCAAAAGCTAAAAGATAAATGCCTTTCCAAAAGAAAAGTTTAGTCTTACATACCTTTGATGTTTCTTGCTTCTAAACCTTGTTTTCCTTGAATTCAACACCTTCTAAAGCTTAAACAAGCTATAATACAAAATTTAGTTACTTTACTTAGCCATGAAGTAATTTTAAAACTCAAACTATAGATAAAATTGAAGGTAGCATAACGTTACCTTAATCGCGTAAAGCATTTTGACGCAATCTGTCTTCAATTTCGAGTTACGATTGGCGTCCTTCCTTCAAAAACATGAAAATTTCTTCACTATTCATTAGAGCACTGTTTCTATCTTGAATTTTCTGGAAATGATGAGAATATGATGAATTTTCTCTTTTATACTTGAAACATTTCAGTTTTAGTCCTCTTTTGCGCTTATGTCTCTTTTTCTGGCCTGATTTCTGATGCTCATATCTTTTTATTCAGACATTGTATAAACAACCGTCAAAAGTGTTGCAAACTAAACTCTAAGACCTTCAATTTGGTATATGATATGTCCCCAAAAGACCTCATATAATACACGAAATTAATTACTGAAAAAGCTTCGTTACAAGGCAATTCCTTAGTCGGATTTTTCGCAACTTAAATTCGATTTTTCCCGAACTTTATTTTCAATATATAAACATCATATATGGTCATATTATGACTTTAAACTCACTTAAATCATTCTTAACATGTCTTTAGAGTTATATACGTCACTTTAGATATACGGGGTGTAAGAATCTTCCCCGTTAGAAAAATTCATCCTCGAATGTTAAATGAAGTATGTAGAAAAAATGAGCAACGATCTATTACATACCTAAAATAGTAAAGAGATGAGGATATTTGGCTCTCATGTCATTTTCAGCTTCCCAAGTTATTTCTTCTACATTATTGCTATGCTATAGCATCTTAACTAAAGGAATGTCTTTCGTCCTTAGTCGACGAATCTGGCTATCTAAAATTGCAACTGGCACCTCTTCATAAGTCAATTGCTTTGTGATCTGTATACCATCTACTGGTACAACTATAGAAGGATCTCCGACACATTTTCTGAGCATAGAAACATGGAATACTGGATGTACCTCCTGAAGGTCTGCTGGAAGGTCTAACTCGTAGGCTACACGCCCAACTCGCCTGATAACCTGATATGGACCAATGATCTAGGGCTAAGCTTTCCCTTCTTTCTAAATCTAATAACGCCTTTCATAGGTGATCCTTTCAGGAATACCCAATCGCCAATCTGAAATTCTAAATCTCAACGTCGATTATCTGCATAGGACTTCTGTCTGCTCTGCGCTGCTAATAATCTTTCCCTGATCAACTTGACTTTATCAACTGCTTATTGGATTAAATCTGGACCTAATAATTGAGACTCGCTAACCTCGAACCATCCTATAGGAGACCTGCATTTGCGCCCATACAAAGCTTCATATGGCGCCATCTATATGCTAGAATGATATCTATTATTATATGAAAACTCTATCAACAGTAGATGATCACTCCAGCTGCCTCCAAAATCTATTACACAGGCTCTAAGCATATCTTCTAACGTCTGAAGTGTCTGCTCATCCTGTCCATCTGTCTGGGGATGAAATGTTGTGCTCAGATTCCCCTGTGTCCCTAAACATGTTTGGAACGATCGCTAGAAATTAGCTGTAAACTGGTGCGCCCCTGTCTGAAATAATAGATACTGGAATATCATGTAGGCGCACTATCTCTGATATAAAGTCTAGCATAATCCTCTACTGTAAATGCAGTTCTAACAGGCTAGAAATGAGCTAATTTAGTAAGTCTGTCAACTATAACCCAAATAGAGTCATACTTGTTCCGCATATGCGGCAAGCCTGTAATGAAGTCCATATTCAGTGCTTCCCATTTCCATGATGGAATCTCTATTTCCTGCAACAAGCCACTAGGTTTTTTATGCTAGACTTTAACCTGCTGGCAGTTAGGACACTGAGCCACAAACTCTGCTATGTCACGCTTCATTTCGTCCCAACAATAAATATGCTTAAGATCATGGTACATCTTAGTCGAACCTAGATGAACAGTGTATGTGGAATAATATGCTTTGGACATAATCTATCCACGTAAATCTACAACATCAGGAACACAAAGTCTATCTTTATACATAAGAACCCCGTCACTAGTAACCTATATGGTAATTTCGATTTTCTTCTGGCTATCTGTTTGTATTCAACTAGAACAGTATCCTCATACTGGTGATGTTTTAGTTCTGTTACTAGACAAGTAGTGGCTGTGTTATAACTTTAACTTCTGCATCATCTGAATCTATTAATCCGATTCCTAAACTGCCTAACTAGTGAAGTGCATGAGCTAAGTTTCTTTTCTGTGGTTGTAATTAAGATAAATTACCCATGGACTTACAACTAAGGGCATCAGCAACAAAATTCGCTTTACCCGGATGATAAAGAATTTTCATGTCGTAGTCCTTCAACAACTCTAGCCACCGCTTCTGTCATAGGTTTAGCTCCTTTTGCTTAAATACATATTGGAGGCTCTTGTGGTCAGTATAAATATCAACATGAACCCCGTGCAAATAATGTCTCCAAATATTCAATGCATGAATGACTGCTGCAAGCTCTAAATCATTAGTAGGGTAGTTCTGCTCGTGCTTTTTTTTTTTCCGTGCTGCATCAATACACAACCAAGACCAATTCGACAGTAAATGACATAGACCTCAGGTCCTTTTGGAAGTGTAAGTACTGGAGCTGTTATCAACCTGTTTTTTAGTTCTTGGAAGCTGTGCTCGCAAGAATCAGACCACTGAAATTTGGCTATTTTCTGTGTCAATTTGGTCAGTGGAGCTGCAAGGGAGGAAAACCCTCTACGAACCTTCTGTAATAACCTGCAAAACCCAGAAAACTACGTACCTCTGCAGGCGTCGTAGATCTGGCCAATTCCTCACAGCCTCGATCTTCTAGCCATCTACTTTAATTCCTTCTGCTGAAACTATGTGGCCAAGAAATGCCACTGAATCAAACCAGAATTCACACTTTGAAAACTTAGCATATAATTGTTGGTCTCAAAGAGTACCCAATACTATGCGTAGATGCTCCACATGCTTTGATTTTAAATAGACGAGAATATCATCAATAACTACAATCACAAATAAACCCAAGTAAGCCCTGAGTACGCTGTTCATCAGATCCATAAATACTGCAGGGGCCTTAGCAAGTCCAAACGACATCACTAAAAACTCATAATGGCCATACCTAGGTCTGAATGCAGTCTTAGGTATATCAGATTCTCTAACTCTAACCTGATGGTAGCCTGATCGCAAATCTATCTTCGAGAAGCACTTGGCACCCTAAAGCTGGTCGAACAAGTCATCAATCCTGGGCAGAGGGTATGTATTCTTGATTGTGACTTTATTCAGCTGTCTGTAACCTATGCACATGCGTAGAGAGTCGTCTTTCTTTTTCACAAACAATACCGGGGCTCCCTACGGGGAAATGCTGGGTCTAATGAGGCCTTTATCTAACAAATCCTTCAGTTGCTCCTTAAGTTCTTTCAGTTATGCAGGTGCCATTCTGAAGAACATGCCCCTGATGGCGTGCTGGTGCTGAGGAAGCAACTGTTGATCTAGCTGGCTGGGCTGCACCACTACCACCCCTAGTGGGAAATCTCTCATGATATGGCCTGCCTCGTGACAAATATAACAAGTATCAACTCCTAACTGACATGGACCCAAGTGGCGTCTACCACAATCCGAACATCTGGGATATGTCTGACTGGCCGGTATAGAAGTACCACAACACTTAAATCTTGAAGTCAGTGATGCGTGACTAGATCTGGACTGAGGAGGTCTATCAGATCTAAAGCCACGAGACTCCGGAACTAGCTGGTGGCTATATAACACTCTGGTGCCTACTCGCTACGGATGTCTCTGTTAATGAACCAAACAATCTGTCCCTCTTAGGTAAACCTCTATCCTTGTCGGCTCTCTATTTCTATTTCCTCTCCTCAAGTGATAAAGCAAATGCCTGAATGCGTGATATAATACCTGGCTGCTTAACAATCGTCATACACTCGTTCGCCAGGTGTGTACCAAGTCCCACTACATACCTGTGAATTCTATCCTTCATACTTGCTACCACAATGGGGGCAAACCTTACTAAATAATTAAAGCGATTATTATACTCTTCTACACTCAAACTTCCCTGTCTCATGGTCAGGAACTGATCAGCACGTGCTCTCTGTGTCTCTATGGGCATATACTGATGAAGAAAGGCATCTGAGAATTCCTTCCAAGTCGCCGGAGTAGAATCTGACCCTCTAAATAGCTCCCATGTCTGATACCACTCTGCTGCTAGGTCATGCAATCTGAATGCAGCTAACTCTACTGACTCTGTGTCTGACACGTACATGACCCTCAATACCCTAGCTATCCTCACTAGAAAATCCTGAGGGTCCTCTCCTATATGGGATCCAGTAAAGACTGAAGGCTCTAGTCGGATAAAATCCCTGATCCTGGATCCAATATCTCCCTGGGCATCTAAACTATGCTGTCTAGTCTGAGCCACTACAACACTAGTCAATAATCTGATGGCATCCCTCACTTCTTGCCCCTGACTATCAGGCTGAGGAGCTGGAGGTATGGCAGCTGCAGTCCCTCTAATATCGCCCTGAACTGAAGGGATCTGTGAGGCCTCAGATGGAGCCTCAGGCATGAACTCCTCACTCTCATCCACCTCAGGTGGCACTTTACTAGTACCTGGACGGCAATAGCCTTGCCCTTCTGGGCAGCTGTTAATTTCTTAGGCGGCACCGCTTTGCTGAAAACCCTATTTTTAGAGGGCTGAATTCTATAATCATGGCTCTATCACACGTCTAGATAAGAAAGACAACTATCCTGAAGTGTCTTGTAGCCTCCTGTTCAAAAGTATGGCGCGCAACATACTCCTGAACAAGACTCTACTAGACACGGCCTGTAGACACCCTAGAACTGAACTACTCTGATACCACTTTTGTCACGACCCAACCAAGGGTCACGATGGATGACCAACACTAAGTGCCGATCATCATAATCCGGCTGATAATCTGCTACCCATGAATATAACTGATAAAATGAATAAACATAAACTTTACTGATAAGAATTATGCAATGCAAAATGCTGACAAGCTAACATACTGACAGAACCACACAGGGACACATCTACAGGCCTCTAAGAGTGATGGACTGAATATACAAAGGACGAAACAAGGCCCCGCCATACCCAAACTGGCTGACTTTATACATACCAAAAGATAAGCAACTCCGGGAGTAAGCGAAGTGACTCCAATTGCTGATAGATGGCCTACTAACGTGGTTCAAGCATTGATCTATCTGCACCAGCGCGGCATGAAACGCAGCACCCCAGAAAAGGGCGTGAGTACGATATGTACCAAGTATGTAAGGTATGAGCATATAATATATCATAGCTGAATGAAACTGTAAGGCTGGAATATAAATATGTAAATATGAGCTGGAGCATAGCAATATAGCTCGAAACTTGAAGAACGTACTAAACATGATCTGAATATAAACTGAAGTCTAGCTGAATCTGAAACTGAAGACTGAGATGAACTATACTAATAAATAACTGTAATATGACTGATAACTGCTAACTAGAAACTAGAACTGATAACTGTCAGCTGATCCTAACGCTAAGAAGTGGTGGCTGATAATTGAAAACTAATAACTGGTACTGAGCTAAAACTGAACTGTTATCTGAACTGGCACCTGTCTGGTGTTATGGGCTATATCCCCCAAATCAGGTAAGTGAACATCTGAACTAGTACCTGTCTGGTGTTATGGGCTGTATCCCCCCAAATCAGGTAACTGAAAACCTGAACTAGCCTCATGGGTAATCATGCAGTGCCTACGCGTATATAACAAACCTGGCGGGTGTTATGGGCTATGTCCCCCCAGCCAGTAATATCTAGTCTCTCTGGTCAGAGTGTGTGCATGACACCCGGTCACACTAGATGTTTCAACTCCCGCCTGAATCAGAGGGGCTGTATCCCCCAGACGGGTAGTATCACACGAGACCTGACTGTGTGTTTAATGTCCAGCCTCTATGGGGGACTCCAAATCACACATAACAGGGTCACAATATAAGCATAAGCATGTATGAGGCATAACACATGTGGCAAGAATAGATATGGACTCAAAGGAATGATAAGAAAACTCTGGATGGAATTATAGGCACAACCTAGAACATAGAATTTATCCAACTCTTTAAATTTCTATAAAAATTTCGACATGGTTTCCCCTGAAACTGGATTATCCGCAAACACAGAAACAACACTATACTACACACGGGAATGGATACCCGGATAAACTGATAACATAAATATGTTAAACGGATAACAAGATGAGACAACTGGATGACATAATAAATCTGCAGATAGAATGTCTGGACAGCACAACTGTCCTGCCTTTCGACCTAATTGTCAGAGTGTAGATCTAAGATATAGACTTCATGGTCTTCATGAAAGTTTTAGATATATGTCTTAGGGTTCTGGGGATTCATAAAACATGTAAATATCAATCTTGTACAAGGAGTTATGATTAATACACTAACAGCTGTCCAAAGATCAAAATGATTTTTCAGATTTTGAAACGTGTTGTCATGCTGATTCGGACGTCTTTCACCTTGGATTTTAGTACCAAATTAAGTATATACAAGGTTTCCTTGATACCATACTAGTTTCTCACTAGAAACACTAAGTTTAGAACTAAGAAAAGCTTCAAAAGCTAAAGGATAAATGCCTTGCCAAAAGAAAGGTTTAGTCTTACATACCTTTGATGTTTCTTGCTTCTAAATTTTGTTTTTCTTGAATTCAACACCTTCTGAAGCTTAAACAAGCTATAATACAACATTTAGGTACTTTACTTAGCCATGAAGTAATTTTAAAACTCAAACTATTGACGAAATTGAAGGTAGCATAATGTTACCTTAATCGCATAGAGCGTTTTGACGCAATCTGTCTTCAATTTCGAGTTACGATTGGCGTTCTTCCTTCAAAAACTTTCTTCATTCATTAGAGCACTGTTTCTATCTTGAATTTGCTGGAAATGACGAGAAAATGATGGATTTTCTCTTTTATACTTGAAACATTTCAGTTTTAGTCCTCTTTTGCACTTTATGTCCCTTTTTCTGGCCTTACTTTTTATGCTCATATCTTTTTATTCAGACATTGTATAAACAAACCGTCAAAAGTGTTTGAAACTACACTCCAAGACCTTCAATTTGGTATATGATATGTCGTCAAAAGACCTCATATAATACACGAAGTTAAATGCTCAAAAAGCTTCGTTACAATGCAATTCCTTAGTCGGATTTTTCGCAACTTAAATCCGATTTTTCCCAAACTTTATATTCAATATATAAACATCATATATGGTCATATTATAACTTTAAACTCACTTAAATCATTCTTAACATGTCTTTAGAGTTATATAAGTCATTAGATATACGGGGTGTAACACTTACTCAGTGAGTTATGGGCAACTTATAAATGTAATTTATTTAGGATTTGGTTATGTGACCTTAAACTCTGTACATAGGTCTGGTATGCGTATAGCGTATGCGAATAGGGTATCAGGTTCCTAACTGGATTGCCCTAATATATGAAAAATGAAGTATTTAGCCTAACTTGATATATTTTCTGCTTATTGAATAAGCATAATCGTTTGACAATGAATCCAAAGGGCAACGTGGTTGTTGAGTAGCTTTGTAATAAGGTAAGTGTTTATATCCATTTCTTTGGAGGCCCTTGGCCTTGTGGATATTCTACCACGTGTTCCTTACGTGTGTAGCTGCCGATAGGCGTACTCATTATTCCTTAACTTTGAATATATATTGTATATTATATGTTATGCCCTGTTATTGGTATTGCATTGAGCATATGAGCATTGCACTCTAGTTTTGAGCATTGCATATACTTGCCGGTAATCCATGAGAGTCCCGAGACGGTAAAGGGTCATTATTGCATATACTTCCCGGTTGGCGATGAGAGTCCCGCACCGGTGAAGGGTCATTATTGCATATACTTCACGGTAATCGATGAGAGTCCGGAGCCGGTGAAGGGTCATTATTGCATATATTTCCCAGTAATCGATGAGAGTTCCGAGCCGGAAAAGGGTCATTATAGCATATACTTCCCGGTAATCGATGAGAGTCCCGAGCTGGTGAGGGGTCATTATTTCATATACTTCCCGGTAATCGATGAGAGTCCCAAGCCAGTGAAGGGTCAATATTGCATATACTTCTCGGTTGGCGATGAGAATCCCGCACCGGTGAAGGGTCATTATTGCATATACTTCCCGGTAATCGATGAGAGTCCGGAGCCAGTAAAGGGTCATTATTGCATATACTTCCCGGTAATCGATGAGAGTCCCGAGCCGGTGAAGGGTCATTATTGCATATACTTCCCAGTTGGCGATGAGAGTCCCGCACCAGTGAAGGATCATTATTGCATACACTTCCTGATAATCGATGAGAGTCCCGAGCCGGTGAAGGTATCAGGCACATGTGACTGTATTGCATCATACCACATTCATCCCATCTCATTGCACCGCATACTGACTAGTGTATGACTATTGTGCTGTATTTTATGTATGCGGCATGTATACCATGTTGTGGACATATATAAGTTTGCCTATAAGTTTCTGGCTATTTACTGTCCTTAATTAGTTTATATGCTTTAGTTATACGGATCGGATTGCACGCCGCAACAGTATAAATATATGGGTGGGGTTGCATGCCGCGACAGTATAAATATATGGATCGGATTGCACGCCACAACAGTATGAATATATGGATCGGGTTGCACGCCGCGACAGTATGAATATGTGGATCTGGTCGCACGCTGCGACAGTATTATTTTTGGGATACTTAAAAACCTATATGTTCTGTATATCTTATGTCCTTGGTTTTTTATGAGTTTATGATCCCATACGTTTTTCCAGTTATTATCTGGCTCTGCCTTTTTATATTTTAAATAAGAGGAATTTGGTTTATCTGTTTTTCTTCTCCCTGGCTAGCTATCCTATTCTTTGAGATGGCTAGTCTGTCCCACTTATTGAGTCCTTTTGACTCACCCTTGTTTGTTGTTTGTTCTTGTATATTTATTTTGTTTCGGCAGGTTCGCTCCAGGATTGAGTTCGCCATGTTGTTCAGGAGCGAAGACGATTTCAGCTGTCAGGGTGAGCAAGCTTGTATTCTGGATGGCCACTAGTTTAATGTTTATTATTTCAGCTGCATTTTGCTCCCTTCAGGAGGTATCTGTCTTCTTTTGTACTCTTAGATTTCTAGTCTAGATAGCCCTAAACCTAGAATGTTGGGTAGTCAGCTGTAATTTCGTTTGTACAGCTTAGAGGTATGAGTATGTCCGTGCTTTTTCTAAGTCTTGTTCTTATTTATGAATTGAATTATATTTATTTTCCTAATATAATTAGTAAGGGTTCGCCCGACGGGTCTAGAGGATGATATCTGGTTCCCGCACGGCCTAGCCGGATTTTGGGTCGTGTCACGAGGAAAGAACCGATGATGATGAGGAAACTGCTGAAGAGGGGAACCCCGAAGGGGGGGATAGTCCCCGGTCTTAGCTTGTCCTTTGTAACTTTTCCTACTTTAGTTTTTTTTTCCGAGCTTCGGATGTAAATAACTTATGTGGCCTTCGGGCCTTCTATGAATGAATTTGCCTTTGCCTTTAAGTGTTAGCTTTCATTTTTCATTAGGAATTTCTAAGCTGAACACTTAATAATTTTGCTTGCAAGAGTTGTTTCATGTAAGATCGATGCTAACTTGGAACGACGTCTCGTTCCCGAGCCGATGCATGTGAGAAATAACTTCCGTATACAAAATTGCAGAAACAAAGAGATATTGAATCAAGTTTATTTTATTTATAATATCAATGAGGCATCACTGGCTTTTACATAAGGCCTAGTCTAAGCAAGACTTAGGTGCAAAAATTAACATGCCACTACTGGACGGAAAATACAAAGCACTAATCTACTCTTCAGGTGCCAGTCTCCAGTTGTCGAATAGATAGACTTCGGTGAGATAGGCTTTAGGTTGACCTCAGCCACATCCCCCAGTATTCGGGTATGAATCTTGATGAAGATCTGAACACTGTAGATCGTTTTCTCTGCTTCCTGAAAAGGTCAAGCAAAGCAAAATGAGGGGTAAGTTAGGATTATTCGACAAAAGCCTTTGGAGCGTTTTCAGGTAGAAGTTGTAGGTGAAATTTTATTGATCAAGGATTGGTTACCTTGATGCTAGAGGTAATACCGTTTTAAATTGGAGATGTTCCAATTTAAGGGTTCAGGCTTGCCTTTTCAGTCTTAAGTTGGTTGGACCCCTTTCCGATGATTGCTTTGACTTTGTAAGGGCCTTCCCAGTTTGCAACAAATTTCTCAGCGTTCTTTTCCTTGGTTTTCTGGTTCGAAGCTTTTGAGCCTCCAACCGAATCAAAGCTAATTCCCTTTTTTTCTTCAAGTAAATCCAGCTCTATACGCATAACCTGTTGATTCGCATCTTCGGTAGCGTGGGCGTACCAAAGACTGGGTTCACCCACCTCCACGGGGATAAGTGAGTCCATCCCATAAGCGAGGGAAAAAGGAGTTTCACCGGAGCTATTCTTCTCCGTAGTCCGCATCGCCCACAACACCCCAGGCAACTCCTCGTGTCAGGGACCTTTTGCTTCGTCAAGCCTTTTCTTTGTGTTCTCAATGATAATTCTATTCGAGGATTCGGCTTGATCATTCGCACTTGGGTGGTAAAGCGTTGATACTATCCTCTTTATGCCCCAGTGATTCAAGAAGTGAGTGACCACCACCCCCATAAACTGAGAGCCATTATCACAAGTAATTTTCCTTGGGAAACCGAACCTATAGATGATATTCTTGCAGATAAAATCTATCACCTCCTTCTGTCTAACTTTGGCGAAGGCCCCTGCTTCCACCCATTTGGTAAAGTAGTCGGTTAGCACAAGTATGAATCGAACACTTCCTATTTCCTTCGGCAGGGGGGCTATTATATCAATTTCCCATTTCATAAATGGCCAAGGTGACACGACCGAATGTAAGCGTTCAACCTGCTGATGGATCATTCGACCATGTCGTTGATACTTATCATATGTTTTTACAAAGGCTTTGGCGTCTGCTCTGATAGTTGGCCAATAGTATTCAGCCTAACTTGTGCACTAAAACCTTTCCTCCCGAATGATTGCCACACTCGCCTTCGTGAATTTCTCTTATAACATATTTGACCTCTCCCGGACCCAAACACTTAGCCATCGGGCCGCTGTACATTCTATTGTACAATATTCCCAGAATCATCAAATAGGAGGATGCTTGGGTCCTCAACTTTTTTGCTTCTCTTTTGTTGAGGGAAGAGTCCCCGATTCCAAATAAGATATGAATTTGGTTCGCCAATCCCATTTGTGATCCACCGAATCGACTTCCAATTTCATGTCTTTCATTTGTGTGGAGAGCAACCGAACAACTGAATCAGTCCCCGAGTATCCTTCTTCCACAGCCAAACCTAAGTTATCAGCATCGGCCTCTGCGTCTTCCTCTCGGGGTATTTGTTTGACTTTCCACTCTTGGAATTGAGCCAATATGTGTTGTGCTCGGGCTAAGAACTGTTGCATCTTGGGCTTTCGAGCCGAATAGTCCCTGAGTACTTGATTCACCACCAGTTCTGAATCGCATCTCAATTTGATACTTTCCACCCCCATTTCCTTGTCCAACTCCAAGCCTGCTAGAGCTGCTTCATATTCGGCTTCGTTATTCGTTATCTTCTTGAACCGAACCGAATGCCTAAATTTCTCTCCTTTTGATGCCACCAAGACTATACCAAGCCCTGAACCTTTGAAGTTGGTTGCCCCATCGGTGTAGAGCGTCCATATTCCCGAGGTAAGCCCCTTGGACATCAAAATTTCCCTTTCAGCCTCGGAGAGGATCCAACACTAAAATCAGCCACGTAAGTCAGCCAAGACTTAGGATTTGATGGCAGTTCCGGGTTGGTATATGATATCATACGTGCTCAACTCTACCGCCCATTTGGATAACCTTCTTGGCAACTCTGGCTTATGCAATATATTTCTTAAAAGGAAGGTGGTGACTACGACTATTGGATGTCATTGAAAATAATTCCAAGCAGTTACAATTAAAGCAAGTGCTAATTTTTCAAAATGGGGATACCTAGTTTCGGCGTCGAGGAGCGTTTTGCTTACATAGTAGATATGTTGTTGCTTGCCATCCTCCTCTCGAACCAACACAGCGCTCACTGTCACCTCGGATACAGCCAGGTAAACCAACAAAGTTTCTCCCTCTTTTGGCTTGGCGAGCAACGATGCGTTAGCCAAGTAGTGTTTCAACTCTTTTAACGCTTCTTTGCACTCCGAGGTCCACTCGAAGGAGTTATTCTTCCTTAGGACCTAGAAGAACTTGTGCATTCGCTCTGATGTCCTTGAGATGATGACCTTGAGATGAATCTACTCAAGGCAGCAACTCGACTAGTTAGGCGCTGGACTTCTTTCACCCCGGAGAGCTCAGCGGGGATTTTTTCAATCGCTTTGATTTTTTCTGGGTTAGCCTCGATTCTTCGTTCAGAGACTATGAATCCCAAAAATTTTCCCGAACCGATGCTGAAAGCGTATGTTTCAAGGTTCAACTTCATGTTGTATTGCCTTAAAATAGCAAAGGCTTCCCTCAAATGATTCAGGTGGTCCTCCACGCGAACTGATTTGAATAGCATATCATCTATATATACCTTCATCGATTTTCCAGTGTTTTCCTTCAACATACGACATACTAGTCGTTGATAAGTTGCCCCTGCATTCTTGAGTCCGAAGGGCATCACCTTGTAGCAAAATGTACCTCAGTCTGTGATGAACGAGGTTTTTTCTTCATCTTTCGGGTCCATAAGAATCTGATTGTACCCTGAATAAGCGTCTAGAAAGGTTAATAGTTTGTCTCCGGCCGTGGAGTCTATCAACCTATTTATCTGAGGTAATTGATAAGTGTCCTTGGGACAAGCCTTTTTAAATCTATGTAGTCCAAACACATTCTCCATTTACCATTTTTCTTAGGTACGACCACAACATTGGCCAACTATTCGGGGTATCTAAATTCTCTTATGAACCCATTCTCTTGTAACTTCATTGTTTCATCTTCGATTGCCTTCTTTTTGACACCGTCATGTGGCCTTTTCTTCTGCTTCACCGGGGTATAGCGTGGGTCAACATTCAAGTTATGAGTCAAGATCTCCGAATCGATGCCGATAACATCTGCATGGGACCAGGAAAAGCAGTCATCATTGGCTTTCAACACTTCTACTATAGCTTCTTTCGACTTCGCGTCCAACTCCGAACCGACAAACACTTTCCTCTCTAGGAAATCCTTCAGAAGTGTGAAAGACTCCAATTCTTCAATGGTAGTGTCCTCAGCTTTTTGCTTCCGAGGTTCTTGAGCACACACCGGGATATTTTCTACTTCTCCTTGGGGATCCCTTTGAAGACATGATTCCCCCTCTTCGTTAGACCCTAGTTGTGTTAATTTCTATTTCTTTGGTTCAGTCGGGACGACTCAACTCTTCAGTGCAACCGAATAGAATTCCCTCGCCATTCATTGATCTCCCTTGATCGAACGAACCCCTAAAGGGTTGGAAGCTTGATGACCTAATGAAAAGTAGATAGTACAACCTCCATCAAGTGGATCCACGATCTCCCGAGGATCACATTGTAAGCCATGTCCTCGGGCATGACTTGGAATATTGTCTCCTTAACAACTCCTTCGGAATATGTATTAAGCATGATCTCATCCAATGTTTTCTCAATAGAGTTATTAAAGCCAGTTAATATGGTTGCTTTCGGGACGATCTGGTCCTTCAACCATATTTTCTTAACAACCCCGTAGCTGATTATATTAACAGAGCTACCGGGGTCGATCAAGACTCATTTGATATCCGAATCGTTGATCCTCAACATGATGAATAAGGCGTCGTGATGGGGAAACATCACCCCATCACAGTCATCGTCATCGAACACTATCTCTTTACTCGAACCTCCTATTCAAGTCTTCTTCTCCATTATTATTGATAGCTGGTGAACTTTTTGGCAGCTGCAAAGTTCATACCATTCACTTCTAACCCTCCAGTGATCATATTTACAATCCTTTCTGGGGGTGGTGCCTTCGGTGGTTGACCATCTCCCGTATTCTTTGCATAATTCTGTTTTTCTTTGTCTGTCAGAAATTCTGCCAACAAACCCTTCTTCAGCAAATGTGCCACTTCGAGGCGCAGAGCTTTGCAGTCCTTGGTGCGATGACCATAGTCCGCATGAAACTCGCAATGCAAACTTTGATCCCTTTTTTCTAGAGTTGTCCTCATATATTTCGGTGCTCTTACTCCTGCCATCCCCTTTACAGCGTTGACTAACTCCATGCTTTAGATATTGAAATTATAATCATTGATCTGAGGTAATTTCCTATTTTTGGAAATGAGAGCTAGTCCCGAGGCATTTCTTTGGTTCGTGCTCAGTTGAACTTTCCCACCGAGCCATTGACTCACATGCTTATTTCTAAGCCTTTCGATGATATGCAGCCTCGCTGAAATGTATGGTCGCCTCGGTGCGATATGAGGATTCAGATCGATTCCTGTAACTAGAACTTCAACCGGCAGCTTTCCATTCAGCCTCTTCCAGCCTTATTTTGGTATACGCCCTATTATGCAAATTATTCCACGTCAAAGTCTGGTATTGTTGGAGCTCCTTCCTCAGTTCGGCCGCGGCCTCAAAGTTATGAATGTTGATATTCTTTTCGAATGCCATAATGGCCAAACTGTCATCCATAGTAGGCAACTCCATCTGTTCGACGTGAAAGCGCTCGAGAAAGTCTTTGATCGGTTCTCTGGGCCGTTATTTAACTTCAAAGACGTCCTCCTTCTTTTAGAAGATTTTTTGGTCCCTGGTGTGAGCCTTGATGAACGCATCGTCTAGCTCATTGGAGATGGACCCTGAAGGCAAGCGCATGTACCAGCATAATGCTCCTTTCTCAAAAGATTCACCGAATTTCTTCAAGAACATTGATTCCTTTTCTATTTCTGACAAGTCATTCCCCAAAACCATCGACATGAATTCGATTATATGTTCGACAGGGTCAGTGGTACCATCGTACTTTTTCAGAAAATGAATTTTCAAAGTCTTTGGAATTGGTGCTGGAGCGGCCTCGGGCTTGTAAGGCAACTGTCTGTATTTTTTTATGTCCAACATCTTTTGGGTCTTTCTTACCCCGGGGACGTTTTCAAGTCGTTTCTCCATTCGAGCGTCGATTTATTTGCTAAATTTTTCGACGTCCACTGAAGAGCTAGTTTCAGCCATGTTAGGAACCGTTCCGAAGTGTGGCGCAGTGCTAGGCATAGTGCCTGAACCTCCAGATGTGGCCCCATTGGGAGGTTCTCCTGTTGTCGCGCCCATGGGAACGAAAGTCGGGATGCCTCCACTTGGATCCACGGGTGAGGTTCCATTTGGAGTGGATTTGTTCCTTGCCTCCAACGAGGTGCGAAATTTTGAATTAATAACTATCTACAAGGCCTGTTGTGCTTGAAGAGCTTCAAAGTTTGGATGATAAAAGCTTGAAAAGCATCGTCGGACCCCAAGGAAGAAGGATCCGCTACTGGTGGTATTATGGGTGCGTTGGGATTTGGATTTGTGTAGCACTAGTTCTCCATCGGGAGTTAACTGTTGCTTAGTGGAATTTTCATCATTGTTAGCAATTTTGATAGACCAAAATGGAAATACGAACGAATGAGTGTTCAACTTTGGAACAAAGAGTTGCTGCTTATATTCCCACAGACGGCGCCAATTTGTATTGGCCTAAACTGATTTAGGACAACAAATCAAATTTGGGTCGAGAATACAAGCAATACTGAGTATCAAACTTGAAATAATAAGCAAATTCAAACGTAAAGACAAAGAAGTAACGAAATTTCAATATATGAGATTGAGTACAAATTTTTCCAGAGTTTCTGTATATATTTCTAGATGATTATAATATAGAAAATGAGGCTATTTATAGGTGAGCGCATTTTGGCCATGTTTCCCACATCTGGCCACTCCCATACCTACGTTCTGCACCTCCGATAATGGAGTTAGTGGGCTGATGTAGTGAAAAGTTGTGTCGCTGCAGCCGGAATAATCCGCCGAGGTCTAAATCGTCGACCTCAGTAATGTAAACTTATTGATTCGACCGATGTAGTATTTCACCGAGGCGCAACTAGAACTCTATCTTTGGTTGTTGATTTCGATGACCTCATTTTCTACCTCGATCTATAACTTGCAAACATCTGTTCGGTTAACTCTGAATCATCCCATCGAAATGCCATGCAAATCAATTTTTACCCAATACAGTAGCTCAGGTGAAAAACAAACCCCAACCTCCAATCGTAAGGTGAACCTTAAGTTTGTGGATCCAAGTCATCGGAAGAGTAAAATACTTCCCAAAACAAAAATGGAATTGATTATGGTTTTTATGCATGCATATAGTAAAAAGGGGCCGTATCTAAAAACAAAATACTAAGGTTTTAGATGACATAATATTTATATGCATTGAGCTTCTAAAGTAGAATTTGCACTTCGTATCTATTGTTTGCATATCTATGTCGAACTAGAGATGAAAGATATTGTATATGCCCTAAATAGTAGCAAAGAAAAGGCCATTGATTAGTATTGCATCAACTTGATTCTTCATAGACCTAGTACCTGCAAAAAAAAAAAATTCTTCCTAAATGATGGTGATATTTGAACCATTGCTATCTTTATCGATCTTTATGTACCATGTAACTATGACCATGACTGTATCATCTTAATATCTGTACATTTTAAACTACACTTTCAACAACACTGTACAAAATGAAGATTATATAATGTCAACAGAAACTCTCCAACCCGCCCCAAAGTAAAAAATTAGTAAAAACAAATATGTAATACTTCTTAAATTTTGGAGAGTATATAGTGAATTCATCCTTTTCCAGCTAAATTTATGAAAGTTCCTTATGAAGTGTTTTCTTTGCAAGAGTCGGCGTGTTTTGATTTAACATTCCACAGTCAGAGGTATTTCCTTTGATAGTGATTGAATTTTTTATTATTATCTTTTTTTAAAAAAATTCTCTAGTGGTTGGATTTAAAATGCACTTCCTGTCAGTTTCTGATAATCAGCAAAGTCCTTTAGCAACCAAACATACACGTTAATTAAATGTAAACTTTTCTTTATCAATAAAACCACCATGCAAGGGCTCAAACAATAATATTAACAATACCATATATTACAAATTAGGTGAATTGATCTTCACCAAAGCTTGGTCAACAGAAAAACACATAAAAAGTGAACTTTTTACAAGGAAAATAGAGAGATATCGATAACTGGATGAACATGAAAAGAAAAAAGTACACGAGCTACTTAAACTAGAACATTATTTGACGTACCCTCTCTCTACAATGCCCTTGCTATATCTTTTTTTTTTTTTTTTTTTTTGGTTCACTTCAAGTTCTCATTAGAAGCAATTTCACCAGGGTAAATTTTCTTACCCTTACTACATTTACTATCTTTGGGTAATTTTTTCACCGTGCCACCTTCATTATTACTACTTCGAGCCTTTTCCTCCCCCATTATTCTCTTTGAATTCTCTTTTAGACGTTTTTGCTGAACGTGAAGATGAGCATAGTTTACTCCCATGGAAGCCATAATTCGAAAATTTTGTCTTTAGAAAAGTTCTAAGTGTTTGATGTGTGTTTGGTTGCTTGCTTGATGTTTCAGAAAACCATAAACAAGGGAATTTATAGAGGCGATTTCTCCCCTTAGTAAGCAAGCAATGAATTTATTTATTTTTTATTTTTAATTGCTATGTGACCATTAGGGTATAATATTATTCAAACAGGACGGTTTACAATACAGTGGAGGGTTACACTTGAATGTATAGAGTGGTTATCTTTTTCTAAAGTGGCTTGGCCACTATTAGCATTAAAAGAAATTGTGCCTTAGGAATTATGGTAGTTGAAGATAGAACGAATGGTGTACACTGACATTAATGGAAATTGCTGTCAGCCTTCGCTAGAAACGACTTTATTAATCGGTATAAGGCTTAAGACTATATCAAAGGTATCAAATGAGTGATGGGCAAAATATAGTAGAGTTTAACTTTAATATGATTTACACAATCTTGTTACTATCAGATAAACCATATGTAGCTAAACTTTATAATAACTGAGTAATGTGAAATTGAACCACGCATGTTTAGAATGGAAAATATAATAATCTTTCCTTCATTTTAATTTCATGAACACGGTTATGTGCTTAAAGTTTGGCCCCTTACAATATTGCAATGAAGATATATGTTCATGACCAATATACTATAGGCAGTGACAATGAATCCCGCCCTCTTATTATTCAATTAATAGCAAAGATAGATACAACTCCACCAAGGAGAAGGGTCCCTTCACGCAAGAACATTAAGCTATAGACATACTTTTTCCTTGTCTAACTGTCTTGTGGTTGTATATTATAATGATGGAGCATTGATAAATTTTTTGATCATGAAGGTCAACCTAAAGTTATCCTTATTCTCAACTTTTTTTTTTTTTTTGGAGAGTGAATATAAGTAAATAATAATGTTGTCTTCCATGGAATGCATGAAAGATTATTTAATGAAAGTTAAGTCTCCACTGATCACTAACTTTTTTTCCCGAAGTGTATATAGCATTAGTTGTTAATGAATCATTGACACTGACAAGAACTTAAGCTAGTCACATTGGAAAGAAAACAGCATTACATTGTCTGAATTATATTAATTAGTTGACTTTTTATTTATAGTATGATTACATAAGAAAACTTAAATAGCTAGAGAAGCTTGTACACCTTTGTTGTTCCTATCTATACTCCATATATGGCTAGAGTTACTTCATTTAGAGTAACTCTAGATAATGATAATGCACTCCACCTCCCTCCATTAAACAAAATATTTTACGTTATTAGATAATACCGCAAGTAGACAAATAGATTAGATTAAACCACTTATTTCAAGTATGAAAGCAAAAGAGCACTTCTTGCCATAAGTCACATATTTTCTCCTCTCTGTTAGTTCACAGTAGGCCGTTTAATATTAGTAGTAACCACAGATTACTTGGCTGAAAAAAAAAAGTAACCACAGATACTAATATTGTGCTCTAACTATATGTCTCCTTGCAACGTAATGAGGAAAATATCTCCCATGCCCAAAAGAAAAGGTTCTTTTATGTTATATTTGTAAGTCTCGTCTATAATTTTTTCAATGATCTCTCGTGAAGTCACATAACTAACCAACATAATCCGGATAATTCACTATTTATGTTGTAAACTAAACAACCCTTTTTCAAAGGTTAAAACAACTTATCCCAGTTTGTGAGAGTACTAAAATAAGCCTTTTCTAGTTAGCTGGCAATGAGAAAATCCCACTTAAGAGAGAATCTTCTATTAAAAAAATTAACTTAATTTCTTTTCCTGATAAGTGCTGTAGCTAGTTTGGCCTTAATCCAGCCTTTTATTTGGAGCCAATGGATTGATATTCCAAAGACAAAAAGGGAAGGGGTTTTAGAAGTCCTTTACCTAATTTCATAACTGATTTCCTTTGATGGGAGGTGTCAAGGGAAAACTCCTATGTTCCATGGTTGTTATTTGAGGCCGTAACTCATGCTCGCTCCCATCTTTTGCTTTATAACAAACGTATCCTTATCTTCTTTTTAGGTTCAATTTATATATGCTCGTCCCCATATATACGTGTAGGTCACCCAAGCGGTCTTATATGACTACTACCATGCTTGTATTGGGTAAAAATCGACTCGTCTACGTGCAACCTCAGTAACACAATCTGGAGCTAACCGAACAGGTGTTGACAAGTCGTGAACCGGGGCGAGCAATAGCTCGTCGAAGTCAGAGACCAAAGAGTGGGATCAATGTGTTACTTCGGCGGGATGCTGCCTCGGTCGCCTGCAAAGCCATGTTCCTGAGGCCAATGGCTTGAGCCTCGGTGAATCATCCTGTCAGCAGCGGGGAACTCCTCCCCCAATTTCGGCCCACTAAATCCATTATCTAAGAAGTTGAGGCATGCAGAGCTTAGTGGAAGCATGGGATCGTGGCCTTACATATCTACTAGTCTATAAATAGGCTTTCATTTTACAATGTACTCATTCAGAAATACATACTAAAACTCTGCCAAATTTTGTACTCAAGTTCACATTTTGAAATACTAGTTATTTGCGCATAATTATTGTCTTTCCTGTCGTTATTTTCACTTTGATACATTGATTTGCTTGTATTCACAATCCAAATTTGATTTGTGTCCTAAGAACAGTTTAGGCCAATACAAATTGGCGGCGTCTGTGGAGATACAAGCATCAACGCTTTGTTCCAAAGTTGAATGTCCTTTTCGCTCGAATTCCTGCTTCTACTTGACAGTAGTAGAAATCCCGCTGCACCTCAACCCACTCCCGATGGACAAGCTAGCGTTCAATCAAATCCATACACCACGACCCCTAATATCGCCAGTAACAAATCCTTCTTCTTCAGCTTCCAGTGAAGCTTTTCAGGCTTATGTTGTCTCCACTCTGAAAGCTCTTCAAGAGAAGTAAGCCGAACAAACTATTATCAATGCTAAATTTCGTGCCTCATTAGAGGCGAGGAATAGCTCAGCTCCGAATGGAGTCCCACCTGTGGTTCCAAGTGGAGGCATCCCGCCCTTCGCTCCTACGGGCGCGATAACAGGAGGACCTCAAAATGGAGCCACATCTGGGGGTTCGGGCACCATACCGAGCACCACGCCATACTTCGGGATGATTCCCACCGTGGCAGAAACTAGCTCATCGGTAGATGTTGAAAAACTAAGCAAGGAGATCGAAGCCCGAGTTAAGGCTCGTGACGAGGCGCGAGTGGAAAAATGGCTTGAAAGCGTCCCCGGGGCGACTAAGACTCAAAGGGCTCTTGATATTGACCAATACAGGCAATTGTCTTATAAGCCCGAGGCCGCTCCAGCACCAACTCCAAAAACTTTCAAGATTTTGTTTTTGAAAAAATATGATGGGACTACTGACCCCATTGAACATGTGACCGAATACATGTCAATGGTGTTGAGTATTTTCTTTTTATGCTTCTGTCTTTTTGTTGTGGCCATCGAGCTATTTTGTACAAACAACTTTTTTGTGGCCTTCGGCTTCTTTAATGTACAATTTCTGAAGCCTTTGGGTTTGGTTTAATGAATTTCATTTCCATTTTTAAGTGTGTCTTTACTTTGCTTTGAAAGTATTCGACTAGGCACTTTAGGATAATTTTTAATTGCAAGACTTAATAATTTTCAATAATCCGATGCTAGCTTGGAACGACGTCTTGTTCCCAAGCCAAGGCATGAAAAAGTGACCTCGGTCAATCAATATTACTTCGCTAGATTAAGATTTGAAATAAGAGATGTTGAATCAAGTTCATTTCGTTAATAGAAATAAGCCATGATAGGCATTCTATAAGTTTCAACCTAGTCGAAGCTAGACTTTTTGAGATGAAGCCACTACTGGGCGAAAAATACAAGATAGTAAACTACTCTTTGGGCGACCGTCCCTGGTGTACGAATAGCTAGCCTTCAGGTCCGTTTACAGTCCTCGGTATGAGAGGCTTTGAGTCGAACTTGACTGCACACCATCTCTTAGATCCCCCCAAGTGTTCGGGTGTAAGGGCGGGCACTAAACCGAAAATACTGAAGTACCGAACCGAACCGAACTAATTCGGAACTTTGGGTTCGGTACTTCGATTTTTCGGTTCTGGTTCGGTCGAGGAAATTTTAAAAGTTCGGTCTCTGATTTCGGGTATTCTGGAACTTCGGATACTGAAGAACCGAATAACTCGATTTATTTTTTTAATAAAAAATATCAGAAACTTCAAATAATCATTGCCTATAGGAACAACAATGGAGAAAATTCACCAAAACAATACTAGTGTTCCAGTAAACAAGATTTTTTCCCAGAACAAACTTTCCAAAACTTCAACACTTATAAAACAACCTTATCACAAACCTCAACTCGTCTCAAGAACCGCCTCTTTAGCCATTCTAATGAAATGACTGAACTAATTGACTTAAAGAAACAATCAGAGAACCAAATGAAACAATGCTTAACATGGTGGGACTTAATATGGCTTGGTTTGTGTTCAATTGTTGGTTCAGGTACTTTTAGAATTAATGGTCAAGAAACAAGACTTGATGCAGGTCCAGCTATTGTGCTTTTCTGTTTAGTATCAGTTCTTTCTACTTTACTTTCTGTGTTTTGTTACACTGAATTTGTTGTTTATATTCCTATAGCTGGTGGTTCTTTTTCGTTTTTGAGTGTTGACTTAGGTGATTTTGTTGCTTTTATAGTTGCTGGTAATGTTTAAGCTTTATAAATTTTCTTGTTTTGCCTTTTTTTTTTTTTTTGCTATAAACTTTGGTTTAAACCAAACAACCAATGTACCGAACCGAATACCGAACTAAAAAATTGAACCGAAGTATAAAATTATGGGTTTTTCTATACTTTAACCAAACCGAAGACCGAAGTACCGAACCGAATTTTGAAAAAAACTGAACTGAACACCAAAACGCCCATCCCTATTCGGGTGTGAACTTCGGTGAAGACCCGAGCACTATATTTGTTTCCTCTGCTTTCTAAAAAGGTCAAGCAGAGAAAAACGAGGGGTTAGTTTGAATTTTTCAACCTAAGCATTGGAGTGTTTGCAGTTCTCCGTTGTAGGTGAGGTTTATTGACGAAGGGTAACGTACCTCGATGTTAGAAATAATACTGCTTTAAATTGGGAACATTCCAATTCAAGGGTTTGGGTTTGCCTTTCAAGTCTTCCAATTGATAAGACCCATTTCCAACGATTACCTTGACCCGATAGGGTCCCTTCTAGTTAGCAACGAACTTGCATGCATTCTTTTGGTAGATTGATTCGAGACTTTCAACACATAATCTCCAACTTTGAAGTCTATGAGTTTGGCTTTCCTGTTGAGATAAGCCTCGATTTGTCTTTTCTGAGTAGCTAACCGAACCAAGGCTACCTCTCTTTTCTCCTCGAGCAAATCCAATTCTATACGCATAGCTTGCTGATTTTATTCCTCGGTAGCATGAGCGTACCAAAGACTAGGTTCGCCAACTTCCAGGAGGATCAAAGAATCCATTCCATAGGCAAGGAGAAAGGGGTTTCACCAGTACTATTCTTCTCCGTGGTTCGCATTGCCCATAATACTCTAGGCAATTCCTCGGGCCATGGGCCTTTCACTGCATTGAGCCTCTTCTTCGTATTTTCAACGACCACTCTATTCGAAGACTCAGCTTGGCCATTCACACTTGGATGACTGGGGGTCGATACACTTCTTTTAATGCCCTATTTCTTGAGAAAATCTGTGACATTGGCGCCTATGAACTGAGTGCCATTGTCACAAGTAATCTCCTTTGGAACACCAAACATGTATTTGGTGAAGTAATCAGTCAGCATAAGTATGAACCGAACACTTCCTTTGAATTTTGAAAATGGCACAATTATATCCATTCCCCACTATGAAGGGCCAAGGCGACTCAACCAAATGGATAGGATCAGCCTGTTGATGAATCATTCTTGCGTATTACTGGCATTTGTCACACTTTTTCACGAAGGATTTGGCATCTGCGCTGATAGTTGGCCAATAGTAACCAGCCCGAAGCAATTTGCGCATTAGAGCTTTTCCCTCCGAATGATTGCCCCATTCGCCTTTGTGTACCCTCTCACAACATATTCGACTTCCCCCGGGCCCAGACATTTGGCCATCAGGACGTTATAAATCTTTTTGTACAAATTCCCTAGGACCATTGAGTAGGAAGCTACCCAAGTCCTCGACTTTTTGGCCTCTCTCTTATATGCTGGGAGAGTCCCCGAGTCGAAGTATGAGATGATCTTGGTTCGCTAATCCTAAGCATGATCTAAAGCATTTACTTCCAATTTCATTCCTTTCATTACCGAGGAGAGTAACCGAACCACAGAGGCAGTCCCCGAATGTTCTTCTTCAATGGCCGAGCCTTGGTTGGCTAATGCATCGGCCTCATCATTCTCTTCTCGAGGTATCTGCTGAATTCTCTATTCTTGAAAATTTGCCAAGACTTGTTGTGCTCGGGTCAAGAATTGCTGCATCGGGGCCTCACGAGCCGAGTATTCCCCGAGCACTTGATTCACCACCAATTGTGAATCACTTCTCAATTCAATTTTTTCCACCTCCATTTCTTTGGCTAATTCCAAGCCAGCTATTGCAGCCTCATATTCTGCTTCATTGTTGGTCACCCTCATGAATCCGATTGAATGCCTTACTCTTTCCCTGTTGGCATTACCAGTAGTATTCCGAGTGCCGAACCTTTTGAATTTTTTGCCCATCGGTATACAGTGTCCATACCCTCAATGCCGATTCTTTAGATGCCAAGATTTCCTTTTCAACCTTGGGTAATATCCCAATGCTAAAGTCTGCCACGAAGTCTGCCAAGACTTGGGATTTTATAGTTGTTTGGGATTGATAAGTTATGTAATACTCGCTCAACTCGACCGCCCATTTAGACAACTTCCCCGACAACTCAGTTTTGTGTAATATACTTCTCAGGGGGAAGGTTGTAACTACAGCTATATGGTGATTTTGAAAGTAAGGTCAAAGCTTTCGAGCAGTGACTACTAGGGCAAGTGCTAACTTTTCAAGATGAGGGTACCTGGTTTCAGCATCGAGAAGTGTTTTCCTAACATAGTAGATGGGTTGTTGCTTCCCATCTTCCTCTTGAACCAGCACAACACTCACTGACACTTCAGATACGACTAAGCAAACCAACAATGTTTCCCCATATTTTGGCTTGGCAAAGAGTGGTGCGTTAGCCAAATAGTGTTTCAATTCTTTCAATGCTTGTCCACACTCCGGCTTCCACTCAAAGGTAGTGTTCTTTCTCAAAACCGAGAAGAATTTGTAGCATCACTCTGAGGACCTCTAGATGAATCTGCTCAAGGTAGCAACTCGGCCAGTTAAGCATTAAACTTTCTTAGTCCCCGAGAGCACCTCGGGAATCTCTTCAATGGCTTTGATTTTCTCAGGATTAGCCTCGATTCCCTTTTCGGAGACTATGAATCCTAAGAACTTCTTCGAACCAACCCCGAATGCACACTTCTCGGGGTTCAACTTCATGTTGTATTACCTTAAAACAGCGAAGGTCTCTCTTAGGTGATTTAAATGATCTTCTACCCGAACCGATTTTATGTAAACTTCCATTAACTTTCCAATATAATCCTCAAACATTCGATATACTAGCCTTTGGTAAGTGTATTGGGTAAAAATGGTTCGGACACGTGGAGCTTCGAGCACATGATGCGAAGCACATCAAACGAAGGTTCACCATATTCTCACCGAGGTAAAACAACCCAACCACCGAGGTGACCATCCGAAGCCATGATCCCTAATGAGCCCTGGGGAACAATAGCCTCGGTGAGTCATCGGGCTCGTGACCCACAAGTGAAAGATCTTAGCCTCGGTTGGCACTCTTTACTTCAGCAAGATGGCTGCCCCATGATCTCAGTCCACTATCACATCTTCCACAAAAATAGGAAATGGGCATAGCCATGACTGAATATGGAGAACGTGGCCTAAACTCCTTCAATACGTTGGCCTACAAATAGCTCCTCATTTTATATTGTAGTGTTCTAGAAATATATACCAAAACTTTGTCAAAATTTGTACTGAACGCCGTGATTATTGAAATACAAAGTTTCATTGTTCTTTTTTCGATTGTTTGCTTTAATTCATTGTTATCACACGGCTTTGATACTTGCCATTGCTTGTAAATCCAATCAAATTTGATTTGTTGACCTAAACTGATTTAGGCCAATACAGCAAGTTGCTCGCGAATTCTTGAGTCCGAAAGGCATCACTTTATAACAATTAGTACCTCAGTTGGTGATGAATGAGGTTTTCTCCTTATCCTTCAGATCCATCAAGATTTGGTTGTACCCCGAGTACACATCCAAGAAGGTTAACAGCTTGTGTCCAGCTGTGAAGTCTATTAACCTGTCTATTTGAGGCAATAGGTATGAATCTTTGGGACAAGTTTTATTCAAGCCCCTATAATCTACGCACATCCTCCACTTGCCATTTTTCTTCGGTACAAAAACAACATTAGCAAGCCATTCGAGATATTTGACTCCCCTCACGAAGCCGTTAACTTGCAACTTTTTCATTTCATCTTCAATTACCTTTTTCCTTAGGCCGGCATAAAGTCTCTTCTTCTACTTCACCAGGGCATGGCGTGGATCCACATTAAGTTTATGTGTCATGATCTCTGGATCGATGCCGACCATGTCGCGTGGGACAACGCGAAGCAGTCATCATTGGACTTCAATAATTCGACAATTGCCATTTTAGACTCGGGGTCCAATTCCAAGCCAACAAACACTTTTCTATCTGGGAACTCATTTGATAATGTAAATCGTTCCAATTCCTCAATTATTGAGTCCTCGGCCTTTTGCTTCCGAGGCTCTTGAATGCACACCGGGATCTTTTCCATCACATCTTCTTTGGGATCCAATTCAGGAGCCGAATCCCCCCCCCCCCCTTCATCAGACCTCGGCTGCATTGATTACTATTTCTTTTATCAGTTCGGGACGACCCAACTCTTTAGAGCAACCGAATAGCATTCTCTAGCCACTTGTTGTTCCCTTCTTATTGAACAGATTCCCCAAGGGGTTGGGAATTTAATGATCTGGTGTAGAGTGGACGGTACATCTTCTATTGCATAGATCTAAGGTCTTCCGAGGATCACATTGTAAGCCATGTCCTCGGGCATGACTTGAAACATGGTTTCTTTTACAACTCCTTCTGCATACGTGTTGAGCGTAATCTCACCCAACGTCTTCTCCGTAGAGTTGTTAAACCCAGTCAGGATGGTTGCCTTCGGGACGATTTGATTTTCCAACCACATCTTTTTAACAGCCCCGTAGATTATAAGGTTCACCGAGGTACCGGGTCAAGACTCGCTTAATGTCCAAGTTGTTGATTCTCAATATCATGACCAAGGCATCATAGTGGGGAAACATCATCCCATTACAATCGTCATCATCAAAGACAATTTCTTTTCCCGAACCTCCTAATCGAGTCCTTTTCTCCAAAGTTATTACGAATTCAGCAAACTTCTTTGCAGCGGCAAAATTCATGCTGTTCACCTCCGAGCCGCCTGTTATCACATTCACAACCCTTTCGGTGGGAGGCGCCTTCAGCAGATATCCGTCTATTATCTATTTTTGGCGAAGTTCTGCTTCCTTTTGTTAGTAAGTAATTCTCCTAACAAGCCTTTCTTTAACAAGTGGGCCACCTCAAGGGGAAGAGCCTTGCAATCCTCGGTTCAGTGGCCATAATCAGCAGAAAACTTGCAATGCAAGTTCTGATCTCTTTTCCTGGTGTGGTTCTCATATCCTTTGTAACAACACCCTCTGGTCCGTCATCATGCATTTACCAGCTCCGTGGTTGACATGTTAAAACTGTAATATGGGATCCGAGGCTAATATTTGTCCTTGGATACAAAGGCGGGCCCCGTGGTACTCTTTTGGTTAATATTGGGGTTAACTTGGCGTCCATGTCGTTGGCTTATAGGTGGCCCCCGAACTGCTAACTCACGTGCTGCCTTTGTGAATTGTAGGGCTCGTATTGACCATTTGAGTTTACTCGTGGCGCCTCGGTGCCTTGTGAGGATTCGAGGCGACCTCTATAGTTAGAGCTTCAGCCTGCAACCCTCCACTCTGCTTCTTCCAGCCTTATCTTGTTTGTAGTTACTTTATCATGCAACTCATCCCACATTTGAGCTTGATATTGTTGAAGTTCTTTCCTTAGTTCGGCGGCTGCTTCAGAGTTACGAATATTGATGTTGCTCTCAAATGCCATAATGGCCAGGTTATCTCCCATGGTTGGTAACTCCATCCTCTCTGCTTGGAACCGCTCGAGGAAATCCTTGATTGGTTCCCCGAACTGCTGTTTAACTTACAAAATATCCTCCTTTCTCTGAAGGATTCTCTACACTCTATTGTGAGCCTTACCGAACGAATCAGCCAGTTCTTTCAAATCTGAGATAGATTCCGAAGGCAAGTGCATGTATTAACATAGCACCCCGTTTTCCAAAGTATCTCCAAATTTCTTCAAAACATTGACTCCTTCTCTATTTTAGACAAATCGTTCCCCTTTACCATCGCCATGAACTCGGTTACGTGTTCAATTGGGTCGATGGTGCCATCATACTTTATAAATATTTGCATCTTGAAATTCTTCAGAATAGGTGTTGGGGCAGCCTCGGGCTTATAGGGAAATTGCCTACATTATCGATATCCAGCGCCTTTCAGGTATTCCTAACCCTAGGGATAAAGTCGCTTCTCGACTCGGACCTCAACTCGGGCTTCAATTTCCTTTCTCCACTTTTCGAGGTCAATAGAGGCATTAGTTTCCACCTCGTTGGGAACCGTCCCGAAGGGTGGATTGGTTTTTGGTGCAGTTCCCGAGCCTCTAGATGTGGTCGCATTTTGAGGTCCCCCTGTTGTCGCGCCCATGGAAACGAAGTTCAGGAGGCCTCTATTCGGAGCTACAGGTGGATTATCCATTGTGGTAGCATTATTTCTTATCGAGGCTTCCTCTAAAGAACTACAAATTTTAGCATTAAAATTCGCCTGTTCTGCTAATTGCGCTTGAAGACTTTGCAACGAGCGTATAACGAATGCTTAGAAAATGTCGTTAGACCCTGATGAAGAAGGTTCGTACAGGTTTGTTTTCTGTTGGAAGTGGAGGTGTGAATGTACCAGTTTGTCCATCGGAAGGTAACTGATGCCTATTGATATTTTTACTGTTGTTAGCCATTGTTAAAAATCACAAATGCAAATGTGAGCTCATTTACTATTTAACTTTGGAACAAAGTGTATTACTTGAATCCCCACAGACGACATCAATTTGTATTGGCCTAAATCAACTTAGGACAAAAAATCAAATTTGAACAGGTTTACAAGCAATGCCAAGTATCAAAGTCGTGTAAGATAATGAATCAAACTAGACAAATGGATAAAGAACAATAGAACGTAATATTCCAATAATCACAATGATGAGTACAAATTTTGCAGAGTTTTGGTATGTATTTCTAGATGATTACGACATGAAGAAAGATATTATTTATAAACTAGCGAATTGGAGAAGTTTCTGCAACATTCTCCATATTACAGTCGTGGCTATGCCCACTTCCCATTCCTGTGGGAGACGAGGTAGTAGGCTGAGATCGTGGGGCAACTACCTCGCTGAAGTAGAGGTTGTCAACCGAGGCGGTCAACCGAGGCTAGAATCTTTCATCTCGGGGTCATGAACCCAAGGACTCACCGAGGCTATTATTTCCCATGACATATCAAGAATTATGGCTTCGGGTGATCACATCGGTGATTAAGCTGTTTTACCTCGGTACGACTCTAGTGGACCTTCGCCTGATGTGCTCCGCATCATGCACTCGAGGCACCACGTGTTCGAACCATTTTTACCCGATATAGTGGGAGTACTTAGCTGTCGTCCTTCTTTAGGAATATTAACTTTTTTAAAAATAAAAAATAAAAAATTGGTAACGTTTTGTTGCTAAACCATAATTCCATATCCGTAGCTGATTGTTTAATTCCGTTGTAATATTGCCTAGTTAAGACTATATGTTGCAATGTCCGACGGTAGAACCAGAAAGATTTAGTAGAGTATACATATAACTTGGATAATGTTTATAAAAAAAAAAAAAAAACCATGTCAAAGTTGAGTTATAGCACAATTCAAATGCCTGTTCTGAGGAGTGTAAAAGATTAGTCTCACGTCGATGATATTGCACCGGAACTTACTGTTCTTGAAAGAAGTTTAAATTAATTGTTTATTTTTAAACCATGTTGTTATGATTCTTAAGTACTAGAGTAATTTTTGAACACGTAAATAATGTGTATAAGTTTATACGTTAGCTTGTTCATTCCATTTGTTTTGCTGCTAAAGCATAATCAGTTAATACAATCAGTTACTATCTCCTTCTTGTAAACAGCACTCAGTTATATCCATCTTTTGATAAGAGCCTTAATTAATTGCTGGCTCAGTAGCTCTAAGAATAGAGTAATGTCAATTGATCAGTTCATGACCCGGCTTATAGGCGTCAAGAAAATGAATATCACTCCTTTTTTGTCCAAAGTATATAATTATATCTCCACTTAGACAAAATGTCCCTCATATGACAACGTTAAGATAAATGTATGTTATGCTTTGTCTAATTGTCTTGTGGTAGTAAAAGCTAGTGATGTACTCAGTCTGATCAATATTTAATGTAATCTTGAAGTTCAACCTTATAAAGTATCCATAGTTTCTAAATGTTCAGGAAATTAAAGCTATAACTTTCTTTCTCCTTCTTGGATACTCATAATGTCCACCAACATACTTTGTGTATGGGCCTAAACTGATTTAGGATCACAAATCGAATTTGGGTGAAGAACACAAGCAAATCTCAGTATCAAAGATGAAACAGTGCTAAGAATAAGAAAAAATTGCAACAAATAACGTGGTTTCAATATATAACGGTGAGTACAAATTTTGCCAAAATTTCTGTAAGTATTTCTGAATCAATACAATGTAAAAACTAGTGCTATTTATAGATACAAGAGGTCTTCCCCACGTTTTCCATGACTGATCATGCCTAAACCCACGTTCTGCACATATTTGAATGAAATTAGTGGGCTGCAGTAGTGGGCTGATAAGCTGCTAAAACCGAGGTGTTTCACCGAGGTCCAAATGCATGACCTCGGTGGTATGACCTAGTTGTTCGGTCAAAGCGAGTGTCATCGAAGCACAGCTTGCGGCTCGCCTTCGGTGATGACATTGATGTTCGACTTCGGTAGTCCAATCGTTCGCTTCGATCTTTCCCCTTTGGAACATCAGTTCGATTGTCCTTGATTCGTTACACCGAGGTGCTATCCGAGCATGTCGATTTTCACCCATTACAGATAGTCCCCCCACTCCTCGGGCGAGCGCCAGGGTCGCCGTGGGTTGGAATGAATTTAAGTGGGAAGATGATGTGGCTCAACCCTATCCAAGAGTTTCAAAAAGTCGCACGTCTTTTCAAATTGCTGCTCCGCGTTACGTGGCGACCGTTAGTTGGCTACCAAACGGTCGCACCGACTTATTCGCTTCCTCCAATGTTATAATCATCATTACATTCCCACTTGCACGTGCATATTCCCTATAAATACATCACTTGGAGACTTTCTTCTCCATTTGATAATCTTCTCAACCTAGCTTCTTGATTATAAATTTCACACCTTGTCTACTACAAATTTAGGGCAAGGATCTAGCGATTCTGGTGAAAGAGCCGCGTATTTCGCCGCAGCGATTGTGGGCGGCGATTTTATCCTCACCGTGCTAGTGCTGCAAGTCATTGAGGCAGAGGGCGGTGAGGAAGCGACGTCGATAGTCAGTGCTTCAAGGCGACGCAAGGAGAGGGATGGTCGCGACAAGGCTGAGGTCAATAATCTGATGGCATCCCTCACTTCCTGTCCCTGACTATCAGGCTGACGAGCTGGAGGTATGGTAGCTACAGTACCTCTAATATCACCCTAAACTGATGGGATCTATGAGGCTTCAGATGGAGCCTACGGTCTGGACTCCTCACTCTCATCCACCTCAGGTGGCACTCAACTAGTACCCTGCCTGGCAATAGCCTTGCCCTTCTGGGCAGCTGTTAGTTTCTTCGGCAGCATCGCTTCGCTGAAAACACTATTGTTAGAGGGCTGAATTCTATAATCATGGCTCTATCGCACGATCTAGAGAAGAAAGAAAGACAACTGTCCTGAAGTGCCTTGTAACCTCCTGTTCAGAAGTATGGCGCGCAACATACTCCTGAACAAGATTATACTAGACACGGCCTGTAGACACCCTAGGACTGAACTGCTCTGATACCACTTTTGTCACGACCCAACCTAGGGTTGGGACGGATGACATACACTAAGTGTCGATCATCACAAATCCTACTGATAATCTGCTAACCATGAATATAACCGATAAACGAAATAAGCATAAACCTAACTGATAAGAATTACACAATGCAAAAAGCTGACAAGGCTAACATATGCTGACATACATAGCATACTGACAGAACCACACAGGGACATATCTACAGACCTCTAAGAGTGATGAACTGAATATACAAAGGATGGGACAAAGCCCTGCCATACCCAAATCGACTGACTGTACACATACCAAAAGATAAGTAACTCCGGGAGAAAGTGGAGTGACTCCAATAGCTGATAGATGGCCTACTAACATGGTCCAAGCATTGATCTATCTGCACCTGCACGGCATGAAACGCAGCGCCCCAGAAAAGGGCGTGAGTACGATATGTACCAAATATGTAAGGCATGAGCATATAATATATCATAGCTAAATGAAACTGTAAGGCTGGAGTATAAATATGTAAATATGAGCTGGAGAATAGCAATATAGCTGGAAATTTGAAGAACGTACTAAACATGATCTGAATATAAACTGAAGTCTAGCTGAATCTGAAACTGAAGACTGAGCTGAACTATACTGATAAATAATTGTGATATGACTGATAACGGGTAACTAGAAACTGGAACTGATAGTTGTCAACCGATACTGACGCTAAGAACTAGTGGCTAATAACTGAGAACTGGTAACTGGTACTGAGCTAAAACTGAACTGTTATCTAAACTGGTACCTATCTGGTGTTATGGGCTATATCCCCTCAAATCAGGTAATTGAACATCTGAACTAGTACCTGTCTAGTGTTATGGGTTGTATCCCGCCAAATAAGGTAACTGAAAACCTGAACTAGCCTCATGTATAATCATGCAGTGCATACTGTGGCTGTATACCCATATATAACAAACCTGGTGGGTGTCATGGGCTATATCCCCCCCAGCCAGTAATATCTAGTCTCTCTGGTCAGAGTGTGTGAATGACACCCGGTCACACTAGGTGTTTCAACTCCCGCCTGAACTAGAGAGGCTGTATCCCCAGACGGGTAGTATCACACGCGACCGGACTGTTTGTCCAATGTCCAGCCTCTATGGGGGACTCCAAATCACACATAACATGATCACAATATAAGCATAAGCATGTATGAGGCATAACACATATGGAAAAAATAGATATGGACTCAAAGGAATGATAAGAAAACTCAGGATGGAATTATAGACAAAACCTAGAACTCAGAATTTGTCCAACTCTTTGAATTTCTATAAAACTTTCGGCAGAGTTTCCCCTGAAACTGGATGATCCGCAAAACAGAACCAGCACTATACTATACACGAGAATGGATACCCGGATAAACTGATAAAATAAATATGTTAAACGGATAACATGATGAGACAACTGGATGACATAACAAATTCGCAGATAGAATGTCTGGACAGCACTACTGTCCTGACTTTCAACCTAATTTTTAGAGTGTAGATCAAACTTATAGACTTCATAGACTTCATGAAAGTTTTAGATATATGTCTTAGGGTTCTGGGGATTCTTAAAGAATCTAAATATCAATTTTTTACAAGGAGTTATAATCAATATACTAACAACTATCCAAAGATCAAATCAATTTTTCAGATTTTGAAACGTTTTGTCTTGCTGATTTGGACGTCTTTCACCTTGGATTTTAGTACCAAATTAAGTATATACAAGGTTTCCTTGGTACCATACAAGTTTATCAAAATAGATACTAACTTTAGAACTAAGAAAAGCTTCAAAAGCTAAAAGATACATGCCTTGCCAAAAGAAAGGTTTAGTCTTACATACCTTTGAAGTTTCTTGCTTCTCAACCTTGTTTCCCTTGAATTCAACACCTTCTAAAGCTTAAACAAGCTATAATACAATATTTAGGTACTTTACTTAGCCATGAAGTAATTCTAAAACCCAAGCTATAGACGAAATTGAAGGTAGTATAACATTACCTTAATCGCGTAGAGCATTTTGACGCAATCTGTCTTCAATTTCGAGTTAAGATTGATATCCATCCTTCAAAATCATAAGAGTTGCTTAAAACTTAATGAGAGCACTGTTTGTCTCTTTAGATTTCTGGAAATGACGAGATATAAGAGGAAATTTTCCTTTTATACTGGAAACATTTCAGTTTTAGTCCTCTTTTGCGCTTATGTCCCTTTTTCTGGCCTAAATTCTGATGCTCATATCTTTTTATCCAAATATTGTATGAACAAACCGTACAAAGTGTTGGAAACTACACTCCAAGACCTTCAATTTGGTATATGATATGTCCCCAAAAGACGTCATATTGCACACGGAATTAATTGATGAAAAAGCTTCGTTACAAGGCAATTCCTTAGTCGGTTTTTCCACAACTTAAATCCGATTTTTCCAAAACTTTATATTTTTTGCTCCCAATGCACACGCAAGTATACGTGGTCGACAAGTAATAAAGTTATAAGTAGAGTATCGTTCCCACGAGGACTATTCAGACTGGACTCCTAACAAACAATTTCTTAACAGCTACTCAGGGATCTTTTTCAAATAGTGAGGATTTTATTAACTAAAGAGCAGTAATTAAAATGGTAGAAGTGAATTCAAACAATGGAGCAAATCTTGTTCGTAAACAATATTAATGAGACGGTCCAGGGTCAGATTTACGAACAATCCAGTTGAGTTATCCTGTTGATTCCACTTCTTAAGTCCCAAGATTGCTATCACGTGCACGCATTAACGAATTCTGTAATTAGTTAAGCAAGGTGAATAGGTATATGTCTATCCTACCCACAAATTGATTCCCAGTGCCCAGGTTCACAATCAAGCCCTATTCTTTCTTATGTGCGTTCATAAATTCCCTCTGTCGAGTTCAATCTAAGAATCGTAGATAGTGTTCAATTATTCGGCCGTTATAATCAAACAATTATGATCAAGAAAGAATAAACAATCTATAATTGGAATTCAATTCATGGAAATCAACATTCAAACCTCAACCTTCATGAATTCGCTCTAACCCTAGAACGATGGATTTAGCCACGCATACTCATAATAACAACACAAGAAATTGATGAAATAAAGAAATAATGATGTAATAGATTAATGGAAGGAAGAAAATCCCTTGTCCAAGGTGTTATGAGCTCTCAAATTGCTCGAAAGTCTGAACTCCCCTAAAAAACGAAGTAAAAGAGTATTTATAGTGTTTACAAAAGCCTAGAAATAAGTTACGCCTAAGCCTAGACGAAATAGGACTTAAAAACCTGCTCCAGGGGCGCTATAGCTGGCGCCCTGTGCCTCGGAACACGCGCATGAAGGCAAAACCCGTCAAATCTCGCACGCCCTGGCCCCGCCCCGCGCCACAAAACATGCAGGGCAGTTGGGCGCTTTCACTGGCGCGCCGCGCAACCTAGGGCGCTAGGCAATTTTCCTGCTTCCTTCGTCTGCAGCTCGCGTCGCGTCGTGCCTTCGTGTGTTCGATCCAATCCTCAATCCAATTCCAATATTTTCTTGCTCGATCATGCTCTTTAAAGCTCCAATTGCACTTCATAACAACCTACACACATACGACATAAAATCAGTGCAAAATCACATCCACTAACTAGAAAACGCGCGAATAAAGTATCCAAAAGTGAGGAAATATTAAGGAATTATAGGCATAAAATGCCAAACATCACCACCCCACACTTGAACCTTTGCTCGCCCTCGAGCAATCACAAATAACTTCTCAACCTAGGTAGAACAGGTCTACCTATGACTATGGTTGATACCAACCATTGATCAAATGCATACAAGACTACTATGGGTCCAACAAACATGCCAATAATTTATCAAACATCAAAACATGAGAAAAACCACCCCAAGACAATTTAAATGCACAAACTCAACTGATTGCAATCATGCTCCCACAAAGTCACACCTATCTACTCAACCAAAAAGCCACGACTTCACCTATCTCATGCAAACCGTGTGCCCTCACCAAAATGAAGCAAGAGAGTGTCCCCCAAATATCACACACAATCATGAATATCAAGAATAGAATGGGGACAATAGCATAGAAATAATTCACTCCCTCTCATGAAAAGCTCACATGTCACACACGATGTACCATAGGGTTGCCCATAGTGTAGGACTCCACTAATGTAGGCTCACTTCAATCGGGATTAACTAGGACTTTAAAGGATTGTAATGTAGGCTAAGGGGCTGGTAGGATACATATGGGTAATAGTGACAACCTCCCTAAGCACTTTAATACATCACAATACAAGTTAAACACAAGTTTCATCAAAGTCACCCATTTCATCCAACCAACAATTTTCACACACACCTTTTTTCCAACAAGTAGCAATATTTATCTTTTAAGCACAACACTAGCAAGGATGGATATTCGATATTCTTTTCTTTTCTCTTTATTTCTTTTTTTTCATTTATTATTTTTGTTTTCTCTATTCAATTCTTTCCAAACCTTGCCAATGCTCCTTCAACTACTTCACAATTTTATCAAATATTCACCTCATTGGTTCCACTCAAAAACCTCCCAATATTTCAACCACATACTCCACAATAATATAACATTATCAATTAAAGTGCTTAAGGAGTAAAGGGCCAAAAGAAAGTAATTTAGAACAAGTGGATAGGCTTGCGGTGTGGGTGCCAACAAAAGGTCAACGAGATCACAACAATCAAGTCCAAGGTGTATATATAAGGGTAGGCAAATCAAGAGAAGGCCTGTATCATTTCCCGACTAGAGTAAACCTAGGATTTCGCTTTGCACACACACGGGGCAAGTTCTAGACACCAAAATGCAAACATGGAGTAAAATAAGAATATGTCTCACAACACACATTGCACACAATCCACACAAAATGGCTCCATCACAACTCTCAATCAAACAATTAGGGTGTAACTTATGGAAAATTAAGCAATAATGCACAAAGGTTAACAACAAAGTCAAGTGAGTGGACTCAAGCATCTCAAGGGGGTCATTCCATTTTTTCTAGGCATGCATCACAATTTAAAACCAAAAGACACCACAAATAGCACATGCAAATAAGTTCAAGTCCACTGGTATCAAACAAATCAAAGGCACCTAGCATTCTACCTATTTCTTTCGTCTAGGGCCACCTATAACTAACTACTCTAATCCTAATAAGAATAAAAAACTACCCGGTTCAAAGGCCTCCCCGTGCAAAAGAACCGAGGTCATAAGAAAAACCACGGGGTGGATGACATGTACCACTAATAAAGACTAAAAAAAGAAAATCTTTTTGCAATTTTTCATTAGTTTTCTAATTTTTTTTTCATATATTAAAGCAAGAAACAAATAAAAATAAAGTCAAGTGACAAAGGAAAAATCCTAACGGTACATGCATCCCTAACCTCAAAAATAAAGGGGAGTTCCCCCACCCCACACTTAAATCAAGCAGTGTTCTCAGTGCTAAAAATAAGAAAGTGCAAGGGTAAAGAAAACTTCCCTGAAGACCAATCGGCCTAGCCGTTGGCACTAGCATCCTCCAAGCTTCCGTATAGCATGAGGTACTCAGGCTTCCCCCAACAGGTCATCAATATTAGGCAAGGGTGAGGACACCCCACACTTAAACTCGACATTACATGAACCTGCAATCCAAAGAAAAACAACAACTACGTGACACTATAAATAAAATAATACAAGTACAAACTCGGGTTGCCTCTCGAGAAGCGCCTTAGTTAACGTCGTGGCACGACAATACTTTTAGCTCACTTCCAGCATTTATGTCTTCTCTTCTTACGACGAACCTTTGCTTTCTTCCTTTCTTTGAGAGAACCCATCTTCAACTTTACATGTGATGTGCCATTGCTATCTTGTTCCACATTCTGCTCACACAGGTCATTTGGTTTACTTCCATTTTCTTGTTTGACACATTCAATCATAGAGAACTCTTCAACCTTAGTTATGTGCTCCTAACAACCTACACATATACGACATAAAATCAGTGCAAAATCACATCAATTAACTAGAAAATGCGCGAATAAAGTATCCAAACGTGAGGAAATATTAAGAAATCATAGGCATAAAATGTCAAACATCAATATTCAACATATAAACGTCATATATGGTCCTATTATGACTTTAAACTCACTTAAATCATTTTTAACATATCTTTAGAATGGTATACGTCACTTTAGACATATGGGGTGTATCATGGAGTCCTCGGCTTTTTGCTTCCGAGGTTCTTGAATGCATACCGGGATCTTCTCCACTTCTCCTCTGAGGTCTTCCTCGTTTGACCCCGGTTGCATTGGTTTCATTGTTTTGGTCAGATCGGGATGAATCCACTCTTCAATGCAACCGAATAGCATTCTCTTGCTACTCGTTGCTCTCCTTTTATTGACCGAACTCCCCATGGGGTAGGGAACTTGATCACTTGATGAAGGGTGGATGGGACAGCTTCCATGGAATGGATCCATGGTCTATAGAGGATCACATTGTACGCCATGTCCTCGAGTAAGACTTGAAATAGTGTTTCCTTGCTAACTCCTTCAGCAAACGTCTTGAGTGTTATTTCACCCAGTGTCTTCTCCATGGAGTTGTTGAAGCCAGTTAATACTGTTGCCTTTGGGATAGCTTCCCCCTTTAGCCACATTTTTTTAATGGCCCCATAGCTGATTATGTAAACCGAGCTACCGGGGTCGATCAGGACTCGTTTGATATCCGAGTCATTTATTTTCAACATGATGACCAAGGCGTCATGATGGGGAAACATCATCCCATCACAATCATCATCATCGAACACTATTTCTTTACCCGAGCCTCCAACTCGAGTTCTTTTCTCCATGGTGATTGACAGCTTGGAAAACTTCTTAGCTGCTGCAAAGTTCACCCCGCTTACCTCCGACCCCCCGGTGATAACATTCACGACTCTCTCAGGGGGATGCGCCCGAGGTAGTTGTCCATCACTTCGGTTCTTGATGTAGTTTTCCTTCCCCTTATCAGTGAGGAATTCAGCTAACACTCCCTTCTTCAATAAATGTGCCACCTCGAGGCGCAATGCTTTGCAGTCCTCGGTGTGGTGGCCATAATCCGCATGAAACTCGCAGTGTAGATTTTGATCCCTTTTATCAGCAGGAGTTCTCATGTCTTTATGTATTCTTACCCCGGCTGTACCCTTCACAATATTGACCAGCTCCGAGGTCGATATGCTAAAGTTGTAGTCAGGAATGCGAGGCAGTTCTTTATTCTTTGCGACCAGAGCTGGGCTCGAAGAGTTCCTCTGGTTCGTATTTGGGAAAAACTTTCCGCCGAGCCGTTGGCTCAGATGAGAATTTCCAGACGAGTTTCCAAGCGAATTTCTCAGCCTCTGACTGACAAGCTGCCTCGACGAGGTGTATGGCTCATACCTTCCCTTCGAGTTTTCTCGCAGCGCTTTGGCGCGATAAGATGATTTACTTCGATTTTTTGTAGTTGTGGCTTCGGCCATTATTTTTTCATTCGGCTTCCTCCAGCCTTATCTTGGTATAAGCTCTATTGTGCAAATCATCCCACTTCGGGGTCTGATATTGTTGGAGCTCCTTTCGCAGCTCAGCAGCAGCCTCAGATTTGCGAACATTGATGCATTTTTCAAACGCCATGATGGCTAGAGTATTATCCGTAGGAGGTAGTTCCATACGCTCAGCATGAAAGCGCTAGAGGAAGTCCTTTAGTGGCTCACCGGGCCGTTGCTTGACTTAAATATATCCTCCTTCCTCTGGAGGATTTTCTGCACCCCGGTGTGTGCTTTAACGAACGCGTTGACCAGCTCTTTAAATGTGGAAATCGACCCCGATGGCAAGCGCATGTACCACTGAAGTGCTCCTTTCTCAAGAGATTCACCGAATTTTTTCAGAAACATTGATTCATTCTCTATCTCCGTTAAGTCATTGCTCTTCACCATTGACATGTATTCGGTCACATACTCTTTGGGGTCAGTGGTCCCATCATATTTTTACAAGAAGACGAGCTTGAAATTTTTGGGAGTTGGGCTGGGGCAGCTTCGGGCTTGAATGGAAACTCTCTCAATTGGTAGATATCAAGATCGTCTTGAACCTTAGTCACCTCGGGAATGCCCTCGAGGCGCTTTTCCACGCGCGCCTCGATGCAAGCCTCTATTCGGGCTTCGATCTCTTTGGTTAACTTCTCAACATCAACTGATGGAGTAGTTTCTGCCACGGTGGGAATCGTCCCGAAGTGTGGCGTTGTGCTTGGTAATGTACCCGAACCCCCAGATGTGGTCCCATTTTGAGGTCCCCCTATTATCCCGCCCGTAGGAACGAAGAGCGGGATGCCTCTATTTGGGTCCACAGGCTGGGCTCCATTCGGGGTTGAGCTATTCCTTGCCTCTAACGAGGCACGAAATCAAGCATGGCATGTTCGGCCTGCTGCTCCTGAAGAGCTCTTAGTGAAGCGACAACGTAGGCCTGAAAGGCTTCGGTCGTCATCGGAGATGAAGAATTCGGGTTCAACTGATCGTTGGTCTGTCCATCGGGAGTTAACTGCAAATCAGTGGGATTCCTGCTATTGTCAGCCATATCGTCGAGTATGTTGAGTGAAAAATGTGAGTTCAAATAAAAAAGACGTTCAACTTTGGAACAAAGCGTTTATGCCTATATCCCCACAGACGGCGCTAATTTGTATGGGCCTAAACTGATTTAGGATCACAAATCAAATTTGGGTTAAGAACACAAGCAAATCATAGTATCAAAGTTGAAACAGTACTAAGAATAAGAAAAAATGCAAGAAATAACGTGGTTTCAATATATAACGATGAGTACAAATTTTGCAAGAGTTTCTGTAAGTATTTCTGAATGAATACAATGTAAAAACTAGTGCTATTTATAGATACAAGAGGCCTTGCCCACGTTTTCCATGACTAATCATGCCTAGACCCACATTCTGCACATCTTTGAGTGGAATTAGTGGGCTGTAGTAGTGGGCTGATAAGCCGCTAAAACCGAGGTGTTCCACCGAGGTCCAAATGCATGACCTCGGTGGTATGACCTAGTTGTTCGGTCGAAGCGAGTGTCATCGAAGCACAGCTTGCGGCTCGCCTTCGGTGATGAAATTGACGTTTGACTTCGGTAGTCCAGTCGTTCCCTTCGATCTTTCTCCTTTGGAACATCAGTTCGATTGTCTTCGATTCGTTATATCGAGGTGCTATCCGAGCACGTCGATTTTCACCCAATACACTTTGCTTAAACTAATTAAGGCCTTCTATTTTAATTTTAATTTTAAAAGTTAAGTTCCACAATAATAGCCAATTGTTTATAACAAACAAAATATAACCTGAAACATATACTAGTAAATAACCAGCATAACAGGTTAAATTAGAAATAACGTTTTTTTTAATATTGTATGTGTACAAAACTTAAACCATATTTTTTAAGCCTGAATTAGTATTAGGTAGTCTTTCATGGAATGCATGAAGGATTAATTTAACGAAAGTAAAGTCCACTGATTCACTTAAATATTTGATCCAAGTGTGTTGCGTTAGTCTTTAACGAATCATTGACACCTATGAGAGCTTAAACTGGCCACATAGGAAAAGCAAATTACATGCATTACATTACATTACATTATATAAATGTGTGTGTATATTTTTGGTAATTGATCTTGGTATTTTTAAAGATGACATAAGGCAACGCAAAACTTAAAATAGAGAAGCTTATGAGGATATCACTATTGGAAATTATCACGTGATACTTTAATAATACGACCATTCTGCGTTCCAGAAAGATAGAAATAGAGAAAAGGTGCAACATTTTAGGCAAGTTTTCATAGATAGAAAAAGAAAATTGTAAATTAAATGTGCTATGGAATTACAAAAGCTACTCGGCTGACAATGGTGCTAAGTGTTGTAAATCAAATTCTAACAGAAAGTACCCAGTATTCACATTTGTAGTCCGATGTTTTAAATAGACATATAAAATGTGTCTCCATCACAACTCAAACAAATTGATCATATATTGTTAACAAATAAACATCAACGAGATGGTCAAATTAAACCAATGTTCCATCAATATGGGTTCAAATATTTGTTCAAATAAATAAGATCATGGTAATCATTAATCACCCATACAATCTATTGACTTTTTAAACGCTGTTGGTAGGTTTGTGTTTGTGAAAGGTTAAATTCACAATAACTGCATGCTTGTTAAAGCTTAACTACTTATCCAACACCAAATTATTTTGAGAAGTCACGAATCTCTTTCTTATAGCTAGGTACCATTATTAATTGTATATATCTGAAGTCTGAGGCTAACTACACAAGCTCTAACTCTTTCTCTAAGCCACAAATTAGTATAATTAAGCTCTAGCAATGGCCTCATGCACATCATCCACATATTGTTTTAATATTTTTAATTTTACCTAACAACCCTTTTTAAAAGTTGAGGCAATTAGTTATTCCCATTTCTGAGAATAAATATTAGTAGCATTTTCTTGGTAGCTGGCAATGAACAAATTCCACTCAACAAAAGACTCACCTTTGGCCTCTGATAAGTGCTGTAGTTTGTTCTTTCATGCAAAGTCTCTACATTAGTTTAATGATGGGTGTCACATTGATGCTGATAGTCTTTTATTTATCTATTTATGTATTTATGTGGTTTCCCAACTTACAAAGGAGAATAATGTTTATTTTGATTGAGACGACTCATCAATTTATATCCTTCCTCCGTCCCAAAATAAGTGTCTGAGTTTAATTTCGTACAGATATTAAAAAAATAGGAAATATTTTAATTTTGAATTCTATGGTTTAAAATTATAGCTGTGTCTAATGTGAGCCTGTGTCTTTTAATCTTATGGTCCAAAACAAATTTTAGAATTATAGAATTACCAAATAAGGAAAGAGATACTTTTTTTGGTACAACCTAAAAAGAAAAGGTAGACACTCATTTTGGGACGGAGAGAGTAATTCGTTTGTTTTATTTTATATGAATCTATTTAATTAAATTGAGTTGAAGAAAAATCATTTAAAAATTGTGATCTTAATTTAAGTCATGACATTTTTGGGACTAAAAAATCATGACGGTAAATTAAAATGAAAAAGATTTTAAATTAAATTGTTTCTAATATACAAGTTGTCATTATTTTTTCGAATAAACTAAAGTCTTTAAATTAAATTCACGTTGTTCACCTCTGAGCCACTTGTTATCATATTCACGACCCTTTCGGCAAGAGGTGCCTTCGGCGGCTGTCCATTTATTATCTATTTTTGGCGAAATTCTGCTTCCCTTTGTCAATAAGGAATTCTCCTATAACAAGCCTTTCTTTAACAAGTGGGCCACCTCAAGGCGAAGAGCCTTGAAATACTCGGTTCAGTGACCATAATCAGCTGAAAACTCGCAATGCAAGTTCTGATCTCTTTTCCCGATGCGGTTCTCATATCCTTTGGTAACCACACCTCCTGGTCCGTCATTCCCTTCAATGCATTTACCAGCTCCGTTGTTGACATGTTGAAACTGTAATATGGGATCCGAGACAAATCTTTGTCCTTGGATACAAAGGCGGGCCTCGTGGTACTCTTTTGGTTAATATTGGGGTTAACCTGGCGTCCGAGTCGTTGGCTTATAGGTGGCCCCCCGAACCGCTGACTCACGTGCTGCCTTTGTGAATTGTATGGCTCGTAGTGACCATTCGAGTTTCCTCGTGGCGCCTCGGTGCATCGTGAGGATTCGAGACGACCTCTATAGTTAGAGCTTCAGCCTGCAGCCCTCCACTCTGCTTATTCCAGCCTTATCTTGGTAGTTGCTCTATCATGCAACTTATCCTACGTTTGAGCTTGATATTGCTGAAGTTCTTTCCTTAGCTCGGCGGCTGCTTCGGAGTTACGAATATTGGTGTTGCTCTCAAATTCCATGATGGCTAGGTTATCTCCCATGGTCGGTAACTACATCCTCTATGCTTGGAACCGCTCGAGGAAATCCTTGATTGGTTCCTCGAACCGCTGTTTAACTTAAAAAATATCCTCCTTTCTCTGAAAGGATTCTCTGCGCTCCATTGTGAGCCTTAATGAACGAATCAACCAGTTCTTTGAAATCTGAGATAGATTCCGAAGGCAAGTGCATGTATTAACGTAGCACCCCCTTTTCCAAAGTATCCCCAAATTTCTTTAAAACATTGACTCCTTCTCTATTTTAGACAAATCGTTCTCCTTTACCATCGCCATGAACTCGGTTACGTGTTCAACTGGGTCGATGGTGCCATCATACTTCTTAAAAATTTGCATCTTGAAATGCTTCAGAATAGGTGTTGCAGCCTCGGGCTTATAAGGAAATTGCCTGCATTTATCGATATCCAACGCCTTTTGGGTTTTCCTCACCCAAGGGATAAAGTCGCTTCTCGACTCGGGCCTCAACTCAGGCTTAAATTTCCTTTCTCCACTTTTCGAGGTCAATCGAAACATTAGTTTCCGCCTCGTTGGGAACCGTCCCGAAGGGTGGATTGGTTTTTGGTGCAGTTCCCGAGCCTCTAGATGTGGCCCCATTTTAAGGTTCCACTGTTGTCGCGCCCATGGAAATGAAGTTCAGGAGGCCTCTATTCGGAGCTACAGGTGGATTATCCATTGGGGTAGCATTATTTCTTTTCGAGGTTGCCTCTAAAGAACTACAAAATTCAGCATAAAAATTCGCTTGTTCAGCAAATTGCTCTTGAAGATTTTGCAACGAGCGTATAACGAATGCTTGGAAAGAGTCGTTAGACCCTGATGAAGAAGGGTCGTACAGGTTTGTTTTCTTGTTGGAAGTGGAGGTGTGAATGTACTAGTTTGTCCATCGGAAGGTAACTAATGCCTATTGACATTTTTACTGTTGTTAGCCATTGTTAAAAATCACAAATGCAAACATGAGCTGATTTACTATTTAACTTTAGAACAAAGCGTGTTACTTGAATCCCCACAGACGGCGCCAATTTGTATTGGCCTAAATCGATTTAGGACAACAAATCGAATTTGAACAGGTTTTCAAGCAATGCCAAGTATCAAAGTCGTGTAAGATAACGAATCAAAGTAGACAAATGGATAAAGAACAATAGAACGTAATATTCCAATAATCACAATGATGAGTACAAATTTTGACAGAGTTTTGGCATGTATTTCTAGATGATTACAACATGAAGCAAGATGTTATTTATAAACTAGTGAATTGGAGAAGTTTCTACAATATTCTCTATATTCCAGTCATGGCTATGCCCATATACTATTCCTGTGGGAGACGAGGTAGTGGGCTGAGATCGTGGGACAACTACCCCGCTGAAGTAGAGGTGGTCAACTGAGGCTAGGATCTTTCATCTCGGGGTCATGAACCCAAGGACTCACTGAGGCTATTGTTTCCCAGGACATATCAAGAATTATGGCTTCGGGTGATCACATCGGTGATTAAGCTGTTTTACCTCAGTACGACTCCAGTGGACCTTCGCCTGATGTGCTCCACATCATGTGCTCGAGGCACCACGTGTTCGAACCATTTTTACCCAATATAGTGGGAGTACTTAGCTGTCAGCCTTCTCTAGGAATATTAACTTTTTTAAAAAAAAAAAATGGAAATAGTTACGGAACGTTTTGTTGCTAAACCATAATTCTATATCCGTAGCTAATTGTTTAATTCCGTTGTAATATTTCTTAGTTAAGACCATATGTTGCAATGTCCGACGGTAGAACCAGAAAGATTTAGTAGAGTATACATATAACTTGGATAATGTTTATTAAAAAAAAAAACATGTCAAAGTTGAGTTATGGCACAATTCAAATGCCTGTTTTGAGGAGTGTAAAAATTTAGTCTCACGTCGATGATATTGCACCGGAACTTACTGAAAAAGTTCAAATTAATTGTTTTATTTTAAACCATGTTGTTATGATTCTTAAGTACTAGAGTAATTTACACGTAAATAATATGTATAAGTTTATACGTTAGCTTGTTCATTCCATTTGTTTTGCTGCTAAAGCACAATCAGTTAATACAATCAGTTACAATCTCCTTCTTGTAACCAACACTCAGTTATATCCATCTTTTGATAAGAGCCTTAATTAATTGCTGGCTCAGTGGCTCTAAGAATAGAGTAATGTCAATTGATCAGTTCATGACCCGGCTTATAGGCGTCAAGCAAATGAATATCACTCCTTTTTTATCCAAAGTATATAATTATATCTCCATTTAGACAAAATGTCCCTCATACGACAACGTTAAGATAAATGTATGTTATGCTTTGTCTAATTGTCTTGTAGTAGTAAAAGCTAGTGATGTACTCAGTCAATGATCAATATTTAATGTAATCTTGAAGGTCAACCTTATAAAGTATCCATAGTTCCTAAAATGTTCAGGAAATTAAAGATATAACTTTCTTTCTCCTTCTTGGATTTTCATAATGTCCACCAACATACTTTGCATAAACTAATTAAGGCCTTCTATTTTTATTTTTATTTTTAAAGTTAAGTTCCACAATAATAGCCAATTGTTTATAACAAACAAAATATAACCTGAAACATATACTAGTAAATAACCAGCATATAACAGGTTAAATTAGAAATAACGTTTTTTTTATACTGTATGTGTACAAAACTTAAACCATATTTTTTAAGCCTGAATTAGTATTAGGTAGTCTTTCATGGAATGCATGAAGGATTAATTTAACGAAAGTAAAGTCTCCACTGATTCACTTAAATATTTGATCCAAGTGTGTTGCGTTAGTCTTTAACGAATCATTGACACCTATGAGAGCTTAAACTGGCCACATAGGAAAAGCAAATTACATGCATTACATCACATTACATTATATAAATGTGTGTATATATTTTTGGTAATTGATCTTGGTATTTTTAAAGATGACATAAGGCAACGCAAAACTTAAAATAGAGAAGCTTATGACGATGTCACCATTGGAAATACTGTGGAACCAGACCTTGTCATTCTTCTCCTTCAATGCCAGTGGATAAGTATACACTAGGACTGGAATGCTCTTTTATCATGTATTTATCACGTGATACTTTAATAATACGACCATTCTGCATTCCAGAAAGATAGAGATAGAGAAAAGGTGCAACATTTTAGGCAAGTTTTCATAGATAGAAAAAGAAAAATGTTAATTAAATATGCTATGGAATTACAAAAGCTACTCGGCTGATAATGGTACAAGTTTTGTAAATCAAATTCTAACAGAAAGTACCCAGTATTCACATTTGTAGTCCGATGTTTTAAATAGACATATAAAATGTGTCTCCATCACAACTCAAACAAATTGATCATATATTGTTAACAAATAAACATCAACGAGATGGTCAAATTAAACCAATGTTCCATCAATATGGGTTCAAATATTTGTTCAAATAAATAAGATCATGGTAATCATTAATCACCCATACAATCTATTGACTTTTTAAACGCTGTTGGTAGGTTTGTGTTTGTGAAAGGTTAAATTCACAATAACTGCATGATTGTTTAAGCTTAACTACTTATCCAACACCAAATTATTTTGAGAAGTCACGAATCTCTTTCTTATAGCTAGGTACCATTATTAATTGTATATATCTGTAGTCTGAGGCTAACTACACAAGCTCTAACTCTTTCTCTAAGCCACAAATTAGTATAATTAAGCTCTAACAATGGCCTCATGCACATCATCCACATACTGTTTTAATATTTTTAATTTTACCTAACAACCCTTTTTAAAAGTTGAGGCAATTAGTTATTCCCATTTCTGAGAATAAATATTAGTAGCATTTTCTTGGTAGCTGGCAATGAACAAATTCCACTCAACAAAAGACTCACCTTTGGCCTCTGATAAGTGCTGTAGTTTGTTTTTTCATGCAAAGTCTCTACATTAGTTTAATAATAGGTGTCACATTGATGCTAATCTAATACATCGACAGCCCCTTAAAGTTGTTTACGTTTTTCACTTAGACACTTCATCTTAAGCATGTTCCATTTGAACACTCCAACCACATCTCAAATGTGTCATTTAGATACAAAATTAATAGGCAGCCAAACAAAAGAGATGCGTGTGATACACACGCCAAAGTGACCAATAAAAAAGGGACACGTGGATTTACCTTCAAATTAAAAAGATATTTTTTAAAAAAGAAACATAATTAAAAAGAAAGTTAACAGAAGGTTGCACTCGCTGGAAAAGATGGTGATATGTTGCGGGAAACAACAAGCAGCCATTAACGGCGGCAGCATGAAACCCAACGTTCCGGCACTTTACACCACTCATCGGCGAATTCACCTACGACATGATATTAGTTGTCCGTTTGTAGGGACCAAGCCATTTGCACTTGCTGGAAAAGATGGTGATATGTTGTCTTGCAAAAAGAAACAAAATTAAAAGAAAAAATGTTCATCTTCTGTAACTAGAAGTTGGAGAAGCCCTTTCTTCTCAATAGTACCCAAAATCCCTTCTCAGAAATTGGGAAAGCCCTTTCTTCTCAGTGCCTAACACTTGGCGTCATTACTATGGCTACCACTGCCTGGCCACCACAATGCCACCACGAGTCACCTCCGTCACTGCCTCAAAACACCGCTGATTCACTCTTGCACTTTGTTGCTCCCAACGCACACGCAAGTATACGTGGTCGACAAGTAATAAAGTGATAAGTAGAGTATCGTTCCCACGAGGACTATTCAGACTGAATTCTAGCAAACAATTTCCTAAGAACTATTCAGGGATCTTTTTCCAATTGTTGAGATTTTACTAACTAAATGCAGTAATTAAAACAAGTAGTTGAGATCAAGTAACAGAGCAAATTCTAAGTTGTTATCAATAACAGAGAAACGGTCCAGGGTCAGAGTTACAAACAATCCAGTTGCGTTTTCCAGTTGATTCTACTTCTTGATTTCCTAGATTGCTAACTAACAGGTTAATTGTACCCGTGAAAACCTTTCGATTCTTCACGGTCTATGCAGGCTACTCCAATCCCTATATGTCTATGGGTTGAATCACGTGCACGCATTAACGAATTCTGTAATGAGTTAAACTAGGCGAGCAAGTATATGTCTATCCTACTCACAAATTGGTTCCCCGATGCCCGGGTTCACAAACTAGTCCTATTCTTTCTTATTTGCGTAATTAAATTCCCTCTTTCGAGTTTAATCTAAAAACCATAGATATTGTTCAATTATCAGGCCTCAATAATCAAACAATTATGATCAAGAAAGAATAAACAATCCATAATGGTAAATCAATATATAGAAATCAACTTTCAAACATCAACCTTCATGCATTTACTCTAACCCTATAACGAACAAACTATAGAATTAAAGAGAAGAATAAGAGAAAGAGAGAAAGAACTTGTGTAGAAGACATCTAGGGCTCCTCCCCTCTCCTCCAAAACTTGCTCCCAAGTCTGAACTCCCCTCAAAAACTAAGTAAAAGAGTATTTATAGAGTTTACAAACACCTAGTAATAAGTTAGACCCAATCCTAGACGAAATAGGAAGTAAAAACCGCACACGGGGCGCTATAACGGGCGCCCCGCGCCCCGGAACGCGTGACCTTGGACAGAACCCGTCGAAAACTCCCCGCGTTTGGCACGCGCCGCACAAGGAATCGTGCCTAGCCACTGCGCGCTATAAGTGGCGCGGCGCATGGGCTAGGGCGCCAGGCCATTTTCCTGTTTCGTTCCTCCTTTTCTCGTTTCGTGTTGTGCATTCGTGTGCTCGATCCAATCCTCAATCAAAATCCAATCTTTTCTTGCTCAATCATGCTCTTAAAAGCTCCAATTGCACTGCGTAACAACCTACACACACACGACATCAAATTAGTGTAAAACCACATTCACAAACTATAAAACAAGCAAATAATAAGCTCAAACATGCGGTAATATTAAGGAAATATAGGCATAAAATGCCAAACATCACCACCCCACACTTGAACCCTTGCTCGCCCTCGAGCAAGTCACATCTCACTTCCCATCCTAGGTAAAACAGGTCTGCCTATGACTATGGTTGATACCGACCATTGAACCAATGCGCACATGACTACCATGGGTTCACAACATGCCAACAATTTACCAAAACCAAAAATATGAGAACAACCACCCCAAAATAGCTCAAATACACAAACTCAACTTAATGCAACCATGCTCCCACAAAATCACACCTATCTACTCAACCAAGAGCCATCAACTTTACCTACTTCATGCAAACCACGTGCCCTCACCAATAAGAAAGAGAATGCCCCCCCAAAGATCACACACAACAACAATTATCATGAATAGAACGGGGGCAATAACAAATGAATTCACTCACTCTCCTGAAAAGCTCACATGTCGCACACAATGTACCATAGGCTTGCCCGTAGTGTAGGACTCCACTAATATAAGCTCACTCCAATCGGGATTAACTAGGACTTTAAAAATGTCGGAATGTAGGCTAAGGGGCGGGTAGGATACATATGGTAATAGTGACTACCTCCCTAAGCACTTTAATACATCACAATTTAAATTAATCATCAATCTCATCAAGCCACCCAAATCAACAACTTCTACACATACACCTTCTCAACATGTAGCAACCTTTCTTTTAAGCACACACTAGCAAGGAATGGATATTCTTTTTCTCTTTATTTCTTTTTCCACAATTTTTTTCTTTTCTTTTCAACTTTGCTATTTTTTTTTTTCTTTTTCTATTTCATCCAACCTTGCCAATGCTTTTCACTACTTCACAATTTTAACAATTATTCCCCTTCATTAGTTCCACTCAAAAACCTCCCAAAATCCAACCACAACTCCCACATAACAACACAATATCAATAAAGTGCTTAAGGAGTAAAGGGCCAAAAGAGTCAATTTAGAACAAATGGGTAGGCTCGGGGTGTGGGTACCAACAAAAAGGGTCAAAGAAATCACAACAACAATTTTTTTTCCAAGGTATAAATGTAAAGGTAGGCAAATCAAAAGAAGGCCTTGTATCATTTCCCAACTAGAGCAAACCTAGGATTTCGCTTTGCACACACACGGGGCAAGTTCTAGACATTAACATGCAACATGGAGTAAAAAAGAATATGCCTCACACACACATAGCACATGGTCCACACAAAATGGCTCCATCAACAACTCCCAATCAAGCATTTAGAGTGCAACTTGTGGAAATTTAAGCACTCATGCACAAAGCTTCACAATCAAGTCAAGCAAGCGGACTCAAGCATCTCAAGGGGGTTGTTCCATGTTTTTTTTAGGCATGCATCAAATTAAAACCCAAGGACACCACAAATAGCACATGCAATCAAGTTCAAGTCCATCGGTATCAAACACATCAAAGGCACCTAGCATTCTACCTCTTTCCTTCGTCTAGGGTCACCTATACTAACTATTCTAATCCTAAAAAATAAAAACTACCCGGTTCAAAGGCTCCCCGTGGAAAAGAACCGTGGCCATAAGAAAAAACCATGGGGCGGATGACATGTACCACTAATAAAACTAAAAGGAAAATTTTTTTGGAATTTTTCATTGGTTTTCTAATTTTTTTTTTTTTCATATATTAAAGCAAGAAACAAATCAAAATAAAGTCAAGTGACAAAAGAAAATCCTACGGTACATGCATCCATAACCTCAAAAATACATAAAAGGGTAGTTTCTCCACCCCACACTTAAACTAAGCACTGTCCTCAGTGCTAAAAATAAGAAAGTGCAAGGGTAAAGAAAACTTCCCTGAAGATTCTAGTCCTTGGTGCTAGAATCCTCCAAGCTTCCATATAGTATGAGGTACTCAGACTTCCCTCATCAGGTCATCAATATTAGGCAAGGGTGAGGACACCCCACACTTAGCCTCGACATTACATGAACCTGCAATCCAAAGAATCACCCAAAGTAATATACAACTATAAAAATAATAAAATAAATAAATAAAAGTAAAGCAAGCAAATTGGGTTGCCTCCCAAGAAGCGCTTGATTTAACGTCGCGGCACGACGAAGACAACTTCATCACTTGTGTCTCCACCTTGAACTAATGAATTGAATCCCCAACTTTGCCTCAAATTTACAACTATGGTTTTGGGGTGGTGGCAAAAATACAACAGGACCAAGTAAACAATGCCGCATTTTGCACTTCTTAGCCTTTAAATGAGGGATGTCGTTTTGTCTCCTCGGCATCACAGACTCTAAAATATAGACACCTTGTTCCTCCTCCTTTTGTTTCTTCATAGGCTCGGGTGGCTCAATTTTCATGTCACCATCCAAACACAATGTTGAAAAATGATTGGAATGAGGTCCAATGCGCTTCAATTCTAAAGTTGCATTACTTTTGACACCCTCACTTGCACAAACACTAGAGTCCTCACATATGATGTTTTCTATTTCCTCACTTGACTCTAATGTGATTTCCTCAACCTTGGCATCATCAACTAATATTTGGTCGAGTGGTAGGAATTCCACTTTTTGCTCCTCAAATTGGCTTCTAAGCTCTTCTATCTCAAATCTACTATTTACGACAACTGATAATTGGGCTTCAGACACCTCAACCATATCACTCAAATTCTCCTCCAAGTCGTGAATAGTCAAGCCAAATTCGTCGATCTCTTGCCCGAGCTCCACCCTTTCTTCCATAAATTGCATCGTCATATTTGTAAGTTCACTCCTGAAATCCCCATAAGCTTCTAAGAGTTTGGCTTGCTCCATTAGCCAAGTTTCGCTAACAACCTGCACTTTATTGCTCCTGTCAAACTCACAAATATCATTAGAATCATCACAAAAATTATTGGGGGAAGGAGCATGACACTTAGGACAATCATTCCACCGACCACCACACAATTTACAAAAATTCCAATCAAAGGTGGTAGAAACTTCACATAACCAATCTCGCAGGGTTGGAAGACTCGGGCAATTTTCCCAAAAGTGATGTCCTCCACAAAGTAGACAAGAATCAATAAAATTTGAGCAACCATCCTTCAACCCACTTTCATTAAAAGATGCCATGTAAACTAGTAATACAATAATAAACTAAAAATAAAATAAAAAAAATTAAACCTGAATAGAAAATAATAAATTGTTCAAAAAGAAAACAGTCAATTTAGTCCCCGGCAACGGCGCCAAAAACTTGTTGCTCCCAACGCACACGCAAGTATACGTGGTCGACAAGTAATAAAGTGATAAGTAGAGTATCGTTCCCACGAGGACTATTCAGACTGAATTCTAGCAAACAATTTCCTAAGAACTATTCAGGGATCTTTTTCCAATTGTTGAGATTTTACTAACTAAATGCAGTAATTAAAACAAGTAGTTGAGATCAAGTAACAGAGCAAATTCTAAGTTGTTATCAATAACAGAGAAACGGTCCAGGGTCAGAGTTACAAACAATCCAGTTGCGTTTTCCAGTTGATTCTACTTCTTGATTTCCTAGATTGCTAACTAACAGGTTAATTGTACCCGTGAAAACCTTTCGATTCTTCACGGTCTATGCAGGCTACTCCAATCCCTATATGTCTATGGGTTGAATCACGTGCACGCATTAACGAATTCTGTAATGAGTTAAACTAGGCGAGCAAGTATATGTCTATCCTACTCACAAATTGGTTCCCCGATGCCCGGGTTCACAAACTAGTCCTATTCTTTCTTATTTGCGTAATTAAATTCCCTCTTTCGAGTTCAATCTAAAAACCATAGATATTGTTCAATTATCAGGCCTCAATAATCAAACAATTATGATCAAGAAAGAATAAACAATCCATAATGGTAAATCAATATATAGAAATCAACTTTCAAACATCAACCTTCATGCATTTACTCTAACCCTATAACGAACAAACTATAGAATTAAAGAGAAGAATAAGAGAAAGAGAGAAAGAACTTGTGTAGAAGACATCTAGGGCTCCTCCCCTCTCCTCCAAAACTTGCTCCCAAGTCTGAACTCCCCTCAAAAACTAAGTAAAAGAGTATTTATAGAGTTTACAAACACCTAGTAATAAGTTAGACCCAATCCTAGACGAAATAGGAAGTAAAAACCGCACACGGGGCGCTATAACGGGCGCCCCGCGCCCCGGAACGCGTGACCTTGGACAGAACCCGTCGAAAACTCCCCGCGTTTGGCACGCGCCGCACAAGGAATCGCGCCTAGCCACTGCGCGCTATAAGTGGCGCGGCGCATGGGCTAGGGCGCCAGGCCATTTTCCTGTTCCGTTCCTCCTTTTCTCGTTTCGTGTTGTGCATTCGTGTGCTCGATCCAATCCTCAATCAAAATCCAATCTTTTCTTGCTCAATCATGCTCTTAAAAGCTCCAATTGCACTGCGTAACAACCTACACACGCACGACATCAAATTAGTGTAAAACCACATTCACAAACTATAAAACAAGCAAATAACAAGCTCAAACATGCGGTAATATTAAGGAAATATAGGCATAAAATGCCAAACATCACACTTGCTCCCTTAGCCATTTATAACTGAAACGAGAATGAGCCTGACTTGGAGATGTTCCAATTGGAAAAGGAAAAAGGGGAAAACAGAGTGCGGCTTTTAAATCTAGGTAAGTTCTTTTTTTTTTTTTTTACTTGGAAAAGTAGGGTTAGATATGACTAAAGGAGGCTGAGAAGGTAGTGGAAAAGTAAAGTTATGCTGGATTTTTGGTTGTAAGGTGGATGTTGGTTGACTGGTAGAGAGAGATGGAGAGGAAGGTGATGACTTGGACAATAGTGTAGGAAAGAATAAGGGGAAAAAGAAAGAGAAAAAAGTAAAAAAAAAAAAATAATAATAATAATATTTTTTCACGCTCTGAAAAGTGGTGTAATACACGCATTATGCCACATCATCAAGTTGTGCCTAAATGATACATTTAAGGTATGGTTGGAGTGTTCAAATGGAACATGCTTAAGATGAAGTGTCTAAGTGAAAAACGTGAGCAACTTTAAGGGGCTGTCGATGTGTATAGTCTTTATTTATCTATTTATGTATTTATTTGGTTTCCCAACTTACAAAGGAGAATAATGTTTGTTTTCATTGAGATGACTCATCAATTTATATTCTTCCTCCGTCCCAAAATGAGTATTTGAGTTTAATTTCGTACAGATATTAAGAAAATAGAAAAGACTTTAATTTTGAATTCTGTGGTTTAAAATTATAGCTGTGTCTAATATGAGCAAGTGTCTTTAAATCTTATGGTCCAAAATAAATTTTGGAATTAAAGAGTTACCAAATATGGAAAGAAATACTATTTTTGGTACAACCTAAAAAGAAAAGATAGACACTCATTTTGGGACGGAGAGAGTAATTTATTTGTTTTATTTTATATGAATCTATTTAATTAAAAATGAGTTGAAGAAAAACTATTTAAAAATTGTGATCTTAATTTAAGTCATGACATTTTTGGGACAGTAAATTAAAGTGAAAAAGATTTGTAATTAAGTTGTTTGTAATATACAAGTTGTCATTATTTTTTAGAATAAACTAAAGAAAGAGTGTCAAATGAAACGAGAAAAAGAGACTAGTAAATCATTCTTCGATTCTGGTGTATCATATTTCATGCCTTTAGGTTGAAAGCTTCACCCATCCAATCACATTCAAATTAGGGGTTTTTACACATATATATACAAATTTTTACCCTTAATTACAAAAAAATAGCAATATTTTACAATTTACAACTCATAGCAATATTTTTTATAGCACTTTTCCCCCTTTCCAATTTTTATTCAAAATTCAAGCATTAACATTCATAAAGTGAAAAGCCAGAGAAATGGCATATGACGAAACCCCCACCACCGAAACCTCCGCCACCAACCACCCCATTCGCCACCAAAACCCCACCGCTGGTGCACCCAAATATGAGACCCGACCCTGTTGGAATTCACCCGAATCTTGTTCCCCTTATGAACGTAGCAAACAAAGGGAAAACAACCAGTGAGCAAAGGGGATTTTGAGAATCTGGGGTGATTCACTTTAGAGGGCTTAGTTACGGGGTGATTTTTTGTAAGATTGATATTTTGGTCGAATGATACTTATTGAAGTCTTGCTAAGAAAAAATAATTTTGACTTCAACATAGGCCAATGTAATTTCTTCTTTTCTGGTTCTTAAATGATGTTTGGTTTGTTTCAGTTTGCACGAAGCATTACTTGCCAAGTCGTAACATTGTGTCATCATGGTGAAAGTATATAACCGATGGTTGTACATGTAACTACTGTGCATATGATAATTCAAGGAAATACTTCTAAAACATTTTTATATATCAAGTGCTGTAGTCACACCCTTTGCTCACTGGTTGTTTTCAGGGGATTTAAACTGTGAAGCTGGCATGTGGCTAGAAATAATTGTTGAAACAGTTTTGAAGCATCAGAGATACAATAGATGTGGAGAAAAATAGTGCAGATACGATGTTGAAAAAGTTTGAAATAATGCAAATACAACAAGATAGAAATGGATACGGAGCAAAAAGTCAAGAAAACAAACTGCTTACTTCTTTTTCAAGTTTGAAACGGTGCTGTAGAAACAGTTGAAACGGTGTAGAAACAGTTAGTAACAGTTGAAACGGTGCAGAAACAGTTAGATACGGTGCTGTAGAAACAGTTAAAACAGTGTCGAAACAGTTAGATACGGTGTTGCAGAAACAGTTGAAACAGTGCAGAAACAGTTAGAAACAGTTGAAACGGTGCAGAAACAGTTAGATATGGTGCTGCTGAAACAGTTGAAACGGTGCAGAAAAAGTTCGATACGGTGCTGCAGAAACAGTTGAGATACGGTGCAGAAACAGTTGAAACAGTGAGATGCGGTGCTGAAATAGTTGATACAGTGCAGAAATAGTGAGATTCAACGAGATACATTGAGGGTGGATGAGGAAAAGTAAAATTGGGGAAAATAAGAGGAGTAAAAGTGAAATTGGAGGGAAATGGTGGGAGGAAAAGTGAAATAGGGAGAAATAAGAGGAGCAAAAGTAATAGTGGGGGAAATATAAGAAAGAATATAAAGGTTTGGTATGTTATGAGAAAATATTGCTATATTTGTAATTATTTTGTATTTTCCTCTATATAGGGTAATTTTACTAAAATATTGCTGTGTTTGGTAATTTGCTCTAAAACTTATACTTTTATGTAAAAAAATCCTTTAAATTACTCGTGTTTTGTGGGTGAAAGGTCCAATACCTTTCACGTTTTTAGGGTCACTGACATTTTAGTCCTTGAATGATGTTTAATTCTGGTTTTGATTTCCATGTTATTTGACTTATTAGCACATAGTTCTTTAATTAACCATACTAGCTTTGTCCCTTCAAATTACTTGTGAAGGGTGTCGTTCGTCTATTATGCTTGAGGGTGGATGTTAAACTAAGCCTCGCTTGAATTATATATGTCAATTATCCCAATAAGGGTCGGTTGGTGCAAATGGACCAATTAAATGGGTAAGAATTTCGCGTAGGGGCCTGTTTGGCGCGCGCTAATTAATTTGTAGCCGTCAAAAATAAATTCTTTGAGAAATAGTCACCTCCGGACAAGTCCCAATATAAATACTGGGGATTTGAACAAGTATTTATACTGTGACTTTATATAAAGCTTCAGTAAACTAACTCCAGTATAAAATATTGGGGCCATTATTTTGTTATGGAACTTTGTATAAAGCTTCAGTCCCATAACAAAATACTGGGGCTTTGAAGAAAACTTGTTCAAAGCCCAAGTATTTTGTTATGGGACTGAAGCTTTATATATAAAGTCCCATCAAGGTCCCATTATTTTGTTATGGGACTTTGTATAAAGCTTCAGTCCAAGTTTTGTTCAAAGCCCAAGTATTTTGTTATGAGACTAGTCTGGAGTGTTTTTCCAACGCTAATGGAGCGTAAGTGTGCGCGCGAATTTTGGCTATTTTGAAACGATGGATAAAACTCTTTGAGTGCGTCGAAAAAAGGCTACGCATCAAAATTTTCCATTAAGTGGTGTTGGTTGTGCATAAGTACATGGGATTTTTACACTCTATACTCATGAAATTTAAAGTACTTACAAGTCATACCCATTAAAAATTACACTACCAATAAAACTAAAAGTATTTAACCAACCTGCCCATTTATTATTGTATACTTTTGTTATGCCTTATAGGTGTGTATACCTTTAAAGTGTACTGCATAAATTATGGTATAAAAGTCTAGATGGTCATTTATTAGTGTATACCTTTGTTATACCTTATATGTGTATACCTTTATGATATACTGCATAAACTATGGTATACAAGTCTGGATGGGTAGAGTGGGTAAATAGTTTAGTAGGTAGGTCGGGTGATATTTGAAAATATTGGTAATGGCTGTAATTATTTTAGATTTTCTGGGTATTTTTGTAAGTGTCCATAAGTACATTGTCTAGGAAAACTCAGGGGCTGTATTTCTCTTGCATTGACTTTGAAATAGTCCATGTTATATACCTCTCACATTGTTAAGAAGACAATGAAGCTCATGGACATCCTCTCTTGTAAACTAGTTAGCGTGTACGATGCATGCACGGGTGCAATCTCGCAGTTTTGTTTCCAAAGAGGCTACTACTTTTTCAGCATGGCAAAAAGCAAATCGCGAGTTTGCAAATCCCTAGAGTTAGATAATAGAGTACGTTATAAGGTTGTAGCCGCTTGACAAAATTTGTGAACAATTACACAACATATGCTATATTTGTCAAAATGAATGAATAATTTAATTAGGGATGTATTACGAAGATAGTCAGCTGCGAAAGTAACAATATGGCTGAAGCAATGGCTGTCAAATATGGGGTGGAAAATATGGGGTGGACTGGTGTATAAGACTAGGCATGTCTAGATTTGTTGTTGAAATGGATTCACAGCTGGAGGAAAAAAATGCTTACAGATAGAAGTACCAGCAACAACAAGCTAAGGAGTATCATTGAAGTGATTGTTAAGGATCTAGATCAAGTTAATGATCTCTATCCTTCATTGCCTTAGAGAAGCAAATCAAGTTGCCCGACTATTTTGCAAAGCAATCATCTTATTCTAAGGAGAGTTTCTTTTACTATGCATTCCAAGATTTTCTTGGAAATGAAAAAGGTTCTTTCCAATTGAATAAGTGTCAAATGCCAAGCATTAGAATTAGATATGACAAATCTATTTTTTTTTTTTGTAAGCTAAGGTTACTTTCTTAATTGTATGGAGCAATCTGCATAGTTACATTTTACTCTGTTTTTTATTTTTTGTTATTATTATTTTTTAAAGATTGGTGTAGCTTACCGATCTTGTGTTGGAATTTGAGGTTTTGTCTAAGTCCCAACTGGTTTCCTTCAAGATATATACAACACCTATCACAGAAACCCAAAAAAAAAAAAAAAAAAAAAAAAGCAAAATTTGTGAATTGAACAACACAGACAGAATCTGTCATACAGGAAAACAATTAACATGATAGATAAAATAAATATATTACAAAATTATGGCAGCCCGACAAAACTTGTCATTAACGTAATTAGAAAAAAAAAAAAAAGACACAATTTTTTTATTAGCTCATTATAAAAAAATATCACAATTCAAAATTAATACAAATATCTACATTTTATTTAGACCACAAATATACTACTCCCTCCGTCCCAATTTATGTGGCACCATATGACCGGGCACGAAGTTTAAGAAAATACAGATTGAATCAATTTTACCCTTGAAAAAGTAAGAGAGAGAAGATTTGAGTAATAAAAAAGTTGGTAGATTTAAAATTATGTAGGGCCCAACAAGGGTAAAATAGAGATGATGTATTAAATAGTTGTCAAATAAGGAAAGGTGCCACTTATTTTGGGACAAACAAAAAAGGAAATGGTGTCAGATAAATTGGGACGGAGGGAGTATAAGTTACCAACTGTAACGGACTACAGTAATATTTTGTCATTCTTCTTATTAGGTAGATCAATCTTATTTTCGCAAAATATCACGATAAAATATAAGCAAGACGGTCCTTATCTTCGTGTGACCTATAATCACGAATTTAAATTGTGGAAACAACCACTAATACTTGTATTATGATATATTGCGTACATCACACTCCTCGATATTCAACCCTTCACCAAATACTGCGCGAATACGGGATGCTTTGTGCATCGAACTTATTTTTTTTAATGATAAAATATAAACAAATCTCTTTTAAATCAAATTACACACTTGAAAACCCGACCCGATATTCCAAAAACCAGATCATTAACACCTAAACATCCAAGATCCAATTATCTCCCCGATCCAAAAAAACTCCATAATAATCTCCTCCACCACCACCCCCATGGACACCACCGTTATTTCACCCGACCGGAATCAACCACAACCCGAAACCAACCCCACCACCACCACCACGGACCCACTAAACAACCCATACACCTCCTTAAACTCCATCTGCCACAACCTCTCCGATCTCCAAGAATTAGCCACGCGCGGCGCGTGGAAATCAATCTTAGACAAAGTAGGCCACGCGCGTTCTTCCAACCTCTTAACCAAGCCCCACGAACACCTCACGTACCTCACTTTCAACGTGTTAGCCTTAACCAAGCTCCGTCGCCCTGTCGACGCCAATCAGGAACTCGAAACCACACTCGACGGCGGCGCGTGCGGTGAAGAATTCGCCTCCCCGCAGTTCTATTACCAGAATTACCCCCAGCATTACCCAAATTTGAAGGGTAATTTCGTCCCTTTTGCCTTACGTTGGCTCCACGCGCACCTCCCCCACGCGCTCGATCAGCGCGTGAAGTCCCTCGACAGGTTTTATACCCTTCTTGATTTTGTTAGAATGAAAAAGATTGAATCTTGTGCTGACCCAAGTAGAGATTTGTGGAAGAAAAGAGAGATTTTAGTGTTAGGTACAATAATTAGTTATCATTTGAGCTCAAAAGACTTTAAATTGTGCTTGGATTTGTTGAATGAATTGATTGGTATATGTGGAGAGGATGATTATAATGTCTTGTCGAAATTAGGCTACGTGAAAATGCAGTATGGCGATGTGGAGGGAGCAAAAAAAACGTTTAAAACGGTGGAAGGGATGATGGTAGGGAGGGAGAGTGATGTGGGGTTGAGGAATTTAGTGAGTAGGAATAAGGCATTGATGTATATAGTTGAGAAAGATTATGTTTCCGCGGTGAGGGAGTATGATGAGTGCATTGAGAGGGATGGAATGGATATGGTAGCGATGAATAATAAGGCGTTGTGTTTGATGTATTCGAGGGATTTATCAGATGCTATTAAGGTTTTGGAGAATGGTTTGGAGAGGGTTCCCACAGTGGCGTTGAACGAGACTCTTGTGGTGAATTTGTGTAGTATGTATGAATTGGCTTATGTTAATCATGCTGATATTAAGAAGACACTGAACAGTTGGATTGCTAGAGTTGCTCCCGATGATTTTGACTCAACTTGTACTCGAACATGAGGTATTGTTCTTTATAGTTGCAATTGAGAATGAGAACTCGACAACATTTTCATGATCTTATGTCCTTGCTGTATTTTGTAAAGTGTTTTTGGTTGATACCATTGACTTTTTGTTTGATATGTTAGATAGGATACTTCCCGTTGTTGTTGCTTTAATTCAACCTGTGGCTTCTTTTTGTTGACTTGATGGATTTGTTATTCCTAGTGAATGTGAGAGTTAAATACCTGTGCTTTTATAGAAAATTAAGAATGGCTCTCTTGCTGTGTACACAAGTTAAGACATACTTGTGAATGCATTAGAATATCTTCTCGTGGTGAATGGGATCTCATCACTCGTAACTAGAATTCTCAAGTTCGAGGCATAAGAATGAAGAATCTTTCAATAGGGAAGCCTACTAAGAACGAATTAGTATTAGTTTGTCCAGTGAAACTTGGGTACCGTATTTAAAGGAAAAAGAAAAGGAAACGAAAATAGGTCAGAGCTCTGGTGTCAGATTATCTCCACTAATGTAGAAGTTCTGATATTAGAGACTCTTTTAATTCTCCCACCCAGCATATTATGATACATCAAACTGTTGATAGTCAGTAATATTAGAGTACCAATTAAACTAGTCTGCTTGATGTTCCTGTTGTCACTAAATCTGCATGATATTAGGCTATCTGTTCTTTGCCGATGTTAGCATACTGGATCCATTGGCTCTAAGGGTATGGAAACTTCCCATAGTCATTATGATATAAACTTTCCTGGCTTTAAAGTCTTAAAGTCTTACGTACTAGCTTTCTGCTGCTTTTATTTGGTATCATCGGTAGATGAGCAAACTGTTTGACCTCTGGAGTTGTGAAGTTTTTTCTTTTTCTTATTCTTAAAGATGGAATGGTGCAATATCCTTGAATCCTTCTACCAATATTGCATTTCACTTTTGGGCGTCATGGAGGTATTGTCAACTAATACAGACTTGTCACATGAATAAATATGCACGTAAGTAGGAGGCAAACAGAGCCTCTCTTATATGTCTACAATCCCCTGTCCTTGGACACAATCTGATCCTTTTATGTGTGGAATCTCAATTTATGGTGTGCTGACGTTACAGTTACTATGCATTTACTATTTGGATCCTTTGACATGTTAGGGACACACATATCCTATTCCCGGATTGCAATAAAGTGAGCATGTAATGCCATTATTTGGCAAAGTTTTTCTTGAGGATGGAATGTTGTGACGTAAGTTTCATTGAGGCAAAATTTTTTTACATCTTAGTTAGAGTAGTTCGTAAGGGGCTCAGCTGAGTCTTCTGGTCTTGAAACGAATTCATGTAGTTTGCCGAAATTTGTATTTGTGCTAAATAAATAAATGATATTATGCCATTTTCTCATTGGTGTGCATACAGTGACTGTTTATTAGCGCGCTCTCTCTCTCTCTCACACACACACACACACGAATATGATATTCATATTTTTATTGGAAGTTCCACAATTCGTTCCACTGAGAGTAGTGATTTGGGAGTGTGAATACAGATGACATAGCTTTAGCCTTTTTGCAAGTGTTTCAGTTATTATATCAATGAGAGAAGTTCTTGACAATCAATTATGGTGCTTTCAATAGGAGTTCTTCAATTCGAAGTTCATGTACTCATGGTCTGATTTTGGTCTGCGTTTGATTTGCTATTACATGTTCTACCATCGTGCCTGACAAGGCCATACTGGACCAGAATTTGGCTTAAAAGAGGTGCTATTGAGTACTCCCTCTGTCCCATTTTATATGACACTTTTCTTTTTGGTATGTCCCAAAAAGAATGACACATTTCTTTATTTAGTAGTAACTATTCAACTTTATGGATGATTCTCAACCACACAAATTTTCATAGGTTTGTTTTAAACCACAAGTTTCAAAAGTCTTCCCTATTTTTTAAACTCCGTGCCAAGTCAAACTACCTCACATAATATGGGACGGAGGGAGTATTGTGTTAAAGAGGCCAAATCGCATGTACGTTTCCCTAGTGCGATAAGAATGTACTGGTCATTTTCCTAAATAAGGAGACTAGATACAGTTCCATTGTTGGACTAGAAAAGTTGATTTTGACGTGGGGATAGTCGCATAAGAAATATCTAAAGTGATGCTAATGCACTTTGCAAGTGTACAGTCATACTTGATTGTTAGTGACCGATTAAGGATGTGAAGATCACGGGCATGCTATCGTCTTAAATGTAGATGTCTCTTTGCACTCTATCTGTGTTAGGCTCGGAATTAATTTTCTCAGTATCTTGATTTACTGAAATGAGTCTCACCCGACCAGGGAGGTTAGAAAAGTTCAGTACCATATAAGGTGCTCTTTTTGTTGACATGGTGAGTGGTGACATGACGATTGAGTTAGAATTGTAGGCTAAAGTCCACTCTGCTGAGTTCAGCTTTTTGTAATGCGTAAAGAATAATCCTCCTAGGGAAATACTGTCAGCGTTGGAACGATAATTTCGCTGTGGAAATGGCTATTGCATCAGAGTAGGCTGCATAGATCATACCCCTTGGGGTACGGTCTTTACTCGGATTATGCATGAATGAAGGATGCTTTGTACACTAGGCTGCCCTTTATTGGTATGACAATTTCAGATTCAAGTAGAATCCAACTTTTCTAGGTCGCCATTCATCTGTATGGGACAAAAGAAAATCTCGTACTCAAACATTTCATCAAATTCATCACGATTTTACAGTGGCAAATGGAAATTAATATCAAATTACCTATCTGTCAACTGTGATCATTTGACTTTGCTTTATTCGCAAAAACAAATATAATTGGAAAAAAAGCTTTTCCCTTGTTGGAATGCATTATGTGAAAAAGAATAATTGTTTCGATAGTAAGATATAAACTGTCAAAGTATATTGTGCACTCTGGCTAAACCTTTGTGATCTCACTCAACAGTTGGATTCCTTAACTCGCCTGTTATGACCGTAAGAACCTATTCTGATGTGAAATTTATTTAACGCAAGCTTTATAGTGAATACCCTCTCGAGTTGAATTGGGGAAGCAGCATGTAGGCCTGTAGGCTCTTAAAAATTGCAAACTGAAATACATGTTGTAAAATTTTCTTTGTAGGTTTATAATTGATGGGTGATATAAATTCAAAAGAAGGTAGCTACTTTAATTGTCCGACTGTTCAGTTGTATGGATTTTTTCATTTTTCGAGATCAGTTGTATCAGGGAGGAAGTTTATCACTTACCTCTTTAAACTGTTGTTTTTTATTTTTCACCTGCCTCTTCTGACGTATTATAGAGTGTCGACTCGAGTTATAGCATTGCAGTAGCATTGTCTACTTAGATGTGTATATAAAGAAGTAGTGGAATAACAACATTCACTACTGGTTTTTCCCATGGACATAAATAATTAAAAGTCACAGTTAAAATTATAAAGTTTTGAGTCGACCTACATTGACATTGGCCGGTGTTAACAAATTTGTTTTTAAATGACGGTGGAACCTTTGAACGAAAGATATCATTGACTGGAAGTTAATGCAATTTCAAAAAGTTGTATTTAGCTCGACCGGTTAATCATTCTATAATATTATAATGTCTAAGTATATGTTTAGCAAGCATATAATTAAAAAGGAAACAATCTTATGCTTTGCCACTTCATAGGATGTAGAAGTAGATATCTACATGATCATAATTAATGACCGTGTAACTGGGATATCAACTAAAGTACAAATCTTATTAGTATGGTACAAACTCCAAATACAGACAAAGTTTACAACACAAGAATCCCAGAAAAATAAACTCAAAATCAAGAGAACACACTTCATGGTCATTATGATCATGATCTACATGATCATTAATTTGGAATATCAACTTTCGTTCAGATCTTATTTTAATAGTAATTACTTAGTACAAACTTCAAACATGCACAAGCGAATCCCTTTGATTGGTTATGTTGAGCACCAATCATGCATATCAGGGTCTCTGTAACACTTGGGGCCACATATTGCGCCAACACAGTCGGCATCAGTATTACAAAATCTCATTCTCAAACAGAATCCAATTTTTCTAGGAAGTCTGACGTGGGATTGATCTGTATAGAAAAAAAAAAAATTCTCTCATACATTTCATAAAATCCATCACTAGGTTTACACCGACAAATGGAAATGCCTAGTCCTAACCAATTAATGAAATCAAGTTTACTTGTGACATTGCATAATTAAATGGGTGATGAAAAGTAAAAATGTACTACTAATAATATGAAGAAATTTAAAGAACATGTATACCGTAGCTAGTTGTAACCACTTGAAACACTTGATCAAGTGCTTCTAAGATAAACTCTTTTGATATTGGAAGCTGTAAAACATTTAACTGATCACTTGACTTGGCCTCCTCATTTGCAACAAGAAGTTGAAAAACTGTCGCATTGGTTAAACATATCGAGTTAGCGCTAGTATAAAGATTACTCTCTCTGTTTCAATTTATGTAACAGAATAGACACGAAATCTTTTTAAAAGATTTTTGAAATATGTGATATAGAATATTTCACAATATTTTTTTGGCCATAAATACTTTATTTAGTGGTAAAATAGAAAGTTTAAGTTATATATTTTCTAATTTATAAAAATTGTCATTCTTTTTTAAATGAACAAAAAAAAAAGATTGTTAAATAAATTGAATTAGTTGAAGAATCTATTTAAAGCAGTGGGAAGAGCAAGCTTAACAAGAAATTATATAACAAAAAATACAACTAACCAGATGCATAAAGTAAGAATGCAAGCATCCAACCCAACTTGGTCGAAGTACTCTTGCAATTCATTGTGCTTCGGGGAGAAAAATACTAGTATTACGGAAAAGGTGTGTCAAGTGTGTGTTGCCTGCATGATAAAATTATAGGGAGAAGATTGAGGAGAGGGCTATGCTTTGTTAATCTTTCTTTGTTATTTATTTATTTTTTTTTTTTTTATGAATGAGAATAAGGATAATTTTAGAGATTTTCCACAGTTTTGTAATTTAAAATATTATATGTTCCTTCCTTATTTTGATTTTTTGTCATGATTATTTTAATTCTTTTACCATTAATGTAAAATATTAGTATTATATGACTAATTTAAATTTATTTTTTTAACAAATGTGAACTATAACCATTAACAAAACTAATTTACCTTTGTTGATACACACACTTGCTTATTTAATTTATTTGCGAACATCTTTTTCTCTTATAAAATTTACCAAAGTTTGTCTTTCAACAATTCAACTCAACCAATCAAATTGAGAGAGTTACTGAAAGGTGACTAGATATTAGAAACGGGAATACACAAGATAATGATAGAGACAAGTACACATTAACTTTCAGCTACTCCTGTTAAAATCCATTAATAGATCATTAGAATAATAATAAAAATTTCTTTATGGACCCACATATTTTTGGAAAATAAATTAATTCTTCTTACTCAAGGTTAACAATCATTCTTCGCCAACCACCCAGGGTTGTGGTGAGATGTATATGATCTTCCCACCCTTAATTAGAGGTATTGGGTTAGAGTTCTGAGAATTAATAAAAATACTGATAGAGACTGCTTCTTAGAAACAGACCTTACGCAATGCATATCCGAATTAGTCGAGAACACCGAATACCGAGAGAGAAATAAAAAAATATATATATCCTTCTTCGCCACTTACCACTCTCTCCTCCCTCTGCCACTCTTTTTATTTCTACGGGCTTTATTTTCAGCCACTCTCATTTGTTATATACTATATCTATTGCCATAATCTGCTACTCCTAATTGTTTCATAGCTCTCTCCATCATGTGCTGGCTCCTCTTTATATCGAGATAGACTTGGCACAGATTCATAAATATGTTCAATTATGAATTTGAACAACTTAGCCTAACTTGACGGATTGCATATTAAGAAACGAAGATATGTTCAGAAGCCTTTGCTCATTCGTAGTAGTTTGGTAAGATTATCCCCATTAATGAAGAAGTTGTGATGTTAGATGCTCTCTTTCAATATTCTTACGCAGCTTATAATGATACAACAAATTGTTGATAGTCGTATTATTAATTAAACCATTAAACTAGTCTCCTTAATGAATGCTCCTGTTTTGGCTAAATCTGCATGATATTAGGTTGTTCTTTAATGATGTTAGCATAGTTGATTCCTTGGCTCTTAGGTATGGAAACTTAGCATAGTCATTGGTGATATAAACTTTCCTGGACTGGAACTGCATGCTAATTGATGATCGGATGGACGGCCTTAACTTGCTTGGGATTGACGGGTAGTTGGTTTATTTTTAAAGATGGAATGGAGCAATATCCTTAAACCAATATTGCATTTCACTTTTGAACGTCATGAGTGTATTTAGACCGTCAACTAATATATACTTTTTGCATGAATAAAGATGGACACAATTAGGGAGCAAGCAGAACCTCTCCTATATGTCTACAAGCTCTATCTTCAGACAGAACAATCTGATCCTTTTATGTCTGGAATCTCAATTTGTGGAAATCCTTTCATGTGACGTTGCATTCTCTATGCATTTTTTATTTGGATCCTTCGACATGTTAGGGAGATGCATATCATGCATGTTACCTGATTGCAACAAAGTGGCATGTAATGGTATTATTTGGCAAAGTTTGATCGAGGATGGAATGTTTTGAGATGAAAGTTTCAATGAGGCAAAGATATTTACATCTTAGTTAGAGTAATATATTAAGGGGTTAAGCTCATTCTTCTAGGTTTATCTTGAAACAAATTCATGTAGTTTTCTGAAATTGTATTTATGTAGTTAAATAATATAATGCGATTTTCGCACTTGTGTGCATACAGTGACTGTTTATAAGATCTCTCTCTCTCGGAGCGCGCACAAATATTTATATGTATTGTCAGAAGTTCCACAAATTGTTGCACTGGGAATAGTGATTTGGGAACGTGAATACTAAGGCTTTCCATCGGCCCGGTCCGGTCTGGTTCCGGCGCGCCTTGGCCGGTCCGGTGTAAATGTAAAAAAAAATCGACACCGGCCCGGTACCGATCCGGTCTAACGGTGCATTTGCACCAATGCCGTGTCGGAACCGGTACTGGCAAGGAGAGACCAGTCCGGTTTCGGTTCGACCAGGTCCGGTAACGGTTCGGTTCGTGTATTTTTTTTTTTACTTAATTTTTTGATTCTTTGAAATAGATTAAAAAAATATGGTAGACTAAATAAACAGCACAAAACACATATTTTATTCAATGATACAACAATACAATAAGTTAGAAATGCATAATTAAAGACTTAAAGACTTAAAATGACATACTAGAAAATAAAAACTAAAAAATAGACTAGAAATTAGAAAAAGACATAAATCTTCAACTTCAAAGACTCAATTGTCGCGCTCGTGCAGATATATTCCACCACCACGAGCTGCCCATTCGGGGCTATGTTGGTTTTTCAAGTGAGTCTTAAATTTCCCCGTCCCTCCATGAAGTGGTCCAGTTGCGTAATTCCAAACTTTCTTACAAAGAGTACACTGAGCAGTGCCGGTATCATTATTTTTCGTGATAAATTTCCAAACTTTGGATCTTCCGGTTCTTGGGTTAGAGGGATCTTCAGTAGTAGCACCTTGAGTTTGAGTAGGAGTATTTGCATTTGCAGCTATTTTGATAGAAAATTTAGAAAATAGCCTTTGATAGAAAATTTTAGAGAGAAATGAATAGAAAAAATTGAATTGTGATTAATTTGATGAAATATGGGAGTATTTATAGGAAAAATAGGTGGGGGAGGGCTGTTGGGGCGTTTATGGGGGTGGGGGAGGGAAAAATAGCCGTTTATGGCCGTTGCCAACAGCTATTTTTCAAAAGGGAGCTGAAATTTTTGTGTTGGGCTGGTCCGATCCGGTCCGGCCCGGTATGGACGAATTATTTTTTTTGTTATCTTTTTATTTTTAATTTGAAATTAGTTTTTGAAATTTTAAATTAAGTATATGACTAAATAAAAAATAATAAACACTTATAAATTGATAGCAAGGTATATAACTTATTATTTCTTTATGTAATTATACTACTAGACTAGTATTAAGTATTTAATATTTTAGTATTTAGTATTTAAGTATTGAATTGCAAAAAGTATAATTGAGAATATATAAAAGAATGATTATTTAATAGCAAGACATAACACTTCTTATTTTTTCAAAATAAATATTAAGTATTAAGTTAGTAGTATTTAGTATTTAGTATTTTAGTATTTACTATTTTGTATTTACTAGTTAGTATTTAAGTATTGAATTGCAAAAAAGTATAACAAAGTATAATTGAGAATATAACAAAGGAGAAAACTTAATAGCAAGGCGTAACGCATTTTATTGAATAATTTTTTATTTTTGATTTTTTGCAAAGTACATACTATATAGATATTAAATTGCAAAACTACATATTAATAAAAAAAACTTCTCATTTTCTGAATAATTTCTTCTGGCACCTCTGGAGAAACCGGTGGTAAAGATTCATCTTCTTCATAATTATTTTCACCGTCCACACTTCCATCACCTGATAAATTTCGGTTGTTGCTTCTGCATCTGCTACTTCATTTTCTTCAGCAAATCCTAAATTTCTTCGCTCCGATCTAATCCAACATCTGAATAATACGGCCGTCTCCATTGCTTCTTCCTTCAATGAATGTCTATGATCTCCAATTTGTAATCTTCCTTGGATAAACGCACTTTCTGAAGCAACTGATGATGCTTGAATTGTTAGAATATCCCGCGCCATTTTTGCTAAAATTGGAAACTGTGCTTGTTGATCATTCCAAAATTGCAGTAGTTGATCGCTTCCAAAATACTCAATTTCCTTGCAACCATGAAGTAAATAAACATCAAGCTCGTTGAACCCTCCGCTACTCAATTCCCTGCTAGAAAGCCTTTGATTAAGGCTGGAAAAACTTCCCAATCCGGCTGCAGCTCTTTTACTCGCCTGTGTTGAACTTGATCGAGCTCCACTTGGAACAACATTATCAGCTGCACTCCTATATCATTTATAAATCCGTTGGCAATCTATAATTACCTGCGCACAAGCTGTTTCTACACTTGGTGTTTCTTCATCAGTAATTTCCAAACTCCGATAAATTTCTCTAATAAGCATTTCGGTATTAAACCCTTTAAAACGAGGATGTAATACAGAAGCAATGTAATAAAGTGGGGGAATAGGAAAAAAATATTTTTAAATTTTTTAATCATTGCTTCTACGGTTTTTTTATAACCAGGCACTAATTTATATTCGTTAAGTAATTATGTTATTCCAGCTATAAAATACAACATGGTAGTAACTGTAGGATAATATTGACCAAAAATTCTTTAGTAGCATAAAAAAACTTTTCTAAAAATAAGCGTAGACGAGCGAGCAGAGCCAAGGAAAGAGGGAAGCCCGTCATAGAGTAGTCGACTAGAAGACTCTCAACAAGTTTCCAATCAGATTCTTCTAGGTGATACTTTACAGCCACTTTGCCATTAAAATAACTAGTTATAGCCGCTCGTAAAGTGTAAGCAACAGACAAAGAGTCATATACATTGTTCCACCTAGTTGAAACTTCCTTAGGAACTCTTCTAGGCTGCAAACCTTCTTTCATACACTCTACCTGAAAGTCTCTCCATCTATCCGATTTTTTAAATTTAAAAATATAACTAATTGTGAGTCTAACCTTCACAATAGTAGGATCAAATAACTGAAGGTCATCTTTTGCAACTAAATTATATATATGACATGCACATCTAACATGAAACAATTCTTCAAAAAGGGGATGCAATGCGGGTCTTAATTTACCAATAGCATAATCATTGTTTGCAGCATTATCAAGAGTTATACTTAAAAATTTAGTCACTAATACAATACGCCTTACAAATATCAGTTATTTCTCTTAATAAATGTTCCCGTGTGTGGCTCATCGACAGCGCTATATGCTAAAATTCTTTTTTGCATTACTCAGTTAAGATCTATCTAATGACAAGTAAGTGTTAAATAGTCATACTCATTAACACCACGACCCAAATCAGTAGTAAGACAAACTCTACAATCAAAGTGATAAAATATCAATTGTAAATATTGTCTATATTTATTTTTAAATTTTATAATATCACTTCTCACCGTAGTTTTTGGAAAATCTTGAAAAGATGGATTATATACGGTTTGAATATAACGACTAAAACCTTGACAAGAAGCAAATGTAAAAGGTAAGCACTCGACCGCAATCATTTTTGTCATTTGTTCCCTATCTTTCTTCTTATCATAATGCATAAGCCCCCGTCACTGGGTTAATTTCCTGTTGAACTCCACTACCATAAGATGGAACCATTATGTTCCCTGATCGAGTGTCACCCGGCCTCTTTTCCCATTCATCCTTATGATGGTTTTCTAAGTGAGTTTTCAACTTCCCCTGTCCCACCATGATGCCTGCCGGTTTTAAATCCCAAACTTTTTTACAAATATTACATTTAGCGGTCTGAGCCGGAACATTTTTAGTCAAAAATTTCCACACATCCGATCTATCCGGTCATACCGTTGGTTCTCTACTAGGAGGCATAGGTGGTAATTCAGATTCAGTTTCTTCAGATTCACCATGAAATTGACTAGTAGGTGTTTCATCATCTAAATTAACCCCTTCGGTATTTTCTTGATATCGTGCCTCTAACATATCATTATCTAGTGGTTGATCAAACATCATGATAAAATTGCAAGTCATCTTGCTAAGTAAAATCCTCTAGATGAGAAGGAGTGCTAAAACTAGCAATTGGTCTTCTACCTAAAGCACGACTACGTCTATCATCCTCCCTCGGTTAGTAGCACGTGATCTACGACCGCCAACGGTACGCCCAGTAATTGATCTCCACAGTCCAGACATTATTATAATTTATAAGTAAAGCAAACAAATAAATTACTAAAATATGCTAGAAACAATATTGCACAAATATTAAAATAGATAATAAGAAGTAAGAACGAGTTTACTTGATGTCGTGAATGTAGAACTTAGGAAGTGAAAATTGAAACTTGACCGGAACCGCACTAAACAATTTTTCACTTCACTCCAAATAATTTTTTGTAATGCAATTTAGCACTTAAACCCTTTTTGCAAGAGCAAATTTGAATTATTTAGCAAATAGCCTTTGTAGAAATAAGAGAGATTTAGAGAGAATATTAGAGAAATTGTGAATAAATTGATGAAAAATTGTGGTATTTATAGAAAAAATAGGTTGGGGGTATGGGGGTGCCTAGGGGGGTGGAGGAGCAAAATATGGCCGTTTTTTGCCGTTGGGCCAATGGCTATGGGTGAAAGAGCCGTTGCCCAACGGCTATTTTTGCACCAAGCCCACAGTTTTTTTATTTTATTTTTTTCGGTCCGGTCCGGTCCGGTCCGGTTCCGGTCCAAAATTGTCCGGTCTGGTCGACTCAAATGGGGGAGACGGGTTGGGGGACGAGCCGTGCCATTTTTTCTTTTATTGGTCCGATTTGTGTCGGTCCGGTCTGGTGCAAACCGGACCGTTGGACAGCCTTATTAAATACAGATGAAGCTTTAGCCTTTTTGCAAATTTTTCAGCTATTATATCATGAATTAGAGAAGTTCTTGATAATTAATTCTGGTGCCTTCAGTATGAGTTTTTCTATTCGAATTTCACGTAACAATGGTCTGATTCTGGGCTATGGCTGATTTGCTCTTACATGTTCTACCATCCTGCCTTAGAAGGCCATACCGGACCAGAATTTGGCTTAATAAAGGACCAAATCAACCCACGGTAAAAATTTACCCGCACCGAATGTTTGCACTCAATATAGTTAAGTTAACCTAAGTCAAACTAATTAAGATTTATTAAGAATCATATTTTTATAAATAAAAATATTAAACAAGGAAGTAATATCTTAATAACCTAATATTAAGGATGTCGTAACACGTAGGCTCGTCTCTTTCTTTCTTTTTTCTTGTCGCTGGACTTCTTCCATTAACAAGTTCTGCATCCTATATTCTTTCTTCATTCTTTAATCTTATTTGTTTCATTCTTTAATTTATTTTCGATTTAATCAAAAGGTATAATAACAAATTACGAATGTAGCCTGTGGGATACAAGTTGTGCAAAAAATTAACGATGAACAATTATTTGTTAATGTGGGAAGAAGGAAAATGCAAGGATATCTAAATTTTCTTGTATTATTAGGTTTTTCTTTGCAAATGTGTACTGAAATTCTTTAGGATGTTGGCAATTACATGAAAGGATTTTTCTTAGTCTTCACTTCAGTTAGGAAACCCCACCAAAGCTTTTACTATCTCTAAGAATAGTTATTAAAATATAAGTGCACGGTTAATTTTCAAATTAAGTGCGATAACTTTATTATGAAACGTAAATTTTGTGAAGGTTTTTGTTTAGTTATGTTAATTTAAGGTAAGTGCTTTTTTGCTAAAGTTAAAATCCATACTGTTACTTAGAAGAGAAGCTCGTAATTAATGGCCAGGAAAAATATTTAATCTGAATGTTGTTATTGGGCACCGAAAATCCGTTGATTAACTTGCCGTTAATGTTAAGGAAATAAGGGAGAGTAGATTAAGTATTTTATATTATTATATTAAAATAAAATAAAATATTTGCAATACATATGGTGCTAATTATGGTTAAATATTAATAGTTGTAGTTAAATAAAGTGCCATGTGTCATTTTTCTATTAATCCCGGTGCGGGTAAGTTTTTACAATCAACCCACACTACACTGGCGGGAATAGAATGTATCAGTTTCCTTAATAATGAGACCAGCTGGAATCCAGTTCCATATATTGTTGTACTAGAAGATTGAATATGACGTGGGGATAGTCACAGAAGAAACATCTAAACCAATGTTAATGCACTTTGCAAGTATACCGTCAAACTTGATAGGGATTGATTGAATCTAAATTTGAAGATCACGGGCATACTATAATCGTAAATATAGATGTCAGTATGCATTCTATCTGTGTTCAACCCGGGTTGATTATATCTGTTTCTTGACTTACATATATAAAAATGATAGTCTTACCCCGAAGGGGGAGGTTTTATAAAGTTCGGTACCATATAAGGCGTCTCTTTTTGTTGACATGGTGACATGACTATTAAGTTAGAATTGGTAAGTCAAAATCCACTCTGTTGAATTCAGCTTTTTGTAATGCATAAAGAATCCATAAAGTAATTTGAATTGCACAATATTGTATAACAATTTCTCCGAATTAAACGGAATTCAACTTTTAGTAGTTTTATGAATCTTTTCATTTTTTTTGAGAGTTAGTTCAATTAAAGAGGGATTTTATCACTTATCGCATTAAACAATGTTGCATTTCTTATATTTCACATGCCTCTTCAATGTATTATAGTGAGTTGAGTTATTGCATTGTCTACTATAGATGTTGCTTATATGGCACCTTAGAGAAGTAGTGAAAAGTACAGTCATTACAGGGTTTTTCCCAAAGGACATAAAAGTTTTAAAGTTTTGACTCGACTTACAAATTGGTTTTAGAATAAATTTTCTTTTCCCGAAATAGTGGATCCTTTAAACGAAATATCATTTGAAAGAAAGCAAATATAATATATCCCAATAATATATAAAATCATACATAAGCAAAATTAATTATGACATGTTATTGCAATTTCAAAAAGCTGTGTTTAGCTGAGCCTGTTTGGATTAGCTGAAAAAAAAAGTAGTGGAGTAGCTTTTAAGCACTTGTGCTTCATAGCACTTATTTTATAAATAAGCAATTACATGTGTTGGATAAAAGTGTTGAAATTGAAAAAATAGTTGCAGAGGTGTTTGGTAAAAAAATACTTATGTTAAATGATTTAAATAACCTTAAAATAAACAAAAGAAAATGGGAGTATAAGCTATGTCCTTTGTTAATAAAGATATTAATGGAATCAAAAAAAGTTATAAGAGATAAAATAATAAAAACATAGGTCAAATAATCACAGCTTTTAACCAAAATCAATAAGTTAAGATTACTTAGTTTATTTTTTATTTTTTTTATTTTTTGACTTAAAAATCAAGTGCTTTTAAGTAATTAAAGTGACTTAAAGCCCGTTTGAATGAGTTTAATAAATCTAATAGTAAATATTTAGTAACTTAAAAATATGGGGTTATAAGCCTTATAAGATTAAAAAAAATGAAAAGTTGATAAAATGATAACTTAAAAAAAAGGGCTTATAAGCCATTTTGGCTAAATGGCTTAAAATACGCTCGCCCAAACGGGACCTAAACACTCTCTTACTTTGCGACTTCATCGGATGCTGATATCTGCACAATCATAATTAATGACGTATATTTGCGATATCAACTAAAGTACAAATCTTATTTATATGGTACAACATTTTTAATACACACAAGATAACATCTTCATACGGTCCCAAAAAGATAAACTCAATCAAGGAAACATACTTATAAGTACATTATATTACCACTTCATGGGTTCTTCAAGTTGATATATACATGATCGTATCAACTTTATACAAACCCTTATCTTAATACTCCTATTACTTAGTACAAACTTCAAACACGCACAAAGGAGTCCTTTTGATGAGCTAATGGCTTGTACTGCACCAGCTATGCATTAAAGGGTCGTTGTAACACAAGGGGCCACATATTGCGCCTTTACAGTCGGCATCAGTACTACAATATCTCATCCTCAAGCAGAATCCAACTTTTTTAGCTCGCATGAAATGTGATTGATCTGCACAGAAAAAAATTTCTGTCATACATTACATAAAGTCCATCACTAGTTTTACTCTACTATATCCGCCCGTAGGCTATTGAAAATTGAGATCACGCCGTTTGATTGTAGCTATTATGCTATGATCTAAGGGTCGTTCGGTTACTCACTTATTTAATACGGGTATTAATTATTAACGCGAGTATTAATAATATAGGTATTTGTAATGTATGTATTAATAATGTAGGTATTAATAATGCACATATTAGTTAGCGCGGGGTTTAGTAATGTGGGTATTAGACATGCATATATTATAACGTAGAGATTATTTGTTGAATCACTGATATATTACAAATTAACAAATATTATTATTATTTAAAATATTTATTTACTCTTTAAATAAAATTTTAAAATATCCTTATTATTATGAGAGTTACTTTTGTCATTCTAAATTTTAATACCTGCATTATTTATACCCACATTATTAATACCACCTTCTACCCCGCATAAAATAATACATAGATTCCCGCATTAATAATGCGGGTATTAATAATGCGGAGTATACAAAAACACAACCAAACATTATACTAATTTATGCGGGTATTAAATTTTCACAGAAAACCAACCGAACGCCGCTCTAATTAGCGCGGAGTTTTGTGCGGGGTTAATACCCCTTATGCAGGCAACCGAACGACCCCTAAATAATTAATTAAAGAGGTGTTTACCTGTGGCATTCCATAACTAAATGGGTAAAATGATGTAAATTTAAAAGAATAAGTATAATCTATATCTATATATTATTAAAAGGAATGTAGTAGCCAATTAAAATTAGCCAAGTGTCACAGCATGAAAGCACCACATATTGTTAGTTAGGACAATTAACTAATTTTAAGTAACTAACCAAATATTTAAATGATTAATTAGTTAATGCAAAGAATTGGAATTTAAAAGGGAAAAAATGATACAAAAGAATTCCTATTAAATGTGTATATCACATTTCATAATTACGCTAAGTTAATTATCCTGCCAAATAAATAAAACATTAAATCAGTGAAATGAGATTTATAATAATTAGTAAATTTTAACCTTATCACTTATCAGTTGGAAAAAAAAACTTTTACCTTATCTAAAAAGAATTCCAAATTTTATAGGAGTAACCACTCGAGCAGTTATCAGGAGTATTTAAAAAATAAAAAATTATATTATAACCACTTGAGCAGTTTCTTTGCACGTTGAAGAAGTTTTATCTAACTTTACATAATAGAGTCCAAAAACGAGTTTTATAACTGCTTCTTTTACACGATCCTCTTAAGATTCTCTTTCAGACGTGAACTTTTTTTCAATTGGATAGAAGAATGTGTGCCAGAAGGATAAAAAGTCAAGAAATATCACGGTAAAAGTTTGAGGTCCATTAAACATAGTTCTAGGAAGATGATGTATCCTGTTATAAATGCTAGAAATATCTAGCAGATTCTATATTTTGAGTCTAGGTGTGCTTTTAGCGTTCTTTGTTAATTGTCTCTTATTGTCTAGAGTGAATGTATCATTTGATTCCAAAACGTTATATTCTTTTAAAGGTTTTATTTTTCCTTTTTATGTAGTATATCATGGTCTCATGGAGAACAAAATTTAGTAGGACTATTGGTGACCCATTTATATCATGGCTTCTCCTACTTAATTTGGTTTATATCCACAAAATCTCATACAATAACTCTAGAAAAGTTTGATGAGTAAGTTTGTTATATTTAACTGTTTGATGATTTTCTAAATTTAGTATACTATTTAATGCTTCACTTCTTCAGCATGCTTTTCTTACTTCGTTTTAGTGTTTTTTTTTTTTTTTTTTTTTTTTTGCAAACAGTCTCACATGAATAAGAATCAGATTTATATAAATAATGAGTAACTTGAAGTAAATTAAATGATCCTACAAGTTGGTTTACTTTGATTTATATTTTTGTATTAATATGCAGCACATTAGATCGCACATTTAATGCAAAATATGGCTATAAAAATTGAATTCAATATTCCTTATTTTCTCATAATCTACACAATTTCTCCAACATAATATGTATAATTTTTAGTATTTTATCATTATTCCAAACTTTTATACAGTTAACCATCTTTTCTAAAACATGTTTTGATGGTTATAATGTAGGAGTATGTCGCTTTTTAAGAGAACAACGACAATGATTAATAGCTCAAAAATGATTGTTAGTCCTAATTAGGGTAGAGTTTTTTAAATTTTTTTTTACGTTTTCTTATTACAGGCAATATTGCACCCACAAATGGGAAAGGTAATAGTATCGGAAACGAAGAAAGCACTCCTCCTATGTGTGATACAACAAAAGGTAAGTTCTAAAGAGTTTTAATTCAATTATGCATATATAATGTACGTTAAATAATTATGTTCATAAACAGCTTCCCAGTCGAAATGCACGAGGTATTTTGGAGGTGATTTTCTTTGCTATTTTTTTTTTTAAATTTTTTTCCTTTTATATCCTTTATGTAATTCTTTTATACATGATTCTTCCATTGTTTTATGTATATATCACTTAAATGGGGTTATAAGATTTAACACGTTATGTAGATTTTAATAGTTATAAATTAGGTTAATTACTATAGTAGATAAAGCCGTTTATGTTGCCGGAGCATATATTCAATGTCTGTCGAAACAATTTTAGATGTCTAGCTGTGATCTTTTGGCGAAATTGGAAGTAGTTATAATAGTGTAATTGTCTTCATACGACATTTACATGTCCTCTGTAGTCAACCTTCACGGAACTCGGGAATCCTGTATGTTTTTAATGCCTAGAAATTATTTTATCAATATGCATTGCTCTTTACTATTAATTGTTGCATTCGTGAAGTTGAAAATTGATTTACCTAAATTCTTCAAAGTATGAATCAAGACATCAGACATACACTATCCTATTTGTGGTCAATCTAGAAGGAGATTTTTGACTTATCGTCATGGTACACAATATATAAATCTAATTGTGTTTATAACGAACAATTCATTCATCCTTGTGTTTGTCCTCAACAGTGTCAACAATGCAAGAACTTGATGAGGCTACTAAAAGAGTAAAAGAAATTGGCTGGTGCGATGGGAGATGAAGGAAGGTGACATTTATCAATTAGAACTCAATGGCTTTTCAAATACTAAGAAAATAATATTATCAATTTCAAAATAGTTCAGTACAAAGATTAGATCTATTTTCCCTATGGCACAAAAACAGACTTCATCAGCCTCTCTCATATCTATCACTAAGATGCAATCGAACTTGGCAATTCGTGTTGTGGCATTGTGGCTGATTCCAAATAGCAAGAAGCTAAACAACTATTTTTTCTTTGAATTGCTCCAACATGATGAAATGTTTTTGTATAATTCTTTCACAATTGGTTTTAAATTGTCTACAGATTTATCATAATCAATGAAAATAAAAGGTTGGGATTGATATAATACGGAAGCTATTTAAAAAGTCTGTCTATATAAACTCTTTGGAGAGTTGTTTTATTTTGCTTTTTCATTTTGTTCTTTCTCAAACTTACTTTCAGAACAATGCTATTCACCAATTTGATAAATTTTAGTTTTTCTTGACAAATTTGTTAATAACTCAACATATAGTTGGTAGTCAGGCAAGCCGAATCCGATGATAAAAGGGGTATCAACAGTCAGAGTCTCCGAATCAAGCACTTAATTTTCTCTCCTTTTTTTTTTCTTTCCAAATTATTGAATGGTTAAGTATTTCAAAATAGTTTATTGCTTTTGTCCTACATAATTAGGTCAAATAGTAACTAAAACTCAATTTTTGTCCTGGAGGTACAAAACTCACGTTGAGGTTAAACCAAAATATTGTTTCATTATGTGATTTTACTTTTTGAGAAATTCAAGTCACAATTTAGTAGTACTAAAAATGACACTATTTAGCATTATCATGCTATATTTATATATTGTAGTAGGTAATCTATTATATTTTTCACGATCACAAATCTCAATTTTTATGAAGGGTTACCTGATGTAAAATATTATACACACTAAGTTGGACAAAACAACTATTTTGATTTTAGGTCAAAATGGAAAAACTACAATAATGAAAATATCACAAGGTGATAGTTGACTTTTTTTTAAAAAAAAATAATATGATCTAATGTGATAAAAAAAATATCATAATTTGATATAATTAGTATTTTCCGCACATCGCGCGGGTCCTTATACTAGTATATATTAAAAGGAGTGTTCTAGCCAACCATATTTAGCCAAGTGGCATGTCAATAAAAAGACATGTGTTAGTTTTTAGGACAAAGTAGTTAAATTAGGTGTTTTAGTTAGAAGGTGGTTTTTTTGAATTAGATAAGTGAAATATGAATAAATATTAAGTGAATTAATTAGATAATTAACTGATTCCGTTGTGATTAAACATGCGAGTGCAGTTTTAAATGAATTTAAAGCGAACGTGGTCTAAGCATTTGAACAGCAAGTGTAGTTTGAAATCTTATTTAAAAATATAAATAAATCCAACTAGAATATTATTCACCCAAAGCAGTTAAATAAATTCAAGAATTAATTAGAAAAGTACAAAGAACACTTAAGAGATAAAGACTAAAGACAGTTTTCATTGCGTGAAGAAAACTGACCATTTTTCCTTGATTAGACCCACGTTCCACATCCACCTTGATTTTTAATATTTTCATTGTGATGCCATTGTTATATTGTATTTCTGCTGCATTATCTCCTTCAAAAGTTTAGCACTATTACTTTGTTTGGCAATCTATTATTGGATTACAAACCCCAATTATACATCGTTCCCTTTTCTAAAGGAAAAAAAAATGGATGAATATCAACACAACATCCAAGTGGGTAAGTAGAGATTTAGAAGAGGTGCAAACTTGGAATCAAGAATTATGAAAGATAGCAAAAGGTCTGCAAGTGGGAATGATGCGCATTTGCGTTCTCCTATACCTTTTTACGTTTTCATTGTTTATTTTTTTGTTATTCTTGAAATCAAATTCTAAGCATATTAATTTGATCTCTTATAGGCTATGGTTTGAATTGGGCAGTAACCTCTATTTTAAAGTGGTGCAGTTAGTACAGACGTCGGGGAAAAATTAACCGGCGTTTTGTTTCTCTCATGAATTGGGAATTCAGATTCTAAAATTTTTTCCTTAACAGGTGGGATAAGTATCCATAATGAATTGGAAGAATGTGTGTGTAATTAGGCCTGACATATGTAACAAATTCATCCATACTTTCTGTCACTAAGCGTAAGGTACAAATAATTAGATAAATTTCTTTGTTTTACTTGCTTGATGTTGAATTTTAATGTTCCAACTATTGTATTTTAGTAATGTTACTTTTATAGTTTTCTTATTGTGATAAAGATCTTATATATTGTATCTCATTGCTAGAACTACAATGCATCTTCATGGTTTTGATATTCAAAGTATCAAAACTCCTACAACTTTTCTAATGCTACTTATTTCTGAAGGAAAATGTTAGTAAATGTAGGACTTAATTTCCTATATTTAGTCTTTTGCTTTGCTTTCTCTCTTTTTCTCTTTCTTTCTTTCTTTCTTTCTTTTTGCCCTTATATTATGTTTTATGTAAAGATTTCAAGATGAATGGAGGAAGAAGTGATAGAGGAAAAAATATAAATAAATAAACAATCCTGGTTTAAATTTGTGGCTAATTGAATATGGTCCTAAATATTCAATGTCTACTTTTATTGACACTTCTCAATTTTGAATGTCATTGATACTAGAGTTTCATTGTTCAAGGAAGTATGGCACTGAAGAAGAAAAGCTTTGAGGTACATACACGTTTGCTTCTAGAATCATTATTTTATTTAAGAATTTTGACATTGTAGTATGTATTGGTGAAGCCACAAGGAAATTACTGCACTAATTGTACGAAATACAATAGAGAGAATGACATAAATAAACCTTTAAGTTTATGGTTGGTTTAATATGGTCCTTTGAATATAACTCTAAGCACATTTTGTCCATTAAATGTACAAAAGATGAGCACTTTTAGTTTTTGTTAACCTAGCCATTACTATGCCAGTTAAAATTGATAGAAGAAACTTTCAGTTCGAACTACCACTGTAGTAAAATTGTCTACTTTTTTTTTGTATATGTATGTATTTATTATTTTTTTCTTCCATGAATTTGTATTTTGTGCAATTCAATTCTTTACAGGCAGATGCTTGCCATCGATTCATGCATGGCTGGGCGAGATTTTTATTCAATTTCAGAAGCGGAGATCAATTGGTACTCTGTTTATAAGTATTCCTCTGGCTTACTAAATAGGTAAGTTGATACATTAAATATGGAGTTTTGCTATAAGTTGAAGTATACAAATTTATGCACAACAATGTTATGGTTCCGATTAAAGGTTCTATAGTCTCGATGTATTTTTTTTTTCCATTTACTATGCTTCATCGTTCCTTTAGTTAGCATTTCACTAAAAAATAATTGTAATATTGCAATTCCAGTGAAGTAATGGATTCCGGTATTAATTGCCTATGATGCGGTAATCTGATAAATAATCTTAGTACGTTAGTGCATTTATTCTGACATGGTAAAATATAGGATAGTAAAGATATCGTTTACTATGTCATTTAAAAAAGTCAAATGCTTATTGAGTTTTCATTTTGTGAATTTAGTTTTAAAAGAAAGATTAGAAATTACCTTTTTTTTTGTAGTGCTTTGGAAGCCAAGCTTATAATTTTAGTTTTCTATCAATGTGGCATGTACTATTCCAAATGATCCAATTATTTTTGCCTTATCATGCTTAGGAGGAGAATATAAGCCATGTTTGGTTTTAAATGATCCAATTATTTTTTGCTGGAACTATGTTATGTACACAAAAATTATAAATAGTAAATATCAAATTTATAGCGGCGTATTATTAAGGAAAAACATGCATTTCTTTGGCTCCTTCTAATTCACTAAAAATAGCTTACAGAATTGAATGAAAATATAAGATCAAATTGTTTCAAGATGAAAGGTATGGTATTAATCCTTTTATAATTAGATCAACATGCATGTATCTATAGATTTCGTACATGTATTGAAAGCTATGATTGATACAATTACTTCATGTATACTTTGTGTATGTGTGTGTTTTTTTTTCTTAATTATTTTTTATAAAATAATTTAACTTAATCAAGTAATTTTGTAGGATTTCTTGCAATATGACCAAAAGCGCTTTTGATGAAACTAGAGGAGAGGGTGAAGGACAGAAGACAAAATGAAAGTTCAGATTTTGAAAAATAATTTAACTCTTATGGCCTTGAGGCATATCGCCCGATTCCATCTGCCTGATATATTAGTATATGACTACAATATAGTACACTAACAAAAGCAGAGCAGTTTGAACATTAAGTAAAATTAATATAGTGGTGATATTAATTAAATGCAACTTCGTAATACTGTTCTTATGAATAAAAAGGTGATGATTAATAATGCAAGCACAGTGGATGCAAAATTCTGCACAAACATTTTTTCAGAATTAAAGCAAATGTTCGCAATTATATAGTGATATCACATAACAATGACATAGATATCACAATCTCTCACGTATAGGAACTTTACATCAAGTTATAAAAATGTATACATGCTATGAGTTTTTTTATTATCAATGAATCAATATTTTAATGTGCTTTAGTTTTAAATATTTCTACTTATGCTCCACAATTGAGTATTGACTAATTCTTCTTCGCATGTAGGAGATTCTTAAAGCCACAATAATACAACCAATTGAGCTCATGAATCAAGACTTTTAAATTGAGAAATTTATGTTATAATGCATTTAATTGTTTAATCCATTTTTTATGGTTGTCTAATGATCGACATTGATTAAGCAATATTTCAATCAAGCATTTTTTTTTAATCTAACTATTTGTATTTTGGGTTTCATCATTTTCAGGATAAATAGGAATTTGGACATTTTGTAGACACAGAAGTAGAATACATTTTTGGAATATTGGAACACAAAATTTCAAAAGTCTTATTTGGAGAAATTGGACACCTTGAATGAACTAACTGTTTTACATCTTTGTATAGTGTAAATTGATAATAGAAAATAGGATATCAAGGACGGGAATTCTTATTTCGTATACCAAAAAATATTTATTAGGATTAATTAGAGAATTCTCAAGTTTCTATTCTCATATAGGTTGATTATATTTTTAAGTTTATACATTATGCTTAACTGATCCAATGTACTGGTTGTTGAAAAATTTGCTAATACATTCGTGGTGGTTTTCTACAGAGTTGTCATGGAGCGTATAAATATAAATTGAAAGTTTGTTAATAACTACATATTTAGGATTATGAGGTAGTTAGTGCATGGCTTGATACATCTATCAAAATTAGATGGTTCGAAGTATAGACAAATGCTTTATTTTAAGATTTTCTTTTTTTATCTTGAATTTGTTTCTGCGCCATGTTCTTTTAAATCTCAGGCCTCATTTTTCATTACATTTATAACAGTTACACATATAACAAATACTAATGGAGTTGTAAAGTTGGAGATAGAAAAATGTGGGAAGGAATCTAACTTTAACTCATGGATTGAACTTCATGTGTAGTTTGATGTCCCAACTAAATCTTATTTTAAGATATTCTTTTTGCTCTTGGATTGATTTCTTCTTTGTCTTCTCTCTTAAATGCTAGACCTCAATTTATGTTTTATTAATTTGTTCAAACTTTTGACTATTACTACGAACAAATAACTATACAATTTAAGACTCAATAGTAAAACTTACATATTTGCTACGTGTATATATCCAATTTTAGTTTCATTTGATATTTTCCGCGCATCGCGCGGGTACTATACTAGTATAATATAAAGAAAGTTGAACAACAGGTATACCATAGCGAGTTGTAACTACTTGAATCACTTCATCAAGTGCGTCAGAAACAAACTCTTTTGATAATGGAAGTTGTAAAATATTCAACTCATCACTTGACTTGGCCTCCTCATTTGCCACAAGAAGTTGAAAAACTGCCAAGTTTGTTACATAGTTATTGTCAGTTTTTTTCAATATCTAAATACAATCTATTTATAGGGTGACGGCAGAAATTAAGCAGTGAGAAAAGGACGCTTTAACAGGTAAATATGACAAAAGTAGTACTAACCAGATGCATAAAGTAAGAAGGCCAGAACACAACCCAACTTAGTTGAAGTATTCATTGTGCTTTTTGGAGAAAATTAATACAATTATGAATTATGGAAAAGAAGTTGTGTCAATTGTGCTGCTTCCGTGATCAATTTATAGGGAGAGGACCGAGGAGAGGAGAGGGCTATGCCTTTATTTTTTGTTTTTGCTTTTTACGAATGAGAATAAGGATAATTTTAGAGATTTTTCACAGTTTTGTAATTTAAAATATTATATGTTCCTTCCTTATTTTGATTTTTGTCATGATTATTTTAATTCTTTTACCATTAATGTAAAATATTAGTATTATGACTAATTTAAATTTGTTTTTTTAAACAAATGTGAATTATTACCATTAACAAAAACTAATTTACCTTTGTTAATGCACTTGTTTGTTTAATTTATCTAAAACATCTTTTTGTCTTATAAAATTTACCAAATTCGTCTTTCAACAATTCAACTCAACCAATCAAATTGGGAGATTTACTTAAAGGTGACTAGACACCAGAAACGGGACTACACAAGATAATGATGGAGACAAGTACACATTAACTTTCAGCTACTCCTATTAAATTCCATTAATAGATTATTAGAATAATAATAAAATTCTTTACGGACCCACATATTTTTGGAAAATACTTCATTTGGTTCACTTTATATAATTTTTTAATTTTTTTTGTCCAAAATAATTGATTTTTTCAAAAACCAAGATGTTATTAGTTTTCACTTTCCAAAATTATCTTTGTTAATACATGAACTAAACACATTTTTAAAAAGCTCTCACAATTTTCTATGAGTAAATTTAAAAAAGATAAAGATTAATTTAGTAAATGACCTTCCTAATTAATGCAAAAATGTAAATTTCTTAGTCTGTGGGTAAATAATTAAAAAATCAAATAATATGGACTGGAGAGAGTAAACTAATTCTTCCGACTCAAGGTTTTACTTGACAACAATCCTTCTTCGCCAACCACCAAAGATTGTGGTAGGATGGATAGAATCCCTCCATCCTTAACCAGAGATATCGGGTCGAGCCCGGGACTGAAAAAAAAATCTATTAGGAAGCACTTCCCAGAAATGACCTTATGCGGCGCTAATTCGGATTAGTCGGGACTTAAATAAAAAATTGGTCTTACGCGATACTAATCGGGACTTAAAATAAGGGTGCCGAATATCAGAGTGAAAAAAATAAAAATAAAATAATACTTCTTCGCCACTTACCACTCTCCTCCTCTGCCACTCTTTTTTATTTCTACGGGCTTTATTTTCAGCCACGCTCTCATTTGTTGTACATATACATTGCCATAATCTGCTATAATTGTTTCATAGCTCTCTCCATCGTGTGTGGGCTCCTCTTGAGATTGAAATAGACTTGGAAGAGATCATAAATATGTTCAATAATGACTTTGAACAACTTTAGCCCAACTTGACTGATTGCAAAGTAAAAAACGAAGATATGTTCAGAACTCTGGCCTCTGCTCATTCGTAGTAGTTTGGTCAGATTATCCCCATTAATGAAGAAGTTGTGATGTTAGATGCTCTCTTTTAACGTGGATCCAAAAGATAACTGTCAATATTAAAGAGTAAAATAATTTTTTTCTCTCTCCTTCGTCTTCTCTTTGCACCTCCGCTATGCAAAAAGGGACTCAATTTTTTCTTTAGAATCCAATTGACATAAGGGATGTTCCATGCCAATTAAAGATAGGCTTCCATTGTCAATATTAATCTTCATCCATTTAATACATCAAGCTTACTTACAGGTGTTAAGATTTTAGACTTTAAGCCAAAGTGCAAATGCCTGCTTGACGTTTGGAACTCTCAAAGTTGTCAAGTTTGTATTTAAACATGGGAGCATTGAATTTGTTTTAAAGAATGAGCAAAGAAAAAGCTTCGGTTTTCTTCTTCCCAAATACTATCTTTAAGTGTAATGCAATAGCGCTAGTATAAAGATTACTCTTTCTGTTTCAATTTATGTAACAGAATAGACACGAAATTTTTTTAAAAATTTTTTGAAATATGTGATATAGAATATTTCACAATATTTTTTTGGCTATAAATACTTTATTTAGTGGTAAAATAGAAAGTTTAAGTTATATATTTTTAATTTATAAAAATTATCATTCCTTTTTAAATGAAAAAAAAAATGATTGTTATATAAATTGAATTAGTTGAAGAATCTATTTAAAGCAGTGGGAAGAGCAAGCTTAACAAGAAATTATATAACAAAAAGTACAACTAACCAGATGCATAAAGTAAGAATGCAAGTATCCAACCCAACTTGGTCGAAGTACTCTTGCAATTCATTGTGCTTCGGGGAGAAAAATACTAGTATTACGGAAAAGGTGTGTCAAGTGTGTGTTGCCTGCATGATAAAATTATAGGGAGAGGATTGAGGAGAGGGCTATGCTTTCTTAATCTTTCTTTGTTATTTAATTTTTGTTTTTGTTTTTTATGAATGAGAATAAGGATAATTTTAGAGATTTTCCACAGTTTTGTATAATTTAAAATATTATATGTTCCTTCCTTATTTTGATTTTTTGTCATGATTATTTTAATTCTTTTACCATTAATGTAAAATATTAGTATTATATGACTAATTTAAATTTATTTTTTTAACAAATGTGAACTATTACCATTAATAAAAACTAATTTACCTTTGTTGATACACACAGTTGCTTATTTAATTTATTTGCGAACATCTTTTTCTCTTATAAAATTTACCAAAGTTTGTCTTTCAACAATTCAACTCAACCAATCAAATTGAGAGAGTTACTGAAAGGTGACTAGATACTAGAAACGGGAATACACAAGATAATGATAGAGACAAGTACACATTAACTTTCAGCTACTCCTGTTAAATTCCATTAATAGATCATTAGAATAATAATAAAAATTTCTTTATGGACCTACATATTTTTGGAAAATAAATTAATTCTTCTTACTCAAGGTTTTACTTGACAACAATCATTCTTCGCCAACCACCCAGGATTGTGGTGAGATGTATATGATCTTCCCACCCTTAATTAGAGGTATTAGGTTAGAGTTCTGAGAATTAATAAAAATACTGATATAGAGTGCTTCTTAGAAACAGACCTTACGCAATGCATATCCGAATTAGTCGAGAACACCGAATACCGGGTGAGAAATAAAAAAATATATATATCCTTCTTCGCCACTTACCACTCTCTCCTCCCTCTGCCACTCTTTTTATTTCTACGGGGTTTATTTTCAGCCACTCTCATTTGTTATATACTATATCCATTGCCATAATCTGCTACTCCTAATTGTTTCATAGCTCTCTCCATCATGTGCTGGCTCCTCTTTATATCGAGATAGACTTGGCACAGATTCATAAATATGTTCAATTATGAATTTTAACTACTTAGCCTAACTTGACGGATTGCATATTAAGAAACGAAGATATGTTCAGAAGCCTTTGCTCATTCGTAGTAGTTTTGTAAGATTATCCCCATTAATGAAGAAGTTGTGATGTTAGATGCTCTCTTTCAATATTCTTACGCAGTATATAATGATACAACAAATTGTTGATAGTCGTATTATTAATTAAACCATTAAACTAGTCTCCTTAATGAATGCTCCTGTTTTGGCTAAATCTGCATGATATTAGGTTGTTCTTTACTGATGTTAGCATAGTTGATTCCTTGGCTCTTAGGGTATGGAAACTTAGCATAGTCATTGGTGATATAAACTTTCCTGGACTGGAACTGCACGCTAATTGATGATCGGATGGACGGCCTTAACTTGCTTGGGATTGACGGGTAGTTGGTTTATTTTTAAAGATGGAATGGAGCAATATCCTTAAACCAATATTGCATTTCACTTTTGAACGTCATGGGTGTATTTAGACCGTCAACTAATATATACTTTTTGCATGAATAAAGATGGACACAATTAGGGAGCAAGCAGAACCTCTCCTATATGTCTACAAGCTCTATCTTCAGACAGAACAATCTGATCCTTTTATGTCTGGAATCTCAATTTGTGGAAATCTTTTCATGTGACGTTGCATTTTCTATGCATTTTTTATTTGGATCCTTCGACATGTTAGGGAGATGCTTATCATGCATGTTACCTGATTGCAACAAAGTGGCATGTAATGGTATTATTTGGCAAAGTTTGATCGATGATGGAATGTTTTGAGATGAAAGTTTCAATGAGACAAAGATTTTAACATCTTAGTTAGAGTAATATATTAAGGGGTTCAGCTCATTCTTCTAGGTTTATCTTGAAACGAATTCATGTAGTTTGCTGAAATTGTATTTATGTAGTTAAATAATATAATGCGATTTTCGCACTTGTGTGCATACAGTGACTGTTTATTAGATCTCTCTCTCTCGGAGCGCGCACAAATATGTATATGTATTGTCAGAAGTTCCACAAATTGTTGCATTGGGAATAGTGATTTGGGAACGTGAATACTAAAGGCTTTCCACCGGCCCGGTCCGGTCCGGTTCCGGCGCGCCTTGGCCGGTTCGGTGTAAATGTAAAAAAAAAATCGACACCGGCCCGGTACCGATCCGGTCTAACGGTGCATTTGCACCAGTGCCGTGTCGGAACCGGTACCGGCAAGGGGAGACCAGTCCGGTTCCGGTTCGACCAGGTCCGGTATCGGTTCGGTTCGTGTATTTTTTTTACTTAATTTTTTGATTCTTTGAAATAGATTAAAAAAATATGGTAGACTAAATAAACAGCACAAAACACATATTTTATTCAATAATACGACAATACATTAAGTTAGAAATGCATAATTAAAGACTTAAAGACTTAAAATGACATACTAGAAAATAAAAACTAAAAAATAGACTAGAAATTAGAAAAAGACATAAATCTTCAACTTCAAAGACTCAATTGTCGCGCTCGCGCAGATATATTCCACCACCACGAGCTGCCCATTCGGGGCTATGTTGGTTTTTCAAGTGAGTCTTAAATTTCCCCGTCCATCCATGAAGTGGTCCAGTTGCATAATTCCAAACTTTCTTACAAAGAGTACACTGAGCAGTGCCGGTATCATTATTTTTCGTGATAAATTTCCAAACTTTGGATCTTCCGGTTCTTGGGTTAGAGGGATCTTCAGTAGTAGCACCTTGAGTTTGAGTAGGAGTATTTGCATTTGCAGCTATTTTGATAGAAAATTTAGAAAATCGCCTTTGATAGAAAATTTTAGAGAGAAATGAATAGAAAAAATTGAATTGTGATTAATTTGATGAAATATGGGAGTATTTATAGGAAAAATAGGTGGGGGAGGGCTGTTGGGGCGTTTATGGGGGTGGGGGAGGGAAAAATAGCCGTTTATGGCCGTTGCCAACAGCTATTTTTCAAAAGGGAGCTGAAATTTTTGTGTTGGGCCGCTCCGATCCGGTCCGGCCCGGTATGGACGAATTATTTTTTTTGTTATCTTTTTATTTTTAATTTGAAAGTAGTTTTTGAAATTTTAAATTAAGTATATGACTAAACAAAAAATAATAAATACTTATAAATTGATAGCAAGGCATATAACTTATTATTTTTTTTATGTAATTATACTACTAGACTAGTATTAAGTATTTAATATTTTAGTATTTAGTATTTAAGTATTGAATTGCAAAAGTATAATTGAGAATATATAAAAGAATGATAACTTAATAGCAAGACATAGCACTTGTTATTTTTTCAAAATAAATATTAAGTATTAAGTTAGTAGTATTTAGTATTTAGTATTTTGGTATTTACTATTTTGTATTTATTAGTTAGTATTTAAGTATTGAATTGCAAAAAAGTATAACAAAGTATAATTGAGAATATAACAAAGGATGAAAACTTAATAGCAAGGCGTAACACATTTTATTGAATAATTTTTAATTTTTTTTTTGCAAAGTACATACTACATAGATATTAAATTGCAAAATTACATATTAATAAAAAAACTTCTCATTTTCTGAATAATTTCTTCTGGCACCTCTGGAGGAACCGGTGGCAAAGATTCATATTCTTCATAATTATTTTCACCGTCCACACTTCCATCACATGATAAATTTCGGTTGTTGCTTCTGCATCTGCTACTTCATTTTCTTCAGCAAATTCTAAATTTCTTCGCTCCGATCTAATCCAACCTCTGAATAATACGGCCGTCTCCATTGCTTCTTCCTTCAATGAATGTCTATGATCTCCAATTTGTAATCTTCGTTGGCTAAACGCGCTTTCTGAAGCAACTGATGATGCTTGAATTGTTAGAATATCCCGCGCCATTTTTGCTAAAACTGGAAACCGTGCTTGTTGATCATTCCAAAATTGCAGTAGTTGATCGCTTCCAAAATACTCAATTTCCTTGCAACCATGAAGTAAATAAACATCAAGCTTGTTGAACCCTCCGCTACTCAATTGCCTGCTAGAAAGCCTTTGATTAAGGCTGGAAAAACCTCCCAATCCGGCTGCAGCTCTTTTACTCGCCTGTGTTGAACTTGATCGAGCTCCACTTGGAACACTTGGAACAACATTATCAGCTGCACTCCTATATCTTTTATAAATCTGTTGGCAATCTATAATTATCTGCGCACAAGCTGTTTCTACACTTGGTGTTTCTTCATCAGTAATTTTCAAACTCCGATAAATTTATCTAATAAGCATTTCGGTATTAAACCCTTTAAAACGAGGATGTAATACAGAAGCAATGTAATAAAGTGGGGGAATAGAAAAAAATATTTTTAAATTTTTCAATCATTGCTTCTACGGTTTCTTTATAACCAGGCACTAATTTATATTCGTTAAGTAATTCTGCTATTCTAGCTATAAAATACAACATGGTAGTAACTGTAGGATACTATTGACCGAAAAATTCTTTAGTAGCATAAAAAAACTTTTCTAAAAATATAAGAAGACTCTCAACAAGTTTCCAATCAGATTCTTCTAGGTCATACTCTACAGCCACTTTGCCATTAAAATAACTAGTTATAGCCGCTCGTAAAGTGTAAGCAACAGATAAAGAGTCATATATATTGTTCCACCTAGTTGAAACTTCCTTAGGAACTCTTCTAGGCTGCAAACCTTCTTTCATACACTCTACCTGAAAGGCCCTCCATCTATCCGATTTTTTAAATTTAAAAATATAACTAATTGTGAGTCTAACCTTCACAATAGTAGGATCAAATAACTGAAGGTCATCTTTTGCAACTAAATTATATATATGACATGCACATCTAACATGAAACAATTCTTCAAAAAGGGGATGCAATGCGGGTCTTAATTTACCAATAGCATAATCATTGTTTGCAGCATTATCAAGAGTTATACTTAAAATTTTGTCACTAATACAATACGCCTTACAAATATCAGTTATTTCTCTCTTAATAAATGTTCCCGTGTGTGGCTCATCGACAGCGCTATATGCTAAAAATTTTTTTTGCATTACTCAGTTAAGATCTATCTAATGACAAGTAAGTGTTAAATAGTCATACTCATTAACACCACGACCCAAATCAGTAGTAAGACAAACTCTACAATCAAAGTGATAAAATATCAATCGTAAATATTGTCTATATTCATTTTAAAAATTTATAATATCACTTCTCACCGTAGTTTTTGGAAAATCTTGAAAAGATGGATTATATACGGTTTGAATATAACGACTAAAACCTTGACGAGAAGCAAATGTAAAAGGTAAGCACTCGAACGCAATATTTTTTGTCATTTGTTCCCTATCTTTCTTCTTATCATAATGCATAAGCCCCCCATCACTGGGTTAATTTCCTGTTGAACTCCACTACCATAAGATGGAGCCATTCTGTTCCCTGATCGAGTGCCACCCGGCCTCTTTTCCCATTCATCCTTATGATGGTTTTCTAAGTGAGTTTTCAACTTCCCCTGTCCCACCATGACGCCTGCCGGTTTTAAATCCCAAACTTTTTTACAAATATTACATTTAGCGGTCTGAGCCGGAACATTTTTAGTCATAAATTTCCACACATCCGATCTATCCGGTCGTACCGCTGGTTCTCTACTAGGAGGCATAGGTGGTAATTCAGATTCAGTTTCTTCAGATTCACCATGAAATTGACTAGTAGGTGTTTCATCATCTAAATTAACCCCTTCGGTATTTTCTTGATACCGTGCCTCTAACATATCATTAACTAGTGGTTGATCAAAATCTACATCATGATAAAATTGCGAGTCATCTTGCAGAGTAAAATCATCTAGATGAGAAGGAGTGCTAGAACTAGCCATTGATCTTTTACCTAAAGCACGACTACGTCTATCATCCTCCCTCGGTTAGCAGCACGTGATCTACGACCGCTACCCGTACGCCCAGTAATTGATCTCCACAGTCCAGACATTATTATAATTTATAAGTAAAGCAAACAAATAAATTACCAAAATATGCTAGAAACAATATTGCACAAAAATTAAAATAGATAATAAGAAGTAAGAACGAGTTTACTTGATGTCGTGAACTTAGAATGTAGAACTTAGGAAGTGAAAGTTGAAACTTGACCGGAACCGCACCGAACAATATTCCACTTTACTCCAAATATCTTTTTGTAATGCAATTTAGCACTTAAACCCTTTTTGCAAGAGCAAATTTGAATTATTTAGCAAATAGCCTTTGTAGAAATAAGAGAGATTGAGAGAGATTTAGAGAGAATATTAGAGAAATTGTGAATAAATTGATGAAAATGGTGGTATTTATAGAAAAAATAGGTTGGGGGTATGGGGGTGCCTAGGGGGTGGAGGAGCAAAATATGGCCGTTTTTTGCCGTTGGGCCAATGGCTATGGGTGAAAGAGCCGTTGCCCAACGACTATTTTTGCACCAAGCCCACAGTTTTCTATTTTATTTTTTTCGGTCCGGTCCGGTCCGGTTCCTGTCCAAAATTGTCGGGTCTGGTCGACTCAAATGGGGGAGACGGGTCGGGGGACGAGCCGTGCCTTTTTTTCTTTTATTGGTCCGATTTGTGTCGGTCCGGTCTGGTGCAAACCGGACCGTTGGACAGCCTTAGTGAATACAGATGAAGCTTTAGCCTTTTTGCAAATTTTTCAGCTATTATATCATGAATTAGAGAAGTTCTTGATAATTAATTCTAGTGCCTTCAGTAAGAGTTTTTTTATTCGAATTTCACGTAACAATGGTCTGATTCTGGGCTATGACTGATTTGCTCTTACATGTTCTACCATCCTGCCTTAGAAGGCCATACCGGACCAGAATTTGGCTTAATAAAGGACCAAATCAACCCACGGTAAAAATTTACCCGCACCGAATGTTTACACTCAATATAGTTAAGTTAACCTAAGTCAAACTAATTAAGATTTATTAGGAATCATATTTTAATAAATAAAAATATTAAACAAGTATGTCTTAATAACCTAATATTAAGGATGTCGTAACACGTAGGCTCGTCTCTTTCTTTCTTTTTTCTTGTCGCTGGACTTCTTCCATTAACAAGTTCTGCATCCTATATTCTTTCTTCATTCTTTAATCTTATTTGTTTCATTCTTTAATTTATTTTCAATTTAATCAAAAGGTATAATAACAAATTACGAATGTAGCCTGTGGGATACAAGTTGTGCAAAAAATTAACGATGAACAATTCTTTGTTAATGTGGGAAGAAGGAAAATGCAAGGATATCTAAATTTTCTTGTATTATTAGGTTTTTCTTTATAAATGTGTACTGAAATTCTTTAGGATGTTGGCAATTACATGAAAGGATTTTTTTTAGTCTTTACTTCAGTTAGGAAACCCCACCAAAGCTTTTACTATCTCTAAGAATAGTTATTAAATTATAAGTGCACAGTTAATTTTCAGATTAAGTGCGATAACTTTATTATAAAACGTAAATTTTGTGAAGGTTTTTGTTTAGTTCTGTTAATTTAAGGTAAGTGCTTTTTTGCTAAAGTTAAAATCCATACTGTTACTTCGAAGAGAAGCTCGTAACTAATGGCTAGGAAAAATATTTAATCTGAATGTCGTTATTGGGCACCGAAAATCCGTTGATTAACTTTCCGTTAATATTAACGAAATAAGGGAGAGTAGATTAAGTATTTTATATTATTATGTTAAAATAAAATAAAATATTTGCAATACACATGGTGCTAATTATGGTTAAATATTAATAGTTGTAGTTAAATAAAGTGTCATGTGTCACTTTTCTATTGATCCCGGTACGAGGAAGTTTTTACCATCAACCCACACTATACTGGCGGGAATAGAATGTATCAATTTCCTTAATAAGGAGACTAGCTGGAATCCAGTTCCATATATTGTTGTACTAGAAGATTGAATATGACGTGGGGATAGTCACAGAAGAAACATTTAAACCAATGTTAATGCACTTTGCAAGTATACAGTCAAACTTGATAGGTATTGATTGAATCTAAATTTGAAGATCACGGGCATACTATAATCGTAAATATAGATGTCAGTATACATTCTATCTGTGTTCAACTCGAGTTGATTATATCTGTTTCTTGACTTACAGATATAAAAATGATAGTCTCACCCCGAAGGGGAGGTTTTATAAAGTTCGGTACCATATCAGGCGTCTCTTTTTGTTGACATGGTGACATGACTATTAAGTTAGAATTGGCAAGTCAAAATCCACTCTGTTGAATTCAGCTTTTTATAATGCATAAAGAATCCATAAAGTAATTTGAATTGCACAATATTGTATAACAATTTCTCCGAATTAAACGGAATTCAACTTTTAGTAGTTTTATGAATCTTTTCATTTTTTTAGAGTTAGTTCAATTAAAGAGGAATTTTATCACTTATCGCATTAAACAATGTTGCATTTCTTATATTTCACATGCCTCTTCAATGTATTATAGTGAGTCGAGTTATTGCATTGTCTACTATAGATGTTGCTTATATGGCACCTTAGAGAAGTAGTGAAAAGTACAGTCATTACAGGGTTTTCCCCAAAGGACATAAAAGTTTTAAAGTTTTGACTAGACTTACAAATTGGTTTTAGAATAAATTTTCTTTTCCCGAAATAGTGGATCCTTTAAACGAAATATCATTTGAAAGGAAGCAAATATAATGTATCCCAATAATATATAAAATCATATGTAAGCAAAATTAATTATGACATGTTATTGCAATTTCAAAAAGCTGTGTTCAGCTGAGCCTGTTTGGGTTAGCTGAAAAAAAAAGTAGTGGAGTAGCTTTTAAGCACAAGTGCTTCAAAGCACTTATTTTATAAATAAGCAATTACATGTGTTGGATAAAAGTGTTGAAATGAAAAAAATAGTTGCAGAGGTGTTTGGTAAAAAAATACTTATGTTAAATGATTTAAATAACCTTAAAATAAACAAAAGAAAATGGGAGTATAAGCTATGTCCTTTGTTAATAAAGATATTAATGGAATAAAAAAAAAAGTTATAAGAGATAAAATAATAAAAACATTGGTCAAACAATCATAGCTTTTAACCAAAAGCAATAAGTTAAGATTACTTAGTTTATTTTTTATTTTTTTTTAATTTTTTGACTTAAAAATCAAGTGCTTTTAAGTAATTAAAGTGACTTAAAGCTCGCTTGAATGAGTTTAATAAATCTAATAGTAAATATTTAGTAACTTAAAAATATGGGGTTATAAGCCTTATAAGATTGAAAAAAAAATAATGAAAAGTTGATAAAATGATAACTTAAAAAAAAGGGCTTATAAGCCATTTTGGCTAAATGGCTTAAAATACGCTCGCCCAAACGGGACCTAAACACCCTCTTACTTTGCGACTTCATAGGATGCTGATATCTGCACAATCATAATTAATGACGTATATTTGCGATATCAACTAAAGTACAAATCTTATTTATATGGTACAACATTTTTAATACACACAAGATAACATCTTCATACGGTCCCAAAAAGATAAACTCAATCAAGGAAACATACTTATAAGTACATCATATTACCACTTCATGGGTTCTTCAAGTTGATATATACATGATCGTATCAACTTTATACAAACCCTTATCTTAATACTCCTATTACTTAGTACAAACTTCAAACACGCACAAAGGAGTCCTTTTGATGAGCTAATGCCTTGTACTGCACCAGCTATGCATTAAAGGGTCGTTGTAACACAAGGGGCCACATATTGCGCCTTTACAGTCGGCATCAGTACTACAATATCTCATATTCAAGCAGAATCCAACATTTTTAGGTCGCATGAAATGGGATTGATCTGCACAGAAAAAAATTTCTGTCATACATTACATAAAGTCCATCGCTAGTTTTACTCTACTATATCCGCCCGTAGGCTATTGAAAATTGAGATCATGCCGTTTGATTGTAGCTATTATGCTATGATCTAAGGGGTCGTTCGGTTACTCACTTATTTAATGCGGGTATTAATTATTAACGCGAGTATTAATAATATAGGTATTTGTAATGTATGTATTAATAATGTAGGCATTAATAATGCGGATATTAGTTAGCGCGGGGTTTAGTAATGTGGGTATTAGACATGCATATATTATAACGTAGGGATTATTTGTTGAATCACTGATATATTACAAATTAACAAATAATATTATTATTTAAAATATTTATTTACTCCTTAAATAAAATTTTAAAATATCCTTATTATTATGAGAGTTACTTTTGTCATTCTAAATTTTAATACCTGCATTATTAATACCACATTATTAATACCACCTTCTACCCCGCATAAAATAATATATAGATTCCCGCATTATGCGGAGTATACAAAAACACAATCAAACGTTGTACTAATTTATGCGGGTATTAAATTTTCACAGAAAACCAACCGAACGCCGCTCTAATTAGCGCGGAGTTTTGTGCGGGGTTAATACCCCTTATGCGGGCAACCGAACGACCCCTAAATAATTAATTAAAGAGCTGTTTATGGCATTCCATAACTAAATGGGTAAAATGATGTAAATTTAAAAGAATAAGTATAATATAATATGAAGAAAGTTGAACAACAGGTATACCATAGCGAGTTGTAACTACTTGAATCACTTCATCAAGTGCGTCAGAAACAAACTCTTTTGATAATGGAAGTTGTAAAATATTCAACTCATCACTTGACTTGGCCTCCTCATTTGCCACAAGAAGTTGAAAAACTGCCAAGTTTGTTACATAGTTATTGTCAGTTTTTTTCAATATCTAAATACAATCTATTTACACGGTGACGGCAAAAATTAAGCAGTGAGAAAAGGACGCTTTAACAGGTAAATATGACAAAAGTAGTACTAACCAGATGCATAAAGTAAGAAGGCCAGAACACAACCCAACTTAGTTGAAGTATTCATTGTGCTTTTTGGAGAAAATTAATACAATTATGAATTATGGAAAAGAAGTTGTGTCAATTGTGCTGCTTCCGTGATCAATTTATAGGGAGAGGACCGAGGAGAGGAGAGGGCTATGCCTTTATTTTTTGTTTTTGCTTTTTACGAATGAGAATAAGGATAATTTTAGAGATTTTCCACAGTTTTGTAATTTAAAATATTATATGTTCCTTCCTTATTTTGATTTTTGTCATGATTATTTTAATTCTTTTACCATTAATGTAAAATATTAGTATTATATGACTAATTTAAATTTGTTTTTTTAAACAAATGTAAATTATTACCATTAACAAAAACTAATTTACCTTTGTTAATGCACTTGTTTGTTTAATTTATCCAAAACATCTTTTTGTCTTATAAAATTTACCAAAGTTCGTCTTTCAAGAATTCAACTCAACCAATCAAATTGGGAGAGTTACTGAAAGGTGACTAGACACCAGAAACGGGACTACACAAGATAATGATGGAGACAAGTACACATTAACTTTCAGCTACTCCTATTAAATTCCATTAATAGATCATTAGAATAATAATAAAATTCTTTACGGACCCACATATTTTTGGAAAATACTTTATTTGGTTCACTTTATATAATTTTTTTGTCCAAAATAATTGATTTTTTCAAAAACCAAGATGTTATTAGTTTTCACTTTCCAAAATTATCTTTGTTAATACATGAACTAAACACATTTTTAAAAAGCTCTCACAATTTTTTATGAGTAAATTTAAAAAAGATAAAGATTAATTTAGTAAATGACCTTCCTAATTAATGCAAAAATGTAAATTTCTTGGCCTATGGGTAAATAATTAAAAAATCAAATAATATGGACTGGAGAGAGTAAATTAATTCTTCCGACTCAAGGTTTTACTTGACAACAATCCTTCTTCGCCAACCACCAAAGATTGTGGTAGGATGGATAGAATCCCTCCATCCTTAACCAGAGATATCGGGTCGAGCCCGGGACTGAAAAAAAAATCTCTTAGGAAGCACTTCCCAGAAATGACCTTATGCGGCGCGAATTCGGATTAGTCGAGACTTAAATAAAAAATTGGTCTTACGCGATACTAATCGGGACTTAAAATAAGGGTGCCGAATATCGAGTGAAAAAAATAAAAATAAAATAATACTTCTTCACCACTTACCACTCTCCAGTCTCCTCCTCTGCCACTCTCCTCCTCTGCCACTCTTTTTTATTTCTACGGGCTTTATTTTCAGCCACGCTCTCATTTGTTATACATATACATTGCCATAATCTGCTATAATTGTTTCATAGCTCTCTCCATCGTGTGTGGGCTCCTCTTGATATTGAAATAGACTTGGAAGAGATCATAAATATGTTCAATAATGACTTTGAACAACTTTAGCCCAACTTGACTAATTGCAAAGTAAAAAACGAAGATATATTCAGAACTCTGGCCTCTGCTCATTCGTAGTAGTTTGGTCAGATTATCCCCATTAATGAAGAAGTTGTGATGTTAGATGCTCTCTTTCAATACTCACTGAGAACAAAGAAAAGTCAACTTTATTCAAGAAGCCATGGATAATATGGACGGATCGGATAATTATCCATTTTTGACCGGCCCATATCCAATCCGGCCCGCCTGTTTGCCACCTCTACATACACCCTAAATCGACACAAAACGTAAAAACCCCTACTAAATTATTTGATTTTACCAGCACTTAAGCAAACCAAAGCAGAAATATAAATTTAGTGGCAATTAACGTAACCGCTGGAATGTGGCCTTTTTTTTTTTTTTTTTTTTTGTGGATGTATCATTTTTCTTAATAAGGAGACTACCTAGAATCCAGTTCCATATATTTTTGTATTAGATGATTGAATTTGACGTGGGGATAGTCACAGAAAACATCTAAACCAATGCTAATGCACTTTGCAAGTATATAGAGTCTATTTGGGTGGACTTATAAGCAGTTTTTTTATGTGGCTTATAAGCCCAAAAGTGGCTGATAAGTCACTTTTTGAGAACTTAGGAAATCATAATTTCTGGCTTTTGGCCTTTTTAAGCACATATATGTGCTTATAAGCCCATAAATTTTAAGTTACCAAACATTTGCTGATGTGCTTATTAGCTTATAAGCCGCTTTTAAGCTCACCCAAATAAGCTCATAGTCAAACTTGATAGTTATTGTTTGAACTAGGATTTGAAGATCACGAGCATACTATAATCGTAAATGTAGATGTCAAGTATGCATTCTATCTGTGTTCGACTCGGGTTGATTATATCTCATAGTCTCACCCAAAGGGGCGGTTTTTTAATGTTCGGTATCATATAAAGCGTCTTTTTTTATTGACATGGTGACATGACTATTAAGTTAGAATTGGTAAGTAAAAAAATTCACTCTGTTGAATTCAGCTTTTTGTAATTCATAAAGAATCCATAAAGTAACTTGAACTGCACAACATTGTATAACAATTTCTCCAAATTAAATAGAACTCAACTTTTAGTAGTTTTATAAATCTTTTTATTTTCGAGTTAATCAACTAAAGATGAATTTTATCACTTACGGGTCGTTTGGTTGAGATAGAGTTTACGAGGGTATTAGTAATGTATGTATTAGCAATGTGGGTATTAGCAATGTGTGTATTAATAATGCGGGTATTAGTAATACGGGTATTAATAATGTGGGTATTAATAATGTAGATATTAGCTATATGAATTATTTCTTGAATCACTAATATATTATACAAATTAATGTACAATGTTATAATTTAAAATATTTAGTTACTCTTTAAATATAATTTAAAATTATCTTTATTATTATGAGGGTTAATATTGTCATTTTAAATTTTAATACCTACATTGTTAATACCCACATTATTAATTCCACCTTCTACCCCGCATAAAATAAAGTACATAGATTTCCTCATTAAGTTATGCGGGTATTATATCTTAAAGTCTAACCAAACATTGTACTATTTTTATGCAAGTATTAAAATCTCACCCAAAGCAACCAAACATGGTAATAATTTAGTGTGGATTTTAGTATATGTATTAAGCCTTTATACATCCTAACCAAACCACCCCTTACTTCCTTAAACAATATTGTGTTTCTTATTTTTCACATGCTTCTTCGATGTATTATAGTGTGTCGGAGTTATTACATTATCTTCTATAGATGTTGCTTATATGGCACCTTAGAGAAGTAGTGAAAAAAGTACATTTCATTACAGAGTTTCCCCAAGGACATAAATAGTTAAAAGTCACTGTAAAAGTTTTAAAGTTTTGACTCAACTTACAAATTGGCTTTAGAATAATTTTTTTTTTCCCGTGATAGTGGATCCTTCGAACGAAATATCATTTGGAGGAAGCAAATATACAGTACCCCAATAATATACAAAAGGCCAAATACATAGACGGCCTTAAACTTGTCTAAATATTTTACATAGCTACCTAAACTCTAGCCTCCTACCATTTGAACACCTAAACTATATTAATACTATGTCAGTTAGACACATCCAGCTGCCGTGTTCTTTTAACGTGGATCCAAAAGATAACTGTCAATATTAAAGAATAAAATAATTTTTCTCTCTCCCCTTCATCTTCTCTTTGCACCTCCGCTATGCAAAAAGGGACTCAACTTTTTCTTTAGAATCCAATTGACATAAGGGATGTTCCATGCCAATTAAAGATAGGCTTCCATTGTCAATATTAATCTTCATCCATTTAATACATCAAGCTTACTTACAGGTGTTAAGATTTTAGCCTTTAAGCCAAAGTGCAAATGCCTGCTTGACGTTTGGAACTCTCAAAGTTGTCAAGTTTGTATTTAAACATGGGAGCATTGAATTTGTTTTAAAGAATGAGCAAAGAAAAAGCTTCGGTTTTCTTCTTCCCAAATACTATCTTTAAGTGTAACGCAATAGCGCTAGTATAAAGATTACCCTCTCTGTTTCAATTTATGTAACAGAATTGACACAAAATTTTTTTAAAAGATTTTTGAAATATGTGATATAGAATATTTCACAACATTTTTTTGGCCATAAATACTTTATTTAGTGGTAAAATAGAAAGTTTAAGTTATATATTTCTAATTTATAAAAATTGTCATTCTTTTTTAAATGAAAAAAAAAAAATTGTTATATAAATTGAATTAGTTGAAGAATCTATTTAAAGCAGTGGGAAGAGCAAGCTTAACAAGAAATTATATAACAAAAAATACAACTAACCAGATGCATAAAGTAAGAATGCAAGTATCCAACCCAACTTGGTCGAAGTACTCTTGCAATTCATTGTGCTTCGGGGAGAAAAATATTAGTATTACGGAAAAGGTGTGTCAAGTGTGTGTTGCCTGCATGATAAAATTATAGGGAGAGGATTGAGGAGAGGGCTATGCTTTCTTAATCTTTCTTTGTTATTTATTTTTTGTTTTTGTTTTTTATGAATGAGAATAAGGATAATTTTAGAGATTTTCCACAGTTTTATAATTTAAAATATTATATGTTCCTTCCTTATTTTGATTTTTTGTCATGATTATTTTAATTCTTTTACCATTAATGTAAAATATTAGTATTATATGACTAATTTAAATTTATTTTTTTAACAAATGTGAACTATTACCATTAACAAAACTAATTTACCTTTGTTGATACACACACTTGCTTATTTAATTTATTTGCGAACATCTTTTTCTCTTATAAAATTTACCAAAGTTTGTCTTTCAACAATTCAACTCAACCAATCAAATTGAGAGAGTTACTGAAAGGTGACTAGATATTAGAAACGGGAATACACAAGATAATGATAGAGACAAGTACACATTAACTTTCAGCTACTCCTGTTAAAATCCATTAATAGATCATTAGAATAATAATAAAAATTTCTTTATGGACCCACATATTTTTGGAAAATAAATTAATTCTTCTTACTCAAGGTTTTACTTGACAACAATCATTCTTCGCCAACCACCCAGGGTTGTGGTGAAATGTATATGATCTTCCCACCCTTAATTAGAGGTATTGGGTTAGAGTTCTGAGAATTAATAAAAATACTGATATAGAGTGCTTCTTAGAAACAGACCTTACGCAATGCATATCCGAATTAGTCGAGAACACCGAATACCGGGAGAGAAATAAAAAACAATATATATCCTTCTTCGCCACTTACCACTTTCTCCTCCCTCTGCCACTCTTTTTATTTCTACGGGCTTTATTTTCAGCCACTCTCATTTGTTATATACTATATCCATTGCCATAATCTGCTACTCCTAATTGTTTCATAGCTCTCTCCATCATGTGCTGGCTCCTCTTTATATCGAGATAGACTTGGCACAGATTCATAAATATGTTCAATTATGAATTTGAAAAACTTAGCCTAACTTGATGGATTGCATATTAAGAAACGAAGATATGTTCAGAAGCCTTTGCTCATTCGTAGTAGTTTGGTAAGATTATCCCCATTAATGAAGAAGTTGTGATGTTAGATGCTCTCTTTCAATATTCTTACGCAGCATATAATGATACAACAAATTGTTGATTGTCGTATTATTAATTAAACCATTAAACTAGTCTCCTTAATGAATGCTCCTGTTTTGGCTAAATCTGCATGATATTAGGTTGTTCTTTAATGATGTTAGCATAGTTGATTCCTTGGCTCTTAGGGTATGGAAACTTAGCATAGTCATTGGTGATATAAACTTTCCTGGACTGGAACTGCGCGCTAATTGATGATCGGATGGACGGCATTAACTTGCTTGGGATTGACGAGTAGTTGGTTTATTTTTAAAGATGGAATGGAGCAATATCCTTAAACCAATATTGCATTTCACTGTTGAACGTCATGGGTGTATTTAGACCGTCAACTAATATATACTTTTTGCATGAATAAAGATGGACACAATTAGGGAGCAAGCAGAACCTCTCCTATATGTCTACAAGCTCTATCTTCAGACAGAACAATCTGATCCTTTTATGTCTGGAATCTCAATTTGTGGAAATCCTTTCATGTGACATTGCATTCTCTATGCATTTTTGATTTGGATCCTTCGACATGTTAGGGAGATGCATATCATGCATGTTACCTGATTGCAACAAAGTGGCATGTAATGGTATTATTTGGCAAAGTTTGATCGAGGATGGAATGTTTTAAGATGAAAGTTTCAATGAGGCAATGATTTTTACATCTTAGTTAGAGTAATATATTGAAGGGTTCAGCTCATTCTTCTAGGTTTATCTTGAAACGAATTCATGTAGTTTGCTGAAATTGTATTTATGTAGTTAAATAATATAATGCGATTTTCGCACTTGTGTGCATACAGTGACTTGTTTATTAGATCTCTCTCTCCCGGAGCGCGCACAAATATGTATATGTATTGTCAGAAGTTCCACAAATTGTTGCATTGGGAATAGTGATTTGGGAACGCGAATACTAAGGCTTTCCACCGGCCCGGTCCGGTCTGGTTCCGGCGCGCCTTGGCCGGTCCGGTGTAAATGTAAAAAAAAATCGACACCGGCCCGGTACCGATCCGGTCTAATGGTGCATTTGCACCAATGCCGTGTCGGAACCGGTACCGGGAACGGGAGACCAGTCCGGTTCCTGTTCGACCAGGTCCGGTTCCGGTTCGACCAGGTCCGGTAACGGTTCGGTTCGTGTATTTTTTTTTTTACTTAATTTTTTGATTCTTTGAAATAGATTAAAAAAATATGGTAGACTAAATAAACAGCACAAAACACATATTTTATTCAATAATACGGCAATACATTAAGTTAGAAATGCATAATTAAAGACTTAAAGACTTAAAATGACATACTAGAAAATAAAAACTAAAAAATAGACTAGAAATTAGAAAAAGACATAAATCTTCAACTTCAAAGACTCAATTGTCGCGCTCGTGCAGATATATTCTACCATCGCGAGCTGCCCATTCGGGGCTATGTTGGTTTTTCAAGTGAGTCTTAAATTTTCCCGTCCCTCCATGAAGTGGTCCAGTTGCATAATTCCAAACTTTCTTACAAAGAGTACACTGAGCAGTGCCGGTATCATTATTTTTCGTGATAAATTCCCAAACTTCGGATCTTCCAGTTCTTGGGTTAGAGGGATCTTCAGTAGTAGCACCTTGAGTTTGAGTAGGAGTATTTGCATTTGCAGCTATTTTGATAGAAAATTTAGAAAATAGCCTTTGATAGAAAATTTTAGAGAGAAATGAATAGAAAAAATGGAATTGTGATTAATTTGATGAAATATGGGAGTATTCATAGAAAAAATAGGTGGGGGAGGACTGTAGGGGCGTTTATGAGGGTGGGGGAGGGAAAAATAGCCGTTTATGGCCGTTGCCAACCGCTATTTTTTAAAAGGGAGCTGAAATTTTTGTCGGTATGGACGAATTATTTTTTTTGTTATCTTTTTATTTTTAATTTGAAAGTAGTTTTTGAAATTTTAAATTAAGTATATGACTAAATAAAAAATAATAAACACTTATAAATTGATAGCAAGGCATATAACTTGTTATTTTTTTATGTAATTATAGTACTAGACTAGTATTAAGTATTTAATATTTTAGTATTTAGTATTTAAGTATTGAATTGCAAAAAGTATAATTGAGAATATATAAAAGAATGATAACTTACTAGCAAGACATAGCACTTCTTATTTTTTCAAAATAAATATTAAGTATTAAGTTAGTAGTATTTAAGTATTGAATTGCAAAAAAGTATAACAAAGTATAATTGAGAATATAACAAAGGATGAAAACTTAATGGCAAGGCGTAACGCTGTACATCTGTATTTTATTGCAGCAGCTGTACATAAAACTGTCGCTAAACAATGCAAAGATGCAAAATATGCAAAAATTGGAGAAGGCCCACATCCAATACTGAAGGATGGACCACACTCAACACAAAGTGTGGCCAGCCCTTCAAATTCCAGCCCACACAATTCATAAAGTACTCACTTCGATCACGTGCGTTTCATAATTGCTAGAGTGTGGGGGATCTGTAGCTGCTTATAAAGAGCAAAATAGTTCTGTAGTTGGTCGGTGTGGGACAAATGCTAAACTGCTGCAAAAGCAGTGCAAACCGCAGCTAGTGTAGACAAGTAAAAAACTGCCGGTAAACACTTAAAAACCGCTGCCATTTATTTCATTTACTGGCAGTTAGAAATACTGCTAGAAAATAAAAGATACACCAGCAGTTAGCAAAACTGCTGCTAGCAAACCGCTGCAACTGCCCTTTTTTTTTTTGTAGTGGTGATATTAGGCTGTTCTTTAATGATGGTAGCATAGTTGATTCCTTGGCTCTTAGGGTATGGAAACTTATAATAGTCATGGGTGATATGAACTTTCCTGGCTTTAGAGAGAGTCTTAATTACTCTACTAGTTTTCTGCTGCTTTTATTTGGTATAAACTTCCCATAGTTAGTAGAGAAAACGAGCAAAAGGATTTTTTCCCTCCCCCATTACCTTCTTCTTGGAGCAACAGTGGCCCTTCATGGACAAGAGCTGTACGGTAATTGATTATTCGGATGACCGGCCTTAACTTATTTGAGATTGAGGTATAATTATTATTTTTTAAAGATGGAATGGAGCAATATCCTTCTACCAATATTGCATGTCACTTTTGAACATCATGGGGGTAGAGTGATTGAGATTGAGGTATAGTTGTTGTATTTTTAAAGATGGAATGGAGCAATATCCTTCTACCAATATTGCATTTCACTTTTGAACATCATGGGTGTAGAATGTATCAGTCTCCTTAATATCCTTCTACCAAATCGCACCCACATTTCACTCAAAAAATTTCACCGCATATCCTCCGTAAGGAGTGGTTTACAAAATTGCCCGCGCTAAAGAATGTTTTCGCAAAATGCCCTTATTTAGTCCGGAGCCAAGACTTCAATGCAAAAATTTTGTAAGTCTTGGCAATTGGCTATACTTCAAGGGCAAGCATTGTTTTGCCAATACTTCAAGTTATATGGCGAGAATGCAGGAAAAACTGGAAGGGGCATTGCGACAAGTATTGCCAATTGCCAATACTTGTCGTTCAAGTGTTGGCAAATCGAGCAGGGGTCAATGGCAAGTCTTGCCTTTTTGCCAAGACTTACGACCAAGTGCGGCAAGTATTGCTTGTTGCCAATACTTGAAGGGATAAGTGTTGAAAAACGAAAAAATATAACGGCAAGTCTTGGCCCCGAATTTTTTTTCATTAAATCTTAACGGGGGCATATTTGCAAACCATCTCTTAGTGCGGGAAAAAAGGCAAACATTGCTTCCAGTGTCATATTTTTACAAATGAGCCCATTTCACTAACGGGAACTGAATCACTACAACAAAATGGCCAAATAACAGCGGTTTGTTAAGGGTTTAGTTGCGGTTTTCACCGTCGTAAAAATATACTAGCGCTTTAAAAACTAACGCCTAAGACGGTGTACTAAAACTATTTTTGGGCAATTTTACTGTACCACTGGCATAACCGTTGCTTTATATGTTTAACGATGGTTTGCATATTAAAACTACTGCTAAATTTTACACATTCAAAATAAAGAAGTGGCTATAGTTTGGACCATGCCCTAAAGATTTTCCCATGGGTGCAAATCATCAGAACTTCATAGTAAACTAGGTTGGCCCATCTTCCAAGCCCTCAGCTACAACACATCCGTGGTTATAAAGAGAGTATGTTTGCTCTAGCCTGTGGTGTGGGACAGAATGTCCAACCGCTTGGAATACTAAAAACGCTGCTAAATAACCACACACCCAGAGCTGGCAAAGTGGTTAAATAAAAGGATTTTTTTACATAAAAATACAAGTTTTTGAACTTAATTACCAAACATAGCAACATTTTAGCAAAATAACCCTATATAGAGGAAAACACAAGTTAATTACAAATATAGCAAAAATATAGCAATATTTTTCCATAACATACCAAACCCTTACATTCTTCCTCTTATTTCCTCCACTATCACTTTTGCTCCTCCCGTTTCTCCCTATTTCACTTTTCCTCCCACAATTTCCCCCAATTTCACTTTTATTCCTATCATTTCCTCCAATTTCACTTTTCCTCATCCCATCCTCGATGTATCTTGTTGTATCTCACCGTATCTCAACCGTTTCTGCACCATTTCAACCGTTTCTGCAGCACCGTATCTAACTGTTTCTGCACGGTTTCAACTGTTTTTGCAGCACCATATCTAACTGTTTCTGCAGCACCGTTTCAACTATTTCTAACTGTTTCTGCACCGTTTCAACTGTTTCTGCAGCACCGTATCTAACTGTTTCTACACCGTTTCAACTGTTTTTGCAGCACCGTATCTTACAGTTTCTGTACCGTTTCATGTTGTCTTAGCACTGTATCAAACTGAAATTGTGATAAACACAAAAAAAGGAGAGCATCTGCTTTTATGTTATTTGTAACTGTACATCAAAAGGTTTCAAGTTTCTTATTTTCATACACTCACTCTCATTCAAAGCTAATTCCCATTACCTCTTCCCAATTTCCCACCTATCTTTCCTTATCTCCATCTTTCCATTTATGTCCCCTCGATTTCATATAACTTTTCACAGCTCCATTTTCACCATAAAACCACAAATTTGGAAAATTAAGTAACAAAATGGAGGAAGTATCAAAAAAGGTATACAGTGGATTAAAATCTTACTGGAAAAGAAGGGGTTATCAGAAAGAAAATAAACCGGGTCAAAGTATTATTACAAGAAACTTCAAACCCGACCCAAAAAAGAAGGTTGTGGAAGATAACAGTAGAACGGAGGGAGGCGACTGAGGTCTGGTGATGAAACTCATAACTCGTCGTTGCCGGAAAAGGTGGCGTTTCGCTACCGATTCCGTTCCCCTATTTTTCTGGTTTTTGTCGCTAATGGGTATGTATATATATATTTGTATCTTGATCGTATTGGTATAGAGTATAATGGTGTATATGTATCTGTACTCGTCGTTATTTTTGTCACAGATTTGAAGAAAACCGTTGGAAATTTGAAGTGATTGATTAAAAGAAGGTGATGGCGTTGAGGTGGTGGGGCTGGAGGTGGGGGTCATGGGGCGTTTGTTTTGGGGGGGGGGGATTAACTCAATTCTAAGCTATGGGAGGAGAGAGATTAAAGTGAGAGATGAAATTTGGGGAAATGAAATTTGCCTATTGTAAAATGTACTAAAAAATATTGCTATGCCTTGTAATAGAAAAGTATTGCTGTTTTTTTGAAATAGGAGTAGTGGCACGTGAACGAGTATGCATCCTAGTTAGACTAAAAGAGGCAGTGCCAAGGCTGTTTCTTCGAAGTACGAATACGAGTTGGACTTGAACAAGGAAAGAGTCACAAGGAATCTTGTGTTACAATAATTACAAGCTGGATATGGATGAACTAGGTCCTTCTACAAATGAGACAAAATATAGAGGAATTATAGGTTCACTCCTCTATTTCACAACCAGTCGACCTGATATTGTATACAGTGTGAGACTTTGTGCTAGATTTCAGTCCAAACCTAAGGAATCACATTTGACAGATGTGAAGAGGATTTTGAGATACTTGAAAGGAACTCAGGATCTATGTCTATGGTACCTAAGAGGAGGTACTTTTGAACTAATTGTTTTTGTTGATGCAGATTATGCAAGTCACTTGGTGGACAGGAAGAGCACTTCAGGAATGACACACTTTCTTGGTCCATGTTTATTTCTTGGGCAACTAAAAAGGAGAACTCAGTAGCCTTATCTACTGCAGAAGCTGAGCATGTAGCAGCTGCATTATGCTGCTCACAATTGCTATGGATCAAACATCAGTTGGAGGACTTTTGAATTAAATGTGGAGCTGTGCCCATCTTCTGTGATAACACAAGTGCAGTGAACATTACCAAGAACCCAGTCCAACATAAAAGAATAAAGCACATTGATATCAGACATCACTTTTTTAGAGATAATGTTGAAAAGGACCTGATCACTATGAATTCTTGCAGAACTAAAGATCAGATTGCTGACATCTTTACCAAAGCATTGAACAAAATTCAGTTTGAGAGGAACAGGTTGGAGTTGGGGATGACCAAAATACACGGATGACCCTGCATTGTTCCCCAAATGATTGGTTAGTTAATTGTTCAGCAACCTGTTTATGACTATTATTTTTACTGTCCAGTCTAAATTTTGTACTTTGATAAGTACACTTGTTCAGCTGAGTAGCACCAGGATGGACTAATGTGTTCCCATGAAAGAACCTACAAGGTACGTAGAAGGAACCAATGCAAGCATGATGAACCATGTCCAGGTATAGCTATACAGCTACTTATGTTAAGTATCATAACTTAATTGATTGTCTATTGTGCGTATGTCAAGGAAGCCTTTCCATATTCTTATAACCATCCTTGTTTATAGGAATAATTCTTTTTGTGGTTAGACTTCCATTAGACTTAACTGGACCCCACTCATTTAAAAAAGCCCTTATTTGGGTAAGCCTACGTAACCGTCAAATCAGTACCTTCTTTCCCGGTTCTCAAAACTTCAAAAAGCTGTGTTTTTCTTGTTAGTCATTATTAGCACCTTTCCATAGGGAAAAACCTCTGGAACCATTATTTCTTCTTAGTTACACAATCTATAGAGATAGAAACACACTTTCAAAATTCCTCTTTTCGCGGTCGTCTTTCTCTCTCTAAAAGCGAAGAAAATTTGCCTTATTTCTCATCCAGAAACCCTAACCAAAATTAGCCATGTCTCAAGCACAATCGTCCTCTGCTTCTCTTGCTAAAACTTCAGAAACCCTAACGTCCAAGAAATCGACCCTAAACCTCCCCCATCCACTCTCGCAGAGAGAATTGTCAAAGCTAGGGCAAAATTTCTCAAATGAGCAGGAAGGAAAGGAGTCGCGAAGTCAGTTGTAAGATCCCCGTCTCCTACACCGGCGGAACCAGTTTCCTCTGAAAAACCTGTTGAGGTAATGTTTGTTTCCACTCTATCTGATTCTACTGCTTTAGAAGTAGTAAAAAGTCCTGGAAAATTGAGTACTGAAACATTGGTGAAAGGACTAGATGAAATAGTAGAAAAGATAGAGCCCAGTGGAGTATCTTATAGGGGAAATAAAGGTGAGAAGAACGTACAGGTTGTTCAGGAGGAACCTAAGTCTAGTTTGCATGCGCCCTTAGTATCTGAGAATGTGCTAGAAGTTGATGTAGTTGATAAAGTGCTAGAAAGACTGAGAGAAGAGGATTCTGCTGAATCCCAAAAGGAGCATGTCACAGAAACTAGTTTTGGGACGGTTCCTATTGAGAGAGTTCAGGGGATATCTGTACCTGAAGGTCCAGTTGTTGAGGTACCTAGTTCTGCTGAGGCTGCAAAGGACTTGAGTGGAGAACCTGCTTCTCGCTAAGTTCCTACTGAGACTGATGATGCAGAACTCAAGTGGACAGATTCTGAAGAGGAGAAGGATGAAGAAATTTTAGAAGAAAATGGGGAAGGTGAGAAAGTTGTAGAGAAGGTTGAGGAAACAAGAAGACAAAGTGTAAAAATAAGGTTTGGAGAGGAAGATGAGAAGTTGTTAAATGAAGGTGAAGAAGAAGAAGTGGTGTTTGTGAGTGAGACCAGAGTGGAGCCTGACAAGAGAAGAGATTGTTGAAAGGGGGAAAGTCTGTGTCTAAGAGCAGACTGGTGGATGAAAGCAGTGAAGACTCTCAGGAGGAGAGAATTGAGAGTGATGACAAAATTGCTGCAGAGCTAACACCAAGAAGAGTAGCAACCAGGTCTGCTCTGAAGCAACAGTTACAGAAAGTGGGGAAGCTAGAAAAGACAGTCAAGAATATGAGGGATGGAAAATTGGAGGAAAAGAAGAATGAGAAAAAGGTTGTGGAGACCAAAGATGAAAGTGATGAAGCTGGAAGCTATGTGGAACCCAGTGACTCAAAAACAGACAGTGAGATGGAGAGAAGGAAAAGGAGAAAAGGCTCTGAGGAAGAGGTTGATAGGATAGCCTTCTTTTCTAGACACCAGGTATTGGCTGGGTGCATCCTGGGTGATGTAAAGGATCACTATATGAAACCTTTGCTCAGGAAGATAGGTGATCAAGGTTGGTTAGGTCTATTTGCCAAAAAAAGACAGGCTGTTGTTTTCTGATAAAGTTAGGGAGTTCTATACAAATTGCAGAGTTGCTGCCATGAGGGTGTTTTCTGTTGTGAAGGGAATTGAGATTAAGTTTGGGAGAACTGAGTTAGGAGTGATACTTGATGTACCTGCTGAGGGTTACTGCAAGTATATTAAGTTAAAATGGCCAAAGAGAACTGATGGATTGACTCCACTGAGTGTTGTGAAGAAGTTTTCAGGGAAAACAAAGCTCAGGAAAGAGAGGAAGGTTTACAAGAAGGAGATGGAGCCAGCTCATCAGCTGCTCTTTGAGTTTGTTCATCGGTTCCTACTGCCAAGGGGAGAAAGAAACAGTAAGGCTAGTGCTCTTGACTTAACCTACATGGACTTGCTGGACAGAAGAGTGAAAATTAATCTACCTGGTCTAATAATCAGGCAATTAAAAGGATTGCAGACACTGATCAGTAGCCACATTCCTTGGTGCATTCCTACATCCTACAACAGGTTTTTGAGCACTTTGGGGTTCCTTTGGAAGCCGGGAAAAAGCCCACCATTCATCAAATATTTGGGCACAATGCGCTGAAAAGCTGTGATTTCTTCAAAGAGCAGAGAGCTTCCAAGAAACCAGTGCAGGTTAAGCAGGAGGAGGCTGAAGAAAGTGAGGACTATGGACCAGAGGAAGCCATTGCAGCAGTCAATGAATTGGAGCATCATGTTCTTGAAGTCAATACTGAGAATGTTGAGCTGCACCAAAAGCTGAAGTTGAAGGATGAAGAAATCGATCGCTTGAAAATTGAGTGTCACAAGTATGAGGCCGAGTTGGTGATGGAAAGGGCCAAGAATACAAAGAATCTTGAGACACTGATCAAGCACTTCAACTTGAAGCCCTGAGTCCTGCTTCTCTTCCTCCCTGTCCTTTATCATACTCTCCCTTATCCCTTCATGTCCTTCCTTGATATGTGACTTTAAGAGAATCATTTTTATGTTGTGTACTTTTTAATGGGGCTGTGTTGCTAGTCACACCCTGGATGAATGGTTTTAAATTTCTCTTGCTTATTTTGGAACTGTTCTATTATATCTGGGTCTTGTTGGGCCATTGGTCTAATTTTTGTGTGTTTAAATTTTAGCTGACTTGTTGCCTTGTGCTCTAGACTGGATAGCACTAACTGGTTCATGCAGGTGTTTGAATCTTTTTGATGATGCCAAAAGGGGGAAGAATGAAGGAAATGTTGGGGTGTTTGTGACCTAACTCATCATCTGTTTTAAAATTTTCAAACTGCATTTTTTTTTTTGTTGCTATTGGTAACTTTGTCTGTTCAGGTTCTCTGGCAACATTTATTTGTCATCATTAAAAAGGGAGAATTTGTTGAGGAAAGGTTTTGAAGAATGACAAACGAGAAGGACCCAGTGGTTCCGAATGAGAACCCGGTCCTTGTATAGAAGGGCACGACTGATCGAAAAGATTGAGGGTTGCAAATCCCTGCAGAACTATGAGTAGTGGTGCGTGAACGAGTATGCATCCTAGTCAGACTAAAAGAGGTGGTTCCCAGGCTGTGTCTTCGAAGTACGAATACGAGTTGGACTTGAACAAGGAAAGAGTCACAAGGAATCTTGTGTTACCATAATTACAAGGTTTCCTTGTGGAACTCAACTAGGGTTCTAATGCCCATGTAAATACAAGTAGTTGATGCAGCCGTAAAATAGTTATTCCCAAATAGAGAGTTGAGATCATACAAAGGAAATCCAGCAACTTTCAACGTGAGATAACTGAAGAAGACAACTTGTGGAGTTAAAGAGGTTGAGTCTAGATATTCTATCTAGGTAGGTTGAGTCTAGATATTCTATCTAGGTTCATAGTTCGTAAGTTGTCTTGCTTTGTGCGATCATTGTTTTTACCTATCAGCTTATCTTAGAAGTAATTGTGTTAGGTGAACTTTTGAGAGATTGTTTTGTAAAGCTAGAGTTTAGCTTTGTTGAGTGATTAGGATCTAGAGTGTAGCCCCTTGGTTACAGAGTCTTGTAACCAGAAACTTGCTCTTTGTGTTAGTGGATTGAGTTCTAAAATCCCAGAGTGTGGGTCGTGGTTTTTTTCCCTTGAGCAAGGAGTTTTCCACGTAAAAACACCGTGTTCCTTGTGCACTGCGTTTGTGTGTATTGTGGTGTCTAAGTGCAAACTGTTCTTGACTCAGAAGAATCGAGTTCTTGCAACGAAAAATCGGTAGACCCCTATTTAACTCCCTCTTCTAGTGTCTTTAGGAGGTGCTTAGATCATAACACATAGGAATCTATTTTCAGTTTGTACATTAGTTTTTACTGTGTTCTCTTGATTGTCATATATCTCTATTTATGTTCAGTAATCTGTATAATCTATTTTCAGTTTGCACTTGGGATTACTGAATTCTGCTTCTGATTGTATTAACTATTTTGAAGTTAAAGAAAAAGTTTTGCTCCAATTGGATTATCAATTTTGACAGTGAATATAACGTTGGAGCCATATGTGCACAACCATAAGTCCCTCATACTCAAACTGAGAACAAAGAAAAGTCAACTTTATTCAAGAAGCCATGGATAATATGGACGGGTCGGATAATTATCCATTTTTATCTTATCCTTTTTTGACCGGCCCATATCCAATCCGGCCCGCCCGTTTGCCACCTCTACATACACCCTAAACCGACACAAAATGTAAAAACCCCTACTAAATTATTTGATTTTACCAGCAGTTAAGCAAACCAAAGCAGAAATATAAATTTATTGGCAATTAACGTAACCGCTGGAATGTGGCCTTTTTTTTTTTTTTTTTTTTTTTTTTTTTTTTGTGGATGTATCATTTTTCTTAATAAGGAGACTACCTAGAATCCAGTTCCATATATTTTTGTACTAGATGATTGAATTTGACGTGGGGATAGTCACAGAAGAAACATCTAAACCAATGCTAATGCACTTTGCAAGTATATAGAGTCTATTTAGGTGGGCTTATAAGCAATTTTTTTATGTGGTTTATAAGCCCAAAAGTGGCTTATAAGTCACTTTTCGAGAAGTTAGGAAATCTTAATTTCTGGCTTTTGGCCTTTTTAAGCACATAAGTGCTTATAAGCCCATAAATTTTAAGTTACCAAACATTTGCTGATGTGCTTATTAGCTTATAAGCCGCTTTTAAGCTCACCCAAATAGGCTCATAGCCAAACTTGATAGTTATTGTTTGAACTGGGATTTGAAGATCACGGGCATACTATAATCGTAAATGTAGATGTCAGTATGCATTCTATCTGTGTTCGACTCGGGTTGATTATATCTCATAGTCTCACCCAAAGGGGAGGTTTTTTAATGTTCGGTATCATATAAAGCGTCTCTTTTTATTGACATGGTGACATGACTATTAAGTTAGAATTGGTAAGTAAAAAAATTCACTCTGTTGAATTCAGCTTTTTGTAATGCATAAAGAATCCATAAAGTAACTTGAACTGCACAACATTGTATAACAATTTCTCCAAATTAAATAGAATTCAACTTTTAGCAGTTTTATAAATCTTTTTGTTTTTCGAGTTAATCAATTAAAGAGGAATTTTATCACTTACGGGTCGTTTGGTTGAGATAAAATTTACGAGGGTATTAGTAATGTATGTATTAGCAATGTGGTTATTAACAATGTGGGTATTAATAATGCGGGTATTAGTAATGCAGGTATTAATAATGTGGGTATTAGTAATGTAGATATTAGCTATAGGAATTATTTCTTGAATCACTAATATATTACAAATTAATGTACAATGTTATAATTTAAAATATTTAGTTACTCCTTAAATATAATTTAAAATTATCTTTATTATTATGAGGGTTAATATTGTCATTTTAAATTTTAATACCTACATTGCTAATACCCACATTATTAATTCCATCTTCTACCCGCATAAAATAATACATTGATTTCCTCATTAAGTTATGCGGGTATTATATCTTAAAGTCTAACCAAACTTTGTACTATTTTTATGCAAGTATTAAAATTTCACCCAAAGCAACCAAACATGGTAATAATTTAGTGTGGATTTTAGTACATGTATTAAGCCTTTATACACCCAACCAAACCACCCCTTACCTCCTTAAACAATATTGTGTTTCTTATTTTTCACATGCTTCTTCGATGTATTATAGTGTGTCGGAGTTATTACATTATCTTCTATAGATGTTTCTTATATGGCACCTTAGAGAAGTAGTGAAAAAAGTACATTTCATTACAGAGTTTCTCCAAGGACATAAATAGTTAAAAGTCACTGTAAAAGTTTTAAAGTTTTGACTCAACTTACAAATTGGCTTTAGAATAATTTTTTTTTCCCGTGATAGTGGATCCTTCGAACAAAATATCATTTGGAGGAAGCAAATATACAGTACCCCAATAATATACAAAAGGCCAAATACATAGACGGCCTTAAACTTGTCTGAATATTTTACATAGCTACCTAAACTCTAGCCTCCTACCATTTGAACACCTAAACTATATTAACACTATGTCAGTTAGACACATCCAGCTGCCGTGTTCTTTTAACGTGGATCCAAAAGATAACTGTCAATATTAAAGAATAAAATAATTTTTTTCTCTCTCCTTCATCTTCTCTTTGCACCTCCGCTATGCAAAAAGGGACTCAATTTTTTCTTTAGAATCCAATTGACATAAGGGATGTTCCATGCCAATTAAAGATAGGCTTCCATTGTCAATATTAATCTTCATCCATTTAATACATCAAGCTTACTTACAGGTGTTAAGATTTTAGACTTTAAGCCAAAGTGCAAATGCCTGCTTGACGTTTGGAACTCTCAAAGTTGTCAAGTTTGTATTTAAACATGGGAGCATTGAATTTGTTTTAAAGAATGAGCAAAGAAAAAGCTTCGGTTTTCTTCTTCCCAAATACTATCTTTAAATGTAATGCAATAGCGCTAGTATAAAGATTACTCTTTCTGTTTCAATTTATGTAACAGAATAGACACGAAATCTTTTTAAAAGATTTTTGAAATATGTGATATAGAATATTTCACAATATTTTTTTGGCCATAAATACTTTATTTAGTGGTAAAATAGAAAGTTTAAGTTATATATTTTTAATTTATAAAAATTGTCATTCTTTTTTAAATGAAAAAAAAAAATGATTGTTATATAAATTGAATTAGTTGAAGAATCTATTTAAAGCAGTGGGAAGAACAAGCTTAACAAGAAATTATATAACAAAAAATACAACTAACCAGATGCATAAAGTAAGAATGCAAGTATCCAACCCAACTTGGTCGAAGTACTCTTGCAATTCATTGTGCTTCGGGGAGAAAAATACTAGTATTACGGAAAAGGTGTGTCAAGTGTGTGTTGCCTGTGTATTGGGTTAAATCCGTCGTCACCAAAGTTGGCGACTAAGCATCCATATAGGACGATGTATAGGTGATACGTGGCTGTGAATGGGTACAAAGGCAACGGATAGAATCGAAGACGGACAACTATAACGGGCAGATGAACAGTTACCACGGCCAGAATAGTCGCAACTCGTCATCAAACCAATTCAAAATAGAAGTCTTATCCTTAAGCAACGTAACTGCTCGATTAAGGAGTTACAACTGCTCGAGAACGGACGCTTAGTTATCTATATATCATAGTTTAAGTCACAAGCATTGTATCGAATTCTACTCTGAACACACATCTGAATTCCAACTATTATTCAAAATCCGATTCCTTACTTTCTGTCAATATTAACTATTATTGCTCGCAATCAAGTGATCTCATTTGTTATTCCGCTGTTTAAATATCATAAAGAGTACGAGGAAGGAAGTTTGGTCAAGTCTATACGGCCTGAACACGGTTCCTTTCATTTAAATCTTCATTTATTATATCGCATTAATTGTGTCTTTACTTCTTTACATTTACCGCGATCATTTACGTCTTTTCACACTAGGCATTTAATCTTGATTATTGATCGTGACTCCGATTTATAAATTTAATTGTGACTTAACCTAATAAACGAAATTACGGTTAAACAGCCTGCATGATAAAATTATAGGGAGAGGATTGAGGAGAGGGCTATGCTTTCTAAATCTTTCTTTGTTATTTATTTTTTGTTTTTGTCTTTTATGAATGAGAATAAGGATAATTTTAGAGATTTTCCACAGTTTTGTATAATTTAAAATATTATATGTTCCTTCCTTATTTTGATTTTTTGTCATGATTATTTTAATTCTTTTACCATTAATGTAAAATATTAGTATTATATGACTAATTTAAATTTATTTTTTTAACAAATGTGAACTATTACCATTAATAAAAACTAATTTACCTTTGTTGATACACACACTTGCTTATTTAATTTATTTGCGAACATCTTTTTCTCTTATAAAATTTACCAAAGTTTGTCTTTCAACAATTCAACTGAACCAATCAAATTGAGAGAGTTACTGAAAGGTGACTAGATATTAGAAACGGGAATACACAAGATAATGATAGAGACAAGTACACATTAACTTTCAGCTACTCCTGTTAAATTCCATTAATAGATCATTAGAATAATAATAAAAATTTCTTTATGGACCCACATATTTTTGGAAAATAAATTAATTCTTCTTACTCAAGGTTTTACTTGACAACAATCATTCTTCGCCAACCACCCAGGGTTGTGGTGAGATGTATATGATCTTCCCACCCTTAATTAGAGGTATTAGGTTAGAGTTCTGAGAATTAATAAAAATACTGATATAGAGTGCTTCTTAGAAACAGACCTTACGCAATGCATATCCGAATTAGTCGAGAACACCGAATACCGGGTGAGAAATAAAAAAATATATATATCCTTCTTCGCCACTTACCACTCTCTCCTCCCTCTGCCACTCTTTTTATTTCTACGGGGTTTATTTTCAGCCACTCTCATTTGTTATATACTATATCCATTGCCATAATCTGCTACTCCTAATTGTTTCATAGCTCTCTCCATCATGTGCTGGCTCCTCTTTATATCGAGATAGACTTGGCACAGATTCATAAATATGTTCAATTATGAATTTGAACTACTTAGCCTAACTTGACGGATTGCATATTAAGAAACGAAGATATGTTCAGAAGCCTTTGCTCATTCGTAGTAGTTTGGTAAGATTATCCCCATTAATGAAGAAGTTGTGATGTTAGATGCTCTCTTTCAATATTCTTACGCAGCATATAATGATACAACAAATTGTTGATAGTCGTATTATTAATTAAACCATTAAACTAGTCTCCTTAATGAATGCTCCTGTTTTGGCTAAATCTGCATGATATTAGGTTGTTCTTTAATGATGTTAGCATAGTTGATTCCTTGGCTCTTAGGGTATGGAAACTTAGCATAGTCATTGGTGATATAAACTTTCCTGGACTGGAACTGCACGCTAATTGATTATCGGATGGACGACATTAACTTGCTTGGGATTGACGGGTAGTTGGTTTATTTTTAAAGATGGAATGGAGCAATATCCTTAAACCAATATTGCATTTCACTTTTGAACGTCATGGGTGTATTTAGACCGTCAACTAATATATACTTTTTGCATGAATAAAGATGGACACAATTAGGGAGCAAGCAGAACCTCTCCTATATGTCTACAAGCTCTATCTTCAGACAGAACAATCTGATCCTTTTATGTCTGGAATCTCAATTTGTATAAATCCTTTCATGTGACGTTGCATTTTCTATGCATTTTTTATTTGGATCCTTCGACATGTTAGGGAGATGCTTATCATGCATGTTACCTGATTGCAACAAAGTGGCATGTAATGGTATTATTTGGCAAAGTTTGATCGAGGATGGAATGTTTTGAGATGAAAGTTTCAATGAGGCAAAGATTTTTACATCTTAGTTAGAGTAATATATTAAGGGGTTCAGCTCATTCTTCTAGGTTTATCTTGAAACGAATTCATGTAATTTGCTGAAATTGTATTTATGTAGTTACTAGACAGGTCTTGGCCCGTGCTAAGCCCGGGCCCAAGTTTCGTTTACTAAATTAAGATAATCATTTGTACTGTGCTTTTGTTAAGCACAAGTTTATTAAAACAATAACATATTAATTACGTAACATTGAATATGTCCAAAAAAAAAAAAATTGTATCGAAGCAAGTTTAACAAGGAATAAATATATACAAGCCACAAGTTATATGATATGCAATAAACAAAAAATGATAAGAAGTCTGTAAAAAAGAATTTCAAAGCTATGATCATGAATTGGAAATTGACATATTGAGTTTTTTTTTTTTTTTTTTTTTTTGAATTTTGAACATAAAACTTTTATAAGTTACAGATAAAAACATATACCTTTGATATTTATTCGATACTTACTCATAATTTCATGAATAATTGTGTTAACGTTAATTACCTGTGGTGATATATGTCTACTTTTAGACGAACATCAAGAAGTACCTAATTAAACAAATTTCATGAATAATTTAGTTCTTCATGGATGTTTTATGTTCATGGATATTTTTAGTTAACCAAAGAAGATGTTTTAAGATATTTACTACTCATGATTTCTGACATATTAAATTGTTTGTAATCTTAGAATGTTGTTTCATTTTCAACTCTATATGGCCATTACAATTGAATTAGTTTTCTAACATAACTTTTTAGAATTTAAAGTGATTGGTGAAAAATAATAAATATGTTTGAACTGCGACATAAATAATTTTTATGTTTGTGGGAAGAATCTACAAATTTTAATGTTTTCTTATGTCCAAATCCCTCATTCAGTAAGGGAGCTAGAACATGCTACACTACATATGGTCATGAACAAAATGAATGTCATTGTAGATTCGAAAATTTTAACCAAAATAATTATAAAATAAAAATTACGATTGAAGATATTATAAATATTTAAAAAGTAAATTATATATGTTCATCTTTTTTAAGCTGATGAAAAAATATGCAACTTAACATTTATGTTTCTTCAACTTTCCTATACTTTTTACAATTTATTTTTTGAAACAACTCCACTAATAATTGAATCAATTTTGTGACTTTGGTAAGTGTAGGAATACAAATTCAAGTTATAAAATTCAGTTTGGATATTTAAAAAGTATTTTTTTTTCATACAAGTACCTAATATTTTTATTAGCTTGAAATAGTTATTACACATATAAACAAATTTAGTTCACTTTCTACAATTTTCATAATTTATTTATGAAACCTAATTTTTTTTTTCATTTAGACTTTGTGACACAGTATAAGAGTGACACTGAGACGAAAAATTTTATTTTCAAAAGTTAAAATAATTTGTGGAAATAACTTTCAATTTTTTCACGCAAACGATACAAAAAAAGTGAAAAAAAAAACGTTTTCTTTATTAAAAGATTAAAAGGAAATGAGGACATGTTGGCTGTCCACATGGCAAGCTATGCTATCATCTTACGCTGACCAACGATTTAGACAGAAAATTGTTGCCTTTATTAACTTGACTTTGTGATGGTAATTGATGTAATTATGCAGTAAAACATGGGCAAATTTCCCACTAAAAATTGATACGTGGAAACTTTTTAAGGAGTGAAGTGGGGAAGGTAAATGGCGAATTAGAGGTTATTACATATATCCATCTAAAACCTAGCTAAAAGACAAACCAAAAGAAAGAAAAGAGAAGTCTAAAGTAAATGTAATGATGAAGTGATATGAGAGGATGCTTCTAGAGTTTGACCACTAGATTTTGCAGGGAGCATTTTGATATTTTACAGTGCAAAGCACCAGCATCCACGTGTGTGTTAGTGTGGGGAGTGAAGGACCAAACACATTATTACTTATAACTTCGAAAATAGCCCTAGTTGGCACAACTAAGTAGTAGTTCAAATGAAATTAAGGTAGTTCAAATTAAACTGTGGACGACAAAACTCGTTGGTTTGCCATTTATTAATAGTAGTAAAATAATATAATGCGATTTTCGCACTTGTGTGCATACAGTGACTGTTTATTAGATCTCTCTCTCTCGGAGCTCGCACAAATATGTATATGTATTGTCAGAAGTTCCACAAATTGTTGCATTGGGAATAGTGATTTGGGAACGTGAATACTAAAGGCTTTCCACCGGCCCGGTCCGGTCTGGTTCCGGCGCGCCTTGGCCGGTCCGGTGTAAATGTAAAAAAATCGACACCGGCCCGGTACCTATCCGGTCTAACGGTGCATTTGCACCAGTGCCGTGTCGGAACCGGTACCGGCAAGGGGAGACCAGTCCGGTTCGACCAGGCCCGGTAACGGTTCGGTTCGTGTATTTTTTTTTTTTACTTAATTTTTTGATTCTTTGAAATAGATTAAAAAAAATATGGTAGACTAAATAAACAGCACAAAACACATATTTTATTCAATAATACGATAATACATTAAGTTAGAAATGCATAATTAAAGACTTAAAGACTTAAAATGACATACTAGAAAATAAAAACTAAAAAATAGATTAGAAATTAGAAAAAGACATAAATCTTCAACTTCAAAGACTCAATTGTTGCGCTCGCGCAGATATATTCTACCACCACGAGCTGCCCATTCGGGGCTATGTTGGTTTTTCAAGTGAGTCTTAAATTTTCCCGTTCCTCCATGAAGTGGTCCAGTTGCATAATTTCAAACTTTCTTACGAAGAGTACACTGAGCAGTGCCGGTATCATTATTTTTCGTGATAAATTTCCAAACTTCGGATCTTCCAGTTCTTGGGTTAGAGGGATCTTCAGTAGTAGCACCTTGAGTTTGAGTAGGAGTATTTGCATTTGCACCTATTTTGATAGAAAATTTAGAAACTAGCCTTTGATAGAAAATTTTAGAGAGAAATGAATAGAAAAAATTGAATTGTGATTAATTTGATGAAATATGGGAGTATTTATAGGAAAAATAGGTGGGGGAGGGCTGTTGGGGCGTTTATGGGGGTGGGGGAGGGAAAAATAGCCGTTTATGGCTGTTGCCAATAACTATTTTTCAAAAGGGAGCTGAAATTTTTGTCGGTATGGACGAATTATTTTTTTTGTTATTTTTTTATTTTTAATTTGAAAGTAGTTTTTGAAATTTTAAATTTAGTATATGACTAAATAAAAAATAATAAACACTTATAAATTGATAGCAAGACATATAACTTGTTATTTTTTTATGTAATTATACTACTTGACTAGTATTAAGTATTTAATATTTTAGTATTTAGTATTTAAGTATTAAATTGAAAAAAGTATAATTGAGAATATATAAATGAATGATAACTTAATAGCAAGACATAGCACTTATTATTTTTTCAAAATAAATATTAAGTATTAAGTTAGTAGTATTTAGTATTTTAGTATTTACTATTTTGTATTTACTAGTTAGTATTTAAGTATTGAATTGCAAAAAAGTATAACAAAGTATAATTGAGAATATAACAAAGGATGAGAACTTAATAGCAAGGCGTAACGCTGTACATCTGTATTTTATTGCAGCAGCTGTACATAAAACTGTCGCTAAACAATGCAAAGATGCAAAATATGCAAAAATTGGAGAAGGCCCACATCCACTACTGAAGGATGGACCACACTCAACACAAAGTGTGCCCAGCCTTTCAAATTCCAGCCCACACAATTCATAAAGTACTTGCTTCGATAACGTGCGTTTCATAATTTCTAGAGTGTGGGGGATCTGTAGCTGCTTATAAAGAGCAAAATGGTTCTGTAGTTGGTCGGTGTGGGACAAATGCTAAACTGCTGCAAAAGCAGTGCAAACCGCAGCTAGTGTAGACAAGTAAAAAACTGCCGGTAAACACTAAAAAACCGCTGCCATTTATTTCATTTACTGGCAGTTAGAAATACCGCCAGAAAATAAAAGATACACCAGTACTTAGCAAAACTGCTGCTAGCAAACCGCTGCAACTGCCCTTTTTTTTTGTAGTGATGATATTAGGCTGTTCTTTAATGATTTAGCATAGTTGATTCCTTGGCTCTTAGGGTATGGAAACTTATAATAGTCATGGGTGATATAAACTTTCCTGGCTTTAGAGAGAGTCTTAAGTACTCTACTAGTTTTCTCTGCTTTTATTTGGTATAAACTTCCCATAGTTAGTAGAGAAAACGAGCAAAAGGATTTTTTCCCTTCCCCATCACCTTCTTCTTGGAGCAACAGTAGCCCTCCATGGACAAGAGCTGTACGGTAATTGATTATTCGAATGACCGGCCTTAACTTATTTGAGATTGAAGTATAATTATTATTTTTTAAAGATGGAATGGAGTAATATCCTTCTACCAATATTGCATGTCACTTTTGAACGTCATGGGGGTAGAGTGATTGAGTTTGAGGTATAGTTGTTGTATTTTTAAAGATGGAATGGAGCAATATCCTTCTACCAATATTGCATTTCACTTTTGAACATCATGGGTGTAGAATGTATCAGTCTCCTTAATATCCTTCTATCAAATCGCACCCACATTTCACTCAAAAAATTTCACCGCATACCCTCCATAAGGAGTGATTTTACAAAATTGCCCGCGCTAAAGAATGTTTTCGCAAAATGCCCTTATTTAGTCCGGAGCCAAGACTTCAATGCAAAAATTTTGTAAGTCTTGGCAATTGGCTATACTTCAAGGGCAAGCATTGTTTTGCCAATACTTCAAGTTATATGGCGAGAATGCAGGGAAAACTGGAAGGGGCATTGCGGAAAGTATTGCCTGTTGCCAATACTTGTCGTTCAAGTGTTGGCAAATCGAGCAGGGGTCAATGGCAAGTCTTGCCTTTTTGCCAAGACTTACGACCAAGTGCGGCAAGTATTGCTTGTTGCCAATACTTGAAGGGATAAGTGTTGAAAAACGAAAAAAATATAACGGCAAGTCTTGGCCCCGAATTTTTTTCATTAAATCTTAACGGGGGCATATTTGCAAACCATCTCTTAGTGCGGGAAAAAAGGCAAACATTGCTTCCGGTGTCATATTTTTACAAATGAGCCCATTTAACTAACGGGAACAGAATCACTACAAAAAATGGCCAAATAACAGCGGTTTGTTAAGGGTTTAGCTGCGGTTTTCACCGTCGTAAAAATATACTAGCGCTTTAAAAACTAACGCCTAAGACGGTGTACTAAAACTATTTTTGGGCAATTTTACTGTACCGCTGGCATAACCGTTGCTTTATATGTTTAACGATGGTTTGCATATTAAAACTACTGCTAAATTTTACACATTCAAAATAAAGAAGTGGCTATAGTTTGGACCATGCCCTAAAGATTTTCCCATGGTTGCAAATCATCAGAACTTCATAGTAAACTAGGTTGGCCCATCTTCCAAGCCCTCAGCTACAACACATCCGTGGTTATAAAGAGAGTATGTTTTGCTCTAGCCTGTGGTGTGGGACAGAATGTCCAAGCACTTGGAATACTAAAAAACGCTGCTAAATAACCACACACCCAGAGCTGGCAAAGTGGTTAAATAAAAGGATTTTTTTACATAAAAATACAAGTTTTTGAACTTAATTACCAAACATAGCAACATTTTAGCAAAATAACCCTATATAGAGGAAAACACAAGTTAATTACAATTATAGCAAAACTATAGCAATATTTTCCCATAACATACCAAACTCTTACATTCTTCCTCTTATTTCCTCCACTATCACTTTTGCTCCTCCCATTTCTCCCTATTTCACTTTTCCTCCCACAATTTCCCCCAATTTCACTTTTATTCCTATCATTTCCTCCAATTTCACTTTTACTCATCCCATCCTCGATGTATCTTGTTGTATCTCACCGTATCTCAACCGTTTCTGCACCATTTCAACCGTTTTTGCAGTACCGTATCTAACTGTTTCTGCACCGTTTCAACTGTTTCTGCAGCACCATATCTAACTGTTTCTGCAGCACCGTTTCAACTATTTCTAACTGTTTCTGCACCGTTTCAACTGTTTCTGCAGCACCGTATCTTACAGTTTCTGTACCATTTCATGTTGTCTTAGCACTGTATCAAACTGAAATTGTGATAAACACAAAAAAGGAGAGCATCTGCTTTTATGTTATTTGTAACTATACATCAAAAGGTTTCAAGTTTCTTATTTTCATACACTCACTCTCATTCAAAGCTAATTCCCATTACATCTTCCCAATTTCCCACCTATCTTTCCTTATCTCCATCTTTCCATTTATGTCCCCTCGATTTCATGTAACTTTTCACAGCTCCATTTACACCATAAAACCACAAATTTGAAAAATTAAGTAACAAAATGAAGTATCAAAAAAGGTATACAGTGGATTAAAATCTTACTGGAAAAGAAGGGGTTATCAGAAAGAAAATAAACTGGGTCAAAGTATTATTACAAGAAACTTCAAACCCGACCCAAAGAAGAAGGTTGTGGAAGATAACAGTAGAACGGAGGGAGGCGACTGAGGTCTGGCGATGAAACTCATAACTCGTCATTGCCGGAAAAGGTGGCGTTTCGCTACCGATTCCGTTCCCCTATTTTTCTCGTTTTTGTCGCTAATGGGTATGTATATATATATTTGTATCTTGATCGTATTGGTATAGAGTATAATGGTGTATATGTATCTGTACTCGTCGTTATTTTTGTCACAGATTTGAAGAAAATCGTTGGAAATTTGAAGTGATTGATTAAAAGAAGGTGATGGCGTTGAGGTGGTGGGGCTGGAGGTGGGGGTCATGGGGCGTTTGTTTTGGGGGGGGGGGGGGGGATAAACTCAATTCAAAGCTATGGGAGGACAGAGATTAAAGTGAGAGATGAAATTTGGGGAAATGAAATTTGCCTATTGTAAAATGTACTAAAAAATATTGCTATGCCTTGTAATAGAAAAGTATTGCTGTTTTTTTTTTTTTTTTTGTAATTAAGAGGTTAAATTTGTATATTTGTGTAAAAATTCTATAATAAAATGAGTATCCATTCAATTAGGCCCACTTAAAATGGGTTGGGTATTGAGTAATTTTTTAGTGGGTCAGAATGGATACTATCCATTAAGTTAAATGGATAAAATCAAAATACCCATTTTATCCATTTTTCAGCTACCAAGTCAGTACCCATTTTTCAGCGTACCCACGTTTCCTATTATGGCTTCTTCTACCCATAAACCCTGCTCTCTCAACTTTATCCCTTTCTTCCTTCAATCAAGCATTTTTTCAGTGAATTCCTCTTCATTATCTTCTTATTCTGGTTCATTTTAGGTGAGTATTTTTTGATCCATGTATTAAATTTTATATTTTTCTGTTGATTCTAATGATGCAGATAACATGTTTGATAAATTTTTTAAATGAAAGTATATAAGCTGGTTCTGTTGTTATTACTACAGGGTGCTTACCATAAGTTGTTGCCTTACTGTTTTGCTTGGAGACTGAGAATGTGGAAGCTGTTGTAGCCAAGGCTGTCTCTACTGGTGCTGTTTCTAATGGGAAATCTCAAGGACCCATTTCATTTAGCTACCTACTGCTCATCCTCGCCTTTTATTTACTCAATTCCAACAATTTTACATCATCAAGACCTCTAGCCTGAGTAGAATTACGATAAAGGAGTGAGGGGATATATTTCTGAAAAAAATGTATTTATATTTTCAATTCGATCTTGTTCTGTTTTCCTCCATACTCAGGCTACAATTTGTATGCAAACCTGTTATAGGCCTGCAAAGTTCCATGAAAATGCTTCTTATTCGCATCATCAAGAACTCTTGTGCGTTTGAAAAGAAGTACCCTTTGGTTGTCACTTCTCACACTTGGTTAGATACCGTTTCACATAGTGTTGAGGAAAGGGTTTGAAGAATGACAAACGAAAAGGATCCAGTGGTTCCAAAGGAGAACCTGGTCCTTGTATAGAAGGGCACGACTGATCGAAAAGATTGAGAGTTGCAAATCCCTGCGGAACTAGGAGTAGTGGCACGTGAACGAGTATGCATCCTAGTTAGACTAAAAGAGGCGGTGCCAAGGCTGTTTCTTTAAAGTACGAATACGAGTTGGACTTGAACAAGGAAAGAGTCACAAAGAATCTTGTGTTACAATAATTACAAGCTGGATATGGATGAACTAGGTCCTTCTACAAATGAGACAAAATATAGAGGAATTATAGGTTCACTCCTCTATCTCACAACCAGTCGACCTGATATTGTATACAGCGTGGGACTTTGTGCTAGATTTCAGTCCAAGCCTAAGGAATCACATTTGACAGCTATGAATAGGATCTTGAGATACTTGAAAGGAACTCAGGATCTATGTCTATGGTACCTAAAAGGAGGTACTTTTGAACTAATTGTTTTTGTTGATGCAGATTATGCAAGTCACTTGGTGGACAGGAAGAGCACTTCAGGAATGACACACTTTCTTGGTCCATGCTTATTTCTTGGGCAACTAAAAAGGAGAACTCAGTAGCCTTATCTACTGCAGAAGCTGAGCATGTAGCAGCTGCATTATGCTGCTCACAATTGCTATGGATCAAACATCAGTTGGAGGACTTTTGAATTAAATGTGGAGCTGTGCCCATCTTCTGTGATAACACAAGTGCAGTGAACATTACCAAGAACCCAGTCCAACATAAAAGAATAAAGCACATTGATATCAGACATAACTTTCTTAGAGATAATGTTGAAAAGGACCTGATCACTATGAATTCTTGCAGAACTGAAGATCAGATTGCTGACATCTTTACCAAAGCATTGAACAAAATTCAGTTTGAGAGGAACAGGTTGGAGTTGGAGATGACCAAAATACACGGATGACCCAGCATTGTTCCCCAAATGATTGGTTAGTTAATTGTTCAGCAACCTGTTTATGACTATTGTTTTTATTGTCCAGTCTAAATTTTGTACTTTGATAAGTACACTTGTTCAGCTGAGTAGCACCAGGATGGACTAATGTGTTCCCATGAAAGAAACTACAAGGTACGTAGAAGGAACCAATGCAAGCATGATGAACCATGTCCAGGTATAGCTATACAGCTACTTATGTTAAGTATCATAACTTAATTGATTGTCTATTGTGCGTATGTCAAGGAAGTCTTTCCATATTCTTATAACCATCCTTGTTTATAGGAATAATTCTTTTTGTGGTTAGACTTCCATTAGACTTAACTGGACCCCACTCATTTAAAAAAGCCCTTATTTGGGCAAGCCTACGTAACCGTCAAATCAGTACCTTCTTTCCTGGTTCTCAAAACTTCAAAAAGCTGCGTTTTGCTTGTTAGTCATTATTAGCACCTTTCCATAGGGAAAAACCTCTGGAACCATTACTTCTTCTTAGTTACACAATTTATAGAGACAAAAACACACTTTCAAAATTCCTCTTTACGCAGTCGTCTTTCTCTCTCTAAAAGCGAAGAAAATTTGCCTTATTTCTCATCCAGAAACCCTAACCAAAATTAGCCATGTCTCAAGCACAATCGTCCTCTGCTTCTCCTGCTAAAACTTTAGAAACCCTAACGTCCAAGAAATCGACCCTAAACCTCCCCCATCCACTCTCGCAGAGAGAATTGTCAAAGCTAGGGCAAAATTTTTCAAATGGGCAGGAAGGAAAGGAGTCGCGAAGTCATTTGTAAGATCCTCATCTCCTACACCGGCGGAACCAGTTTCCTCTGAAAAACCTGTTGAGGTAACGTTTGTTTCCACTCTATCTGATTCTACTGCTTTAGAAGTAGTAAAAAGTCCTGGAAAATTGAGTACTGAAACATTGGTGAAAGGACTAGATGAAATAGTAGAAAAGATAGAGCCCAATGGAGTATCTGATAGGGGAAATAAAGTTGAGAAGAACGTACAGGTTGTTCAGGAGGAACCTAAGTCTAGTTTGCATGCGCCCTTAGTATCTGAGAATGTGCTAGAAGTTGATGTAGTTGATAAAGTGCTAGAAAGACCGAGAGAAGAGGATTCTGCTGAATCCCCAAAGGAGCATGTCACAGAAACTAGTTTTGGGACGGTTCCTATTGAGAGAGTTCAGGGGATATCTGTACATGAAGGTCCAGTTGTTGAGGCACCTAATTCTGCTGAGGCTGCAAAGGACTTGAGTGGAGAACCTGCTTCTCGCTCAGTTCCTACTGTGACTGATGATGTAGAACTCAAGTGGACAGATTCTGAAGAGGAGAAGGATGAAGAAATTTTAGAAGAAAATGGGGAAGGTGAGAAAGTTGCAGAGAAAGTTGAGGAAACAAGAAGGCAAAGTGTAAAAATAAGGTTTGGAGAGGAAGATTAGAAGTTGTTAAATGAAGGTGAAGAAGAAGAAGTGGTGTTTGTGAGTGAGACCAGAGTGGAGCCTGACAAGAGAAGAGATTGTTGAAAGGGGGAAAGTCTGTGTCTAAGAGCAGACTGGTGGATGAAAGCAGTGAAGACTCTCAGGAGGAGAGAATTGAGAGTGATGACAAAATTGCTGCAGAGCTAACACCAAGAAGAGTAGCAACCAGGTCTGCTCTGAAGCAACAGTTACAGAAAGTGAGGAAGCTAGAAAAGACAGTCAAGAATGTGAGGGATGGAAAATTGGAGGAAAAGAAGAATGAGAAAAAGGTTGTGGAGACCAAAGAAGAAAGTGATGAAGCTGGAAGCTATGTGGAACCCAGTGACTCAGAAACAGACAGTGAGATGGAGAGCAGGAAAAGGAGAAAAGGCTTTGAGGAAGAGGTTGATAGGATAGCCTTCTTTGCTAGACACCAGGTATTGGCTGGGTGCATCCTGGGTGATGTAAAGGATCACTATATGAAACTTTTGCTCAGGAAGATAGGTGATCAAGGTTGGTTAGGTCTATTTGCCAAAAAAAGATAGGCTGTTGTTTTCTGATAAAGTTAGGGAGTTCTATACAAATTGCAGAGTTGCTGCCATGAGGGTGTTTTCTGTTGTGAAGGGAATTGAGATTGAGTTTGGGAGAACTGAGTTAGGAGTGATACTTGATGTACCTGCTGAGGGTTACTGCAGGTATATTAAGTTAAAATGGCGAAAGAGAACTGATGGATTGACTCTACTGAGTGTTGTGAAGAAGTTTTCAGGGAAAACAAAGCTCAGGAAAGAGAGGAAGGTTTACAAGAAGGAGATGGAGCCAGCTCATCAGCTGCTCTTTGAGTTTGTTCATCGGTTCCTACTGCCAAGGGGAGAAAGAAACAGTAAGGCTAGTGCTCTTGACTTAACCTACATGGACTTGCTGGACAGAAGAGTGAAAATTAATCTACCTGGTCTAATAATCAGGCAATTAAAGGATTGCAGACACTGATCAGTAGCCACATTCCTTGGTGCATTCCTACATCCTACAACAGGTTTTTGAGCACTTTGGGGTTCCTTTGGAAGCCGGGAAAAAGCCCACCATTCATCAAATATTTGGGCACAATGCGCTGAAAAGCTGTGATTTCTTCAAAGAGCAGAGAGCTTCCAAGAAACCAGTGCAGGTTAAGCAGGAGGAGGCTGAAGAAAGTGAGGACTATGGACCAGAGGAAGCCATTGCAGTAGTCAATGAATTGGAGCATCTTGTTCTTGAAGTCAATACTGAGAATGTTGAGCTGCACCAAAAGCTGAAGTTGAAGGATCAAGAAATCGATCGCTTGAAAATTTAGTGTCACGAGTATGAGGCCGAGTTGGTGATGGAAAGGGCCAAGAATACAAAGAATCTTGAGACACTGATCAAGCACTTCAACTTGAAGCCCTGAGTCCTGCTTCTCTTCCTCCCTGTCCTTTATCATACTCTCCCTTATCCCTTCCTGTCCTTCCTTGATATGTGACTTTAAGAGAATCATTTTTATGTTGTGTACTTTTTAATGGGGCTGTGTTGCTAGTCACACCCTGGATGAATGGTTTTTAAATTTCTCTTGCTTATTTTGGAATGGTTCTATTATATCTGGGTCTGGTTGGGCCCTTCGTCTAATTTTTGTGTGTTTAAATTTTAGCTGACTTGTTGCCTTGTGCTCTAGACTGGATAGCACTAACTGGTTCATGCAGGTGTTTGAATCTTTTTGATGATGCTAAAAGGGGGAAGAATGAAGGAAATGTTGGGGTGTTTGTGACCTAACTCATCATCTGTTTTAAAATTTTCAAACTGCATTTTTTTTTGTTTAGTTGCTATTGGTAACTTTGTCTGTTCAGGTTCTTTGGCAACATTTATTTGTCATCATAAAAAAGGGAGAATTTGTTGAGGAAAGGTTTTGAAGAATGACAAACGAGAAGGACCCAGTGGTTCCGAATGAGAACCCGGTCCTTGTATAGAAGGGCACGACTGATCGAAAAGATTGAGGGTTGCAAATCCCTGCAGAACTATGAGTAGTGGTGCGTGAACGAGTATGCATCCTAGTCAGACTAAAAGAGGTGGTTCCCAGGTTGTGTCTTCGAAGTACGAATACGAGTTGGACTTGAACAAAGAAAGTCACAAGGAATCTTGTGTTACCATAATTACAAGGTTTTCTTGTGGAACTCAACTAGGGTTCTGATGCCCATGTAAATACAAGTAGTTGATGCAACCGTAAAACAGTTATTCCCAAATAGAGAGTTGAGATCATACAAAGGAAATCCAGCAACTTTCAACGTGATATAACTGATGAAGACAACTTGTGGAGTTAAAGAGGTTGAGTCTAGATATTCTATCTAGGTTCATTGTTTGTAAGTTGTCTTGCTTTGTGCGATCATTGTTTTTACCTATCAGCTTATCTTAGAAGCAATTGTGTTAGGTGAACTATTGCGAGATTGTTTTGTAAAGCTAGAGTTTAGCTTTGTTGAGTGATTAGGATTTAGAGTGTAGCCCCTTGGTTACAGAGTCTTGTAATCAGAAACTTGCTCTTTGTGTTAGTGGATTGAGTTCTAAAATCCCATAGTGTGGGTCGTTGTTTTTTTCCCTTGAGCAAGGAGTTTTCCACGTAAAAACACCGTGTTCCTTGTGCGCTGCGTTTGTGTGTATTGTGGTGTCTAAGTGCAAACTGTTCTTGACTCAGAAGAATCGAGTTCTTGCAACGAAAAATCGGTAGACACTATTTAACTCCCTCTTCTAGTGTCTTTAGGAGGTGCTTAGATCATAACACATAGGAATCTATTTTCAGTTTGCACATTAGTTTTTACTGTGTTCTCTTGATTGTCATATATCTCTATTTATGTTCAGTAATCTGTATAATCTATTTTCAGTTTGCACTTGGGATTACTGAATTCTGCTTCTGATTGTATTAACTAGTTTGAAGTTAAAGAAAAAGTTTTGCTCCAATTGGATTATCAATTTTGACAGTGAATATAACGTTGGAGCTATATGTGCACAACCATAAGTCCCTCATACTCAAACTGAGAACAAAGAAATGTCAACTTTATTCAAGAAGCCATGGATAATATGGACGGGTCGGATAATTATCCATTTTTATCTTATCCATTTTTGACCGGCCCATATCCAATCCGGCCCGTCCGTTTGCCACCTCTACATACACCCTAAACCAACAAAAAATGTAAAAACCCCTACTAAATTATTTGGTTTTACCAGCAGTTAAGCAAACCAAAGCAGAAATATAAATTTAGTGGCAATTAACGTAACCGCTGGAATGTGGCCTTTTTTTTTTTTTTTTTTTTTTTTGTTGTTGTGGATGTATCATTTTTCTTAATAAGGAGACTACCTAGAATCCAGTTCCATATATTTTTGTACTAGATGATTGAATTTGACGTGGGGTTAGTCACAGAAGAAACATCTAAACCAATGCTAATGCACTTTGCAAGTATATAGAGTCTACTTGGGTGGGCTTATAAGTAGTTTTTTTATGTGGCTTATAAGCCCAAAAGTGGCTTATAAGTCACTTTTTGAGAAGTTAGGAAATCTTAATTTCTGGCTTTTGGCCTTTTCAAGCACATAAGTGCTTATAAGCCCATAAATTTTAAGTTACCAAACATTTGCTGATGTGCTTATTAGCTTATAAGCCGCTTTTAAGCTCACCCAAATAGGCTCATAGTCAAACTTGATAGTTATTGTTTGAACCGGGATTTGAAGATCACGGGCATACTATAATCGTAAATGTAGATGTCAGTATGCATTCTATCTGTGTTCGACTCGGGTTGATTATATCTCATAGTCTCACCCAAAGGGGTGGTTTTTTAATGTTCGGTATCATATAAATCGTCTCTTTTTATTGACATGGTGACATGACTATTAAGTTAGAATTGGTAAGTAAAAAAATTCACTCTGTTGAATTCAGCTTTTTGTAATGCATAAAGAATCCATAAACTAACTTGAACTGCACAACATTGTATAACAATTTCTCCAAATTAAATAGAATTCAACTTTTAGCAGTTTTATAAATCTTTTTATTTTCGAGTTAATCAATTAAAGAGGAATTTTATCACTTACGGGTCGTTTGGTTGAGATAGAGTTTACAAGAGTATTAGCAATGTGGGTATTAGCAATGTGGGTATTAATAATACGGGTATTAGTAATGCGGGTATTAATAATGTGGGTATTAGTAATGTAGATATTAGCTATAGGAATTATTTCTTGAATCACTAATATATTACAAATTAATGTACAATGTTATAATTTAAAATATTTAGTTACTCCTTAAATATAATTTAAAATTATCTTTATTATTATGAGGGTTAATATTGTCATTTTAAATTTTAATACCTACATTGTTAATATCCACATTATTAATTCCACCTTCTACCCCGCATAAAATAATACATAGATTTCCTCATTAAGTTATGCGGGTATTATATCTTAAAGTCTAACCAAACATTGTACTATTTTTATGCAAGTATTAAAATTTCACCCAAAGCAACCAAACATGATAATAATTTAGTATATGTATTAAGCCTTTATACACCCAACCAAACCACCCCTTACCTCCTTAAACAATATTGTGTTTCTTATTTTTCACATGCTTCTTCGATGTATTATACTGTGTCGGAGTTATTACATTATCTTCTATAGATGTTGCTTATATGGCACCTTAGAGAAGTAGTGAAAAAAGTACATTTCATTACAGAGTTTCCCCAAGGACATAAATAGTTAAAAGTCACTGTAAAAGTTTTAAAGTTTTGACTCAACTTACAAATTGGTTTTAGAATAATTTTTTTTTTTTCCCGTGATAGTGGATCCTTCGAACGAAATATCATTTGGAGAAAGCAAATATACAGTACCCCAATAATATACAAAAGGCCAAATACATAGACGGCATTAAACTTGTCCGAATATTTTACATAGCTACCTAAACTCTAGCCTCCTACCATTTGAACACCTAAACTATATTAACACTATGTCAGTTAGACACATCCAGCTGATGTGTTCTTTTAACGTGGATCCAAAAGATAACTGTCAATATTAAAGAATAAAATAATTTTTTTCTCTCTCCTTCATCTTCTCTTTGCACCTCCGCTATGCAAAAAGGGACTCAATTTTTTCTTTAGAATCCAATTGACATAAGGGATGTTCCATGCCAATTAAAGATAGGCTTCCATTGTCAATATTAATCTTCATCCATTTAATATATCAAGCTTACTTACAGGTGTTAAGATTTTAGTCTTTAAGCCAAAGTGCAAATGCCTGCTTGACGTTTGGAACTCTCAAAGTTGTCAAGTTTGTATTTAAACATGGGAGCATTGAGTTTGTTTTAAAGAATGAGCAAAGAAAAAGCTTCGGTTTTCTTCTTCCCAAATACTATCTTTTAAGTGTAATGCAATATGCCGGCTCACACAAAGGAGATATCTCTATTTTAATCTAATGATTTTCGTACCAAGAACTCCGTTTTTATTGCACCTTTATACTTACTAGTGTTATAAAAAGATTGATGCTCGCTGGAAAAAATATAATGCCAGAAAAAATGGAGTTTGCGAGAAATTCTTTTAAGCACCCAAATCTGACTTTTACCTTCTCTCTCTCTCATACCTAAAAATGTAGCTCTTCTTCTTCTTCTTCTTCTTCTTCCCCTTCTTCTTCAGATTGAAGCGCCTCTGTTACCAATAAAAGAGTTTTGTTACAGGAAAAGTTGGAAACTTTTTGAAATCTTTTTCTCCGATCAAGTCCACTTTCTCTTCATTCTTTTTTTCAGTTCTTGACTTTTTATTTCTCTTTACTTTGTATTGTTTTTTGCTCATGTGTAATTGTTGAGAGCTGGTTTTGAAGAATGACAAACGTAAAGGACTCAGCGGTTCTCATGACGAACCTAGTCCTTGTAATGAAGGGCACGATCGATCGAAAAGAGTTGCGGGTTGCAAATCCCTGCGGAACTAGGAATAGTGGCGCGTGAATGAATATGTATCCTAGTCAGACTAAAAGAGGCGGTGTCCAGGCTGTGTCTTCGAAGTGTGAAAAGAAGTTGGACTTCAACAAGGAAAAGAGTTACGAGGAATCCTGCCTTACCATAATTACAAGGATTACTTATAGGACTCAACTAGGGTTTCAAGATCCGTATAAATACAAGTAGTTGAGACAGCCGTAAAGCAGTTATTCACAAATAGAGAGTTGAGAGCATACAAAGGCAATTTAACATCTTTCTACGTGAGTAAACTGGAGAAGACAACTGAAAGTGCTTGCAGTGTATTGAGTCTAGATATTCTGTCTAGGTTCATTGAGTTGTAAGTTGTCTTAGTTTGAGCGTTCATAGTTTTTACCTATTGGCTTATTGCAGAAGCATATGTATTAGGTGAACTCGTGTGTAATTACTTGAAAAGCTAGAGTTTAGCTTTGAGTGGTGATTAGGGTCTAGAGTGTAGCCCCTTGGTTACAGAGTTTGTAATCAGAAACTTTGCTCTTTGTGTTTGTGGATTCAGTTCTAAAATCCCAGAGTGTGGGTCGTGGTTTTTCTCCCTTGAGCAAGGAGTTTTCCACGTAAAATCCTTGTGTTATCTGTATGTGTAGTATGACGTGTTGCAGTGGTTGAAACAGTATATTTGCGAAGGTAAGAACTAGGTTCTACATTCAGAAGAACCAGGTTCTTGAAACGAAAATCGGTAGACACTATTCAACCTCCCTTCTAGTGTCTTTAGGAGGTGCATAGATTATAACAAGTGGTATCAGAGCGGGTCTTCTCGTGAGAGGGTAACACCTTGAGAAGGATCAGAATCATGAGTGGACCACCTACCATCACTGAAGGACAGTCAGTTCAGAGGCCCCCACAGTTTAATGGGCAATACTATGCGTGGTGGAAGAACATGATGGAGAATTACATATGTGCTGAAGACTATCAACTCTGGCTGATAGTTTCTGAAGGAAACCTGATCCCCACTAAAATAGTTGGTGAAGGAGCCACTGCCAAGCAAGAACCTAAACTGAAAGAGGAGTTCAACGAGACGGATTATAAGATGATTGAAAAGAATCACAAGGCCAAATGTCTGGTCATATGTGGTCTTGGTCCTGAGGAGTTCAATAGAGTATCATCTTATAAGATGTCTAAGGAAATATGGGATGCTCTGCAGGTTGCGCATGAAGGGACCACAGAAGTGAAGGACTCAAAAAGGAGAATGCTGAAGAGACAATTTGAACTATTCTCCATGGGTGAGAAAGAATCAATTCAGGTTATGATGACCAGGTTGACCATCATTACTAATGAGATGAGATCTCTGGATATGGAATTGCCTGAAATAGAGATGGTCGATAAAATCCTGAATGTGCTTCCTGAAGCAGGGAACCCAAGATGACCGCTATAATTGAATCCAAACCTCTCAGATCCATCAAACTTGAAGAACTGGTTGGTAGCTTGAAAACTCATGAGATGATGAAGGACTCAAAAGCTAAACCAGCTGTAAAGAAGGACAAGACCCTTGCGCTTGAAGCAACTGATGAAACCGATGAATATGTTGATCTTCAATCAGTTGAAGCAGCAATGGTAAGTGCCCTAAGATAGAAGCTTAATTTGGGAAGGTTCAAAGGATTCAAAAGAAGTGGCAAGGAGAACTCTGGCAGGAAGAACATAGTTGACAGTCCTGATTATTCTGGATGCTTTAACTGCTTCAAAAAGGATCATGCTGTCGTGGACTGTCCTATGTGGGAAATAGAGTGGATGAAAAATAGAGCTTCCAAGGAAAAGGAGATGGAGACGCCAAAGGAAAATGACAAAGATAAGAAGAAGTCAAGACGGCCTCCAAACTTCAGAGCATAAAGGAGAAAGAAGAAGGAAGCTTTCTATGCTACATGGGGACCAACTGATAGTGAATCCGATCATGAAAAGGATTCTGAAGATGATTCACCACTAGCACTAATGGTTATGTCAGACATCAGTTCTGATGAAGAAGACCCTCGAGAGTTTAGAGGAGGAAGAGATCCATCAAGACCACCTTTGTTCAACGGGACTCACTACAAGAACTGGAAGAAACAGATGAAGACTTTCTTGCAAGCAGCAGACTATAGTATGTGGCTGATTGTGAAGAGAGGACCTCATGTTCCTGTAAAGAGAGCTGCAAATGGAGTCTTGGTGCCAAAGAAAGTAGAAGAACTAGATCCTCAAGACCTAGATTGGTTACAGGCAAACTCCAAAGCTGAATGGTACATGAAAAGAGGACTCACCTACGATGTGCTTGCTATGATACTTGAATGCAAGTCTGCCAAGGAAATCTGGAAAAGACTGAAGGAGGTGTACACAGATGACAATCAAAAGAAGGACTCCGCTCTCATGGCAACTGATGGAACTGAAGATGCTCATTCAGCAGAGGTATGTTTATCTGAACTTAAGAAAACTTTACATACATACTCTTTTGAAAACTTGATTTTAATCACTGCCACCTTAATCGAGGGTTATGAAAAGGAGAAGCTTGAAAAGGACAAATTAACTGAAGAACTAAGTAGTCTTAGAACCAAGCACAAGATTCTCCTAGAACAGAACATTGAACTTGAAGAAGTCAATGCTATCTTGAAAGGGCAGACTCTTGTGTCAAACTCTAAGATCACTGAACTAGAATTGGAATGCAATAAGTTAAGAGAAAGTGCATATGGTAAGCAAGTAATAAGTGAAGTTCCAACCCGGTCAAATAGTGCCACATAAAATGAGACGGAAGAAATAATTTTTAGACCTTTTCTAACAAGTGACGAGACATCCATATGATCGAAAGAAAGCTAGAGCATGGAATGCTATGATTTCATCAAGTTCGATTGAGGATGGAAAGTTGCAAGTTTGCATCTTGGCAAGATTCTATACAACTTATGTGGAGTAATTTTAAGAGGTTCCGACTTCCGATATTAGTCTTCTAACAACTCCTTAATCACTCCACCGCATTTACCAGATTATTGCCTAGGTGCATTGATATTGTATTTGGTTTAAACATCAGGTGTGCACAAATATTTACGCGCGATTGTCACAAATAGTGGAAGATATTAGCTTGAAACTAGTGCGTTGAGTTACAGATAAGAAACATGTAAAACCGATACCAATTCACTTCACGATTTGTATTAGGGGTGGACATTCGATTTTTCGGTTCGGTTTTTAACTATTCGGTTTCGGTTTTTCAGTTTTCGGTTTTGAAAAACTTCAATCCAATCCAAACCAAAATAAGTTTGGTTCGGTTCGGTTTTCCTCTTTTCGATTCCTCTTTTTTCGGTTTGGTTTTCGATTTTTTCGGTTATGTCATATGAGATAAAACTTTAAAAGAAAATAGTTGAAAGAATATAAATACAAGTTCAAACATTAAACATAAAATCTAAATTATAATCCTAGATAAAAAGAGAACTTGAATCCTAAGTAAAATGAGATCTTACAATTCAAGAAGTAGAAACTGATGGAAGTCTGTACATTGAAACTTTTGATGAGAGCTTCACATGCGTTATACCATGATACAAAGAGGTGTGATCATTCAAAAAGTATTGAAATATTCAAACTCTAAAACCCTTAAATAAGTTTAGGTAACAAATTAGCATAAAAGTGTGAGAATATATATATATATATATATAGGCTTTTTCGATTTCTATGATTTGAAATCCAAAACCAAACCAAAACACAAAAGTTTTTAAATTCTCAATCCAATCCAAACTAATTATTTAAAAATCCAAACCAAATTAAAAAAATAATTCGGTTCGATTTGGTTTTTCGAATTAATCCGAATAGTGCCCACCCCTAATTTGTATGCACCTCTTACTTGAAATTATTTGTCCACTTCACTTTTGCACGCCCCTTAAGGAATCATTAATGAGGATGAATTATTGACTATTTTACCCATCTTATTATTTTTTCTTCAATAAATATTATCTCTAGTTATATTTTCAAGAACAATAATTACTAAGGGTAAAATGGGAAAAAATGAAAAATTTTACCTTGAACTCCAATTCTAACTGGACAATTATTTTGAAACGGTCATTTTTAATAAGGACAAATATTTTGAGAAAGATAGTGTATAGTTACTTATATATGGAACAGGATTGAAGTCGTGTGTGCACCTTTAACATACCACTTGCCGTTAAGTGCAAATAATTGATCTTTCTTCTCAACGCAATTATGAAGACTAAGAGTATTTCCTCTCGACATCTATCTTTTATTTATGTCATGATCTTATATCTACCAGCAGGAGGTTCTGTATTCACTATTAAGTTTTTTTTTCTTTTCCGTCCTTCTGTTGAGATATTTCCGATGGATGTTGAGAATGACTTGGCGCCATTGAAGCAGCGCGTCGTGCTATAATCGGGCACTTCCATCGTATTATGAGCGGACAATTCCAAAGAAATGGTAAGATATGGGTAAGAGTTCTCACAGATATCCCTATTACTGAGAAACCTACAGAAGTAAGAATGGAAAGAAGAAAAAAAAATCCTATGGGTTGGATTGCCAACAGCCTGTAGCAGACTTCAAATCAAAGGGAGAAAGTTTTCTCAATTTCTTGACCCGAAGCCTATGTAAATGTAAGGCTTTCTCTTGGTTGAAGGTACCGTCCTTCCGTATTGGTTTCCTCTTGGATAGACAGAACTTTGGATTAATTCCTTGACTATCGACAAATGATGTTTCCAGGAGGAAAGTCATCTAAGATTGTCGTTGCGGCACTCGATCTATAGTTCGATCAATTTTAAGTTAATTTGGTTCTATTTATCGAAATTTAAAATGATGTCTCCCTCTGTAAAACTAATAAAAACAAGACACAAATTTGGGGTGAAGAACTTCTCACCTTTTTTCATTAATTAATAACCCTATATATACAAGTGTAAAATAAAAAATCTAACTTAGTCTCTAAATCACTTCTAATGGGCTTGGTCCAATATACACTTGGTCTGTAAAAATTTCGCCCAACAGCCACTTTTAACACTGGTATTTAGTTTGAGGCCACTATTTTCTTTGGTCTTACACTAGAGGCCACTTTTGGGTCTTTACTAAATAAATGTTGACTTAAGTTCTAATAGTTGACTGAAGTTCAGTCCATACGGCCCCTGGACTGAAGTTCCATCTCTTAAGGACTGAACTTTCAGTTCATATGGCCATGGACTGAACTTCAGTCCATGGTATGGCTATGGACTGAAGTTCTATCTTAAGGACTGGACTGAACTTCAATCCATATGGCCGTGGATTGAAGTTCAATCTTTAAGGACTGAACTTCAATCCGGCCTCTGGACTGAAGTTCTATCTCTTTAAGCAAAAGTGGCCACAAACTAAATGTTTTGGTATTAGTGGCCTGTGCCCAAAGACCAGTGGCAAAAGTGGCCTTTCGTGCACTTAGCCCACTTGGTCTAGACTACTACAATTTATATAAATAAACTTATTTACAATAATAACCTTCATTACCCTCAAAATGGAGGTTAATTCTTTTATCATATCGCATGTAAGTTGTAACGTCCAGCCATAGCAAAATTCTCATAGTAATAAACGTTACGAGGAACTAGAAAATAGTTAAGATTCAGAAATAGCTAGGATTCTCTTTGCATCAAATACTATAAAATAAAAGAAGTACCAAATAAATTCAATAGAGAAGAGTTATTGGTTCTTGGCGGATGATGAATCAAAGGTTTGCAAATGATCATGATCAGCTCCTTCCTTTTCCATCTCCTTTTGTTGCTTTTCCCATCTTTCAATTTCCTTAGTTAACAAGCCTTTGCAGTCTCCTTCAGCTTCTTCTTCATGGTTTCCTCTCTTTGTTATGATCTTTGCTTTCTTGAGAGTGTGTCTCAAATCAAAACACATATTCTCTCAGTAGTACTAATGCTAATTCTTTACCAGATTACAAGAAGCCGTTCTTCTTTATATCATTGGGACTTTCTAAATAGTAGTTTTGGGGATGATATCAGTGACAACATTTGGATTATATCAAATCATTTTTTGTTTCTTTTCGTTTTTAATTCAGTAGGAAACAATTTAATCATCAACACGTGTGAAATAGCTCTTGAGTACTTCCTCCGTCTCAAAATAATTGTCCTCCTTTCCAAAAATAGTTGTCTCAATTTATTTGTCCACTTAAAATTTCAAGGTAAATTTTCCCAATTTTTTTTCATTTTACCCTTATTAAATATTGTTCTTCAAGACCCAAATATCTCAATTTAATGAGGAGAGAAAATATAAATAAGGGTAAAATAGTCAATAACCACTCCTCATTAATGGATTCTTAAGGGGCGTGTAAAGCTGAATAGGACAACTATTTTGAGACGGAGGGAGTAAAATTTTAGGGTGATTTGCACTAATAGGACATTTTAGTATCAACATTATCTTTTTGACCTCGCTCGTTGAGAAACGTTTGGTGGAAATTGCTTTCAGGCCAGAATGTAGAAAGCTCGCTGAATTGCAAAAATATGACACGAAGAGCAATGGTTTGCCAATGCCCTCAATAACAGTGGTTTAGCAAAACTGCCCTCCATTAGTTTAATGAAACTTATTCTGGACGAAAATACCCCTCACAACTAATAAAAAGACGCACAATATCCTCCCCTTCCTTTTCTTCATTCAAACAATCTCTAAACCCTGAAAACCTACAACTTTTACAGATTCTTCCATTAAAATGAAGATTCAAGGTTAGATTCCTTCAAATTCCTACCATCTTACATTCATTTGGATAACCTTGTAGAAAATCTATGAAAATGGGTATCTTACACAGACTTCTTGGCAATGGGTATCTTGCGCAGACTTCTTTGCAATTGCGAAAACTTTAAACCATGTTGCAATAGGAAACTTGTCTTTGCAAGTCTTGACTATGCAAAGAGTTTAAGCTCTGGTGCAATGACACCTTACACAGACTTCCTTGGCAATATTCAAGACTTCAAGCTTTATTGTAATGGCAAACTTGCAAAAGAAAGTCTCTACAAATCTTGGTTATTGCCAAGAGTTTAAGCTCTGGTTCAATGTGCACCTTACAAAGACTTCCTGACAATTGCCAAGACTTCAAGCCCTGTTATAGTGGCCAATTTACAGAGTAAGTCTCTACAAGTCTTGGCTATTGCCAAGAGTTCAAGCTCTGGTGCAATGGGCACCTTGCACAGTGTTCTTGGCAATTGCCAAGACTTAAAGCCATGTTGTACTGGGTAATTTGTAGAGAAAGTCTCTTCAAGTCTTGGCTATTGCCAAGAGTTCAAGCTCTGGTTGCATTGGGTAATTTGCGAGAAAGTCTTTGCAAGTCTTGGTTATTGCCAAGAGTTCAAGCTCTAGTTCAATGGGCGCCTTAACTGGGATATCAAAGTGGAATCTAACACAAGAAAAATAAAAATAAGATTGAATGAAAGTTACGAACATCGTCATTAAGGGTCAACTTATCACTGGACAAATCAAGAAGCCAACTTTATTTATCAATGGTAACACCACCCAACTGATGTGACCAAATTCTCTGCAACTTTTGGCAATAGCCAACACTTTAAGGTCGGGTGGAAGGAGATAACTTTGTAGGGGAAGTCTCTGAAAATATTGTCAGTTGCCAATACTTTACGATCTGGTGCAATAGGCAACCTGCAGACAAAATCTCTGCAAGTATTGGCAATAGCCAAGACTTTAAGACTATGCAATAGGCAACTTGCAGAGAAAGTCTCTTCTGGTAATAGCCAAGACTTTAATCTCTGTGCAGTAAAGGCTACTTACAGAGGAAGTCTCTGCATTAATGGAAATAGCCAAGACTTTAAGCTCTCTGCAATGAGCAACAACAATATCCAATTGCTATTATCAATAAGAACATTTAAATCATCTTAATCAAGCATAAGTAAAAAAAATTCACAGGAACGTCAAATTTAATTCAACGATCATCAATCAAAATAGAAAAAACTTACAGATAAGTGTATAAATAATAATTACCAAAAAGAAATACAGAAAAAAATAAATACAAATAAAGGGTTAGAAAAATAAAAATTACATTATAACACAAACTACAAAAAAAGAAAAAAAAACTTTTACAGATTTTCTAAATCTCTTTAGGACACAAGGATGAAAGAAAGAAATAAAGGAGGAAGGAGAGAAGGAAAGGAAAGAGGAAAGAGAGAAGGAGACTGTTCCATGTGAATTGGGTTTAGGCAGGGACAAAATAGTTCTTTCGTATAGTGAGGGATGATGTGGAGGGCATTTACTTAAAACATTTGAAAGTGGGGAAAAATTGATAAGACCAGTGCTTATGAAGAGCACTGTGTGAAATTTTTTGAGAAAGCTTAATCCGACAATAAGGTTTTACAAAAATCATGTCAAGCTCAACGAAACAATGGCGGACTACAATTAAAACTTAATCAAAATAACAACAAATAAACAATGAGTTGTATTTATTGGAAGAATGAGTATGATGGAGAAGGGTTGCATGGGAAGCGAAGGATAAGAACAAGTTAGGATAAAAAAGTAAGATTAATTTTAATGTGGTCAAAAAGGTAATCAGTGGTCTCCAATTCATAAAAATTTGGCCCGTAGCATGCAACGGCTGATTTGCAAAAATATGACGCGGGAAGCAATGGTTTTCCTTTTGCCCGTGCAAACAGATAGTTTGTAAAAATACCCCCATTAAGGTTTAATGAAAAAAATCCGGATGGAAATACCCCGTCAAGTTTTTAGGTCGAGGCCAAGACTTGCCTTTATATTTTTTCGCTTTTCAGCACTTATCCCTTCAAGTATTGGCAAAAGGCAATACTTTCCGCACTTGGCCATAAGTCTTGGCAAAAAAACAAGACTTGCCTTTGACCCTTGCTCGAACTCCAACACTTGAACGGCAAGTGTTGACAAACAAAAACACTTGCCGCACTTCATCGTAAGTCTTGGAAATTACCAAGATTTGCCCCTTCCAGTCTTCCCTGCATTCTCGCCATATAACTTGAAATATTGGCAAAACAACACTTGCCCTTGAAGTATAGCCAATAGCCAAGACTTATAAAATTTTTACCTTGATATCTTGGCTCCGAACTAAATAAGAGCATTTTGCTAAAATATTTCTTAGCGCGGGCAATTTTACAAAACCATTCCTTATGAGGGCATGCGGTGAAATTCATTGGCCTGCAACGCACTTAATGAAAACTAGCCAGCATTTCATAACTTTTAGAAAACTAACTAGATCCGAGAAACACGAAAAAATTCCAGTATTGTATATTGAAATCACTTAAATATGTATCTCAATAAAAATATTGGGACTTTGAACATGTTAGTTCAAAAGTTCTAGTAAAAAATACTGGGACTTTAAATATGAAGCTCCCGAGAAAACTTATCTGGAGCTCATTTGAACTAAACTAATGATTTTTTTACTCGAGTTTTGTTCGATTTCTCAGATGTGTGGCTAGTCTTTAAAAAAGAAGGAGTGTAAGTGTGCACAGGGTGCTTTTACTATTCCTCAATTAATTCTGAAACAGTGGATACAATTCACTTAGGGCGTCCAAAATTAGCTAGTTATCAAGTTTTTCCTCCAAGAGGCCACCCAGCTAAATATTTTGAAAAGGAAAAAGTGCATGAGTAGCCACTTTTGCGCGTAATTACAGTTTTAGCCTGTTGTAGGTGCGTCATTGCAAGATTGGTCACTTCAGACCAAAATTGTTTATCATCAAATCACTGGGATTTGGGGTTGATGTTTAATCCACATTAAGCGAACTTCAACTCCTTTTGGTTTGAGTCGTAATTTGATGGTTTATATTTTTTCAATCAAACCAATACGTAACTTTAATTAGCCCCATGATTAAAAATGAGTAGCTACATTTACAGATAATTTTTCAAAGATGACTAAAATGTAAACGGGCAAGCACAAATAGACTGGCTAGCGAGATCTTTACCATGATTTTGATGTTAGCAGTGAACTTTTGGCGCATTATTTATAACTCATTTATAACTCAAGAAACTGAACAAGACAGAGCTTCCTAAGCAAACTGGTATTTTTAGCTTATTGTCAAAAAGTGAAAGAAGAAGAGAACATATATATTTCTATAACCTATTTCTCAAATTGTTAGACAAAAAATTATTACTGAAATTAAAATATTAAGTCTCTCCAAAAGCTAGCAAAATTTAATATATCACAATACTTTTCATTTCAAAATAATAAATAAAGATCTACCATCATGATTATCCTTTCCTTAGACTAAGAAAGATTTTTTGAATGACAAATACTTAATTCTTCAATTCATCCTTAACTAAAAGTCTTGAATTCGAGTCTCATGAATATCATAGTTTTGATAGTAAATCCTTCTCCTTCCAAAGTAGGACTACATGGTGTGAATCGGCGGGACATGTTAGACCTGGTATTAGCATATTTAAAGATTATCTTTGATTTTAGATAGCTAGTCATGGAAACTAAAAATGTTCAGTAAATTATGTTTGATTTCAACTACTATATAATCAACTTAATTCTTCTTTATTAGGCTTTATCTTAAACATTTGGTGGTGCCCTCGTGGTTGCGTTCCTCTCTAGGGTGATCTGATCTAATCGAAGTCAGATAAAATATTCCACTGATCAACACTAGGTTCGACCCCTCCACGATAAGTCCACCACCAATGTCTAACTTGAACCATTTTTTTTAATGAAGGGCAGTACTGTTGCCTCATCTGGAATTAACAACTTTCTACACTTACAGTTAAACTAAAAAGAATTGCACCATGCATTAGTCTATTAAATTCAAACCATTATATGAAAAGTTACTTGCTTATAATTGTTTGATCACTTGATTTTATATGTATCGTTTACATCATCAATGCATAGAATTTTAACTCAAAGAAGAATTAAGCTAATAATATACATTATTACATGTAGTGCAAACTGTAAATGTTGAGAGAAATAGAAGAAGCTAATAAATATATTTTCAAAAGCTAGCATAATATGAAAATTGAATGATCATGGAATTAAAATTTCTAGCTGAACATACTTTCCTTTCTATTCATTCTTTTGCAAGATCGTCTTCTCAACTCATCAAGCTGTCTTTCCCACACCTTTTTAAGGAAAACTCTCTTCCTATTTTCCAACTCACTCTCAAATGAATTCTTCAGACTCAGCTCAAAATCATAAATTCTTCGAGAAATCGGATCAGAAAGAGTTTCATATGCCTTTCTTACCTCAATGAATCGTCTTGTTGATTCTTCTTTATTTGAATGATCGTGGCAAATATCAGGATGGTATTGAAGAGCCATGCATCTATAGGCTTTCTTTATCTCTTCAAACCCTACATTTGTAGAACGTAGAGACAGCACTTCATAGAAATTAGTATTGGCTTTATTTTCCATCTTCAAGTTTGCCATGATTTTCTGTCGATGATAACTAGCACCCTTCATGAGTTTGTTCTTCCCACCTTTCTCATGAATAAATATTGGACGAATATTTTCAACCTTATAGTTATTATTCATTTTCAATGATATCTCCATTTGAAATAGTATGCTTAGAATGAAATTGTCAAGATTTTATCAGGAAGAGTTTGCAAATATGATTAAGTGGTGTGAGTGTTGAACACTAAGGAGAGATATATATAGAAGAAGTTTATAAGTATGATTAGTAGTTAGCTAAGATTTGGACAATCAGCAGATTCTACGAACGTGCACTTGGTTTTTAAGAATAATCATGGTTTTAGAGTAAGGACGGTCTACTTTAATGAACGACGTTGAATAATAATTTGGCCTGAAGTTAACGTCTGTTTATGTTTTTGTTTTTCTTGATTTTTTAATTATAAATTTGGTTACAGACCTTGTATAACTTGATCTAATTTTGTCTGTATTTTCTATGATTTTGTTTTTTCTTGACCTAATATTGTACTCCCTCCGTTCCAAAATGGGTGACATTATTTTCTTATTAGTCCGTTCCAAAAATAATGATATAATTCTAAATTTGAAAATATTTTTGAGTTGAAACTACTACTTCACCCTTAATGAAATGTTTTATAGTCACATATTTATGCAGGGCTTATTTTGGATCACAAATTTTAAAAATCTTATCACATTTCTTAAACTACGTTCCAAGTCAAACTAAAACAATCATTTTGGAATGGAGGGAAGGGAGTAGTCTTTTTTTAATTAATGTTTGTATACCTTGTATATATGAGTACTAATGCTGTCTTTTGTGTGTTTAAAGACCTTAGCTATCCGCTAATTTATCAAAGAAGAAGATAGAGTTTTTAACGTTGTCTTATCTCTTGTTTGGTTTGCATATAAAGACGGCGAAAGTAAAGATCAGAGGTAATTCAAATGTATGGGCCTAAATCGTCTTTAGGACACAAATCGAATTTGGATTGCGGATATAAGCAAATCAATGTATCAAAGCCGTAATGGATGTAAAAACAGACGAGAATATAAGTAAAAGGCAAGTAATATGCGTAAATAAATGGTATTTCAATATATGGGTGAATGTACAATTTGGCAAAGCTTTTCCAAGTATTTGTGTGTCCATTACAACATAAAAATGAGGCTATTTATTGGAGAAATGAGCTCTGGCCACGTTTTGCACAGTCAGCCACCTTCAGGCCCACGTTCAGCATGTTTGATGGTGGAGTTAGGGGGCTGAAGTAGTGGGCGGTTGCATTGCTGAAACCGGGGCATCCAACCGAGGTATAAGTATGTGACCTCGATGATGCAATCTAGCTGCTCGGCTGAGGTGAAACCGGGATATTCAACCGAGGTATAAGTATGTGACCTCGGTGCAATCTTGCTGCTCGACCGAGGTGAAACCGGGGCGTTCAACCGAGGTATAAGCATGTGACCTCGGTGATGCAATCTTGCTGCTCGGCCGAGGTGAAACCGGGGCGTTCAACCGAGGTATAAGCATGTGACCTCGGTGATGCAATCTTCCTGCTCGGCTGAGGTGAAACCGGGGGTGCTCAACCGAGGCATAAGTATGTGACCTCGGTGCAATCTTGCTGCTCGGCCGAGGTGAAACTGGGGCGTTCAACCGAGGTATAAGCATGTGACCTCGGTGATGCAATCTTGCTACTCGGCCAAGGTGAAACCGAGGCGTTCAACCGAGGTAAAAGCATGTGACCTCGGTGATGCAATCTTGCTACTCGGCCGAGGTGAAACCGGGGCGTTCGACCGAGGTATAAGTATGTGATCTCGGTGATGCAATCTTGCTACTCGACCGAGGTGAAACCGGGGCGTTCGACCGAGGTATAAGCATGTGACCTCGGTGATGCAATCTTGCTGCTCGGCCCAGGTGAAACCGGGGCGTTCGACCGAGGTATAAGCATGTGACCTCGGTGATGCAATCTTGCTGCTCGGCCCAGGTGAAACCGGGGCGTTCAACCGAAGTATAAGTATGTGACCTCGGTGATGCAATCTTACTGCTCGGCTGAGGTGAAACCGGGGCGTTCAACCGAGGTATAAGCATGTGACCTCGGTGATGCAATCTTGCTGCTCGGCCGAGGTGAAACCGGGGCGTTCAACCGAGGTATAAGCATGTGACCTCTGTGATGCAATCTTGCCGCTCGGCTGAGGTGAAACCGGGGCGTTCGGCCGAGGTATAAGTATGTGACCTCGGTGATGCAATCTTGCTGCTCGGCCGAGGTGAAACCGGGGAGTTCGACCGAGGTATAAGCATGTGACCTCGGTGATGCAATCTTGCTGCTCGGCCGAGGTGAAACCGGGGTGTTCAACTGAGGTATAACTTGAGATTCATCTTCGGTGATGGATTTCAATGACTGACTTCGGCGACTCCCATCTTCAATCTTCGAGATATTAGTTCGATCGACCTCGGTTTACTTTACCGAAGTGCTATCCGAGCACGTTGATTTTTACGCAATACAGATAGTCCCCCCACTCCTCGGATGAGTGTCGGGGTCACTGAGGAGTGGAATGAATTTACGTAGGAAGACGACGTGGCTCAACCTTATCCGAGAATTTCAAAACGTGGCAAGTCATTTCGAATTACTGTTGCGCGTTACGTGTGACTGTTCATTGGCCACCAAACGGCCACCTAAGAGGAAGAGAAAGACCTTGTATCGAGGAGGCAGTTGCTCTTGCTTCCGAGGCTGTGGCGAAAAAGCGCCGATGCCGTGTTAATGAGTCCGGTGAAGGGACGCCCGAGGTTGCTTTCGAGGCGGTAGCGTGAATGCGCCGAGGTGAAAGTCGCTTCGGGGCGAAAATAAAGGCGCTTCGAGGCGAAAGCCGCTTTGGGGCGAAAATTGCCTTGAGGCAAAAATGAGGGCGCTTCGAGGCGAACGCCGCTTCGGGGCGAAAATTGCCTTGAGACAAAAACGAGGGCGCTTCGAGGCGAAAGCCGCTTCGGGGCAAAAATTGCCTTGAGGAAAAAATGAGGGCTCTTCGAGGCGAAAGCCGCTTCGGGGCGAAAATTGCCTTGAGACAAAAACGAGGGCGCTTCGAGGCGAAAGCCGCTTCGGGGCGAAAATTCCTTGAGTAAAAAATGAGGGCGCTTCGAGGCGAAAGCCGCTTCGGGCGAAAATTGCCTTGGAGCAAGTTAAGGCAGGGAAGATCGTCCTCAAGGAGGAGATCGTTAAGGCGCAGGGGGATGCCGCCGAAGCACAAAATATTGTGGATGAGCTTCCATCGAGTGAGGGCTCGGATGATAGTGAATCCGAGGATGATGAGGATGGCGAAAGGAGCGCCGAAGAGAATGATGAAGACGCTGAAGAGAGAAACCCCTGGGGGGAGCAGTCCCCGGTTTTGTCGAATAGATAGACTTCGGTGGGAGAGGTTTAAAGTTGACCTCGGTAGGGTTCCCATCTCAAGTGCTAATCTACTCCATGGGTATCAGTCCCCGGTTGTCGGATAGATAGACTTCGGTGGGAGAGGTTTAAAGCTGACCTCGGTAGGGTTCCCATCTCAAGTGCTAATCTACTCCCTGGGTATCAGTCCCCGGTTGTTGGATAGATAGACTTTGGTGGGAGAGGTTTAAAGCTGACCTCGGTAGGGTTCCCATCTCAAGTGCTAATCTACTCCCTGGGTATCAGTCCCCGGTTGTTGAATAGATAGACTTCGGTGCTTTGACCCTGGCGGTCCTCTTTACAACGTTGACCAAATCTGAGGTGGATATGTTGAAGTTGTAATCGGGGATCCGAGGTAACTCTTTGTCCCTTGAGACAAGAGCTGGGCCCGAAGTGCTCCTTTGGTTGATGTTGGAGTACACCTTTCCACCGAGGCATTGGCTTACGTGTTGGTTACATTGCCTTCCGATGTGGCCCCGGTGGGAAGTCCCTCTATTGTCACGCCCGTAGGAATGAAGATCGGGGTGCTTCCCTTCGGAGCCATGGGTGGAGTTTCATTTGTTGTTCGGTAGTCTCTTGTTTCTAATCGAGCACGAAACTCAGAGTTGATAATTAACTGTGTGACCTGCTGTGCTTGCATGGCCTTCAAAGTAGTAATAACAAATGCTTGGAAAGCATCATTCGGCCCCGAGGAGGAGGGGATCGCTACTGGTGGCACAATCGGTGCGTCGGAGTTGGGGTTCGGTTGAACGCCAGTTTGTCCGTCCGGAGTGAACTGGGGTACAACAGAGTTATCATAGCTGCTAGTCATTTTTCGAGTTTATATTGGAATTCGAACAAACAAGATGTGCAACTTTGGAACAAAGAGTTTCTGCTTATATCCCCACAGACGGCGCCAATTTGTATGGGCCTAAATCGTCTTTAGGACACAAATCGAATTTAGATTGCGGATATAAGCAAATCAATGTATCAAAGCCGTAATGGATGTAAAAACAGACGAGAATATAAGTAAAAGGCAAGTAATATGCGTAAATAAATGGTATTTCAATATATGGGTGAATGTACAATTTGGCAGAGCTTTTCCAAGTATTTGTGTGTCCATTACAACATAAAAATGAGGCTATTTATAGGAGAAATGAGCTCTGGCCACGTTTTGCACAGTCAGCCACCTTCAGGCCCACGTTCAGCATGTTTGATGGTGGAGTTAGGGGGCTGAAGTAGTGGGCGGTTGTATTGCTGAAACCGGGGCATCAAACCGAGGTATAAGTATGTGACCTCGGTGATGCAATCTAGCTGCTCGGCTGAGGTGAAACCGGGGTGTTCAACCGAGGTATAAGTATGTGACCTCGGTGCAATCTTGCTGCTCGGCCGAGGTGAAACCGGGGCGTTCAACTGAGGTATAAGCATGTGACTTCGGTGATGCAATCTTGCTGCTCGGCCGAGGTGAAACCGGGGCGTTCAACCGAGGTATAAGCATGTGACCTCGGTGATGCAATCTTCCTGCTCGGCTGAGGTGAAACCGGGGGTGCTCAACCGAGGCATAAGTATGTGACCTCGGTGCAATCTTGCTGCTCGGCCGAGGTGAAACTGGGGCGTTCAACCGAGGTATAAGCATGTGACCTCGGTGATGCAATCTTGCTACTCGGCCAAGGTGAAACCGAGGCGTTCAACCGAGGTAAAAGCATGTGACCTCGGTGATGCAATCTTGCTACTCGGCCGAGGTGAAACCGGGGCGTTCGACCGAGGTATAAGTATGTGATCTCGGTGATGCAATCTTGCTACTCGACCGAGGTGAAACCGGGGCGTTCGACCGAGGTATAAGCATGTGACCTCGGTGATGCAATCTTGCTGCTCGGCCCTGGTGAAACCGGGGCGTTCGACCGAGGTATAAGCATGTGACCTCGGTGATGCAATCTTGCTGCTCGGCCCAGGTGAAACCGGGGCGTTCAACCGAAGTATAAGTATGTGACCTCGGTGATGCAATCTTACTGCTCGGCTGAGGTGAAACCGGGGCGTTCAACCGAGGTATAAGCATGTGACCTCGGTGATGCAATCTTGCTGCTCGGCCGAGGTGAAACCGGGGCGTTCAACCGAGGTATAAGCATGTGACCTCGGTGATGCAATCTTGCTGCTCGGCCGAGGTGAAACCGGGGCGTTCGACCGAGGTATAAGCATGTGACCTCGGTGATGCAATCTTGCTGCTCGGCCGAGGTGAAACCGGGGCGTTCAACTGAGGTATAACTTGAGATTCATCTTCGGTGATGGATTTCAATGACTGACTTCGGCGACTCCCATCTTCAATCTTCGAGATATCAGTTCGATCGACCTCGGTTTACTTTACCGAAGTGCTATCCGAGCACGTCGATTTTTACCCAATACACCAAATAATTTCACCCTCGAGTCAACATATTCTATGTATTCATTTCTCGTTTTTAAGACCGGAGATATGGTGAGATTTATTTGTACTCGTATCTTAGATTTTTTAAATTTTCCAACGATGGTAATTGAGTCAGTTTATGCGAATGTTAATTTTCGTCGGGTACATGTTACCTCTCCGGTCTCTACCATAATCATGTCCACCAAGTTAGGTAGACGTAAAGAATCACCTAATAACCATCCCTCTATCTCAATTATAGATGATATCTACATAATGTATTAATACAATTAACATTTTAAACTTGATCACATCCATTGAGGAAGCAGATGATGACTTTTATGACAAAAAAGAACATCCAAATGCACTAAGCATCTTACGGAATCTGAGAAGGGCGTACCTTAAGAGGACTTTGATAAGAAAAAAAAAAAAAGTCAAATCGAGGGCGATTGGCCAGCTATAGACCGTCACCTATGTAAAGCCACAAGATGTTACAAGAGAACGACCAACGAGGAAATCTGGTAACCTGAAATATTCAAATTGCATTCACAAACTGTTCGTTCAGTAAGTTTTATTTAATGGATCCATCAGAAGTCTAAGAAACATGTGGAGGGATAGAAATCCAGGTTCATTGCACAATCTTCAATTCTGATTCCTAATTTTCTCTATAAAAAAATAACTTATACCCCCCCCCCCCCCCCCCCACCCTCCTTTTTTCTGCCATTTCAAGTGAGGGCCGGCTTGGTCTATGAGTCTATCAAAATAATCCAGTTAATAGAATTATCAGGATAAGTAGTTAGTAAGAAACTTGCATTTAAAAGAGGTAGAGGTAATTGGTCCTCCATCCCAGAAAGGGTGACCGTATGGAGCACGAAAGTAAAAAATATTTATTTATTTTTTGTCTGAAAGACTCGACTACTGATTTTTTAAAAGAAAAAATTTAATTTTTTAGAAATTTAGAAATATATAATAGAAAATTGAATCACTAATTTTATCTATGATTATCCAAAATTTCTTTTGAAAGAATTACAATTATAAATTTATTTATGACCTCAATATTACTTCCACTTTGGAAAAGATAACGGATACTTAGGAAATACTTGTAAAGTTAAAATGCGTTAGTAAATTTTTGGGACAATTAAGGGGAAAATTATGCATTTGCTTTAAATGTTATTCAAGAAACATCAACATGTGCATGTTAAATTAATTTCTTTCCTCTTTTTGATGAGATATGATTGTAACACCTAGCTAGGCTAGAAAAACTAACAAAACCACTTGAACATGCGCTAACTTGGTCATTACTACATTATTTAACTAATTGAATCATACTTTACTAAAATAAATAGTCAATATATATATATATATATATATATATATATATATATATCAATTTAGTAAAGTGGTCCAGCTTTTTCCTTTTAAATATAATATTAATAGAGGGCTCCAATCTTTAAGAACAGTTGAGAACTAACTATTTGTAGTCTTTTTTTATTAATGTTTGTATACCTTGTATATATGAGTTGTGCATACTAATTATCATTTGCATGGCAGTACTGCTGCTGTCTTTTGCGTGTTTAAAGAACTTAACTATCCACTAATTTATTAAAGAAGAGGATGAAAGGAAGATAGAGTTTTTAACGTTGTCTTTTCTCATGTTTGGTTTGCATATAATAAAGCCGATGAAAGGAAGGATCAGAGGTAATCCAAAAATTTCACCCTTGAGTCAACGTATTTTATGTATTCATTTCACGTTTTTTAAAACTGCAAAAATAGTGAGATTTATTTGTATTGTATCTCAAAATTTTATAATTTTATAGCGGTGGTGATTGAGTAAACTTACACGAATGTTAACTTTTGTTGGGTACTTGTTGCCTCTCATAAGGGGTGTAGGCACCCTATAACACCCCTTCGTCGAATTATGTAATTATGTATATGTATGTTAATATATAGAAAATCACAATATTTAATATAAACAAAGGAAGTGATAATGTTTCACACTTCAAGACTTCAAGGCTTAGTTAAGCACTTTGAGAAATTGTAGAATGCTGAGAGTTTGGATCTCAGTTGTAGCATAACTTATCTTTTTTCATTAGAATTTTTGAATATAAAGTATTAGATGTTAGTAGGAATTGAAATTTGGGAGAATTACAAAAATATACAAATTTAATGCCATATTTACAAAGCATAACAATACTGTACCATTTTACAAAAAATAACAATACTTTTTTACATAGCATATACAAAATACATTTACACCATACAAATTAGGGTTTTCCATCTACCTCACCACTATTTCAGTCACAGTAGCGGCGCCGTGTGGCTGGTGGCCGATCGCCGCCGGTCAGCCACCGGCTGGAGGCACCAGATCGCCGGATTTTTTTTTTAGATCTACAAAGCGAAACATACAAAAAATTGCACATATATACATATGAAACTTCATATAAAAATACTGTTTTGAATTTACATAGAGTCAAACATACACAACATATAAAAAATATACACAAACATACAAATATATACATAAAAAATACTCCCTCTGTTCCATTTTATGTGTCATAATTTGACTTGGCACAAAGTTTAAGAAATAAAGGAAGACTTTTGAAACTTGTGGTGTAAAATAAGCCAAAGATGTTTGTGTGGTTGTAAATCATTTCAGTAATGGCAAAACTGTAATTTTGAAGTTAAATTGTTACCATATTTAGAATGCTGTCATTCTTTTTGGAACAGATGAATAAGGAAATGCTGCCACATAAATTGAAACGGAGGGAGTATACAAATTATTTTATCACTTCATACATACATAAACACAAAAATACAACTACATACACATATATACACTAATAATACACATACAAAAAGTGGAGATGTATATTTATATACAAAAAATACAAGAAAATATGAATCTTATACAAACAATACAGATATACATACAAAAAAGGAAAAAAAGTAAAAAAAGAAAAGAAAAAGGAACCAGATCTGAAACCCTACCGGAAAAACACATCGGAAAATACAAAATTGGGGCTTCCCGCCGCTGCAATGCGGCGGCAGCGCACAGCAACAGCGGGGGACGAGGACGGCGACAGCAAGGGGTTGTAGGCGAGGTGGGGGGCAGATGGTGGGTGGAGGAGGGGAGAGGAGAGAGAGAGAGAGAGAAAGGAGTTATGGTTATATGTTTGGGAATAGGGAATGAGAAATGAAAAAGTATTGTTATGTATTGTAAATATGGTAAAAGTATTGTTATTTTTTGTAATATAGCTATTAGGGTAGTCATGTGGTGTAAATTTTCCTTGAAATTTCGACCTTCTTTTAACTTAATAGGCCGATTTGCAAAAATATGACAGCATAAGCAATTGTTTGGCTTTTTGCACGCTTTAATAGTAGTTTTGCAAAAATTCCCCCCTTAAGTTTAATGAAAAAAATCTGGACGGAAAAATCCTTATCAAAATTTTGGGTCGGGGCCAAGGCTTGCCCTGTACACCTCTCTGTGTTTCAATACTTATCCCTTCAAGTATTGAAAAAAAGAAATATTTGCCAGCACTCGGTCATAAGTCTTGACAATTGCCAAGACTTGCCTTTGACCCCTTTTTATTTCCCAACACTTGCCCTTCAAGTATTGACAAAAGGCAACACTTGCCGCACTTGATCGTAAGATTTGGAAATTGCCAGGACTTTCCTCTTCCAATCTTTTCCTGCATTCTCGTCATATAACGTGAAGTATTGGCAAAACAATACTAGCCCTTGAAGTCTTGGCCACGTGCAAATACTTACAAATTTTTGTCTTGAAGTCTTGGCTCCATATCAAATAAGGGTATTTTGATAAAACATTGCTTAACACGGGCAATTCTACAAAACCACTTCTTATGGAGGACGTGCAGTGAAATTTTTTGAACTTAATAAATACAAAACAACTTGTGCTAGACTCCCTTACTTATTAAACCTACAATAAACAACAAAAAAATCTTTAAAAATGACGCCGCTTGCGAAAAGTCATGTGTACGCCACTGCCTCTCATCATCTACTAAGTCAGATATCTTTTCTTACTTTATAAATGGGAATAAGCAGGTCCTTGTCAACCTGCTTGCCGACCAGAGGGCAATTTCGGGTTTCCACATTTATGTGCTTTATAGCTGCTGTACTTGAACGCTTCTTGTGGGTACTTTTACCATTATGGACAAAAAACCCAGCATACTTTTCTTTTTAGTACTCTAGATGCCATTGGTATCTTTGTAATTTTTGTATACTTTGAGAACCTTTTTAATCTTCCAAAACGTGTCGATGCCTCATGTCATGTTAACAGTAGAATAGCAGCTTTTGGTAACTGATAAATTTGAATGGACACGTGAATAGCACGTGTAATTTATTCTAACTTTCATCTTTCATATTTTTGGATATAAGAAGTACTCCTATTAAACTATTTAAACAAATATATAGTGCATGATAAATTCGCTGACAGTAAATAACAATTCCTAAAGTCAAATTTAGAGTGCCAATATACCAGGGACAATTTAAAAGACCAACATATCATATCTAATTTAGATAATTTGAATTAGGTTCACAATAAACGGTGTTAACTTCAGATTAGAAGGAACACATGAAAAAGAATACTAAATTTATCTCTTCTGCAGTTTTCAGCAAGTATGGGCTTATTTAATTAGCACAGTAACTTTCAGTAATTTAATTAAACTTTTAAAATTTTGGAGTAGTGGTATGGCCTTTATAAAATGAAACCTTATTGCATGATTACTAACCCATATATCAGTAAAACAATTTGTCCCCTCGAATTGAACTTTGCACATACTACGATATCTTGATTGGGCAAAATAATACTTTTAAGCAACTTTTACGTGTAGTAACTAATGAAATACTTGAAGTACAAAATAATCTACATTAACATCTATGCATGCAGTATGTATGGGCCTAAATCGTTTTTAGGTACACAAATCGAATTTGGATTCGAATATAAGCAAATCTCTGTATCAAAGCGGTAAACAATGTGCGAAACAGATGAAAAATACGTAAAATAACTTGATTTCAATATATGAATGTTCAGTACAAATTTGGGCAGAGTTTCGGTATTAATTTCTGGATCCCTATTACATAAAATGAGATACTATTTATAGGTATAAGCTTTGCACACGATCTCCACTATCTGCTACCATGTTGTCCACGATCTTGGTGTGTAGTGACTGAGTCAGTGGGGTGAAGTAGTGGGCTGCAAAGCCGCTTGAACCGAGGGGATCCACCGAGGTGAGAGTTGACGACCTCGGTGGCGTGGCCCTATTGCTTGACCGAGGTGAAGGTTACCGAAGCTCAGCTCACGGCTTGCCTTCGGTGCCCACTCCTCGGTTTCAAGGCTTTGGCGATTCGCTTAGCCGCCTCGGCGACTGCTTAGCCGCGACGTGCTCGGTCGTTGAGACTTGCGTGACCGGGGCAAATCGCCGTGGGTCGATTTTTACCCAATACAGATAGTCCCCCCACTCCTCGGTTGCCTACCGAGGGGACCGAGGAGTGGAATGAAGTTTTAGCGGGAAAGCGACGTGGCTCAACCCTATCCAAGCGTTTCAAAATTTTTGTCAACGGTTCGCGTCCCATCAGGTCTCTTCTCAATGACACGTGGCGCTCATCCGTGGTTTGACCGAACCGTCGCGCCGAAATTTTTGTTTTCTCCAACGTCTCAATGATGACGCTGACGTCACTTCCTTTTCAAATTCCATACCTATAAAAGGGGAGATCCGCCAAGCTGCCTATTCACTTGTTTCAGAGCAATCAACTGTGAAAACTTACGAATTTCTTCAAACTCCTTTCAATCTTCCAACCTTAAAGAGAAATTTCCAATTTCGAATTCGCCACCATGTCTACCACCATTTCTAGGCAAGATTCCAGCGACTCAGGAGAGAGAGTGCGAGTTATGCCTCCGACCGCCGCTGCTGTCAGTGGCGATGCCGCCGCTGCTACGCCGGTGACTACCACGGCCGTGGTGGAAGGTGGTGAAGTATCCTCAGGTGTTGGAGGCGTGAAGCGCCGCAAGATGAGAGCTATGCGCCAGTTGGCGGCGGAGGAGGAGGTTGCCTCAGGCGAGGACGACGTCGTGCTGGACGACGCCGCCCTACGCAGCTTCAGCGACGCTCTCCTTAGAGAAGATGATGATGGAGGGGATGGTGAGGGACTTGGTACCGAGGACGTTGACGCCGAGGGTAGAGGCACCGAAGCCATAGATGTTGCCGAAGGGGGATCCACGGGACCGTCTATTCCCCTCGAGCAGGAGCTTGAGCCACACCAGATCATTCCCTCCCATTTTGATAACTCCAAGGACCTAAAACTACAGGCCCGGACGGCTGAGCAGGAGGGGAAGCACAGAAACGTTCCCGTGAACACTACCCCAACTCTCATTACTCAGGCTCACACTGAACGAGTTCGGAGGGAGTGTCAATTTGCCGCCGAGGTCAAAGTTGCTATCCCCGACCCAACAAGCAGGGTATGCCACGAGATCGAGGGTATGTCCTTTGCTTATACTTATCCATTCACCATCGGTTTCACTCTTCCCGTACACAAGGTCATCGACGACTTTTGCCGGGCCTACAATTTGTGTCTAGCCCAACTTGGCCCCGGTGTCTGGAGAGTTGTTCAATGCATGGACTGGCTAAGCAAGAAAGCGAAGGTGGACTTCACCTTTCAGCATCTTATCTCCCTCTATTACCCTTACTTCCACAAAGCCGGGGTGGTGGCGCTCAACAACCGGGGCAAATTTGCTCTTCTTCACAAGAGTGAGGATCACGGGGACCGAGGCTGGAGTGAGCGGTTTATCTTGCTGGAGACCAAGGTCTTATCCACCGAGCCTGATTTTCCCGAGCGGTGGAATAACACACGTAAGCACATCGCTTTTGTCATTTTTCTCCTCGGTAGTTTGCCAATATTAACTGATTTTGCTATTCCTTCAGCCAACAAGGTTGACATCGTGCCCCCGGCGGGCTTGACCGAGTGGGTGAAGGCGATGACTAACGCTCGCACGCGCCCCGAGAGGACGTGGATGAACATGGCTGCCGAATTTGGTTGGCAGTGCAAGAGGCATGGTGAGTTTTGATAGTGTTCTAGTAATGGTTAACTTTGGGAATTTTCTGATTTTCCTCTCCCTCGGTGTCAGGTTTTCCAAATCGTGCCGCTAACACCAAGAAAAGCAAGAAGAAGAAGGAAGAAAAGAAGAAAAATGATGAAGAGACCGAGTCTGACGATGATCTGGCTGCGGTAGCCGGGGAGTATAAAGGATTGAAGGCTTCCAAGTCTTCAAAAATCTCCAAGGGAGCCCCCGATCAAGGGACTTCCAAAGGTAAACGCTTATCCTCAGTACGCGTTGTTAAGCGTCGTTTTCTTTCTATCCCAATGTTAAAATTTTCCCTTCGCTTTTAGGTGTGAAGCGGAAGAGGGCTACGTTGAAGAAGCCGTCCCATTCGGTAGCTCCTCGTACCGAAGCGGAGACACTTCGCCAGCCCGAAGCGGTGGTTGAAAAGCGCCGAGGGCTGGTGGACGAGCCTGAAGATAAGGCAGCCGACGAGGCTTGGTCCCGAGGAGATGTCGCTGTCGTTGATCTCGAAGGCCAAGAGTTTGAGCCTGATGCAGCTGCGGAGAAAGCCAAAGGTAAGGCTAAAGTTGCCGAAGCTGGAACCGCTGCATTCTTTGGAGATGCTGGCTCTGGATCAATGAGAGCGCATTCCGAACCTGCGAGGATTTCTTCCTCGGTGGGGACTTATCGGAAACTCGAGGTGCCTACGTCTTCAAATCTTCTTGGGTGCACCCCCGAGGATCTCCTCAGGCTCACGCCCCTGCTGGGGCCAATCGAGGATAGGCTTATGCAGGAGTTTACCCCGGGTCAATTATACAGCACCTTGGCCTCCAACGCAGTAAGGGTAAGTTTCGTCATATTAGAAGCTCTTAGGAGACCAAAATCTTTTAACTTGCAACTTTACCTTCGGGTTATTTTTGACTTCGGTTTGTTTGGCCTTTGCTCAGACTTTCATCCTTTCTTTGAAAGCCATCGAGGTCGAGTCCTCGAGGACCGCTGAGGTTCGGCGCGTGGCCCGCTTATGGGATCAGCAAAAGGATAAATTCAATGCTCAGATAGCTTTGCTGAAAGCTGATTTAGCCAAGTCCCAGGCCGATTTACGCGAAGCTGAGGCGAACTCCGAAGCCAAGATTAAGATCCTCGGTGATGATTTTGAAGCCGAACGCTCGAGGCTTGGAGAGGAAGTCGCGAGGCTGAGCGATGAGCTGTCAAGAACCAAAGCCGAGGCGGTTAACATGGCCAAAAAGCACCAAGATCAGCTGAGAGATCATCTGCTTCACATTAAGAAGCTAGAGGGCGAAACTTCCAAGCTTTCAGCCAAGGATGATCAGATCGCTGCCTTGAAAGATGAAATTGCGGCCCGAAAAGATAAAGCTGCACTCAAGGTGAAAAGGGCCGAGCTCGACAAGCGGTGGGCCATCATCAAGTCTCGATTAAGGTTGCTCAAGCGGTGTCGCGCCGGGGAGCTTAACCTTGATGAAGAGATTGAGAAGGCCGAAGCTAAAGCAGCCGAAGCCCAAGCTATCATAGAGGATCTTCCTTCGAGTGAGGCCTCGAGCGGCGATGATGAAGATGAAGAGGCCGAAGAGGGTTCCGGGGACGAAGGTGGTTCTCCTGAGGCCTGAATTACTTTTAGCGCTTATTTTTTTCAAGCCTTCGGGCTTTTGTGTTTGTACTTTCGACCTTCGGGTCGTTTTTGGAATGTATATATTTAGCCTTCGGGCTTTTAGTAAGAAAGAAGTATTTGCATCCTTATTCTGTGCAATAGCCTTTTAAGCATATCGAACACTTTGATGCAAACTTTACTTTAATCTTGCAAGATTTAGATAGAATTTGACCGATGCGAACCTAGGACGACGTCTCGTCCTCGGGTCGATGCATTACGCGGCCTTCAAATGTAAGACTTAAACAGACAAAAATGGGTGCAACCGAAATGATTCTTATTGATATCGACGAGCCAAAAGGCTGTGTACATAAAACCAAGCCGAAACGGACCTTGGGTAAAATTTCGAAATAAAAGCAAACTAAAAAACGCCGCTATCGGGCTAATTTACAATGTACTAAATCTGGTCCTCGGGCATTAGTCCCCGGTTGTCGGATAGATAAGCTTGGGTTGGGAGGCTCGATGCGGACCTCGATATCAACCCCTTCTCACTCCCCCCCAGTGTTCGGTTGTGAATCTTGATGAAGATCCGAGCACTGGAATCGGTTCGGTTCGCTTCCTGAAAAGGTCAAGCAAAAAGGCGGAACGAGGGGTAAGTTAGTACATTTTCTGTTAATGCCATGGGAGCGGGGTTCGGCTCGGGGCTGTTTGATTTAAAGGAGTTTGAAGATATTTACCTCGACTAGAAGTAGTACCGCTTCAAGTTGGAAACATTCCAATTTAACGGTTCAGGCTCTCCTTGCAAACTTTCGATTTGATAAGAACCTTTCCCAACAATTGCTTTGACCCTGTAGGGTCCTTCCCAATTTGCAACGAGCTTTCCTCCGTTTTCTTCTTTGGTTGATTGCTTCACGGTTTTCAGCACATAATCCCCGACCTTGAAGTCCCTGAATTTAGCCTTTCTGTTGAGATATGCTTCAATCTGTCTCTTTTGAGCAACCAGCCGAACCAAAGCCAATTCCCTCTTCTCCTCGAGCAGATCCAACTCAATGCGCATTGCTTCCTGATTTGCGTCCTCGGTCGTATGGGCATACCGAAGGCTTGGTTCGCCCACCTCTACGGGAATAAGAGAGTCCATGCCATACGCCAAAGAGAAGGGAGTCTCCCCGGTGCTGCTCTTTTCAGTCGTTCGCATGGCCCACAGAACCCCGTGCAACTCCTCGGGCCAAGGACCCTTTTTCTCATCGAGCCTTTTCTTGAGATTCTCAATTATAATCCTGTTTGAAGACTCAGCTTGGCCATTGGCGCTTGGATGATAAGGAGTCGAAGCTATTCTCTTGATACCCCACTGCTTGAAGAAGTTGGTGATAGCAGTCCCCATGAATTGTTTGCCATTGTCGCAAGCAATTTCTCTTGGGACCCCGAACCTGTAGATGATGTTTTTTCTGATGAAGTCGATTACTTGCTTTTGCTTGACTTCGGTGAGAGCCGCTGCTTCTACCCATTTGGTGAAGTAATCAGTCAACACCAGGATGAAACGAACACCACCCTTTCCCTTGGGCAATGGTCCAACAACGTCCATTCCCCACTTCATGAAGGGCCATGGCGACACCACCGAGTGAAGAGGCTCGGCCTGTTGGTGGATTAGCCGCCCATGGCGTTGGCACTTGTCACATTTTTGTACAAAATCCCTCACATCGGTACTAATAGTGGGCCAGTAATACCCAGCTCTTAATAGCTTTCGTACCAAAGATTTTGCCCCCGAGTGGTTGCCACACTCACCTTCATGCACTTCTGCCATCACGTATCTTGCTTCATCGGGGCCCAAACATTTGGCCATCGGGCCGCAATACAACCTCTTGTATAGATTGCCTTCGATCATGTGATACGAGGTAGCTTGGGTCCTCAGCTTCTTCGCTTCTTTCTTATCTTGGGGGACAGTCCCCGAGTCGAAATAGGAGATGAACTTACTTCGCCAATCCCACCGGTTGTCCACCGAATTGACTTGCAGCTTCATCTCTCTCATCTGTGCAGATAGTAGCCGAACCATTGAGTCAGTCCCCGAGTGATCTTCATCGATAGCCGAACCCAAATTCGCCAAGGCATCAGCCTCGGTGTTCTCCTCCCGAGGTACTTGTTTAATTTGCCATTCTTGGAATTGGCTCAAGACCCTTTGTGCCCGATCTAGGTATAACTGCATTCTGGGCTCGCGAGCCGTGTAATCACCGAGGATTTGGTTCACCACTAATTGAGAGTCACATCTCAATTCGATTCTTTCAACCCCCATTTCTTTGGCCAACTCTAAACCCGCTAAAGCCGCCTCATATTCTGCCTCGTTGTTGGTTACTTTTTTGAATCGAACCGAGTGTCTGATTTTCTCCCCGGTGGGTGCTCTTAAGACTATGCCCAGCCCCGAACCTTTGGAGTTAGTTGCTCCATCGGTATAGAGTACCCATAAGCCCGGAGTTGTTCCTTTAGCTTCGGCGTTTTCTCTTTCAGCCTCGGGTAAGATTCCCACGCTAAAATCTGCCACGAAATCCGCCAAGACTTGGGATTTAATGGCGTTCCGAGGCTGATAGGTGATATCATATTCACTTAACTCTACCGCCCATTTTGATAATCTTCCCGACAACTCTGGCTTGTGCAAAATATTTCTCAAGGGGAAGGTTGAAACTACGGCTATTGGATGACACTGAAAATAAGGCCGCAATTTCCGAGCGGCAACAAGTAAAGCAAGAGCTAGTTTTTCCAGATGTGGATACCTGGTCTCAGCATCGAGGAGTGTCTTGCTCACATAGTAAATGGGCTGCTGCTTTCCGTCTTCTTCTCGAACCAGCACAGCACTTACTGATACCTCGGACACTGCTAAATAGACTAGCAATGTTTCACCTTCTTTTGGCTTGGCAAGCAACGGTGCGTTAGCCAAATACTGTTTCAAGTCCTTCAACGCTTGCTCGCACTCCGGTGTCCATTCGAAGTGAGTGTTTTTTCTCAAAACGGAGAAGAATTTGTGGCATCGCTTCGAGGACCTTGAGATGAAACGACTCAAGGCAGCGACTCGGCCAGTCAAGCGTTGGACTTCTTTCACCCCGGTAAGCTTTTCGGGGATTTCTTCGATAGCTCTGATTTTGTCAGGATTAGCTTCGATGCCCCGTTCGGAGACGATGAATCCCAAGAATTTGCCAGACCCAACGCCGAAGGCGCACTTTTCAGGATTCAGTTTCATGCCATATTGTCTCAACACGGCGAAGGCCTCCCTTAGATGATTCAAGTGATCCTCCATTTGGATCGACTTGATGAGCATGTCGTCTATGTAAACTTCCATAGATTTTCCAATATAATCCTTGAACATGCGACATACTAGCCTTTGGTAAGTTGCCCCGGCGTTTTTGAGACCGAAGGGCATGACCTTGTAACAGAATGTACCTCGGTCAGTGATGAACGAGGTTTTTTCTTCGTCCTCAGGGTCCATGAGGATTTGATTGTAGCCCGAATACGCATCCAAGAAAGTTAATAGTTTGTGTCCAGCCGTGGAGTCTATTAACCTGTCAATTTGTGGCAACGGGTAAGAATCTTTGGGGCAAGCTTTATTCAGGTCGGTGTAGTCTACGCACATTCTCCACTTGCCATTTTTCTTCGGCACAACTACCACATTTGCCAGCCATTCGGGGTATTTAACTTCCCTGATGAAACCATTCTCTTGCAGCTTCGAGGTCTCATCTTCAATCGCCTTCTTTTTCACCCCGGCGTGAGGTCTCTTCTTTTGTTTCACCGGGGTGAATCTTGGATCTACATTCAGCTTGTGAGTCATGATCTCCGGATCGATACCTGTCATGTCTGAATGAGCCCAAGCAAAACAGTCATAGTTGGACCTCAAAACTTCCATAATTGCGTCTTTCGACTTCGGGTCCAACTCCGAGCCGATGTGCACCTTCCTTTCTGGGAACTCTTTCAGTAGAGTGAAAGAGTTCAACTCTTCAATGGTGGAATCCTCGGCTTTTTGCTTCCGAGGCTCTTGCACGCATGCCGGGATCTTTTCAATTTCATCTTGGAGGCTCGCCTCGCTTGACCCCGGTTGCGTTGGTTGCTATTTTTTGGGCCCGCTCGGGGCGACTCCACTCTTCAGTGCAACCGAGTAGCATTCCCTCGCTACTCGCTGCTCCCCCTTAATTGACCGAACCCCCCAAGGCGTTGGGAATTTGATCACTTGGTGTAAAGTGGAAGGAACAGCTTCCATGGAGTGGATCCATGGCCGCCCGAGGATTACATTATAGGCCAGGTCCTCGGGCATCACTTGAAACAGTGTATCCTTGGTGACACCCTCAGCGAATGTCTTCAGCGTGATTTCACCCAACGTCTTCTCCGTTGAGTTGTTAAAACCAGCCAACACTGTTGATTTGGGAACGATTTCCCCTTTTAGCCACATCTGCTTTACCGCCCCGTAGCTGATGATGTTTACCGAGCTACCGGGGTCAATCAGCACTCTCTTGATGTCGGCGTTGTTAATTCTTAGCATGATGACTAGAGCATCGTGATGGGGGAACATCATCCCATCACAATCATCCTCATCGAACACGATATCCTTGCCCGAGCCTCCAACTCGGGTCCTTTTCTCCATGGTGATGGAGAGCTTAGCAAACTTTTTAGCTGCGGCGAAGTTCACGCCGTTTACTTCGGACCCCCCGGTGATGACGTTAACTACTCTCTCCGGGGGTGGAGGCCGAGGTGGTTGCCCATCCCCCCGGTTCTTTGAAAAATTGTCTTTCCCCTTATCAGTGAGAAATTGGGCCAAGACTCCTTTTTTCAGTAGGTGAGCTACCTCGAGGCGCAAAGCTTTGCAGTCCTCGGTTCTGTGACCATAATCTGCATGAAACTCGCAATGCAGATTCTGATCCCTTTTGTCTGCCGGGGTTCTCATGTCTTTGGGAACTCTAACCCCGGCTGTCCCCTTAACGACGTCGACCAGCTCAGAGGTCGATATGTTAAAATTATAATCTTGGATCCGGGGAAGATCCTTTCTTGGGACCGAAGCGGAGCTCGAGGGATTCCTTTGGTTCATATTGGTTTGAACCTTCCCTCCTAGCCTTTGGCTTACGTGAGACGCCGGGTACGAGTTACCGGGGTTGTTTCCCAATCTTTGAGTAACATGTTGCCTCGGCGAAGTATAAGGTTCATACCTCCCTTTAAAATTATTTCGTGGCGCCTCGGCGCGGTTTGACATATCACCTCGGTTTTGATAACCTCGGTTTTTGAACTCCGCCTCCTCCAATCTGATTTTGGAGTAAGCTCTTCTATGCAGGTCTTCCCACGTCAGGACCTGATATTGTTGCAACTCTTTCCGCAATTCGGCAGCGGCATTTGAATTGCGACCGTTGATACCTTTTTCAAAGGCCATGATAGCCAAGGTATCATCCATTCGAGGCAATTCCATACGTTCAGCATGGAATCGCTCGAGGAACTCTTTAAGTGGCTCACCGGGCCACTGTTTTACTTCACATATATCCTCCTTCCTCTGGAGGATCTTTTGCGCGCCGGTGTGAGCTTTGACAAAGGCGCGGGATAGTTCTTTGAACGAGGAGATTGACCCCGGCGGCAAGCATAAATACCACCGAAGTGCACCCTTTTCCAATGAACTACCAAACTTCTTTAAAAACATGGATTCAAGCTGCATGGACGTCAAGTCGTTGCTCTTCACCATGGACATGTACTCCCTAACATGCTCCTTGGGATCAGTTGTCCCATCGTACTTTTTGAGGAATGTGAGTTTGAAACCCACAGGAGTTGGAGCTGGTGCTGCCTCTGGCTTATAAGGCTGTTCCCTATACTGCTCGATGTCGAGGTCGTCATCTTCCTCCTTGCCTATCCCCGGTACGCGTTCGAGGCGCTTTTCAACGCGCGCCTCGATGCGAGCCTCGATTTCTCTACTCATTTTTTCAACGTCAACCGATGACGTTGTTTCTGCCATGGAGGGAACCGTACCGAAGTGTGGCATGGAAGATGGACCACTCCCCGACCCCCCAGACGCGGTTCCGTTGTGAGGTCCCCCTGTTGTCGCGCCCTGAGGAACGAAAGGCGGGGTGCCTCCACCAGGAGCCGAGGGCTGGGTGCCGTTTGGGGCGGCACTGTTTCGCCCTTCTAGTGAGGCGCGAAACTCGGCATTGATACTAGCCTGCTCATCCTGTTTGTTTTGGAGAGCTCTTAGCGTGGTGACAACGTACATTTGAAATTCTTCGGTTGTCATTGGGGTGAAGGATTGTTGGTTCGTCGGAACGTCAACCCGATCACCATTACCACCATCGTTGTTATCAGCCATAGCGTTAGATCACAAATTTCTTGACGAAGAACGGATTTCGAACTTTGGAACAAAGCGTTATTGCTTATATCCCCACAGACGGCGCCAATTTGTATGGGCCTAAATCGTTTTTAGGTACACAAATCGAATTTGGATTCGAATATAAGCAAATATCTGTATCAAAGCGGTAAACAATGTGCGAAACAGATGAAAAATACGTAAAATAACTTGATTTCAATATATGAATGTTCAGTACAAATTTGGGCAGAGTTTCGGTATTAATTTCTGGATCCCTATTACATAAAATGAGATACTATTTATAGGTATAAGCTTTGCACACGATCTCCACTATCTGCTACCATGTTGTCCACGATCTTGGTGTGTAGTGGCTGAGTCAGTGGGGTGAAGTAGTGGGCTGCAAAGCCGCTTGAACCGAGGGGATCCACCGAGGTGAGAGTTGACGACCTCGGTGGCGTGGCCCTATTGCTTGACCGAGGTGAAGGTTACCGAAGCTCAGCTCACGGCTTGCCTTCGGTGCCCACTCCTCGGTTTCAAGGCTTTGGCGATTCGCTTAGCCGCCTCGGCGACTGCTTAGCCGCGACGTGCTCGGTCGTTGAGACTTGCGTGACCGGGACAAATCGCCGTGGGTCGATTTTTACCCAATACACAGTAAATAGAGAAACAAGTTCACTAGAAATGACAAATAGGATTACATAAATAGGGAAATAAGTTCACAAGAAATACCAAATAGGATTACATAAGGTAGAAAGGTTCCAGCTTAATTGCCTACCAAAGCGTGAGCTCTCTAGCTTTCACCCGACATGTCAAAATAAGTCCCACCGCAAAATTCGACATTGTACTAGATGTAGAATATTTTCATTCAGAAAAATATTGTATTAATTATACAGAGTTTTTATGAGGGGAAAGATCAAACTGAAGATTAAATATTTTTTTGCAACTAATGCATACAGATTGCACTCTTAAAAATATATCTTTTCCAGATGTAGGCAGAAAAATTAGCTAACGTACTCTTTCTTATTTTACTTAGTTTTACAGATAAAAATAGCAGTTTTCACTCGGAATACTGATTTATGTATGAGGACTAGCTCAAGAGTCAAAATGAGCTAACAGATGTCAATAGCATACTTAGTTGAATAAAAGTTTTCTTATTTGACCAAATAAATTGTCATGTGAGATTATTTTCTTGGGACCAAAAAATTTCCGCATTATCTAGCTTTTATTATCTGAAATAGTGCTTTTAATTAACTTTCACATTAAAATAAGTACTACTACTACTATTTATACTGATTTCATTTTATAAAGCTATAAATTCATAAGTTTGGATAGTGATTTATGGTGGTTTCTCTATAAAGATTGCTATATGTAAAAAAAATTGTCCATTTGAAAATTTAAACAAAATACAAAGCATGAATTAAAAGAAACATAAATCATGCAATAGACCACGATTGGGCCCGTGCTAGCACGGGAACTCCTATACTAGTATGTAAAGAATCACTTAATAACCACCCCTCTATCTCAATTTTAGATGATATCATATTGGTGTCCGATCCGTTCTATTTTAATTTATTTCATAGTGTGCCATACGAATTCTACTGCTAATATTAATTACTCTTTATATAACTTATCTAAAATTTCCAAGTTTAAAATTTGATGTTATATGATCTATATATGTATCATACGAATTATATTCTTTGCGCGAAACTACTATCTATATAATGTATTGGAGTAATAGAATTAACATCTTAACCCACTTTAGTGGCAAAAAATGACAGCTCAATGCACTAGGATTCGAGAAGGGTGTACCTTAAGAGGACTTTGATAAAGGAAAAAAAGTCAAATTAACGAGGGCGATTTGCCAGCTATAGACCGTCACCTATATCTTGATCTTAAGAACAATAAGGTTTTAATAAAGCCACAAAGATGTTACAAGATTACGATCAAATTGCATTCACCAGTTGTTCATTAGGTAAGTTTTATTTGATGATGGATCCATGAGAAATCCAAGAAACACGTGAGGGGATAGAAATCCAGGTTCATTGCACAGTCTTCCATTCTAATTCCTAATTTTCTCTACAAAAAAATAACTTTAACAAATCCGCCCCCCCTCCCCCCCCCCCCCCCCGTTTCTGCCATTTAAAGTGAGGGCCGGCTTAGCTTGGTTTATCAAAATAATCCAGTTAATAGAATTATCAGGCTAAGTAAGAAACTTCCCATTTAAAAGAAGTAGAGGTAATTAGTCCTCTATCCAAGAAAGGGTGACTCATGGAGCAGGAAAGTCATTCTTTTTTTTTTTTTTTTGGTAATTGGTTCGATTACTGTTTTAGAAATTTAGGAATATATAAAAGAACATTGAATCATTATTATATCTATGATTATCCAAAAAGCTTTTTGAAAAAAATTACAATTATAAATTTATTTATGACCTCAATATTACTTCATTTTGAAAAAGATAATAGGTAATTAAGGTGTGTGGGCCTAAATATGGTTAGGTCATTCAAATAAAATATGTACAGCAGTTAACAAGCAAATCGTTGTATCAAAGTTATAATTGAATAAAGGTGTGTTGGCCTAAATTGGGATCAGACAACAAATCGAAATTGTATCGGGTTTAATTGGTAATTTGCTTGTATCGAAGTGAAGTTTGAGCTAAATTGAATTTGGATTAAATAAAAACTTGAAAAATAACGAAGCAGAAAATAAGATAAACGAGGCAACAAATAAAAGTAAGACTCAGTGTTATATTGATTGTGTCCTATTGTTTACAAACGAGCCCTATTTATAATTAGGAGAAAAAATGATGTTATAAAATGTCATAATGGTGCCTTTATGGCCATTATTCTGTACATAATTGTAATTGACTCACGATCTATCCTATTAAATATTGGAGCAACGGTCGACAGTTACAAAGGTCGGCCCTCGTCTCCCGAGGTGTATCATCTGCTCGGGGTTGCAGGGGGTTTTCGCGAGCTCAGTGCTTCGAGTCGTCTCCCTCGTTTCCTAAGGTGATTTCCGGGGCGAGTGACCATGCAATCTTTACTTCGGTAACCTGTCTCGTGAGGCAGTCTTCGTGCTGCACTCCGAGGTCATGTTTGAGACCCCGGTGATTTTTCACCCAATACAGATAGTCCCCCTACTCCTCGAGAGGTTGCCAAATCTGTCGAGAGGTTGAATGAATTTTTAGGCAGGAGATTGACGTGGCTGTTTTTGCACCACAAATTTTGAAAACGGCGGTTGTCACTTCGAATTCCCGTCAATCATGCGTGGCGGTCGCTGATCGGGCGCTTTTTTTGGTTTTGCCTTCCCCATCCGGCTGTAATCATGGCGCTTTTAACCTATATATAGTCGAACCTTGCCTTCTTTTTCTTTCTTCAACAGTAAAACTTTTACACCCTTCTCTCAAAACGTTTTCGAAAGAGATATGTCTCAACAAGATTCATCACGTTTTCCACCTTTCCTCGTTGACACCATTGTTGTTGGCAGGGAACTGGTTAATGTCTCTGAACCGCTGAATGTTGTTGTTCCTCCTGACTTCAACATGGAGGATCTTGTCTGTCCCAGCGGTGTGGATCAGGAGCTCCGCTCATCTATGTGTGGGATCACTGGAGTAGCTACGGTAGAGGAGGAGGAAGTTGCCATGAAGGATGTGGGCGACGAGGAACTTCTATCTAATGATTTGGAACTTAAACCCCACCACATCATTCCTTCGAAGATCGATTTGTCGAAGGACTTTGTTACGCAGCCTCAAACCGAATCGGAGGCTAGGAGGAGGAGGAACATCCCCGTGGGGGATACACCGAGCTTGATTACTCAGGCAAACATTCACCTTGTTCGCTCTGATTGCAACTTGGGCCCCGAGGTGAGGGTTGGTATTCCCGCCCCCGAGAGCCGGGTATGTGATGAGACTTTTATGTATATTCTAAAAATAGCTGCAAGACCAAAACGGGGTTCAAAAAACTGAAAGCCCGAGGGGCGTTCCTTCGTTTTTACTTATTCTTTCACGATCGGTTTCTCCCTTCCTATCCCCGAGATGTTGGAAAATTTTTGTCAAACCTTTCAAGTGTGCATAGCTCAGATTGGACCCGGTGTATGGAGGCACGTCCAGTGTCTCGAATTTCTAAGTAAATCAGCGGGGGTGCCTTTCAACAAACGGGGCTCTTACTCGCTGATTATGAAAAGCGAGGATCTCGAGGACCGTGGGTGGAACGAGCGCTTCGTCCTCTAGCCCATTGATCTTGTCTCCTTGGAGGCTGATTTTCTCGAGCGGTGGAATCGAGCCCGTAAATGTTTCCTTCTTCGTTCATTTTTGTTTTACCTTTTTCCTTTTTTTACTCCTTGCTCTTATTCCTTTAGTCGAGGCGGTCCCGATTTCTCGCCCAAAGAACTTGGTTCAGTGGGTTCAAGCCATTATTGATGCCAAACCTAGGCCAGAGAGATCGTGGATGGTTTTGGCCACTTTGAGTGAGAACCGATGGGCTTGTAAATGGCATGGTGAGTTATCCTGAAACCTTTTAAGTTTAATCTAGTTTTCGAAGGCCCTATGCTTCGTGGCCTCACTGTCATTTCTCTATTGTAGGGCTTCTTATAAGGGCGGTCACCGCGCGGAAGGAGAAAAAATGGAAGAAAGACGAGAAAGAGGAGGTCCCCGAGGCTGGGGATACCTTGAATGCCCTCGAAGATTTGATTGGGAACCTTTCGAGGGGAAAGGGTGAGAAGAGGAAAGAGAAGAGGAAAATGGCTTCCGAGGGGTCACCGGACCCTGGGGCAAAGAAAAGTTGACTATTTCTCCTGTCGTTTTCATCTTTTGTTTTGTTTGTGATGTTTACCATATTTTTTTCTCCTTCTTTCAGTTCTGAGGAAGAAAGAGTAGTCCTAGGAGGAAGCTCCGGAAGCAAACCGGGCCAGATTGGAGCCTGTCCTATTTCTTGAGCTTACTCTTGTTGGCGAGGCTGAGCTAAGGCAGGATGAGGTTGCAGTTCTTCCTACTCACGGGCCTGAACAAGTTTAGGTTGCTGATAAAGACGTGGGGAATATTCATCCCCCTTCTTCGGTAGAGGTGGATGAGGCTGGGCCATCTCGAGTGGGGGGATAAGGCTCCTCGAGCTGCCTCCGAGCCTGCCCCCGACGCGTCTTCTTGGAGGCAATTTTGCTGCATTGAAATTCCCTCTGAGCTCTGTTTTCTTGATGGCGACATCCAAGTCCCGATCAGCCTCCGTGGACTCTTAGGTCCTAAGGAACGCGATCGTCTTAAGGAGTCTCCCATCTATGATTTGATGGCTGATGCTGCTCAGCATGCCATTCATGTATGCTTTCTCTAACTTGGAAGGTAACTTGCTTGTTCACTCCCCTTGTGGTAGTTGTGAGGGTTATTTCTCCCAAAGTCTTCTCGATGGAGTTGTTGAACCCTATCAGTATGGTCGGCTTTAGGACGACTAGGTCCTTTAGCCACATCTTCTCGATCGCGCCATAGTTGATGATGTTCACCGAGCTGCCTGGATCAACTAAAGCTCGTTCGACATCATAGTCGTTGACCCTAAGCGTGATCACTAGTGCATCGTGATGGGGAAACATCATCCCATCGCAATCTTCTTTGCTGAATACCATCTCCTTGCTCGACTCACCAGCTCTTGCTCTTTTCTCCGCTGTACTGGACGATTTTGCCACTTTCTTCGCCGCAACAAAGCTTACTCTGTTCACCTCCGAGCCCCCGGTGATGACATTCACTACCCTCTTTGGTGACTGTGCTCGAGGTGGTTGCTCCTCCCTCCTGTTCTTCAAATAATTGTATTTCTCCTTGTTGGTTAGGTACTCTACTAGCACCCCCCTTCTTGAGCAAATGGGCCACCCCGAAACGCAATGCCTTACAATCTTCAATTGTGTGCCCGTAGTCCATGTGAAATTCATACTTTTGGGTTTGGTCTCTTTTGTTCGGGGCACTTCTCATGTCTTTGGGTAGCCTAACTCCTTAGTCAGTTATTCCCTTGATTGCGTTCACCAGCTCGGAAATGGATATACTGAAGTTATACTCGGAGATCTGAGGCAATTCTTTCTCCTTGGGTACTAAGGATGGGCCTGAGGATTTTTGGTTGGAGGATGATCCTACTTTTCCCTCGAGTCTTTGACTCACATGTTGATGACCCCCAAGGCGCTGACTCACATGTTGCTTTTGGGCTCCATTGTATGGATCATATCAATTTTTTGAAATTTAGACCGGCCTAGGTAGGAATGGTCTCGACCCGTTTTTCTCCACTCCGCTTCCTCAAGCCTAATCTTCACCGTGGCTCGGTCATATAGCTCGTCCCAGGTTCGAGCCTGCCACTGCTGGAGTTCTTTCTTCAATTCCACCGCGGCCTTTGAATTTCTCACATTAAGGTTCTTTTCAAAGGCCATGACTGCCAGGGTGTCATCCATATTGGGTAGATCCATCCTCTCGGCCTGAAAGCGCTCAAGGAAGTCCTTGATGGGCTCGAGGTATGCTTATTTTACATTGAAGATGTCTTCCTTTCTTTTAAGGATATTTTGAGCCCCAGTGTGAGCCTTAATGAACATGTCTGCCAATTCATCGAAGCTGGAAATGGACTCACAGGGGAGGAGTATCTACCAACGCAATGCTCCTTTTTCCAGGGCGTCAGCAAATTTCTTCAAGAACATGGATTCCTTTTCAATCGGGGTCAGGTCGTTGCTCTTGACCATGACCATATATTCAGTGATATGGTCAACTGGGTCCGTCATCCCGTCGTATTTCTTTAGAATTTGTAATTTGAAATTTGAAATGTTTTGGAACAGGCGTTGGAGCAGCTTCAGGCTAGAAGGGTAATTGGCGACATTTCTCAATATCCAGTGCTTGTTGGGGTTTGCGGACCCTGGCATGTTCTCGAGTCGTTTCTCCATGTTGGCCTCGAACTCCCTCTTCCATTTTTCGAAATCAGACAAGACACTCGTTTGAGGCGCCGCGGGAGCTACAGTCCCCGAGACCCCAGACGAGGTCCCATTTGGTAGTCCTCCCGCATTTATTCCAACTGGAGTAGTGGCGTTATTCCCCCATTGAACATCATATAGGGGACATCACCTTGGGAATAATGGACCCCCCCGTTCCCAGCGAGGGCTTGTAAAGAACTCCGAAACTTCTCATTTAATTGAGCTTGCGCGGCTGCTTGAGCAGCAGTCTGCTCTCGCATTTGCTGTAGTGAGTTTACCATGAACTGTTGGAAGGGGTCGCCCGAATTCAAGGATGTTGGTTCACCGAGTAGACCCACTTGGGGGTGTCAACCAAATTAATGGAGCTGAGGTGTTTGTTAGGATGGGGCTAACGGGCGATGTTGAGCCAGTTGGTTGTAATGGGATTCCACCATTGGTCTCAGTGATGTCCACTGTCTGATCGGGCACTTGAATAGTTATATTGTCATTGACACTATCTGATATTTTGTTCTCGTCAGAAAGTCAAAATGACGGTCTTCGGAACAAACATTGTTACAAGGATCCCCACAGACGGCGCCAATTTATATTGGCCTAAATCGGGGTAGGACAACAAATCGAATTTGTATCAGGTTTAGCTGGTAATTTGCTTGTATCGAAGTGAAGTTTGAGCTAAATTGAATTCGAATTAAATGAAAACTCAAAAAAGTAACGAAGCAGAAAATAAGATAAACGAGGCAACAAATAAAAGTAAGGCTCAGTGTTATATTGATTGTGTCCAGTTTTTTACAAATGAGTCCTATTTATAATCAGGAGAAAGAATGACGTTGTAAAATGTCATAATGGTGCCTTTATGGCTATTACTATGTACATAATTGTAATTGACTCACGATCTATCCTATTAAATATTGGAGCAACGGTCGACATACAAAGGTTGGCCCTCGTCTCTCGAGGTGTGTCATCTCTCGGGGTTGTAGAGGGTTTTTCCCGAGATCAGTGCTTCGAGCTCGTCTCCCCTCGTTTCCTAAGGTGATTTCGGGGGCGAGTGACCATGCAATCTTTTCTTCGGTAGCCTGTCTTGTGGCGCAGTCTTCGCGCTGCACTCCGATGTCATGTTCGAGACCCCGGTATTTTTCACCCAATACAAAAGGTTAAAATTAAATGAGGCGAATGCTTGTTGAAAGTAAGTAAGCAAGGCAAAGAAAAAATGAGTTGTAATGCAAACGAACGAGACAAAGCCTAAAAGAAGATATTTGAGCAAAGCATAAGTAGAGTGTTGTATTTCTGGAGTCATTTCAGGATGCCTTTCAACTATTACAGATAGCTATTTATAGTTTATAAAAGATGCCAAAGTAATAAATGTACTTTAAGACCATTAATCCCCAGTTGATCATGGCAGTCCATGGTCTTCCTCTTTAATGCAATCATAATGGCGACAGTTACAACTTCACCAAAGAATAACTATTCTACCAAGGGGTATATTGGTGCAATCTGGATGAGCACTCGAAGCCGTGGATGATTCATAATCGACATCAAGAACTTGGAGTACTTTAAGAGGACATGAAAAGCAAGTTCTTTAGCAACATGAGAGTGCTCGAGGAGAGTGCTCGAGGAGAGAGCTCGAGGAGAGTGCTCGAGGAGAGAGCTCGAGGAGAGTGCTCGAGGAGAGTGCTCGAGTAGGAGAAGGCCAGAGAAGGATTTCACCCTATGCCTTGAGCTCGAGGCTTATGTAATTTTTCACCCAATAGAAAAGTCCCCCCACTCCTCGATTAATTGACAGAATTTTCCGACCAGTGGAATGAAATTAACGGGAAACCGACGTGGCACCTTGTGCGCCAAATAATTTTGAAAATGCGTCGGTCGTTTCACCTTTTCATCCAATGGACGCAGCACCCACCCATTAGCTGAGACGCCTCGTTTTGCTTTTGCATCTTCTCCCCCACACTCTGAGCTAAAAACCAAAAGCAATCTGACGGAGCGGATGCCAAGCTTAAGGAATTGGCCGAGGCGTTTGATAGCAAGCTGACAGCGTTCATGCTGAAAATGAACGTGTTGGAGGCCCAAGAACTTCTTCAGGGCAAACGAGGCGACTTCTTCTCCTGAGCTCAAAACTAAGCTTAAGGGAAAGTTGAAGTCCAAGGCCACTTGAGCCCGAGTTAAGAAGAACTGGCTATCATCCTGACCGAGTTGAAGACCCCAGAACAATGCAGAGCTGGGGTGAACTTGGATGAAGAAATAGCCAAAGCAGAGGGTGACGTTGCCAGGGCTCAAGCTATTATGGACAAACTTCCCTATAGTAGAGAAAGCTAGAGTGATGAAGATAGTGATGAAGGAGAAGAAGATAATGAGAGCACTGAAGTTGAGACTTCAAGTGAGGACGAGGCCGATGAGTGATAGCCTGCTGCTATGCTTCTATTTCGCTTTTTTCTGTTGTGGCTACCGAGCCTATGTTTATAAATAACTTTTGTTGGCCCCTGGGCCTTTATCAATGAACTTGAACTTTTAAGTGTTAGTCTTTACTTTGTTTTGAAAGTATTCGACATGTCACCTAGAATATTTTTTACTTGCAAAATTTATATTTTGCGCCGATGGTAGCTTAGAACGACGTCTCATTCTCGAGACATGGCAATAGAAGAACATCTTTTAATTGCAAAAGCCCGAACATTGAGAATAGATGGCCAAATCAAGTTTATTTCATTTCGTAGCGAGCCAAAACATGCATTTTACAAGCAAAAATCTAGCCGAGGCTATACTTGGGAAAGTAACGACCGCTTCGGGGCAAACCGATTCGGGGTGAAAGCCGTTTTGGGGCTAAAGCCGCTTCGAGGCAAAAGCCGCATCGGGGAAAAAATGAAGGCGCTTTGAGGCAAGAGCCGCTTCGGGGTGAAAGCCACTTCGGGGCGAAAGCCGCTTCAGGGCGAAAACGAAGGCGCTTCGAGGCGAAAGCCACTTCAGGGCGAAAGCCTCTTCGGGGCGAAAATTTCCTTGAGGTGAAACGAGGACGCTTCGAGGCGAAAGCCACATCGGGGAAAAAATTTAATTGAGGTGAAAAAGAGGTCCCCTCACGGCGAGAGCTGTTTCAGGGTGAAAATGAGGCCTTTTCAAGGCAAATGTCGCTTCAGGGCGAAAATTGGCTCGAGGCGAAAGCCTCTTCGGCGCGAAAATTGGCTTGAGGCGAAAGCCACTTGGCGTGAAAATTTGCTCAAAAAATTGCCTCAAGGTGAAAACGAGGCCCCTTTGAGACGAAGGCCGTTGGGGCAAAAATTGGCTCGAGGCAAAAGCCACTTTGAGCGAAAATTGCGTCGAGGCAAAACTGAGGTCTCTTTGAGGCACAAATTGCCTTTGAGGCGAGAATAATGAAAAGAAATCACTTACTCGATGTATAACCCCAACGCTCGAGCCATTAGCCCCCAAGTCACTACTAATTAAGCAATGAGTCAGTGATGAGGACCCAAGCACTGCACTTCTTGCAACAAAATGAAAGTGCCTTATTTTCAAAAGTAATAACGCTTTAAATTGGAGACGTTCCAATTTAAAAGATGTGCTTTTCTACTCATATTTTCCTGCGGAGACGAGCCTTTGCCGATCGAGAAAATCTATCTCCACGTGCACGGCTTGTTGATTTTACTTTTCATCCATAGGAGCATATGATAAACTAGGCTTTTTAGCTTTCCTCTTATCTGCTCCATTCTTACCTTTTCTACTGTAGATGTCAATAACGGGACATTGAGTCAGTCCCTGGTGCAATCCAAATTAATCGTCATCCATCCGAGCCATCGAGACTGCCTACGTGGATCCGAGCTGAGGAGTTGCATGATGTCAATGATCACTTAGTGTGGCTGAGCAAAAACAATGAGAATCCATCAAGCAAGTTGGCAAGTGACCAAGCCAATTCAGAGATCATGAGGCCGAGCACTGGACGAGAAAGCTAAAAGATCCATATTTGAGCCCGAGGCTGAAAGTGGAAATGCAACTGAAGGGGTACAATATGTCCAAGGCAGAAGAGCATTTGATCTCAAAGTATTCGAGGCCAAAGGTACGGTTGCTAAGATTCATTTGGCTTGCACCGATCCCCGAGTCCTCTTCCCAATGGCTGAACCGAAACCAAGTAAACTAAGGCATCTGCCTTGGCGTTTTCCTTTCGTGGGATTTGTGTGATTTTTTACTTTTGGAATTTAGCTAGTGCATGTTGCATCAAAGCCAAAAGCTACTGCATCTTGGGCCCACGAGCCGAATGATCACCGAGTACCTAATTCGCCAGAAGTTGTGATTCACGTCTTAGTTCTACCAACTCAACTCCCATTCCTCGAGAGTCCCCGAGTTTCTTGAAGACCACGAATTTCCTTTCTACCGGGGTTAAATTACTTATCTTGACCATCGCCATGTACTTAGTTATGTGGTCGATTGGATCAGTCGTTTCATCATAGTACTTCAAGATTTGCAACTTGAAGTGCTAGGGGATGAGGGCAGGAGCAGGCTCGAGCAGGAGAGCGTTCGAGCAAGTGACCGCTTAATCAGGAGAGAGCTCGAGCAAGTGAGCGCTCGAGCAAGTGAGAGCCTTAGCATAGCCTTGGGCTTAAAAGGTTGTTGCCTACATTTCTCAATGTCCAACACTCATTATTTCCATACTGCTTCTCAAACTGGGGTTAAAATTATTTTTTTAAAGTCTAACGAGATGCTAGTTTCTGCCACAGTGAGGGCTGCCCTAAAAGGTGGGGTACCATGGGGAGTAGTCCCCAAACCTCTAGATATAGTCCCATGTAGAATTATTTCTTAAATTTCCAAACACTGTTTGCAGTATGCTATGAAATTCGCTGTTGATATTGGCTTGCTCAGCAAGCTGATTTTGAATCTGTTGCACGTAATTGATAACATACTTCTAGAACAAATTGCTTGATGCCCAAGAAGAAGAGTCTCTTGAGGGCGGAGGTGATGGAGGAACTTATATTTCCCCCGGTGGAAGGGATGGAGCAAAAGTCCCAACACTGGTTTGCTCAATGGAGAGTCGTTGGTCTGCATCATGATGTTCTGTAATATCTACCATGATGTAAGTAAAAACCGCGATAAGGAACTTTGGAACAACATCTATTTTCCTGCTCCCCAAAGACAGCGCCAATTTGTATGGGCCTAAATCTTGTTAGGTCACTCAAATAAAATTTGTAGAGTCGTAAACAAGCAAATCATTGTATCAAAGTTATAATTGAACAAAGGTTAAAATTAAACGAGGCGAATGCTTGATGAAAGTGAGTAAGTAAGGCAAAGAACAAATAAGTTGCAATGCAAACGAACGAGACAAAGCCTAAAAGAAGATATTTGAGCAAAGAATAAGTAGAGTGTTGTATTTCTGGAGTCATTTCAGGATTCCTTTCAACTATTACATATAGCTATTTATAGCTTACAAAGGATGGCAAGGTAATAAATGTACTTTAAGACCATTAATCCCTCGTTGATCATGGCCAGCCCATGGTCTTCCTCTTTAATGCAATCATAATGGCGACAGTTACAACTTCACCAAAGAATAACTGTTCTACTGAGGGGTATATTGGTGCAATCTGGATGAGTACTCGAAGCCATGGATGATTCATAATCGACATCAAGAACTTGGAGTACTTTAAGAGGACATGGAAAGCAAGTTCTTTAGCAACATGAGAGAGCTCGAGGAGAGTGCTCGAGGAGATAGCTCGAGGAGAGCTCGATGAGAGTGCTCGAGGAGGAGAGGGCCCGAGCAGGATTTCGCCCTACATCCTGAGCTGGAGGCTTATGTAATTTTTCACCTAATACATAAGGGAACACCAGTAAAGTTAAATTGCATTAATAATTCTTTGGGACTAATTCAGGGGAAAATTATGCATTTTCTTTTAGTGTTATTAAAGAAACATCATCATGTGCATGTTAAATTAAATTTTTTCCTCTTTTTGATGAGATATGATTGTAACACCTAGTGTATTGGGTGAAAATTTGCCAAGGCTGATTGTAACACCTAGTGTATTGGGTGAAAATTTATCGAGCCTCGACGCTAGGGCTTAGGCATGGTTTGGTTGATCTTCCGAAGACAATCTCTCGAAGAAGTTTGTTTTGTTCCCGAGGCTAGATGTCTCGGGCGAGAATGAATCCTGACTAAGAGTTATTGCTCGAGATATCTGAAGGATAACCATCATGAGGCAAGCAGTTTATCCATCGGGGAAGTTTCATTCTATGGCGGATGAGCTTTTTTCTTCTGTAACTGTCGGCCGTTATATGGACATTTAAGAGGAAAATCATGGGCTGACCATGATTGAACGTGGACTAATGGCAATTAAGTGTATTTATTGCCCTTGCATCCTTGTAGACGATAAATAGATGCTATGTAATTAGAGAAATGGATCCAGAAAATAATCAACAAAGACTTACTTTTGTCTCCTTGCTATTATTCGAATTTCCTTACTGTGTTTCTAGTTATTTTTCGACTTTGATACAAATAATTGTTTGTTAACCCAAAATAAATTCGATTTACTATCTTAATCAGATTTAGGCCAACACAAATTGGCGCCGTCTGTGGAGAATTAGCAATAACGTTTGTTTCAAGTTTGCCTTTCAAGTTTTCTCGCATTATCCTTGTTGGTTCTCATCAATGGTGGATAACACTAATAACTCCGACAACACAACGGTACCAACTCTCGACCCAACAACTGGTGTTACTTCATCAGGTGGTGGAGCACCAATTCAACCAACTGGTGTGGTGCCACCAATCGACTTAACTCCACCAGCTGGTTTAACTCTATCAGCCGATTTAATCCCCCCAACTGCGATTATTCCGCCACCAATTGATCCCTCTTCATCAGGTTTGAATGATCCTTCTCAAATATATGTAATGGCCACTACATAACGGCTCCAGGAGCAATTCACTGCTTTCACTAGAATGGGAGAAGTTCAACAAATCCCACCGAGGTTCCAACTGTTGCTCTTAATGGAAGAATCCCAAACGTTGTTCCTACGGGTGCAACAACAGATGGACTTCCAAATGGAGCCGTATCTGGAGGCTCAGGGACTGCCCCATTAGGCACTTAACCTTTCGGGGCAGTCCGAAAAAGGGATGAAATTAGCGTCCCATCGGACTTCAAAAAATAGAAAAAAGATTTCAAGGCCAGCATGGAAAAGTGGCTCGAAAATGTCCCTGAGTTAGAAAGGCCCAACGAGTGTAAGGCATTGAAAAATGCAGACAACAACCTTTCAAGCCCGATGCTGCTCCTTCTCCCATCCCCAAGCATTTCAAGTTGAAAATCTTGAAAAAGTATGATGGGACAACTGACCCTATTGATCATATAACTGAATATATGGCTATGGTTAAGAGCAATGACTTGACCCCGTTGGGAAGGGAGTCCATGTTTCTTAATAAATTTGTGGATACCTTCGAGAAAGGGCGCTGCGATAGTACATGCACCTCCCCTTCGAGTCGATATCAAACTTTGAGGAGTTGGCTGATATGTTTATCAAAGCTCATACTGGAACCCAAAAAATCCTCATGCGAAGGGAGGATATCTTCGAGGTTAAGCAAAGATACCTCGAGCCAATCAAGGAATTCCTCGAATGCTTTTAAGCTGAAAGGATGGATTTGCCAAAAATGGATGACAATTTGGCGGTCATGGCTTTTGAAATAAATATAAATGTGAGCAACTCCGAGGCTGCTACTGAATTAAAGAAAGTGCTCCAGCGGTATCGGCCCCAGACATGGGATGAATTGCACGACAGGGCTACTGTAAAAATTAGGCTCGAAGAGGCTGAATCGAGGGTGACAAGCCGATATAATTCTTACCGAGGTCATTCTAAGTCCTCTAGACACACCAATGCGCCGCGAGGGAATTATAAAGGTCGATACGAGCCTTACAATTAACAGAAGCAGCATGTAAGCCAGCACCTCGCAGGGCAACAACATGTAAGTCAAAGGCTCGGGGGAAAGATTAGCACGAATGCTAACCGAAAGAATTCCCCGGGACCATATCTGGTGTCCAAGGATAGACTTGCCCCGAATCCCTAATTACAACTTCAATGTTTCAACTACTGAGTTGGTAAACGCCATAAACGGGATGACAGATCAAGGGGTGAGATTGCCAAGGGATATGAGAACACCCCCGGGGAAAAGAGATCAAACTCAGTATTGTGAGTTTCATGTGGATTACGGACACGCTATCGAGGACTGCAAGATGCTACGCCTCGAAGTAGCACATCTTCTCAAGTAGGGTTTATTAGCATATTATCTCACTCATAAGGGGAACAAGAACTTTGCTATGAATAGAGGAGGGGGACAACCACTGAGGGCTCAGTCTCTTAAAAGAGTTGTGAATGTTATAACTGGAGGATCAGAGGTGAATGGTGTTAATTTCGCTGCTGCGAAGAAATTCGCAAAACTCTCAATCACCATGGAAAAAAGGACCCGACCTGGTGGGTCAGGAAATGAGAAAGTTTTTGATGAAGAAGATTGTGATGGGATGATGTTTCCCTATCACGATGCTCTAGTGATCATGTTGAGGATTAATGACTGCGATGTCAAGCGAGTCTTGATCGATCCTGGCAGTTCGATAAATATTATCAATTATGGAGCTGTCAAAATGATGTGGTTGAAAGACCTCGTCGTCCCGAAGGCAACCATACTAACAGGATTTAACAACTTTGTGGAGAAGACTTTAGGAGAAATCACTCTTATTACAACTGCCGAGGGAGTTGATAAGAAAACTGCTTTTCAAGTGATGGCCGAGGATATGGCTTACAATGTTATCCTCAAAAGACCCTGAACTCATGAGATGGGAGTTGTTCCATCTGCCTTGCACCAAGTCATTAAATTTCCAACCCCATGGGGAATTTTCGCCATCTGAGGTGAGCAACGAATAGCTCGCGAATGCTATTTAGTTGTGATGAAGAATGGAGTCGCCCCAGTTGGGCCATCCAAATTGCAGGTACTTAGCCCGGAGCCTGATGAGGAGGAGAGCTCGGTTCTTAAAGTAAGCTCTCAAGGAGAAGTGGAGAAGGCCCCGACATTCATATAGGAGCCTCGAAAGCAAAAGGCCGAGGATTTCACAATCGAGGAGTTGGAATCCTTTGCTTTGTCGGAAGAATTTCCAGAAAGGAAGGTGTTTGTGGGTTCGAAGCTGGATCCCGAGTAAAAAAGAGTTCTTATTGAGTTGTTGAAGGCAAATGATGATTGTTTCGCCTGGTCTCACGCAGACATGGTAGGGATTGACCCAAATATAATGACACATAAATTGATTGTGGATCGCAACCACCCCCCTATGAAACTAAAGAAGAGGCCACATGCTGGCGTGATGAAAAAGGAAATTTAGGATGAGACAAAGAGGTTGCTCGATAATGGTTTCATTAGGGAAGTTAAATATCCCGATTGGCTCGCCAAGGTGGTGGTTGTGCCAAAGAAAAACAGCAAGTGGAGGATATGTGTCGATTATATTGATTTAAATAAAGCTTGCCCGAAAGATTCATATCCTTCACCTCAGATAGACAGGTTGATAAACTCCACAGCTGGACACAAGCTGTTAACCTTTCTAGATGCGTATTCGGGGTATAACCAGATTCTAATGGATCCCAATGATGAAGAGAAAACTTCTTTCATCATAGATAAAGGAACGTATTGCTACAAGTTGATGCCCTTTGGTCTAAAAAATGCCGGGACAACTTATCAAAGGCTGGTATGTCAAATGTTCAAAGATCACATCGGTAAAATAATTGAGGCATATATAGACGACATGCTAGTGAAATCTGTTCAAATGGAGGATCAGTTGAGCCATTTGAGGGAGGCTTTTGCAATTTTGAGGCAATATTGCATGAAGCTAAACCCTGAAAAAGTGCACTTTCAGGGTTGGCTCCAGAAAGTTCTTATGCTTTATTGTCTCTGAACGAGGCATCGAAGCAAACCCGGATAAAATCAAGTCTATACAATAAATCCCCGAGGAGTTGTCAAGCCCTAAAGAAGTTAAACGTTTGACTGGCCGACTAGCCGCTCTAAGCAGATTTATCTCGAGGTCATCCGAGCGGTGCCACAAGTTCTTTTCTCTTTTGAAAAAGAACACTACCTTCGAATGGACCTCCAAATGTAGAGAAATATTGAAAGAACTGAAGCATTAATTGGCAAACGCGTCGTTGCTCTCCAAGCCATAGAACTGGGAGACATTGTTGGTGCATTTAGCTGTCTCAGAGGTGGTAGTCAGTGCAGTTTTGGTTAAAGAAGATGATGGGGAGCAACAACCAATATATTACGTCAGCAAGACTCTTCTCGATGCTGAAACAAGGTACCCTCACTTAGAGAAATTTGCACTTGCATTGATTGTAGCAGCTCATAAACTTCGTCCTTATTTCCAATATCATCCTATAGTCTGAAGTGTCCGGGAGATTATCTAAGTAGGCAGTTGAGTTAAGTGAGTATGACATTGTATATCAGCCCCAAACTGCTATAAAATCTCAAGTGTTGGAAGATTTCGTAGCTGATTTTAGTGCTAGGATACTCCCCGAGGCAGAAAAGGAGAATCTATTTTCGAAGGGACCAGCCTCCGGGGTGTGGAAACTTTACACTGATGGAGCAACTAATTCCAACAGCTCGGGGCTTGGAATAATGCTCGTAACTTCTATGGAAGAGAGGTTGAGGCATTCAGTGAAATTTGGAAAGTTGACTAACAATGAAGCTGAGTATGAGGCTGCAATAGCGGGTTTAGAATTGGCTAAGAAAATGGGATCTGAGAAAATCAAGCTAAGGAGTGATTCACAGTTATTTGTGAACCAGATCCTCGGTGACTTTTTAGCTTGGGAGCCCAAAATGAATCAATTTATGATGCGAGCACAGCAAGCCCTCGGTCCGTTCCAAGAATGGAAAGTCCAGCATATCCCTCATGAGGAAAATGCTGAGGCTGATGCACTGGCTAACTTGGCTTCTGCTACCGAAGTTGGGGACTCGGGGACTGATGCATAAGATTGGGTACTCACATCTGCAGTAGGAAAAATGAAGTTGGAAGTAAATGCAGTAAATAGACATTGGGATTGGCGGACTAAGTTTATTTCTTGTCTAGACTTAGGAATCCTACCGGCAAACAAGAGGGAAGCAGAAAAACTTCGAAGGCAAGTGGTCCCATATTTGCTTGTGCAAGGGCAATTGTATAAAAACTCTATTGGGGCCCGATGGCCAAATGTTTGGGTCCAGGGCAGTATGGCTATGTGATGAGAGAGGTGCACGAGGGCGAGTGTGGAAATCACTCTAGGGGGAAGGCCTTAGTATGTAAGCTCCTTAGAGCTGGCTACTATTGGCCCGAGATGAGTGAATATGCTAAGTCATTTGTGAAAAAATTTGACAAGTGTCAGAATCATGCTTCGATGATCCATCAGCAAGCTGAGCCATTGCATTTTATTATGTCGCCGTGGCCATTTATGAAGTGGGGAATTCATATTATAGGCCTATTTCCCAAAGCAAAGGGTAGCGTCAAATTCATTCTTGTACTTACTGATTATTTCACCACGTGGGTCAAGGCGGCATCTTTTGCTAGAGTTCGGTAAAAAGAAGTTATCGACATCATTTGAAAGAACATCATATGCAGATTTGGAGTTCCGAGGGAGATAATGTGTGATAATGGCAAATAGTTCATAGATTCGGAGGTAACTACTTTCTTTGCCAAATGGAGAATTAAAAGAGCGGTCTTAATGCCTTATCATCCTAGTGCAAATGGGCAAGTTGAGTCCTCGAATAAGATAATCGTGGAGAATCTTAAGAAAATGATGGATGAAATCAAAGGCTCGTGGCTCGATGAACTGTCCGGGGTGTTGTGGGCAATGAGAACGACTGAGAAAAATAGCACTAGAGAAACCCCATTTTCCCTCGCCTATGGGGTTGACTCGTTGATTCCTGTTGAAGTTGGCGAGCCCAGACTTCAGTATGCTCATGCAACCGAGGAGTTAAATCAGCAGGCTATGCGCGTGGAAGTAGATTTACTCGAAGGGCGAAGGGAAATGGGTTTGGTTCAGCTAATAGCCCAAAAAAGACAGATTGAAGCCTACTTGAATAGAAAGAATAAATTCAGAGCCTTTAAGGTTGGATATTATGTTCTAAGGGCTTCGAATCAAATGACCGAGGAGAAAAATGCAAGAAAGTTGGTTGTTAATAGGAAAGGGCCTTATCGAATTAAGGCCATCGTAGAAAAAGGATCTTATCAGCTCGAGGATCTCTGAGGCAATAAAGAGCCTTTAAATTGGAATATCTCCAACTTAAAGTGCTATTACTTTTGACATTGAGGTACATTACCCTATGTCAAACATAATCTTTCACCTATGGCATTGAGCTGTCAATGCTCTAACGCTTAGGTCGAATGATGCTAACCCCTCGTATTTCTTTGCTTGACCTTTTCAGGAAGCGGAGGGAATGATGCATAATGCTCGGGTCTTCACTTTTCACACTCGACCACTTGGGGGGGATGCGAGTGGAGTTAGTTCAGTCAGCCTTCGACTCACTCCATAATCGGGGACTTACAAATGAAACTCGAAGACTAACCATCCATAAACCAGGAATTGTTCCCTTTGAAGTTAGCTTAGTTATTTGTTGTAATCGCCCGAGGTGGCTTTTGTAATAAGAATTTGCCTAAGTCTCATCACGACTATATTTTATGTAAATCGGCTCGAACTTCATTATTGGAATAAAACTTGATTCAGTTTCTTTTTTATCTGATGTATGCAGCCAGTTTTTATTATTAAGCCTTAGCTCGAGAATGAGACGTCGTTGTAAGCTAGCTTTAACTTAAGGAGAATTTCTTCTAAGTCTTAAAGATGAAATTTTTCCAAGTCTTGCGAGCAAACAAAATTATTCTAAGTACAAGCGCTTTCGAAAAGCAAAGTAAATACAAAAGTCAAACAAAAGTCAATACCAACTTCATTAATAGAGGCTCGAAGATTCAAAAGCTATATACAAGGAGGCTCGAATGGCCTTAGCTAAAAAAATATAATAAAGAAGATTCATCACTCTTCGGCACTCGAAGTCTCAGCTTCAAAGCCTTCTTCTTCATTCAGGAGATTCTTCATCTGAGCTCTCACTGCTCGAAAGGAGTTTGTTCATCAGTTGTTGGGCTTTCGCAGCGTCGTTTTCTGCCTTGGCTATTTCTGCGTCCAGATTCACCCCAGCTTGGCATTATTTGAGAGTCTTCAACTTTTTTTGGATAATGGCCTAATTCTTGTCAACTTTGGCCTTTTTTGCTCTCATTTTCTTCTTCGATGAGGAGGATGCTATTTTTCCCCGAAGGATCTCAATCTCAGCCTCGAGAAATTTATTTCCCTCAACTAGCTCGTTTATTTTGAGGAAGTTTTCCTTCATCTTGGAGTGATACTTCTCAGCATTCTTAGTGATAGTAGCATTGGCCAGTTACTTTTTTTAGCTCGGCTTCCAACTCAGCCTTGCAAGTCTCCTTCAGGGCTGCTATTCTGGCGTCGAGGGAAGATACAGCCTCGTGAGCATTAGCCGCCTCGAGGTTAGACTTGTGCGCAACCTTTCGAGCCTTATCTAATTCAACTTTGGCGTTGAGTAGTCGTTTCTCCAAATCGACTATTCGAGATTCGAGGACAACTTTTGTTTGGTCCCATTAATCCTTGGTTTTCTTAAGGATGGAAGCTTGGTGGGCCTCAATCTCGGTAGCCCTAATTGAATAGATGTACCCTGTAAAGGTTTAGCTAATGGGTTAAGGCAAGAAAAAGTAATAGTGAAAAAAAATATGAAGTAAGGATACCTAAATTGCATGATGAGCAGTGTTAGCCATCAAATCGGCCATGGGTGATCTCCCGAGGCGTTATTGCTCAAGGGGCCTGATGAGTCCTCTGCAGTTGATTGGGACAACCATATCGTCGTCCAAAAGGCAGAGGTCGAAGGGAGTTCGATGCTCCTAATTTGCCTTCGAGGAACCGAGTCATAAGCAGGCTCGGACAAGTGAGGGTTGCTCAGATGGTAAGCACCCTCTACCTATATTCAAGAGGTTGTGGGTTCGAGTCACCGTAGGAGCAAAAAGTGGGAGGGCCACTATTTGTTCCGAGAGAGGGGAATGGGTGGGGTTTAAAAAATAAAAGAAATTAAAAAAATAAGCAGGATCGGTAGCAGTTCCTGAAGCCCATTCTTCAGCACGAGGGGGCCCATCCACACTCTTCTTTTTGTTAGCCGATGAAGGAATTGTCTCTTCAGCTTTATCAATCGGTTGAGTCGGCTCATCCAGGCCGATAGTCTCAACCTCTCTTTGAGCCTCCTCTTTTTCAGGCTCATCAATCAAACCCCTACGAGGAGGAGTAACAACCTCGGGGTTGACATTTTCCTCCACTCTGGCCTGCTTGGCCGTGGTGGACTTCTTCGATGCCTGCCTTTTCCTCTTTGGAGCTTCAAAAGAGAGAAAAGAAAAGGGATTCAGTGAAGAATGATGGGTTAAGTGTTAGAAGAAAAGAGAAGATGTGATTACCCTGGTCCGATGGCCCCTCGGGAGCAGACTTTTCTTCTTTCTTTTTCTCTTTGTTCTTCCCGAGGTTTCCAATTTAACCCTCGAGCCCACCCAAAGTTTCCCCAGTCTCGGGAACTTTTTTCTTCTTATCCCTTTTGCTTTTATTCTTCTTTTCCTTCGGTACAGTAACCGCTCTATTAGAGAGACCTACAAAAGGAAGAATGAAGGGAAAAATCTTAGAAGTAAAACTTAATAGAGGTGAAGTGTGACTTACCATGGTGTTTTCATGCCCATTGGTTTTCGATCAAGGCAACTAAGATCATCCATGATCTTTCTTCTCTTGGCTTCTCCTTAATAATGGCTTGCACCCAAGCAGTCAGATTGTCTGGAGGTGTAATCAGGATTAACTCGGCTAAAGAAGTCAAAGAAAAACAGTTAGAAACAAAGAGTTATGAAGAGAAAAGTTGTTTAAGGCAACCGAGGCAAATGCTTACGTGTTCGGTTCCACTGCTCGGGAAAACCAGGCTTCGAGGATAGAAGATTGGTGGGCAGTAAAATGAAGCGATCGTTCCATCCTTGGTCTTCAATGTCTTCGCCTTTTGTGATCAGCGAGAATTTGCCTCGCTTGTTGAGTTGAACGATCCCATATTTATACAGTGGGGGAGAAAACAGGTAGATAAAGTGATGGAAAGTGAAAGGGACACCTGCTCTTTTCCTTAGGTAATCGAGGCACTGTATGACCCTCCAAAACTGTTGCTCCCAACGCACACGCAAATATACGTGGTCGACAAGTAATAAAGTGATAAGTAGAGTATCGTTACCACGAGGACTATTCAGACTAGACTCCTAACAAATAATTTCTTAACAACTATTCAGGGATCTTTTCCAATAGTGAGAATATTATCAACTACAAAAATAGTAATTAAAATGGTAGAAGTGAATTCAAACAATGGAGCAAAAATTGATTGTTATCAGTAATAAGGAGACGGTCCAGGGTTAGAGCTGCGACCAATCCAGTTGAGTTATCCTGTTGATTCCACTTCTTAAGTCCCAAGATTGCTAACTAACAGGTTAATTGTACCCGTAAAAACCTGTCGATTCTTCACGGTCTATGCAAGCTGCTCTAACGCCTATATGTCTATGGAGTTAAATCACATGCACGCATTAACGAACTCTGTATTTAGCTAAGCAAGGTGAAATGTATATGTCTATCCTACCTACAAATTGATTCCCCGATGCCCAGGTTCACAATCAAGCCCTATTCTTTCTTATGTGCGTTCATAAATTCCCTCTGTCGAGTTCAATCTAAGAACCATAGAGATGTTCAATTATTCGGCCGTTATAATCAAATAATTATGATCAAGAAAGAATAAACAATTTGTAATTGGAATCCAATTCATGAAAATCAATATTAAAACCTCAACCTTCATGAGACGCTCTAACCCTAGAACGATATATTTAGCTACGCTTACTCATAATAACAACATAAGGATTTGATGAAATAATAAAATAATGATGTAATAAATTAATGAAAGGAAGAAAAACCCTTGTTCAAGATGTTATGAGCTCTCAAAATTGCTCCAAAGTCTCAACTCTCCTCAAAAACTAAGTAGAAGAGTATTTATAATGTTTACAAAAGCCTAGCAATTAGTTACGCCTAAGCCTAGACGAAATAAGACTTCTAAAAATGCTCCAGGAGCGCTATAGCTGGCGCCCCGTGCCTCAAACCGCGTGGAACCAAGCAGAGGGCGTCGAATCTTGCACGTAACGGCCATGCCCCGCGCCTCAAAACGCGGAGGAAAGTTGGGCGCTGCAGTGGGTGCCCCGCGCCTCAAACCCCGCCCCCACTGGGCGCTGTTGTGGCCGCCCCGTGCCACCTATAGCGCCAGGCCAATTTCCCTGCTTTCGTCGTTCGCAGCTTGCTTCGTTCCGTGCCTTCCCGTGCTCGATCCAATCCTCAATCCAAATTCAATCTTTTCTTGCTTGATTATGCTCTTCAAAGCTCTAATTGTACTTCATAACAACCTACAAGTCAGACGACACAAAATCAGTGCAAAATCACATTCTTCAACTAGAAAACGGGCGAATAAAGTACTCAAACGTGAGGAAATATAGGCATAAAATGTCAAACATCACCACCCCACACTTGAATCTTTGCTCGCCCTCGAGCAATCACAAATGACTCCCCAACCTAGGTAGAACAGGTGTGCCTATGACAATGGTTGATACCGACCATTGAACAAATGCATACATGACTACTATAGGTCCAACAAACATGCCAACAATATAACAAACTCAAAACACGAGAACAACCACCCCAAGAAAACTCAAATGCACAAACTCGACGCATTGCAACCATGCTCCCACAAAGTCACAACTATCTGCTCAACCAAAAAGCCACGACTTCACCTATCTCATGCAAACCATGTGCCCTCACCAAACAATGAAGCAAGAGAGTGTCCCTCAAATATCACACACAAAAATGAATATCAAGAATGGAATGGGGACAGTAGCATAGAAAGAACTCGCTCACTCTCATGAAAAGTTCTCATGTCACACACGATGTACCATAGGCTTGCCCGTAGTGTCGGACTCCACTAATGTAAGCTCACTCCCGTCGGGATTAACTAGGACTTTACAGAGTTGTAATGTAGGCTAAGGAGCTGGTAGGATAAATATGGGTAATAGTGACTACCCCCCTAAGTATTTTAATACATCACATTCAATTTAAGCACATATCTCATCAAAGCCACCCAATTCACCACCCAACAAATTTCACACACACCTTTTCCACAAAGTAGTAATTTTTCTTTTAAGCACAACACTAGCAAGGATGGATATTCATTTCTTTTCTTTTTCTTTTTTTTTAATTTTTTTCAGCTTTTTTTTTTCATTCAATTCTTTCCAAACCTTGCCAATGCTCCTTCACTACTTCATAATTTATCAAGTATTCCCCTCATTGGTTCCACTCAAAACCCCCCCAACATTCAACCACAACTCCACATAATATCAAATTATCACTTAAAGTGCTTAAGGAGTACAGGGTCAAAAGAAAGCAATTTAGAACAAGTGGGTAGGCTCGCGGTGTGGGTGCCAACAAAAAGGTCAATATGGTCACAAAGCAAGTCCAAGGTAGAAAAAAAAAAAGTCCAAGGTGCATATAAAAGGGTAGGTAATTAATGGCTAGAAGGCAAATCAAGAAGGCCCGTATCATCTCCCGACTAGAGCAAACCTAGGATTTCTCTTTGCACACACACGGGGCAAGTTATAGACACCAATATGCAAACATGGAACACAATAGAATGTGCCTCACATCACACATTACACACGGTCCACACAAGATTCCATCACAACTCTCAATCAAATAAATAAGGTGCAATTTGTGAAATTTAAGCACTAATGCACAATAGTTCACAAAAGAGTCAAGTGAGTGGACTCAAGCATCTCAAGGGGATCATTCAATTTTTCGTAGGCATGAATCCCAGTTTTAAAACCAAAACAACACCACAAGTATCACATGCAATAAGTTCAAGTCCATCAGTACCAAACAAATCAACGGCACCTAGCATTCTACCTATTTCTTTCGTCTAGGGCCACCTATAACTAACTACTCTAATCCTAAAAAGAAAAAAAAAATAAAAATACTACCCGGTTCAAAGGCCTCCCCGTGGAAAAGAACCGAGGCCATAAGAAAAACCACGGGGTGGATGACATGTACCACTAACAACGACTAAAAAGAAAATCTTTTTGTAAATTTTTTATATTAAAACAAAAGCAAATACTATAAAGAAAAACAAAATGTCAAGTGACAAAAGAAAATTCCTAACGGTACATGCATCCCTAACCTCAAAAATAAAGGGGAGTTCCCCCACCCCACACTTAAATCAAGCAATATCCTCAGTGCTAAAAATAAGAAAGTGCAAGGGTAAAGAAAACTTCCCTGAGGGCCAATCAGCCTAGCCGTTGGCGCTAGTATCCTCCACGCTTCCGTATAACATGAGGTACTCAGACTTCTCCCAACAGGTCATCAATATTAGGCAGGGGTCAGGACACCCCACACTTAAACTCGACATTACATGAACCTGCAATCCAAAGAATCACCCAAAATAATATACAACCATAATAATAATAATAATAATAATAAATAAAAGTAAAGCAAGCAAATTGGGTTGCTTCCCAAGAAGCGCCTTAGTTAACGCGGTGGCACGACGACACTTTTAGCTCACTTCCAGCATTTATGTCTTCTCTTCTTACGACGAACCTTTGCTTTCTTCCTTTCTTTGAGAGAACCCATCTTCAACTTCACATTGGATGTGCCATTGCTATCTTGTTCCACATTCTGCTCACACACGTCATTTGGTTTATTTCCATGTTCTTGTTTAACACATTCAATCATAGAGCACTCTTCAACCTTAGTTATGTGCTCCTTCTCATTATAAACCTTGAAAGTAACCTTTTCTCCATGCGCTATAACAGTCATCTCTCCCAGCTCCATGTCAATAATTGCCTTCGAGGTGACTAAGAATGGTCTCCCCAAAATGATTGGAGCTTCTCGGTCCTCTTCATAATCTAGGACTACAAAATCAGCAGAGAATGTAAACCTACCAACTTTAAACAACACATCCTCCAACTTACCATCGGGGCGAGTGAGTTATCCATCCGCCATCTTAAGAGTAACTGAAGAGGGCTTGATTGCTCCTAGCCCTAACCTTTTGCAAACAGATAGAGGCATGAGATTTATGCTCGCACCTAGATCACACAATGCACCAGTGATATTATGCCCTCCAATGGTGCAAGGAATAGTAAACCTCCCAGGATCTTGAAGTTTTGGAGGTAGCCTTCTCAAGATGGTGCTACACTCCTCGACTAACTCAACTGTATCTATCTCTTGAGGTTTTTTCTTCTTGACTAAAATTTCTTTTAAGAACTTCACAAAGGATGGAATCAATTCAAACACATCAGTCAAAGAAATGTTAACTTGAAGCTCTTTCAACATACTCAAAAATTTTTGATAATGGGCCACATCCTTCGATGGTATAAGTCTCTGCGGGAATGGTGGAGGCGGCAGAGGTGCCTGCTTTTTCTCTTCTTTCTTCTTTACCTTCTCCACTTTCTCAACTTTTCTATTTCAGCTCTCTCCTCAGACTTGGCCATCAGCTCTCCACCTTCAATTAAAGTCACTGCAAGACATTGCTCAGGCCCTTTTCTAACAGTACTCGATCCAGCATCACCGGGGGGGGGGGGTGCTCCATGTTGTCTAGAATTTGTAGCGCCCACCAACTGCCCCAACTGGTGCTCCAGGTTCTTTTGAGCATTGACAAGATCTTATATGGCATGTGCATGGGCTGCAGTGTCAGCTATCATTCTATGCTGGCCTGCCATTATCTGCTTTAGCATATCTTCAATTGAATTTCTAACCTGCTGTGGTGGAGCTGAAAGTGGTTGGTAATTATTTGGGGCTCTCATATTGCCTTGATAATAAGCATTACAAAACTGATTTTGACCCTGCGGCCTGTTTTGATTACCCACGTAATAAACTGACTCTGGATTAGAGGAGCAAACCTCTGTAGCATGATCTTGACCACAAACCTCACAAAAACTCTGGAGTTGTTGCACTGAAGCCACTGGTTGCTGAGTCTGCGGCAGAGCTAGCTTGCTAATTTGATTAGAAATAACATCCATCTTCGCCCTCAGCTCTGAAACTGCATCTAACTGAATTATCCCAGCAGATTTCTTCGTAGTAGCTCTACCATCTCCCTGCCAATCAGGATTGCTCTGCGAAAACTTGTCTAGTCATTCATAGATCTCGTCAAAGTTTAAGGCCAGTACTTGGCCTCCAGCAGCAGCATCCACCACGATCTTGGTATGAGCATTCAAACCTTCAACAAAAGTGTGGGCCAACACCTCATTAGACTGGTTGTGGTGCCGGCAATCTCTTAACAATGACTTGAATCTTTTCCAGACTGAATACAAGGATTCTCCATCTCTTTGTCTAAAAGACATAATCTCACTCCTTATTCTAGCTGTTTTGGCAGAGGGATAGAATTTAGCCAAAAATTTCTTAGCTAAAGCATCCCAAGTAGTGATAGACCTAGGCTTTTCAGCCTTTAACCACTTCTTTGCTGCCCTGATTAATGAAAAGGGGAAGAGTATCAATCGAATATAATCAGTTGAGACCCCTGATGGTGTGTATGTGTCGCTAATCTCCAAGAAATTCTGGATATGTTGTTGTGGATCCTCGTGCAATAATCCAGCATATTGTCCAGTCGCATGTAACAGTTGTATCATAACGGACTTAATCTCAAAGTGTCCAGTAATTTCATGTTTAACTATACTCGAGGCTACTCCCTCCAGACTGGGAAGAGCAACATCTCGCAAAGCTAAAACTCGATCTGCTGACATTCCTACAGGTAAGGGTTAAGAGAAACCTAATACCTGAAATAGCACAAGAAACTCAAAACAAAAATTAAACCTGAATAGAAAATAATAAATCGTCTGAAAAGAAAATAGTCTATTATTTAGTCCCCCCGGCAACGGCGCCAAAAACTTGTTGCTCCCAACGCACACACAAGTATACGTGGTCGACAAGTAATAAAGTGATAAGTAGAGTATCGTTCCCACGAGGACTATTCAGACTGGACACCTAACAAACAATTGTTGACACCCAATTTTGTCCCGATTTTAAGTTAATATCAAATGTAAAGTGCATTTAATTAAAAGATGTGTCAGAAAGGGCAATTTTAGTCAAAATTGATAATTTTGTATAAAAAAAGGCAAAAATCGCAAAACATATCCTAATTTCTAGCCTACCCGTGCAACCCCTCAATTTTCCAATTTAATCTAAAACCAGGGCTAAAATCGTTCCTTATCCGCGAAATCGGCCTATCTCTGCAAACAATACATATACACAATACACACGCTCACTTTCACACTTCAGTTCACAAATTCAACCCGAATTCCCCCATAACCCGTCCTAAATCCCTAATCCCTTCCCCTTAATCCCAATTTCCCTTCGAAACCTTGAATCCGTCCAAGAAGCTTGTACTTGCTGGTCCCCTCCTTCTTTCCACCTCACCAATTTCGTACCAAAACCGCATCTGGAATCTCCATCGTCCATTTCAAATTGCGGATCAATCCAAGCCATTAATCCATTCCAACGTTCGTTTTTCCTTAGAGATAAGGGTGTAATGGTACAATCCCTAAGGGGATTAGACCATTTCACCCTCGTCTCAAAAGGATAAGGCAGAAAAGGAGCAAGGGTGAATTGGAAAATTAAAAAGGTCCTAAACCCTAACTCGTGAGGTATATAATCTTCTTTTCCTTATGTTTTCAGCAGTTTTTTGGGAAAGAGGGGAGGCAGGGTTCATAACAGAAAATACACACAAGTTTTTTTACTTATTTTCGAGTTTTAATATCTTCTCTGTGACTGCTTTTCTGGGATTGATTTGTGTTGTCGCTCTATCGTTCGAGTCGTCAACTTCGTTTGAGTCGCTTAGTCGAGTCGCGTTTACTTCGAACCCTCGCTCCTGTTCACTGCCTTAAAAAAGGTAAAATCTGAACCTTTACATTTTATTCTATTTGGTTATATGTTGTTTTCCTATGCAAAAGTATGTTTGAATGGGATGCTGGATGTTATCTGTTGACATGGACTGTTGGAATGAGGTCTATATATACGTTTGACTGAAGTTAAGCTTATCTATATGAGCTAGAAGATTTTTTTTTAAAAAAAGATGGGATTAGACTTATGCCAGTGGAAATATTGTCAAAAGAGTAATAGGAATCAGAGTTCAATTTGAAGCTTGACTCTTGGTTCTTCTCTTGTTTTGAATCTGAGTTTCATTAAAAAAGGTTCATCCTTAGTTTTTCTCATGATTTATTTAAGTTCAAAGTCATGTCTTTATGCTTATAAGGTTGAATCTTAAAATACTAATAGTTAAAGATTATCTATGTTTGTTCGAATCTGTGAGGCTGTTGTTTGGTCCAGGTTAGTATAGAGGAGGTTCAGGGCTGAGGTTGTGCAAGTCTGGGAGTTCCAGGTAGTGGAAAGTAGTTCTTGTTTCAATTTGGATAAGGGCTGCATCAGGTTTTCCTGGAGTTGATATTGGAGTGAGTATAGGCTCTGTTGGATTGCAGGTTCTGGAGAAAATCTTGGTTCTGTTTGGTAAGGGTGTTTGGGGGTCTGTTTAGGTCATGAGGCAGGGAATATCTTGAATTGTTCCAGGATGCTTTGAAGGTTAAGGGTGTTAGAGGTCTGTGAGAGTGAGAGTAGGAGTGGCTGGTTCTGCTCAGGTGAGAGTGGAGGATGCTGTTAGTAGCAGAGAAGGGAGGGAGTAGTTCAGGCAGTAGAAGTTCTGTGTTCAGGTGTAGGTGCAGGGGTAGGCAAGGATGTGCAGGAGAGTGTTGAATTGGTGAAAGGCTTTGGAGAGTTTATCAAAAGGTGTGCTGATGTTCTGATTGAGTTAGGGTAGTTGAGGGAGTCTGATTGTTTGTTCCTGGTGGCAAGCTGGTAGCAATTCATTTAGGTGGTTCAGGAGTATGTAGGCTAGTAATTGGTTCAGAATTATGGCTCAGGCTTGCTTGAAAGAAGATAAGGTCAAGAAGGGTAGCAGGTTTGTAGGAGAGTGTAGGTTCTGGTTTCAGAGTTGTTTATTTTTAGGAGTTGTTAGGTTTAATTTTCAGGGAGTTTGTGGGGGTCTGCAGGTCTGGAATTTGAAGGAAATTAAGCAGTAAGCTTGAGGTGTTGATGAGTTTGTCCAGGTTGTTTCTATAGGTGGTGTTGTATGCTTGTAGCCTTGTTTCAAGCTTTCTCCTAGTTTATGCATCTGCTAGCACTGAGTTCACTCTTTGTATGTCCTAGCTTATTATAGGATCTGTTATGCTCCTTTAGCAATGCGTGTTGCCTGCTATGTCTAATCAAGTTATTCATTACTGAGATGATTAGAGAACTTGTTGGACTATTGGTATTATGACGAAGCTTATGAACTTGTTGAGTCAATGTCCGAGAGTTAATCTATGTTGTTTAGGCTTAGGATCTATGAGAGCTGTGTTAATAAATTAAAGACTCTGTTTGGTTCTGCTAAGGAAAAATAGTCTGCATGTTTGCTGCTCTAGTTTCAATAGGGATAATTTATAATTATTCGATAAAGTTTGTATTTCCACAATGGTCTGAAAATGCACCATGTCTAGACTTAGATAGGTTTGATTCTCTGGGTGTTTGTCAAATCTGAAGAAATTGTTTTCCTCCTCTCTGATGGTTTATTTGCTTGTGATAGCGTAGTTTCAGTCTTTATTTGTTTAAGTATGATATGACATCAATTCATGTCATGGCCTTGCAAAATTAGTATGCTTAGTCTGGTGTCCCTGTGTAGATTCCCACAGGTTTGTGATTGCTCGCAACAGCTTAATAGCATTCCCTTTCAGCTTGTCATGATTCAATTTTGGTTTCCCCTTGCATTCTCCTGGCTTGAGTCATTCCCTAAACTTCCTCGAATTATACCCTTTGTGCCTAGTTGGTTCCTCTAGTCTCAGTTTATTCCTTAGCACCTCGGGTTGGTATATCATTTGATGGCTTAATTGAAAGTTTGTTTGCTGTCATAGTTTTTGAAATTGATGATTGGTAAGTGTTACTATTTGGGGGTCCTAATGGATGTATGTACCTGTTCTGTCATGAAGTTTCATTTTTGGCAATTGACTTTTAGGATCAATTTCACTAAAATAAAGGGAGATTTGTTGCCTTGACATTAGTTTATAAATCATGAGTTTGTTTGCTTGTTTACCTGGTTATCTCTATCCACTTATATTAATCCTTATCTCCTTTACGTTTCTTTGCATGAAACCTTGGGACGAGTTTGAGTTGCTAAACTCACAAATAGGGACGGCTGTTTGCATTTTGAAGTTATTTACTCCGCTCCGCATTTTCGGGACTTGATATCCCCGAAAATGTAAGAAAAGAAAAAATGATAATCGCAAAGTCCAAGGCTCAGTGATTGAGTTCGCGCTCCCGGGTTCTATCTTCTAAACTCCATCCTTCCCCGCTCCTTTAGAAAATGCATGTTGTATAGGATTTCCCCATAGACCGGATTAGTAGCCCTGTAGGACAGAAATGATATTTGAATTGTGAATAACTATTGTAAATCGCTTAAATTGGTTTTATATGAATGCTTTGTATCATTTCTTTTCAAATCGCCAATTAATTTATGGATGTTTAGAATCATTTGTCAATTAATGAGTGCAAAATCAAATTGGATTAAAATCGTACCTTCGTCATAATTTGCATTTGAATTACTTATTTATTGATTATATTAATATTCAATTGTTTATTTATTTAATCTAATTTATTTATTTAGTTAATTAATTAAATTTTAATCCTTTATTTATTTATTTATTTATTTATTTATTTACTTAATCTAATTTATTTAATTTCAATTAATTATTTATTTAATCAATTAAATATTTATTCATTTAATTAATCGATTATTATTCATTTACTCCTTTATTTAATTAAAATTGGCAAGTATTCATTTATTTAATTAAGTTATTTATTTGTTTATTTATTTATCTATTTATTCAATCAATTAATTAATCCTTTATTATTATCCAATTATTTATCTAATTTATTTTATTTAATTATCTAACTTCATTTAACCTTTACGCATTCTATTAATTAATCAATTGATCATTATTTAACCTTAAAATTGATCATTTATCTGTATAAGTATCGGCATAATTAAAATCTTGTCTTATTTATATTTATTCCTCTCATCTTTATTTAAAATTAATTTTATATACTTATTATCCTTAACAAATTCGTGAAAATCGCCGGATTAACCGTATTAAGTAGATTTTCGAAAGTGCTCCCGCAAGGGACCTTCTTTCGGAAATAAAAGAATCACTTACCTAAGAATCTCTGATTTTAATTTAATTTCTTTTAAATAAAGAATAAATTGCACTCTTTAATTAACTTAGGTTCCTAATAATCCTTAAATTAGGTGGCGACTCCAAAGAAAACCCTTTGGAGTCCCATTTTGTTGAAATATACCCGAATCCTGTCTTTTCTTAAAGAAAAGGTAATTTTTAGGATTCAACAACAATTTCTTAACAACTATTCAGGGACCTTTTCCAATAGTGAGAATATTATCAACTACAAAAATAGTAATTAAAATGGTAGAAGTAAATTCAAACAATGGTGCAAAAATTAGTTGTTATCAGTAATAAGGAGACGGTCCAGGGTTAGAGCTGCGACCAATCCAGTTGAGTTATCCTGTTGATTCCACTTCTTAAGTCCCAAGATTGCTAACTAACAGGTTAATTGTACCCGTAAAAACCTGTCGATTCTTCACGGTCTATGCAAGCTGCTCTAACGCCTATATGTCTATGGAGTTAAATCACATGCACGCATTAACGAACTCTGTATTTAGCTAAGCAAGGTGAAATGTATATGTCTATCCTACCTACAAATTGATTCCCCGATGCCCAGGTTCACAATCAAGCCCTATTCTTTCTTATGTGCGTTCATAAATTCCCTCTGTCGAGTTCAATCTAAGAACCATAGAGATGTTCAATTATTCGGCCGTTATAATCAAATAATTATGATCAAGAAAGAATAAACAATTTGTAATTGGAATCCAATTCATGAAAATCAATATTAAAACCTCAACCTTCATGAAACGCTCTAACCCTAGAACGATATATTTAGCTACGCTTACTCATAATAACAACACAAGGATTTGATGAAATAATAAAATAATGATGTAATAAATTAATGAAAGGAAGAAAAACCCTTGTTCAAGATGTTATGAGCTCTCAAAATTGCTCCAAAGTCTCAACTCTCCTCAAAAACTAAGTAGAAGAGTATTTATAATGTTTACAAAAGCCTAGCAATTAGTTACGCCTAAGCCTAGACGAAATAAGACTTCTAAAAATGCTCCAGGAGCGCTATAGCTGGCGCCCCGTGCCTCAAACCGCGTGAAACCAAGCAGAGGGCGTCGAATCTTGCACGTAACGGCCATGCCCCGCGCCTCAAAACGCGGAGGAAAGTTGGGCGCTGCAGTGGGTGCCCCGCGCCTCAAACCCCGCCCCCACTGGGCGCTGTTGTGGCCGCCCCGTGCCACCTATAAAGTGATAAGTAGAGTATCGTTACCACGAGGACTATTCAGACTAGACTCCTAACAAATAATTTCTTAACAACTATTCAGGGATCTTTTCCAATAGTGAGAATATTATCAACTACAAAAATAGTAATTAAAATGGTAGAAGTGAATTCAAACAATGGAGCAAAAATTGATTGTTATCAGTAATAAGGAGACGGTCCAGGGTTAGAGCTGCGACCAATCCAGTTGAGTTATCCTGTTGATTCCACTTCTTAAGTCCCAAGATTGCTAACTAACAGGTTAATTGTACCCGTAAAAACCTGTCGATTCTTCACGGTCTATGCAAGCTGCTCTAACGCCTATATGTCTATGGAGTTAAATCACATGCACGCATTAACGAACTCTGTATTTAGCTAAGCAAGGTGAAATGTATATGTCTATCCTACCTACAAATTGATTCCCCGATGCCCAGGTTCACAATCAAGCCCTATTCTTTCTTATGTGCGTTCATAAATTCCCTCTGTCGAGTTCAATCTAAGAACCGTAGACAGTGTTCAATTATTCGACAGTTATAATCAAACAATTATGATCAAGAAAGAATAAACAATCTGTAATTGGAATCCAATTCATGGAAATAAACATTCAAACCTCAACCTTCATGAAACGCTCTAACCCTAGAACGATATATTTAGCTACGCTTACTCATAATAACAACACAAAGATTTGATGAAATAATAAAATAATGATGTAATAAATTAATAAAAGGAAGAAAAACCCTTGTTCAAGATATTATGAGCTCTCAAATTTGCTCCGAAGTCTCAACTCTCCTCAAAAACTAAGTAGAAGAGTATTTACAATTCTTACAAAAGCCTAGCAATTAGTTACGCCTAAGCCTAGACGAAATAGGACTTCCAAAAATGCTCCAGGAGCGCTATAGCTGGCGCCCCGCGCCTCAAACCGCGTCGAACCAAGCAGAGGGCGTCGAATCTTGCACGTAACGGCCATGCCCCGCGCCTCAAAATGCGGAGGAAAGTTGGGCGCTGCAGTGGGTTCCCCGCGCCTCAAACCGCGCCCATACTGGGCGCTGTAGTGGGCGTCCCCCGCCACCTATATCGCCAGGCCAATTTCCCTGCTTTCGTCATTCGCAGCTTGCTTCGTTCCGTGCCTTCCCGTGCTCGATCCAATCCTCAATCCAAATTCAATCTTTTCTTGCTCGATTATGCTCTTCAAAGCTCCAATTGCACTTCATAACAACCTACAAGTCATACGACACAAAATCAGTGCAAAATCACATTCGTCAACTAGAAAACGGGCGAATAAAGTACTCAAACGTGAGGAAATATAGGCATAAAATGCCAAACATCAAGAACCCGGGGCCAATTTGAGCTTTCCACAAGTTATAGGTTCGGCAAAAAGTATCCACAACCTCGTGAATAGGTAGAGTGAATCCTATTGTAAAGGGGTAAGTGTACACGAAAGAACTCCCATCCACTCTATCATAGGTTCAGCTCTTCGCGGCAGGGATTCCAACTTGAACATCGGGGCCCCATTTTTAGTCTTCCCGAACCAAATAAATATTGGCTTATGTGATTAGGCTCGGTGTGTTTTGAATTGGAATATTTCTATTCTTTCTAATATCAGCCTCGGTCTGGACCTGCATCGTGAAATCATTTGAAAGGTCGAGCTTTGAGGGTATGATGTCTTGAGGCGTGAGTTCTTTCAAGGGATATTTCTTTTTCTTGAGTTTTGGAACTTCTGCTCCGGTGTCACCAACCTCTGCAGCGGCGTTATCTTCTTCACCACCTATTTTCTCAATGTCGCCACAGTTGGAAGTGTCTTTTTGCCGCCTAATTAAGTTTATACTGCTAGGCTGAGATGTCGCCTCTGTATAGTCATCCAACAGAGGGATAATGTTTAGAGGTACTGGGACGTTTACTAGCTCGTTGCCGACAACCATGGTGGCGACATCAGAGATTCTTTCTTCAGAGGGACCTGAAGAATTTTGCATAGAATGGGTTGCAAAGATTTTTTGATGATATTCTTTTCTGATTGAGATTCAAGAAGAGAGAACTCAAGATGAAATTATGTTATGGAAAATTCACTGTTGATTGGAAATTTGAAAGTGAAGGGGAAGGAGAACAAGTTGGGGTATATATATAGTGGAGGAGTCATCGTTACGTTTACATGGGAAAGGGGGAACGAAGAGCCACACCCAATCAGCGGGCGCCACGTGTGATGGATGGGAATGTGGAGTGATAACCACCATTTTAAAATTTAATGGTGCACATGTGGCCACGTTGCTTTTCCACCGAATTCATTCCATCCCTCGAAAAATCTTGACAATTATTTGAGGGGTGGGGGGACTATCTGTATTGAGTGAAAATTTATCGAGCCTCGGCACTAGGGCTCGAGGCATGGTTTGGTTGAGTTTTTCGAAAACAACCCCTCGAAGAAGTTTGTTTTTTTCCCGAGGCTAAATGCATCGGGCGAGAATAAATCCTAGCTAAGAGTTATTGCTCGGGGTATCTGAAAGATAACTATCATGAGGCAAGTAGTTTACCCCTCGGGGAAGGTTCATTCTTTGGCGGATGAGCTTTTGTCTTCTGTAACTGTCGACCGTTATATGGATATTTAAGAGGAAGATCATGAGCTGACCATGATTGAACGTTGAGTAATGGCAATTAAGTGCATTTATTGTCTTTTCATCCTTATAGACTATAAATAAATACTATATAATCAAGGAAATGGATCCAGAAAATAATCAGCAAAGACTTACTTTTATGTCCTTGCTATTATTCGAATTTCCTTGCTGTATTTCTAGTTATTTTTTGACTTTGATAGAAATAATTGCTTGTTAACCCAAAAAAAAAATTTAGTTTATTGTCCTAATCAGATTTAGGTCAACACACCTATCTAGGCTTAAAAAAAAAAAAAAAAAAAAAACCTGATGACATATGTGTCAACTTGGTCATTATATTACTACACTATTTAGCTAATTGAATAATATTTTTGTATGGGCCTAAATCAGTTTAGGTACACAAATCGAATTTCGGATTCGAATATAAACAGATCTTTGTATCAAAGCTTGAATAAACGAATGAAAATGGACGTAAATGCGTAAAAATAGCTTGATTTCAATACATGAGCGTTGAGTACAAATTTGGGCAGAGTTTTGGTATATCTTTCTGAATATCTACAACACAAAATGAACTTCTATTTATAGGCCTAAGGGCCAGACCCACGTTCTCCATCATCCGCCAATGTCTCTTCCACGATCTAGATGGGTAAATGCTGAGTAGTGGCTGAGCTAGTGGGGTGAAGTAGTGGGCTGCATGGCCGCTGGAACCGAGGTTGTGACCGAAGCCTTATCACAAGACTTCGGTCGTTTGACCTTGCTGTTCGAGTAGGATGGTTTGTCGCCGAAGCCCAAGGCCTAACTTGCCTTCGGGCGGGCCACAAGGCGCTGGCTTCGGAGGGTTGATCACGAGATCGATAGTCCTCTCTTCGGAGCACCAGCTCGTTTTGCCTTCGGTCTACCATCTCGAGGTGCTGACCGAAGGTGACGATTTTTACCCAATACAACTTTACTAAAATTAATTGTCATGATATAAAAGCACACTTTCATTATCCTAATATATATACAATCAATCAATTTGGTAAAGTGGTCCAGCTTTTTCCTTTTAAATATATAATATTAATAGAGGGCTCCAATCTTGACAGTTGAGAACTAACTTTTACTCGAACAATAGAAAAGCAAATTAAGTGGCCGTTTGGCCATAGATTTCAAAAAATATTTGAAAAAGTATTTTTAAAGTTGAGTTGAAAAATGGTTTTTGGAAATTGAAGTTGTGTTTGGACATACATTTCATTTGAAAAAAAGTAACGTTTTGTGAGAGAAATAGTAGTTTCTTTTTTTTTTTGAAAAACTCGAAAAAGTGCTTTAAACCACTTTTTGGTTTTTCAAAAACTATTTTTCAAAAAAAGTTGAAAAAATCACAAGATTATGGACAAACACTTTTTCAAAAAGTTTTTGAAAAAAAGAAAAAAAATTTGCATGGACAAACAGGTCCTAATTTACTTTCATTACAATTACATGATAGAGTACGAGACATGGAAGAATAATCTAGACTTATGTAAAGCAGAGGCTTTATTTTTTCTTTTTCTTTTCTTTTATTCTTTATTTTTTAAATACCCATGCCACAATTAAAACGTGAAACACATCAAATTCCAAAAGGAGATTTTACTATTTTCGAAATCCAAAAGCTTAAAAAAGTTAAAACGCATAATGTGATGAAAACAATACCACTCATATGTTTTATTTTAACCCTCCTTTGTGGAAACATGTTGCTCAATATAAAATATACTATGGAATAATGATGAATCACGATTCACGCCGTGCTCATTTACATAAACTAGTATAGTGAATATAACTTACCCTTTTTGGAAATAATTGTATACTACGATTCAAGTCCCTATATTGAAGATCTTTGTACCATCAGCCCAAGCATTCTGATTTACTCTTTGTTATTGATAAGATGAAAAGTAGACTAGCCTCATGGAAAACAAACTTTCTATATTTAGCTGGTCGCACAACTCTTGCTCATGCAACTTTATGTGCTTTACCATAGATGTTATGCACTATATTCATTTTCCTAAAAAACTTTGAACTTAATTGATAAAATTACTCGTGATTTTATATGGGGCTCCACAGATCATTATAGAAAAGTACATTATCTCAATTGGGACATTATTACTCTTCCTAAGCATTGTGGTGGACTGGGAATTCGCCAAGCAAAACACAAAAACGTTGATTCTCTTACAAGTCTATCCTGGAGATATTTTATGGAACCTACATCTATATGGGCTTCTACTCTTCTTACCAAATACAGTTGTAAACCAAGAAGTAAATACAACTCCTTTATTTGGAAGAATTATCTAAAGGGATGGTCTATTTGTCAACAAGGACTAGGATAGGTAACTTCTAATGGTCACAGAGCTAGTGTTTGGCACGATCGATGGGTTCCAGATACTCCTCCCATTCGGCAATTAATTCAAGGTCCTCTTTCCATAACTGAAGATGCCCTGAAAGTCCATCAGCTTAGAAATAATAATTCCTGGGACTTCTCCTGCCTCTCTGTAAGTCTCCCTACTTATATTTTCAAGAGAATTCAAACAATGCACATCTCCTCTGCCCACACTAACATAGATATCCCTCTGTGGTCTTTGAATACCAATGGTATTTTCACTAGCCATTCTCCTTATTCTCTTATAGATCCTAGAAAACCAGATAACTCTGGTTCATTTTCCTGGTTTTGGAAGCTAAATACTCTTCATAATAGGATATACCTTGTCGTGCCTACTTAGGTCACATTGGTATATCCCTCAACACAACTTGTCAACTTTGTAATCTTGAAACTGAAGATATCACTCACATTTTTTTCCATTGTCCCATTGCTGTTGTGTCCTGGAATAATTTAGGCCTGGACTACCATAATTTGCAGTCAGGTAATACTCACTGGCTTCTTATACTCAAGCAGGCTTCACTTCCTCTTCCTATCCCTACTATAACATGGGAAGGAATGTGGCCCTTCTGCATATTATGGCACCTTTGTCTAAACCATAACTCCAATACTTTTCACAATAAAACTGACCTTCTTGATATTAAATTGGTGTATATGAGATGCCAGGAATACAAATACTCCACTAATAAAATAACAAATCCTCTATGTTACATTGATATTCCTGTGAAGAGTGAAGTGGTATCCCCCTGACCATGACTACTACAAGTTAAACATTGATGGCTCCTTTAATGCTACAACTAAAATTGGTGGAATTGGAGGAGTTATTCGTGGGCGAAAAGGGGAATGGATTATAGAATTTCACCAGCATAATCATGGGTTTTCTCATATGCAGATGGAACTTCTTGCTCTAAAGGAGGGTCTAACTCTTGCTTTAGCAAAAAACTCACTCCGCTCCAAGTGGAAACAGATGCAACTGAGGTACTCCATTTTTTAAACAATGATACACCCTCATATTCATACATTGTTTCAGAATGCAGGTTATTGCTGAGGAGAGGGGGGAATCCAGTTGTGCAACATAGCTTCCGTGAAGGAAAGTATGTCGTATACTTGCTATCTAAACAAGGAGCCAAGAATGTGAATGGTCTGGATGTGTGTATGTTGTCCTCAACACCTATATTGTGTTTTGTTGCTGCTAAAAGAGATCAAGATGGGATTATTATTAGTACTAATAAAGTCCACAGCACTGTCTGTGATAAATTAGCATCTCTTGGCAATCAATTATTAGGAATATGTCTGAGTCTGTTGGTTCCTCTGATAGTCCTCAAGAGCCCAACACTACTGCTTGTTTGTCTATCAGGGATTCTAATCTATGTCAGATCCCTATGCCTTGTAATATTATGTTTGAAGTCTTTAAATAAAGGTCCTTGTTTTAACCAAAAAAAAAAAAAAAAAACAATTTGTGTTTATAACATGGTGTTTGACTGCCAAGAGTTGTGTATACTAAAACCATTGCCGTGTCAATTCTACCTCAAAATACACTCAAATATGATGATTAGTTTGCAGTTCTCTTTAACACTAACCACATGCATGCTAGCTGCGGCGCCATAACACAAGTTACTACAGCGTCACCATATATGACCAAAAATATATATGTTAGTCTTTGTGGAATCATTTTCTCAGAGACATAAATAAAAGTATATAAAATGTACTTGTAGTAATATCTTTTGCATAGTACTCTTTTTTTTTATAACGGATAGAAGAGGAAAGACCTATATATGTATGTCATTATGAGGAAGTTAATAAATTCATTTTATGGTTCTAGTTTTGTAGTTGTGGTCGTCATAATTCCTGGGCGCGCTCTCTCTCTTTATATATATACATATATATATATATATATATATATATATATATATATATATATATATATATATATATATATATATATATAATTTAAACTCAATACAATGCAATTTCTGCACAAGAAAAATCCAATGTAAAACATTGAAATTTGTACGTGAGATAGCAAATTGCCTTTGTCAATATTAGTTACCATTACTATGGAAAAAACGTAACCACCACTCATAACTATAACTTTTTACCAATTTCTTGCCTCTACTAGAAGCATCTTCCACCATCTTGAAGGAAAAAAAGAAATTGGCGAATTATGAAGGCTGAGGGAGAACCTACAAAATGTGATGTCTGTCTCTTGGGAATTTCATGACAAAAACGTCCAAATCAAATAAATGGAAAAAAAAGGAGGACCTAACAAATAAGGACGTTGTCCAATGCGAGAGCAGAACCTTTCAAGTGATTAGCTAGGGTTATGTAATTTAAAGAAACCTTTTCTGATTTCTGGGGTCCCTAATTCCTACAAAAACATTGAAAGTGATGTGATGCGATTTGATTTTACCTCTAGAAAGGAAAAGTTTAATACCTCTTACTATACTTTGTTAGTTGTCTCCCACAAATACAAAATGGTTGTTGTTGATAGTATCCGAAATGTGAAATTGACATGCGAATATATTAAACTCACATGTAACTTTGTGTACATACTTTCTGTAATTAGGTATTATTTTTTTAACGACATGAACAATATAGGATTTTATAAATAAATGATGCGGGTACAATTCTGTTTATTCTTTGATTTGTCTCTTTGATCTATTATCCGTAATCGAAAGCCTTAGCGGCATATTTTTCAAATGTAGTATGATTGGCATCTCCTTGATATATTTGGATCTTGAATATTACTAGTATTTGCGAAACACATAGTTGATGTCTTTTGATCACTTTTTGATATCCCAAATATTTATGCGATCCAGAAATAATTAGGTACTATTTCAAAATAGAGAAAATGTTGCCCCTATATTATCTTAAATAGCTCGATTTTATCCTCCATTAAGGAACTTTAATCAATTCTTATCCATCGTCAATAAAACCTCTCGCATTTGTTTTTTTATTAACATGACTCGAACTTGAAATGGTTTACTTCACATGTCATAATTATTGGAGAAAAAATATCCAATTTTTCTCTTAACGCTTGCATATGATTTTTATTACTCTAAGATCGATAGTCCGTTAGATGTCAAGGTCAAAAGCAAAACTTTTTCCAAACTATGTGAGTGATATTAGATTAAAGTCTACGGGGAAAAAGTCGCTTAATTTCGATTTGAACATTAGAAATTTTGATCATTTTCCCTTTAAGATATTAGGTCATTTTTTTCTTTTCTTCGTAAAATTTTTCTTCGATTGCTTTTGATAACTAATAATTTTATCTTTGTTTCCAGTGTAGGAAAGACATGGGTGGATAGGGGGTTTGGGAGACTGAGTATTTGAGAGCAAAATCAACACATTAAACTAGACTGATTTGTATGTAGATGGGCAATTGGACATGGATGGCCACTAAAAACCATTGAGTATCGTCACATGGCCATTGGCCACACATCTATTGAATGGTTATATTGAACAATGAGGAAGTTTATTTTGTTCTTTGGAGTTCAATAATGATGTTGACATAGTTTAGTTAGTCCATTATTTAGTAACTTTCACTATTACTTTTACGGCTAAATATGCTTGCCAAGTTAATAGAGAAGATTTAACTAAAAGACCTCCAAAAAATTTGATTTTACTAAATGACCTCCTCATTTTTTTTGACTTATTTTTTGAGAAAAAATAGTTAAACGAGGTTGTGGGGGGGGGGGGGGGGGGGGCTATATTAAAAATAAAAAAACTTGTGGGTAAAAATGAACATTGTAGAAAAGTATATAAACAAAACCAAAAATAGGTCATATAGCGGGTCAAAAATAAAAAATGGGTCTTGGACAATTTTTAACCAAATTTCCATTCCCTCTCTTCCAATTTAGAAAGCATTTCATTTTTTCTTCCATTTGTTTTACTATCATTACCGTTCAACTTTCAAAATCTTACATAGCTTTCGCCCGTTTCAGAAGATAGAAGTAACAATTGAAGAAATTTCGAGAAATTCCGATTTATTTAGGTGAGAAACCCTAATAACATTATTATTTTTTTTGTTTCTTCTTTGTTCGTTTTAGAGATTATGAAGAAACGCCAATGGTGTTTTGAAGAATTTAGATTTTTTCTTTTAGATGAAATGAGTTTATTTAGACATTGATTTGATTGATTGTGTGTGTAGATAAAGTAATGGCAGGCCGAAGTTTCTCACTACAGCTCCTCCAAGAGCTAGAAATAGCTTAAGAATGAAATTAAAAATACAAAAGGCGAAGAAGAAGCAAGCTGAACAAGATGACAATGAAATCGTTATTGTTCCTGAAACTGATGTTGTTGAGATTGATAAACATTCAACAGAAGGTGACAATCGACCTCCAAGTGGTGGAGGAAATGAAACTGATGTTACTGAGATTGATAAACATTCAGCAAAATGTGACAATCGACCTCCAAGTGGTGGAGGAGATGAAACTAATGCTGCTGAGATTGATAAACATTCAGCAGAAGGTGACAATCGATCTCCACGTGATGGAGGAGATGAAACTGAAGTTGCTGAACTTGATAAATATCCAGAAGCAGAGGACAATCAATCCACAAGTGGTGGAGGTCCTGAGAGTGTTAAAAATGTAGGAGCAGATGAGAATCAGTCTGCAAGTGGTAAAGTGGCTGAAGGTGAATTTCCTGAAAGTGAAGTTCCTAAAAAAGAGATAAAAATCCAGCTGCAGATGACACTCACTCTACAAAAGATATTGTGGTTTTAGAGGCCCGAGTCGAACCCCAAACTAAAGATATTTTTGCTGACATCGACCATTTTCAAGCGGGCGAACTCTCTGAACCAAGAAAATGTACGGAAATTAGGGATAAAATTGGTGATGATGATGGAAACAGTGAGTCTACTCGTGAGGAAGTAAATGGAGATGAATCAGGAGAAGAAAAAAGTGGTGAAGAAAAAGAAGGTGAAGAAGAAGGTGGAGAAGAAGAAGATGATGAAGAAGGTGAAGAAGAAACTAAAGAAGAAGAAGAAGAAGAAGAAGAAGAAGAAGAAGAAGAAGAAAGTGATGAAAAAGCTTATCAAGGACGGGATGAAGCCAAGGAGCCTGAGTGTGAATCGGACCGTTTATCTGTGGCCCGATGCATCAAGGAAATCAACGTTCGAAGGTATCGACTTAAAATTTGGCTTGATGAAATTCCTTCTTTTCCTTCGAAGATATCTGGTCGATCTAGCATAAAAAAGTTTTATGAATTCAACAAGTTGTTGAAAAGGTTGAAACTAGAAAAGAAATTTAAGGAGTCTATGTTTGGGCAGTTCCTTGGATTGTCCCTATTTTGGAGTTTCAATGGAAAAATATTCTACCCCCTACTTCTGCGTGGAATAAAGGATAGAAAGCATCATGAAATATGGTTCTTGGTTGATGGGAAGCCAGCTTGTTTTGGGCTTAGGGAGTTTGCTCTTATGTTTGGGTTGGAGTGTGGGGTAATACCCAGCGATAAAGAAAAGAAAAAGGTTGTGAGGAAAGGTAAGGAATTTTATGAAGAACTAACTTATAATTACTCGGGTGATGGAATAGCTAAAGTGACATCGTGGAGACTTTTGAGGTTGTTGAAAACTAGTAGATTTGACAAGGAGGATCAGTTGAAGTTGTGTCTTTTATGGTTTCTCCACACAATATTTTTGGCAAAGGATACTTCACAGTCAGTGTGTGGTTGATGACCTGGAGTTCTTCTCCAAGTACCCATGGGGCAGGTTGTACTTCGAGCTGACGATTGAATATTTGAAGCCCAAGCTTGACATGACAAAGCATTATAAAAGCTTTAGTGAGAAAGGAAAAGCACCTGAATATGCTCTTTTTGGCTTTTCCTGGGCATTTTTGGTAAGTCTATAATAAACCAATGGTTAGTTGATTGCTAAGTTTTCATATTTTTCGTACTCCGATTTAATTTTTCATCTTAGGCCTGGGTCAATAAAGCATTTCCTGTCATTGGAACGAGAGCTGCACTGACAGATCAGTCTCCTATGCCATGTCCTCGGATGCTCAAAAGTTATGTAGAAAGGGTGCCTAATCGTTCGATCCATTATTGGAAGGAGAAGATAAAATTAAGGTAACGTTGCGCTATTTTCATGTCATTAAATATCTTTTAAATTTGTAACAAAAAGTATTAATTTGCTCGACTTATATCCAGATCGTGCGCCCTTACTTATTCCCTACTGATCAAGAGGTGAGCTCGGGGTGGGAGGATTTATATGAAGTTGAGGATGCGTGGGTGGATGCCCTTAGGGCTGAATTGGAGGGCGCCACAACCATCAAGAAGTCTGCTCTGAATCCTGCTGATGAAGATGATATAGACGTAGATAGTGAAGAAGATGCAAGAGGTGATGTAGATATTGGTGGAGCTTGTACAGGAATTGTTGGTGAAGGTGCAGGTCCTTCAAGTGGTTGTGTCAGATCTGCAGGTACTTCTTTGTGTGATGTGTGATGCTAAGCTAGAAGTAGTGGATGCCAAATTGGATAATGTTGCCAAGCTGGTAGCGTAAAAAAGAAGAGATCGGTATGGAAATGCTTGTACCGTCCGTCTACGTGGTTGATGAGGCATAAGAAAAGGAAGGCAATGGATTGTGGTACCAATGCAAATACCACTTCAATTCTGAGAAAAAAGTGTAGATTTGATGAAGTAGATGCTGCAGTTGATGCTAAAGTGGATGTCAGTGTCAGTGCAACCAGTGCCAATGCCAATGCAGTTGATGGAGAAGTTGATGCCAACAATGAAAATCCAAATACAGTTGATGGTGAAGTTGATGCCACCAATGCCAATGTTGGAGAGGAAGCCACTGTGAATGATAGTGAAGTGCTGATGGAAATAGTGAGGATGCTGAGGAATAGTTTTATGAAGTGGAGGATCCATCCCATGCTGCATTGGAAGATAACTTGAATGGAGGGGTGGAGAAGATGTTGAAGACCCCAACTCTGAAATTGTGGGTTTCTTGAAGAGTTTGAGCAAAGAATTTATTGAGAGTGATGAGTACAAAGATTGATTTGTCAGTGGTTTGTGTTTTGATGAACAATAGTTAACACTTATAATTTTTAAGTCTTGTCCATTATTTTTGGTATTGTTTGAATATTAAAGGGTTGACAATCTATTGTGCTAATGTATTTGATATTTCGTTTAGCAACCATATTGTTGACAATCCATTGTGGCAATGCATTACATGTTTCATTTATCAACCATTATTTCTCAATTCATTTTGCTAGTATTTAAAATGCAAGAAATCGTCGTGGATCCCTAAATAATTTAAAAATTCTAGTGAACCATTCAATTTGATTGTTCACTGTTGTAGGTCTAACATCGAACAGACCTACCTATTGGCTATAGTTGCAATTTTATGCATCTTCCACTGTATAGTTAGATTTATATTATATGAGTTAGACACTGTTCGAGCATAGGCCAAATGTGCGTAGACAAGACAATATTTTAAACAAATATAATAAGAAAGGCGTTATTAATAGACGTGAAAGTGAGCTAGTAAACAGAGTAGATAGTGCGGTAGATAATAGAAGCGTGTGCCAGAGTCTAATTGGTGCAATTTAAGTGATCGCTCTCACTAGGGTTGTAACTTTTCATGGCCATCTCTATATAAACCCTTCAAATATGTTTGCCTCTCCCATTCCATTTCTAATTTAAAACATCTGCATTCAAACTATTAATTAGTCCACCAAAATGGCAAGACCATCCAACTCGCGTGGAATCGTGCAAACAAAATCGTTTTTGCAAAGCGAGGTTGGTTATATTTTGCAGTGAATGAAGAGGAATAATGATATCATATGGGGAGATACCTATGACAGGTTAAATCAATTCAAAGCGATCAACCATAGACTTGATGCACTTGGTGTACCACCACATTGTGAGGCAAACATCATAGAGGAAGATGCATCTCCACCAAATGCAGCAAATGTCATGGACGGTGCTAATCCACCAAACTAGTTGTCTGTGTTATCTGAGAAAGTTATGTTGTTAATTTTTATGTTTAACCTTTAGTACTGAATCAGGTATTGTTTATCTTAGTTTCAATTGTGTTTTTTGATTCTCCACTAGTGCAGATCCATAAAATCTGAAATCTCCATATTTCAAGTTTGATTCTATTATTCTGCCTGTGATTTTGATTGTCTACCACGAATGGTTTATTATATAAATTTAACAAACAGAGTAAAAATGTGGATATTTCACAGTGATCAATTAAACAAATAAGACAATTAAATTGCTATCACATTAACAAAATTAACTAGACCCACCGTTTACAGACTAAGCAAAATAATACTCTGATAAGAAGCCTATGCGCCAACTTCTTAAATCGATCCCTCTACCTCTCAACCTCTTTCAACTGCACTTGGATTCGTTCCTTCTCCATTTTAACTTCCCTGAGTTGGGTTTTGAAGAAATCCATCTGTTCTCAGCCTTGAGAAGCAACAATCTAAGAAGCTTCCCTTGTTCTTCATATTCATGGATCTTTTGAGCGAAATCAAACCTCGCTGCTCCTTGTGCCCTGGAAATTAATTGGGACAGAACTTTTCTTGTTTCTTGAGCAAGCAGACCATCATGCCACCTAAAGTAATCACATCCACCACCGTCCTAAGCAGACTAGAAATTAGCATCGTTGGTCAAGTATTAGTTGTAAATTTTACTAGACGTAAATAATTACCTACCTTCGGTGTACTACAATCCCAAAATCTGTTACCAGGATTTGTTTGGGTCCTTGATATTTGCAGCTTCCCGTTTTGACCGCAATGGCATATATTGGATTCCACTGAAGAAGATGATGCAGATTGCGAGGTTTGGGTCATTTGTATTTTATTATCATAGTCGATAATAGACGGATGGGAGAGAAATATAATTTAATCGGCGGTTTATACGTAAAGATAATTTATTACCGTTGCAAACTAAAGTTAAAAAGTTATTGTTGGAAAAATAAAAAATAAAAAATAAAATCCACTTATGACAAAACAAATTGGAAGATGCTAATCAACATCTATTTGGTCTATTATAGACTTACTGCACAGATGTGCGTTGAAATAATGTCGTTCAACATATTATCATGCGCGCGTTTGGAATTTAGGGTTTGGGATTTGGGGTTTAGGATTTAGGGTTCACGCGCTTGGGGTTTGGAGTTCGGGCTCTAGGGTATTTGTAGATGACTTTTGCTTATTGGGTATATTATCGACGATCGCAAATTACAATGTTTTTTATTATCAACTTTACTCAGTTGACAATAAACTCATATGATTTTCCTTAAAATAATATAAAAACCCTATATTAAAAACTATTAAGGGGTAATTTATTGGTCTAAGAACTACGAAACACTCACATGACAATGTTGTTGCATAATGTACCTTCCTAATGGTCAACAACATTGCTAAGGACTAACATTAGATGACATATATGTTATAATGAATACTAGTGTTAAGGTTCTGAGAAAGCAAGACATCTTTGTCTAAGCTTGAAAGAAGACCGTGATGTGAGAAGCAGGCAATAATTTGATTTAGTTATATGGATTAACACATCCTAACACTTTAATGATGATAGCTAGCATTGGATTACATTCATTATTTAACATGCACAAATGATAAGGTGGTGGTATAACAAAACCTCCTAATAACCTTCAGTTTAATCCTTATTCATTGTAATCGATGATAAACTTTGATAAAGAAGATTGTCAACCATGTACAATCCAGATGAATTAATGGGGACACGTGGTCATTCATAATTTATTTATTTTAATTCACCTCATTATTGGATATTATAATCAATTTTTTTATTGCAAAAAATTTTGTCCGTCAAATTAATTCAAGTTTAGCAGTGGTGAGTATAGACCATATATGGTTGATTATCAACCACAGGTTTATTGCACATTAATATCGACCTTCAATTTAATCCTTATTCATTGTAAACGATGATAAACCTCTATACAGACAATTGTCGACAAGCTACAATTCAGATGATTGTTAACCAATCATTAATTCCACACTGATTTAGATTTTTATTTTACAGTTAATTACACTTTTTCTTTGTCATAATGTTAGTTGCTTATTAACTTCAATTCGTTTATTATCTACTTTAGAAATCTCTCATGTCCTGTCTTAATTTTTACAGTTGTTTAGTAGTTTAGTTGATTATACACTTAAACTGGTCTATTATACATTTGAGTCAGAAATTTCTCGCATGGTTCGTCTAATCATCTCTATGTTCTCGTCTCTATGTTCTTGTCTCTATGTTCAGTTGTTTATCAACGTAGATCCGGTCTATTATTATGTTTACGATCAAGTCGTCTTCTCCGATGAAACAAACGCAGAAATAGTGAAACAATAGAGAATTTAAGGCAAAAAAACCAAATTAACTAGCTGACAGGTCAAAAAGATACCCCCATTTCATTAATATTTTTTTTAAATAATTACAAAAAAGATCTTTCTTTAATCAGAAAGCTATTTAAACTAGAGCAAAATAAAAAAAAAATAGAAATACATAAATTAAAAACATAAAATTTAAAGGGAATTGGAGGGGGGGGGGGGTGATGTACTCGTCGGCGTTTAAACCGACACGGCGACACATTTGCAGGATGCGTGCAATGCGTCGGATGTTTAGCTCCTGGCACATGCGGTCCTCGTCCATCTATCGGATAAGAGTGTCCAGGACTTGGCGGATCAGAAAGGCATCTTGGCTTGGTGGGGAAGGGAAGGCCATTTTTTTTTTGCAGAAAGAACTTAAGAAAATTTTAGATTGTAGTTGGAAGTGTGTGATAAAATGAATAAATAATTGTCCAATTTATAGATGTAGAAGGTGAAGGGATAGGGGGTAGGGAGGGTAAACCGTCATGATTGTTAACCGTTCCCGGTGAGACTTTTCGTGTGCTCCATTGAATCCGACGCGACTTTTGAAGCTTGGGGCAGTGCATCCATCTATCAACAACACACATAACCTATTATCTACCACACAATCTACTAAACTTACTCATTAAGCTTCTCATCTATTAATATACGGAACTGAAGTTATCAATGTTTTGAAATGTAGTTTTGTCTTTAGACTATGCACTTTTTGTATATGATCGAATAGCTAACTTGAACAAAAAGTATTCAGTATAGTAAAAATACACTTATATATTATTGACCATGTATAGTAGTTTATACACTATATTATAAGTTGTTGCGTCCAAAAATATTTTCCAACTACAGAGATCAATAAAGCTAGTTAAAGTTTATTGTCAACCAAAATATGATCGATTATAAACTACGCATATTTGCACCACAAAATACCAATTGCTTGCCCAGCAACAGTCTATTATTAATATATCTAAGTATATTAAATAATAAGACAGAGTGAACATAGGAAAATAAGAAGTGAAGATACACAATTAGTCAACTGACAAATAGTATATAACAAATGTTCATAAATAAATTATTACATTCAATAAATAACAATAAATCATTGTTGGTTTTGAGCAAGAGGACAAGTTGTTTTCTTGTGGCCGGGTCGTTTGCATTTTGAACATCTATTCTTTCTCTTCTTGGACGAGTATGATTCTTCCCCCATCGATGGAATACACTTAATTTTTTTCCTGCCAATTTTGAGCTGAGGTGGCTTTATGTTGTCGGCGTGTAATCGGGAGGCAGAATCCATTCCATGGGACGAGTATTATGTCCATATGCAAATAAGTATGTCGCCCTTCCATAATACCAAGAAGTGTACTGTAAAGAACACTACCATACTTATCTGCAAAGGCCAGATGAACCGCAGTCGTCGTATGAATGCATATAATCATGTCCAAGTCAAATTGCTTATATGTACAGGTTTTTTAACCAGACTCACAGTTTTCTTGGTTTCTGAGTCATGAGGCTCATCTCCTCCCACAACGGAAAAAACACCGTTGTCAAGATTATACGCCACAAGACAGCTGGAATCTTCCATAAGCTGCCTGAGCATCCTCTCAATTCGAGGGACTAAGTTGGTGCTCACATTGTTGACATACGCACGACGCTTCATAAAAATTTGATGGAACCTCTCATTGATAGAATTAAACAGTGCGACCATCAGAAATTCCCTTTCGTCCAGGAACATTGAGTTTATAGATTCTAAAATATTTGTGGTGATAATGTCGTACCTATGACCCGGGAAATATGCCCTTCTCCATTTTTCTACTCCAACTTCATACTCAAGACAGTCAGCAGCCGCTGTATTTTTTTTACGAAGCTCTGTCATTTCATTATCGAAAATCTCGCGGCTGTACGTTTTAGCTGCAGTATAATAATTTATATGAAATCACCCCTAAACCTTTTACGAATGTAATCAATGAGCTGTCTCATGCAACATCCATGATGCGCTTGAGAGTAAACCCGTGAAATTCCGTCAGCTATGCTACTAACGCGATCAGAGATGATGCACAGCTCCAGGCTGTCTGGTACCACGCCCTGCATGTTCTTAAAGAAGAACGTCCAAGAATCGTCGCACTCCACATCGACCACAAAAAATGCTAGTGGATAAATATGGTTCTCCTTGTCCAACGCCACAACAGCCAACATTACACCTTTATAAGGCCCTGACAAATGAGTGACATCCACAAATATTACCTTTCTCAAATATTGATATCCTCTAATAAAAGCAGCAAATGATACGAAAAAATAACGAAAAGATATGTCATCATTCATAGCCAGTGTAACATGACTTCCAGGATTCTCTCTTTCAATTGCTAACCCGTATGCATCCAAAGCAGCGTACCCGTGCTCCGGCGTCCCCCTCACAATGTTCCTTGCAATGTTCCTCGCCTTCCAAGTCTTCCAATAACTAACGTTTGTTTTCAGATCATGAAGAACATTCGCGTTGATATCTTTGGTCGATGGGCCCTTGTTTCCAATAATCCTATTTTTAACAAGACGAGCGAGGACCTTTGCCGAAGCTTGAGGATGGTGGCTCGTAGCATTCTCTACCCTACATGTGCGATCACCACAGTAATTGGTGATCTTAAATCTCTCACAAGTTTTGTACTTGGTAGCGCTTACCGTCCACTTGCAGTTCGTCGATGCACATGCCACAAAATACAAAAGTTTTATACTCTTCTTCGTGCAGAAAGTATACATCTTCTTAGCCGCTAACTTCAATGAGCAAACCACCTCATTCTTGTTCAAGAATGTTTTACCCTTAAATGAACATGTGCCATCATTTAGAATATTACTTGACTCTGTTCCAGTGGACACCCCAACAACATCGGTCTGTGTTTCAGCAGGCCCCTAACACTCAGACTCATCACTTCCATCACTGTCGGTACTCTCCTCTTTATCCATGCGCATTGGATAATCTCCACTATCCTCAAACATTGGCCTAAAACACATCTTCTCGTTGATCATCATCGACTTCTAGAGGAGATGCTGCAGCAGCATATAAAGCTGGGGCAGATCCCTCGACCATCGAAATATAAAGAATTGGCCTACTTCCATTACCATTTACATCTAGGAGGTATATGCGCAAATCACTGTCATTCCTAATGAATAAAAGAGCTATTTTCCCCTTCGTAGGTGCAACACCAAGCTTATAACTAATTACCACATCGCCTCGATCACAGGTTAATTGTCCGCGTTCAATGACGTTGTCAATCAACTCGTCAAATGTACCATCCAATTTCAATGTAATAGGTGTTGTTGCACTAGAATTGGAACGCCAAGACCAGTATTTAGTTGTCTCTACTCATTTCCCCAAGAAATCAGCACCCACTACTGCATAGCCCCCCATCTCAGCTCAATTTACAGATACCAGTATAATTGACAATATACTGCAATAGGTCGATGAACAAAAGAAAAGCTCTAATCGAACAAAAATAATGGCGGGGATATAAACCAGCTTACTAGATATAAAACACCGCGTCTACCACGAAGAAGCTGATACTGACCCAATTATGTATCAATGCACACACCACAAGCGACAGATTTGAGCTTTTGAAAAAAGACCCAAAATTAAAAAATTTAAAACCTTCCCACGACCACAAATCACGAAATGAGGACAAATTGAAGATGAGAATTGGATTTGTGATAGCTACAGATTCAAATGGTATGAATTGGGGAGGCAATTTCTGAAGAAGAAGCCAATGAAGAAGCTTGAGAAGAAGAAGGGGGAGGGGGAGGGGAATCTCTGGGCGGGAAATTTGGGGGGAGTTTTTATTTTTATTTTTTGGATATTGGTCAAAGTGTATTATTTGATACTTGGGGGTTGGGACGTCTACTTATTTTTTAGGTCTAATTAAGTCCTAATCATGATTAAAAAAGAGGAGATCATTTACCCAATTTTTAAAACTTAAAAATTATTTTTTAATTAAAAACTTGAGGGAGGTCAGAAATCAAAATGCCTCAAGTTACCAGAGGTTACTATGGATAGTACGAAATTTGGGACATAGGTCAATTTCTTAAAGGCCTGGTCCTGAAGTTCATATTCATAACATCCAATTTCAATTGTACATATCGGTGTTAAAGGAAATAGAAGATTCATCTTTTCTCTTACCTACAACATAAAAAGAGGATTCATATTTTCCCTTTTCAATTCCATGATATATGTTTGTGACTTTAAAGTGATGATTTTGGGCCCACCACATGTCACAAGAGATGTTCAAATTTGCCAAGTGTGTGGGTCTAAGCCCATAAATGAAGAGAGACCACAGGTTATTGCTTCCAGTATGTTCTCACAGTTTCCTGGTCTTAGAGAGACTATTTGGAACGAGAGAAAGTTTATTATTTCTAAAAACAGTTATGCTTTGCAAGGGTGTATATTCAGAATTCGGAATATTTAGATTATTGGAACTGACTAATTTTATTGTTCTGCTTTTTCCTAAGTAAAAGTATAATGGACTGTGTCTACATAAGGAAAAAAAGTGCAATAACAATTACTCCATCTGTCTCAATTTATGTGGCACCATTTCCTTTTTTGTTTGTCCCAAAATGAATGATACCTTTTCTTATTTGACAACTATTTAATGCAACATCTCTATTTTACCTTTGTTTGGCACATACTTTTAAAGCTACCCACAACTTTTTTACTACTCAAATCTTCTCTTTCTTACTTTTTCAAGGGTAAAATTGAAACTTTATAAGGTCAACCTCTATTTTCTTAACTCCGTGCCCGGGCAAATGGTGCCACATTAAATGAGACGGAGGGAGTATGTTTTAGTGTTGACTAGGAGTGTATTATACGTCAAAATGAAAAAAAAAACTATGTTATAAAATTTTGGAAACATTTTATATGATGCGGCCAGTTAATCAAAGTTGGACTCCATTTGTCAGGTTTGAAGTTTTGTTTATTTCTTTTTTGTTTGAGTCGACCACAAGGCCTAAGCTCTTTTAAGCCAACTTCAGTCACTGCCTCAATTTTAGGACTCGGGGGACTGAAATTGATACTTGCAAAGGTTTTCAAAAAGTGACTGTACTTTAAGTGACACTGCTTTACTTAAGCTGCTGGGCAAAATCTTTAGGTGGCCAAGGCCCATATTTTAGACCATCCATGAACAGCCCGTATTTTAGACGGGAAATTTTGATCAGTAGTCATTTTTGGACGCGCTCATTGGGGACTATCAAGCGTTTTCAAATTTATTGAAGAATAGCCAAAAATTCGCGCGCACACACTTAAGCTCCATTAGCGTGGAAAAAACACCCCAGATTAGTCTCATAACAAAAAACTGGGGCTTTGATTCAAAGCCCAAGTATTTTGTTATCGGATTGAAGAAGTCCCATAATGTTGTTCAAAGGTCCCATTATTTTGTTATGAGACTTTATCCCATAACAAAGATCCCATCAAAGGGATAAAATCCATTATTTTGTTATGAGACTTTATATATAAAGCTTCAGTCCCATAACAAAATGTTGGGGCTGTGAACAAGTTTTGTTCATAGCCCCAGTATTTTGTTATGGGACTGAAGCTTTATATAAAGTTCCATAACAAAATGCTGGGGCCTTGAACAAAACTTGTTCAAAGCCCCAGTATTTTATACTGGGTTAGTTTACTGAAGATTCCCAGTATTGTTCAAAGCCCCAGTATTTATACTGGAATTTGTCCGGAGATGGCTATTTCTCAGTGAATTTATTTTTTACGACTATAAATTAATTAGCGCGTGCCAAACAGGCTCTTACACGAAATTTTTACATTTTAGACTATCCGTGAACAACCCATATGTCGCTCACTTCCATCGGTCCCATCCCTGCTTGGGTCACTCGTACTAGACTACTAGTGGTGTAGGTCGTCTTCTTCTTTATTTTTTTTTTAATAACATGTCAATTGCCGTGAACAAATGTAGTGGCGAAGTCAAGTATTTAATCATTCGTGTCCAAGATGTACATATATATATATATATATATATATATATATATATATATATATATATATATATATAGAGTAATATTTTATTAGTACTTTTTTCGTGCTCTTTATGTATTATAGTTTAAGTCGACACGAACTGTAACAAAAAAATTACAGCTTTTTAATTTTAGAAAATTCTATTTCTTTTTTTGAATGGAGTAATAAGAAATAATCACATAAATTACAATAGAGGGAGTATGTACAACATAACGTCTCAAATATGTATAATTTTAGGAAGTGTTTCTCACATAACAGGTCTTTATGTTGAATTAGTTAGATCAATAGGTTAATATGGTATAGATAAATAAAAGAAAAAGAATCCTTTACACGTGTAATCAATGGTGGCTATGCACAAAGTGGGGCAACCTCTTTAAATAAAATGCCACTTGTATTATTGTTTATTTCACACAACATGTCTATAAATACACACAATCTTCCAACTCATCAACATGTGATCAGATATACACGTTCAGTTAGTTCAAAAGACTAGTTCCCTACTTCATTTGGTTTCTTAATATTTTATAAACATTTTCTTGATCTTTGTTTGTGTTCTACATTTGTTAAAAATGTTTATTGAAAATTTTAAGGTAGAAAGTCCAAATGTGAAGTACACCGAGAGTGAGATTCACTCACTGTATGATTATGAAACAACAGAACTTGTTCATGAAGAAAGAAATGGGACTTATCAATGGATTGTTAAGCCAAAAACTGTTAAATATGAGTTCAAGACTGATACTCATGTTCCCAAATTAGGGTATGTTTGTTCTTGTTTTTTTTAAGTTTTAATGTTTTGATATAATAGAAGGAAAGTTTCAAGATTTGGAAACTAATGATTGGATCTTTTTTTTTTTTGGTGGCAGGGTTATGCTTGTTGGATGGGGTGGAAACAATGGTTCAACATTGACTGGAGGTGTCATTGCTAATAGAGAGTGAGTATCTTTTTTTAATTTTTATGTTTTGTAATAGTTTAATATATTTTTATTTGTAACACGAAGGGATGTGGTGAAATGGATGATATACTCCTGTACTAGCCAAAGATCTTAAGTTTGAGCATCTTTGTAGGGACGCTTTTCATTTAATATGTGTTGGCGCAGAATTTGGATTATTGGTGTAGTGGGTACTTGATACTGTACAGTTATACAGAATGAAAGTATCTTTCAATTTGTAACACCAAGGTACGTAATGGAATGGATGGTATAGTCCACTAATAACCAAATTTCTCGTGTTCAAGCATTGGAATGGAGAAATTTTATGGTAGGGAGTGCTTTTCCTCTTAGGCAAGCGCCAAAGTTTGGATTAGTGGGACAGTGATACCTCATACTGGATGGTTATAACAAGGGAATGTACTTTCTATTTGTTGGAGTTATGTCTTAGAGATAGATAAGATCTTGTAGATGCTGACACTATGAATTAGGAAATATTTTCCACAAATCATTTGTTTCTCTAAAGAATGGATTTTTCTTGGGAATTTTTTACAGAGGAATTTCATGGGCAACAAAAGAGAAGGTTCAGCAAGCCAATTACTTTGGTTCTCTTACTCAGGCATCTACAATTAGAGTTGGGTCTTTCAATGGTGAAGAGATCTATGCTCCCTTCAAGAGTCTCCTTCCCATGGTACTCACCTTGCTTTTTGGTTAATTGTCTTTAGTCTAGTAACTTTCTGTGACTTTTGTGATAGTAATAGTATTTAACTTATATGCCTTGACAGTGTAATGAACGTAACTTAACCTGCTAGAAGTAGTTCGAATTTAAACTAGTACTAATTTCTATGAGAATGAAATAGGTCAACCCAGATGATGTAGTGTTTGGAGGGTGGGACATTAGCAACATGAATTTGGCAGATGCCATGGTCAGGGCAAAGGTTTTCGACATTGATTTGCAAAACCAGCTGAGGCCCTACATGGAATCCATGGTTCCCCTTCCCGGTATCTATGATCCTGACTTCATTGCTGCTAACCAAGAATCACGTGCCAACAATGTGATCAAAGGAACCAAGAAAGAGCAAGTTGATCAAATTATCAAAGATATTAGGTAAAAGTTATACTCTTGATTGTTTTCTTCGGTCCTGAATGCGATTATGATCCCATTCTGCCAAATGTGGTGATATTTAGTATAGGGTGTTAATAACATGTTTGTGTGGTAATTTAGGGAGTTCAAGGAAAAGAACAAGGTAGACAAGGTAGTGGTCCTTTGGACTGCAAATACAGAAAGATACAGCAATGTGGTTGGTGGTCTTAATGACACAATGGAAAACCTTATGGCTGCTGTGAATAGAAATGAGGCTGAAATATCTCCATCCACATTGTATGCTATTGCTTGTGTTCTTGAAAATGTGCCTTTCATCAATGGAAGCCCACAGAACACATTTGTCCCAGGTTGGGGATCTATGTTACCTTTTTATCGACTTATTAGAATTTAGAAGTATAGTTGCTTTGCAGAACCAGCTGTAGTAGTTTAGCTTCTATATTAAGTACTTTTTGCTGATACAATATCTCAGGTCTTATTGATTTGGCCATAAAGAGGAATACTTTAATTGGTGGTGATGACTTTAAGAGTGGTCAAACCAAGATGAAGTCTGTGCTGGTTGATTTCCTTGTTGGAGCTGGTATTAAGGTATGGCTTTTGCTGTTGATCTGGTAGAGCATTGAAATGTTGAAGCGCTTTATGTAGCTTAAGCACATATGCATACCTGTAACTTGAAGTTATTATGATTTGGAAGATTAATATCTTTATAGAACAAGTTTAATCGTGCTGTTATTTGTGGCGCTAATTGTATTGCAGCCGACATCAATAGTGAGCTACAATCACTTGGGCAACAATGATGGAATGAATCTTTCAGCCCCTCAAACTTTCCGGTCTAAGGAGATCTCAAAAAGCAATGTTGTTGATGACATGGTTGCCAGCAATGCCATCCTCTATGAATCGGGCGAGCACCCTGACCATGTTGTTGTGATTAAGGTAATAACATACGCAAGAAAGTTAAATTTACATAAAAATGTGTATTAATATCTTAAAACCAACGTTTGATTTGCAATTCAGTATGTCCCATACGTTGGAGACAGCAAGAGGGCAATGGATGAGTACACATCAGAGATTTTCATGGGTGGAAAGAACACAATTGTTTTGCACAATGTGTGCGAGGACTCTCTTTTAGCAGCTCCAATTATCTTGGACTTGGTCCTCCTCGCTGAACTCAGCACTCGCATTCAGCTTAAAGCTGAAGGAGAGGTCAGTCTCTTTCTCAATGTCTTCAAAGGCTTACACTTTGTGACACTATGTTTACACTTCAATGTGATATTCTTCTGATGAGAAGTTATTTTCTTTTCAGGGAAAGTTTCACTCTTTCCATCCTGTGGCTACTATCCTCAGCTACCTCACCAAGGCTCCTCTGGTAAAGATTCTTAGAGGGTTATTTTCCTTCAGTTCAAACAGACTATAAAAAGTAGTAAACAATGTGCAATTATCAATTGTTTAGTGGAAACTTGCCAGAGTGAATATATAATTGCTAAGAGTTGGGTCAGAGCATGTGCTGAGGCTATATCTAATGTGATTTGGTTGGATTCTTTCATTCATGTTAATAAATTACTAAAATGATCTGTGGTCCACAGTTAAACTATAAATGTAGCACACACAAAACTAGTTATTCATACTTTCATGTGAACATAGGCTAACATATTTGCAGAGGTCACAATAAACTAAAAAGGACTTGAAATATACCATAAAGGGTGACTTAATATCACATGTACACACTGGACAAAGACAGAATTTGTGCCTTTAACATTTCAGCACTAATCTTTATATATTTTTCTTGTACTATGTTGATTCTTAGCAACAGTTTTTCGTTAGCGTTTTGTTTTGAAATGGAAAACAGGTGCCACCAGGTACACCAGTGGTTAATGCACTTTCAAAGCAGAGGGCAATGCTTGAGAACATAATGAGAGCTTGTGTTGGTTTGGCACCAGAGAACAACATGATTTTGGAATACAAATGAAAATCTAGTTGAAGCAAATTGTTAGAAGAGAATGGACTCAAGAGTAGTACATGTGCAGAAGACCATTCTCTCTCTCTTCTTCTTTTTTTTTTTTTTTTTTGAATCTTTTATTTCCTATTTTCTGATCATTTTTAATTAAGCCAAGTGTTGCATGACTGTGTGGTGGTAGGTGCTTCAAGGTCCAAATCACTATTTTTCTTTCTTATCTACATGTTTTGGCACTGGCCCTCCTATCTATGAAATGTATTTAGTTGCTTTAGCTCAATTAGAGCCAGCAACACCTCTTTTCCTAGCGAAATTACATTATCTAGTGGTTTAAATTTCGTTTTAATAATTTACTTTCTTGCCTTTATTTCGTAAACAATCAACAACTAATCCTACTTGTATTTTCCAAAAATGTATCAGGTTTTACAATTAAATTTATATTTAGTTGAGTCTAAGGCAACCGTTTTATATCTCAATTCGATCGTTTGATAAGCGGTTTACGTAAGCGAGTTAATCGATCTCAAGTGTTTTAACCAGTGCTACAATTCTGAAGTTGATGTCAAATAGATTCGATGTCAAGCTAAAATGCGAATGCCAGCAAATAAGTTCGAATTAAATGACAGGCTAATGAGTTATGATGAAATGACTTCGTTTTATCAAGATGCACAATTATTTAACTACGATAACGATACTTGATTCGATGAGGATGACGGTAATACGATGATGAATAAATATAATATGATGATGAGTAAGCGTAATACGATGGCGAGTAAATATATTCAATCGAATAATGTGATGCAGAAACAATGGATCCGATGTAAAGTAACGGTGAGCAAATCGATGGATTGTTTAATGAGTGACGATAACAAGTTGCATAGGCTAAATGCAAATAATGAGCAAAAGATGTTACGATCAAGATAAATATAGATCTAAACGAAATAAATAGTGAATAAATAATCAAAGCAATAAAGGCTTATTGTATTCGATGGATCGTTGGGTGTTGCTTCAATGGAAAGAACAGATCTCCCTCCACGTTTGAGCTAAGCCACGATCGAAACTTTAAATACAATAATTGTGTTTGGTGTAACAAGTTGACAAGGTAGTGAAAACAAAGTGACCAGTTCTTCGACAAGAGTGATGATTTTTAAGAATAGAATAATGTTGCTCAGATGAACCCTCTCAAATGAGAATATGAGGTCCTATTTATAGGTTGAAATGGAGGAGAATCCCAAACCCTAGCAGACTTCCACCTTTTCACGTTTCTCTTCCCACTATTGCACGTCGTCATCCATTCCGCTAAACTTGCCCAATCTGTTCCGATATTTTAGAGATGAGGGTCAGTTAAACCTTATCTATAATAACGTTTTTTTCGATTTTACCCGATCAAGACATCCCATAACCGAACGAGACCAATCCGAAGCAGCTTCTTTCCGATCTCATAACTTTCAAAGTGAAGCTGCATCTCGCACACGATCGAGTTTGCTTCTATCGTGATCGAACAGAAAATCGACCAATACAGATAGTCCCCCCACTTGCCAAGTGTGTTCATAAAGCTTTTGGCAAGTGGTTTTGAATTTTTGGCGGGAAAACACATGGCACGTTCGTGTCCCTCCATTCTGAAACGTCAAAACGTCGCCTCAACTTCCCATCGCCACACATGTCAGAGATCGTGCTGGCAGCAGTTTTCAACGGTTCCCAAGGCAATGATGAGTCTTTCTTTATAAATACTCGCTTCAACTCCAGCTTTACAACTTCTGAAATTTTTCCACAAAACACTTTGCAAAAACTTCTCCAAATTCCAGAAATCCTCCATTTGATTTGTTGATTCTTGTTGTTTCCGCTTCAAATCTTCTTGAAAGCTTTGTTTTACGTGCTTTAGCAATGTCTACTTCATCACAAAACATAATCGAGGCTGACACCACCTCCACTACGGCAGTTGTTGCCACGGCTCCACCGCAGTCCGGTGCGGTGGTGGAGCAAGCTTCCGCCATTGTTGACCCCTCAGTAGATAAGAAGGGGAAGAAACGAAAAGAGAGGAAGGTCAAGGATTACGGTCCCAAGAAGCTGTGGTCGGAAATCCTTCCAAAGAAATTCACTTACGAGAATGATTGTAAGATTAGCGTCCAAAATGAAAAGGAGCAAAAGAAGAAGAAAAACATTCCGATAGACTCTGTTTACTGTACGATCACGCCGGAGGCGATTCCTCGGGTTCGAGAGGAGTGTGGTTGGAGAGTGGGTGACATCGACGTGATGTGCCCTCCGAGGAAGTCGACGTTGGCGACTCACGTTGAAGATCATTCCGTGGTGCTGACTTATCCATTTACGATCGGATTCTCTCTCCCGGTAGATAACATCATCGAGGAATTTTGTAGAATGTACAAAGTTTGTCTTGGGCAAATTTCTCCGATGATATGGAGAACGATCATAGTCATGCGATATATCGCAGAGGTGGCGGAAGTGGAGTTGACACTTCGCCATATTCTCAACATATACTCCCCTAGAGTTTACAAAGGAGGGGTGATAAATTTAGCTAAACGAGGTCAACGGGCCTTGATTTCTGACAACGATGACGATCTCCGGGGATGGGATCAGCGCTTTGTTTTTATTCCCATGGAGCAGCTGACCGCCCCCGGAAGGGAGTTGCTGCCAAATGTCTGGAATCGGACTCGTAAGTATTTTGTTTATTTCCTTTTTGAATTGGGTTTAGCAACACAATCTTAAAGTTCTTCTGAAAATCTTCAGCTGAGGCGGTTGAGTTTGATCAAGTCGCTGACATCATACCCTGGCTGATTAGGGTTCTTGACAAGACGACCAACGACAAACGGGCTTGGAAGCCGGTCGCAGCTTTGAATACACTGAAAGCTAAAAATCACGGTAACTTTGAATTGCTTTTGTATTTACGATTTCTGTCTTTGTTGACGCCTTTTGATAACTAGAAAACATTTCTTCAGGTATCACCGGTGCTGGAGGTGAGCCAAGCAATGAAGAGGCTGAGCCCGAGGGTGGGGAAAAAATCGATGACGCTCCTCCCCCAAAGAAAAAGAAGAAGTCGTTCCAGGAATTGAGGAACAAGTATTTGCCCAAGATAGTGGTTGAAAAAGGGCAAGGGGGTAGTTCATCGGTTGCGCCTCCGACCATAGAAGATGTGGTTGCCGGTATGAGTTCAGCGATTGTGGCGGCGAAAGCTGCCGAAGGAGTGACTCCGGTGATCGACATCGAGGAGGAGGATCATGGGGAAGAGTCAAGGTCTGATAGTGCAGCGTCCCAAAAGGCCAGCTAAGGAAAGGCTTCAAGAAACGGCCATTCAGCTTAAAGTGGCCGAACAGGGGGATCTTTCCGTGGACGACTACCATCTCTCCCCCATCGCCGAAGATGCCAACTCGGGTTCGGGAGGCTTGCCTAGCAGGGAAGGTGTTCTTGTTCCTTCAATCGCCGTCCCTGAAAATCAAGAGGAGATGATTGAGGCCCTCGATCGTGAACTTGAAGGGAGGGATCCGGCAAAGGGGAAAGCGCCGGCTTTGGATCGGTCAATTGAGACAACGAAATCCAAATACGATGAGGAGACGGGGTCATCGTTTTTTAATATAGACCATGCCGATCCAATTGTGCCTCTTCCCCGAAGTGAAGAAGCTGCTGCCTTTGCTGCCTTGGGCGAATCTGAAAAGAGGGGCGTCAGATCGCTCACGATCGAAGTGCCACCCAACGTCGATTTGCTTAGATGCCCAAGGAAGTTGGCCAACTATTTCTTTGATGTTATGGGTCCGATGGAGCAAGCTCGGCTGAATACACACGAGGATTTGAGTCTGCCTTCCCAGATTTCCTACGGTGCTTTTAGGGTAAACTCTATTTTTAGAACTTCTTTGCTTTAGAAATTCTTTGCTTTGGATAGATTTCATGACTTTCAAATTGACTTTCTTCAGAATTGCATAATGGCGATCGAGACTGCCGATCGGATCCGCCAACTTCAAGATGGGGCCAAAGTCTTGAATGAACAGATCGTTCATCTAACTTCGGCGGGAGAAGAGTTACATCGGAAACTCAAGGTATCAGAGGCCAAGAATGCTGAACTTTCAGCTAAATTTGACGAGAGCACGAACGAACATGCTCTTCGTCAATCGGAGTTGGAATCTCAGATCCGGGCTCTGAACGCACAACTGAGTGATCATGAAGCCAACTCTGATCTGAAATTGGCCGAACTCAACTCTATTCTAGAGAGTAAAGACAAAGAGCTGGCCGATCAATTTGTGGAATTGATTGCTCTTCGAAGAAGCAATGACGGACTAAAGGCTGAAGCTGCCAGTCTAACGGAGAGGAACTTGCTACTTCAGAAGGAGTCTAACATCCTAAGGCGTGACCTCGAAGAAGAATTTGACAAGAGAAAGGATTTGATCCTTGCCGAATCAAGGCGTGACGTCCTTAGGGAAATGTTAGACCGGACTGTCGATGTTCCTACCGAGCTGAGCGAAGCTATTGCTATCGTGAGATTGACTCGTGAAGAACTTGGTCTTCCAGCGAGTTCCTCCGATGAAGGTTCTGACGGGGACGCTGATGAATGATTTTCTTGCTTTTGTACTTAGTCGGTTTCATCCATGTATATATGACTTATGAATGAAATCACTTTTGTTATTGCTGTGTTGTTTTTTGCTTTTCGAAGATAATTTAATCGTTCGAAGAATTTTTACGATAGTCGTTGAAAGAAATGATTGGGGCCCAATGTCTTAGTGCGTAGTAAGGAACGACGTCTCATTCTCACGTAATGCACTCTTCGAACATTTTTATGAGTTCGGAATGAAAACTTTTTAACACTTGGTAAACTCGGAACTGTAAAATCCGCTTGAAATTTGAAACGATTGAATAAACCGAATAAATGTAAAAGTGAACCAAAGTGTTGCATATTATTGAAATAAGCCGCTAATGGGCCTTGGATACATTTTAGATCGAATGATTTGATCGATTACAAGATGCAGCCGTGAGGCATAGATATTTGACCGCTATCGGATCATTTACATGGGTTAAAAATCGATAACACTTGCTTTCGGATAATATCGTCGAGTGGACGTTATTACTTCTGCCGAGTCTTGAACGAGTCCCCAGTTCGAGTGAACGTTGGAACTTCTATCGAATTTTTGAACAAGTCCCCAGTTCGAGTGAACGTTAGAACTTCTGTCGAATTTTGAATGAGTCTCCAGCGTTTTCAATCAATTCCGTTTCGTTTTCTGATCGAAAGTCAAAGTCCCCGGTTATAAAGCAGTCCCCAGTATCTGCCGACGACCTTCATGCTACCTCCATCCCCCCCAGTGTTTGGGTGCGAAGAATGAGTAGGCGAACACTGGTTCTCGATTTTTACACCTGAAACGGAATCATTGGGTGACCAAAGCCAAGAACTCGTTATAGATGAAGACCACGTTAGAGTGTTCGTCAGACTTATCGACCCCGATCGGAGCGTTTTGAGCTCGAGTGTTCGTGGGTGATGTTTGTCATCATTCGATTCCAACTATGCCTATCATCTAAAAATGTTAGTATCACATAATCGATTAAACAGTTTCTTCCGATGGAGGAATAATAAAAATTGTGAAGTAAAAGTAAAGGGTGAAGGTTGATACCGCAGAACCTCAAAAGTAGTATTTCTTCAATTGTGTGATATTCCAATTGAAGTCCACCGGTTTGGAATCCATTGTTTCGAGTTGGTATGAACCTTTTCCGATCACTGCCTTGACACGGAAAGGTCCCTCCCAATTTGCTCCTAACTTTCCCTCGTTGGGCTCATCTTTCTTCGGTCTTTTGATTTTCAGCACATAATCACCTACATTAAAAGATCGATACCTGAGTTTTTTGTTGATGTAGTTTTCTGCCCTTTGCTTTTGTGCTTGTATTCGAACAAATGCCATATCCCTTTTTGCTTCGACTAGGTTCAGTTCTATCAGCATGGCCCCTTGATTGGCTTCTTCGGTGGAGTGCGCGAACCGAAGACTGGGCTCTCCCACTTCCACCGGAATCAGCGCCTCTGCTCCGTAAACAAGTGAGAACGGTGTTTCCCCGGTACTGTGTTTCACCGTTGTCCGATGAGCCCACAGTGCTCCGGGGAGTTCGTTCGGCCAGTTGCCCTTTGAATCATCCATCCTTTTCTTCAGGTACTCGAGTATTGTTTTATTGGAAGATTCAGCCTGTCCATTTGCACTGGGGTGATAAGGTGTTGATGCAATTCGCTTGATCCCCCACTTCTCAAAGAAGGCTGTGATTCGTCTTCCCACGAACTGCTTACCATTGTCGCATGTGATCTCTTTCGGGATCCCAAAACGACAAATGATATTCTGATGAATGAATTTGATAATTTCCTGTTCACGAATTTTAGCCAAGGCAATAGCTTCCACCCATTTAGAGAAATAATCCGTAAGAATTAAGATAAATTTTACCCCACCGGGCGCTGTTGGAAGCGGCCCGACCAAGTCCATTCCCCACTTCATGAATGGCCATGATGACATGACCGAATGAAGTGGTTCTGCCTGTTGATGTATGAGATTTCCAAATCGTTGGCACTTGTCACATTTGCGGACGAATTCCTTAGCATCATCTGCGATCGTTGGCCAATAGTATCCAGCTCTTATGATCTTTCGAACCAATGACTTGCTGCCGGAATGATTGCCGCACTTGCCTTCGTGAACCTCCTTCAGCACATAATTTGTCCCGTCCGGCCCTACGCACTTTGCCAAAGGGCCGCCAAACGTTCGCCTGTAGAGTTGATTTTCTAGGAGGCAATATCTCGCGGCTTTGGCTTTAAGTGATCGGGCAGACTTTTTGTCATCGGGGAGGGTGCCTGCCTGCAGATAAGACAAATACTTGCTTCTCCAATCCCAAGTATGATTAACATTGTTTACCTCTTTGATGCTTCGACACAGTGGAGATTCGAACAAGTGGACCGTTGTCTCATCGAGTCTCTCATCGATAGCCGCTGCAGATCCAAGGTTTGCTAGAGCGTCTGCTTCGATATTCTCTTCCCTCGGTATCTGAGCTATTTTCCACTCCTGAAAAGAAGTTATAAAGTTTTGTACCTTTTCAAGCAATTGTTGCATCCTCGGATCTCGAACACAGAAATCGCCTTGGATTTGATTTACCACCAGTTGGGAATCACTTTTGATGTCTATTCGTTCGACTTTCAAGTCCTTCGCGATCTTTAAACCTGCAGCGAGGGCCTCATATTCGGCCTCGTTGTTAGTTTTTGCATGTAATTTGATCGCGTACCTGAGTTTTTCACCGGAAGGTGCTATCAATAGGATTCCGAGGCCAGTTCCTTTGACGTTGGAAGCTCCATCGGTGTACATTACCCAGACTCCGGGGTCTGGATCCCTCATCATCAACTCTTCCTTCTTTGCTTCCGGTAAAATATTAGCGCTAAAGTCCGCTACAAAATCAGCTAAAACTTGAGATTTTATGGCGGTACGAGGCTGGTAAGTGATGTCGTACTCACTCAGCTCGACCGCCCATTTCATTAATCGACCAGAGAGATCTGGCCGATGTAAAATATTTCGTAACGGAAAAGTAGTGATAACAGATATTGAATGACATTGGAAATAAGGCCTTAATTTTCGTGCAGCAGTGGCTAGTGCAAATGCTAGTTTCTCTAGATGTGGGTACCTTGTTTCGGCATCTAACAATGTTTTACTAACATAGTAGAAAGGGAATTGGTTACCTCCATCTTCCCGAACGAGGACAGCACTTACAGCGACATCGGAAACGGCCAAGTAGACCAGCAGCATTTCCCCTTCAATTGGTTTTGACAGAAGTGGTGGATTGGAAAGGTATTGCTTTAGTTCCCGGAGAGCCTTTTTGCATTCTGGTGTCCATTCGAAGCTTTTGCTCTTTCTCAGCACTGAAAAGAACTTGTGACATCGTTCAGATGACCTCGAGATGAACCTGCTGAGATAGGCTACTCGACCGGTCAGCTGTTGAACTTCTTTCTCCGTTGTCAGGTCCTCAGGGATGCTTTCGATCGCCTTGATCTTGTCTGGATTTGCTTCGATTCCTCTTTGCGATACGATGAACCCCAAGAACTTGCCGGATCCAACCCCGAACGCGCATTTCTCCGGGTTCAATCTCATGTTGAACCGCCTCAGTATTGTAAAAGTTTCCTCCAAATGACTCAAATGATTTCCCTTCTCAAGAGACTTGACCAACATGTCATCGATATAAACTTCCATGGTTTTCCCGATCAGATCTTTGAACATGGTAGTGACCAAACGCTGATAAGTAGCGCCGGCGTTCTTAAGACCGAAGGGCATGACTGTATAGCAATAAGTCCCCATGTCGGTGATGAACGACGTCTTCTCCTGATCCAGAGGATCCATCGAAATTTGATTATAACCTGAATAGGCATCCAAAAAACTCAACATTTCGTGCCCTGCCGTCGAATCGATCAGTCTATCGATGTGAGGCAGCGGGAACGAATCTTTTGGGCAAGCTTTGTTGAGGTCGGTGTAATCAACGCATACCCTACATTTGCCATTTTTCTTTGGTACTACAACCGTATTCGCAAGCCATTCTGGATATTTTACCTCTTTAATGAACCCGTTTGCTAACAGCCTTTCCACTTCATCGTTGATAACCTTCATTCGGAATCCTCCATTCGGCCGTTTCTTTTGCTTTACTGGCCGATATTTTGGATCAACATTTAATTTGTGCGTGGCAACATTTGGGTCGATTCCCACCATATCTGCGTGGGACCACGCAAAACAGTCAGAATTATCTCTGAGGAAGGATATGATTTTTTCTTTTACTTCGGTATCCAGTTCTGCTCCAACATATACTTTCCGATCAGGCTTGTCACCGAATAATGTCACTTCTTCCAATTCTTCAATCGTAGAGTCTCCAGCTTTTTGTTTATACGGTTCTCTCACACATGGTGGAACCTGTGCGAAGTCGCCTTCGACTTCGGATTCTGGTAGCTGCGTTTGATCGCACAGCGGAGCCGAAGTGAAGCTTCCGTTCACGGGTCCCACTAGCTTACATGGTGAAACCTGTGCGAAGTCGCCTTCGACTTCGGATTCCGGTAGCTGCGTTAGATCGCACGACGGAACCGAAGTGAAGCTTCCGACCACGGGTTCCACTAGCTGTGATTGCTACAATCGAAAGCCTCTTGACAGCTACTGAGTAAAATTCTCGTGAGGCCTGCTGTTCACCTCTGGTTTCACGAATTCCCCATGGAGTAGGGAATTTTACAACTTGATGCAGGGTCGATGGGACCACTCCCATAGCGTGGATCCACGGTCGACCCAGGATCACATTGTATGCCATTTCGCCTTTCATCACTTGAAAGGATGTTTCACTCTCCACTCCTTCTGCATAGGTCTTAATCGTAATCTCTCCAACGGTTACTTCACTCGAGTTGTTGAAACCCGACAACACTGTTGAGCGAGGCACAATCTTATCACTCAACTGCAATTGTTCAACCACCCTTGCATGTATGATGTTAACCGAACTGCCAGCGTCGATCAACACCCTTTTTACATCGGCATCGTCAATTCTTGTTGTTACTACAAGTGCATCGTGGTGGGGATGAATCTTTCCATCGAAATCTGAATCCCCGAATACGATCTCATCGGTCATGTCGTCTCGTGTTCGCTTGTCTCGTGTGAAAGAGACTTTTGCAAACTTCTTCGTAGTGTAAGTCACCCCACAGACACCATCTCCTCCGGTAATGACATTCACCGTTTTCCTGGGAGCAGGCGGTTTTGGTGGCTCATCATCTTTCTTCTTATTGAAATTGTTTCGTCCTCTCTCAGTCAAGAACTAGACCAAGTGACCCTTTTCCAGCAGGCTGGCCACTTCGTATCTCAGCGCCTTACATTCTTCCGTTGTATGGCCGAAGTCATGGTGAAATGCGCACCATAGATTTTGGTCCCTGGTGTTTGGATTTGATTTTATGCGACCTGGGAACTTTACAACTTTCTCACCCATTCCTTTCAAATGATTCACCAGACTCGGTGTCGATATGCAAAAATTGTATTCCGTCACTTTTGGAGGTAGTGGCCGATCTCTTGGAGTCGAAGATGTGTTCGACTGTACTTTCTTCGACTGATTCTTTGAGCTACCAGCTTCGTGGTTGTTGCTCCCCATTCGCGGGAAACTGTAGGGGCTCCATCGTTGGTCCCTATAGTCTCGCCTGTCGTTATCGACTCTTCTTGCAGGCCGATCATAATGATAATTGTTTCGGGCTAGCTGTAATTCTTCCTCCTCGGCCCTGATCCTTGGTTCACATTCACGATACAACGCATCAAAAGTCCATGCGTCGATCTCCCTGAGACGATCCTTCAATTTCCATGCCTCAATCGAGTCAGTGCGCAAGTTATTGGCAAAGGTCAAACAAGCCCACCTTTCTTCGAGATTCGGGATATGAATCTTTTCATCATTGAACCATTTCACAAACTGTTTGATAGTTTCTCCAGGCCCCTGCCTTACGTTCAAGATGTCTTCCACCCTTGGTGCTATCTTTTTTGCTCCGGTATGAGATCGAATGAATTTCGCCGCCATGTCATCGAAACTTAGTATCTCGTTCTCAGGCAGCTGTAGATACCACTTCAGTGCCGCTCCTTTCAATGTTTCACAAAATTTCTTAAGGCTGACCGAATTTATTTCCTCCGAAGTCAAATCATTTGCTTGAACTGCGACTGAAAACATATCGATGTGATCCCTCGGATCTGTGGTTCCATCGTATCTTAAACTTTCTGGTAATTTGAAAGTTTTAGGTATGGGAAGCGGGGCTGCACTTGCTGGGAACGGGCGCTTAGAGATCGATTTTTTAACGACCTCGTCCGTCAACTTCGGGACCCCTGGTAACTTCTCCATGAAAGACTTAATCTCACAAAATTTCTTATCGACTGTGTCATTCAACAAGGTCTGCATCGTCGCCATCATTCTCACTTCCGACGCCGGAGCTCCCATAGCTTCAGCGGCCGTGCCCGATCCTCCAGATCCGACCCCCGCTGCAAGTCCCCCTGTTACGGCGCCCTGAGGAACCGAAGTCGGAATGCTTGCTGGGGGTGTGATTGGAGAAGTGGGTACTTTATTTCCGATAGAATTAGATAGTGCCTTCAACTGTTCTTGTATCATTTCGAACTGAGCATCGTGCCTTCTCAAATACGCCAATAGTGCTGCATTTGTGCCTTCTGACTCAGTTTCGACTGCGGGCTCCTTGCCCGAACGCCGCGTTTGGCGCGCGTTCAACTGTGAACCAGTAGGAACGTCGTCGTGAGTTGGATCCTGCTCGTTGTTGGTAGATTCATCGACCGCTTCAGTGTTGGTCGAAACATGAACCCCGTCATTGGGATTGAGCTGTTGTTTACCGTTCAGAGCGTCGATGTTACGTTGATCTGCCATTACAAGACAAGAAAGCAAACGTAAGTAGTATCAAGCGACTCAAACTTCGGAATAAATCGATTGCCTAAGCCCCACGGTGGGCGCCAAATTGTATTTCCCAAAAATGTATCAGGTTTTACAATTAAATTTATATTTAGTTGAGTCTAAGGCAACCGTTTTATATCTCAATTCGATCGTTTGATAAGCGGTTTACGTAAGCGAGTTAATCGATCTCAAGAGTTTTAACCAGTGCTACAATTCTGAAGTCGATGTCAAATAGATTCGATGTCAAGCTAAAATGCGAATGCCAGCAAATAAGTTCGAATTAAATGACAGGCTAATGAGTTATGATGAAATGACTTCGTTTTATCAAGATGCACAATTATTTAACTACGATAACGATACTTGATTCGATGAGGATGACAGTAATACGATGATGAATTAATATAATATGATGATGAGTAAGCGTAATACGATGGCGAGTAAATATATTCAATCGAATAATGTGATGCAGAAACAATGGATCCGATGTAAAGTAACGGTGAGCAAATCGATGGATTGTTTAATGAGTGACGATAACAAGTTGCATAGGCTAAATGCAAATAATGAGCAAAAGATGTTACGATCAAGATAAATATAGATCTAAACGAAATAAATAGTGAATAAATAATCAAAGCAATAAAGGCTTATTGTATTCGATGGATCGTTGGGTGTTGCTTCAATGGAAAGAACAGATCTCCCTCCACGTTTGAGCTAAGCCACGATCGAAACTTTAAATACAATAATTGTGTTTGGTGTAACAAGTTGACAAGGTAGTGAAAACAAAGTGACAAGTTCTTCGACAAGAGTGATGATTTTTAAGAATAGAATAATGTTGCTCAGATGAACCCTCTCAAATGAGAATATGAGGTCCTATTTATAGGTTGAAATGGAGGAGAATCCCAAACCCTAGCAGACTTCCACCTTTTCACGTTTCTCTTCCCACTATTGCACGTCGTCATCCATTCCGCTAAACTTGCCCAATCTGTTCCGATATTTTAGAGATGAGGGTCAGTTAAACCTTATCTATAATAACGTTGTTTCCGATTTTACCCGATCAAGACATCCCATAACCGAACGAGACCAATCCGAAGCAGCTTCTTTCCGATCTCATAACTTTCAAAGTGAAGCTGCATCTCGCACACGATCGAGTTTGCTTCTATCGTGATCGAACAGAAAATCGACCAATACACTACTGAGTGTCTTCTTCACTGCAACCGTGGTAAAGGTAAGGTCTTCTATCCTCTCATGACCCAGACTTTACTTATGGGACTATATTGGGTATGTTGTTGGTGTTGTAATCAAGAACTAATCATGTAATTAATAGGTCATGTGCATGGCTAATTGTTCAGAGTAGGATTTATGGTCTATAGTTCCTAATATTTTTTTCCATTTAAAGAAGAGTCTCATTTTATCCAACTTCTCTTTCCATAGAGAGTGAAAGTAGGGGAAAGTGAATTAAGACTCCTGGTTATAACTACTTCGATGGAGTAAAAGTAGGGGAAAGTGAATTAGGACTCCTGGTAAGCAAGCAAAATCAGAATTCAGACAAATTTGAGTTTCTTGAAAATTTTGAAATCTGAATTAATTGAAGGTTAAATATACTAAGTTGAATAATACGAGGATCAAGTCCGGGACCTAATAACACAGGCACTAAAATCACTATTTCCCCTTTCTTTAAAATATTTATAAGTGCACAAAATTAACATCAAATATAACTATAAATATGTTTGTTTAAATATGCTATTCTAAAAAAAATGATATATTCAATTGAAGTAAAAGATTAAAACCGCTGTTGTATCATAATAAATATGTTTTTTTTGTTAAAATATAAAATAAAATAAAACGGCAGTCAAATTTTAGTTAATGTCCAAAAGTTGCTAATGGTAGAAACTACTGAAGTTAAAAAATAATGAAACTAAACCTAGAAAATACTCCTAACAAACACTATAATAACTATCAAATAACTTGAATGATGTAAGACGAATTTGAGAGGAATATGGAGAAAACATGGAATTTTGGATTTTTTGTGTTCGAATTTTTTATTTTTAAACAAGTTCTGCGTGAATCAGGTCATATGTAATTCGAAAGTTATGATTTAGAGAGCGCCACTTGTAGATTTGTAGCCTCGATAGGTCATGACAGGTGACGAGGATGTTCGAGACTGGGTATGTTCGTAGCCTCAAATATATAAATTGGTGCATAGGATGTATTGGGTAAAAATTGGCTTGCTACGTGTCACCTCGGTAACATGATCTGATGATGACCGAACATGTGATGGCAAGCTGCAGACTGGAGCAAACAATTGAGCCGTCGAATTCAATCACCAAAGTCATCACCGAAGGCGAGCCGCAAGCTGCGCTTCGGTAATTCTCACTTCAACCGAATGGCAAAGACACGCCACCGAGGTCATGGCATTTGGACCTCGGTGGGACACCTCGGTTGTAACGGCTCAGTAGCCCACTACTTCAGCCCATTAACTCCACTAATAAACGTCCAGAACGTGGGTTTAGGCATGATCAGTCGTGGGGAACGTGGGCAAGGCCCTTGTATCTATAAATAACTCCTCATTTATATTGTATTCATTCAGAAATATGTACAGAAACTCTGGCAAAATTTGTACTCATATCCATACATTGAAATCACGGTTTTTTCTTGCATTTTCGCTTATTCTTAGCATTGTTTCGACTTTGATACTAAGATTTGCTTGTGTTCTCAACCCAAATTTGATTTGTGATCCTAAATCAGTTTAGGCCCATACAAATTGGCGTCGTCTGTGGGAATACAGGCATAAACGCTTTGTTCAAAAGTTAAACGTTCTTTTTCGTTGAAATTCATAATCTCTTGACAACGATATGGCTGACAACAACAGAAATCCCCTTGAACTGCAGTTAACTCTCGATGGACGGACTAGCGTTCAATCAAACCCAAATTCTTCATCTCCGATGACAACTGAAGCGTTCCAAGCTTACGTTGTTGCTACACTAAGAGTTTTACAAGAGCAACAAGCCGAGAAGGCCAATATTAATGCTGAGTTTCGTGCCTCGTTAGAGGCAAGGAATAGTTCAACCCCGAATGGAGCCTAGCCTTTGGCCTCAAATGGAGGCATCCCGCTCTTCGTTCCTACGGGCGCGATAACAGGGGGACCTCAAAATGGGGCTACATCTGGGGGTTCGGGTACCTTACCGAGCACTACGCCACACTTCGAGATGCTTCCCACCATGGCAGAAACTACATCTTCGGTTGACGTTGAAAAGTTAACCAAAGAGGTCGAAGCCCGCGTTGAGGCTCGCGTCGAGGCGCGCATGGAAAAGCGCCTCGAGAGAATTCCCGGGGTGACTACAGTTCAGGATGATCTTGATATCGACCAGTACAGGGAGTTGCCATTCAAGCCCGAAGCCGCTCCAGCCCTAACTCTAAAAAATTTCAAGCTCTTCTTCCTGAAAAATACGATGGGGCCACCGACCCTAAAGAACACGTGACCGAACTCATGTCAATGGTAAAGAACAATGACTTAACAGAAATAGAGAGGGAATCAATATTTTTGAAAAAATTCGGCAAATCCTTGGAGAAGGGAGTACTACGTTGCTACATGCGCTTACGAGCGGGGTCAATTTTCACCTTCAAAGAGCTGGTTAACGCTTTCATTAAAGCTCATACCGGGGCGCAGAAATTTATCCAAAGGAAAGAGGATATATTCGAGGTTAAGCAACGGCCCGGCGAGCCAATCAAAGACTTCCTCGAGCGCTTTCATGCTGAGCGCATAAAGCTACCTACTATGGATGATACTCTAGCCATCATGGCATTTGAAAAGGGCATCAACATTCATAATTCTGAGGCTGCTGCTGAGTTGTGAAAAGAGCTACAACAACATCAAACCCTGAAGTGGGACGATTTGCACAATAGAGCTTACACCAAAATAAGGCTGGAGGAAGCCGAATGGAAGAATAATGGCCGAATCCACAATTATAAGAACAAGGGCGAATCCTCGTATCGCGCCGAAGCGCCGCGAGGAAGCTCGAAGGGTAGGTATGAACCATATACCTCATCAAGGCAGCCTGTTAGTCAAAGGCTAGAAAACTCACTCGGAAACTCATTTGGAAGTCCACATGTGAGCCAACGGCTCGGAGGAAAGGTTCTTCCCAATTCGAACCAAAAAAATTCCTCAGGCCCAGCTTTGGTCTCAAAAAATAAAGAGTTCCCTCGGATCCCTGACTACAATTTCAATGTATCGACCTCGGCGCTGGTCAATGTAGTTAAGGGAACCGCCGGGGTAAGAATACCAAAAGGCATGAGAACTCCAGCAGACAAAAGAGATCAAAATTTGCACTGCGAGTTTCATGCAGATTATGCCCACCGCACCGAGGACTGCAAAGTATTGCACCTCGAGGTGACGCACTTGTTGAAAAAGGGTGTGCTAGCTGAATTCCTCACCGATTAAGGGAAGGACAACTACACCAAAAACCGAGGTGATGGACAACCACCTCGGGCGCCACCCCCTGAGAGAGTCGTAAATGTTAAGGTCAGAGGTGAACGGGGTGAACTTTGCAACTGCAAAGAAATTCGCAAAGCTGTCAATCACCATAGAGAAGAGAACTCGAGTTGGAGGCTCGGGTAAAGAAATTGTGTTTGATGACGACAATTGTGATGGGATGATGTTTCCCCATCATGATGCCCTGGTCATCATGTCGAGAATAAACAACTCGGATATCAAACGAGTCTTGATTGACCCTGGTAGCTCAGTCAACAAAATCAGCTATGAGGCTATCAAAAAGATGTGGTTGAAGGGTGAAGTTATCCCTAAGGCAACACTGTTGACTGGCTTCAACAACTCCACTGAGAAGAATCTGGGTGAAATCACACTCAAGACGTATGCTGAACGAGTTAGCAAGGAAACACTATTTCAAGTCTTACCCGAGGACATGGCATACAACGTGATCCTCGGTAGACCATGGATCCACTCCATGGAGGCTGTTCCATCCACTCTTCACCAAGTGATCAAGTTCTCTACCCCTTGGGGAGTTCGGTCAATAAAAGGAGAGCAACGAGTAGCAAGAGAATGTTATTCGGTTGCATGAAAGAGTGCAGTCGTCCCGATCGGACCAACAAAATAGCAACCAATGCAACCGGGGTCGAGCGAAGAGGACCCCCGAGGAGAAACAGAAGAGATCCTGGTGTGAATTCAAGAGCCTCGGAAACAAAAGGCCGAGGACTCAACTATTGAAGAATTGAAATCTTCCATGTTATTGAAAGATTTTCCTGAAAGAAAGGTATTTGTCGGCTCGGAGTTGGACCAGAGTCGAAGCAAGCTATAATCGAAGACTTGAAGTCCAACAACGATTACTTCGCTTAGTCCCATTCATATATGGTCGGTATCGATCCGGAGATCATGACCCACAAACTGAATGTGGATCCACGTTTCACACCAGTGAAACAGAAAAAAAGGCCACACGTCGGGGTCAAAAAGAAAGTAATCGAAGACGAAACTATGAAGCTGCAAGAGAATGGCTTCATAAGAAAGGTGAAGTACCCCGAGTGGCTGGCTAATGTAGTCGTCGTGCCCAAGAAAAACGAAAAATGGAGGATGTGCGTAGACTGCACTGATCTAAACAAGGCTTGCCCCAAAGACTCCTACCCGTTGCCACAAATAGTCAGGTTAATAGAATCCACAGCTGGACACAAAATGTTAACTTTCTTAGATGCTTATTCGGGGTACAACCAAATCCTCATGGATCCGAAGGACGAAGAAAAAGCTCTTTCATCACTGACCGAGGTACTTTTTGCTAATAAGTGATGCCCTTCGGTTTGAAGAATGCTGGGGTGACATACCAAAGACTAGTGTGTCGCATGTTCAAATAGTACATTGGAAAATCTATGGAAGTCTACATAGATGATATGCTAATCAAGTCTATTCGAATGGAAGATCATCTGAACCATTTGAGAGAGGCTTTCGTTGTCTTGAGGCAATATGACATGAAATTGAATTTGGAGAAGTGCGCCTTCGGTGTAGGGTCAGGCAAATTTTTGGGATTCATTGTCTCCGATCGAGGAATCGAAGCCAACACAGATAAGATCAAAGCCATCGAAGAGATCCCCGAGGAATTGACCGGGGTAAAAGAAGTTAAGTGCTTAACTGGTCGAGTCGCTGCCTTGAGTCGATTCATCTCAAGGTCTTCGGAGCGCTTCCACAAATTCTTCTCTGTCTTAAGGAAGAAAATCACTTTAGTGGAAACCGGAGTGTAAGGAAGCGCTGAGGGATTTGAAACGTTATCTGGCTAACGCGCCATTGCTCGCCAAGCCAAAAGAGGGTGAAACTTTGCTAGTCTACTTGGCTGTATCCGAGGTGTTAGTTAGTGTTGTGCTAGTTCGGGAAGAAGGTGGCAAGCAACAGCTCATCTACTATGTGATCAAGACACTCCTCGATGATGAAACCAGGTATCCTCATTTGGAGAAACTAGCACTTGCTTTAATTATTACTGCTCGGAAACTACGACCCCATTTCCAATGTCATCCAATAGCAGTAGTTTCCACCTTCCCCTTGAGAAGCATATTGCATAAACCTGAGTTTTCAAGGAGATTATCTAAATGGGCAGTATAATTAAGTGAGTATGACATCACCTATCAACCCCGAATAGCCATAAAATTCCAAGTTTTAGCTGACTTCGTCGCTGATTTAGTGTGGGGATTCTACCCGAAGCTGAAAAAGAGAATTCAATGTCGAAGGGGTCAGCTTCGGGGCTATGGGTACTCTACATCGATGGGGCGACTAATTTCAAAGGTTCGGAATTAGGTATAATGTTGAGAGCACCCACTAGGGAGAAGATCATGCATTCGGTCCGGTTTAAAAAGGTGACCAACTATGAGGCCGAATACGAAGCAACCCTACCAGGTTTGGAGTTGGCCGAAGAAATGGGGGTAGAGAGAATTGAGTTAAGGTGTGATTCACAACTGGTGGTAAACCAAGTGCTCGGTGAATATACGGCTCTTGAGCCCAGAATGCAATAATTCTTGACCCGAGCACAAAGAATCTTTGCTCAATTCCAAGAATGGCAGATCAAACAAGTACCTCGAGAGGAGAATAACGAAGCCGATGCCGATGCCTTGGCAAACCTAGGTTCGGCAGTTGATGAGGCACACTCGGAAACTGATTCAGTGGTTCGGTTTCTTTTCGCACAAATGAGAGAAATAAAGCTGGAATTCAACTCGGTGGACCACAAATGGGATTGAGGAAGTAATTTTATCTCTTACTTTAACTCGGGGACTCTTCCCCAAGACAAAAAAAGGCAAAAAAGTTAAGGACTCAGGCAGCCTCGTATACCATGATCGAGGGGAATTAATATAGGAGGTTGTACAGCGGCCCGATGGCCAAATGTTTGGGTCCAGACGAAGATAGATACGTGATGGCTGAAATACACGAAGGCGAGTGTGGCAACCACTCGGGGAGAAAAGCCCTAGTGCACAAGTTACTTTGAGCTGGGTACTATTGGCCCACTATCAGCGCAGATGCAAAGGCCTTCGTAAAAAAATGTGATAAGTGTCAACGCCACACCCGAATGATTCATCAGCATGCCGAACCCCTACATTCGGTCGTGTCACCATGGCCCTTCATGAAATGGGGGATGGATATTGTTGGCCCTTTACCGAAGGGAAAGGGCGGTGTTCGGTTTATCCTGGTCTTAACCGATTACTTTACGAAGTGGGCAGAAGCAGGAGCTCTCACTGAAGTCAAACAAAAGGAAGTAATCTATTTTACTAGGAAAAACATCATCTATAGGTTCGGTTTCCCAAGGGAGATTACTTGCGACAGTGGTAAGTAATTCATGGGAGCAACCATCACTGATTTCTTCAAACAATGGGGAATCAAAAGAATAGCCTCGACCCCCTACCATCCAAGTGCCAACGGCTAAGCTGAATCTTCAAACAGAGTAATAATTGAAAATCTAAAGAAGAGGCTTGATGAGAAAAAAGGCCCTTGGCCGGAAGAGTTGCCAGGTGTATTGTGGGCTATGCGGACAACAGAGAAGAACATCACCGGTGAAACCCCATTTTCCCTCACCTATGTCATGGATTCAGTTATCCCTGTGGAGGTGGGCGAACCAAGTCTTCGGTATGCTCACACCACCGAGGATGCCAACCAGAAAGCCATGCGCATAGAGTTGGACTTGCTCGAGGAGAAAAGAGAGTTGGATTTGGTTCGGTTAGCGGCACAAAAGAGGCAGATCGAGGCATATCTCAACAGAAAGGCCAAACTTAAAGATTTTAAAGTTGGCGACTATGTGCTAAAGGCTACGAATCATTCAACGAATGACAAGAATGGGGAAAAACTCGTCGCAAACTGGGAAGGACCTTACAAAGTCAGAGCAATTGTTGGGAAAGGATCTTATCAAATTGAAGATTTGCAAGGGGTACCCGAACCTTGTTGAACCCCAAAAATTACCCTGAAAAGGATAAATTCCGGAATATCGACAGGATGGACTAACTCTTTTGGAGTTTTTGGAGTCACCACCCAATTTAAGGAAAATAGGGAACCAAATTAGCAAATGCGTGCAAAAACTCTGTTTTTATAAAAAGACGGTCTTTCTTTCAGAGATTCTAAATGTAAGAGGTTTTATTAATTTCGGAAGAAGGTTTTTAAGGCACTTCCAAAATTTCGTAAAATACGGTTAATCCGACAGGTTTCCAAATATTTACAAGTGCGCTTTTCTTTCGAAAGAATTATTTGAATAATAATACTAATAATAATAGTAATAATCAATTAAATAAAAAGCTTATTTGCAAAATATATATTTTACTTGCACGCATTTGCTAAGATGGCCCCAATTTGCAATAAATTAAATAACGACTTCACAATAAAGGGTAATGCACGTAAAGTAAAGCAATATACCAAGCAATCAAATATTATTGATAAATAAAATATCTTACACATTTATTTGCATAAATATACAAGGAAAGTAATACAAAGTTAAAGATAGAACCGGGAAATTGATCAACTCGCGGGAGCCTTGAATTTTCTAAAATTTCTAAGTCTTATTTCTTGAATGCTCGAGCCCGAGCTCGATCTCGAATGACTCCACATCAATGCATATTCCAATTTGTAAGTTAGTCCACGAATTGTTCGTACCAAAATATTCCTCGCAAAAAATATGAAAATGAAATTGGATTAGTACAATAATAAAGTATAATAACCAATTAAAATAAAATAATAATAATAAAGTAATAAAGTAATAATAATAATAATAATAGTAATAATAATAATAATATATAATAGTAGTAATAAAAATAATAATAATAGTAAAGGGGGTTTGTTTTTGCAAAATTTAGGCTCAGGTTTGTATGGCGCGTCGAATAGAGGCTCGAGATTTGGTACGGTTCAAACACGGAGCCCGGACCGGTTGCCATGCCAAGTACCAAATCCACCACTATATTCGACTTGCTTTGCATTAATTTCATACATTCATCATCGCCTTTTGCTTTAGGGACACGGGAACGGGACGGTTCAAGTGTAGTATCATGTTCAAATCGATCCCGAGGCCTCAATACGTGTATATGTATTTTTTCATTGGCCAATTAGCGTAGTATCTGTCCAAATCAGTAAAGTCCATTAGAGAACAATTATTCCAACAGAATATGGGTCAATTGTCAAAGTATCAGTGCGAATGAATCGACTTCGACGTGATAATATTTTCAGAGTAGAGCCATTCAAACTCAAAATCCAGTTCCCCACAAAAACAAATATCACCAGTCAATAAGAGAGCATGGGAGGAGCGACACCAGGCTCCTGGCGGCGTCGCTACCAACTCCACCAACCCCTTTTAATTCCAAACGCTGCAACTCTGCCACCACCATTTCAATTCAACTCCACCACCACCGTTTCAATTCAATCACAAATCAACAAGGAGAAAACTGATTCCACTGAGGCAAACGGGAGAGCCCATAACATCAAAGGGTAAAACAGAGAACAAGAAATCAGCGAGTGCACCACCAGTCAAAATATGACCGGATTCTGGTGAACAAAGCAACGGAAAACATCAGAAAATCATCCAAAGCAGTGATAATGGTCCAAGACAACGAATCCCAGTAAAATAAAGTCATCGCAGATCAGGGAACTAAACAAATTCTGGTGAAACAAAGGACAAAAGCAAGCAAAACTCAGATTATAGTCGCCGGTAATGGCAATTTTCCAGTGAACAGAAACAGCAGAAACACGGTGAAGGAGGAGCGACACCAGCCTGTAGCGGCGTCACTTCAACTCCATAACACCCTCATCACTTTCAGTCATGAGTTAAAGAAACAAAGGGGGAACAAGTTCAACGGCGACGAGCGGATAGCAGAACCAAAATAGGCATTTTCCGATGATGGTGGCTCATTTCCATTGTCATTGTTCAAACAAACTAGACCCCATCCCCGATCTCCTTTTGATCTGTTCTTGTTTCGTGTGTCGCAGGATTGGAGAGGAAAAGTGGGGTGAGGGATAAGATGAGTGCCCTTTCTTATTACTGCCCTGTGTGTGTTTTTTGTGAATAGGGAGAAGATGATGGTCTATATGGGTGAGAGGCTGATAGATTCATCAAAATGGGTGTAGGGTTTTTGGGATAAGGGGAAGATGAATGAATAGTTGGTTGTGTGTATATGTGTTATATGGGCTTTGCAGAAATGGTCCTAAATTGAAATTTAAGAACAGATTTAGCCCTTTCTTAGGATTAGTTTAGGAAAATACAAGATTGCACATGTAGGCTGATTTCATATTATAGGAACGAATTTAACCCCTTTTAGGATAATTGGGTAAGTTGAAACTAGGGTATGTTTTGCAATTTTGGCCTTTCTTCTTCAAAATTAATTGATTAGCCTTTGATGTTAAAATAATTAGACATTGATTGAAAATTTCGGGACAAAATTGGGTGTCAACAGCTGCCCCTCTTTACCCGAAAAGGATGAAAGAGTTTTCAGGGTAAAGAAAGTTGACGTGAAACCCAATTTTGTCACGGTAAAGCCAAGACTCTGATTCCTGGGATCAAAACGCGAGGCTTATGGACATGGCCGAGCTCCGGTTTTCGAGTTGCCTACATATCTCGGGCTGAAAGAGAATCAGGCCATATGTAGTTCGATGCGATTTGAAAATCAAAGACGAGATAGTAATGACTACTCAAGCGCGGAAAAAGAGGCTTGTGATCACCCAAGTTATGAAGATGTGGTCGACGACACACCCATAAAGAGGGGTTTACACGGACATAACTTCCACTGCATCTCGATAACTGAGTCATCTTGTCTTCAATATCAAACCTCAGACTCTAGGGTTAACGAGAGACTTACCTCTAGAGTTGATGACTTATGCGGGTGGGATCCTTAAGGTCTCCGTTGTCGAGTCTAGCTCATATCAACGATTGCCCCGGTTCTTTGCTAAGAAAAGCTCCATGTTATGCTCCAAACGCTGCTGCGGTGCTGCTAAAAATCCTGTAATAATCTCAACAAGCGGTAAGCGTGCAACTGCTAATAAACTGTAATAATTGGAATAAAAAATAGATAAAGTGATAAAATTGTAAATGCGGGTTGCGGTATCATCGATAAGTTCTTCCTTCGATCAACTTGACAAAGTACTCCGCCCGGAGAACCTCTAAGCTGATCCTTATTTTGAAACAGTAAACCAAGACAATAAGTAAAGCGAGAACGAATCGTAAAGTGCAAGGCTTTCATAAGATAAGTTGACTAACGAGACATAATATCTCAAGTCGACTTGGCTAATCTATATCCTACGCAGGTAACATAACGTTCATTTATAAGGCGAACGAGCCCAAAACATTCAATTGTAAGGCGAATGAGCCTAAAACGTTCAATTATAAGGCGAACGAGCCCAAAACGTTCAATATAAGGTGAACGAGCCTAAATTTGATAGCAGCCTGCAAAACAAAGTTGCAAATTGGATTAATTAAGGCAAGATAATGCAAAACAAATAAGCAAAACTGGGTCATGTTGCTTGTATTAATAGTGCTGCAAAGCGTTGAATGTCTTAAGTTCTTATTGAATCTGATGTTCAATTTCTGCAAATTTAAAGTAAATGCATTAGAAAACGAGTGAATAATAAAGCAAAATCTATAATGAAAAAAGGAAGAAATAGATTTGCGCTGCATATGCGACAAGACGAATAATCTTTGAGAAACTGATGGTTGACGGTAGGAGCAATAACAAAAGAGCCTTCAATTGCCTATGATAGGCTTCATAATAATGCCTCCAATTGCTTATGGTAGGCTTCAAATGATAACGATGTCTTCGCTTGCTCATGATAGACTTGATAATAAGACCTCCGATTGCTTACGGTAGGATCAATAACAAAAGAGGCTTCAATTGCCTATGATAGGCTTCAGAATATGCCTCCAATTGATTATGGTAGGCTTCCATGCTAACGAAGTCTTCGCTTGCTCACGATAGACTTGATAATAAGACCTCTGATTGCTTACGGTAGGATCAATAACAAAAGAGCCTTCAATTGCTTATGATAGGCTTCAAAATAAGGCCTCCAATTGCTTGCTTATGATAGGCTTCAAAATAAGGCCTCCAATTGCCTATGGTAGGCTTCAATGCTAATGAAGTCCTCGCTTGCTCACGATAGACTCATAATAAGGCCCCCGATTGCTTACGGTAGGCATGACGTAATTTGTAAGTACAAGCTGCAATATCTTTGATAAATTGTCTTCCCATCCACTGGCGAAGCAATAAAGCAAATGCGAAGGCATAGTGCAAAGCATTTTCAACAATCTTGACAAATCAACTGGCAATCCAGTCGGGCATGCAGCAAGGAGGGTCTTGGGGTTGATTGTCGAACAAATCAGCTGGTGAACCGGTCCGGCACGAAGCAAGGAGGGTCTCGGGACTGACCTGTTAACCTGTTAAGCTAAAAGTAAAGCGGTTCATAATATAAAGCAAGTGCAAAACCATAATTGAAAGTAAGTGCAAGGCAATTTGAACATCTTGACAAATCAACTGGCAAGCCGGTCGGGCACGCAGCAAGGATGGTCTTGGGGTTGATTGTCTACAAATCAGCTGGTGATCCGATCCGACACAAAGCAAGGAGGGTCTCAGGGCTGACCTGTTAACCTGTTAAGCTAAAAGTAAAGCAAGTCAAAATATAAAGCAAGTGCAAAGGCATAATTGAAAGCAAGTGCAAAGCAATTTAGCGTGAAATGTAAAGCAACGCAAAAGCGATTTAGCGAATCAACGGGCTTGAAAGTCCAACAATAGAGAAGCCCCGCCAGGTGGTCAACCTGAAAAACGTAAAGCAAGGCATCAGTTTTAAAGCAAGTGCGACGACATAATTTAAAGCAAGTGCAAAGAAAAGCAGTGCGGGAATGTAGAGCAATGCAAGAGCCATTTGGCGAATCAATAGGCGAGATAGTCCAACAAAGGGAATCCTCGTAGCCGATGGTCAACCTGAAAGAGTAAAGTATTAAAGCAAGTGCGAAGACATAATTCAAAGCAAGTGCAAAGCAAAGTAATGCGGGAATGTAGAGCAATGCAAGATCCATTTGGCGAATCAATAGGCGGGGTAGTCCAACAAAGGGAATCCTCGTAGCCGATGGTCAACTCATGACAAAGCATAATGCTTTAAGTTCTGAAAAGGCAACGCAACGTGATCTGCAAGGCAACTTTGGATGCTCGTTCAATAAATTGTTCAACCATAATGCGAATGATCCTTTCATTAGAAGCTTTCATGTTCCTGCTCTCAAAGAAAAATTGTTAGTTTTGGGGAGGGAAGGGGAAGCGTTTGATTTGTGCAGACTTCATCCTGATCTTGCTGCTTCTGCTGCTTCCTCGTCTTCATTGGACTTGGATTTGCGAATTGCTTTCAGAAACTTGGCTCATGAACTCAAATAGCATAGATTTTGAAAAATAGAGGCAAGATAAAATATTTTAATGCAATATAGCAAGTGAAATAAGCATGCAAATGAAGTCAAAGATACATTTTGAAATTTTTTGCCTTGACTTAAACTTGTAACATATCTTAAAACAAACTGAACGTCCTTTGTCTTAGACTTTGCACTGTTTGCTTAACCAATTTCAAAATTCTTGCCAACTCATCTTTAATACCCAATGCTGCTTCTTGCAAAATTCTGCCCCAGTTATTATCTTTCGCATCTCCAACTTGTTTTGCAAAAATTGCCCCGGTTGTCCTTCTTGGGGAAAAATAAAAATTTAAATGCTAAAGGGTCAAGCTTGATGGGGGAGCCTACGTATCCCTCCTTGGGAATCAGACCGTGCGTAGTTCTGCAGCACTGCTTCAACGCCATATATCAACAAATAAAGCTGCCCCAGTTGAAGTTCTAACAGATAGTTCGATATCCAAAGAGCGCAGACAGTAACTTTTCAGTGCGTCGATTTAAATTGTTCAGTTGTTTTGCCATACGTTACAACCAAAGCTTTAGCAAGTTTATCAATTTTAATTTTGAAATGGAAACAAATGCAAGCGTAAATAATATAATAAGAATGCGATGCATTTTATTTCAACTTTCATAAATTCAAAATGAGTTGATTCAGATTAACATAAGCTTTAAAGTACAATGCAATTCAGGGCCTTAATCTGAATTTAAATTGAAAATAATGCTACTAGTTCAATTGCCAAGTTCTTTCAAACAATGCCATTAGCTTCTGGTACTGCATCGTTCACGAGCTGAAACGTCTACCATCAATCAGATCTTGAATCTTGTGTGATTTTCATAGTCAACCACTTTACAAATCAAACTTCTGCTAGAGAAATAAACAAAACAAAGAAACCTCAAAGGGTAACTAAGATAGTTTGCATGTCATTCATAGGTTTGCACACAAGCAAGCAACATCTAGTATTTTTAACGCATTTTGAGCAAATAAAGCAAGGCCAAAAATTAACACGTGACAATCACAAGTAGTTGAGCGTAAATAAATATGCAAATGGGTCCTACCCTGTAAGGTGCTTCTTTGTGCTAGAGGTAAGCCTAATCGCGCAAACAAGTGGTAACGAAAAAATAGTTCATGCTAGTTCTGAGCAATTCAGACATAGAGTAAGCAATAAATAATAACAATAATTGATAATAATCAGCTCTCCGCCTCGACACTGCCATTCTATTATCCCAACTATCTTCCAAAAGTTGGTATCAACTCGAAATTCTAACACAGCTCATGTTCTTCACAACATCTGCACAAAATTCTAAAACCCAAATGCCTAAAGCCTGAAACAATCCTCCATACCCTTTGCAAATATCCACACTCCTCCAATCACAACTCCCAATTATTTTATAAGATCCAGGGGTGAAATTTCCAACCGCCTTTCACAATACCAGACTACAAATCATGAAAGGCGCTAATTGGCCTTTCAAAAATAAAACCTCACTGGTCCTCGGCTTTGGACAAGCCTCTCAGCTTCCTAGGTTTTGCAAGGCTCACAGATCTTGTTCATAGGGCTCCTCATTGGTCCTCGGCTTTGATCAAGCCTCTCAGTTTCCTAGGTAGCCAAGACCGCACTGGTCTTCAAGGAGGGACCCCACTGGTCATTCAAAGACACAGGGGCTTCGCTCTCCTAGTATGCGACAAGCATACTTCAATTTTTATAAAGTTGCAGCTGGATAATCAACATAGGCCTGCACACACGCAAAGCCATTCACGAGAGGGACCCCACTGATCCTTTTAAAGACACCAGGGGCTTCGCCTCTTAGATCTCACTACACCAGGCCATCTCCAAACACAAACTAACCAAATCTACCTAACTTTCCCCGGACTACAATTCTGTCTATGATCTCAATTCTGCTAAATTCTTCCATTTTCTGACCTAAAAGACAACATAGGAGACAAAATTCCAAATCTGATTTTGCTCAAAACATGGTTAGGACTGAGGATTCGTTATCACACAGCACATAATATGCATTGTTGTTGGGTTTCAAGAACCCGTTGACGTAAGGGCGTTTTTCTAATTATGGAGGCGGTACCAAGGACCGGGTCCAGACAAGGTGTAAATGCATGCATGCTCCTAAACTCCATCTAAGAGTGGGTTAACGGTTGAGGCTAACAGGTGAGTGGCAAGCGGTCTCGCAGTCGAATTACTCCTACGATGGCCGCCGGTGTACCAACTCGTCACAGGGTTCTTTAGTGGAAGAAGGTGCGAGTGCGCATGGGCGCACCTCACGGATATTTGAGTGAGAATGCAAGAGGTTCCCAGGAGTGGGGGAAATATGAACGAAATGCCAGTTTATATGTGCGCAAATAAGGGTGTAGTGACATGCTTTTCGTGACATACAAACAAACAGGTATAATAAAGCAAAATAAATTAAGCATGCTAGTTGCAAGTAACTGGAAACCTTTATGGTCAAAACTTTTATTGCTCCCCAGCGGAGTCGCCATGCTGTTGAACCCCAAAAATTACCCCGACTAGGATAAATTCCAGAAGATCGACAGGATGGACTAACTCTTTTGGAGTTTTTGGAGTCGCCACCCAATTTAAGGAAAACACGGAACCAAATTAGCAAATGCGTGCAAAAACTCTGTTTTTATAAAAAGACGATCTTTCTTTAAGAGATTCTAAAGGTAAGAGGTTTTATTAATTTCGGAAGAAGGTTTTTAAGGCACTTCCAAAATTCCGTAAAATACGGTTAATCCGACAGGTTTCCAAATATTTACAAGTGCGCTTTTCTTTCGAAAGAATTATTTGAATAATAATACTAATAATAATAGTAATAATCAATTAAATAAAAAGCTTATTTGCAAAATATATATTTTACTTGCACGCATTTGCTAAGATGGCCCCAATTTGCAATAAATTAAATAACGACTTCACAATAAAGGGTAATGCACGTAAAGTAAAGCAATATACCAAGCAATCAAATATTATTGAAAAATAAAATATTTTACACGTTTATTTGCATTAATATCCAAGGAAAGTAATGCAAAGTTAAAGATAGAACCGGAAAATTGATCAACTCGCGGGAGCCTTGAATTTTCTAAAATTCCTAAGTCTTATTTCTTGAATGCTCGAGCCCGAGCTCGATCTCAAATGACTCCACATCAATGCATATTCCCATTTGTAAGTTAGTCCACGAATTGTTCGTACCAAAATGTTCCTCGCAAAAAATATGAAAATAAAATTGAATTAGTACAATAATAAAATGTAATAACCAATTAAAATAAAATAATAATAATAAAGTAATAAAGTAATAATAATAATAATAATAATAATAGTAATAATAATAATAATAATAATAGTAGTAATAAAAATAATAATAAAATAGTAAAGGGGGTTTGTTTTTACAAAATTTAGGCTCAGGTTTGTATAGCGCGTCGAATAGAGGCTCGAGATTTGGTACGGTTGCAAACACGGAGCCCGGGCCGGTTGCCATGCCAAGTACCAAACCCATCACTCTATTCGACTTGCTTTGCATTAATTTCATACATTTATCATCGCCTTTTGCTTTAGGGACACGGGAACGGGACGGTTCAAGTGTAGTATCATGTTCAAATCGATCCCGAGGCCTCAATACGTGTATATGTATTTTTCAATGGCCAATTAGCGTAGTATCTGTCCAAATCAGTAAAGTCCATTAGAGAACAATTATTCCAACAGAATATGGGTCAATTGTCAAAGTATCAGTGCGAATGAATCGACTTCAACGTGATAATATTTTCAGAGTAGAGCCATTCAAACTCAATATCCAGTTCCCCACAGAAACAAAAATCACCAGTCAATAACAGAGCATGGGAGGAGCGACACCAGGCTCCTGGCGGCGTCGCTACCAACTCCACTAACCCCTTTTAATTCCAAACGCTGCAACTCTGCCACCACCATTTCAATTCAACTCCACCACCACCGTTTCAATTCAATCACAAATCAACAAGGAGAAAACTGATTCCACTGAGGCAAACGGGAGAGCCCATAACATCAAAGGGTAAAACAGAGAGCAAGAAATCAGCGAGTGCACCACCGGTCAAAATATGACCGAATTCTGGTGAACAAAGCAGCGGAAAACATCAGAAAATCATCCAAAGCAGTTATAATGGTCCAAGACAACAAATCCCAGTAAAATAAAGTCATCGCAGATCAGGGAACTAAACAAATTCTGGTGAAACAAAGGACAAAAGCAAGCAAAACTCAGATTATAGTCGCCGGTAATGGCAATTTTCCAGTGAACAAAAACAGCAGAAACACGGTGAAGGAGGAGCGACACCAGCCTGTAGCAGCGTCACTTCAACTCCACAACACCCTCATCACTTTCAGTCATGAGTTAAAGAAACAAAGGGGGAACAAGTTCAACGGCGACGAGCGGATAGCAGAACCAAAATAGGCATTTTTCGATGATGGTGGCTCATTTCCATTGTCATTGTTCAAACAAACTAGACCCCATCCCCGATCTCCTTTTGATCTGTTCTTGTTTCGTGTGTCGCAGGATTGGAGAGGAAAAGTGGGGTGAGGGATAAGATGAGTGCCCTTTCTTATTACTGCCCTGTGTGTGTTTTTTGTGAATAGGGAGAAGATGATGGTCTATATTGGTGAGGGGCTGATAGATTTATCAAAATGGGTGTAGGGTTTTTGGGATAAGGGGAAGATGAATGAATAGTTGGTTGTGTGTATATGTGTTATATGAGCTTTGCAGAAATGGTCCTAAATTGAAATTTAAGAACAGATTTAGCCCTTTCTTAGGATTGGTTTAGGAAAATACAAGATTGCACATGTAGGCTGATTTTATATTATAGGAACGAATTTAACCCCTTTTAGGATAATTGGGTAAGCTGAAACTAGGGCATGTTTTGCAATTTTGGCCTTTCTTCTTCAAAATCAATTGATTAGCCTTTGATGTTAAAATAATTAGACATTGACTGAAATTTCCGGGACAAAATTGGGTGTCAACAAACCTTTGAATCGGAACATCTCCAATTTGAAGCACTACTACTTCTGAAATCGAGGAAGCAGATAAAACGATTTCCAGTGCTCGGGTCTTCATCAAGATTCACACCCAAACACTGGGGGGGGGGGGAGTAAGAGGCGGGTTGCAACCGAGGTCGACACTAGCCTCCCAACTAAAGTCTATCTATTCGACAACCGGGGACAGACACTCAGGAAATAGATTAGTACATTGTAATTACGCCCGATGGTGGCATGTTGTCAATTTGTCTTTACGCCTAAGGTCTACTTCGACTTGGCCTTATGTAAAAAGCCGATTGTGGATCGTTGATATTATCAATGAAATAAACTTGATTCCATATCTCTTTGTTTCTATGATCTTGCACACCGAAGCTGCACTTATAAATACATTGACTCGAGAACGAGACGTCGTTCTAAGTTTGCATCGGTTTTATTTGATCAAATCTTGCAAGCAAGTTACTTTAAGTGTTCGGTTCATACAAAAGCTAACATTTAAAACAAGAAACGCAAAATCATTTCATTCAAAACCCCGAAGGCTGTAAATTGTTTACATCAAAAGGACACGAAGGTCCAAAGCATGTACATCAAAAAAGCTCGAAGGCTTAATCAAAAATAAAGACAAGAAGTGAAAACAGGAATCTAGGCCTCGGGATCATTGTCTCCTTCCACAGAAGCCCCCTCGGCATCCTCATCACCTTCATCTACTTCTTCATCCTCGCTTGAAGCTTCACTTGAGGGAAGGTCGTCGATAATAGCCTGAGCTTGGCTGCCTTTTCTTCGGCTTTGGCGATCTCCTCTTCCAAGTTAAGCTCTCCATCACGACATTGCTTGAGCAGCTTCAGTCGAGACTTGATAACAGTCCAGCGTTTATCCAACTCCGCCCTCTTGGACTTGATCTTGGCCTTAGCTTTGCGGTAAGTGATTTCCTCCCGAAGCGTTCTAACCTCGGCTTCACGAGCTGGAGCTTGGAGTTTCACCTTCCAACCTCTGAATGTGAATCACATGGTTTCTTAGCTACTCATGGTGCTTCTTGGCCATTTCGTCAAATTTGCCCCTAGCTTGGGTTAGCTTTGCATTGAGCTTTGCGACTTCGGCTTCCAACCTCGTGCGCTCAACTTGGAAACCGTCATCGAGGGCTTGAATCTTCGCTTCAGAGGCAGCCTCAGCTTCACGCAAGTCGGAGTGAGACTTGGACAATTTAGCTTTCAACTCAGCTATTTGTGCATTAAAGCTGTCCCTTTGCTTGTCCCAAGCACGAGCTACCGCTGGACCTCTTCGTTCCTAGAAGTTTCAAGCTCGATATTCAATGAAAAAATGAAGCCCTGAGTGGAAATCATTAAAAAGATCTTTATAAGCAAATGACCGAGGACAGAGATAAGATCAAAGAAGACAAGACTTACTCTAAGAGCATTGGCAGCAAAGGTGCTGACTAGCTGAGCTGGAGGAAACTGCTGCACGACCTTGTCCTCTGTTGGATCGAGCAAAGGCATAAGGCTCAATATGTCATTTCGGGAGCTCGCCAGCAAGTTTGAAGAGGTCAGCACATCGAGCTTTCGTAAAGACCCAACCGAGGACGATAGCCTCGTAGGCTCAGATTGGACCTGACTGAGCCGATATCTGCCTCCTTTCCAATGGCAGCAGCCCTAATTTCCCAAACTTTGGCCTTGCCTTTGGCCTTAGCGACTGTCGCCTCGGAGTCATGCACTTGATCTTCAAGATCCACATTTTCAATTTCTCTTTGGGTCTCCAAGCCTTCGGCGTGATTCCGCCACCGCTTCAGGCTGAGGAGAAGTTGCTATCTCGGTGCGAGGGTTCACCGAGCAGGAGGGTTTCTTGGAAATCGCCCTTTTCCTTTTCACACCTACAAAGAACAACGTAGAAAAATCTTAAGCGAAAGAACGAAGAGAAGTAAAAACCAATGAGTCAGCTGAAGGCATTGTTTACCTTTTGAGGATCCTTGACCCGAGGACCCCTTTGAAATCTTCAAAGGCTTTGAAGCCTTAAGTTCTTTCAGGTCACCATCCAGACCTGCTACCGAAGCCAGATCGTCATCCGATTCGGTATCTTCATCGTCCTTTTCTTTCCCTTTCCTTTATTTTTATTACTTTTCTTTGTGTTGACGACACGATTTGGAAAATCTGACACCAAGGGAAAGAGGGTTAATAACCAAAACAATAGTTTCAAATAACATACCAAGTAAGAAACCACAAAAAGCTTACCGTTCCTTTTACACTGCCAACCGAATTCAGCAGCCATTTCCATCCATGATCGAATAGGGCATTTGCGGGCCCCCGTCACAACTTTGACCCATTCGGTGAAACCCCTGGGAGGAACGATAGCAACCTTGTTAGCAGAAGAACAAAAAATGGGTTAAGATTAGCAAACAAGAACGGTCATCGAAGGAGAGATTAGGAATGAAGGAGCACTTACGTGTACTATTCCACCTCTCTGGGAAATCAGGTTCGGTAGATAAAATGCTAGTCTCCAAAAGAATGTAGCGGTCACACCATCATCGGTCTCCGTGATCCTCGCTTTTGTGGAGAAGCGCATACTTGCCTCAGTTGTTTAAAGCCACTACCCCGGCCTTGTGGAAGTAAGGATAATAAAGAGAAATGAGATGTTGCAAGGTGAAATCCACCTCGGCTTTCTTACTCAGCCAATCCAAACACTGTACGGCCCTCCAGACACCGGGGCCTAATTGAGCCAAGCATAAGTTGTATGCTCGGCAGAAGTCGACGATCACTTTGTGAACGGGGAGAGTGAACCCAAGGGTGAACGGATAAGTGTACGCAAACGACAGCCCCTCCATGTGATGGCAAACCCTACTAGTTGGATCGGGGATGATCACTTGCACCTCGGGTCCAAAGCCACAATCCCTTTGGACTCGCTTTATGTGAGCTTGCGTTATGCGAGTCGGCGTCGTGTTCACTGGCACATTTCTGTTTAATTCTTCCTTATCAGCAGATTGTTTTTGAAGCTTTAGATCCTTACCATTATCGAAGTGTGATGGAATGATCTGATGGGGTTCAAGCTCCTGCTCGAGAGGGAATTTTTAGGAGTTTCTTTTCAGGACCCGAAGGTCCAGCTTCGGCATCTCCACCCTCGGTGACATGCAATTCACCCCAGGTTTCTGTAGTGGCCTCGGCGTTGTCTTCGCCCTCGGCATCATCGCCCTCGCAGTCGTCACCCCTTTTGATGACCTTTTCAGCGTCAGCATCCACTACTACCATGGCGTCACCATCGATGACGTCACCTTCTTCTTCTATGCTGACGTCTTCACTTACTGCAGCTCTATCGCGCCCGGCTCTCACCTTGCGCCGCCTGGAGCCACTGGCGCTTGATGTCACTTCGCCACCGCCTTCCACCTCTATAACCTGCAGCGCCGGCACGGTGGTGATAACGTCACCACTAGCTATAGCAGCGGTGAAGCGTGAAATTCTCGCCCTCTTACCAGAATCGCTCGAGTCTTGTGTAGAATGTGTGGCAGACATGATTATGGCTTTAAATGCTTAAAGATTTCTTAAAAATAGGAAATGATCAAGACGAAAATGGATGTTCTTTCTCTTTTTGCTAATGTTGCTTACAGATGATGGAAACAACGAAAGAAACTTAGAGTGGAAGTATTTATAAGCGTGGGGTAGAAAAATGGCGTAGAAGCCATCATTGTAACGTTGGAGAAAGCGAGGAAAACAGCGTGACCATTCGAACAACCAACGAGCAGTTGACATGTTTCAAGGAATAGTAATTTGAATGAACGCACACCGTTGACAAAAATTTGAAACACTTGGATAAGATTGAGCCACGTCACTTTCCCGTGAATTTCATTCCACTCCTCGGTAACTTCGGTAACTGACCAAGGAGTGGGGGGGACTATCTGTATTGGGTAAAAATTGGCTTGCTACGTGTCACCACGGTAACATGATCTGATGATGACCGAACATGTGATGGCAAGCTGCAGACCGGAGCAAACAATTGAGCCGTCGAAGTCAATCACCGAGGTCATCACCGAAGGTGAGCCGCAAGCTGCGCTTCGGTAATTCTCACTTCAACTGAATAGCAAAGACACGCCACCGAGGTCATGGCATTTGGACCTCGGTGGGACACCTCGGTTGTAACGGATCAGCAGCCCACTACTTTAGCCCATTAAATCCACTAATAAACGTCCAGAACGTGGGTTTAGGCATGATCAGTCGTGGGAAACGTGGGCAAGGCCCTTGTATCTATAAATAGCTCCTCATTTTATATTGTATTCATTCAGAAATATATACAAGAACTCTGGAAAAATTTATACTCATATCTACATATTGAAATCACGGTTATTTCTTTAATTTTCGCTTATTCTTAGCATTGTTTCGACTTTAATACTAAGATTTGCTTGTGTTCTCAACCCAAATTCGATTTGTTATCCTAAATCAGTTTAGGCGCATACAAATTGGCGCCGTTTGTGGGAATACATGCATAAACGCTTTGTTCCAAAGTTAAACATTCTTTTTCGTTGAAATTCATAATCTCTTGACAACGATATGGCTAACAACAGCGGAAATCCCATTGAGCCGCAGTTAAAACCCGATGGATGGACTAGCGTTCAATTAAACCCAAATTCTTCATTTCCGATGACAACTGAAGCGTTCCAAGCTTACGTTGTTGCTACACTAAGAGTTTTACAAGAGAAACAAGCCGAGCAGGCCAATATTAATACTGAGTTTCGTGCCTCGTTAGAGGCAAGGAATAGTTCAACCCCGAATGGAGCCCAGTCTGTGGCCCCAAATGGAGGCATCCTGCTCTTCATTCCTACGGGCGCGATAACAGGGGATCTCAAAATGGGGCTGCATCTGGGGGTTCGGATACCTTATCGAGCACTACGCCACACTTCGGGACACTTCCCACCGTGGCAGAAACTACATCTTCGATTGACGTTGAAAAGTTAACCAAAGAGATTGAAGCCCGCGTTGAGGCTCGCGTCGAGCCGTACGTGGAAAAGCGCCTCGAGAGCATCCCCGGTGTGACTAAAGTTCAGGATGATCTTGATATCGACCTGTATAGGGAGTTGCCATTCAAGCCCGAAGCCGCTCCAGCCCCAACTCCAAAAAATGTCAAGCTCTTCTTCCTGAAAAATACGATGGGACCACCGACCGTAAGGAACACGTGACCGAATTCATGTCAATGGTAAAGAGCAATGACTTAACAGAAATAGAGAAAGAATCAAAGTTTTTGAAAAAATTCAGCGAATCCTTGGAGAAGGGAGCACTACGTTGGTACATGCGCTTACCAGCGGGGTCAGTTTCCACCTTCAAAGAGCTGGTTAACGCTTTTGTTAAAGCTCATACCGGGGCACAGAAAATTCTTCAAAGGAAGGAGAATATATTCGAGGTTAAGCAACGGCCCGGTGAGCCAATCAAAGACTTCCTCGAGCGCTTTCACGCTGAGCGCATAGAGCTACCTACTATGGATGATACTCATATTCTTTGCAGGAATGTAGTACGAATTTTGAGTTAACCACGCACTCGCACCTTAGCAGGAATGTAGTACGAAGTGGACCTTCGACCTTTTGCTAACGAGCTTAAATCAACAAATTTCCCCAGTTCATTTTTAAGAAGGAGTCTCACAATTTGATGTGCAACTTGATTTCGTGATCCTGCAAATCTTATGACAACATATTGGAAAACTCATTAGAAAATTGATAGTTGCAATAAATAGATAATTGAAACTCGTAAGTTTGTCCAATATATGAAAAATTCCTCGTGGCCCCAATCATAGGGTTTGTCAAAGATGACACTTTGTGCAAATCCATCGCGACCTCAATCAAGTTCCTACGAGTTTTGATAAGCCAATACGAGTTTCCATTCCCATCCTCGGCATATCCAACGTTTGTGATCACATGATATCCATAAGTACACTTTGAACTTGCCTCTTTATAAAGCTCTTCTTCTACGGGTTTGTATATCTTTCTACCTTTGGAATTTAAGGAAGGTAGGATATTGAAACACTAGAGCGGCTAATGGCCCTTTTTTTTTTTTAATGATTTAATGGCTTTCTTACTAGAAAAATTTACATCACATGACTACCCTAATAGCTAAATTATAAAAAATATCAGTACTTTTATCATATTTACAAAACATAACAATAGTTTTATAAAATTACCCTACATACCATTCCCATTCTTCAAACCCAACACCCTAATTTCTTTTTCTCTCCTTCTCTCCCCTCCTCCACCCATCCACCCGCCACTGTCCCCCTTCCCTCTCACCGGAGCAACACTATCGCTGCTGATGCTGCCATCGACCCTACTTGTTGATGTTGTTGCCCCGCCATTTCTGGCTGCTTCTCTATGGCGATGTTGCCACTGCAGTGAAGTGGCGCTGCTGCTCGTGGCAGCGCTACTGCACTGCAGCAATGCACTGCGCCGATCTGTCTTTTTTCGATGGATTTTTTCGATTTGGTCCATTTTTTCTTTATTTTTTTCTTTTTCCCTTTTTGTATGTGTATACTAAGTATATATTTATATATTTTTTATAAAATACGTATGTTCATCTCTGATCTGCTTCTTTTTCCCCTTTTTGTATGTGTATAAAATGTGTATGTATAGTATATTTTGTATTTTGTATTTTTTGTATATGAATGTCTCTCTTGATTTTTGTATGTGTATATGTATGTATATATGAGTATATGTTTGTATGATTGTGTATACGTATGTCTAGACTAGAAAAGTTATTTTTATATCTTTTGTTGTATAAATTCATATGTTTGTGTATATTTTTGTAGGTTTGGGTTATATGTATTTTCAAAATATTAATTTTTAAAAGTTCAATGTATATGTGTGTATTTTTTGTATGTTCTGTTTTGAATATCGAAAAAATTTAAAAAAAAAATAATTCGGTGGTGGTGGCGGCGGCTATCCGGCAGCCGGAGGTGGCCAGTCGGTAGCTGTGAGTTGTGGCAGCAGTCCCCAGGGCAGTGATAGTGGAGAAGGTAGGAAGAAGGAGGAGAAAACCCTAAATTGTAGGTATTTGTTGAAACTTGTATATGCTATGTAAAAAACTATTGCTATGTTTTGTAAAATGAAAAAATATCTATATCTTTTGTAAATATGGTGTTAGAGTTGTATATTTTTGTAAATCTCCCTTCTTACTATTAGCAGTAACTCTATCCAACAAACCTAATACCTCGTGTCTTTGAGCTTTTACCAGATCCTGCAAAAATTCTCATTCATATAAGAAAAATTATCAACACCAAACTACTAAAACTACTATATATGGGAACACACCTACTTTTTCTAAGATTGTTACGCACAACAACCCCTCTTTTTTGTATATTTGTAGTGTTGCTCTCGACCAACCGCTCACAAGTCTCAGGGTAACAATCTTTACCCTTGCCCCCTACTATAACCTTCTCTTTCCGTACTATTTTCTGTACTATTCTATATGCGGGCAAACCTCAATCAACTGCTGATTGCTCAATGCAATTGGGCTTTTTCCTTTTATCAATTGCCAACCATGCTGTCGTGACCTCTCCAGCAACTTACTCCAACAGAAAACACAATTTTCCTGATTCACGATGAGGAGTAGGCAATCTTTGTCGTACCAAGAAAAACTGATATTATCATCTCTAAAACACTGAAAATAAAGCAAGAGGTGTCAGAATTATTATTTTTTAAAAATAAAAAGAAGCAAAAAATAAAAAAATAAGGACTTTTAAAACTATATGATCTCAAAACTTAGCATAAATGTCTCCACCTCGCTAAAAAATTTACAATCCGTCTCACCCCATCGACAAAATATGATTCCCGATTCTTCTAAAAACACATGAAATCTTGTTAAATCTGTTATAATTGTATGTATTTCTTTACATACCATATGAAGGACACTAGAACGGTAGCCCTAAGAGCACCAACTTTCATTCCACAGAACATTGCCATTCATAGTCGTTCCTAAAAACTTGCATTTCACGAGGCCAAATATCTTTTATTTCAAATGAATGAACAGTGGGTTATTATCTTTAGGATGATCTTGTCTTAATAGGTTGAGGAAATACTACATACAAATGACATAAACCCAACAAAGATTAATGTCACTAATTCAAATTGCAAAAGACAAAGATTAGCATACTTCTTCCATGAGTCACTATGTCAAATCCACATCAACAATCCATAAAACCCCACAAAAATAATTGGTTTTCATAAGTATTAACATCCAATTGTCCAATGCATCTAAATACTTAACATAAACCAACTTTACAGCCAACCCATAACTAGGATCGAACCCCATTCATGACCCATTTGTAGAAATTCTTTGATAGCCACATTTTCCCCTAACAACTAATTAAAGTTTGAATAAATCAAGTGATTTTTCACTACCCAACATGGGTGGTAATGGCCTATAACACAAGTGACTGATTAATTCTTTGAAGAATACAATAAGAATTTCAATGAACAACAACTTAGCATTATCTGTCATCGCTTTGGAACATTTCAGGACCATAACTCTCTTAGACCACCCTGCCATTGATTCCAAAATCTATAAATTAAACAAATCGTCATCATTACTTTTATATATATATATCAAAAATGCATATTTGATAAATTGAAAAGGAAAAAATATATTTTGGTAAAAACTTCACCTTTTGTTATAAAATGTAAGGTAACTTAGCCACCAAATAACAAAATAAATCCTAAAATGTTCGTGTTGTACAAGTGTGACAAGTATGATAAAAAGAATAGCACCACATTTAACATATTTTAAGCTAAATTACTTAGGAGGTATTTACATCAAAAAATCATCTTCTTCAACATTTTTTCTCCTTTTCTTGAGGAAGCTTGATCTGTTTTGTTCTTTTCGGCATTGTTTGAGGTTGTTTTTGAATGGGTGGAGGTTTCCTTTGGCTTGCAGTTTGGCTTCACTACGAGTAAGGTACATTTTGGAAGTTTCGCTACTTTCTTTAGTAACTTCTTGCTCGACTTTGCTACGAGGTTTTTTTTGTTGGTTTCAATGAATGACAGATCTGCAATGAGTGAGCATAGCACTTTAGCTAGCTAGTTAGTAGTATGGATATTTTGATCAACCTGGTAAATATGGTATTGTGTAGGGGTGTTTATCGATCGGTTCGGTTCGGTTTTGCACCTTATCGGTTTGGACTATCGGTTTTCGGTTTTTAAAAGTGCTAAACCAATAACCGAACCAATAAGATATTGATTATCGATTTTCGGGTTATCGGTTTTAGGTTCTTATCGGTTCGGTTTTCGGTTTAACCATTAAGAAACTTAGGCCTAACAAGTGTAAAAAAAAAACCTCTTAAATGATTGCATCCAATACAAAATCGGCTTTATTTTCACAGCGGATTCAAATGCCTCTTATAGCATTCACCATATTCAAAAAAGAAACCAACAACATATTCAAATATACTTCATTATTCTATAAATTAATGGAGGAGGCAAGGAATGAAATAGTAAATCAGTGGTTAAAATGGATGAGACGACTTGAAAGCTACACAAGTAAAAGAAGACTAGGGTCAGAGGTTTTCAAGTTTCAACTAATAATAATTAAGTATACTACTTTTATGCACATAAGCGCAACATAGTAAATTTGAAAACCTTATTGGGTTATCGGTTTAACCAATAAGAAAATGTACAAAACCGACAACCGAACCGATAACCCAATAAAAAATTTTTGCAAACCATTAAATAATCGATAACCCGATAACTCAATATTTATAAATCATTAATTTTTTATCGGTTCGGTTTATCGGTTTAAACCGAAAAATGAACAGCCCTAGTATTGTGTGTGTTTTCTACTAGACGGTTGAGATACAGTAAATATGTGTGTGTTCTTTTTTTAATGTGTGTTTTATACTAGACGAGTGAGATACAGTAAATAATCTCTATTTTTATTTCTTTAATGAATCTTAATGCCATTTAAATTTGTCACACGTAACGAAAATATGACCTTTTTTATTGCAAGGATAAGAAAATTTGTGAAACTGTACTATGGTAGAAATGACTACAAAAACGTTATACCATGAATTAGAGAAAACACTGAGGAAATATTTAAAAATCTAATAATGAAAATTGTTAATATGATTCCTCAACTGGTCACCGTAAGGAATTAGTCATTCTAGTACTCGACTTTTTGGATCATGGTGATGAGTACGAGGATAAAAGAGCCCCACTAAACCGGTTAGTTATATCGTTTAATTGGTAAGGGTTTTTTAAGTTAATAAAATATTTATTTCAACACAAAATCTTGGTTCTTGCTTTCAGAACTATTATTGATAGACATGAATCTTTGAGTGATTTAATTCAAAATTTTAAAATATTTGGCAAACTTCTACTGTGAAAAACTTAAAAAGTTAAAAAAAAAAAAAACACTATGAGAAGAAAATTTATTACTTATTAATACCATGATCTTCAATTTTTAAATCAATTTTTCTAAATCAATCATGTCTATTTACATATTAAAAAATATTTGAAAATATAATCTCTTACAAAGATTAATTTAACTTTTGCATATCAAAATATTAGAAAACTACTTTAAATAAAAAATATATATTGAATTTTATTAAAAAATTTATGGTATCTTATCATTTTGGCTTTAAGATTCCAACTTTATTAAGCATTGTCTGGAGTATATATATGCTACTAGTTACGGGGAGCCTAAGAATTTCGTCATTTATTATTATGGATGTGCTCTATCTTAATTACTCGTCGTCAATTATTTATGGATGTGCTCTATCTTAATTACTCGTCGTCAATTATTTTTAAAGCGATTGGTTTGAGTTGCTATTTTTTCAAGTACTTTGTAAAAACCAATAATATTCTAATTAATAGCGGTAATAATACTTCTTCGATTAACAAGTGTTGTAGACTATCTCGGAATTTTATATATAGCATTGTAAATTTTATGATTTTTTTTATGTTAAACTACTTAAAAATTCATGAATCTCCATGTAAATTTTGATTATGTTTTCATCTAATAACCTTTAAAGAGACAATTTATTTGGTAACCTATGCAAAAATGAATATATATTCAATTTGCGTCCTGAAGTGGCAACTCGATTTTGCAAGATTGATTATTTTATAATTTATATAGCTTTGAAAGTGACTACTTAGTTTGCTACAAAGAGTGTCTATGTTTTCAATGAATAGCTTTAAAGGTGGCTACCCATGGGATATAACACATAAGCTATGCAAAAGTTGGCCAAGTCTTCAATTATAACCCAAATAGTGGCTATTTAATTTATGCGGTGGTGCCAACCCCAAGGGAGGAGGACCCAGGCGGGAAATTTTGATCACTAACCATTTTTGGACGCGCTCATTGGGGACTATCCACCGCTTCCAAATTCATTTAAGAATAGCCAAAAATTCGCGCGCACACTTAAGTTCCATTAGCGTTGGAAAAACACCCCAGACTAGTCACATACCAAAATACTTGGGCTTTGAACAAGTTTTGTTCAAAGCTCAAGTATTTTATTATGGGACTTTATATATAAAGCTTCAGTCCCATAACAAAATGATGGGGCTTTGAACAAGCTTCAGTTCGTATACCTATTCTTCGTACTTTGATCTGTGATTTGATATTATGGTGATTTTTCTTAAACTGTAAGCGTGTAATCGTAATTGGCTTGTTACATCATATTTGTGGAGTATGATTTGAGTTATTAGTCCATGTGATTCATGACTTGTTGGCATTTTATATATATACATATTCGGAGTTGGTCCATTACTATATATTTCGGAGTTGGTCCATGATTGTACTTCGAAGTTGGTCCATTTGGTACATATATCAGAGTTGGTCCATTTACCATGATATCTACTAACGTCGATTCTTTTGGTTGACTTATTGGTGATTGTGATATTATTTAGTGAGTTACTTGAGAATTGAGTTAAATACACACTGCTTTTCTTTCATTTCCTTCTACCATTCAATACTAGACTTGTTTCTTGTTGTTTTAGAAGCTCGTCTATCCAGCTACTAGTCCTTTTAACTTACGTTGTTTTCGTTTATGATTGCTTTTTATTTTACTTTGTTCGGGCAGGTTCGGATCCGGGTTCTAGCGAGCTTCGTGGCTGAGTTAGAGGTTTTTGAGAGTCCAGCAGTGAGCCAATTATACTTGCTATATATATATATAGATGTTCATGACTTTTATTGAGGACCTAGACTGTTTGTTCAGGGCATAATTCTGTATTATTATTCTATTTATGGATATCATTTGAGACATTAGTCTATCTATCTTTATTAAATTATTTTTAATTATCTATAATCCAAGTGGATTCGCCCGACGCGGTAGATTTAAGTGCCCTCACGACCAGCTTTAGAATTAAGGGTCGTGACAGTACAATAGTAATTTTTAGAGCCTGTTTGGGTGGGCTTTTAAGGAGCTTTTTTTAAGTGGCTTTTAAGTCAAAAAGTGACTTAAAAGCCACTTTTTGAGAAGTTAGGATTTCCTAACTTCTCAAAAAGTGACTTTTAAGTCACTTATGACTTAAAAGTCTAAAAAAAATTAAGTTACCAAACATATATTAATAGGCTTATAAGCTTATAAGTCACTTTTAAGCCCACCCAAACAGGCTCTTAGTATGATTATGTGTTGTGAAAAAAAATCGATCATAAAGGATTCAATATATCAGTACTTTGAATTTATATTTTTTTTCTTTAATTTATAAGCAAATATACACGCTTCTTACAAAATATTTATAATTTTATACTCCCCCGTCCCACTTTGTTTGTCTTAGTTTGGATTTCGAGAGTCAAACAAGTTTATCTTTGACCGTAATCTTTATATATATCTTTTAAATATTTTGAGTTTTAATTTATTGTGACTTATAGTACTTTTCGTGTAGTTTTCAAATATGTAAATGTTATTTAAGAAAAGTTAAAGATTTTATATCCTAATCTATGGTCAAATTTAAAAAGTTTGACTCTCGAAGCGGTAACTATGACAAACAAAATGGGACAGAGGGAGTATTAATTATTAGAAAACTAATAACTAATAAAAAAGTCCTACAGGGCAAAGAAAGTGAGACCTACAGATATATAACAATATTTTAAAAAGCCACGTCAAATTTTCGATGGATGACGGTGCAAAAATCGGCCAAAATTGCTTTTGAAGATATTTTTCGTAAGTTGGGTGACCTTTTTAGGATCAACCAAAGCAAAATAATTTTGGTGATTAATTTCCTAAAGTTGATTGACATTTGAGATTTTGACTTTGAAATAGAACAAGGAAGATATTAAGTAAAGCACGAGCTAGAACAACAAGTGAGATAGGCAAATGCTATATCAGAATGCGAGGAAAAGTGAGGGTACACTGAAGCCACAGAAACTCCGTGACAATATGACTTCATACTAATGTAAAGTTAGGAGCTACTTTAGGGGTCGAGGGCGAAACCAGATTCTTTTACTAACTTTTAAAGCAATATTAAATCATTAGTCAGTAACGCAATGCAATGTTGCTCAACTTCGAATTGTACATGAGCAAATTTGACCATTTTCTCCTTTTATTACATACTAGTACGAAAAAGAATCAAAAGCATATAACTTGGAGAGACAGAGAGAATCCAAGATTGCCAATTGCTTTTGACTTTGATCTCAATTGAGTGTAGGGTCTGCTTCAAAATTTTGAATAATTACTGGACCGATCTAACAATTAATCTTTACGCTACCAGGAAAAAAAAGAAAAAGTAACTTTAGACCACCGCGTATTGATTTTTGTTTAGGCACTGACCCCATATTTCCATTATATCACTCCACTTTCTTTAATTTTATTATGATCCCATCCATTTCTCTCTGTTGCAAACTTGCAATCTAAGAACTTGAACAAGCAGAAATTCAAGAAGAGATACTTTGATTACTAAAAATCATGGCAAAGTTTGTAGTTTTATTTGGTCTTTGCTTAGTACTCTTTGCTTCTGTTGCTAGTGCCTATTTCATGGACAGTTTACTTGTGGTTGGCAAAGTTTATTGTGACACTTGCCGCTGTGGCTTTGAGACCTCTGCCACCAAGTATCTTGCTGGTATATAACTGACTCCTTTTACTTCTATATACGATTGCATGACGCTACGTGATGGAATTCAAAATTGAGAGTGAGTTCTGAAAAAAGTATATACCAGAATTTATTTATACTCGACTTTCACGTGTATATATTTGTCTCTCAAAGCATGTGTGTTCTGTCAACCCTGTTGTTGAATCGATCACTAGCTCGTGCAAGATTTATTTGAGTGTCTCTCTTTTCTTTGATTATGATCAATTCCCTCATATTTTCTCTTGCAGATCATCCAATATATTTGTCTACTTCTAGCTTAATCAAGTCAAGATTTTATATTCCACTATATTCTGCGTACATGTACGTAGTAGTACAAAGAAAAGTCATTGGAGTCTTGTTCACTTTATTCTAGTTTTGGCAGTAGTTTTCATTAACATTTTGTGGTTCAATTTTGTAGGAAGTACTTATTTTCACAAAAGCAAAAAGTTTAGATGCTACAAGGTTCAAATGTATATGTATATAAATATCTAGAGAGACACAGTGTTACCTTTGGTATGAGGATTTATGTTTTTTTTCAATTGCACATTAACTCATAGTTAAATACTTTGTACTCTCTTCCTTTCAATTTAAGTGAACCTATTTAACTTGGCACGGAGTTTAATAAAGAAATTAAGTTTTTAAAATTTGTTGTCTAAATAAGTCATAGATGTATGTGTGACAACAAAATCATCTCATTAAAGGTAAAAATAGAAGTTTATTTCCAAATTTAAAAAGAGAACATTCATTTTGGAATGGATTTAAAAGAAAAAATGTTCACATATATTGAAACGAATGGAATAGTGTTTATTTGTTTAACTTTATTCAAGGAAAATGTCAGATTGACCTTTATCTGTTTCTGTACTATATTAGAGTTGTGTCACCACACACCTCATCTAAAAAATTATATTAGAGAATTCTATTTTCATTTACTTAATTATGTATTCAACTATATGTTTCATGATGCATTTGCTCAGTCGTAGTATATGTTTTCATTATGATTTATGAATGCAATGGCGGCAGGCTCAAGGGTTAGGATTGAGTGCAAGAAGAGGGATACAAATGACATTGCATTCACCATTGAAGGTGTGACAAACTCCAAGGGAGAATACAAGGTCCTTGTAAACGGTGACCGTGGTGATGAGGTGTGTGATGTGGTACTCATCAGGAGCTCTGATCCTATGTGTGCTGCTCCTAGTGCTGGCCGTGATCGTGCCCGTGTCTTCCTCACTCGGAACAATGGCATGGTCTCTAACACTCGTTTTGCTAATGCCATTGGTTTTCTCTCTGATGAGCCTCTTGCTAGCTGCACAAACATCCTCCAGCAGTACCAGTTGACAGATGATGACCAATTTTGAATGATTTTGAACAATGTTCTTATGAATCTATGTTCATTCAGATGATGTTTGGGGCTAAATTATTGTGATGATGTTCTTATGTTTCTATGTTTATTCAGATGATGTTTGGGGCTAAATTATTGTGATGATATATATCAAAATTGATGCTAAGTCATGTTTCTCTTTCTGGATGTCAAGCGTAATGTCTATTTTTAGTTGTTAAAGGGTACTTGATTTAATGGTTTGTCAAGATAATGATAGATTCATGTTTGTTATTTTTTGGGTGTGAAGTATGATGTCTCTTTCTAGCTCAAGTGTTAGTTTTAGTGGCTCGTTAAAATTGTTACTCCCTAAATGGTGATTATAGTCGCTGTATCGTTTTTGGGCAGTGACACTGGAAATTGAGTTACTACATTATATAGCAAATTCAATGGCTCTCACAATTACATATTCGCAAGTCTATTTTATGTGACACATTGCCCCTTCAAAAAAATAATGACATATTTTTTTTATTTGAATAGAATTGAATTTTAAGTTTTTCATTCATATTCTTGATGAGAAATTTTATGGCCGATCATATATTATTCAAAACTTTTAGACCTGCACAAAAGTTTGATAGAGTTTTGGACCACAAGGTTCAAGCCACTCAAAAAATTTTCTGTTTATTAAACTCTGTACCAAATCATAATATTCCATATAAATTGGAAGGAATGTAAGAAGAACTAGATATGATATACCAAATTTGGACTTGATAGAGCTCGATACTTGCAAGTTGCAACTGCATTTCAAAAATTCATGAAGGGTTTGAATTTTGGGCTGGCTATGAGACTTTTGCATAATAAGTAGCCACTTTGAGACTTTCTTGCTTAACCTTTAGACAGTACGCCATAGGTCTATAGAAAGATCCATATGTTGTAATTTACACTATGGTTTAAGAGTGGCCCATGAAAGTTGAACTAAGACATCAGACCATGAAGTGGATGTGTGGGTAAAATTATGCGTGTAAATTACATAAATAAGCAAAAAAAAGGATGATCTTGCAAAAGCTGAGTTGTTTTTTAGCTGTCTTAAAGAATTGAAGCTTTATATTAAATAAACCTGAAAGTACAAAAATACCTTAGTAATAGAGCACTTTCCGGAATTACAAAAAATGTAGCGCACCTTTTTGAAGTTGTAATTACAAAAATGCCACCGCACCTTTTTAAATTCGAAATTACCAAAAAATGCCATTGATCTGCACAGCAGAAAATAATATCAATCCGGCTGTATTTCACATCCATTTTATGAATAAATAACGGTAAATCGTCATCGTTTCGCTCATGTACAAGGTCGAAAAATTGTCAATCCCTTTGAGTTCACGTCCATTCTGTGAATAAATAAAGTCAAATCATTATTGTTTCGCTTATATACAAAAATCAAAGCAAAACAATATATATTCAGCATCATTTTTTCATATAGTAAGCAAAAAGCCATGTTCATTTTGTAAAGTAATTCCATATCTTACTATTTTATTGATTCACAAAAAATACATTCAAGTACTTATACATTTAGAAATAGCAACAATCTGACTGTGTTTATGCATATAATTGTGTCCGTTTTGTGAAGAAATTGTGCCAAATCGGACTCACTTCACACCTCCACATAAAAGATCTTCAAGTTCTTATATATTTAGAAATATCGACAATCCGGCTGTGTTTATGCATATGTTGAGCCAATAATTGCATATGTTTTGCCAAAAGAAGAAACGAGTCCAAATCCTCTTCACTTCGTTCTTCACAAAACATATATGAAAATATAAAAATAAACAAAAATTCAACGAAAAAACGTAATTACCCCACTCCATCATCATTTATTCATAATGTGAGCCAAATATTAAGTATATTTTGCAAACAAATGAGTCCAAATCGTATTCGCTTCATTTATCCACCAAAAAACATATGAAAATACAAAAATGAACAAAAATTGAAGAAAAAAAAAACAAAATAACTACCCCAATATATCATCATTTATTCATAATGTGAGTCAAATATTAAGTATATTTTTGCAAACAAATTAGTCCAAATCATCTTCACTTCATTCATCCATAAAAATACATATGAAAATATAAAATGAAGACAATCAGGCGTATTTATTCATAACTAAGCAAAACTTCTATCTATATTTTACAAGCAAATGACACCAAATCATCATCACTTTGTCCATATAAAAAATTCAAAGTAAAAATAAAACAAGGCCGATTCGATATTATTTGCAAAATTACTATCACTTTCATATACAACTTTGAATACAAAATCATCTGCGGGATCGGCTAGGAATACCATTAGACAAAGAAGGGACATAAACACCGTGGACAACACAACCTGGCATGAAGACATTCCTTTGAAAATGTCCTTCTTGACCTGGAGAGCTATTCTGACACGACCCGAATTTCGACTAGACCGTGCGGGCACCCGACCACTTCCCCTAAACCCGTCGGGCGAACCCTTATCAACTGAATTCGGTAAATGAATATAAATTCAACTCATAAATAAGAAGAAGACTTAGAAAAAGGCACATACATACTGATACCTCTAAGTTGTACAAAAAAAAATTACAGCCAACTACCTATATACTAAGTTTAAAGCTATCCAGATTAGACATCTAAGAATATCAAAGAATACATATGTCTCCTGAAAGGGAGCAAAATACAACTGAAATGATAAACATACAACTGGTGGCCATCCTGAAGAGAAGTTGACTCACTCTGATAGCTGAAGTCGACTTGGCATCTTAATAATGTGGCGAACTCAATCCATGAGCGAACCTACCAAAACAAGATAAATATACAAGAAACATATAACAAACAAAGGTGAGTCAAAAGGACTCAATAAGTGGGGTAGACTAGCCATCTCAAAGAATAGGATAGCTAGCCAGAGAGAAGAAAAGCAGATAAATTAAATTCACCTAACCTCAACCACAAAAGGCAAAGCCAGATAATAACTGGAAACACGTATGGAACCATAAACTCATAAACAACCAGGGTTCATAAGATAGAACATATAGATATCCTGAACATATCAACAATCAGAAATACATCATATTATATGTAAATATTATTTCAGCGTGCAACCCGATCCATATATTTATACTGTTGCGGCGTGCAACCCGATCCATATATATTTATACTGTTGCGGCGTGAAACCCGATCCATATATTTATACTGTTGTGGTGTGCAACCCGATCCATATATATTTATAATGTTGCGGCGTGCATCCCGATCCATACATTTATACTGTTGCAGCGTGCAACCCGATCCATATATATTTATACCGTTGCGGCGTGCAACCCGATCCATATATTTATACTGTTGCGGCGTGCAATCCGATCCATATATATTTATACTGTTGCGGCATGCAACCTGATTCATATATTTGTACTGTTGCGGTGTGCAACCCGATCCATATATATTTATACATACACATAATAGTAACCACACAATTTACTACACATATCACCGGCGGGGTACTCTCATCGACTACCGAGAAGTATATGTCAAGCTCAAAACCATAGCACAATGCCCATATACTCAATGCAATACCAACAACAGGGCATAACAATATAATATACAATTTAAATCCAAAGCTAAGGCGTAATTAGTACGCCTATCGACAGCTACACACGTAAAAAACACGTGGTAGAAAATTCACGAGGCCAAATGCCTCCAAAGAAATGGATATAAACACTTACCTTTTTCCAAATTTAACACTGCTACTCGATAACTGCTTTGTCCTTTGGATTCATTGCTAAACAATCCCACTAAATGTCTTGGGGTGAGAATTCTATTTTTTCCTGCTCCTTTTCCTTTCCTTTCTCCTTTTTCTGATATTTTTCGCCGCCTTTTCTATTCTTGCTTCTTTGCGCTCTGTTTCCTTTGCTCTAAAGCTAAGCTGAGCCACCGCCATTCTGTCTTTATTTCCTTTTATCCTTTTTTTTTTTCCTTTTTTGTCTTTAATAATTTCTTTTCGTTTACGTGAAAATTAAAACGGAACCCTACGAAATTCGAAATAATTCCAAATTTCTCGAGCAAGTTATACAAATCGCTACGGCGGATCTCAAATCGGACTCTCGAAACCCAAGATGCGAATTAAATTGAAAAGATCAAATTTTTTAACTTTCGGTATTTTAGTGAAAACTATCCGAACAACCTCGAAATTTACTTCTGAAAGTTCACACAGTTTAAAAATAATCATACGAACCTAACGATACTTTTAGATTTCAAATCGGAGCTCATTCCCAAAATTGAGCTCGAAAATATCTTTTTAAGATTTACCGACAACGTAAACTAAAACCTTCTTCCGATTCGTACCAAACGAGGTCTGATTTAGCTCAAATTTTATAGACAGGTCCTAATAGACCTTACGAAGATTTTAAAATTATCGGCACGCCAATGGTGTCCTAACTTCTGAAACGACTACCTAAGGTCGTTTCATTATTTTCCACTTAGACTCTCGTTCGTCCTCGAACGAGCCTAAGTCTAAAGAAAAAAAATTACACAGATAACAAAAGAACTTGAACGACCTTCATAAAATATTCCATGGACATTATCTCATGATTACAAAATTAGAATTATAATATGCACACCGAACTCTTGGAATAAAACATATCTGGATAATATCATAACACCATTGCCCATCGTATTCAGACCAAATTGACCCGTCCTCGAGCACGAGAGGAGAGTTTTACATTTTTGAAATAAAAATATACGAAACTTTGAATGGGTTAACATGATTCCGCCGACGAATCACCTCGTTGATATACCTTTTGATATAGAACAAGTCGATGGAACTAAGAATTAGATCACGCTTGAACAACGCCTAAAAGATTTAATATTAGCATTCAGTATAAGAGGAAGACTCCCCCACTTAGAGCGTAAACTCATACAACTAATTTGAATAGGAATAGCCATCCTCGCATAACCTGCTGAATTAAGAAAGATTTAGCTAAAACAAAAACACGGCTTAGGACCTGAGCTTCCAAATTACCCTCTCGAGTTGCCATACAACTGCAACTCTCGAGTTCACAACTACTACGAATGAATTATTAAAAATATTTTTGCATCTCAGACGAACGCACAATTAGAAAAAAAAGAAAGAGAAACTTCCCAAATGCCATCATAGCCTCTCGTAGATAAGTACGGACGTCTACGTACCCATCAGCGAGACTCTACTAGACATTGTCTTAGTCTGGATAGACTCTAAACTGGACTCTGATACCAACTGACCCGACCCGAATTTCGACTATGCCGTGCGGGCACCCGACCACCTCCCCTAAACCCGTCGGGCGAACCCTTATCAACTGAATTCGGTAAATGAATATAAATTCAACTCATAAATAAGAAGAAGACTTAGAAAAAGGCATAGACATACTGATACCTCTAAGCTGTACAAAAAAGATACAGACAATTACCTAATATACTAAGTTTATAGCTATCCAGATTAGACATCTAATAGTATCAAAGAATGCATATGCCTCCTGAAGGGAGCAAAATACAACTGAAATGATAAACATACAACTCGTGGCCATATTGAAGAGAAGCTGGCTCACCCTGACAACTGAAGTCGTCTTCGCTCCATAACAATGTGGCGAACTCAATCCTGGAGGGAACCTGCCGAAACGAGATAAATAGACAAGAAACATATAACAAACAAGGGTGAGTCAAAAGAACTCAATAAGTGGTGCAGACTAGCCATCTCAAAGAATAGGATAGCTAGCCAAGGAGAAGAAAAGCAGATAAATCAAATTCACCTTACCTCAACCACAAAAGGCAAAGCCAGATAATAACTGGAAACATGTATGGAACCATAAACTCATAAACAACCAGGGTTCATAAGATAGAACATATAGGTATCCTGAATATATCAACAATCAGAAATACATCATATTATATGTAAATATTATTGAGGCGTGCAACCCGATCCATAAATTTATACTGTTGCGGCGTGCAACCCGATCCATATATATTTATACTGTTGCGGCGTGCAACCCGATCCATATATATATTTATACTGCTGCGGCGTGCAACGCGATCCATATATTTATATTGTTGCGGCGTGCAACGCGATCCATACATTTATCTTGTTGCGGCGTGCAATCTGATCCATATATTTATACTGTTGCGGCGTGCAACCCGATATCTATATATTTATACTGTTGCGGCATGCAACTCGATCCATATATTTATACTATTGTGGCGTGAAACCCGATTCATATATATTTATACATACACATAATAGTATCCACACAATTTACTACATATATCACCGGCGGTGGGCTCTCATCGACTACTGGGAAGTATATGTCAAGCTCAAAACCAGAGCACAATGCCCATATACTCAATGCAATACCAACAATAGGGCATAACAATATAATATACAATGTAAATCCAAAGCTAAGATATAATGAGTACGCCTATCGACAGTGACACACGTAATGAACACGTGGTAGAAAATCAACGAGGCAAAGTGCCTCCTAAGTAATGGATATAAACACTTACCTTATTCTAAATTTAACATTGGTACTCGACAACCGCTTTGTCCTTTGGATTCATTTCCAAACGATCCAACTGGATGTCTCGGGGTGAAAATTCTATTTTTCCCTGCTCCTTTTCCTTTCTTTTCTACTTATTTTCTGATATTTTTCGCAGCCTTTTCTATTCTTGCTTCTTTGCACTCTGTTTCCTTTTATGTGTTTAGTTCTAAAGCTAAGCTGAGCCACCGCCATTCTTTCTTTATTTCCTTTCATCCTTTTCTTTCTTTTTTTTCCTTTTCTTTTCTTTAATAATTTCTTTTCGTTTTCGTAAAAATTAAAACGGAACCTGATAAGTGGGGTTTTTACCAACTTAAAGATTACTTTAAGCTTTTATTTTTTAATCCAAAAAGCAATATTGTGTGCTGTTGATGCCGTGAATTTCTTGGTTTCAGGTTATGACGATTTCACACGAGTCGTTGATTGGAAAGTGAAGCTAAAGAGCAAAATGAGAACCAAAATGCATCACTTACAAGAAGTGTCAGAGGAGGCGCCCCTCCCCAAGTACTGGGCGCTCCTCCTAGCTTCTGATGAACAAAATAGCTAAGTAAAAGAAGTTGGGAGGCGCCCCTCCCTGAATTGGAGGTGTGCCTCCTCCTGAGCAGCACATGGAAGCTACAGGGGAGACGCCCCTCCTCAAGTTCTAGGCGCTCTTCCCTCACTAATGGAAGAAAGAGCAAAGTGTGAGAAGCTGGGAGGTGTCCTTCCCTAAAATGGAGGCGCCTCTCCACCTGAGAAGTAGTGAGCAACCATTTGGAAACTACAGGGGAGGCGCCCCTCCTCAAGATTTGGGCGCCCAGCCCGTGGCAATTTTGTAATTAAATCCTAGATTGGTATAAATAGAAGAAGCTAGGGTTTTTGGAACTAACTTTCATTCTACATTTCTACTACTCCTTAGAGGCGACTTTGGGAGCCAAGATGAGGTCTTAACATCATTTTGTAAGCTTCTAAACTTGTATCTTTGAATCCTAATTCATATATCAATCCAATATCTATGTTTAAAATCATTTCATTATTTTACTACATTTTGATTGCTTTGATTCAAACCCTAGTTATGAGTAACTAAATTCATAACTGGGGGTGTAAATATGCTATAGTGATCGAAAATCAATGGGTGTTGTTCCATTTCACTAACTATAACATAAATATCAATTTTCCAACTCCCTATTACAATAACATCAAAATTCCAAAATCATTGACATTTGGTATTTCTTTTCTACATTGCTAGTTAAAGACTCAGAAGAGATTAATTAATGTAGAATAGTGGAGTTGGTGAGGATTTGGGTTGATAGGCTATTCATATAGACTAACCCATCTAAAAGGAGTTACGCTCAGAAGAGGTCTCCTTTCCTCGGGTCTTGGAGTAGTGCCTCGAGCATTCAATTAAGGCTTTGACGAGCGGGTTGTGAAAGATCTCTTCTAGGCCGGAGGCATTCTAGAGATCACAATAGGAAGAATCGATCATAATTATATTTGTGTTGGGAAAGTGAAGTGAAAATACTCGTTGGTTGGAAATCACTATTAGTTGTTTACACCCCTAGTCTCGTAATATTGAATCAATTTGCTTGCTTAATTGTATGCCTTGTAGTTAATTGTAGCGTTACGTTAAAACAACCCCATTTCGAGGACTCAATATTAAACTTCATTTGAATTTATACTTGCAAGTCTCTTACTTGACAAGCTAGTTCCCTTGGGAAATCGACCCCAACTCACATCGGGTATTATACTTTGACGACTGCCCCTCACCATAAAAGGTGTAGGATTGAGCTTGGATCAAATTTTTGCCCCGTTGCCGGGGAACTACGGTTTCAATATTGAGTTGCATTAGTTAATCAAAGTTGTTTAGTTCGCAAGTCCTAGCATTTTACTTTTATTTTTGGTTTTACCTTGTGTAGATGAACATGTCTTATAGGAGAAATCCTAATCGGAATTTGCGGAACCCCAATTACAATCATTATTATAACCAACAACATGGGGATCCACAAGGCTATGAAGAAGAATATGATGAAGAGTTTCATATAGAACTCAACCAAGAAGGCTATCCATTCCATGTCGAACAAGTGGACGAAGATGGGATAAAAGAGGAAGCTAATGATCCTCAAGTTGAGAATGTGAACCCTCAAGATGAAAACCCTTTTGGCCAAGCAAATGCGGGGTTCCAAGCAAATGAAGAAGGAAATCTTGTAGAAAATGAAGGTGTTGCGGGTAATGCTAATCGGGGTGGCAACAATGCAAACCGAGGCGGCCGAGGTGTAAACCAAGAGGGTCGAGGTGTAAACCGTGGAGGTAGAGCAAATGTCAGCCGAGGGGGCAATGTCAATAGAGTTAATGCTCGCAATATCAACCAGAATCAAGAGTATGCTAGAGGTGCTCGAAACTATCAACAAGAGATGCGAGACTATGAAGATGATGAGGAGATCGAAGAAGAAATTGATATGAATTGTTTTGCAAGTGCCATAGTTCTTCCTCCTATTTATGGCAATGCTAGTTTTAGTATTCCAAATGTAATTCTTCAAGGTCTTGAACATCATGGTTGCTTTGGTGGTACTAAGAATGAAGATGCAAATGATCACTTGAGAACCTTTGTACAAACTTGTAATCTTTACAAGTCGGCAAGGGTCAGAAGAGTCATTAAGGTTGAGAGTGTTTCGTTGCTCTCTCACCGGAAAAGCTAAAGATTGGTTGAACAAGTTGCCGAGAAACTCCATTTTCACTTGGCAAGAGTTAGTAAAACAATTCCCAGGGAAGTTTTCACCAAAAGGAAAGCAAGTGGCATTGAGGGACAAGATCTATATGTTTGAGCAAGAGGCATCCGATTCTTTGATCGAGGCTTGGGAAGCTTTTTAAGATGGGTTGCTCCGGTGTCCTAATCATGGTTTCAATGGAAGCATGTTGTTGCAAAGCTTTTATCAAGGCTTAAAAAAATTGAAACAATCCGCCTTGGACACTTTATGTGATGGTGTCACCATGGACAAGAGGTATGAAGAGGTGAAAGATATCCTAGACAAAGTAACTAAGAGATCTCAAGAATGGCAATCAAGACCTAAGAAGTTGGGATTAGTCCAATGATTATGGAAAGACTTGAAACCCAAGATGAGAAAATGGCAAGAATCTTGACATCGGTGGAACTCATGAACAAGAACTCAAAGGCCGATAAATAAGCCAATGAAAAGAAGTTGCACAAGGTGGAGAATATCCACACCACAAATACCGGGCATCAAGTGGCCCCAATGGGTTATGTGACTCCCGGAGGTATCCTTTTGTCCCTTCTCCAACATGTGCAAGAAGGATGCTATCCGGAACAATGCTGCAGTGTGCAAGATGGAGAAGAAGCACATTATGTGGGTAACTACCAAGGGCAAAGAGGGTATGATCATGGTGGTTATCAAAGACCTTATCAACAACCCTACCAACAACCATATCAACAAGCCTACCAATAACAAGGGCAATGGAGGCTGAGTCAAGGAAGAGGTAATTGGAGTAGCAACCAAGAGGGGAGAGGAGCCGGTTCTTCTCAACAATATGCTCCAAAACCTTCGTTCAAGAAAAATGATCAAGAAGCGAAAGCTCCTACAAAATTGGAAGAAATGATGAGTCGAATGCTTCCAAATCAACAAGGCTACTCCGGAGACATGAAAGACATGAAGCAAACTATGACGTCACATTCCATATCCATCAAGGAGCTTGAGTCGCAAATGAGCCAACTCGCACACCAAGTCAATCAAAGACCGCAAGGAGCACTACCAAGTGATACGGTAGCAAATCCTAAAAAAGGTGGTAAAGACCAAGTGATGGCGACCAAAACTCGGAGTGGCAAAACATTTGAAGATCCAAAATCCATGAGTAATGATGATGCGGAGTTGAGAATGCAAGATGATCATATGGGTGCCGAGTGGAATGATAATGAAGCTATTGGAGAGGAGATAATACAAGAAGAAATGGAGAGGCAAGGTGATGTGTTAGTGCAAGAGTATGATGATGATGTTCAAGAAGTCACTAAAAAGCCTAACCCCCAAAACACCACCACCCAAACAGCCAAACCAAAGAACACTCCACAACCCAAAGAAGCCCTTCCAACCCAAGTTCTATTCCTAAAATACCCCTTCCTTTCCCACAAAAGAGCAACAAAAAAAGAGAAATGCAAAGAAGATTTGGGAGGAAATAGCAAGTACTTCCATCAACATTCCATTGGTTGATGCTTTGGGACAAATGCTCAATATTGCTAAATTCATGAAAGACTTGGTGACCAAGAAGACATATGGAGATTTAGAGACAATCAAGGTAACTCATCAAGTGAGTGCAATTGTGTCAAAATACATGGCACAAAAAATGGAAGATCCCGGGGCTTTTACCACTCCATGCAAAATTGGTGGAAGACACTTCAAGAAAGCTTTGTGTGACCTAGGTACAAGTATTAACTCAATGCCATATGCGGAGTATAAGACACTGGACACCAAAGCACTTAGACCAACAACTATGAACCTACAAATGGCCGATCGCTCAATGAAAAGCCCGATTGGGATTATTGACAATGTGTTGGTGAAGGTAGAAAAATTCGTCTTCCCGACAGATTTTGTTATTCTTGATTTCCCCGTAGATTCTGAAGTATCTATCATTCTTGGGAGACCATTCTCGGCAACCGGAAGAGCTCTTTGTGATGTGGAAAGAGGTGAACTTACTTTTAGGTTCAACGGAGAGAAGGCCGTATTTTATATTTGCAAGGCTTTAAAACAACCAATGGATGATAATGCGACTTGTTCTTATGTCGATGTCGTGGTTGATGCCCTAGTAGAAAAAGAGAGTGTCTTAGCTAGTCAAGAAGACACATTGGCGGCGGTAATTTGGAACATGGATGTGGAAGATGAAGAGAGGGTAGCGGAGGTGGTAAAGGCATTAGAAGGCTTTGGATCAAAACCCTATGTACCTAAAACGCTATCCTTAGACCTTGAAAATTGAGAAACCCCACCTACAAAACTATCCATCGAAGAACCACCGAAACTTGAATTGAAAATTCTACCATCCCATTTGAGATATACCTTCCTTGGTCCCAATTCCACTCTACCCATAATCATTTCATCCCACTTGACCAAAACTCAAGAATCTAAATTTGTTGAAGTGGTGAAGAGGAGAATTAAAGCTATAAGGTGGACCTTGGCGGATATAAGAGGAATCGATCGGGGGTATGCACTCATAAAATCTTGCTTGAAGAAGGGTGTCGGCCAAGTGTAGAACACCAAAGGAGTTTGAATCCTCTTATGCAAGAAGTGGTGAAGAAAGAAATCATCAAATGGCTAGACATGGGTGTGATAGTTCTATTGTCCGATAGCAAGTGGGTGTCACCCGTGCAATGTGTGCCCAAAAACGGGGGGATCACGGTGATTCTAAATGACAAGGGAGAGTCTATTGCAACTAAACCCATAATCGGGTGGAGAGTGTGTATGAATTATCGGAAGCTCAACACCGCAATAAGGAAGGATCATTTTCCTTTGCCATTCATTAATCAAATGCTTGATCGGTTGGCGGGTCGTGCTTACTATTGTTTCTTGGATGGGTACTCCGGCTATAACCAAATATCTATTGAGGCCGAGGATCAAGACAAGACCACTTTCACTTGCCCCTATGGCACCTTTGCATTCCGCAAAATGCCATTTGGTCTTTGTAATACCCCCTCCACATTAGATGCATGCTAGCTCTTTTCCACGACATGGTAGAGAATTTTCTTGAGGTTTTCATAGATGATTTCTCGGTAGTTGGAGATTCATTCGATGATTGCTTGTCGAACTTGGAGAGGGTGTTAGAGAGATGCGAAGAAACAAGGCTTGTGCTCAATTGGGAGAAATGTCACTTCTTAGTACAAGAAGGCATAGTGTTGGGACACAAAGTCTCCAAAAAAGGCATCGAAGTAGATCAAGCAAAGATTGAGGTAATTTCAAAACTTCTACCTCCAATGACCGTGAAGGGTGTCTGAAGTTTCTTGGGGCATGCGGGATTTTATCGCCGCTTTATCAAGGACTTCTCTAAAATTGTGAATCCTATGTGCAAACTTTTAGAGAAAGATGCAAAGTTTGTATTTGACAAAGCTTGCCTAGGAGCTTTTGAAGAAATGAAGAAGAGATTAACAACCGCACCGATAATTGTGAGTCCTAATTGGGAGCTTCAGTTCAAGCTTATGTGCGATGCTAGTGACATGGCTTTGGGGGCCGTGCTAGGTCAACTGGTGAAAAAGATATTTCACCCCATCTACTATGCAAGTAAGACAATGAACGGAGCTCAATTGAACTATATGGTGACGGAGAAAGAGCTCTTGGCTATTGTGTTCGCTTTTGAAAATTCCGGTCATATTTGGTGGGTCGAAGACAATTGTTCATACCGATCACTCTGCCATCCGGTATTTGATGGCGAAGAAAGACTCCAAAGCAAGGCTTATCCGGTGGGTTTTACTTCTTCAAGAATTTGATATTGAAGTGCTTGATCGAAAAGGTATCGAGAATCAAGCGGCGGACCACTTGTCCCGATTGGAGGAGGAGGGTAGGCCAAAAGAATAGATAGAAGTGAATGATGCATTTCCGGATGAGAGGATCTTTGTCGTGTCTTGGGAACCAATCCCTTGGTATGGCGACCTAGCCAATTTCATAGTTGTTATCCCTAAGACTTCACATTCTATCAAAAGAAGAAGCTAGTCAAGGACGCAAGATTCTATTATTGGGATGAACCCTATCTCTTTAGGGTATGTGTTGATGGGATCATCCGGAGATGTGTTGGCGAGTCCGAACAAGAGGCTGTTATGGAAGGATGTAATTCTTCTCCTTATGGAGGACATCATGGTGGAGTGAGGACGGCGGCCAAGGTATTACAATGTGGTTTCTTTTAGCCAACTTTACACAAAGATGCCCACACTTGGGTGAAAAATTGTGATCAATGCCAAAGGATGGGTAGAATATCAAGGAAGCACGAGATGCTGATGAATCCCATTGTTGAAGTTGAGTTGTTTGATGTGTGGGGAATTGACTTTATGGGGCTGTTTGTGATTTCCTATGGCAACAAATGCATCTTGGTAGCGGTTGATTATGTGTCCAAATGGGTGGAAGCGGTTGCGCTCCCCAATAATGAAGCCAAGAGTGTTTTGGTTTTCTTGAAAAAGAATATTTTTCACGATTTGGGACCCCGAGGGCGATCATTAGTGATGGTGGGAGCCATTTTTGCAATCGAGCTTTTGCAAACCTCCTCCAAAAATAAGGAGTGAAATATAAAGTTGCAACGCCCTACCACCCTCAAACAAGTGGGCAAGTTGAAGTCTCAAACCGGTAAGTGAAGAATATTTTAGCCAAGACGGTTAATGCAAATAGAACCGATTGGGCTAGAAAACTTGATAAAGCTTTATGGGCTTACCGAACAGCCTACAAAACTCCAATTGGGATGTCTCCATTCAAATTGGTATTCGGTAAAGCTTACCATTTACCGGTTGAGCTTGAGCACGAAGCCTTGTGGGCATTGAAGAAGTTGAATATGGATTGGAGCGATGCCGCAAATGCAAGAGTGTCGAACTTGCATGAACTTGATGAATTCCGGTTCTTGGCCTATGAAAATGCGATGATTTACAAAGAAAAAATAAAGATGCTTCATGATTAGAGAATTTGGAACCGGACATTCAAGGAGGGAGATTTAGTATTGTTGTACGACACCCGCTTGAAATTATTCCTCGGGAAGCTCAAATCCAAATAGAAGGGTCCATTTAAAGTGGTAGGTGTTACACCTTATGGCTCGGTTAATTTGCAATCGAAGGAAGGAGGAAGAACTTTTCGAGTCAATGGGCATCGGGTGAAACACTATTTGGGATGCGACGCCGAGGTTGGTGAAGCAGCGTGTATCTATCTTGATGAACCGTGAGTGGAAAAGTCATCACCGTCGTGCCGCGACGTTAAATTAGACACTTCTTTGGAGGCAACCCAAGTTTTTAGTATAATTAGTTGTTATATGTGCAGGTCCCGAAGTCCAAATAGAGGTGGAATGAAGCTGAGAAAAAGACATGACAAATGGAGGAAATGGTAAAGTTCCCAGGAGGAGGGCCTCCCAAAAAATTTGAGGAGAACCTCCCAGGTAGTGCCAATTGAGGCAGTGAGCCCAAAAAAATTAGAGCTCAAAATTTTGGCTAAGTATAAGATGGAGGAAGACCTCCCAAAAATTTGAGGAGGACCTCCCAGGTAGTGCTAATTAAGGCAGTGAGCTAAAAAAATTAGAGCTCAAAATTTTGGCTAGGTATGAGATGGAGGAGGACCTCCCAAAAATTTGAGGTGGACCTCCCAGGTAGTTCCAATTTAGGCAGGGAGCTCCAAAATTAGAGCTCAAAATTTTGACTAAGTATGAGATAGAGGCGCCCCTCATCGATTTTTGGGCGGACCTCCCAGGTAGTGCCAATTTAGGCAGTGAGTTTGGGGCGCCCCGCCTTGCGTTTTGGGCGGACCTCCCAGGTAAGATTTTGTGTGCGCTTGTTGTGAGCCTTCTTGGGAGGCGGACCTCCCACAATTTGGGGCGGACCGCCCACCATGGTGTCAACCCGACCTCGGGTTTTAGAACAAAAGAAACGGCTCCCCCTTCCCTTATTTCACATAATTTTCACACAACTTCACACCCCAAAAGCTGAAAATCACCTCCCCTTCACAAGATTTTTCATCACCATCACTAACAACAAGATTTGCACAATATTTCATTCATCCCAAGCATCAACCCCTCTTGAATTTTTGGGCATTTGCGCAATTCCTTAATTTTTGTCTTTAACTTTCTTTAATTTAGTAGTTTAATATTTTTAGGAGTAAAAGTAGTTAGTATTATCATAATTTAGTGTAAATATCCTCTAGGCTTACATGCTAAATCCTTGAAATTGAAATAGTAGAGAAATTGAAAGTTTGAGTTCTTGCTTTGTAAAGTTGAATTTGGGTTGAACTTGAAACCTCCATAGTTAATTGATTGGTGACACCCAAGATGTATGGAAGGGATACTTGGTGTGAATTATATTCAAAACACGAAAACCCATTAGTTGGGGGAAGTTAGAATTCAAGAATTTGCACTTCACGCTTGAACTCGAAATTGAACTTGAACCCATAATCTTGTTTGCTTATTTTTTATTACTTAATACATGTTTTGGAACCTTGATAATGCGGAAATTGTTTGAGAAAGCGTTGGAATGCTTGTTTTAATCTCTTGATTTGAAACCCATGATTTGGTGCACTTTTTTTGATCTCTTAATTCTTGAATTTATGCATATATCTTGAAGTTGAGTAGCTCATCGCTTGCTCTTAGTTGCTTGAACCTGTAGGCTATTAATCATTCAAAGTTGAGTCAAGTGTTCTTAGTTGCTTATGATTTTGCACATAACCTTCTTGCTTGCAACTTCTGAAACCATTATTGTTTCAAGGGAGGCGCTCCTCCTCAAGTTATAGGAGGACCTCCCGAGGTCTTTAAATCACGATATGATATGCTTGCTGCCTAAGCCAAGGCGGACCTCCTCCAAATTGGGGCGGTCCGCCCTCCAATATTTGACACACTGCCACGCACACTGCCTAAGAGGAGGCGGACCTCCCCCACTTTAGGGCGGTCCGCCCCCATTGCTTTCCCACTTTAGTTTTTGCTTGGTGTTTTAATGTAATTCAATCAAAGAGGGTTTGGACTAATACTTCCTTTGAGAGGTTTTGCATGCATGACAAAAAGGAGGAATACTAGTGCGCGAACTAGCTCAGCGAGGGGGAATCACAATCCTCCCTCGTCCGAGGCTACTTCTAGTGATGATGCAACACTAGCCGACTTGGCTATGAACCCGTGGAGGGAGATATGGAAAAAGCAAAGGTTAGACCCAGAAAGAGAAGAAATACAACAACCGCAAAGTGAGGATGAACAAGAGAGCCAAAGTGGAAGTGAAAGCGAGAGTGGAAGTAGAAGTGAAAGTGGTGAAAGCGATGAAAGTCAAGCTCAAGCGAGTGATAGTGATGATGACATCCCCGAGGATTGGGCAACCCAATTTAACTCGAAGTTGGCATTTCGGGCATATCAAAGAGGGTTAAGCGGGCCAAGAAAAATGAGTATTACCTATGAGCGAGTGATCGGCATGAGTAAGGTAGAACAATATAACCCAAATTTTTATGAAGCCTTTATGTCTACAGGTTGGGCGGAAATCTTTGGGAGGCCGCTGCCAAAAGCCAATAATGAGATGATCCGGGAATTCTACGCAAATCTTGGTAGGAACGAAGAAGGTGATACAAAGGTGTTTTTTCAGGGGTAAAGTAGTCGATGTGAGTGCCAGAGAATTATGTCGTCACTTTAAACTCGGCAACACCACCCCAGTCCTACATATGGAGAAATTGCACATGAGTGACGAGGCACAACGAGAGTGGTTAGTGCCGATAATTGGGAGAACAAAGGACCCGGTATGGAGTAACCCGGGAGTGCAACTTTATAGAGCCGACTTGAACTTTGAGGCAAAAGGGTGGCACTTCATCGTGATCTCTCGGCTCGTTCCTACAAAACAAGATTACAAAATAACAATGAAGAGAGTAGTGATGATCGGATGCCTCATGTCTGGTATACCGGTTAATTTGGGGGTTGAGATGAACAAGACAATGGATGATGATGTTATGGCTAAAAGGGGCAATATCTCATTTCCCAACACACTCACAAAGTTCTTAATGAAGAAGGGGTGCGAGGCTCTTCCAAGAGACACCTATCATTCGCCAGTACGCCCATTTAACTTGTATGCAGCCAAGGATGTGGACAACCCGATCTACCCAGCATCTGATGTACCAGAGCACCCTGCACCATTACATGCAGAGCCTGTCCATGCCCCTTCAGGTACTATCCTACACTCTGGTATTCATTCTGAGTCTACCCCATCTGGGTCTGGTGTTGGCACTGGCGCTATCCCTGAGGAAGTGCCTAGCTTTGGTGCCAAGTTGGATGAGATTAAGTCCCTTCTCTCCAACTTGCCATAGGTCCAGCCACCGCCGCCTCCTCCACCTCCAGTAGCCACTGTTGAGCAGTTTGCTGAGGTGGTGAAAGCCATGAATGATCACACAAAAGGTATTGAGAAGCACACCAAGCCTTAGAAGCAAATACCAAGGTCGTTGAGGGCCACAAGAATGCTATATTTGACATGAAGAAGTCCATACGGAGTATGAGTTACCACTATCAGGAGTTAGACAAAAAGGTGAGTAAGGCATTCAGACTTTCTTTGGGGTGTGCCCCCATGCCCTCAGGGTGGACTCCACCGGCTAGGCATGCCACCGCACAGACATTATCTGTAGCTCCTCTTGCTACAGGGCGACCCCCTATAGGGTCCTTCTAATTCTACAGGGACATCCAGTTCGAAAGCTCCACCTAAGCTGTCCAAGAAGGCTCAACAAAAGGAGGCCGCAGAGTTACAGAAAGATTTGGCACGGACAGAAGCCATGCTGTTTGATGATGATGATGATGATATTCTCTTGGCTCCTAGTGGCGTGTTAGGCACTCCATAGGCTCATTTACTCCCAGGTCATGTCCAAGACCAGCTAGTCACTCAGTTGTCCATTGAGGAGGCAGTGCGGGCGAAAGATAAGAAGAAGAAGGATGCTGAGCTTGCCCCTGTGCCTGTGGCAGGCAAGGGCAAGCAGATTGCTTGATATTGTGCCAGGGAGTCCCTTTCTACCCCTTGTATTTCTTTTGCGGGATGATGCTAGAGTCTTTAGTTGGGGGAGGGGTTCGAACGTATATGTGTACCTTTGGATAGTGATAGTACTTATGCTTATAATGTCCATGTATACGTTCGAACCATTTTGATGTATATATACTTTATGTTGCTAGATTTAACTTATCTTCTTGGCTATGTTCCAAGTTATTTTTAGTTTTAAACAAACTTCCGGGTTTCTTCATTTGGTTCTTTTCCGAGGTTCTTTTTGAACCAAGTTTGTACATAAAACCTTTTGAAAATATATTAATGGATTATGTGGCACTACCTATTGTTACATTACTTTCATGACAACTTTGACTAGTGAATGTGTATTTTGAGTGACATGGTGCGAGTTGTAGACCACGAGGTTCTCTAGTTAACTTAATTGTGTTGTTAGCGTGGTTTAAAACTTGAATCATTATATGCTTTGTGAGCGAGTGTCCCTAGTGTGTGTTTAGACTTCGAACTTGGAAGATTACTTGCGTGTGTGGTGAGCTCTTGAATAATAAGCTTGTGTGTGCGACTTGAAAGTTTGGAACTTGGCTTTAATGTACTTTGAGATGAAATCCTAGGTGAAACTTGACTTGAGACATGATTTTAGGCTTTCCTGGACCGCTACTATCCTAAATGGCCTACCCGTACGTATTTATCCTAGTTAGCCCCTCTGAGCCTTAACCTTTCATTTGACAGTCACTAAAATTGAAACCCGGGCCAATTCTTGTGTGCTAAGGCACCAACCCTCTTTTTGGCCCTAATCTCCATGTGTGCATTGAAAAATATGCAAATTAGGCTAAAACCTAAGTTTGGGGGAGATGGTGAGAGCTTGGAATCCCATTGTGAATATCAATTTGAAGTACATAAAAGAGAAAGGAGAAAAAGAAAGGAAATGTAAAAAAAATAATAAAGAGAAAAGTGTTGAAGTGTTGAATAAAGAAAGAACTAATTAGCGCCATCTTCAAAAGAAATGTAGAATGAGCCTAAATGAAAAGAAAAAGAAAGTTGCACAAAAGAAAGTAAGATGATCTAGTGCTAAGGAGGTATAAGTCACTAGTTAGCGAAATCTACCACACCTTAAACCAAAAGCCTACATTACAACCATATCAAGTCCTAATTGATCTCTAGTAAAGTAGCCCTTCATTAGTAGAGAAGTACCAGAAGAGCAAGTCTTTGAATTATTGAGAAGCACACATGAGCATTTCTTTGTGAGAGTGAGAGTTCTTGGAGTCCAATTTTTTTGTGTCAATAAAAATAAATAAATATTTTGTGAGTGAAGGACTCCATTCTTTTTCGTGAGGAAGCAAGTAACTTCTGATCAAGAGTTTGAATGCATATTGGGGCTCATGAACAACCGAAGCAAGCCAATGACCTTGAGATAACTCTAAAAGCTCATGAGTTTCCTGTTGCCATAGTCCGAGTAAAGTGCATAGTTACTTGTCAATTGTTCATTTTAGTATGTGTGACTAGTTAGTACCAACTAATTCAATAATGCAAAAAGAATATTGTTTGTGAGTCCGAAATGTGGAACATGCCTTGTTGTCAAGCTTAAAGTGGAACATGCTTTGGTCTCTTTGATTTTGGGTTGCTTGAGGACAAGCAAAGACTTAAGTTTGGGGGAGTTGATAAGGGGGTATTTTACCAACTTAAAGATTACTTTAAGCTTTTGTTTTTATATCCAATAAGCAAATTGTGTGCTATTGATGCCGTGAATTGCTTAGTTTCAGGTTATGACGATTTCACACGAGTCGTTGATTGGAAAGTGAAGCTAAAGAGCAAAATGAGAACCAAAATGCATAACTTACAAGAAGTGTCAGAGGAAGCGCCCCTCCCCAAGTTCTGGGCGCTCCTCCTAGCTTCTGATGAACAAAATAGCTAAGTAAAAGAAGTTGGGAGGCGCCCCTCCTCCTGAGCAGCACATGGAAGCTACAGGGGAGGCGCCCCTCCTCAAGTTCTGGGCGCTCCTCCCTCACTGATGGAAGAAAGAGCAAAGTGTGAGAAGCTGGGAGGCGCCCCTCCCTAAAATGGAGGCGCCCCTCCTCCTGAGAAGCAGTGAGCAACCATTTGGAAACCACAGGGGAGGCAACCCTCCTCAAGATTTGGGCACCCCGCCCATGGCAATTTTGTAATTAAATCCTAGATTGGTATAAATAGAAGAAGCTAGGGTTTTTTGAACTAACTTTCATTCTACATTTCTACTACTCCTTAGAGGCGATTTTGGGAGCCAAGATGAGGTCTTAAAATTATTTTGTAAGCTTCTAAACTTGTATCTTCAAATCTAAATTCATATATCAATCCACTATCTATGTTTGAAATCATTTCATCATTTTACTACATTTTGATTGCTTTGATTCAAACTCTAGTTATGAGTAGCTAAATTCATAACTAGGGGTGTAAATATGCTATAGTAGTCGAAAATCAATGGGTGTTGCTCCATTTCACTAACTATAACATAAATATCAATTTTTCAACTCCCTATTACAATAACATCAAAATTCAAAAATCATTGACATTTGGTATTTCTTATCTACATTGCTAGTTAAAGACTCGGAAGAGATTAATTAGTGTAGAATAGTGGAGTTGGCGAGGATTTGGGTTGATAGGCTATTCATATAGACTAACCCATCTAAAAGGAGTTACGCTCGGAAGAAGTCTCCTTTCCTCGGGTCTTGGAGTAGTGCCTCGAGCATTCAACTAAGGCTTTGACGAGCGAGTTATGAAAGATCTCTTTTAGGCCGGAGGGATTCTAGATATCATAATAGGAAGACTCGACCATAATTATATTTGTGTTGGGAAAGTTGAGTGAAAATACCCGTTGGTTGGAAATCACTATTAGTTGTTTACACCCCTAGTCTCGTAATATCTAATCAATTTACTTGCTTAATTGTATGCCTTGTAGTTAATTGTAGCGTTACTTTAAAACAACTCCATTTTTAGGACTCAACATTAAACTTCATTTGAATTTCTACTTGCAACTCTCTTACTTGACAAGCTATTTCCCTTAGGAAATCGACCCCGACTCACACGGGTATTATACTTTGACGACCGCCCCTCACCATTTAAGGTGTAGGATTGAGCGTGGATCAGAACCATACGAAATTTGAAATAATTCCAAATTTCTCGAGAAAATTGTATAAAAGTTATGTAACATATTCGCTAAGGCGAATCTCAAATCGGACTCTCGAAACCCAGATGCAAATTAAATAAAAAAGATTAAATTCTTTAACTTTCGGTATTTCAGCGGAAACTATCCAAACAACCTCAAAATTTACTTCTGAAAGTTCACAAAGGTTACAAATAATCATACAAACCTAACGATGCTTTCACATTTCAAATCGGAGCTCATTCGCCAAAATTGAGTTCGAAAACATCTTTTTAAGATTTACCGACAACGTAAACTGAAACCTTCTTCCGATACGTAACAAACGAGGTCTGATTTAGCTCAAATTTTACAGACAGGTCCTAATAGAACTTACGAAAATTTTAAAATTATCAGCACGCCAATTGGGGTCCTAACTCCCAAAACGACTACCTAAGGTCGTTTCATATTCATGATAGACTTTCTACTGATGCTAGTGTGGCATTGAATACAGAAACATGAACCTCAAAATGCTCATTCTCAATCGGTGGAACCTCAAAACTTCAAATCCAATTACTGCTTACATCATAAAGACTCCTCCTCCCATCATATGGAAACAATTGGGACAATATATGTCAAGCTTGTGCAAATGTACATCAAAGAACCATCACTATAGTGAAGTAGATCAAACCACCTGTAGTGCAAGTCAAACTTAATAATGATGGAAGCTGCATACAAGGACAACGTGGAGGAGGGGGCTTAGTCAGAGATAATTGAGAAAGCGTAATTTTTGCCTATTCCATATCACTAGGCCCCGAAACTAGTAACTTGGAAGAAACGAAAGCTATGTTATAGGGGCTTAAATGGTTTGCTAACAGGGAATATAACATAGCTTGGGGCGAAACTGACTCTACCCTACTCACTAGATCATCAAAAGAGAATGGAAGCCACCTTGGAGAATAATTAACCAAGTCAAAGAAATCCAGAAGCTAGTTGAAGAGCATGGATTCAACATCAATCATTGCTACAAAGAAGCAAACAAACCTGCAGATAAATGGCAGCTCTAAGTCATGGTATAGATGGAGTGCATGCCTTCAACTCTTTCTCTGTTCTGCCCAGACAAGTAAAACACTACAACATTATGCATCTATAGTTTCGAATTCTCAGTTATGAAAATAAAATTCGTGGCTAATACCTAACAATTGCTACAAAAATTAAAATTCTATGTCTATTTACATTTCGTCAAATTCCTTAGCCACAAAATTGAAATGAGCAAAGCTAATTTCTCACGTTTACTAAACTTATTAATTATCGTAGCAATACGTACCTAAATAGCTACAAAATTATTGTTACCAAAAACTTTCGTAGCTAATATTAAGTTTTTGCTACACGTTCATAGTTACTGTAGCAATAACACCTAACAATAGATACTAGAATTAAAATTTTGTGGCTGTTTATAATTTTTTTAAATTTTTTAGCCACAAAGTATGAATTAGCGAAGCCAATTTCTCACTTTTTTTAGCCAATTTCTCACATTTTTTTAAATTTTTTGCTTAAATATATAAAATATTCATGGCACAAGTTAACTTAATAGCTACTGCGGCCACGAGGTTATTTATTGTTACATAAAAGTATAGTAGCTAACCATAATAATGTGTCGTGTGTTACAATAATAATACATCAATTCAAATTGTTGTAACAAAAAGTTATAACTATAATTATTTTTAATAGTTTTTCTTAATATACATAATTTATCATGACTGGATTATGAATTTGAATTGAAAATAAACTTATATAGAAAATTATATATTTTTTGTCATGCACATAAATCATAATAATAGTACTTTAATCATAATTAAATTAGTTGTAATAACATATCATAACAATTAGATGAATATTTTTTGTCAAAAATCATAAAAGTAGTAGTCTAAAAAGAATAGAGAATTTTATGAAAATATATATATAATTTATATTTTATAATTAATGAATTATTAAATTTCAAATAGAAATTATTAAAATTCAAATTAAAAAATCTTTAATAATGCATCATTTGTATACTTGTTACCTCAAAGCTTATGTTCTAATTTTTTGCACTTATCAAATTTATATTTTATTTTATTAAATTTTATTTATAATATTACTTGTACGATTTTGTAGGTAAACTTCAAATTTATTAACAATTGTGGAGATATAGTTGGCTATACAATCTAACAGTACGGACGCTAATAGTTCTTTGATTGTCTGTAATAATTTATTGACATATTTATTTATTTATTGAACATATAACTACACATTAAATGGATAAGCTAATTTAGTTTTAATTTAGGAAATGGGTTTTGTCCTTGTTTATTTTTAAATTTTATTATCACTAGTAGTTGTTATATGAAACGCTTGAGTACACAACAACAACAACAATAACAACATACCCAATATATTATAACGATTGTGGTTTGAGGAGGATGAGATGTCTGTAGATCTTACCCTTACGTCGGATGAAGGCTGTTTTCAATAGTCTCTCAGTACAAGAAAAATAGTTTTAAAAAATATGAAACACTTGATTATTTCCAATATTATTGAGTATTATTTCAAAAAAAAAAATTAAAAATTTAATATGGTGGATATCAGAGTGTACAACCAGGCTAAATATCATGTCATAATTTATAATCAAAACAAAAATTGTAAGTTCGAATTACTTTGACAAATATGCAATTGTATATAATTGAATTGAATACCTAAGTAATTATATAAAGAAAAAAAATATTATATACTCATATCAATTTACATTGATTAATAATTATACTCAATTTGAATAATCACAATTTTTTTTTTTGATGTTAGGGCTATTACTATTTTAATCGATTTAAAATTATCGTACATCTAATCAACTAGTACAAGAACAACAACTACTACACTTCAATCATAAGCTAGTTAGAATTATTTCTACAAGAATTTACTATGATAAGTACTCTCTTTGAATTCAAAATATTTTAAATTAATTATTTTTCTTAATAATTGAAAGAGGACAATATAAAAAAAAAAAAAAAAACTAGCAATACCATAACTTAATATAAGAGCATTACTTGTGAATTCCAAAGTAATGAAAAGATATAAGTAAATGTTGTCATCCCAAATTTTTTTAATTATATCTTCCATATATTTTCGTTAGGTCAAAATTATATGTATTTGAAAGATATTTAAAAATTATACTAATTATATTATTATGTTAATTTTATAAAAAAATGTCAAGAAAATTATATTTAGATTATCTATATTTCATGCAACTATATTTGAAAGAATGAGTTTTTCTATTTTACTTAGCTATGATATATATTAACGTATGTAATGCTCTTAGTTATATATATTTTTACTTACAATTATTTGTAGGTTTATTGATAAGAATTAAGAAAGAAAAATATATATAGTGAAACAAACCTAATTGGCATTAATATACGCCAATCCCAAACCCTAAACTTCATAAACTCCTCCCTCTCTAGCCGCATGCCTCTTCCTTCCTTTTACCAATTCTTTCCACCCCCAGTAATCATCTAACACCCCTTTTCCAATTAAAATATATATGAAATTTTTACGTATTTTTATTCATGGATAATAATTCTCTTTCATAGTTGTTATTTCAATTTTTTTAACTACATTAATATCTATATATCATAGGATTTTTTTAGTTCCCTTACGCCTTCGTGACTTGAGTGTATGATTCAATTTTGTGGCTGATAAATTAAATCTTTTGCCACAATACCTTAACTTGTGGCTACAATATTAAGATTGCTACATATTGATTTATCGTGGCAAAAGAATAAAATTATTTGCTACGAAGTTATGTTTTGTGGCAAAATATTCTTACCATTATAGCTACAATAAAAACTTTTAGTAGCAAAAAGTAGGGGTATCAATGGTTTTCGAAAAGCTGACCTAACCGATCGAACCGTACCGCACCGGTTATTGGGTTATTTTTATCATAACCTATGATTTGAATATAACTCTATAACCGTACCGAATAATTAGGGTAGGTTTTTTATAAAATAAAAAAATTGAAAAAATACCGAACCGGATATATTTACACACACACATGTGTGTGTGTGTGTGTGTGTGTGTGTGTCAAGTCTAAAAATAAATATAAGCAAACATCTTTATTCAAAGTTTTGGACCTTGAGGTGATGGAAACACAATGTTGCATATACTGATTAGCACCGAAAATACAAATTACCAAACTCATCCGCCTTCATATAAATTAAACCAATTGGTACAACTAATAAACTTGAGCATATATCAAACTACTAAGTGACCAAGATATCAAATATTTTTCTACTCGTTTAAATTTCTCTTAACATATACTTAAATTTTTTATTGTTCTAGTTCTTGAGTTATATTCAATCAATATCTGTCAACTCGTGTTATTTAAAATTCTTTTGTCTTTGCTTCATTGATTTTATAATATCACTATAGAATGATGTTCTTTTAAATAATTGCCTTAATTTTTTTTTTAATCAAAGTCATGTATATGGTATCGTGTTCTATTATCTATTTAATAGAGAGTGAAATCACTTGTAGCTCGATACTGGAGAACGAAAATATGTCGAGTACTTAAATATTAGTTACGATGTTTTAAGAGTCATTATTTATTCAAATATTATCTTAAATCATACTTTATGTGTTACATTAAATTTATTGATATTTTATATAAAAAATGGAACACTCTAATAATGGTACGACTCTACCACAAAGTTCTAAAATTTTTTACTAAAAACTAATCGAACCGAACCGAAACCGAAGGAAAACCGACATGAATGGACAATTTTGAAAAGTTTTATTTTGATTATGCACAATAGAGTAACCGAAAATTTGGTATGGTATAAATTTCATGAAAGAACCGACCTAACCGAACCATTGACACCCCTAGTAAAAAGTACTAGTTCTTAGCCACAGAGCATGTAAAGTCCGTAGGTAATTTTTAGCCAGCCTACATTTAGCTACAAATGCTATGGGAGAAAAATCTTATGTCTAAAGGGTTTAGTCACAAAAATTTTCATATTTGCTTACGATGTATTTCATAGCTATAGATGTAGAATGGTGTAGTGAAGGAACTTGTAGATATGGATAGGTGTAACTTTCCAGCCTTCAGACATACTAAACCATCCAATATCATATATGAACCTCCTTGAACCAATTTTATAAATCTTGTGTATTCTGGGTTAGACAAAAGAAATTGAGCTAAAAAAAATATTACTATGTCTATTTTACAAATAAATGACACCAAATCGTCTATTACTTTTCCCATACACAAAAAATCAACTCAAAATAACTAATACCAATCCGATATTATTTATTTATTGTGCGAATAAATACTATCTAAAGTTTACAAATAATTAAAGTCAAATCGTCTATCACTTTCATATACAACTTTGAATACAAATGCGTCTATTCAAATTGTCTATCAGTTTCGAGCATTGTAGAATAAAAAGAAGATGAACGCGAAGTAGATGAGAATGGTGGGTCTTAACTCTTAATGATTTTGTTGATACTCTTTGTTTATCTTGCACAATCATGTTTGTGTGGCTTTCCTGCAATAAAAAAAGTACCGTCAAGTTTTCAAGACACGATCTTGAAGAAACTTAACTGGGTATATTAGCAAATACACAAGACACTCGCAAATCTGGGGAGACAGAACGAAATAGGTGGACCTTTAATCTTAAACTTCTGCCTTTTCTTATTAACCAAGTAAGTTAACAACAATTTGATAAAGTTAACTACATAAAAATTTATAACAAAAAGAAGAACGTCTGCCCAATTGTTATCAGACATTAGTCAGAAGTCTTGGCAGTGCAAACAAGTTTACGTGGAGAAAGCACAGATGTTTCATACGCGTGGACTAGTCTATTAATTTAGTCATATAAAAATAACAGATAATGGTAAAAATCTCCCTAAAATATCGGTTTTTTGTTAGTTTCAAACTTAAACTATAGGTTGGTTACGTTACCTCCGAACTATCATTTTTCACATTCAAAATCCTTTGCAGTGCCAAGTGGCATGAAAAATGACTTTACTCTCTTTGTTGTGTGTGGGGAAATAAAATAGACCAATAAAAAACATCCATATGGCATTTCTCTTCAATTTTTAACATTTAAATATCTTTTTACTTATGCAATATTATTTTTGTCTTTATCCTTTCTTGTTTTCTAATTAATTATTTTCTTCTTCATAACTCTACTTTTTTTTTTCAATAACAATAAACTAGTTGAGACCCATTAGCCTTAGAATAATAAGAGTATTAAAAATAATTTAATCAAATGTGATAAATTCTATTGCAATTTACAACCAAATTTTATCAATAATGGTAACCAACCTATAGTTTAAGTTTGAAACTAAACCTGTATCATTTTAATATTTTAATACGCAAGTTCTCAATTGAGTTTATTATAGTTGAATAAATTCAGTTCTATATAATAATTAAGTTTACTATTGTTGGTTACTGTTTATTATTTTAGAAATATGGGTTTTCAACTAAGGTAAATATTTTTTATTTTGATGGAAAATTAAAAAAAAAGAAAAACATCAAATAAGAAATAAGAACAACTACTTTAAAAAATTAATTGTATGGATGTTCTACAAAAAGAGTGAAGTCACCCTCCATGCCACTTGGCAATGTGGGGGGTTTTGAATATAAAAATTGATAGTTCGGGGGGACCGGGGAGGGTAACGTGACCAACCCATAGTTTAAGTATGAAACTAACAAAAAAGTAATAGTTTAGGGAGGTTTTTGACTATTATCTTTAAAGATTACAGGAAAAAGACTAAAGAGTCGCCGAAAAAAATTTACCCGTATTTTAAAAATCATATCAACACTAATTTAGTGTGATTTTTTGGAAAACTAATGGTAGAAACGAAAAGAGAAGGCCAAGACTAAGCTGAGAATGTAATATTTTCAAAATTCTGGCGACGACACGACGCTGATCAACGCCTGTCAACTAGAGAGAAGAAGAAGAAAAAGGAGTTGTATTTTCTAAATAAAGAAAGTGTGAATGTCAAATAATTGTAGATAAATACTTAAGGAGTAGAAGAAGCAATATCTTCAATCAACAAATCAAGACCATGCCCAAAAGTTCTCAATTCACATAAAAAAGAAAATAAGATAACTATAATTACGGAGTACGAGTCCAGCTGGCAAAGACAAAACTTACTCTATAAATATTCCGGTACCAAGGACATATGCCTGCCCTACTTCCATGGTCGTTCATCGGCACGGCCCAGGGCCGAAAGACACGTACCCAACCGCCTAAAAGTATTAGTCCTCTAATTAGGTTTTGCTTAGTACCACCGCCTCTTGTAACAGGCCCAATGCCTATAAGTTAATCTACCATAATTAGGATTTGGGTAAATCAAAGTCTATAAATACATCTCTTCGTTATTGTAAACGACATAGAAGATCCTACAACAAATCATCTCTATTCTTAAGGAATTCAACCATTATTATATTAATTTTTTATATTTATTTGATTACTTGTGATCTTCTTCTAAATTTATTTTTTTATCTATTCGGTAAATTTTAAGCATAAATAATGGACATTACTCATTTGACATTCAAAAGATACGGGAGACATTTGTTGAACTATATTTATAACCATTATATATTTTAACCCAATACTTGAATATTAGGGGAAAGGCAAACAATATCCACAAACATCAACATTTACGTAATGTTTAAGCTCTAAACTTATAAGAGAATACTCCTATAATAGTAATAATAATCTAACAAGTCCAACAATGGATAATGCATAAGCAAACAAATAGTACAACAATAAAGTAGTGGAAGTGTGATCAACCACTAGATTTCTACGCCATTTGTTTTTACCATTTACAAAGCTACCAATAATCCATTCCCATTAACTAAACCTTTCTTCATTTGCTCCCTAGAAGAATGGCATCATGGGTATATCACTTATATGCTTTTCCATGTGCCTATTCCTCCAATACTCCATTATTCGAACCAAAGGTTTAAGGGCATGAGGTCCTACAAACGAGCAGAGCAATTGCTACATTTGCATAACAGCATATGCTAAGGGAAATATTGTACACATTTATGGTAATTGAAATCCAAGACTTCATGGGCTCGACCCTCAAGAAGGGAAAGGGCCAAGTCCTTAGAAAGGACACCTGTTTGATATCTTTTTGCATTTATCCACAACCTCTTGACACGTTATCTACAGGACCATTTCCCTTTCCTCCCCTACCCTATGAAACCTACTCCCTCCGTTCTACTTTAGATGAAAAAGAGAAATTTTTGAAATTTGTAGTCTAAAATAAGTTGTAGATATTTGTGTAGCTATAAATCATCTAGGGATGCGTAAAAGTAAATATTTCTTTCCAAATTTAGAAAGAAGTCATTCTTTTTTAAACGGACTAAAAAGAAAATATGTTACATCCTTTTTGAAACGGAGAGAGTATGACTTAGCCATGGCAAAAAGCTGTTCCAATATACACCTATCTTTACATCTTCCATTTAGCCATCCACCCAACAAACCCCATCACCCTTGCCTGCAGTGGATTTGAGGAAGGATTGAATATCAAGGAGATCCGAGTTTCTCCTGTTATCCAGTGTCAAATAATGGATTACATGATTTAATTTTGTCGAACCAAAAAAGGAACCGCTAGCCTAGAGCCATCTTGTTTCTCCTCCCACGAGCATGGGAAGATAACGATAATGTATCCATAAACATGTTTGCCTTAATTAAGGAATGGTTGGACAGTACTATGGGATGTAATTGAGACTGAATTGATTCAAAGATAATTGCATGTTACTATAGGGTGCACATGATAGTAATAGACATGGTAACTTCACAATTTGACCTAAATTTGGTAGCAAACAATGACATCTTTCCTCTTTTTTAAAGAAGTTAGTAAACTGACAATCTGTATTTTCTTTACCTCAACCAGTTTAGTTGATACCCTTCATAATAAATCTGATATGATCACTTGAAAAACAAGGATAACGGCTTTTAGTGTAACTAAATAACTTGGAATAATTTCAAAAGCAAGTTGAAAAGTAGAATTTTCCAAAACACTCTCCTCCCATAAACACGAGATTCCACCAATAATTGAACTTCGAAAGATTTCAGTCTCTTTCAAGTAAGGGAACAATGATGGGTTGGGGGTGAACGTGATGGGGATAACAACGTAATGTATCAATTAGTGGACTCCATCTTTCCACGTCCAAAAGAACCTAAACTGTCAAAACTTTGGAGGCATGTTAGTGTCACCATTTCAGAAATCAATGTGTTTTCTTCACTTCAAAAATCAAAAGACTAGTCCCTTTTAAGTGGATTCCAACTTCTCATATGATCAAAGCATAGATTCCAAACATCCCTGTGGTGGGTTTCCCTTTCACAAACCTAACAAAGAAAGAGAATAAATTTATTCTCTATAAAGTATACCTCAATCCTAGAGTTGATTTGATCAATTATATGAATAATCACCATCCATTTAAACCTATTTAAGCTTGTCATATTCTAGGATGGCTACATGTGCTTCCAAAGAAATGGCTACATGTGCTTCCAGTGATAAAGCAGGGATTTTCATTACTCCTATTTCTTATTAAAATTTCTATCAACATACAAGGCCACACCCACCAATTATATTCCTGTTATTTGGATTTGGCTCTTGTTTTGTTGTACTTCGAAAAAAACTATCAACTTGAATGATTCTCCAAATTGTAGACTAGTTTGAACATGTTTCTTGTTTCGCGAAACATGTTAATTATTCACAGCTTTTATTATGAGCGTAATCATATCTGTCTATGGCTCAAGGTTATGGAACACAATTATAAAACCCATCTTTTCAAAGTTGAATATCCTTTTGAATCGGCAAACAACTCATGTTTTTTTCTTTTTGTTGGTCCATAAAGAACTCAATTAAAAGAAAAAGAAGGACAGATAATCTGTTTTTCCAATTTTTGTTTCTTCTATGGGTCCGCTCATTCACCTGAATCTCTTGTAACTGTGAGATCCTTGGCAAATCCTAAATTGGCAAAATACAGGAGAGATATTGTACGCAAGAAAGAAAGCGTGGATCTTTCTTTTTAAAGATTTCACTAGTAGGTTGGATAATTAAATTAAGAATCACATTTTAGAACTTAATAAACAACAAATAAGTCTCGATCCAAACAAGTTGAGGTTGGCTATATAAATCTTCATAGATTATATTTTTTCTTTAAGCTCAATTCATGTCATAAAATTATTCCTAATAGTATAAGCAAATAATAGTAATAATAATAATTATTAATAATAAAAAAAATCAATTGATATTCGCGTTATTCACCTAGTTTTCCTAAATATTTCTTCGCATTTTGGTACTTTATTTGATCATTATAAGTGATATTTGTGATTCTTGTGCTCACTTGTCGTGTTTTTGATTTTAGAAATGGTTGGGTGAAATCGAGGCAAGAACAAACTAAATGGTGAAAAATTATTTGGAAAGCAAGGGTAGGATCAAACTCATAAGTTGGAAACTGTTTTGACCGCAAAGCCTATGAGATAGTCGTGAAGATTGGAAGCTATTTAGAGAGCAAAGCCCCCAGACATAGCCTTGAATATAAAAGCTATATTGGAAGCGGAGTTTCTAAAAAAGCCTTGAACTTGACGTACCCAACCTTTTCAAGTTAGTCTAGGAGTTGGTTTAACTTTGCCTAACAATTTGTAAATACTATAAATACAATATAGTTTCATTTTTTAGAGAGGAAGTCAGGCTTTGGATCAAATATTGGGTTCCTAACACATAAACCAAGGTTTAATTCTTTCTTTCATCTATTACAATATTTTCACATTTCTTACATTAATTATTGTCTTGTTATCATGAATATAATAGCTAAACATATCGTTCTAGAGTTAGGCAATTACATGAAGGTTGATGTTTGAAAGTTGATTTATACCTATTAATTTACCGCTACGGATTGTTTATTCTTTCTTGAGCCTAATTGTTTGGTCATTAGAGCCCGATAGTTGAACACTATATATGATTCATAATTATTTGAACTCGACAGAGGGAATTTATGAATGCATATAAGAAAGAATAGGGTTTGACTGTGAACCTGCTCATTAGAGAATCGATTTAGGGATACAGGTATACATATACCTATTTACCTTGCTTAGCTAAATACATAGTTATTTAATGCATTCATATTAGATCTAATTCCATTGAATATAGGTCGGTGTTAGGGTAACTTGCATAGAGTTGTGAAGAATCGATAGGTTTTTACGAATATATTAAACATGCTGGTTAGCAATCTAGGAAATCAAGAAGTAGAATCATCTGGAAAATTTAACTGGATTGTTTGTCGCTCTGACTCTGGACCGTTTCTATCTTTTCAATAACAACTCACAACTTTCTCTTGAATATTTGATTTCATTAGCTTGGTTTTAATTATTGTTTGCTTTGTAGTAGAAAAATCAAAATCACTATCGAAAAAGATTCCTGAATAGTTTACAGGAAATTGTTTGCTAGGATACGGTCATTAACAATAGTGCTTCTGGGAATAATACTCAACTATCTATTTTTTTACTTGTCGACCATGTATACATGCGTGTGCATTTGAGAGCTATAATAATAATAATAATAATAATAATAATAATAATAATAATAATAATAATAATAATAATAATAATAATAATAATGAAGAATATTAATAGTAGTAAAAGTCTATATTATTACCAACTAATAGATATCATCATCTATACAGATTTATTTTTCTTCCGATAGTGCCCTATCTGCCTCTATTCCAAGGAGTCCTTCAAACCTCTTTCTATGTGATTTTAGGCCATTCTTGTCCCCTTAATCTAATATTCCCATCCACCACGGTTTCATGGCTCTAGATCGGTGTGTCTGCAGGTTAACTGTTGGAGTGTGTTGTAGTGTGGGAATGTGTCCCACATCGGTGGAAAAGAGAGGGCAAGATGCTCATATAAGCTTTGGACAATCCTCCACCTTTTGAACTAGCTTTTGGGGTGTGAGTTAGGTCCAAACTTATATGGGCGCCCATATATGTGGGGGTGCCCGTGTGATGGGCGCCCAAGTTTGTTGTGCCCGGGTGTGTGGGCCCGGAGCCCGATTATATCATGGTATCAGAGCCAGGGGAAGACCCTGACCCCCTTTTGAGCACGTGGTCCACGGGCCACCCATGCGGATATGGCTGGCCATGCGGGGGGTGTTGGAGTGTTGTAGTGTGGGAATGTATCCCACATCGGTGGAAAAGAGAGGGCAAGATGCTTATATAAGCTTTGGACAATCCTCCATCCTTTGAGCTAGCTTTTGAGGTGTGAGTTAGGTCCAATCTTATATGGGCGCCCGTATGTGTGGAGGTGCCCGTGTGATGGGTGCCCAAGTTTGTTGTGCCCGGGTGTATGGGCCCGGGGCCCGATTTTATCATTAACACATGACACGATCAAACAATCTTAAATGATGTTCTCTCATTTTATTCTCAGTCAAAGCTACTTGCACCTTTAGATATGGTACTTTAATTTCTTATCTAATCTTGTGAGACCATATATTTATCTTAGTATCCGCAATTTTGTAAATATCAACACTCACTACCAAATAACATCGTTGATCTTATATTTGTACCTCTCACTTTGGGACCAATATCTATCTAGAAGTGGAGGTCCAGAGCGGACAATATTAGTAATAGGAATCTTACATGATATCTTATTTGTATATGGCCCCTTAAATTTGCCAAAATGAGGCTTCGGCCTGTTGTAACTTATACTCCTTCCATCCCAAATTGAGTGTCTTACTTTCCTTTTAGGTTTGTCCTAAAATGAGTGACTATTTCTATATTTAGTAAGTTGACAATTCAAACATCCTACATGACAGATTTAAAATCACAAATTCTAAAGATATTTTAGTATATTATACACATCTTTCATTTAGAACTACAAAATTGAAAAGTCTTCTTATATTTCTTAAATTTCGTGCCCAGTCAAACTAAGACAGTCAATTCTGGATGGAGAGAGTAATAATATATGCTAAAAGTGTCCTATTGAATTCCTAACCGACAACCTGCACAGTAAAAAGTGTTCCAGTCTTGAGCGTTACGTCATACCAAAGAGAATCAATCAATATGTGGAGAAGCTCATCTTCAACAATAACATAGTAGTAATAAAGATCAGAAACCGGGCAGAGCTACAAAGTAAAATATGAGGAGTCCATTACCTAAATGGTCACTCAACTATGGAAAATAAACCAAGAAAGTCACTCTTCTTTGTAATGTTCCTAAATGGTCACTTAGCTTTTGATAATTAACTCAAATGGTCATTCTAACCTGAAAAGTTGCTATCTCCGACGATAAATGCTGACGTGGACTTTTTAAAAAAAAATAAATTAAAATACAAAGAAATTTAAATCCCACTGTCTCCACCCATTTAACATAATTATTTGACCCATACCCAACCCAAATAACTTAATGGGTCAACTATTAAAAAAGCCAGTGCAACTTTAATCCTAAGATACTATAAGATGTTTCCCTAATCCTCTTCTTTTTAGAGTTTTATAGGGAGAACAAAAATTTTACTTTCAATCAAATTCTTCCCCAATAAAACTATTGCAATTAAACTAAAATTTTCATAAAATACCATAAAGTCATAACATAATACATAAGAAAACTTCAACTTTCCATTCAAGATTCTTGAGTCTTCTAATGATAGAACGCAGAAAAGTATGTTAACAATATTAATAATATTAACAAAACACAACACCTTATATAAAAGTGTCATACTAACTTTTAGTTTGTTACTCCTAGAAACTAGAAGAAGAAAATAAAGTAAGTTACTCCTAAAACTTACTCCTAAAAACTGTTAGTGGGTTAGTAACTGTTAGTAAGTTACTCCTAAAAACTAACTCCTAAAAAATGCTAGTAAGTTAGTAAATTATAGTAATTGTTAGTAATTTACTCCCTACAAACTAAAAGAAGAAAAAAAAAATAATTTATTAAGCTAAAGAAGAAAATAAAGTAATTTATTGAAATATTAGTCATCAATTGGTAAACCAGAAAATCATTCTCTCCAGTTATTACTCATGCTACTTACACCAAATATTTAATTCATGTCAGTACCATTCATGATGAGTAAAAGATAAGTAATCGTTGTTGTAGTCATATCCAGTACCATTGTCATGTATTATGTTATGAGTTTATGGTATTTTATGAAAATTTTAGTTTAATTGCAATGATTTTATTGGGGAAGAAATCAATTGTAAGGTAAAATTTTGGTTCTCCATATAGAACCCTAAAAAGAAGATGAGGAGGGAAACATCGTATAGTATCTTAGGATTAAAGTTGAACTAATTATTTTAGTAGTTGGCCCATTAAGTTATTTGATCGGATATGGGTCAAATAATTATATTAAATGGGTGGGGACAGTGAGATTTAAATTTCTTTATATTTTAAATTAATTTAAAAAAAATTCCAAGTCAGCATGTATCATCGAGATAGCAACTTTTCACATGAGAATGACCATTTGAGTTAATTATCCAAAGTTGAGTGACCATTTAGGAATATTACAAAGAAGAGTGACTTTCTTGGTTTATTTCCAATAGTTAAGTGACCATTTAGGTAATGGACTCAAAATATGAGTTATGCCATACCTAATAGTTAAGTCCAGACTCTATATTTGTGTTAGTTTATTTCAAAATCTAATTACTAACGCTTGAGTTTGGTGTCCTATCATTTAGAACACATAAAGGATAATCATGGCTGATGGCTCTGCGGCCTCTGAATTCAGAAATATTTGTTCTGCTATTCTTTTGGAAATCTGTATATATGGCAAAGAGAGATATGGATAACTTCTAATTATTCGCATTTAACTAGATAAAATGTTGACATTTTTCTTCTCGTGCAGTGCTAGGTATAAAGATGTACAAGGCCTTAAAGCTGATGAGAAATTAACTATTTTCTCTTCAATCTATTTTTTCTTTTCTACCCAGCTTTTTTGTTATTTATGTACAAGAAATATATACACGTATTCACTACTTAACAAGAAATTAAGTTCTTAGTTCTGTAGAGATGCTTTTATCTCCTCAAGTCTTCTTTGAATCTTAGACTGTCTCCTTAAGGACACCCTTTTCCATTCTACTAAGCGTCGCAGAAAAATCATAACCTGCCAAAGCAATTACATAAAGACTTAAGTTCTAGCTACTCACAAAGTGAACGTAACAAATGGAAACAAGTAAAAAACAATAAAACAATTTTGATCTAAGCGGTGTATTTCTGGCAAAATTGATTAATAAAAGAGTGTACTTATTTTTTATACCAAGTTAGATTTTTCAAAAGAAAACATTTGACCATATCCATGTTGGCAAATAAAATGGTTTTTTCTTATTTAAGATTGTCACCTCTGATGGTTCTTGTAAAGAATAAGATGCATGTGTGTCTTTTGGAATCTTGGAGACAAGAATGCCAAAACCTTGCCCTCTTTCTCTTAAAACCTACAGACAATTAAAATGGATTAGTAATAAAGAAATTATATAATAGTAATAAAAAATATTTACTATAATGGAAAAGAAAGAAGAACATGGGAAACCTTGAAAGCATCTTCATCTGTTCGATCATCACCAATATAAATAGGAAGGACATCAGTACAGTTAGCATACCCTGTTAAAAGAGGAATTCATTATTAAAGTTAGCATCAAATAATTGTTTCTCAATGTTTTATTTGGATTATATTAAATTACTACTACTTACTAAATATACTACTATACATTCCATTTGATCCAAATACTTTTCATGTTGGCAAAATGAATTATTTAGAGATATTTAACGTTCTGAAAAAAAAAAGTCATTTTTTCCAAATATAATGTTACTGCTCCCGTTATTGAAATGTTAATATGTGAGATGTTTAAGAGAGCAATAAAGAATAGCCTTTCTTCCTATAGAAAAGGATACTTAAACAAATAATCATATGATAAATGCTATTAGTATTAAATCTTTTTCTTAAAATGTACTATATGTGTACTTACCAAGGGACTCAAGTAAAAATTCAAGAGCTTTGCCTTTGTCCCATTTAATAGTAGGACGGATCTCTAATACTTTTCTCCCTTGGCTAAGTTGAAGCTTTGGATATCCTTTCAGCACTGACTTTACTACTTGTGCTAATTCACCCCATTTCTGTAACATAAAGAACCCATCAACAAATCAAATTAAAGGTTTTCTTAAGCTTTTCTAAAGTTAAAGATCTTTAAAGAATCATAAAATTAATTGTGCTATTAATTATTAAATATAAAGATGCTTAATTTTGTACATTTAACTTTAAAATGGGCCATGTGTATATGGGTAATAATAATAAATTAAGTCATGATTCTTGTCATAATTTAAAGGAGGAAAAAGTGTGTGGAACTGGTTTATACCTTTTCATCAACACAACGGAAATGCACAGAGACACAAAACTTGTTATTCTCCACTCTAACACCTTCAGTAGATTTTGTTTTATCCAACAGTTCTTTGTAAACCTGAAAATTTCATATAGTATATCATATCAGGTCACAAATAAAATTTTACCTTCTTATAAATTGTCAAAACTTAGTTTGTGTTAATTGATCATGAAGTTATTGATGGTCACTGACCTTATCAATCATTGGGAGAAATCCACTTGCTGGTTGGAAAAGAACAGCTTGAGTTCCCTGAAATTTATTCAAGCATAGAAATGGTAATATTAGAAAAACGGTGCCTTAATTAAGACAAGGACAGCATGAAGAGAAATTATATTACTATTGTAATTTAACCTGTTACTGTTATATGTAGTAAGTTGTTTCTTCAGTGTACCGAAATTAATAAACTACTACTACTTCACTCACTTTTTTTTCCGACAGTCTCAACGAAATAAAAGTAGTTGTGTGAAATAGCTGGTCCTATGAACTACTCCTACTTGCTAATTCACTCACTTTCTTATATTTGGAACCTTTTGATGGCCCTTCTATATCCATCCCGTGGCTACCAGCATAGTACAACTCTGCCAATTGTACAAAACTGTATACCTACAGTTATGTAAACACAAAAAGAGAGAATATTAAAAATCAGTTAATTAACCTTTAAAAGAAAAAGGAAAAAACAGAAAAAAAGAAGAAATATTCTTGGAAAAGCTCCATGGCAGAACAAAGGACTTAAGAAGAATCCACAAAAGAGAAAATTGATGTACCTTGTCTCTGCACCTCCCACTCACTATAGCAGTAGGAAAATATCTAGCAAGCTTTCTCACAGTCCCTCTCATCTGGTATACACAGAAGAATTGAAGAATATTTAAGTGTTGGAATAAATAGTAAAAGTACTATAGAATATAAACTGTTAATGTATGGCACTGTGTAAAATATTTGTACAATTATAGTACTTCCAACTGAATAGAAGTGTTCATGATATTCTTGAATAAATACTAATAAGTATCTTGTTATAATAAATTAAATAATACGAACTGACATTGATGAGGACTTAATTAAAAAGTATTTAAAGTTGGTAATGATGAAAAACTTACAGCATCGGACATGAAAGCTTGATCGGGGTCATCAACAATGGGGGAAAGGGTGCCATCATAGTCTAGAAACATCACAATTTGCTTTCCATTAGAAGTACCTATTATTTCCTCAAACATGTCCAGTGCTGATGGATGGTGCACCTGTTTCATTTATCAACACAACAAATTTATTTCAGCTTTTTCTTTTTGGCTAATCTCATAATGGCGCCATCAATTACGTCATTGTGCAATAAAACAAGTATTTTTATTTTATAGTATGTACAAACACAAAAACAAAAAGAGAGAAAGTCCCAAAATACATGTGCACATAGTGATGCCATGAAGATTTGTAGAAGTATACAAACACATATTAATAACACGTAGCACAACTTTGGTATAAATGTTTTAATTAAAAATTCATATAAACATAAATAAATAAAATCCGATGGCATATTTTATGTTTTTGCATTATAAATATGCACATACAATGCTGCTTATTAATATTTACTTCATACAATAATATCAATACTTTTTACACTGTCAATTCATATGTCTTATAAAATTCATCTTCTTCATCTTTTATTACGTTGAGGCTGCATTATCTTTTATTACATTCAGGCATGCAAGGGGGTTGAGCTTACCATCCAAGAGGTCTTTTCTTCAAAGAAAGAAGCACTACTAGACATGCTATGAGTAGGAGAAGAAGCTTTCATTGAATCAACCCAAGAGTTGATTCTTGGGCCACAATTTAACTCAATAAGTGTCTTTCTTGATATGTTGGTGATGCAACTTCCCAGTGCTGGTGGCGGCTTCTGCACCGCCGTCGTGAACATGGCGGAGTTGATACCGGATTTAACGTCGGATACCACCACATTCTGTTTAGTCATTTTTATCTACCTAGATGGTTAAAATCACATACTATAATCAATTGAAACAAAAAGGTCAATCCAAATTTTTAAATAAAAGAAATCAAGAAAAGAATCAATATGTTTACCTAAATAAGTTCAAGCAATCAGTCAATATATAATATAGAATCTTGAAGCACAGATGAGCGAGACAGTGTAGTGTAAAGCCTTTAACAAGAATAGTAATGGAATGAGAGTTGAGGGAATAGGATTTTGACCCAAACTTAAAGAACCTAAAAACAATCACTTCGTCTAGGTGCCCAAAGAAAGAGTTGACAGGAAGAGAGTGAGTGAGTAAGAGTGTTGTGATTTGGGGTGTTCGGGTTTCCGTTATTTTATAGTTGAAAATAGATGCTAATGGACGAGGCAATGGTCCCTTTGAAAAGAACACATAGTCTTTTTGTATAAGTAATTATACGATATTTGGTAGTCGGTGATTCGGCTAATTAAATTCGGCTAATTAAATTCGCACTAAAGAAAAACGCTTCCTACAAATAATCAAATTTATTTGATTAAGGATGAAGGAATCTCGTCCATCCCATCATGTATTAAAATTCTACACGTGTGACCATCTCTTTTAAAGAATTTAATCTCTGAGGGAGCAAACTTTCTTTATTTATTTATCTCTTCAACACATCTCCTCACATGGGAATTAGAGTCGTTTCTTTCGTAGGTCAAGCCAGAATTATTTTCTTTTCTGCGAGTGATGCCAGTGATACTTGAACTCAACATCACTGTTCAGTCTGCGTGACCACCACATTCAAAAGCTTAAAACATGCTCTAGAATAAGGTTATGGAGGCCTACTATAAGATTAAGGGATTGAGGGGGGACCCATGCTCAATATCATCGTGGAGTGGGTTCCACTAGTCTTGAGCAGGTGGTCCCACAAAACCATTTAAGCAATTGGCCGTTCCTTGTCTCTCCGCTGTCACCATAACAGCCTAATCCAGCTCGATCCTACGTGGAAGATCCTTTGCCACGTCAGAAAAATTTATGTATCCATATCAGACGTGGTATCATGCCACATCAGTAATTAGATTTGCAGCGTATTTGGAACATACTAATCTCAACTATACCTGTCAATCGGGCAGGGCTAGCTCGGTACTGGACCGGTTCACTATAAACAGTCTAGGACAAGGAGGAAGCGGGTCGCGGACCGATTCGGGCTTTAAAAAAAGGAATTTTTACATAAAAGTACAAGTTTTAGCACTTAATTACCAAACATAACAACATTTTAGCAAAATAACCCTAAATAGAGAAAAACGCAAGTTAATTACAAATATAGCATATTATGTCAAAAAATATTGCTAGTTTTATTTATTTCTTTATTTTGGTACTGTTTGGGGGCGTTTTTGTAATTTTGACAAAATTTGTGCTAATTTCCTTATTTTCTCAGTTTTCCCGTTTTTTCCACTGTTTCAGCGTTGTTTCTCTCCCCTGCCTTTGTATCATTCGTGTTTCTCAACCGTTTCTCCCTACTTTTTCTCTCCCATTTTCTTCCCCACTTTCTCCACTATCATATCTGTTTGTGAAGCATTTCGTAACTGATTTGCAGTGTTTAAATTTCGAGTTTTTTCCATTTTTTAGGGTTTGATTTTAGGGTTTCATTTCAATGTCTAATTCTAGTTCGTCTTCTAATTCTAGGGAACTTAGGAGTAAAACGAAACATGATACAAATGTAAATAAAATTGGGTCGAAATCAGTTTTAAAGGTAAAAGTTCCTGTGTTTAAGCCGAAAGAAACCCCGCAACAATTGAAGCGTGTGGCGCGGTCGTCTACCTCTCCTGCTACGGGTAAAGGTAAAGCTAAAGTTTTGGTTGATGCTGATGATGATTTTGAAGAAGATGCTCGACCGTTGAAGAACAGTCGGATTTCTGTGTTGGCTGATGTGGCATTACAGGTAATTTTATTTCTATTTCTGTTTTTTGTATCAAATTATTAATTTGTTGTTTGTTGTTGCATTTTTTGTAATTTAGTGTTTCTAAAGTGTATTCATTGTTTCTGTAGTTTTTTCTGTTTCTGCTGTGTGTTTCATTGTTTCTGTAGTTTTTTCTGTTTCTGCTGTGTGTTTTATTGTTTCTGTATGTTACTATTACTGTTTCTGTAGTTTTTTTACTTGTTTGTTTAGTGCATTTAGTATTTGTTTAGTGTATTTATTGTTTCTTTAGCATATTTACTGTATCTGTGCCTTTTACTGTGTTGCTTTGGTAGGCTTTTCGTTGTTCTTTAGCATATATTGTTGTATCTGTGTGTTTTACTGTTTCTGAATTGCATTTTACTGTTGCTGTAGTTTATTTATTGTTGCTGTAGCTTTTTTTACTGGTTCGGTAGGCTTTTTGTTGTTCCTGTATCTGTGTCTTTCACTGTTTTTGACTTCCATTTTCCTGTTGCTGTAGTTTATTTACTGTTGCTGTTGTTTTTGTACTGGTTATGTATGTTTTTTTACTGTCTTTTCTTGTTTGTTGATTGTATCATTGTATGTTACTTTTGTTTATTGTGTGCTGTAGTATTTTTTATTGTGTCTTTTCTTGTTTCTGCATTGATTTTTAATGTTTCTGTATTGTACTTACTGTTTTTTAACTGAGTTTGTTTTTTCCTTTATAGGCTGTATCGTTTTATATTCCGCAGAATTTTTATTGGAAAGAGTTTCATCTACGTCTAATTACGGATGGTGATATTGGAACGAATTTGAAGGATGTGTTAAGCCCTGTGCAGTTGGGAATGTTCAAAAAGACCTGTTTTGGTTATTTGTTACAGTTAGAAAGTTTGCCCGTTCAAAATCAGTTGCTTCGGTCTTTGCTGGTGCGTGAGATTGCGTCCTCCACGCCTTATACGTTTGAGGTTTGTGTCAATGGTTCACGTTTGCAATTTGGATTGCGTGAGTTTGCAGTAGTGTCTGGTTTAAAGTGTTCTGGCGATACTCTAAGTTCTCTTGATACGAGTGGTCCAAATCGGTTGATGAGTAGTTACTTCCCGACTGTGGAGAAGGTGTCTCATGTAGATATTAAGAATGCTTTTATTCAACGGAAGTGGATTGGTGATGAGGATGCTGTTAAGATTGCAGTTCTATATGTTATTGTGAATTTTGTGATGTCGGTATCTGATGTTCAAACTGTATCTAAGAAATACTTCGATTTGGTTGAGTCTGGTCTTTACAATGACTATCCATGGGGTATTGATTCGTTCAAAGAATTGTTTGATAGTATTCACAAGAAGGTTAAAACTACTAGTACATATTTTCGGGTGGTAGGTTTGGCTTCTGCGTTGCAAGTATGGTTTTATGAGTGTTGGACAAACATTCCGTCATCAGTAGCTATGCGCGTTACACTACAAGAAATCGCACCTTTTGTGGCAACTTTCAGTGGCGACATAATTTATTGCAACAAAATGTATATATTAAGTGGCGATATATGACATCGCCACAAAAAACCAACTATCTGTGGCGATTTTAATTAAGTCGCTACTGATGTACCAAAAATTTCAGTTCCCGCGGATATAAAATTTTTAGCTCCAATGTTTTTGTGGCAATTCCTAGGTACTCGCTGCTATATGTTTTCTGTGGCGATGTCGTTGCCACAATAAGGTGAATTAATTTACATTTAATTTAAAAGGTAAATATAATAAGCATCTTAAAGGAAAATGTATCTTCCTTTGTAACAAAACCCCAAAAGTTCCATCACTCATCAGAATACTCCCCCTTCTCTCTACCCACCCCTTCTCTCTACCCTACACTTTCTCTCAAATTTACAGCGAGTTCTTCGAGGATTTCAGGTAAATCACTTTAAATTTTAAGGATTTTATATAGTATTTTTCAGATCTCATACTCTATCAGCTAGCGATTGTAAATATGATACAATTTTAGCGATATCTCTAACACAATTGAAAATGTACATGCAGTTGTCAGCGAGAAACCATAATCAATTTCTTCGGAAAAATCAGGTATTAAGCTTTTGTTGTTTTTGCTTTTGTGAGTTGGGGTTTCAATTTCTTATCAAAATTTGGTTTTCTTATATTGTTCTTCTCCCATTTATTGGTTTTATGAGTTCGACAACAGTTGTGTGGTTTAGTTTATATTGTTGGACTGTTATTTTCATTTCACAGGGTATGTTTGTATATATATTTTTTTTTGAATTTTGTGTAATTTGGATAGATTTCTGTGTTAGATTTTTGAGGATTTTTAGATTTAGGTCAATGGTTACCTACTATTTTGTACAAAGATGATGCTTTTCTTATAAAAGATGCTTTATTTTCTTCTTTGCATGTGTACATATTCCATTGCCTTGTGAAAAAAATATATTTGTTGTTTCAGTAATCAAGTTTATCATGCCTTTATTTTCTTGTATAAATATAAAGTGTAGAGATTGTATAATTTCACTTGCGATGATTGTTTTCAAGAGAAAAGAAAAAATGATTGATTGAGAATGCTTTTTCTCTAAACTTTCCAACGCTGTCAACTTGACTTGAAACTTATTAACGAAGACTTGAAGAAGCAGACATAAAAAGGACCTCAAGGACTAGACGATGGAGAAGGTTTCCATTCATCTGATTGACTAGGTCTAGAAGGGCATTCTTGATAATTGAGACTTAGAGATAGTAGTGAACATCGGTTTCATTCATGTGAACTACTATCTCCTTTATCACACTGCATTTTGGTCGATTCCAAGATTGATACATTTAGTAGATAACTTTTTTTATTGGACATATTAAAGACCAAGAAAATGTAAAAGTAATTATAAGTTGTAGTATGTAATTTGTTTTTGAAGTCTTTTTTTTTTTTTTTGAAGTCCATAATCACTTAAAAGTAGTGCCACCTAAATGAAATGGAAGGAGTAGAATACGTCAAAATATCCCATTGCTTTCAGGTTACTAGTGATTTAATAATGGTAAGTGTAGATCGTGGCATCAGTTCTTTTATTGATGTTTCATTGTGAAAATGAACCCTTAAATATGACAGTGAGACAAAGACCATGGTGGTAAGTTCAGTATTTCATAAGTGCATCAATTATGGATTAATGTAGTAGTATTACCAATTGATATTAACTTAAAATGAAACAAAGTGATTCTTATTGAAACTCATAAAACCATTTGAACATGAACTCTTTTGTAGTTTTCAATGTACAATATTCTGTGTTCTCTATAAAAGGAGACAAAGTTGCTATCTTATTAAGACTCGGCAACTAAAAGAATGACAGAAAATATTTTTAAAAGAAATTCAAAATGCACTTTTTCTATGTTTATATAATAAATATCGTCTATTCATAGGAAAGAATGGAGGCTGAAATTGCTATCACATTATGCAAATTTGAAAGTATCTTTCCTCCGGCGTTCTTTGGTGGACTAGTTCAACATCGGTCACTGCATCATATTGAAAGGTAAATATGTTTTATTATTTCAATTCCTTACCTGTAGAATGTCACACTGTTATATTAATGAGTTATTTTCATATAGAAATTTACGAAACCTTAAATCATATTTTCGCATAAAAGCTACTCTAAAAGGTTCATGTGTTTCAAAATTATGAAGAGGTTTCACCATCTGTAGAGTAAGTTTCATATCAATTGCAAAAAATAGTTCACATTGAAATGGTTCAATGAGATTGTATTAACTGCCCCCAATGTTAAACTATAGAGAATACACAAGAGAGATTAAAAATGAAGATGAGTTGATTACTTGATGAAAATGATGGAGAGGGAACTGATACATCCGCTTGAAGACTAAGAAGCAAAGGACTTTAATAGCAGATTTTTGAAGGGCACGATAGAAACATAGCCTTAAGCAAATATACATTATTTTGACAGCCTAAGTTTTTTGGTACAAACTTACTGATTTTCACAACCTATATTTCAAGAAATTTCAAGAAGTGGACAAGAAATTTCAGGAGCATTTCGTTGTTCTCTTTACCAGAATGCAATAGGTACACTAATTCTATACTTTTCATTCATTTTAATCATTCTTCTTTCCTTCTCGACAGTTCTTCAGTCTCTTACTCCTTTTTTTAAAAAATCTTTTCCTTATCATCTTTTAATCTTCTCACTTTGATCTCCTTTATTGTTGGTGCTTGCTATTGTTCAAACTATTAGCATGTCTCTTTTACTTTTTTATGTTTGAAGTTTGGTGATGTTTTGTTATAGTTTCATGTTGCTGTCCTGGTGTTTTACGGTGATTGTTCGTGTGCTGTTTCTGTAGTGAAGGCTGTAATAAGACTGTTGTAGTCTTTGCTCTCATAAATGTTCTTCCTTCTATTAGAAGCAGTGCAATTGAGACTCCAGGGGTTGAAAGTTTTATCTAGAAATTGAGATTCTAAAAGAGTTTGCATTCCAATTTTTTTTAAAAAAAAAATCCAAGAGTTTGCATTTTTTGCTATCAGATTCTTTGATTTTAGTCTCACTCACATGTCATTATGTTCATAATATGTTGATTGGTATTTGGTTCACATAGTCTTTTGGTCCTTTTAATCGTTGCAAATGAGCTCTTAGTAGTCTTAAAATTTTGACGTAATTTGATAGCTTAGCACTTAAAAGAATGTAGTACTTGACTGCTAAAATTTTCTTTTGCAATGTTACTGTCCATTTTGCTGTCTATTTTGTATTAGAAGCTTAAATGGTTAGTAGTATTTGCAAAAGAAAGTTATTAAGAAGCAGGAATTTCATGTAGGAAAAAGTTTCTTAACTTACAGTGAGAACTTTGATAGGAGTAACCACACAAAGTCGCACTTTTGTGGGTTTCTGTTAGCTAATTTTTATTTGTATTGTGAGGCAATGATTCTTTTTAACACCCTGCGCATTGAAGTTGGTCAATTCCATAACTTCATCAACGGAGGTGTTTCCTTCAAATAGTGTGCCCTACTTAAGTGAAACATTTACCAATAAGCATTGCCATGACGTTATCTGGCATTCTCCTTGTACACTTAAACTAAAATATTTTTCATCTGCATTGCTTTAACTTCTCTGCATATGTATTAAATTAAGCTTCCTCTAAATGCTATTTGACGCTTAAAGCTTTCTCCCAATACATTAACCTTTTTGTCTGAAGACAATATTATCTTAGTTCTACATTTACCATTTCAATATAGACATAAAGGGAGAGTTTGGAGGGTTTTGTAATCTTTTATTGTAATGTTATTACGGTTACCCTTTTTACTAGCCTTAAATTATGAGAATTGTCATAGTAATCATATGGAGTTTTTCCTTAATTACAGGAACAATGTTCTTAAGGGGATTGAAGATGGCGTCAAACAAGGAACTTGAAGGCACATAGTATTTTGCTTTTTTTGACATATTTATGTAATTCATGTGTACAATGAAATTTACAGTTTAAAGGCATAATGTTTTCACCTTTTGGTCATGTATGTGCATATAATGACAATGAAATTTTAAATAAAGCTTCTGGTACTAGAAGTATCTATAATATTGGCGTTAGATATATTTTTGGTGTTTCGTTGAATCATATTGAATGCATTAATGTAGTTGATATAATAGGCTTTAGTGGCAAAAATCAAAAGCTTGTCATAAAATTGATTAACTATGTTGTTGCTAAAAGAAAGATTACTGTGGCGAAGAGAATGTTGCCACTGAAAGTAAATTAACTTTTGTGTCGACTTAGGTCGCCACTATACAAGATTTATTGTGGCGACGAAAATATTGCCACTGGAAGAATAAGAACTTTGGTGGCGACTTTTATCGCCACTATAAAGCACTCTTTAGTGGCGACAGACCTAAAAAGCGATTTATATAACCCTTTTTAGTAACGTCAACGTTTACATTTTGTGGCGACCAAAGTTGCCACAAAATGTCCACTTTCCGTGGCGACTAGAGGAAGTCGCCACTATAAACCTTTAGTTTCGGCTTGTAGAGCAGCAACCTTGTGGTCGCCACTAAAAACATATAGTGGCGATTTTCTTTGCTTTAGTGGCGACTTTAGTCGCCGCAAAAAGGCTGTTTTCTTGTAGTGTTAGGAGTCGAAGTCCTCGTATCTTGAACTGGAAAGTGACGAGTAGTCTTTCAAAGTATAAGACAATTTGTAAGATTTTGGAGGACCCAGTGAACAAGGTATACTTTCATTGTTTTGTATCTGTTTTCATTTCTATTGTATCTGTTTCATTTCTATTGTATCTGTTTCATTCTTCAGCAACAGTTGGCTGCATATTTTTGTATCTGTTTTCATTGATTTGTGTATTGTTATGTATGGTGCAGCCTGTTTTCCGGCCTATGCAGCAAACTGTTGCTGAGTTGGCCAGATTTGAGTTGATGGATGATACGGTCGCACCTGTTGCAGATGCTATGCAAGATTCTAGTGAGGATGATATTTTGCTCCACCGTGTAGCGTCTGGTCCCTCCTCTTCTGCCGCTTTTGTTGACATTCCTCCTGAAACTGTTGCAAAGCAGGCACAATCGAAACCTGCGCCGCTGTTTGAAAATGATGCTAAGATTGACATATTGACTCACTCAGTTGAGAAGGTATGTTTAGTTTTTAATATTGAGTCATTCAGTCACTTGAATATTTGTGATACTGTTTTTGGCACATTCTGATACAATTTTTGTTTTTTGTTTCAGCTTAGCAATGATTTGGAGTTATTAAAGGGTCATGTGAGGATTATTCGTGTTTATGTGTTTTTACTTTGTTTAAACAGTTAGAATTATTGTCATATTGTTTTTTCTTTGTTTCTTTTCAAGGTTGATGATCAGTTTAATAATGTCAAGGAATTCTTTGGTGAGGAGCTTAAAAAAGTTGTTGATGCAATTAAGCTACTTGCGCAAGGACAGGTATTAATTTTTGAAGAAACTGTTTATTGTTTCTTGTCGATGTAATGTTCGTTTCAATTACCTTTTTTTTTTTTTTTTTTTTTTTTTTTTATACAGGGTACTCAAAGTGGTGCAGATAATCGTCAAGGTTCACCACGGACACCACCTGCTAGTGGTGATACAGAGAAGCTCAATTCTGATGATGTTGATGCTACAGAAAAGTTTCAATCCGATGTTGGTGATATGGACAGTTTAAATGTTGGTACGGCTAATGTTACGGTATGTAAGTTATTTCATTTATGTTGAAACAACTAGATACTTTTAGATACAAACAGCTACAGATAGTTTCAACTCGAAACAGTTTAACAAGCCAATGAATTTGTACATCTACCAATTATTTTTTGTTTTATTTTTTTAGCCATGTGCTAGTGGTGGAGCGACTAATGTAGCAAGCGGCAGCGGAAAAGATGTTACTGTGTTGTCTGTTGATGGTGGAGGCAGTCATGTTGAAAGAGTTGTTATTAGAGAACGTGTTCCAATGGCTGCAACAGTTTCAACCAAGGTTCCTTTGACCCCTTCATTGCAATTCCCAAACTTTGACCTTGGTTTGAATTTCAGCCAAGATTTTCTAAAGACTCCTAAACCTGATGAGGTGTGTGCATTTACCTTTTTTTTTTTCTCTATGTTATTTAAGCCTTTTGTTTCTCCCTTGTTTGTAAACTGTATTATATATTTGTACATTGTTTCTGACGTTAATTTTTTTTTTTTTTTTTTTTTTTTTGTATTAGTTTATTAAAGGTTATTCTGTTGATGGTGCTTCATTTTCTAAGAAAGATATTGCCGGACCTTCTTTTATATCGGATGATTGCTTTGATAATTGGACGCCCGAGCAGTTTGCAGAGATGGACCGTAACATTGCCGACACCATTAAGAATGTGAAGAAACAATTTGAAATCAACCCTGTTGCTGGACAACCTGGTGCCACTGTTTCTGAAGCAGCCACTGATACTGTTGAAGCAGATGCTGCTGCCGCTGTTGCTGAAGATGCTTATGATACTGTTGCTGCAGAGCACGGTGCTAGGGTTGCTGAAATGCCTGCTGATACTGTTGCTGAAGATGCTTCTGATACTGTTGCTGCAGAGCATGGTGCTCGGGTTGCTGAAATGTCTCATGATACTGTTGCTGATGAAGAGCTCATTGAGCACGATGCTGATGATTCTGATATTATGTTGGTTAGTGACCATGAGAACAAGGATGCTAGCCCACGTGCGGATACTAGTACACCATCACAGGCGTTGGTAAGGGTGAAGCGTCCTGGTAAATATGATGTTTCACCTTTTCTGCGTGAGTTTGCTTCTGGTGCTAGTGCCAATTATGTTTCGCCCAAACCTTTGATGTTGCAAAGGCATCCATTTTGTGTTCCCGTCACAGAGGATGTTGATGAAGAATTATTAAATCGGTTTGTATCATTTGTTGATGATCTTGCTAAACGGAAAAAAGGAAGGTTTGTTCCTCTTCAATGCTTGTTTATTGTATCATTTATCATGTTGATATTTTTTTAATTCATTTTTGTTTTGGTTTTTATTTTTAGGATTTGTGCCTATTCCAAAACTGACAATATACTTCCATATGAGTTTCAATTTGGAGTCGAAACTGTGTCAACTCGAATGTGGTTCTATATTCTGTTGCATGGTGGTCATGCGTTGCAGGATTCAGTAAGTTTATTTTGTTTTTCTTTTTAGTCTTTGTGTGTTTTGTATCTTTACTGTATCTTTTTTGTTTCTTCTACTGTGTGAGGGTGTGTTTCTGTTTCTTTTATATTTGTGTGTGTGCATATGCCCCTATACTGTTTCTTTTTCTTTCTCGGTGTATCTGTTACTGTAATTTTGTTTGTTTCTTCATTGTTTCTGTAATGTATCATCTATTTATATCATTAATATTTTTTTCAATGTTACAGCATCTTAATGTTGTTTTCTACTACTTGCGTAAGCAAGGAAAGTATCGACCGAAGACTGAATTATCCTTCACTACTACTGATTGTTGGTTTAAAACGATGATCGAGATTGTCTATGACAAGTATGTGAATAGTGGCAAGGATGTTTCAACGCTTTCTGATGTTGATTCTATTGCTGGCTACATTAGAGGCTGCAAGATCCTTGGAAATGTGCCTTGGGTAGAGGTTGACTATGTTCTGCTCCCGATTAACATAAAGTCTCTGTGTCATTGGGTGTTGGGTGTAGTATCATTCAAGGATAGGTCCATTGGGATATACGATTCAATGAGTGGTGCGGGTACTCGTCATAATGCAGCTGTTGTTGAAGTTGTTGAAAAGATTGCCGAGTTGTTGCCACGGTATCTTGTACTGACTGAATTTTACCAGTCAAGGCCCGACATTGATATTCTTACAAGTGAAGCATATGCTGATGCAGACCTAGATGATCCTTTTGGGTTTTTCTTTGTTCCAGACCTTCCGCAACAGAGTCATGGTTCCCTGTATGTTTCTTTTCCCTTTCTTTTCCCTGTATCTGAATCACATCTGTTTCAGAATTACTAATTGTATGTTTTCTCATATTTTTGTCACTGTTTTAGGGATTGTGGAATGTTTGTCATGGCGTATGCGGAGTACTTTATTTCTGAGACTGATATCACAAGTGTGCCTGATTTTGATATAGATCTTTACCGTGGCCGTCTTGCAACGCTGCTTTGGGATTATGGCAAAAGGAAGATTGATTTAGATGCAGTGAGTGCATGTGAAAATCCTGGGCGTCTTGCTAAGAGAAAAGGCGCCATAAAGCGTCGTTTACAAGTTGCCAATCCCAACCATTAGTTCTGTTTCTTTTGTGATGTTTCTATATTTATGTTTGAAGTAGTAACCGTGTCTACTTTAGTATGTTGTTTGTTCTGGGTGTTGTTTGTTCTAGATGTTGTTTGTGGTACTCACTATCTATGTAATGACAGTTTCGGAAGGTTAAAATTTTACAGCAATTCTCTTTTATTTTTGTCCCTTTTTGAAGTGTGAAACAGTTTCATACAATTATTAACTGTATTAGATAGCTAAGTTGACATAAAAACAGTTGAAATTATCTTCACTACCTCAGCAACCATGTGTGAAACTGTATCACTTCTAACTAGTCAGATTCAATGGCTAAAAGTTATACAGTTTCACAAGTGGTTGCTGAGATAGTCAAGATAATTTCAACTGTTTCTGTGTTAAGTTAGCTATGTGATACAGTTAATAATTGTGTCAAACTGTATCACTTCTAACACTTCAGATTCAATGACAAAGAAAGAACTAAAAAAAGTTCTATTTGGGCTACGGAGGATGTGTGCAAGTTTTTCTGTTGTGTCCTTCGCGACCACAATTTGCACACGTAATCTTTGTCCTTTTTGCATGTACTTCCCATTGTGGTTTGTATCTAGTAGTTTTTGGCCTTTCTGGTGGCCGTCTAGCAACTGGCGGGAGTAGTTTAATTTCTGAAACAAATGCTGGAATCTCCCATCTGCTTTCATCTGGTATTGGATTAACATGGAACTCGTATGTCTTTACCAGGGACTTTGTTGAGTAGTAGTTACAGCTGTAATCTTCTTCTTCCAGGCCTTTGTACTTTAGAATAGCCAAAGCATGCACACAGGGCAGTTCTTCCATTTGAAATTTTCCACAACAGCATGTCCGTTCATTCAGATTAACAATGAATTTTTTTCACCGTCATAGATAGCTGCTTCATTTCCTGTTGAATGTATCTACAACACACAGGATGATACATTTTTGAAACAGAAAATACAAGCAAGATACAGGATGAAACAACTTAGATACAGTAGAAATGAAATAGTTTCTATTCTACCTTTAGCTGCATAGCTTTGCTTCTGTATCCATCCAATATTTTGTTGTACTTCAATCCAAGAGGTGTGAATGTCTCATGTGATTTCTTTCTGTTATCATCAGTCCAAGTTCCAATCAGTGAGCGCATGTACTCCAAAAATGCGACTACAGGCATATCACGCGCATCCCTGTTGACTGCATTCAAAGATTCTGCAATGTTTGATGTCATTGTAAATCCCCTATTTACAGTTGAATACGCCCTTGACCATTTCTGGTATCCAGCATTTAGCAAGTATGCTTTGATACGTTTATCCATTTTTTCCACACTGTTCATGTATGTGTCAAATTCATGTATGGTCAAAGTTCAAACAATCTGATACAAAGCTGAAACAGTATGAAACAAATGAGAGATGCTGAAATATTACGACACAAACAGTTGAAACAGTATGATACAACAGGTACTGTTAGAAATCAATTTACCTGCTGCATCTAATGTACTTGCTGCTAGGAATGTTCCTTTGTGCGCTGCTTTTAGGAAGCTACCATCAACAACTACGATTGGTTTGCAATGTTGAAATCCCTTTATTGAAGCATTCAAAGCAACAAAAGCGTACTTGAACAAATGGTCCTCACTTGCATGTAAAGCAACAACTGACCCTGGGTTTCTCTGCTCTAACATATAAAGGTAACTTGGCAGCTTCTTGTAAGATTCAGTTGGGTCTCCTCGTATCATTGGAATGGCCATTTCTTTTGCTCTCCAAGCCTTCATATAATCTATGTGTATACCGTAACACCTCTGCATTTCGTCCATTATCTCTTTAGGCTTGTAGGTCGACTTTGGGTCATCAACCCTGTCCTTGACAATCATACCAATCATTCGTGATGTAAGCTGCGCTTGCCCATAAACTCTTTCTTTGTATGGACATGTGTGTTCATTGGTGAATTCTCTAACTTTGAACAAACTTGATGAATTCAAGCTTGACGCCCTAAATTTCCATTTGCAATTTTCACCTTTGCATATCAGGCAGTAGCTGCAGATACAGTATGATACAGAAAGTGTTACATGATACAGAAAGCTACAGAAATTAAGTAACATATACAAAATTGTACAGTATTATACAAATACAATTTACTTAATTTCTAACAGCCATGTATGATATAATCAGAGATGGTAGAGTTATAAATCAGATACAATGTGATACATAATTCACACATTGTATCTTACATATAAATTGTTATTGCTTGAAACAAAATACACATTTCAGATACAATATAGAAACTGTTTGTTCATGAAACAAACTCATGATACAGTTACACAGAAACAGATACAATGATACAATTTGAAATAAATTGATACAAAACAAAAATACTGATATCAAGAACATTTCTTAGAGTACTTATGATACAGTTACACAGAAACAGATACAATGATACAATGTGAAATATATTGATACAAAACAAAAATACTGAGATATAATACCTTGTTGCGCTTGATCTCTCAACCTTAAACTGAACCTTTTCTGTTATTGCAAATCGTTTCATATCCATTACTACAGTGTTTTTGTTAATGTACACTTGGCCCTCTACTATCTCGTTTTGCAAGCTATTGGTAATTACTGCAACTTCTTCTACCTCGTGCTCATCAGAAGTTCCTTTAATCAGTAGTTCTACCGTTTCAGCACTACTGATAAGCGTATCATCAATGTTCGTGTTTATATTGGAACTGTTTCTGTCAGTATCAACACAGTCTCCCACTGTATCACGACTCCTTATGCTTTGTCTATCACTCCAGAACCCTTGATCCTCAACAATATCTTCCAGTGTGATATAAAATGGATAGATTTCTATTCCTTTTTCTCTATTTTCAATCCTGTATACACTAAAACACCCATGTCATTGTGTATTTCTAAACCCGGACTTTTTTCCATTACCTTATACTTTATTTTAACAATTTTTCTCGTCAGATCAATGTTCAGTTGCTTCGCAACTGTATCACGAAGCATCTGAAAGTTTGAATCTGGATTTATCGCGATTGCATCAACTACAAAATCAATATAATTGTCGAATTTGTCCCATCTTCCACTATGTTTTAGTAGAATTTGTATTTGTGTCATATCTATTGTAAAGTTTCGATTTTGATATGTTTAAATTGTACAGCACTCGTAACAGCAACCAGAAACAGAGGCTTGACAGCTGCGACACAGAGCAGAAACAGACGCGAAACAGAGCAGAAACAGACGCGACACAGTGGAGAAACGGTAGCAGCTTTGTAGAATTGTTGATCGAAAACAGAATACGCTGTGTGGAAACAAATAGAAACAGAAAAGTAACGATTTTCAATAGAAACAGAGAAGTAACGGACACAGTGGAGGCAAAGCTAGAGAGAGAAAAAATAGAGAGAAAACAAGAAGGGTTTTAGTTTCTGTAAATAGAGTTGGAATAAAGTATTTATACATTGCTATTTTGATAGGAAAAATATTGCCATGCATTGTAATTAGAAAAGTATTGCTATTTTTATGCAATTAAGGGTGAAAATTTGTATATTTGTGTAAAAATCCCTTAAAAAAAAGACCGGTTAGCCCGGACTGGTAAAAGACCGATCTTTGGCCCACCAGTGGGCTGGACCAGACCTGTTTTTTGATAAAAAAATTAGGAAAAATTTCATATCTAACCAAATATATAACATGGCCCTACAGTCTAATAGACACAATTAATATACAACAATGGCTAGCCAAAAAGATGTTAATAAATAGGTTTATGTGCATTCTTTATCCTAAATATTAGCATCATTCACTGGTTTCTTTCCTAAAATTTAGTATAACTCACGCACAAATAAGGTAAATTAAGATTTACCTATACAAACAAAAAATCATCACTTAATCTGTAACGCATCTCTCTCTACTTCCATCAAATTACGATTTCTCTTTCTTTTTTTTTTTTTTAAGTTTTTCTTCCAAATTTATTCATCCCATTTTTTTTCTTAGTCGTTATACCTGTAATTTTCACCAAATATTTAGTCGTTATTCATGTAAGAAATATAAAATAAATATTTTGGATATGGTTCAATACATACAAATATGTACAATAAGTTAGATGTATTTCAATATATGCAGATATATACAAAATATGTAATTTTTAGTTTAGATATATTACAATATATCAATATTTTAATATATAAAAATATGTACAATATTTTAGATGTATTTCAATATATGCAAATATGTCAATATTTTAGATATATTTCGATATATGCAAATATGTACAATATATGCACATTTTATTTTAAAAATATTTTAGATATATTGTAGATATTTTTGCCCTTTCAACGAGATACAAAAGTTACATATGTGATAGAGTACTGGATGAATATTCAGTCGCCTATTACAAGAGCAAATGTTTTCCTACAGCTTCAATGATTTTCTTTTTTTTAAAAAAAAAATCTTAAGTTGTTCTATATTTCTTGTAGTTTGAACAGTGTTGATGACAATATATATTGGTTCCTTGAATCGTGGAGTTAGTGATAAATGATGACCCTAAAAAATTGCATGATATATATGCAATAAATAGAATCCCATAATTTTAAGTGGTAAATATATAAAGAGTTCAGATTTTTATTACGTCAATTTTTTAATTATGTCTTATTAAATATATTATTCATATAGTATTCAATTTTTATTTATAAGGTATTCATTTTTTATTTTTAGAGTATTCACATTTTCAAGAAAATTTTATTTTTTTATTCATATAATATTATCATTATATGCATGATTTATACCTCATAATATCACATACAAATTATGAATACAAAATATATACATAAGTTATATCTCAAATATATAAATTACTATCTCCATGTATACAAACTTTTAACTTCAGATATGCATTGATCATGTCACTATACAGTGTCGAATTTTTTTACTCATACTCTATTATGTTTTTTATTCCTATAATATTCACATTTTATTTAAACAATATCTATTTTTTATTTATACAGTGGTCACGTTTATCCATACCAATTTTTAAAAAATTATTGTAAAGACATAATTTATACCATTATATTGACGATTATTAAAAATATATCACAAATCTATTAAATAAATATCAAGTGTATCGTCATATCTCAAATACAGAAACAACACAAATATGCATATTTTTTACGTCATATATATCTCAAATATACATAAACATCGTATGCGTATCTTTGCCATTAAAACTGCACAATTGTACCCAAAAAAATAAAAATAAAAAATGGTTAAAAACTATGAATACCAACTAAAACTCAGAAAAAATTTATGATATTTAAATTGTATTAAAAAATATATCATCAAAATAATCAAACAAAAAATAAATACATGCAGAATTACCAAAAATTTTGAAATTTTTATTTATCGCTTTAGTTATAATAAGAGCAAAAAATTAGGAGATAACTCATATTCTCAATTAGTAATTAATTAGAATCTAAAAAAATATTAAATGCAGTAGGCACACTAAGAGGGAAAATCGTAAGTTCCCCAAAATTAGGCACGATTAGAGGTAAGTTGATCAATTTTTAAAAAGGCTACTAAAAGATAGTTAAATAAGTCTAAATGTCTACATACTATAAATTAGAATAAATGTATCTATTTTCTATTAAAGACACTTCTAAATGTCTATACAATGTAAAAATTCTAAAAAATTATACTATATGTCGAGGAAAATTGAGACATGTTTTTGTCAAGAATCATACAAAATCTAATGTAGTATTTAGTCCCTTTTAGAATCTCTCAATATGCAGCATGATCAAAGATATTTTTAGCTTCATTAGGTACAACGAATGAACATATTCATTTACTATTTTTTCATTTTGAGACAGCAGTCAATAAGTTAGGCCAAGTAGCAGAAATTAAGAATATATATTAATTAAGTATTTTATACAACTGATCTTCTTGGTTGTAAGAGAAATTAATAGTCTCAATTTCTCATCCTTGAGTTGTAGTATTAAAGTTGTATGTATTTGACTAGCCGTACTATAGTAATGATGGGATAGTACTTACTTAGAATAATAACAGTGATCTTTTACTTTATGAGTAGTGCATCAAATTAACATAGTGATTAAACTTGGTTTCCATCAATGAGTCAAAGTATATTATTCTTAAAATATTTTGATCATTTCTTTCCTGCTTTCAGCTTCCTTTTTATATAGGATCATATGTCCTTCCACTTGCAAGTACTTGGTGACAGGCTTAGCTAAAATATGAAAAAGAAAAAAGAAAAAAATTTTGGACCGGACCGGTGCTTAATGGACTAGGGCCGACTCGGGATTAAAATTTTTGAAAAAAAGACCGGTTCGGACCTGATCGGTAATGGCCCGGACCGGACCGGACCGGTATCGAGACCGGTAAGCTGACTCTTAACGGGCCAGTCCGAACCGGTCCTGGCCCTATTGACAGGTATAATCCCAACTTGCAAAACTTATATGAACATTCAAGTAACATTAACAATAATATTAAGAATTTAGATTGTTTGAATCTTATAGTTTAGTACTCCTATTATTATTATTACGTTTTAAATTTTCACCTAATGAGTATTACACTCATCTTTTCCCTTCCTATGTGGATAAATAAACACCCTTTTGGACCAGCCCACTTTATGCCTTAAAGCCCACTAATATTACCACATATAAAAGACCAACTTAGGTCTTATTTTGGACACATACAAGAGAAAATTCAGCAGCCATAGTGAGTGAAAAGGAGAGAGAAAAACGAGCAGAATTTTCTGCACAATTCAGCACAGTGCAGCTGACTTTAAAAGGCGATTCCCGCTTCGTTCCTAGTCCGATTAAGCTGATTTTTAGATAGCACGTTCCTCTCATTTTGATCTTTAACTGGGAACTGGAAGGGATCGATTTGGAGCTCTGTAGCATCAGATTTCAGCTCGTGAACAGTAGCTGCGTGTTTGGTGATTTTACTCCTTTCTTCTCTAGTTTTAGTGCTTTTGGTATATGTATTGTTGCTCCGTGTTTGGCACTTTGTTTGTGGCCAATTTGGAGAATATTTATAACTCTTGTTGATTGATTAGTGGAGCTTTGGTGGACTTTGGTCCCGTGGTTTTTTACCTCTTCACATTGAAGGGGTTTTCCACGTAAAATTGGTGTCTCTTGTTGTTTGATTACTTTGCTTACTTGCCTAGCCTATTATTCTTGTTGGTGGCTGTCCCATATTTCATTTGTGCTTGGATTAATTTGCTCCTCTTATTCAAATAGTGTGGGAAGTATTTTGACTTGGGTATTCTTCCGCTTTACCTCGTCGTGCAATATTGTGTATTGCTTGGTTTCTTCCCAACATATTGGTATCAGAGCTACTGGTTCTATTTGATTGTGGTTTATCTATTTGAATGATGGAGGAAAATATGAGCAAGATGGTTTGTTTAAATGGCAGTAAATACCATATTTGGAAAGGCAAGATGAAAGATCTTCTATTTGTCAAGAAAATGCATTTGCCTGTGTTCGCTTCTAATAAACCCGAGACTATGTCTGATGAGGATTGGGAATTTGAGGACTTACAGGTTTGTGGTTATATTAGACAATGGGTTGAAGACAATGTTTGTAATCATATTGTGAATGAGACACATGCTAGAAGTTTGTGGGAGAAGCTCGAGACACTTTATGCTTCGAAGACTGGCAATAATAAGCTGTTCCTGCTGAATCAATTGATGAATATTAGATATAAAGAGGGCAGACCTATTTTTGATCATATTAATAATTTTCAGGGTGTCCTTGACCAGCTGTCCGGTATGGGTGTGAGATTTGATGAAGAAATTCTGGGACTTTGGCTTTTGAATACTCTTCCTAACTCGTGGGAAACTCTTCGGGTTTCATTGACTAATTCTGCTCCCAGTGGTGTTGTAACTATGAAATATGCTAAGAGTGGTGTTTTAAATGAAGAAATGAGAAGAAAATCTCAAGGCTCATCTTCTTCAGCTTCACACTCCGATGTTTTGGTTACTGAAGATAGGGAGAGAAACAAGTCCAGAGGTCAGAATAACAGAGACAAAAGTAGAAGCAAGTCGAGGTCCAGGTATAAAAATCTTATATGTGATCATTATGGCCTTCGAGGGCATATTAAGAAGTTTTGTTTCAAATATAAGAAAGAATTGAGACAACAAAAGAAAGAGGGCGACGATGATAATCGTGTTGCTACTGTTGTCAAAGCCAATCTTCTTTTTGCCGGTGATGATGAAGATGTCATTAATTTTGTTTTCCATAAGACTAGCTGGGTGGTGGATACAGGTGCCTCTTATCACGTCACGCCGAAGAAAGAGTTCTTTTCTTCTTATACTCCTGGTAATTTTGGGGTATTGAAAATGGGTAATGATGGTGAAACTGAGGTTATTGACATTGGTACTGTTTGCTTAAAAACTAACAATGGTTCGAGGTTAGTTCTTAAAAATGTCAAACATGTTCCAGATATCCGCCTGAATTTGATCTCCGCAGGAAAGCTTGATGATGATGGCTATTGTAGCACATTTTGTAATGGCCAGTGGAAGCTGACTAAAGGTTCTTTGATCGTTGCTCGAGGCAACAAGTCTTCCAATTTGTACTCTATGCAGGGCTCCATTTCTAGTGACTCAGTAAATGTGGTGGAGAGTGATGCTCCATCAGAGTTATGGCATAGAAGGCTGAGTCATATGAGTGGCTAAGAAGAGTTTGCTTTCGGGTGTAAAGCAAGCAAAATTGAAGAAATGTGTACATTGCTTAGCCGGTAAACAGAAAAGGGTTTCTTTTCAGAGTCATCCGCCTTCAAGAAAACCTGATTTGCTGGAGTTGGTACATTCTGATTTGTGTGGTTCTTTTAAAGAAAGATCTAAAGGTGGTGCACTTTATTTTGTGACTTTTATTGATGATCATTCTCGCAAGCTCTGGGTGTTTTCTTTGAAGGCCAAGGATCAGGTACTTGATGTGTTCAAGGATTTTCAAGCCTTGGTTGAGAGATAGACAGGGAAGAAATTGAAATGCATCCGCACAGACAATGGTGGTGAATATATTGGTCCTTTTGATAACTATTGTAGAGCGCAGGGTATTCGGCATCAGAAGACTCCATCTAAGACTCCTCAGCTAAATGGTTTAGCAGAGAGGATGAACAGAACACTTGTTGAGAGGGTTAGATGTTTGTTTTCAGAGGCTAAGCTACCAGATTCCTTTTGGGCAGAAGCACTTAATACTGCGGCTTATGTTATCAATTTGTCTCCTACTGTTGCTTTGGATGGTGATGTCCCTGATAGAGTTTGGTTTGGTAAGAATGTTTCTTATAATCATTTGAGAATATGTGGCTGTAGAGCTTTTGTGCATGTTCCTAAAGATGAAAGGTCAAAGCTGGATATTAAAACTAGGCAGTGTATCTTCATTGGTTATGGTCAGGATGAATTCGGCTATCGTTTCTATGATCCAGTTGAGAAGAAACTTGTTAGAAGCCGTGATGTTGTGTTCTTTGAAGACCAAACAATTGAAGATTTTGACAAGGCTGAGAAAGTTGATTCTCAGAGCATTGAGAGCTTAGTTGATGTTGATCCAGTTCCTATGACTATTGCACCTGAAGAAAATGTTGAAATTCAGGTTGATGACCATGTTGGTTATCATGTTCAGAATGACCAGCAGGTTGATGATATTGTTGATGCTCCAGTTGATGATTATGTGGTTGGCCAGCAACCAATCACTGTTGATGCTCCAGAGAGTTCACTCAGAAGATCTTCAAGAGTGAGTGTACCTTCATCTCGGTATCCTCCCGGTGAGTGGGTACTATTGACTGACGGGGGAGAACCTGAATGTTTTGAAGAGGCCATGGAAAGTGAAGAAAAAGAAAAGTGGTTAGATGCTATGCAAGATGAGATGAATTCCTTGCATGATAATCATACCTTTGATTTGGTTAAGCTTCCTAAAGACAGAAAAGCTTTGAAAAACAGGTGGGTTTTCAGGGTGAAACATGAAGATGGTAACCCAGTTCCACGGTACAAGGCTAGACTGGTCGTCAAGGGCTTTAAACAGAAAAAATGAGTTGATTTTAGTGAGATATTTGCTCCTGTTGTGAAGATGTCTTCCATTCGTGTTGTTCTAGGCTTAGCTGCAAGTCTAGATTTAGAGGTTGAGCAAATGGATGTTAAAACTGCTTTTCTCCATGGTCATTTAGATGAAGAAATTTATATGGAGCAGCCTGAAGGCTTTGAAGTCAAGGGAAAAGAGAATTATGTTTGCAGATTGAAGAAGAGCTTATATGGCTTGAAGCAAGATCCCAGGCAGTGGTACAGGAATTTTGGGTCTTTTATGCAGCAGCAGGGTTTCAAGAAGACTTCTTCAGACCATTGTGTTTTTGTGCAAAAATTCTCTGAAGGTGACTTTATTATTTTATTGCTTTATGTTGATGACATGTTTGTTGTTGGTCAAAATACTTGCAGGATTCAGAAGTTGAAGCAAGAGTTGAACAAGTCTTTTGCTATGAAAGACTTAGGACCAGCGAAGCAGATTCTTGGCATGCAGATTGTCCGTGACAGAGAGGCCAATAAATTGTGGTTATCACAGGAGAAGTATATTCAGAAGGTACTTCATAGATTCAGCATGGATAAAGCAAAGGCTGTCAGTACACCTTTGGCTATGCACTTCAAGTTGAGCAGAAAGCAGTGTCCTTCCAGTGTTGCTGAGAAGGAAGATATGAAGAAAGTTCCTTATGCTTCAGCCGTTGGCATTTTGATGTATGCAATGATTTGCACGAGACCTGATATTGCTTATACTATTGGTATTGTTAGCCGTTATCTTTCTAATCCAGGAAGAGAGCATTGGAATGCAGTGAAGTGGATTATGAGATATCTTTGTGGCACTACTAGTCAGAGTTTGTGTTTTGGTACAGGGAAACCTGTTCTTTGTGGTTACACTGATTCAGACATGGCTGGTGATGTTGATACTCGTAAGTCTACTTCTGGCTACTTGATTACTTATGCAGGGGGAGCTGTGTCTTGGCAATCTAGGTTGCAGAAATGTGTTGCTCTATCTACTACAGAAGCTGAGCTTATTGCTGCTGTTGAAGGCTGTAAAGAGTTGCTTTGGATGAAGCGATTTTTGAAGGAAATTGGTTTTGCTCAGAAGAAATATGTGCTTTATTGTGACAGTCAAAGTGCTATTCATCTTGGCAAGAATTCTACATTTCATGGTAGGTCGAAGTATATTGATGTGAGGTACCATTGGATTCGGGATGTGTTGGATGCTAAACTCCTTTCACTTGAGAAGATCCACACTAATGACAATGGTTCAGACATGCTTACTAAATTTTTTCCAAGAGGGAAGTTTGAAGAATGCTGCTTGATCACCGGGATGGCGGTCTCCTCCACATAGTCGGGAGGGGGAGAATTGTTGGGTTTTTTGGGCTTTTCCCTTCCTATGTGGATAAATAAACACCCTTTTGGACCAGCCCACTTTATGCCTTAAAACCCACTAATATTAGCACATATAAAAGATCAACTTAGGTCTTATTTTGGACACATACAAGAGAGAATTCAGCAGCCATAGTGAGTGAAAAGGAGATAGAAAAACGAGCAGAATTTTCTGCACAATTCAGCACAGTGCAGCTGACTTTGAAAGGCGATTCCCTCTTCGTTCCTAGTCCGATTAAGCTGATTTTTGAACAGCACGTTTCTCTCATCTTGATCTTTAACTGGGATCTAGAAGGGATCGATTTGGAGCTCTGTAGCATCAGATTTCAGCTCGTGAACAGTAGCTGCGTGTTTGGTGATTTTACACCTTTCTTCTCTAGTTTTGGTGCTTTTGGTATATGTATTGTTGCTCCGTGTTTGGCACTTTATTTGTGGCCAATTTGGAGAACATTTGTAACTCTTGTTGATTGATTAGTGGAGCTTTGGTGGACTTTGGTCCCGTGGTTTTTTACCTCTTCACATTGAAGGGGTTTTCCACATAAAATTGGTGTCTCTTGTCGTTTGATTGCTTTGATTACTTGCCTAGCCTATTATTGTTGTTGGTGGCTGTCCCATATTTCATTTGTGCTTGGATTGGTTTACTCTTCTTATTCAAATAGTGTGGGAAGTATTTTGACTTGGGTATTCTTCCGCTTTACCTCATCGTGCAATATTGTGTATTGCTTGGTTTCTTCCCAACACTAAGGCCAGTTTAATTTGGATTTGTATATGCTCTCTATCATAATTTTTTTTGTCCCCAGCTGTGTTGGAATTCACGACATGCGATTAAGGGTAGAAAATTGTATTGATCTTCTCATCACGATTCTTGATGGCAGTAGTAACTTTTTAGGACATTTAATTTTATGAAGACATGTGAATCAAATCAACAATTATACAAGTGTTGGTATCCTCGTTAATAATTAATTCATCATCGTCCTAAAAATGAACGTGCATAGGGCATGCAAAGGAGCCATCTGGCTTACTTGGTACTTGTACAGTATTGTTGTCTAGATACATTCTGTTTTCTTATTACTCCACTTCTTATTTTAGAAAAACATATATAGTTAAGCCATTGCTCAGTTATTATTCCCTTCGGTTAGTCAAAACGAGCAAGACATGGAAAATTGTCTTTATTTCCATGGTTCTCTGCATTTGGCATTATAATGCTTTTGTGACTTGACTGCGTACTGCATGGTTCTTATTGTCTCCTCATTTCTTCCATATTCTTCCTTTTGAAAAGAATAAAAAGGAATTACCGTATTTGTACGCATCCATAATATTTTATCGATATATAATACATCCTAATCACAAGTATTAATGATTAATTCTATTAATGAAAACTTAGAAAGATGCAAAGAGGCCATCAAGTGTTTTTGGTGTCTTTATTGGAATTTAATTAAATCGTGTAAGACTTCCATTCACTTGTTTTATAAAGGGACCCCGTGTACATAAGCTAACTTAAAGTAATTTTTTGTTAGCTGTATGTAGTGTGAAGTACATACATACAAATATTCCATATAATATCGTCTAATACTTTGATTTAAATATCGGATTATGCACAACATTGATTTTATAATTTAATTGATCATGAAATTCTTACTTATCGTACGTCACTCACAAAATAATGTGTCAATATATATATATATATATATATATATATATATATATATATATATATATATATATATATATATATGGCATCACAATAAATAAAACCACACGATTGAATTGTTTATAGAGCTACAGCCTATGTCTACACATGTCATGAGTAAATGCAAGCAAAAATACCAAAAGATTAAGCTCACCAAAACAGTATCCAATTGATAATTAATTATCTTAGAGTAGTGTGTAAAGAAATATTGTTGAATTAAAAGGGAGAGTGAAAGAATTAATATATCGACTAATTATTGGAATAATCAAATGAGAATCTTTGAAAGAAATTATGAATCTCCTTACTTATTCTTTTCTTATTACTCGCCATACACCACCAGTACATATGATATTCTTTCAAGAACATCCAGTCATCTATGTCTGGAATTTCTCACATATATGCTTCTCATTTTGTGTAACTACGGTTTATAACTCTTAACATTATTCCTACTTTTTATTAAAATAAATAAAATGATAAGTTGAGTATCGTTCCCACAAGGACTATTGTTCAGACTGAATCCTAGCAAACAATTTCCTAAAAACTATTCAGGGATGTTTTTCAATTGTGATTGTGATTTTTACTAACTAAAACAAACAATAATTAAAAGAAAGTAATTGAAGTCAAGTAATCGGGAGCAATTTATGAGTTGTTATCAATAAAGGAGAAACGGTCCAGAGTTAGAGCGACAAACAATCCAGTTGATTTTTTCAGTTGATTCTACTTCTTGATTTCTTAGATTGCTAACTAACATGTTAAATATATTCGTGAAAACCTATCGATTCTTCACGACTCTATGCAAGCTACTCTAACGCCTATATGTCTATGGAACTAAATCGCATGCATGCATTAAAAAACTCTGTATTTAGCTAAGCAAGGCGAATAGGTATATTTCTATCCTACCCGCAAATCGATTCCCTGATGCCTAGGTTCACAATCAAGTCATATTCTTTCTTATGTGCATTCACAAGTTCCCTCTGTCGAGTTCAACTTGTAAACCGTAGATAATGTTCAATTATCAGGCCTCAATAACCAAACAATTAGGCTCAAGAAAGAATAAACAATCTGTAATGGTAAATCAATATGTAGAAATCAACTTTCAAACATCAACCTTTATGTATTTGCTCTAACCCTAGAACGGTATATTTAGCTACAGATATTCATAATAACAACACAAGAATTTTTGGAAGAAGAATTGAATATTATAATAGATTTAGTAAAAGAATTAAACTCTTGGTTCAATGTGTTAGAAACTCAATAATTGCTCCCAAAATCTGACCTCCCTTTTTCTTAAAAAAAAAAAAAAAACCAGGAAAGGTTCCTGGGTCTTGTATTCATTTAAATTGAAGGTTCAGAGTTGGACAAAGCCAAACTTCATAGATACAACACCGATTGCTACTAGCAATCAATCAAAAAAGAAAGCATTTATACAATACAAGCTTCATGCAGTCTACTAAGCTACTTAGCTTACAAAAAAGTTGGCTTTGTCGTATCTTATTTTAATACTAGGGAGCTGAAATTTGTCCAATTGATAAGGACCTTTTTCTTCATCCAGCAACTGTTGATAGCTGTAGAAATGAGATTCTTCATCAATTGTAGTAGCATATTTTGCAAGGCCATCTGCTCCCTGGTTGACCTCCCTATAATAATGTGAAATCTTGACTGTTGCTTGATTTAAGATCTGTGAAGTATTGGCAATTAAGGTGTTGAGTTCTTGTATGTTGGTGTTCTGATCATGAATCATCTTGGCAACAATTGCAGAATCCATCTCCATAGTCCAAACTAAAAAACCATTTTGGGTACACCATTGTGCTCCATAGTAAACAGCCATTACTTCAGCTATGTTGTGACTCCTGCACTGGACTGGAATAGAGAAAGCAAAGATGAGATCTCCATTTTCATCCCTCATAATACCACCAATACCTGCTTTGCCGTTGTTTTTGAAAAAACTACCATCAGTGTTTACCTTGGTTTCTCCCATCACAGGCATGTCCC